>CM038364.1:21179915-22414915 GCA_021464625.1 Proterorhinus semilunaris | reverse complement strand
AGTAACTGTAATAACAGTAGTAACAGTAATAACAATAGTAACAGTAGTAACAGTAGTAACAGTAGTAACAGTAGTAACTGTAGTAACAGTAATAACAGTAGTAACAGTAGTAACAGTAGTAACAGTAATAACAGTAATAACTGTAGTAACAGTAATAACAGTAGTAACAGTAGTAACAGTAATAACAGTAGTAACAGTAGTAACAGTAGTAACAGTAGTAACAGTAATAACAGTAATAACTGTAGTAACAGTAGTAACAGTAATAACAGTAATAACTGTAGTAACAGTAGTAACAGTAGTAACAGTAGTAACAGTAGTAACAGTAGTAACAGTAGTAACAGTAATAACAGTAGTAACAGTAGTAACAGTAGTAACAGTAATAACAGTAGTAACAGTAATAACAGTAGTAACAGTAGTAACAGTAGTAACAGTAGTAACAGTAATAACTGTAGTAACAGTAGTAACAGTAATAACAGTAATAACAGTAGTAACAGTAGTAACAGTAGTAACAGTAGTAACAGTAGTAACAGTAATAACAGTAGTAACAGTAGTAACAGTAATAACAGTAGTAACAGTAGTAACAGTAGTAACAGTAGTAACAGTAATAACTGTAGTAACAGTAGTAACAGTAATAACAGTAATAACAGTAATAACAGTAGTAACAGTAGTAACAGTAATAACAGTAGTAACAGTAGTAACAGTAGTAACAGTAGTAACTGTAGTAACTGTAGTAACAGTAATAACAGTAGTAACAGTAGTAACAGTAGTAACAGTAGTAACAGTAGTAACAGTAGTAACAGTAATAACAGTAGTAACAGTAATAACAGTAGTAACAGTAGTAACAGTAGTAACAGTAGTAACAGTAATAACTGTAGTAACAGTAGTAACAGTAATAACAGTAATAACAGTAATAACAGTAGTAACAGTAGTAACAGTAGTAACAGTAGTAACAGTAATAACAGTAGTAACAGTAGTAACAGTAATAACAGTAGTAACAGTAGTAACAGTAGTAACAGTAATAACAGTAATAACAGTAGTAACTGTAGTAACAGTAATAATAATAGTAACAGTAGTAACAGTAGTAACAGTAATAACAGTAGTAACAGTAGTAACAGTAATAACAGTAATAACAGTAATAACAGTAGTAACTGTAGTAACAGTAATAATAATAGTAACAGTAATAACAGTAGTAACAGTAATAACAGTAATAACAGTAATAACACTAGTAACAGTAGTAATAATAACAATAGTGTTACCTTTGGAGCGGATGCGTTCGCTCCGTCCTGAAAACGTGACCAGCCCGATGACATCACACTCCTCGCCGTGAGGCCGGTGACGCAGCTCAGCGCTGATGACGTCACAGAAACGGGACATTAAATCCTGATCATAATTATTGGTGAGAAAGAAGAATGTGTGGGAGTCAGACCTGCTGCAGAAGAAGAACTCGGGCTGTGGAGGCAGGTGCTGCGGAGACACACAGGAGTCTGAGAGTTTCCTGATCAGAGCCGCCGGGTTCCTGCTGTTCACACTGATCTCTGAGGACACACACACCGGGCTCACATTGGGCCGGTCCTGATGGTTCTACTTATCTGCTACAAGTAGAAAATACTTCAGTTTGTAAAACAAGCATTTGGACCAAGTGTCACCAAGATCAATGAAATGGTCTGAAGTTCACATCGATACAACGAGGTCCGGTTATCGCCCGATCACTGACCCAGCGGCGTTTAAGGCCTGGTCTGGGCTCTATCCAGGGCACGGTGGTGCAGCGGTTAGCGCTCGTGCTGCTAGAAGGTCCCGGGTTCTCCTGTGTTTCCTCTACCACTAAAAACATGTACAATAGGTTAGGTGTTTCTGAACATCAGATGTGGAGAGGAGTCCTTGAGCTCCGTCCTACGCTGCTGCTGCTCTCTGCTCCTACAGGTCCCAGCGGCTTTGAGGAGGGTCAAATGCAGGCAACGCATTTCCCTACAGGGATTATAGTCTAACTTACTTAGCCCCCTCGGCTCGGCTTTCCCACGCTGGCACGCACTGTCAACTCAGGCATCCGACTAGATCTTAGAACTACTTTCTACCAGTTCCTTTATATGGGCCAATAAACAGGGAAGTTAAACCTTTCAAACTCCGACATATAGAATCCCACGGGTCTAGAACCACCTGAGGAGCTCAGAGTTTGCTGAAACTCAAAGGACATCCGTGATTTAAGTCCTGTTTTCAGCCTCACCGATGTCGTCCTGCTGCTGACTCTGGAACAGCTGTTTGACCCTGAAGCGTCTCAGGCTGATGATGTCACCGGGCGCGAGGCGGAGGTACCAGTCCAGACACACGCTGTTCCAGAGAACCACAGTGACGCTGCCGGATCCGTCGCACACCTCCAGAACGGCCTGAAAACAGAGAAAACTTCATTACATGGAGCTAAGCTAACGCTCAACACAACAAAACCACATCAGACAAAGCTACGCTAACGCTGCCGGATCCGTCGCTCAGCTCCTCGTGATAATAACACATCAGACAAAACGGGGCAGGTCTGAGGGTCGCGGGGCGGGTCTGAG
This sequence comes from Proterorhinus semilunaris, assembly GCA_021464625.1. Lineage (NCBI taxonomy): Eukaryota > Metazoa > Chordata > Actinopteri > Gobiiformes > Gobiidae > Proterorhinus > Proterorhinus semilunaris. The sequence continues at coordinate 22,412,366 of CM038364.1, read as the reverse complement.
GGTCGCGGGGCGGGTCTGAGGGTCGCGGGGCGGGTCTGAGGGTCGCGGGGCGGGTCTGAGGGTCGCGGGGCGGGTCTGGGGCAGGTCTGAGGGTCGTGGGGCAGGTCTGGGGCAGGTCTGAGGGTCGTGGGGCAGGTCTGGGGCAGGTCTGAGGGTCGCGGGGCCGGTCTGAGGGTCGCGGGGCAGGTCTGGGGGTCGCGGGGCAGGACCTTGTAGGGACAGGCGGCGTTCGTTTCCGCACGGCCGTAGAACATCAGCGAGGACTTCAGCGACACTCGAACGATCAGCTGCTTCTGAACCGTCCCTCCACGGACCGAGGAGAGGAACCTCCGTCTGAGCTCCTCCACCGAGACCGAGGGGACCAGACCTGAGGAGACCAGAGCCCCGGACGAGTCGCCATTTTAGAAAGTGTTTTCAAACTGAAAGTGATGGAAAAAGGCTGAAATACACCTTCCATCACTGTTGTAAAAATAGAGCAAATATAATAAAGCACATTATTATTTATTCAAACTTTTTTCACATGAATCTGTTAATCCACACAGGAGGATGGAAGGGCACCTGACACACCTTCTTCCTCCTCCTCCTCCTCCTCGTCGTCGTCGCGTCTCCATCCGTCGCCACAGGGGTCGCTGTTGTTCCACGGAGACAGGAACACGCTGCGTTTGGCCCGGAGCGGCAGAACCGCCGCGTCGCCACGGTAACCAGGAGCAGAGCCGAACCAGGGCCAGGGGTCGGGGTCCGGGGCCCGCTGAAGACCACAGACCTCCAGAGACACCAGGCTGAAGCTGAGGAGAGACGCACATGTAGTCCTCATCACTACAACACTTTTGGTTCTTTTATAATCTCCTGCCGACACTATTCTTTCTAAAGGCTGCTGATGCAACATAAAGTCAGCAGGGGGCAGCAGAGCCCACACTGGTCAGGGAGGGGTTTCCACACAGAGCCCACACTGGTCAGGGAGGGGTTTCCACACAGAGCCCACACTGGTCAGGGAGGGGTTTCCACACAGAGCCCCGGTGACTTGTGTCTGTGTGCGCAGAGGCCAGAGCAGATTTGAAGGAAACCCCCAGGACACGGAGCAGCTCCACAGTCTGTGCGGGTGAGTGAGATATAATAATAATAATTATAATAATAATAATAATAATAATAATAATAATAATGAAATGAGTTTGTCTTTCAGTTTGTAGTAAAAATGAGACATTTGTGGAAAACAATTGTAAACCTTTTTATTGACGGCGAACTGGCGGCCGGTGGCGTTTACATTATTGTGACAGTTTTTTCTGCTGAAAGTTGTAAAAACTCCTCCCTGTGAAGAAGTGGGAAAGTGATGAGGCTCTTTCTCACGGTGTCAGTGTTAGTGTACATGTTTTAGTTCCTCCTTTTCATTTGTATTTAGTTTCTGTAACTATTAAACAACGTAAACCACAGCTTTAGTCTCACAGAGTAGCTTATTTAGTGTTAGTGGAGTTGTAGCTGCAGCTCAGGCCCAGAGCTGATGTGTGTGTGTGGGGGGGGGGGGGTCACGTGTGAGATAAGAGTTCAGTTCTTCACAGGATGAGTTCGTAGTGAGACTTTAGTGACCTTGGTGTCTCGTCTCCATGGTAACGGCCTTCCTGCAGTGGCAGATACTCCTTTTGTTTACGCCCCCCCCCCCCCTCCCTCAGCAGATTCCACAACTCGAGCTCTTATAGCGTCTACATTGTGCATCTACAAGGTCACGTTTATGACAAATGTTTTGGTTTGGACTCATCCAAGTATCACACGGTCCCGTTATCGGCCGGGAAAGTCTCCAACGCTCGTGTTCAGACACGGATCTCGACAGTTTTATATTTTATTTCTCCAGACGACGCCTCGGCCTCACGTGAACATCATGAACTCATTCTTCATCAGTGAAATCAGTAACGCTGTGGAGACGTGCAAACCATAACCAGATAACAACTACATTTCCCATCAGCCCCGGGGCAGACGACGCAGCCCCTCCCCCAGCACTGATGTTCACTGGGTCTTTAAAATATCCAACAAATGGAAGCCGTATGAACCCTTTAAACACGGGGCTGGACAATGTGCCGTATAAAGGCACATTAAAGGCAAAGTCAAATCACTGAAAAGGCTTTAGAGTGACAACGGTGGACAAGCTCTACAGTATTTGCTCAAAGTGAACGATGTGTTCAGGGTTTACACTGTGGGCGACGGTGTTAAGCAGAGGATTTAATCTGGAATCATGGATAGTTTTGACCCAGTTCTATCAAACGGTGCTGCATCAACCTCCTCCATCATTTATCAAAGGTCTGTTTAATCTGATCTATGGACAACCAGGATTAAAATACAATATTATGTAAAAACTGTTGTGATAATATTGTAGTTTTAACTCATACCTGCAGCTTCTAGAGGATCGGGCTTTTCCTGATGTCTCTGATTAAAACTCATGTCCTGTTTCTGTCTGCAGAGAAATGGAGCCGGCTCAGCCTCTGCAGACTCCCCACACACAGGGCAATACACACGACTGTGACCAGGGTGGGAAAGCTTTCACTACATCAAAACATCTGAAAAACCACAAGGTTATCCACACAAAAGAGAAGAGACGCTACGAGTGTGACCAGTGTGGGATAACCGTCACTTCGTCCAATTCCCTCATTCAACACATGAGGACCCACACTGGAGAACGTCCATACAAGTGTGACCAGTGTGACGAGGCTTTTACTCAGGCAGGCGGCCTCAAAAGACACATGAGAACCCACACTGGAGAACGTCCATACAAGTGTGACCAGTGTGACAAGGCTTTTACTCAGGCAGGCGGCCTCAAAAGACACATGAGCGTCCACACTGGGGAAAAAACATTCAGCTGTGATGAGTGTGGGAAGAAATTTAGTCATGATTCAGGTCTCTGGCAACACAAGAGACTCCATAATGGAGTAAAGCCGTACAAGTGTGACCAGTGCGGGAAATCTTTTGCTTTTTCACAGCGTCTTAAATGCCACATTAGGACCCACACTGGAGAACGACCCTACGTCTGTGAGCAGTGTGGGAAAGGGTTTGCTCAAAGTGGTTCCCTTGGACAACACATGCGGATCCACAGAGGAGAGGAGCCACATGGCTGTGACCAGTGTGGAAAGACCTTCACTGTGTCAAGCCACCTCAAAGAACACATGAGGATCCACACTGGAGAAAGACCCTACAAGTGTGAGGAGTGTGGGGAGACATTTCGTTACCACTCAAATTTCAAGAGTCATCAGAGAGCCCACGATGCAGTACAAGTACAGTGTGAGTGTGACCAGTGCGGCAGAACCTTTGCTTCATCAGAGACGCTCACAACACACATGAGGATCCACACTGGACACCGGCCGTACAAATGTGAGGAGTGTGGGAGGGGTTTTGTTCAGTCTGCCAGTCTCACAACACACATGAGGGTCCACACTGGGGATAAACCATACAGGTGTGAGGAGTGTGGGAGGAAATTCACTCGAAACTCCAATCTCAAATCACACATGAGGGTCCACACCAGATGAGAACCTCAGGAGTGAGACCAGTGAGATAAAGATCTATGACCTCATCACTGACACCGGAGAATCTAAACCGGAGATCAGGATGATGTGATTTATAACTCGTCTTCTTCCCACTTCCTTTAGGGCAGAATATAATGTGTTTTTCCTTGTATGTTATAACTGTGCTCACTTTAAATGCATTGGCCCGACATAAGTAAATGGAAATGTATTGATTCATTTCTATATTAATGTTCAGATCGATTTGTTGTTTTGTGTAACTGTGAATCACTTGTGTGTGAATTGTGCTCTACAAATAAACTGGCCTCGCCTCGTCACGTGTTCCTGCTGATTCTGTCGCTCCGGTTTTAGAACAACAGTATTGGAGGTTGTTTGGATCCTAAAGGCTGCAGATGCAACATGCGCTCAGCAGGGGGCAGCAGAGCCCACACTGGTCAGGGAGGGAGGGGTTTCCACACAGAGCTATAAAAGCCCCCGTGTGTGTGGCTGAGGCCAGAGCGGGACACGGAGCAGCTCCACCGTCTGTGCGGGTGAGTGAGACTTTCCAGCTGTGGTTGTGAAACATCTGGAAACAAACTCATTGTAAACCTTTTTATTGACGGTGAACTGGCGGCCGGTGGTGTTTACATTATTGTGACCGTTTTTTCTGCTGAAAGTTGTAAAAACTCCTCCCTGTGAAGAAGTGGGAAAGTGATGAGGCTCTTTCTCACGGTGTCAGTGTTAGTGTACATGTTTTAGTTCCTCCTTTTCATTTGTATTTAGTTTCTGTAACTATTCTGTAACTCCAGGCTTTGTTTGAACCCGCTGAGTCCAAACACGTTTCTCACAGGGTGAGTCTGTAGAGACTTACGTGACCTTTGTCTCGTCTCCATGGTAACGGCATTCCTGCAGACTCGTTTACGTTACAAAGAAGTATCTGGAGGCCGTGTGGAGATTACCCACGTGCTCTCTTTAAGGGGAGGGGCCGCGCTCTTCACACAGAGCCATAGAAACTCCCAATCCAGTCAAATAATAAGATCAAACTCACCATCACAGATGAACTTTGGGACCACATACTTGTTTTGTAGCGGTGTTGCTACAGAACAAGAAGATGACGCTATGGTCACGTGTCCGCTCTGACTGTTCGGTGACAATAACAAAAGAGGTGAAGCAGCAGGTTTAAGGTAAGAGTCACGTCAGAGCCAGGTTTGCACGTGCGCAGATCAGTGAATGTTAAAGGGATTAGAAATAAAGCAGCAGCAACAGCGCAGAGTTTAGACGGAGCTAGCATCACAGCTAACGTTAGCATCGGACCTGTTGTACAAAAACAACGCGTCAATGTCACAGTTCTGCCCAAATGTATAAAGATAGATAAAGAGTTTTACTTTGGAGTTGGGTCTGTATTAGAAATAATAATTAATATTAGTACTTCCTTCCTTTTTGTTTACGTCATACTAATGAATTCTTAGATACAATACTGGAACAGAGTATTTCACTCAGTCTCCAGAAGTGACGCCAAATCAGAGCCTGAGAGATTCCAGCTGGACTACTGTAAATAAATAAATGGATTGGGCTCATTTATGAACGCGTGGAAATAAACACGAGCTGGAGGTTTATTTCATCCGTGTGAAGATGGCGGGGGCAAAGTCCAAAGATGGCGGAGGGGAAGGCCGTGCGTGCCTGGGCTCTGCACTCAGGCTCAGGTGAAATCTGGGACATTGAACAGAGAACCCAGTCTGACGTTTGCACTGATGAGTGAGGATCGTTTGAAACTAATCTGTCGCCAGTGGTGTCGGACCAGTACAGTTTATGGGAAACCCCTAAGGCTCATTTAAGAGGATTCATCATTACTTATTGCTCAGCTAAAAAAAAAAAAGTGAACAGAAACGTCTTGAAACAGATTTGAAAGAAGCTGAACTGGAACATAAACGAAATGGTAATGAAGTTAATTGGGCACTTTTGACTCAAAATGCAGAATAAACACTATTTAAACAAACCCTAAAGTGCATGAACAGGGAAATATCTCTTATTAACAATAACGTTTGGGCAAATTAAAGACAAAAATGGCCATTAATTCTCGACGGCCGACATCGCGCTTCCCTAAAAACCACATTTGAAAACTTTCAGGGGCAACAGTGGGAATATAAACCACACTGGTGCGAGTTCAGCATCTCGAACTTCTACTTGGCTCAACATGAAGAACGTCTTCAGGGTTTGTGGAAGCGACTGATATTAAGAGGATTCAATCTGGAATCATTTATCAGCTTTGACCCAGTTTTACCAAACGAAAAGGTCTCACATGAAAGTGTTTGTTCATTCATGAGTAGGGATGGGTACCGTTCGTTTTTTTTCGATACCACTACTTTAACGGTACCTGCTTTTCGGTGCCGGTTCCTTAACGGTACTTTTTTCGGTACCTATGTCATTTTAATTCAATTAAAATAACGTGTATAAAAGGAAAAAGTCCTAAAACCGCAAAACAGAAGCTCCACAGGCCGCAGCAGCGTCACCTGTAACTTCCTGTTTTGAGCACAATTTCCACTTAAGCAGCGATAAAAAGAAATAAAGGACGTTATTACCTCCTGAGCTGCAGAGACAGATCCACATCAGGACACGGGTTCTTTCGGATAAACTTTTCTAAACACACTGCGCTTTGACGAAGCACTTTCCCGCCAAAGATCCTTACATGGTGTGAGCGCTCACTCTGCCACTAATAATGTACAACAACTGTACAAAAAATGTCTAATACAGAGTGAGCGCTCACTTTTCCACAAACAATCTTTGATATTCCTCTCGCTGCAGCTGCTTGTAAAGTTGTAAACTCAGCCTCCGGGTCTGTCGCTAAAGGTAAACACGTCTTTCTTGTTCTCACTGCTCTGTTTTGTTTTTCAATTTGCCTAAAAACTCAAATTTCTTATTCAGTCCTGGTTTATAATAACTGGTTTAGTTTGACTCTGGGTTTTACAACCGGTGTAAGTCCTGGACCTGGTTTAGTCCTGGCGCAGACCGCGGCTGAGCCGTCTCTATTACAAATGTTTAGTACGTTATAGCTTTGCTTCTCTTTAAGTTATAGTTTTGTTTCGTTCCATTTGCGCTGAAGCGGCTCATTATCTGCGCACACGTTCATGTTTTTTTTAGACTCGCTGCGGGTCATATATTGACTTCTGGAGAGAAAAAGAACCGAAAGTTGGCACCGAAAGAATTTTAGTTTTTCGATACCACCCCCGACCGGAGCTTTTCGGTCGGTTCCAAGTAGGCACCGTTTAACGGTACCCATCCCTATTCATGAGCTGTACTGCATTTATCAAAAGGCTGTTTAATCCGATCTATGAATAACCAAGATTAAAATAATAATACAATATTATGTAAAAACTGTTGATATTTTTTAGATGGAAATATTGCTAAAAAATGTAAAGATAATATTGTGGTTTTAACTCATACTTGTAGCTTCTAGAGGATCAGGCTTTTCCTGATGTCTCTGATTAAATTAAACTAAGTTATGATTTAACCTGGATCTGGAGTTAAACTTTGTTGGAGCCACAGTTTAACTCGTGTCCTGTTTCTGTCTGCAGAGAAATGGAGCCGGCTCAGCCTCTGCAGACGCCCCACACACAGGGCAATACACACGACTGTGACCAGGGTGGGAAACCTTTCACTACATCAAAACATCTGAAAAACCACAAGGTTATCCACACAAAAGAGAAGAGACGCTATGAGTGTGACCAGTGTGGGATAACAGCCACTTCGTCCCATTCCCTCATTAAACACACGAGGACCCACACTGGGGAACGACCCTACGTCTGTGAGCAGTGTGGGAAGGGGTTTACTCAAGCTGGTAGCATCAATCAACACATGAGGATACACGCTGGAGAACGTCCATACAAGTGTGACCAGTGTGACAAGTCTTTTACTCAGGCAGGCGGCCTCAAAAAACACATGAGCGTCCACACTGGGGAAAAAGCATTCAGCTGTGATGAGTGTGGGAAGAAATTTGGTCATGAATCAGGTCTCTGGCAACACAAGAGAATACATGATGGAGTAAAGCCGTACAAATGTGACCAGTGCGGGAAAGCATTCACCTTTTCACAGCGTCTTGAATTGCACATTAGGACCCACACTGGAGAACGACCCTACGTCTGTGAGCAGTGTGGGAGAGGGTTTACTCAAAGTGGTTCCCTTGGACAACACATGCGGATCCACAGAGGAGAGGAGCCACATGGCTGTGACCAGTGTGGAAAGGCCTTCACTGTGTCAAGCCACCTCAAAGAACACATGAGGATCCACACTGGAGAAAGACCCTATAAGTGTGAGGAGTGTGGGAAGACATTTCGTTACCACTCAAATTTCAAGAGTCATCAGAGAGCCCACGATGCAGTACAAGTACAGTGTGAGTGTGACCAGTGCGGCAGAACCTTTGCTTCATCAGAGACGCTCACAACACACATGAGGATCCACACTGGACACCGGCCGTACAAATGTGAGGAGTGTGGGAGGGGTTTTGTTCAGTCTGCCAGTCTCACAACACACATGAGGGTCCACACTGGGGATAAACCATACAGGTGTGAGGAGTGTGGGAAGCGTTTTGCTCAGTCTGCCGGTCTCACAACACACATGAGGGTCCACACTGGGGATAAACCATACAGCTGTGACAAGTGTGAGAGGAAATTTAGTGGACAATCCGGTCTCATATCACACACGAGGGTCCACACTGGAGAAAAAACATACAGATGTGCTGAGTGTGGGAGGGGGTTTAGTCGACACTCCGGTCTCAAAAGACACATGAGGATCTACAATGGAGAAAAGCCCTACAGCTGTGAGGAGTGTGGGCAGACCTTCTGTAGTTCAAATAGTCTCAAACACCATCAGAAAGTCCACACCAGATGAAAACCTTAGGAGTGAGACCAGTGAGATAAAGTCTAGACTTCATCAATGACACCGGAGATCAGTGGCTACTTCCCTGTAACCAACCAGCAGAGAGCTCCTCATGCTTTGACGACACTTGTAACTATGGGCCTGAGTCGGGGTTAGATCTACAAACTATATTTAAGGGAGTCAGTCCTGTTCACTCTGGCCCTTGGTCTGAGACCGCCCACACACTCCCCCGCCCCGCCTCCCGCCACGCCTCTTTTGCTGAGTTTTATTTTATTTTGGGAGTGGGTGGAGTAAGCTCTGGAAGGGGTGTTTAGTAGCTCTTAAATATTGATGAGAAATGGGGGTGGAATTAAATACTTTAAGGCCAAATGTTGTTATTTTGTCCTTGTATGGTGACTCACTTTTAAATGCATTTGCCTGAAATAAGTAAATCTTTCTTGTAATCTTATGTAACTGAATTATCTTGTGTATGAATTGTGCTCAACAAATAAACTGGCCTTTTCCCCGACACATTTTACTGCCGATCTGTGGCTCCTGCTTTGGCCGCGTTATCATTTTGCTGCTAGGCTAAACCCATACAATGTGATTTTTAAAAAAAGTATTGAAGGTTGCATGATTTGTGTCTTGAACTTTTAACAGCGGCAATTTCAACTTTAGATTTACTTCAGCCAAAACTGAACCATGCTTTTAGTTTTATACGAATTATATAAGAGTAAAATAGTAATGTCATTATTTCCCAAGAAATGAAGGTTTTCATGCCAGATGGCTTCTTAATGACATTTAAATGAAAAAATGTGACATTGAAATCCTTTATATGCTACATGTTTTAAAGGGGGGGTATTAAGTAAAAGTCATGTTATTATGTCAGTCCCTCATTAAACACACGCCTGGAGCCGTGGCTCCTTCACGCATGTTTGAGTAATCTTTAAAAACTGACAGCAGCCATTTTAGATGTGGCTTTGCCTGAGTCCTCCAAGGAACGCCCCCCCCCCCCTCCTGGACACGCCTCCGACCTTTCGTCACCAGCCGAGTTACCAACCACTGCTCCCCAGCAGAGCCTCCTCCCCAGCAGAGCCCCCTCCCCAGCAGAGCCCCCTCCCCAGCAGAGCCCCCTCCCCCCCCAAGTACGTTTTCTCATTTTTATACTGACAAACTATTTCAAATCTCCCCTTCGCCCACAGTGAGAAAAATCTATACTTCCACCTGCCCGTGTTTCTCGTTATGATAAACCTAAATGTGGCCAAAACACAACAACAACACAACAATAACACAACAATAACACAACAACTACAACCTGACACACACAAGGAAGAAGCTTAGCTGAGTTTTAGAATGAGATTCCACACTGGTCAATAGCTGCTAATGGACCATACTGGAGATGGTGATCACGCTGACCTGTCCGTGTGGTGGGCGGCGTCCGACTCTGGGAGCTGCAGTGCCAGGCAGGGCCTGAAGGTGGCGCTCTTCACGACGGCTCCGCAGCGAAGAACGTGTTTCTCCACCAGGTCGTTCAGAGAAGGATCCAGCGAGACGCGAAGCAAACAGTCGCCGTCGAACAGCGTCAGGTCGAACAGATCGGAGCCTGGAAGGAAAACCAATCGTGAAAGTCGCCTGAATGAGCGGGTTTGGGTTTTATTGTTTTCAAGCAAATGTAACGATGTCGAGCTCCGCGTTTGTTCTCACGCATGGACAAACATCTTTCAAACTGAAGTTCACATCTTTTCCTTCCTTTAGTTTTTAGGAGTCGACCATCACATGTTTAGGCCCATGTTCATGTGGTTTCAGCGTAATATCAGAAAGGTTTCACTTTGATGAATGTTGTGATTAATTATTCATTATTATTATTATTAAATATGTTTAGCTGATGTCACTGACACTGGAGTTGAGGAACTTTGCTCAAATCAAACACATCTCACCCAAAAAGCAGAAAGTCATTAATCCATAACCATAAGAAATGGAAGACCTCTGGTTTAGATCTTAGGGGTGAAGACGGGCTTTGTTTCTGCTGTGAAGGATCAGGTCAGAGGTCATTATGTGTCACACGCCGTCAGGGCACGAGGACGTCCTGTAGGTGGCGCTAATGGTCAAACACCTGCACGTCTGTGAAGACACTCACATTTATTCTGCGTTAAACGTTTTCTTTATCAGTTTAAATGTAATCGTCTTCTGCCCTGATAGTTCGACGTTTTTAAAGCGTATTATTTATCAAAGTTATGTGTTTTATGTTTCGTGTTGCACGACTGAACTGGAACAAAAATCCTAGTTGTGAATCTGAAAAACCATTCGGATTCTGGAGAATTCCCCTATTGTGCATGTTTTCGGTTGATGGTGTGGGTGATAAAAGAAAAGATAGAAAGTAACACAGGGAGACCAGCAGAGTCACTGAGACTGTCCTGACTCTGAAACATCTGCTCAGTCCAGGGCAGAGGAACCGAGGAACATAAAACACTTTCATCAGGAGGTCTTCTGCCAGACTTGACCTCAGTGCTGCTCGCCTCGTCAGCAGTGAAGAGGTCACATGAAGGTCACATGACCCTGCTGTAGTTCACTCACAGGAGTATATTCAAACACATTAAAGGCACTATGATAATTATTCATAACGATTATACAAATGATAAATGCAAACTCAGAAAGGCCCACACGGCCCGGGAATCGAACCCGGGACCTGCTGGCTGTGAGTTACTATTTGGTTCATAACGGCAAAGATTGAATCTTGAGTTTAATTATAGATTTCATTTTAAATCTCTCCAGTTGAGTTGAGTTCACGGTCCCTCAGTGAGTTCGCTGGTGCTTAGAGCAGAAAGACTCACCGTGGAGGACGCTTTGGGGGAAGCACAGTGTGGAGCTCTGGTCTCTGGTGTAACGATCCACACACACAACCACCAGCTGCTCCCGGCACAGCGCGGGAGCCTGGCAGACAAGACCCGGGGACACAAGGTTAGTCTCACGTGTGAATGAAGAGAAACACAGGAAGCGTCTCGACCAAGAACACCCCCCCCCCCCCCCCAGCCCCCCTCCTTCTGTTTCCTTTACCGGTACGCCTCGCACCACAGAAGAAAAACAAATAAAATACCTTCCCCCACAAGAAAGACGACACTTTATTGGCTGTAAACCCTTCATTTCCACCTTCCAGTAAACATCTGTATAAAGTGCTTTATTTAACGGAACGAGCTGAGACGTTACGCAGAGACGATCGTTTCGGACCTAAACACCAGAGACGCGTCCTGATTAAATGAGGAAATATAAACTGCATTTGATTCCGAACCCTAAAGCAGAACCTCATTACGACCCCGGAGTGAAATGTTATTGATGTCGCGTTTCTCAGAACAACAGAAAATCACGTTACATTCCTACAAACGTGACCGGAGTCTCGCGCGAGCAGCGCGGCTTTAAAAGGCTCGTGACTTCCTGGTTTTAAAAGGCTCGTGACTTCCTGGTTTTAAAAGGCTCGTGAAGGTTCGGACCTGGTTTGGACCCGGCTCTGGTCTGGACTGGGATCGCACCAGGGTTCTGTGGAAGACGCAGCCCGCCGCCATGACAGCTGCATGTAAACACCGCGGTGCACTCTGGGAATCCGAGTCTTTGCTTCTTAACCTGCACAGAACAGCTACGTCTGCGCTCTTGAAACGTGGACTCACGTGTCTTTATTTATGATAAAGTGATGAACGTTTAGCCTCTCACCCCCGCCTGTGTTCAGCCTATATGCCTCATTTGAAAGCTAAGACCGTGTCACTTGTTTTCTCTCAAACAAAACGCCCTTGAAAGAAACACAGAAATGATGGGAACTGCTAATGAAATATTCCTCTTCTGTTACGTCATATTGTGAACTACAGAAAATCAGTATTTAAACAAATTTAAATCAAACAATATATATTTTTACAGGAAATGTATAACAAAAAACAGCTGACGTTTTCAAAGCCCAAATCGAGGTCAGATCAATGCATGGCTGGTTTTAGAAGAACACGGCTTTAAGTAACAGTAGATCCTGAGGTGCGTCAGATGGACGTTGGTAAAGTTTCTGACTGAAGCAGGTTTAATTCAGCCCGTTCTAAACTCCCACCGGAACTGAGCTCATCTTCTCTAGTTTCCCAAATCCAGAACCTTCTCGAACAAAGTGTCAGAACCAGCGACGAAAACGAGGATGAAAATACAACAAAAGAGCGACAAAAACACATTTAAAGCAGCACTAAGTAACGTGTTTCCCTTAATAAATCCTCTCCGTCCCTCTGGGGGTGATACAAGCGTTAATGGGATGATTGGGGGGTCTTTCATCTCCCCCTGGTGTCTCCACAATTGCAACTTCACTGCCACCGGGTCTGAGTCACCAACACACACTAATGGAATCACAAAGAAGAAGCTAACAGGCTAACGGGCTAAGCTAACTGTGGGCTAGCGCCACTTAAACAGTATTTACTCTCACGGACAATTAATGAGTGAAAAACACAACATGCTACGACACCTGCAGTGGCGCTTACGGCCTCTAGGGGCACAAGTCACTTAGTTCTGCTTTAAAAAGTGATGAGAAAGAAAAGGGGAAAAAAGTGACGAAAAAATTTGATAAAAGGCAAGGGTGGAAAAAGGGAAGAAAGCAACAAATAATGACAAAAACAAACAAAAACACGATCAGTTTTGTGCGTCTTAGATTTCAAATGTTACTCTGGCGAAGAGGCGGTGAACTCCAGTCGAGAAGCTTTTAGATTTGGGTAAAGCCAATCTTGAGAAAATGGTCTTTGGAGTTTGTCTGTCAGATTGAGCTCTCGACACTTTTCTTCTTCTTTTTTTGCTGTAAATCCACAACGATCCTTCAGGCAAAGTGTGGCGTTGCCATGACAGCAGAGTTTGTCATTGACTCATCCTGCTAAAATGAGGGGAGCGGGGCCCCCTTGTGGTGTAACACTATAATTCACAGCAGTACAGTGAGATGGATTTGGTGATTTGGTGATTGATGACCACGATTATAAAAAAACAACATGGCGATCGATTAATTGTCGATTAATCGATTAAATATAATTTCTCTGCAGTGAAAGTGTTTTGTGAGAAAGGAAACACACACCAGGTGGCGCTCTTCCAGATGACGTTTATTGTAACGTGACAAAAACCACTCACTCGTTCATTCACTCGAAACACAACGACATGGAAGGAATCTCGGAATAAAAATAATAATTAAAAAAAAAGGTAAAAAAAGAGGTGAAAGTCTAAAAAAAGTCGAGGTCGTCGGGGGCGTCCAGGTCTCGGTATTCGATGATGGTTCGCGGGTCGCCTCTCATCCCCCTGGAAACACACGAGGTTTAGACGGAATTACACCAATACTTAATTAAAGTAGTTAATGAGACTAAATCTGCAGATGTTTGGGTCGAATCCGGAAAACTAAATGACCAAAGCCCGTTCACATTCACATCATATGTTCGTTCATTAAAGAGAATCGACTTCCTGTTTCGATCCAGCGCGCCAAAATAAAAGCACACAGCTCGTCTCATTGATTGGTTGAGCAGGTACTTGCAACATTATATTAAGAATATAATTAAAAACACACATTTTAAGTGTTTTGTCTGTTAATAGTTGAACTAATGAACTGCTGAACTAATTAATAAGATGGTGCTTTTATTTTGGTGTGCTGGATTGAAACAGGAAGTCATTTCTTGGGCGGCGTTATGCACAGAGCGACTCTTCCAGACCTGGAGCTCCGGGGTTTGTTCTGAAATCCCGGCGGTCCTCCTCCTCCTCCTCTGAAGTCGTAGTTTCCTCGTCCGGCTCCGAACTGGGCCGGATACGGAGGCGCGCCTTCGAAAACACACGCGGTTTTAACATTAGAGCTCAGCGTTAGCACGTCGTTATCTTTAACTGTGGGCCGTACCAGGGAACCCGGGCAGGGGCGGCCTCACCCCGGGCGGGTATCCCAGGGCGCTCTGCTGCTGCTGCTGCTGCTGTGGGGACTGACCGGGAAACGCCTGCATCACGGCCGGAGGAGCTGGAGACGACAGAGAAGAAGAGACTTTAACGCCTTTCCTTTCATTGAAGAAATGAAAACACATTTAGTGTGAAAACTGGATAAATAAAACGGCTGGATACAGAGCTGGGCAACGTATCGACTGCAAGATGTTATCGCAATCGCTATTTGGAAGATCTGCAACTTTACAATATCCACTTTTTCTGTAATGTCAAGAAATGTGGGACAAAAATGGGGAAGAAAAGCAAAATAAAATATGCAAAAAAAGGCAAAACATTTGGGAAGATTTGGGAGGAAAGTGGGGGAAAAAAATGGAGAAAATGTACTAGAAACAGGGAAAATTGGCAAAAATAAATAAATTGAGAAACAAAATTGCAAAAAAAAATTGTGAATATTGGAAGGAAAAGTTGAGAAAAATTGGTGAAAACATTTTTCAAAAATTGAGAAAAGTGAAATAAATACGGAGAAAATGGAGAAGAAATGGGGAATAATTTGGCAAAAAATGGGGAAAAAGAGCAGAAAAGGTTCGTGTTCCGGCTGCATTTGAGCCGTTTCTGTGCGAGCCTAAAAGCCGCTGACGCCGTAGAGTTTTACAAACGTGTGTAAACCCTGGTCTGACCTGGAGGTGGGACGGGCTTGTTCTCGGGGAGGGCGGGTCTCTTGGGGTCGAGCAGGAAGTTGTTGAAGAACTCGACTTCCTGTCTGACGGCGGAGACCTTGTCCCCGTGTTTGTTGAGGATGTGTTTCCGCACGAACTCGGGCGCCTGAAACGCGACACACACGCTTTGTTTTATCCGTCAGCGTGGGGACTTTTCACTTTTGATCGTCAAAAGAAAAAAAAACCACAGACCTTGAACTTCTTTCCGCTGAGGGGACAGAGCCACTTGTCTTTGCTGAGCTCCTGAGTGTTCGCCACCAGGAACTTCTCCACCTGAAACAGAAGCACTTCCACTCTTTAACAGCAGCTCCACATTTTACAGGACTTTCCTGCACTTTTCTGGTGACATAAAGCCCGTGAGCCTGCGGCGCTCGCCTCAGCTGAACACAAGCCTCTGGAGCCCGACTTTCTCTACGATAGACTTCGGTCTAAGCTACGATCGTCTCTGAGTTTGAGCCATCGCTCAGCGGAGACGAGAGCAGCTCAAGATGTGAAATCTAAAAAATAAATACATCGCACAGTGAATTATCCTCTTTTCTCCAGAGTCAATAAGGTTCATTTCTCTTGCAAACAAGACATTACAGATCAATTATATCTATTAACCTTTTAACCTCTTAACCCCGCCTTAACCGAGTGCATTTTCTCCAGTTTGGCTTCACCCAAGTATTAAAGCAAAGAAGTGGCAAAACAAAAACATGCCGGAAAAGCAACAACACAATAAAAAAACACGACTTGATGAAAAAGCAACAAGAAAGAGTAATGAGAAAGTGAGCAAAACACGACAAAAAACACTACGAAAACGCGACACAAGTTACTCTCAGTTTTGTGGGTCTTAGCTTTCAAATGAGGCGTCCCCTGCTCTATAGGCTGTAAGCTCCAGTGGAGAAGCTTTAATGGTTAAAGCGGAGGGTCAGAGGTGTTTTCCTGCTGAAGCGCCCTCTGCTGGTCTGATTCAGTAACATACCTCGTGCTCCGGGTCCTTCCTCCCGAGCCGAGTGGCCTCCTCTTCGCTGATGGACTCCGACAGCGGCAGCAGAGGAGTCACGCGCTGCTCGCACATCTTCAGGTGCTCAGACACTGGAGCAGAAACAGGAGTCACAAACACATGGACACGAGTGAGGACGAGTGAGGACGAGTGAGGACGAGTGTCTCACCTTCAGCCTGGGTGAGCTTGGCCACGGGCAGAGGCCCCCGCACGTGCATGAGGCCGCAGCGATGGGGCATCTCGTCCTCCGCCGGGTACTCGCAGAAGTTATAATAATCCACCGAGTGAACGAGCCGCAGGTACAGCAGCAGCCGGTCCAACACCTGAAGAAGAGGAGGAGGAGGTTTGGTCCAACGTTCACCAGAGAAGGGCTTCAGACCAAAGGGAAAAATATCTTCTAAAAAGGTCAAGGATATGGAAATTCACAAGGTCCAGTTTATCTACAGGGTCGTGGGGGAAATGTAGAAAAAAGAATCAAAGGTATCAGGAAAAAGAATAAAAAATGGGAAGGAAACAAAAAATTGTGAAAAATTTGAAGAAAAAAAATTGGGGGGAAATTAGAAAATTTGTAATACAGAAAAAGAATTTAAAAAAATGAAAAAATGGGAAGAAAAAAAAAAAAAAAGGAAACATTTTTAATAATACAGAAAAAAAATATTACAAAAAAGTGAGAATGAAACAGGGTTGGTGTTTTTTTAAATAGGGAAAAATGGGGGAAAATAAGAGAAATAATTTGAAAAAAAATAAAATAAAATGGGAAGGAAATGGGGGGAAAAATGAAAACATTTGGGGAAAAAATTAGGGAAAAATTGGAAAATTTGTAATACAGAAAAAAATTAAATAAAATGGAAAAAATGGGAAGGAAACAAAAAAAATGGAGGAAAAAATTGTACTAATACAGAAAATAATGTAACAAAAAAGTGGGAATGAAACAGGGAATAAAATTGGGTAGAAAATGTTAATACAGAACAAAATGTGATGTAGATGCTTCCAGCACATTTTTACATATTTCAGGTGTTTGTAAAAATATCCCCTAATCATTGAGAAAGTCCCACAAATATCATGTTTCTGTCGTTATTTCACAAACGCTTGATTTCAGAATGAACTGGAGGATAATCGGAGAGTCAGCGATACCGGACTCTGACCTGCAGCAGCGTGTCGTCCGTCTCCAGGGCGACCTCAGAGGAGGCGGGGTCTTTGCCCTCGTTGGCGTCGTGGGTGGAGACTCCCGTTAGCTCCTCCTCCTCCGCGCTCACCTCCTCGATCAGGAAGTCCGTGATGTTCCTCAGCACCGGGTTCGACTCCATCTGGAAACAAACGGAGAATGATGTAGAGAGAAACACGAAACTTCTGCTGTGGCTTATACGACATGAATATAAGGAAAACATTAATACAGAGAAGAAAAAACAGAAAGAAAATAGTTTCATTATTAGATCCCAAATGTCTGGTCTATAATCCTGTGTATGAAGCTCTAAAATGTCAGTGTTGAACTGTGACAGCAGGGGGCGCTTTTTTTAGGGGCATAGGTCTGCTATGCCGATTTTCACTGCGATGTTTCTCAACCCGAGGCCTAAGTTGTGGGAGGCTCATTTTAAAGCTCCGACTGAACGGGAAGTCTCTATTAAATTCGGTTCCAGAGATATTGGCGTCAGATCGGCCGATGTCTTTAGCCGCTCTGTCTCCCACAAAGGAAACGACCATATTTGGATTACAGCGTCATCTCGGGCCCAGCCTTTCCTGCTACACGTGGATACCGAACATGTCAGTATTTGTGAATGGATGAGCGTGGGAAAGACCAGGAGCCACACAGACATGTTAAATCTCTGACTCAAAGAGAATAAACATCGTAAAGAGAGCGTTTGGGCTGTTTGTGTGTTTTACCTGCGAGCTCCACAGCGCCCCCTTCTGGTCCAGCGCGTGGATGAGCTTCGCCGAGAGCCGGATGTCGTTCCTGATGACGGGTTTGTGGTGCGTGAGGCCGTTGACGCTGCGCACGCGTCTGCACAGGTCTCTGTTCACCACCGGGGCCAGCTCCACGTCCTTCAGCTGAACAAACACACACGGACAGAAAGGTCAGACCAGGCCTCCAGGGGGCGCCAACCCATCGTCTCGTACCCGGATGTTCTGCAGGTTCCAGCAGGTCTCCTTGATGTTCACACTGCGGTCGAACGTCACCCAACAGCGCCGCAGAAACCTAAGACGAGAAACGCCGTCACTTTGGGGGAAAAGTCAGACCGGTTCAATAAGGAGGTGGAGTCTGAGTCAGACCGGTTCAATAAGGAGGTGGAGTCTAAGTCAGACCGGTTCAATAAGGAGGTGGAGTCTAAGTCAGACCGGTTCAATAAGGAGGTGGAGTCTGAGTCAGACCGGTTCAATAAGGAGGTGGAGTCTAAGTCAGACCGGTTCAATAAGGAGGTGGAGTCTGGGTCAGACCGGTTCAATAAGGAGGTGGAGTCTGGGTCAGACCGGTTCAATAAGGAGGTGGAGTCTGAGTCAGACCGGTTCAATAAGGAGGTGGAGTCTGAGTCAGACCGGTTCAATAAGGAGGTGGAGTCTGAGTCAGACCGGTTCAATAAGGAGGTGGAGTCTGGGTCAGACCGGTTCAATAAGGAGGTGGAGTCTGAGTCAGACCGGTTCAATAAGGAGGTGGAGTCTGAGTCAGACCGGTTCAATAAGGAGGTGGAGTCTGGGTCAGACCGGTTCAATAAGGAGGTGGAGTCTGGGTCAGACCGGTTCAATAAGGAGGTGGAGTCTGAGTCAGACCGGTTCAATAAGGAGGTGGAGTCTGAGTCAGACCGGTTCAATAAGGAGGTGGAGTCTGAGTCAGACCGGTTCAATAAGGAGGTGGAGTCTGGGTCAGACCGGTTCAATAAGGAGGTGGAGTCTGAGTCAGACCGGTTCAATAAGGAGGTGGAGTCTGGGTCAGACCGGTTCAATAAGGAGGTGGAGTCTGAGTCAGACCGGTTCAATAAGGAGGTGGAGTCTGGGTCAGACCGGTTCAATAAGGAGGTGGAGTCTGAGTCAGACCGGTTCAATAAGGAGGTGGAGTCTGGGTCAGACCGGTTCAATAAGGAGGTGAGAGGAGGTGGAGTAAGACAGAGCACGTGAATGTTAAAGAGTCGTGTCCAAGGTCAGCCCTAATACGTTTCTGGGCGTCGACACTGACCTCCTCTCAGGCTGAGGGTCGGACAGCGCCACCCTCAGGAAGCCCGGGTACTTGCGGCAGAGCTGCGGACACAGAGGGAGAACGGTCAGTCCCTACGTTACGCCGGTGGTCCAGGCGTGTGTGAGCTTACGTTGGTGAGCTCCTCCTTGGAGACCTCCGGCGGGATGCTCCGGATGAACAGTGACGTCGTCAGGTGGAGGGGGCGGGGCTTCGCAGGTCCCTCCTCCTTTTTCCCGCGCTCCTTTCGCCGCTCTGGGGAAACACGTCGTGAGTACAGGCATGTCGTGAGCATGCGGGGCTCCAGGCGGGGGCTCTAATACTTTTTAAAGTGTGACCCCTCACCAGTGTCAGGCTCCTCCTCCTCGTCGTCCTCGTGCTCTGATTGGTCCTTGTCCGACGGCTCTTTGTCCGATTGGTCAGAGTCGGACTCGGAGGCGCTGCCTTCGCCGGAGTCGGCCGAGACGCTGCGTTTCCGCTTCCTGCCCTGGAGAAAGAAACGCCGTGAGTCGTGATGAAGTTCCCTCCGGGTTCAGGAGGTTTGAGACTCACTCGTTTCTTCTGTTCCGTTTCCTCCTCCTTTTTCTCCTCCGTCTCCTCCGTCTCCATCGTCTCGTCTCCGTTCTGTTTGGCCTCTTCCTGCTCCTCCTTCACAAACACAACACACTTCAGGCTTTTGACAAACATACAAAACATTCCTGCTAGAACTTTGATTAAATATCGCCATTTTCTATTTATTTATTTGTTTGTATTCATTATTTATTTATTTATTTAAAGGGTCTTATGTGGAGTTTGACAGTGTTGTGCTCACAAGTGCCCCCTCAGGCCCAACGCGTAACTGCAGCCTCGATGATGAGCTCGTGCATGAGACGCTCAGGCTTTACGACCCGTCCTGGACAAGTTACAGATTTGCTTCAACTGACGTGAGAAACGTTACTGTTTTGTAAAATATTCAGACCAAATCAGTTTGAGTGAATATTTTCCAATGTGTGATACTTGAGCAAATGCAGCAAAGTGTCGAGTGAAGAAGCTGAATAATACAGATAAATAAATGAATGACGTTTGAAGGAGAAAAAAACTTGTTTTATGCATAAACGCCTAATTGAAATAATAAAATAATTCCACTGGTAGAAATGCTACACGGAAAAGCCTAAATCATCTCTTCAGTTCCCTGGGCCCAAAGTTAGCGTCGCCAACTCGTAAACTATATCGTAAACGACACATAGAAGAAGAAGAAGAAGTAAACGACACACGTCTCGTTTCACTTATAAATCCGTGGTCAGGCTTATTTTGCGGCTAAGAAAAGCTAATATTAGCAGCATTATCTTTGCCTTTGTAAACACAGCATCATCACCGTTACTGCTCAAATGTTTTGTAGGTTCAGCACAATTACTGTTATTACTGACACTACTAGAGATTCTCTCAACATTTTCCGATGTTTACTCTGGTTCTTTGTTTACGCTGATCAGACTTTCTTTTCGTTAGTCGGGGTCTGGGCTGGAGTTTCGATGGTGCTTGAAGCCGGTCTCCTTTTATTCTCCGCTAAATCCATCTTTCCGAAGTTACCACTCGCTCGGCAGCGTCAGTATAGAGGAGATAGAGCTAACGCTACAGCTGACGCTACAGCTGACGCTACAGCTAACGCTACAGCTAACGCTCTCCTTGTATCTGCAGCTCGTCACCTTCTTCTCCTCGTCCTCCGTCTCCGCCGTGTTGGCGTCCGTTTCCGTCGGCGTCTCGTCCTTGTCCTTGTCCTTGTCTTTGTCTTTGTCTCCTCCTCCTCCTCCCGTCGGTATCGCCACTGCTGCCAGATCTGTCTCTTTGCCGTCACTTCCTGGTTCTGCTTTGGCCCCGCCCTCTGCCGCCGCCGCTGCCCCCGCTGATGCACCGGCCGCGACCCCTGCGTCTCCCGCGGCGACCGGAGCCTCGAGCGTCTGCAGGTCGAGGTCGGTGCCGCCCTCCATCTTTATCACAGCTGCGAAACACGGAGAACAACAAGGTCACACTGTTTTCTCCAGTTCAATTCAGGTCACAGCCTATAGGCCAGAGCAACGCCTCATTTGAAAGCTAAGACCTACTAAACGTTAACGTCGCTTTTATGTCACATTTTTACGCAGGGGTTTTTGTGGTTTATTCATCTTTTGTTGCTTTTTGTGGATTTTTCACTATTTGTGTTTTTGTCAGATGTTTTCTTGTATCCGCAGAAAACTGTACGCAGTTACTTTCAGTAACTCTACTTCTCTGAATGTGCTTGGTCTAAAACGAATGACTGTCGGCTTATTCTCAGTGGTAAGACAGAAATAACCGTGGGGGCCCATGTGACCAGTGTCTGACAGCGGCCGATGGTTAGTGGTTCTCACACAGGGGGGCGGGGCCCAAACGGAGGTCCTTTGGTTCAACTGCACTGCAGTGGAACGTTTTTTGGCCGTACATAGGTTTGCTCTTGGGCTGCGAACTGTGAGGCCCCTTAGTGTTTGTCGCTTGTTTATTGTGTTGTTG
This sequence comes from Proterorhinus semilunaris, assembly GCA_021464625.1. Lineage (NCBI taxonomy): Eukaryota > Metazoa > Chordata > Actinopteri > Gobiiformes > Gobiidae > Proterorhinus > Proterorhinus semilunaris. Next base: position 22,390,763 of record CM038364.1, on the reverse strand, counting down.
TGGCTTTTCTGCACTTTTGACACATTTTGTCATTTTTGTAACAATTTTTACACTTTTTTCCAAGAAGCTTTTAGATTTGGGTAAAGCCAAATTGGAGGTTAAAAACAAAGTGTTCCCGCCCACCTGCGTCCATGAGCTTGAGGATCTTGGTGCTGTGCTCCATGTCCAGCTTGACGTCGTCCAGCCAGTGGTTGTCCAACAGGAAGAGAAAGACGTCGAGGCGCGTCTTGAGCGCGGCCTGAGAGCCCGCCCTCCTCGCCGTGATGTCATCGGGGTGGTACTTGGAGCGGAACCACTCGTGCTGTTTGTGCGACAGGAAGAAGTCCTGCAGCTGCTGCCGCCTGAAGTCCAGCTTGTACTGATTGTAGCGTTTGACGGCCTCCGTCTCGTCCACACTGTCCTCCAGGTTCAGCAGGAAGTCCTGGAGACGAGCGGAGGAAGTTCTTAAAGCCACAGATGATTTAGAGAAAATATATTTGTGTGTATTTGAGTTTTAGTGACACAGCGGCTGTGTGAGTGGCCATTCATCTGAACTCGTAAAAACAAAACATGCTGATGATACATTTACCCCATAAAACTTAAAACATCATGTAGTCTGAGGCATTTATGGATAAGAACGCACTTTATGTAAGGAAATAAACCCGCCCTTTGTACCACACTCCATAACATTAATAAACAGCTCGAGTTAAGCCGGGCCACTGTGGGGGCTCTTTTGGTTTGATTCTGTAATGTCTTCTTTGTATTTGTTTAATATTTGCAACTGACTCTCCTCCAAGTGAATTTCTCCCTTGGGAGACAAAATAATAAATTTATTCTAAATCCTAAAACCAATATCTTATTTTTTTTTTTATCAGTTTCCGATACCAGTTCAATGTGTTCAGTGGTTTATACCTTGAAGCTCCTCATGGTGGGGGGTCCAGGAGGAGGCAGGTCTGGATCCATCAAACCCAACCTACAACAACAACAGTCACTGTAATGTTCATCACTTTATTCTCTGACATTCAAATGTTACTGAGAAAACATTGACCACAGCGTGAAACATAATAAAGTCTGAACGAAAAGTATCAAATGAAGATTAAACCGAAGTCTAAATCCAGATATTTAATAGAAACGTGAGCCCAGCCTCGTACCGGCCCTGGAGTGGGTGTCCGTGCGGCGGCGGCAGGTGCGGGAGCTCGGGGGGCCAGTGGGGGCCGGGGAACGGGGCCCCTCCGTACGGCATGTCGAACCGGTACGGCTCCCCCCGGTGGTCGTCCCTGAGAACAGTAACGGCGTTAGAGGACGTTCTTCTGGGGGGTTCGTTTGTGTGTTTTCACTGACCATTCCCTCCTCATGCGCTTGTGCTGGGGGCTCATGTGCCGCGGGGGGGAGAAGCGCTCCCTCCTCCCTCGGTCGTAGTCGCGCCGTCGCTCGCGGCCTCGATCCCAGTCCCTGAACGCAGCACAGGGAGAACAGTTACCCCGGCCTGTGGAATAGAGCTGGTCCAGCAGCAGCAGAACTCACCTGTCGGGCCAGTCGTCCCGCCTCCTCTCCTCTCGCTCCCTCGACCGCTCCATGTCGCTCCTCTCTCTCCTGAATTTGTCTCGACGCCTGCGATCCAGCTCATCATCGCTGTCGCCCATCCCTGAGGAACAGAACCACATTAATCCAAACTCACCGCAGACTGAGAGCTGCCCCAGAGAACAATTCAACAACCGTCTGGGAAATTACACGGTGTCTAAACGATTTCAACATTACTCTCGAATCGTGTCCAATATGAGGCTAAAACAGAAACTAAATCAGGTCTAAAAGTGTAAAGATCCGTCTCTGGATGAATAAATAACAGAACATTCATTTACCCCTTGCCTTAATCTCTTAACCAAGCACATTTTCTCCAGTTTGGCTTTAACCAAGGGACAAAAAGACGTCAAGACAACACAGCAACAATTAGTTTTGTAGGCCTTAGCTTTTCAAATGGCCAACAGGCTGTAAGCTCTCAGGTCGAGAAGCTTTTAGATTTGGGTAAAACTGGAGAAAATGTGGTCGGGTTAACCAAATGTCTTTTCTCCAGTTCAGCTTCACCCACATTTTAAGGCTTCTTGAAACAGATTCCTCACATTGTTGCCGTCGGGGTTTTATTCAATGCTTTGTTGTTGCATTTCCGTCCTCGGTGACGTATCACTATTTTGACGCTTTTTCCGAGAAGCTTTTAGATTTGAATAAAGCCAAACTCGCGTAAATGTGCTCAGTTCAGGTGGGGGTTAAGAGGTTAAATCTTACGTTAAATTATTTGGGGATTTTTTTTTTTTTTGTATAAAATTGCTAAAGGGAAACATTAAAATCAGTAAAATTTAAATAACATTTTATGATTCTTAGTGTTAATTTCCCCTCGCAGTAAAATGAGCCACAAGACAAAACCGTATTTTTTTTTTCAGACGCAGATGTTTGTATAACATACTATCTTTACACACAAAACACCAAAGCAAATTCTGTGTTCGCAACAAATGTATAAATCTCTGTCAGATGGAAGACCTCGGGGATTCGAGGAGATACTGTGGATGTTAGACATACAGAGACTGCGCCATAACCATTATTTACCTCCCTATTGTCTAATGATATACAAACTACAGCTTACAAGTCAGAAATGATGCTAACATTAACCGATAAAGTGTCAAAATGTCACGATTAAAAGTGAAATATCTTTGCAGTTCTGGTGTGACGTGGGCTTTGATCCTGTTCAAAGCCCAAATCTTCACTTCAGCAGAAAAACTTTACGCAGAAACAAGGTTAACTTTATGAATGAACCGCTACAAAACAAACCACTGTTAGCATTTAGCATCGCGGCTATTGCGCCAATTACGGTACAAAAACATCATTCTTTTTCAACCACATGTTAACCATAAGTGCGTGGACTTCAGTCAAACAGCACAGGGTGAGCAGTTCATGAATAAAAGAGAAATTGTGGGGAGTTTGTTGGAAGAAAAAGCGGCACATTAGCACAACAGCTAACGGCGCTATCGCTGCATACGCACGTTAAACTTGTTTTTATTAAATGTGTAAAATAAGTTCATGGTCTGGGATCATGGCGGGAGCGTGGGTGGAGTAAGTGTGTGAGTTTTACCTGTTAATTAGAGGTTGTGTGGGGGAAAGCGCAGGGAAATGCGGGGGGGAGATGCTAAAGATGCTAAAGCAGCAGCAGAGGACGCGCCGTGTGCCAGCGTGAGGAGACGGACACTTCCGGTGCGGTCTGACCTGACAGCGACACCCAGCGGCGAACAGCGGAGCGCACACGGAATCAGAGGCGCGTTCCCAACTTTCAAATGACAGTAATGTAGGACTGTAATTAACTAATACACGTTCAAATGCCTTATTTAATCTGTATCACTCCTTTATAATTTCATATTCAAATTATTGTTTAGAAGTCTGCGGAAATTATTACAAGACAAATGTGTTACCTCTAGTCGATCATAAAAAAAAACTCTTTCTAACCGTCCGCGGGCGGTCTCTTTTTCCTCCTGTGAGAGAGAGGGCAAACGTGGCTCTTTTTAGCAGGTGAAATGTGGTGAAAGTGTGTTTCAAAACGTCTCGTGCGTTCGCTTTAACGGCTCATCCAAAGCGCACGGAGCGAGGTAACAGCGGGTTTACGAGACCCCCCCTCCTCCTCCCCCTCACTTTGTAATTGTGTCGGGCTCGGCTCGGATTCGATCACTGCTCTGTCGGACGAGGGCCGATCATAGTGCACTCTAGTGCACGTGTTACTTTAGAGTCTGACGGGGATGAGGGGCCTATAGCGCCTCAGTCTGACACTATAAGTGTTGCTTCTTCCTTCCCCTTTTCAGAAACTATGCATCTAAATTTAATGTTACATGTTTTGTATCTTTTATTTTCTCTGTTACTTGGATCTCATTACAAACTGTGGATTGAAAGTTTGAAATAAACAAACAAACAAACAAACAAGGCATTTATACATTTTTTAATGCAACATTCTCTCAGTTACAGATTTAAGTCTCCAAACCTTGAATACTGTTTATTTTTTAAAGTGGAACTGAGCATTTCAAATGTCTCTCTTGACCTCAGTGCAGACCTGATGTCATTCTCTAAACGCCGTGGAGCCTGGCCCCAGTCACGAGGCTTTCATGGACAAAACCACAATCTGAAAGGTTAAGACTTTCATACGAAGCGTGATATTCCACAACAGTTCAGTTTTGTAGGTCTTAGCTTTCAAATGAGGCGTCACACTGGCCTATAGGCTGTGAACTCTAGTGGAGAGGTTTTCAGATTTGGGGTAGTTTAGGCGCAACATGAAGTGCCCTTTTGCAGCGTCTTCTGTGGTTGGGACAGGATTTCCTCAGTCGGACTCGAGCGGCAGAATGAAGCGCCCGCTGCTGCTGCTCCGTGAGTGAAGTCTAAATATCTTCATTTACTGACGTTTGTGGAGCCTGTGCTGATGATTCTGTGTGATTTCAGTGGCGCTGGCGGCGATCCGTGAACCGGTCCACGGTCGAGGTTCGTCTCACACTTTCTTCACACGTTGTTCTTTCTCCGCGTTATTCAGTTTATGTCATATTCATCATCAGTCAAGTTTTATTTCTAAAGCATGTTCATGTGAGGAAGTCTGTGCTTCAAACACTCGCTTTATCCTGATCCAGTCCTGGTTCGAACGGGTTTAGAATCAGAGCGTTTGCGGCGCAGGAAGTGGCGCAGGAAGTCGACCAAAAGAACAAAACGTCAGAAGATTTGATTCAGATCTGAAACTGCAGATACGACGTCAATATGAAGAACAAAGACGTATACTTGGTTTGTGGAGCTCGTTTTAATCAGACAAAATCAGCAGGTTTCAAAACTAAACATGGCAACTGTCTCTGATGATTCAGAGCATTATAAGCAGAAGTCTGCAACATAAAACATGTAGAGTAGGACCTTTTAAAGCTCTGACTGAGCTCTTTCCGAAGTCAAGATTTAGTCGACTAATCAGCGTTGCATTTATAATGTTTATTTGAATCCCAGATATTCGTGGTCCTCTGTTGTTACAGTGAAGCTGAGCCCGGACTCGACCCAGTTCTGGGAGTACCAGGACCAGGTCTCAGTGAGCTGTGAGGACCTCGGGCCAGACGCCTGGACCGTGTGGAGATTCACCAAGAGGTAAAGTCCCTGAAAAACAGTTCTTCTGCCTCTGGATCCCACAGGGTCCACGTGCAGGGCTGGACGATGAGGAAGATCTCAGTGTCTCCTGTCCTAATGTCTTTGAGGGGTTTGTTATGGACCAGTGGGGACCTGTGCTAATGTCTTTGGGGGGGTTGTTTTGGCCCAGTGGGGACCTGTCCTAATGTCTTTGAGGGGTTTGTTATGGACCAGTGGGGACCTGTCCTAATGTCTTTGGGGGGGTGTTTTGGCCCAGTGGGGACCTGTCCTAATGTCTTTGGGGGGTGTTTTGGCCCAGTGGGGACCTGTCCTAATGTCTTTGAGGGGTTTGTTATGGACCAGTGGGGACCTGTCCTAATGTCTTTGGGGGGGGGGGTGTTTTGGACCAGTGTGGACCTGTCCTAATGTCTTTGGGGGGGGGTGTTTTGGCCCAGTGGGGACCTGTCCCAGTGCGGCTCTGGATGGGGCGCTCAGACCCGGGCGTCGGTCTGTGAGCTGAAGACGCTGAAGCCTCACGACTCCGGACTTTACTGGTGTGAGTCCAAATATCGAGACGTCAGCCCCGGAGTCAACGTCACCGTGACCGGTCAGTTCTTCCTCTTTCCGGTTTCCAAACACTGAAACTAAATCCTGTGCTTTCCCGCAGGAGGCCAGGTGATCCTGGAGAGCCCGGTCGGCCCGGTCTCTGGGCAGGACGTGGTTCTCTCCTGCAAATTCAAGTTCCAACCTCAGGACGTAAACTTCTACAGAGACGAGCTCCTGCTCCAGTCCGGGACAGACACCCAGGCCACGGTGCGCTTCGGCCCCGACCACCAGGGGGCGTACTCTTGCGGCAGTGAAGGCAAGAGCTCCTCGCCGGTGCACATGTTCATCCCAGGTCAGTCCGTTTAGTCCAGTCTAAAAACATGGCATCAGGAGCAAAGAGGAGACGTCCTGCTCCTCTCTGTGTGTTGTCCTAAGCTAACGGCTAACGCTAAATAAAAAGTAAAACAGCAACAACCCAGTGTTTTCAACGAAGCCGCCATCTTGGTTTGTGATGTGGCGGTAAGACCGTTCTGTGCTCGGCGTCTCTCCTCAGACGCCTCTCCGGCTCCGCGGCTGCTCCTCCGTCCCGACGCGCAGCAGCTGTTCGAGTACAGCAGTGTGAGCTTCACCTGTGAGCCGGCGAGCGAGGGCTGGAGCGTGCGGCGCCACCGAGGAGGCGAGGCCAGAGGGGGCGGGGCCAGAGGGGGCGGGGCACCATGCGGCTCTGACTGGGGCTTCCTCGGCTCTGCGGGGCTCTGTGTGATCAACACCACCAAGAGGCAGGACAACGCCCTCTACTGGTGCGGCAGCGACACGCGGCGCGGCGGCTCCGTCCAACTGCAGGTCAAAGGTGAGAGTCCTGAGGGGGCGGAGCCTGTCACGATAACCAAATGTAGAGTTTAATTCATTGTGGGGGGCGTGTCTCACCTGTTTCTCTCAGACAGGGGCGTGTCTCTCTCAGATAGGGGCGTGTCTCTCTCAGATAGGGGCGTGTCTCTCTCAGACAGGGGCGTGTCTCACCTGTCTCTCTCAGACAGGGGCGTGTCTCACCTGTCTCTCTCAGACAGGGGCGTGTCTCACCTGTCTCTCTCAGACAGGGGCGTGTCTCTCTCAGATAGGGGCGTGTCTCACCTGTTTCTCTCAGACAGGGGCGTGTCTCTCTCAGATAGGGGCGTGTCTCACCTGTCTCTCTCAGACAGGGGCGTGTCTCACCTGTCTCTCTCAGACAGGGGAGTGTCTCTCTCAGATGGGGGCGTGTCTCACCTGTCTCTCTCAGATGGGGGCGTGTCTCACCTGTCTCTCTCAGACAGGGGCGTGTCTCTCTCAGATGGGGGCGTGTCTCACCTGTCTCTCTCAGATGGGGGCGTGTCTCACCTGTCTCTCTCAGATGGGGGCGTGTCTCACCTGTCTCTCTCAGACAGGGGCGTGTCTCTCTCAGATGGGGGCGTGTCTCACCTGTCTCTCTCAGATTGGGGCGTGTCTCACCTGTCTCTCTCAGATGGGGGCGTGTCTCACCTGTCTCTCTCAGACAGGGGCGTGTCTCTCTCAGATGGGGGCGTGTCTCACCTGTCTCTCTCAGATGGGGGCGTGTCTCACCTGTCTCTCTCAGATGGGGGCGTGTCTCACCTGTCTCTCTCAGACAGGGGCGTGTCTCTCTCAGATGGGGGCGTGTCTCACCTGTCTCTCTCAGACAGGGGCGTGTCTCTCTCAGATAGGGGCGTGTCTCACCTGTCTCTCTCAGACAGGGGCGTGGTGCTGCAGGCTCCTGTTCATCCCGTGACTCCTGGAACGCCGGTCTCTCTCACCTGCCAACATCTCGCTGACCCCGCCCTCCCGGCTCGTTTCTATAGAGACGGGCACTTCCTGTCGGAGCAGCCTGAAGGTCTCCTCACCCTCCAGCAGGTGGCGCCGTCTGACGAAGGCCGGTACGAGTGTGAGATCCAAGGAGAGCGCTCGGACGCCGTGAGACTCAGCGTCCGCCCAGGTCAGTCCCAAACATCAACACGAAGAATTCTAAATGCAATGATTGTTGGAATTCAATTGAATGACATTGCAGGCCTTAATTTCGGCACAATGGATTCAAAGACTTTTAATGCTCAGTGGAAACCCTGCTTTTGAAACGACAATATTGCTGATTTCCAATGTCAAGAAATGTGGAAAGATTGTGTAGAATAAGGAAGAAAATAAAATAATAAAAAAGGCGAAAAAAATTGGAAGAAAAGTGGAAAGAGGAAAATAAAACGTTTATTTCTCTGCCCCTGTAGTCGAGATCAGGGCTTGTGTTGGAACGTTGTATTAATGTGTTTCCTGTCTGCGTCTCAGCGGCGCCCCCGCTGGCGGAGCAGGGCGCGGCGCCGCTCTCTCTTCTTCACCTGCGGTACCTGGTGGTCTTCGCTCCGTACGTCGCCTCCACTGTGCTCTTCATCTCCATCTACAGGCAGACGAGGGGCACTGCAGCTCTTCTTCCGTGTAAGCTCACGTTGCTCCTCACGCTCATGTCCTTCAGACGAATGAGGTCGTGTCTCTGTCCTCAGGGAGACGCCCGGCCGCTCAGAGGAGACGCCGGCCTCAGGTGGACATCGACCCGGAGTACGAGGACGCCATCCCCGACGTCGCCACCGAGTACCAGTTCTAACCTCCAGGGGGCGCTGCGGCGACACGGCCAGGCTTTGCTTCAGAAAACATCTCCAATTATGGGCCCGACATGCGTTTGAACAACAGCAGGTCTGAGGGCCGCGTTCAGCCCCCGGGCCGCGTTCAGCCCCCGGGCCCCCCTCTCTGTAACATGTGTTTATATTTGATCACATCTGTACCGAGCAAAACAACAGTCATGGAATAAACAAGAAACATGAATAAGAGGCTTTTGTGACTTTATGGATTTAAATGTATTTTTGTTTCTTTTTTAATAAATAAAGAAGGTTGAAGAACATCTGAGGTGGACCCAGCGCTCGAGCGACTGAAGTAAAACACGTGTCGTAAAAGAATAAAGCGACTTTAAGAGTTCATAACTTGCTCTCGAGGGTCACACAGTCTTTCTCCAGGACGGCGCTCGAGACCGGGGCCGGTCCGGCCTCAGCGTCTGGAAAACAAAAACCAGGAACGTTTATCCAGGAAGTGACTCCAACATGGCGGCTCTCCCTGGTCTTTCCCACGCCTATTCATCCTGGTTTAGTCTTGGTCTAGTCCTGGTTTAGTCCTGGTTTAGTCCTGGGTTAGTCCTGGTTTAGACCTGGTTTAGTCCTGGTTTAGTCTTGGTCTAGTCCTGGTTTAGTCCTGGTTTAGACCTGGTTTAGTCCTGCTTTAGTCCTGGTTTAGTCCTGGGTTAGTCCTGGTTTAGACCTGGGTTAGTCCTGGTTTAGACCTGGGTTAGTCCTGGTTTAGTCCTGGTTTAGTCCTGGTTTAGACCTGGTTTAGACCTGGTTTAGACCTGGTTTAGTCCTGGTTTAGACCTGGTTTAGTCCAGGTTTAGTCTCTTACCTGTGCTCTGCCGCTGGAGGAGTCTGGGTCCTGGTTTAGTCCAGGTTTAGACCTGGTTTAGTCCAGGTTTAGTCTCTTACCTGTGCTCTGCCGCTGGAGGAGTCTGGGTCCTGGTTTAGACCTGGTTTAGTCCTGGTTTAGTCCTGGTTTAGTCTCTTACCTGTGCTCTGCCGCTGGAGGAGTCTGGATCCTGGTTTAGTCCTGGTTTAGTCCTGGTTTAGTCCTGGTTTAGTCCAGGTTTAGACCTGGTTTAGTCCTGGTTTAGTCTCTTACCTGTGCTCTGCCGCTGGAGGAGTCTGGGTCCTGGTTTAGTCCAGGTTTAGACCTGGTTTAGACCTGGTTTAGTCTCTTACCTGTGCTCTGCCGCAGGAGGAGTCTGGGTCCTGGTTTAGTCCTGGTTTAGTCCTGGTTTAGTCCTGGTTTAGTCCAGGTTTAGACCTGGTTTAGTCCTGGTTTAGTCTCTTACCTGTGCTCTGCCGCTGGAGGAGTCTGGGTCCTGGTTTAGTCCAGGTTTAGTCCTGGTTTAGTCCTGGTTTAGTCCTGGTTTAGTCTCTTACCTGTGCTCTGCCGCTGGAGGAGTCTGGGTCCTGGTTTAGTCCAGGTTTAGACCTGGTTTAGTCCTGGTTTAGTCTCTTACCTGTTCTCTGCCGCTGGAGGAGTCTGGGTCTTGGTTTAGTCCTGGTTTAGACCTGGTTTAGTCTCTTACCTGTGCTCTGCCGCTGGAGGAGTCTGGGTCCTGGTTTAGTCCAGGTTTAGACCAGGTTTAGTCCTGGTTTAGTCTCTTACCTGTGCTCTGCCGCTGGAGGAGTCTGGGTCCTGGTTTAGTCCAGGTTTAGACCTGGTTTAGTCCTGGTTTAGTCTCTTACCTGTGCTCTGCCGCTGGAGGAGTCTGGGTCCTGGTTTAGTCCAGGTTTAGTCCAGGTTTAGTCCAGGTTTAGTCCAGGTTTAGTCCTGGTTTAGTCTCTTACCTGTGCTCTGCCGCTGGAGGAGTCTGGGTCCTGGTTTAGTCCAGGTTTAGTCCTGGTGTAGTCCTGGTTTAGTCCAGGTTTAGTCCTGGTTTAGTCCAGGTTTAGTCCAGGTTTAGTCCTGGTTTAGTCTCTTACCTGTGCTCTGCCGCTGGAGGAGTCTGGGTCCGGTGAGGCCGATGCCCAAAGCACCGATGGGCGCCGTGACGAGGATGGACAACACGGCGATCGTGAGAACGTCCAGCCCGTACTTCTCCAGGACCTGGTCTCCAGCCTCACGGGCCATGTCCAAGGCCTTGGAGCCGATGGCCGCCTGGAGGCCCGAGGTGAGGGACAGGTGAGGGACAGGTGTGGGACAGGTGAGGGACGGGTGAGGAACAGGTGAGGGACAGGTGTGGGACAGGTGAGGGACGGGTGAGGAACAGGTGGGAGACAGGTGAGGGACAGCGTTAGGACAGGGTTGGGACAGGTGAGGGACAGGTGTGGGACAGCGTTTAGGACAGGGTTGGGACAGGTGTGGGACAGGGTGAGGGACAGGTGAGGGACAGGTGTGGGACAGGGTTGGGACAGGTGAGGGACAGGTGTGGGACAGGGTTGGGACAGGTGAGGGACAGGTGAGGGACAGGGTTGGGACAGGTGTGGGACAGGTGGGAGACAGGTGAGGGACAGAGTTAGGACAGGTGAGGGACAGGTGTGGGACAGTTGAGGGACAGGTGTGGGACAGGTGCGGGACAGCGTTAGGACAGGGTTGGGACAGGTGAGGGACAGGTGAGGGACAGGTGTGGGACAGGTGGGGGACAGGTGGGGGACAGGTGAGGGACAGGTGGGTGTTACCTGGACCGTGGCCTTGGGGAGCCAGGCGACTGCGATGAAGAGCTTCTCCTTCAGGTTGAATCCTCCGAAGTGAACGAGCGCAAACGTGACGAGGACTCGAACCACCAGCCCGATACAGAGGCACGCCACGCCCAGACCTGACCACAGGGGGCAGTGTTTAACATAGACCTGACCACAGGGGGCAGTGTTTATCACAGACCTGACCACAGGGGGCAGCGTTTTTACACAGACCTGACCACAGGGGGCAGCGTTTATCACAGAACTGACCACAGGGGGCAGCGTTTAACACAGACCTGACCACAGGGGGCAGCGTTTATCACAGACCTGACCACAGGGGGCAGCGTTTAACACAGACCTGACCACAGGGGGCAGTGTTTATCACAGACCTGACCACAGGGGGCTGACCACAGGGGGCAGTGTTTATCACAGACCTGACCACAGGGGGCTGACCACAGGGGGCAGTGTTTATCACAGACCTGACCACAGGGGGCAGTCTTTAACATAGACCTGACCACAGGGGGCAGTGTTTAACATAGACCTGACCACAGGGGGCAGTGTTTAACATAGACCTGACCACAGGGGGCAGTGTTTATCACAGACCTGACCACAGGGGGCAGTGTTTATCACAGACCTGACCACAGGGGGCAGCGTTTTTACACAGACCTGACCACAGGGGGCAGCGTTTAACACAGACCTGACCACAGGGGGCAGCGTTTATCACAGACCTGACCACAGGGGGCAGCGTTTAACACAGACCTGACCACAGGGGGCAGTGTTTATCACAGACCTGACCACAGGGGGCTGACCACAGGGGGCAGTGTTTATCACAGACCTGACCACAGGGGGCAGTGTTTATCACAGACCTGACCACAGGGGGCAGTGTTTATCACAGACCTGACCACAGGGGGCAGTCTTTAACATAGACCTGACCACAGGGGGCAGTGTTTAACATAGACCTGACCACAGGGGGCAGTGTTTAACATAGACCTGACCACAGGGGGCAGTGTTTATCACAGACCTGACCACAGGGGGCAGTGTTTATCACAGACCTGACCACAGGGGGCAGCGTTTATCACAGACCTGACCACAGGGGGCAGTGTTTATCACAGACCTGACCACAGGGGGCAGTGTTTATCACAGACCTGACCACAGGGGGCAGTGTTTAACACAGACCTGACCACAGGGGGCAGCGTTTAACACAGACCTGACCACAGGGGGCAGTGTTTAACACAGACCTGACCACAGGGGGCAGCGTTTAACACAGACCTGACCACAGGGGGCAGCGTTTATCACAGACCTGACCACAGGGGGCAGTGTTTAACATAGACCTGACCACAGGGGGCAGCGTTTATCACAGACCTGACCACAGGGGGCAGTGTTTAACACAGACCTGACCACAGGGGGCAGCGTTTAACACAGACCTGACCACAGGGGGCAGTGTTTAACATAGACCTGACCACAGGGGGCAGTGTTTAACACAGACCTGACCACAGGGGGCAGTGTTTATCACAGACCTGACCACAGGGGGCAGCGTTTATCACAGACCTGACCACAGGGGGCAGTGTTTATCACAGACCTGACCACAGGGGGCAGTGTTTATCACAGACCTGACCACAGGGGGCAGTGTTTAACACAGACCTGACCACAGGGGGCAGTGTTTATCACAGACCTGACCACAGGAGGCAGCGTTTATCACAGACCTGACCACAGGGGGCAGTGTTTAACACAGACCTGACCACAGGGGGCAGCGTTTATCACAGACCTGACCACAGGGGGCAGTGTTTATCACAGACCTGACCACAGGGGGCAGCGTTTAACACAGACCTGACCACAGGGGGCAGCGTTTAACACAGACCTGACCACAGGGGGCAGTGTTTATCACAGACCTGACCACAGGGGGCAGTGTTTATCACAGACCTGACCACAGGGGGCAGTGTTTATCACAGACCTGACCACAGGGGGCAGCGTTTAACACAGACCTGACCACAGGGGGCAGCGTTTAACACAGACCTGACCACAAGGGGCAGTGTTTAACATAGACCTGACAACAGGGGGCAGTGTTTATCACAGACCTGACCACAGGGGGCAGTGTTTATCACAGACCTGACCACAGGGGGCAGTGTTTATCACAGACCTGACCACAGGGGGCAGCGTTTATCACAGACCTGACCACAGGGGGCAGTGTGTATCACAGACCTGACCACAGGGGGCAGCGTTTATCACAGACCTGACAACAGGGGGCAGCGTTTAACACAGACCTGACCACAGGGGGCAGCGTTTAACACAGACCTGACCACAAGGGGCAGTGTTTAACATAGACCTGACCACAGGGGGCAGTGTTTATCACAGACCTGACCACAGGGGGCAGTGTTTAACACAGACCTGACCACAGGGGGCAGCGTTTAACACAGACCTGACCACAGGGGGCAGTGTTTAACATAGACCTGACCACAGGGGGCAGTGTTTAACACAGACCTGACCACAGGGGGCAGTGTTTATCACAGACCTGACCACAGGGGGCAGCGTTTAACACAGACCTGACCACAGGGGGCAGTGTTTAACATAGACCTGACCACAGGGGGCAGTGTTTAACACAGACCTGACCACAGGGGGCAGCAGCAGTAGAAGTAGTATTTGTAATAGTAGTGATAGTAGTAGTAGTATTTGTAATAGTAGTGATAGTAGTAGTAGTATTTGTAATAGTAGTGATAGTAGTAGTATTTGTAATAGTAGTGATAGTAGTAGTAGTATTTGTAATAGTAGTGATAGTAGTAGTAGTAATATTTGTAATAGTAGTGATAGTAGTAGTAGTAGTATTTGTAATAGTAGTGATAGTAGTAGTAGTAGTAGTATTTGTAATAGTAGTGATAGTAGTAGTAGTATTTGTAATAGTAGTGATAGTAGTAGTAGTATTTGTAATAGTAGTGATAGTAGTAGTAGTATTTGTAATAGTAGTGATAGTAGTAGTTGTATTTGTAATAGTAGTGATAGTGATAGTAGTAGTAGTAGTAGTAGTAGTAGTAGTAGTAGTAGTAGTATTTGTAGTTACCGACGGTGCTGGGGCTCAGGGTGCTGATGGTGATCTCGGCTCCGATCAAACCGAACAGAAGTGGCTGGAACACGTCCCAGGCCCGTCCCACGGCCGCCGCCACCGGAGCCTTACGCCGCGTCCAGCCCAGAGCCGCGCAGAATGACAGCACGAGCACGCACAGCCCCCCGGCGCCCGCGAAGCCCACCACGTGAGACAGGAACACGGAGAACACGGAGAGCCCGAGCAGCAGCAGGGAGCGGGTCTCAGTCAGCTCCTCCTGCAGCAGAAACATCAGGGCTCAAAGAGGAACACGGAGAACACGGAGAACATGGAGGAGCAGCAGGGAGCGGGTCTCAGTCAGCTCCTCCTGCAGCAGAAACATCAGGGTTAAAAGAGGAACACGGAGAACATGGAGAACATGGAGGAGCAGCAGGGAGCGGGTCTCAGTCAGCTCCTCCTGCAGCAGAAACATCTGGGTTAAAAGAGGAACACGGAGAACATGGAGGAGCAGCAGGGAGCGGGTCTCAGTCAGCTCCTGCAGCAGAAACATCAGGGTTTAAAGAGGAACACGGAGAACACGGAGAACATGGAGGAGCAGCAGGGAGCGGGTCTCAGTCAGCTCCTCCTGCAGCAGAAACATCTGGGTTAAAAGAGGAACACGGAGAACATGGAGGAGCAGCAGGGAGCGGGTCTCAGTCAGCTCCTCCTGCAGCAGAAACATCAGGGCTCAAAGAGGAACACGGAGAACATGGAGGAGCAGCAGGGAGCGGGTCTCAGTCAGCTCCTCCTGCAGCAGAAACATCAGGGTTTAAAGAGGAACACGGAGAACACGGAGGAGCAGCAGGGAGCGGGTCTCAGTCAGCTCCTCCTGCAGCAGAAACATCTGGGTTAAAAGAGGAACACGGAGAACACGGAGGAGCAGCAGGGAGCGGGTCTCAGTCAGCTCCTCCTGCAGCAGAAACATCAGGGTTTAAAGAGGAACACGGAGAACACGGAGGAGCAGCAGGGAGCGGGTCTCAGTCAGCTCCTCCTGCAGAAACATCAGGGTTTAAAGAGGAACACGGAGAGCCTGAGCAGCAGCAGGGAGCGGGTCTCAGTCAGCTCCTCCTGCAGCAGAAACATCTGGGTTTAAAGAGGAACACGGAGAACACGGAGCAGCAGCAGGGAGCGGGTCTCAGTCAGCTCCTCCTGCAGCAGCAGACGGACACAGAGACATCAGAGTTTAAAGATCAGGCTCCTTCTAATTTTTGTTGCTTTTTTCAAGAAGCTTTTAGATTTGGGTAAAGCCGATGTGCTCGGTTCAGGTGGGGGTTAAGAGGTTGTGGAGTCGTATGGAGCGACTAAAGTGCAGCTGTTGTTAAAGTTTAGTCTCTTCGTCTGCACATGTGGATATTCCTCCCGTCTTTAGCCGCTCTGTCTCCCACAAAGGAAATGCCCATATTTGGATTACAGCGTCATCTCGGTCACAGCCTTTCCTGCTACACGTGGATACCAAACATGTCAGTATTTGTGGATGAAGAAGCGTGGGAAAGTCCAGGGAGCCACACATGTTGGAGTCACTTCCTGGATACATCTCGGGCTCAGCGTCTCGCCTTAAGTTTGATATTCCTCACCTGGTCGTCGCTGGGGAACAGACAGAGGAACAGTCCAACCACGAGTCCCGCCACGATGCCCCCGCCCACCTCCAGGAGCCCCTTCAGGACGTTCATCCACGTGGAGCCTGCACAGACACACACACCGTTCAGACCCCGCCCTGAAGCACCCCGCCCTGAAGCCCCGCCCTAAAGCACCCCACCCTAAAGCCCCGCCCTGAAGCCCCGCCCTGAAGCACCCCGCCCTGAAGCCCCGCCCTAAAGCACCCCACTCTAAAGCCCCGCCCTAAAGCCCCGCCCTGAAGCGCTCACCGGTGGAGAAGGCGATGCCCAGGCAGGTGGAGAAGCCCGTGATGGCCAGGATGTCGTCGAAGCTTCCGGCCGCCATCAGCAGCGTGGGAATCCCCTGAGGAGAAACCAGGAAGTCACTGATGTTCAACACGGGCTCCTATTGGACATGTTTTTAGTGGTCTCTCCCTTAAGCTTTAGGGCAGAGGCTGAGGATGCACTGTTTTTGAAAGAAGTCTACATGTCTTTTCCATGACCATTATCTCCACTAAACCTGACACACCCATCTCATACTCAGCGACTCAAAAGAGTTCTTCTCAGAAGAGACGCAGTTTTGGAAATAAATGTTTCCCCGGATCGTTCTTTGGAAGTGACTGGATTCACAAACCCCCGCATTCATCAGAACATTCTCTCCATTTTCAGACTTTATGAGACGGTCATGTGACCTTGGTTCCTCTGTGCTGAGAGAAGACGCTGGGACAGTTTTTGTTTCCAGCCGTTACTGAGCTATTAACCATAAACCAAGTCCCGTTACCATAGTTACCACAATAGGATTGACAAAGCCTGTCATGCTAACAGGGTTTGAACGCAGCCCATTCTGTCCTGTGACACTATGACCTCTGACCTTCTCCACGCCGTAGCCCTCGCGCTGCAGCAGTAACATGGAGGGAACCACCACGGCCGGAGACACCGCCGCCAGAACGAAGCTGCGATGCAGGAAAACAACGTCAGAATACGGAGAAAGACGAGTGTGGGCAGTCACTCTTGTAGTTTGAACGTGTTTGTTTTTACCCCAGGATGAAGCCCCAGACCCAGGGCAGCTTCAGGAGGAAGTGAGAGACGAGCGCCACCAGGCTGGCTTCAACCAAACACGGCCCCACGGCCAGACGCATGCAGACCGCCTTCAGACGCACCAGGGCCTGGGGGGTGGAGGGGGAGAGGTGAGAGGGGGGAGGGAGAGGGGGGAGGGGGGAGGGAGAGAAGACAGAGGAGGACGCCAGACCTGAGGGTTGAGTCCCAGTCCGGCCCTCGTCAGGATAATGGCGAGGGCGATGTTCCTGAGGGCTGAGGACCAGTGTGGGTCGATGTAAACGGCCTCAGAGACGTACGGGACGTTCCTCAGAATTAAACCAGCCAGAAGCATCCCTGAAACACAGGAGAATATGTCCAAAAACATAACTGAAACACAGAATATGTCCAAAAACATAACTGAAACACAGAATATGTCCACAAACATCCCTGAAACACAGGAGAATATGTCCACAAACATCCCTGAAACACAGAATATGTCCACAAACATCCCTGAAACACAGGAGAATATGTCCACAAACATCCCTGGAACACAGAATATGTCCACAAACATCCCTGAAACACAGAATATG
Organism: Proterorhinus semilunaris; assembly: GCA_021464625.1. Classification (NCBI taxonomy): domain Eukaryota; kingdom Metazoa; phylum Chordata; class Actinopteri; order Gobiiformes; family Gobiidae; genus Proterorhinus; species Proterorhinus semilunaris. The sequence goes on along the minus strand of CM038364.1, from coordinate 22,373,548 downwards.
TCCACAAACATAACTGAAACACAGAATATGTCCACAAACATCCCTGAACACAGCAGAATATGTCCACAAACATCCCTGAAACACAGAATATGTCCACAAACATCCCTGAAACACAGAATATGTCCACAAACATCCCTGAAACACAGGAGAAAAGACTCACCGAGCAGTGGGGAAAAGACTCACCGAGCAGTGGGGGAAAGGGGGGCAGTGTGGGGAACTGGACGAGGCCCATGAGTTTCCCCCCGAGGACGGAGCAGATGAAGAGGATGACGAGGCCGAACAGGTTCCCCCCGGGAAGACCCTCCGAGCCGGTGATGGACCAGACCAGACCGAACAGCAGCGCCAGCAGACAGGCTGCAGCCCGGGACAAAACCGGGTCAGAACCGGGACTAAACTGAGGGTCCACCATTACCAGCTTCCTTTTTAAAGTCGTTTGCTGTACCTTTGGTGATGGCCAGGTTGAGCAGTCCTCTGGGTCGGGGACATCTTTGTTTCAGGCTCTCACAGATGGAACAGCACCCCCTCATGGCCACGTCCTGCACAACACAAGCACACAGGTCTCTACTTAAAGCAGTACTTTGTAACTCGTGCCCCTAGAGGCCGTAAGCGCAACTGCAGGTGTCGTAGCAAGTTACGTTTTTCTAACTTATTAAATGTCTTAGAGAGTAAATCCTGCGCTGACAGAAAAGACAAAGGGACAGACAGAAGTTGTTCATCCAGTTACACAATGGAAATATTTAGTTTCACTCAAACGTGGCTGTAAATACTGTTTAAGTGGCGCTAGCCCGCAGTTAGCTTTGCCCGTTAGCCTGTTAGCTTCTTCTTCGTGATTCTATTAGTGTGTATTGGTGACTCCGACCCGGTGGCAGTCAAGTTGCAATTGTGGTTTTCTGGCCAGAGACACCAGGGGGCGATGAAAGACCCCCCAATCATCCCATGAACACTTGTATTAGAACTGCTTTAAGCAGAGAGTTTGAGTGAGGGAGACGGGGAAGTGGAACTTTGGAGGAGGAGGAGTTTCCACAACATATATGTGTCATGTTCATGTATGAGTGTCATGTTCATGTATGAGTGTCATGTTAACATATATGTGTCATGTTCATGTATATGTGTCATGTTCATGTATATGTGTCATGTTCATGTATGTGTCATGTTAATATGGCCCGTGTGTAATCTCCCAGAGAGAGGCCTCTGCGCCTCACGTTGGCCCGGCCCGTCTGTGGACAGAGATTTACGGCTCTGGCTGATGACCTCTGACCTCCTCCTCACCACAGGGCGCGTCTAAACTACAGCGTTTCCCTGAACACATGTGCACTGGTCCTGTGGAGAGACCTGCAGCAAAGGGTCAGGCCAGCTTCATGTGCAGCTCTTTAAAGCTGTGGTACCTGAGTGTATTCATGCACATTCCACACACAGGAGTGAGCGGCGGCGCCCAGGAGATCCACTCATGTAGATCAGACTTCTGTCGTCCATCGCTCCATAAAACCTTCAGTGAAGGCGATAAAACACGGTCTGTGTTTACAACAGACTCTGAGGCGACACAAACACAAACACAAACACAAACACAAACACACAAACACAAACACACACACACACACACACCTCAGCTTTAAGGCAACTCAACGTCTGCTCCTGTAATCATCCACTTATACAATTGAGACTTGTGTAAACTTTTATGGCACATTATATTGTGCTTGTACTTGTGACGGACTCGAGTAAATGAAGAATCAGTTCCAAGAATCATATGAAACAGAGCACATTTAAAGCTTTTTAAGGCCATTGTAATGAACAGATGGATTCATAATAACATGAGTTTTCATCAATAATGACTCATGAATTAATGCATAATTCACACAGTTAATTAAGGAAATGTAAGTTAACAAAAGCAAAAGAGACAAAAAGGGAAACCTTTGAGCAAAGAAAGCTGTTTTAACCTGAAGGAAACGTAACTGAGTCTGAATCCAAAGACAAAGCGATGTCTCTTTAGTCTTTAATGTTTTACCTGAGCTGTGGCTGTAGGCTCCTCCCCGGGGTCCGCTCCTCGTTTGGTCCTCTCTCCGGGCTCGGTCTGGGTGCCGGGCTGGACTCGGACCAGGCCCTGCCCCGCCGTGGCCCCGCCCTCCTCCTGCAGAGTCATGGAAAGGGACTTAAGGCAGGTCATGGCCTTGGTCTTTGAAAAGGTTCCCACGCTTTATGGCTTTATGTGTTTATGGCTCTTCAGGGCGGGGAGCGGCATCAGCGAGGGCAGCGAGGGCAGCGAGGTCAGCGAGGTCAGCGAGGTCAGCGGGATCTGACCTCCAGTCCTTCTCGTATAAAACAGAGTCGTCTCAATCAAAGAAACCACTTCTGCTTTCCACCCTTCAGTCTTTGCAACTTCTTCCAGCGGCGAGTGAATCACATGGTTGCCGCGGCAACGGCAATAAGAACAAACTGTGCTCATGCCGCCCGGGTTTATGGGTAATAAACCCAGGGCTTGATCTGTCCACGTGAAACTAAAACTGTCACAAAGTCCAGCGTCTTCTCTCCCAGAACATTTAACACTTTTTTTCCGTATTCTTTCCCCCGTCTTTATACAACGGTTTCCCGTCACTTATTTTGACATTTTTCACACATTTTATATTTAAAAAATTATTTTTACTTTTTACCACTTTTTTTGTGTGCAGTTTTCGTCTTTTTTCCTACAATTTTGTAAAAAATAAATAAATAATCTAATTTACCCCCTAATTTTTGTAAAAATGTTTCTTAATTTTTTCAATTTTTTTCAATTTTTAATTTTCCTGAATTTTTTGTGAGTTTTTCCCACATTTATTAATATTTTTTCCAATTATTTTCCTAATTTTTTAAAATTTTTCCAGCATATTTTTTGGTCAATTTCCCCTTAATTTATTTTTTTCCCCGGCATTTTCGAAGACTTCTATGGACAGTATCAGATCAAGGACCGTGATGTCGCCCGGGATGGCGCAGCCGGGGCCCCACCCTTGAGCCCCACCCTGGAGCCAGGCCTGGGGTTGGGGTTCGAATGCGAGCGTCTGGTGGTCGGGCCTCTGCCCACGGGGCCCGGCCGGGCACAGCCCGAAAGCACGACGTGGGCCCGCCCTCCTGTGGACCCACCCCCCGCAGAGGGATCCGTAGGGGTCGGGTGCAGAGAGGACTGGGTGGCAGTCGAAGGCAGGTGCCTCGACGACCTGGTCCGCGTGCGCAGCTTCTGGCGTTCGGGACATGGAACGTCACCTTGCTGGGGGGGGGGAGGAGCCTGAGCTGGGGGGGAGGAGCCTGAGCTTGTGCGGGAGGTTGAGAGATACCGGCTAGATATAGTCGGGCTCACCTCCACGCACAGCCTGGGTTCACCTGGTGGTGAGCTGGATCCGCTGGCAGGGGAAGAAGCCGGTCTGGGAGGAGTACGGAGAAGCCATGGAGGAGGTCTATCGGTCGGCCTCGAAGAGATTCTGGCAAACCATCTGGCGCCTCAGGAGGGAGGAGCAGTGCTTCACCAACACTGTTTACAGTGCGGGTGGGGGGCTGCTGACCTCGACTGGGGATGTGGTTGGGCGGTGGAAGAAGTACTTCGAGGATCTCCTCAATCCCACCGTTACGTCTTCCGATGAGGAAGCAGAGGCTGGGGACTCGGAGGGGGGCTCGTCCATCACCCAGGCTGAAGTCACCGAGGTGGTTAGGAAGCTCCTCGGGCTCCAGGGGTGGATGAGATTCGTCCCGAGTCCCTTAAGTCTCTGGATGTTGTAGGGCTGTCTTGGTTGACACGCCTCTGCACATTTCAAATTGTTTTTTATCCAAAGCTTCAAACCAAGCCGTTGCGAGTATTGGGTCTGTTCCCGCGCTGGGGTCAGAGGTCGGCTCAGCGCTGATTAGCCTCTGTTGTGATTTTAAACTGGGATTTTCACCGCCCGATGTTACAGGAAACTCCCTCAACAAACACATCATTACAGAAAGCTCCAGGAAACGCCTGACTGCTATTTTACCCCAAAATGACAACGTGCGAGCTCATGTGTGAACAAACCACAGAGACGTCTCTAAAGGAAGTCTCTAAAGGAAGTCTCTAAAGGAAGTCTCTATAAAGGAAGTCTCTAAAGGAAGTCTCAGGAAGTCTCTATAAAGGAAGTCTCTATAAAGTAAGTCTCTAAAGTAAGTCTCTAAAGGAAGACTCTAAAGGAAGACTCTAAAGGAAGTCTATAAAGTAAGTCTCTAAAGGAAGTCTCTAAAGGAAGTCTCTAAAGGAAGTCTCTAAAGGAAGTCTATAAAGTAAGTCTCTATAAAGTAAGTCTCTAAAGTAAGTCTATAAAGGAAGTCTCTAAAGGAAGTCTCTAAAGTAAGTCTGTAAAGGAAGTCTCTATAAAGTAAGTCTCTAAAGGAAGTCTCTAAAGGAAGTCTCTAAAGTAAGTCTGTAAAGGAAGTCTCTAAAGGAAGTCTCTATAAAGTAAGACTCTAAAGGAAGTCTCTAAAGGAAGTCTCTAAAGGAAGTCTCTATAAAGTAAGACTCTAAAGGAAGTCTCTAAAGGAAGTCTCTATAAAGTAAGTCTCTAAAGGAAGTCTCTAAAGGAAGTCTCTAAAGTAAGTCTGTAAAGGAAGTCTCTAAAGGAAGTCTCTAAAGGAAGTCTCTAAAGGAAGTCTCTAAAGTAAGTCTCTAAAGGAAGTCTCTATAAAGTAAGTCTCTATAAAGTAAGTCTCTAAAGGAAGTCTCTAAAGGAAGTCTCTATAAAGTAAGACTCTAAAGGAAGTCTCTAAAGGAAGTCTCTATAAAGTAAGTCTCTAAAGGAAGTCTCTAAAGGAAGTCTCTATAAAGTAAGTCTCTAAAGGAAGTCTCTATAAAGTAAGTCTCTAAAGGAAGTCTCTAAAGGAAGTCTCTATAAAGTAAGACTCTAAAGGAAGTCTCTAAAGGAAGTCTCTATAAAGTAAGTCTCTAAAGGAAGTCTCTATAAAGTAAGACTCTAAAGGAAGTCTCTAAAGGAAGTCTCTAAAGTAAGTCTGTAAAGGAAGTCTCTAAAGGAAGTCTCTATAAAGTAAGTCTCTAAAGGAAGTCTCTAAAGGAAGTCTCTATAAAGTAAGTCTCTAAAGTAAGTCTCTAAAGTAAGTCTTCAGTCAAGTCCAAATTAAGTCAGTTGGTCCAGTCGCACACGTGGAGGAACTTTTACAAAAATGTAATGGATTTGAATGGACGTTTTTTTTTTTTAAGTGTAATCAATATTGAACTCAAAGTGGAACTGAACGAGCTCCAGGATTATTGTCAGCGCTAATCGCTACAACAGTTAGCTAACCGCTACAACAGTTAGCTAACCGCTACAACAGTTAGCTAACAAGATGCTAACGTTATGTGAACGTTTCTCTGCACTATAATAAGCTATTTGGATTTGCTTAATCTGCTCCTTTTTAGTAAATAACATTGTATAAAATAATAATAATAACGACGTTACCTGTGGGAGTTTGTGTCCGAGTCCGATCTGAGCGTATCGGCTGGTCCACTCTTCATCCAGTTTATCAAACATCTCTGAAACCCGAGAAAACAAACATTAAACGAGCTTTACACGAGTTGGTGGATTCGGGTAAAGCGGGAAACTTTTAGTTGAAGTTTCAGGAAATCAAAAATATTATAACCTCCACTTTCAGGTCTCGTTTATTTTAAACATTGAGGAGAGTTTTTCAGCTCCTCCAAAGAGTCCTCTCTCCGTCTGTTCAACTAAAGTGGGACATGTGAAAGGGAACATTAATATAGACCTGGGTCAGGAGTGCCCAAAGTGTGGCCCGCGGGCCAAATGTGGCTCTTATGTATTTGACTCACATTGCAGGAGACAGTATTTTTTACTTCTCGATCAGAGACTCTTGTGAGACGGAGCTGCATGAAGGTTCTGAGCTTAAAGGTGTGGAGAACAGTCTGCACTGACTCTGATCTGGAACTCTCCACGCTGTCACTTTAACGCACGACCCTCGGTGAAAACAAGTCTGAACCCCCCCGGCCCGAGGCTTTTCCCCTTCACCCAAAAGGACAAACTGTTGATCAGAGACCGTTTTCTAAACCCCGAATTCACCCTGCACCTCTGCATTACTATAAGAGCTTCATAAAGCCGCTCTGTGAACAGCAGGTGGCGCTGTGCAGATGCACCGTCACTGCCACAGACTCTCCACGAGGAAGAGGGTTTGTCCCCGTGGTGTTGCCGTACAGAGGGGAATCCAGGCCACATTTACCATGGAAACAGGAAGAAGAGACTCACCGAGACGAGCTCCAGACAAAGATCCTCAAAACCAGCCGAGTTTAGACCAGACCTTTCCATGGACGGCGTTCAGTCCCTCAGACCTGAGTCCCGACGAGGCCGGTTTTATGAGCGCAGTGACACACGAGTCTAATGACGGGTTTAGTCCAGGTCTTTGTCACGGACTTAACCCTGACATTATGAGGATTAGGGCTCACACTGGGAGGATCCAGCACAGAGACGGTCCCAAAGACACTGGAATCACTGAGACCTTCACTTAATGCTTTCATCTAACATCACTGAGACCTTCACTTAATGCCTTCATCAAACATCACTGAGACCTTCACTTAATGCTTTCATCAAACATCACTGAGACCTTCACTTAATGCTTTCATCAAACATCACTGAGACCTTCACTTAATGCCTTCATCAAACATCACTGAGACCTTCACTTAATGCTTTCATCAAACATCACTGAGACCTTCACTTAATGCCTTCATCAAACATCACTGAGACCTTCACTTAATGCTTTCATCAAACATCACTGAGACCTTCACTTAATGCCTTCATCAAACATCACTGAGACCTTCACTTAATGCCTTCATCAAACATCACTGAGACCTTCACTTAATGCCTTCATCAAACATCACTGAGACCTTCACTTAATGCTTTCATCAAACATCACTGAGACCTTCACTTAATGCTTTCATCAAACATCACTGAGACCTTCACTTAATGCCTTCATCAAACATCACTGAGACCTTCACTTAATGCTTTCATCAAACATCACTGAGACCTTCACTTAATGCTTTCATCAAACATCACTGAGACCTTCACTTAATGCCTTCATCAAACATCACTGAGACCTTCACTTAATGGCTTCATCAAACATCACTGAGACCTTCACTTAATGCTCTCATCAAACATCACTGAGACCTTCACTTAATGCTCTCATCAAACATCACTGAGACCTTCACTTAATGCTCTCATCAAACATCACTGAGACCTTCACTTAATGCTCTCATCAAACATCACTGAGACCTTCACTTAATGCCTTCATCCAAACATCACTGAGACCTTCACTTAATGCTTTCATCCAAACATCACTGAGACCTTCACTTGATGCTAAACTGCTAAAATATAAAATAATATAAACATATTACATTTTAGAACGGTAACTACTAATATAGAACACGTTTAAAGTACAGTGTTATTATTATTATTATTAAATAAACCAGGGTGCAACGAAGTGGGAAATACACTATTTGTATCGAGGCAGCCCATTGGATGAGGTCCTGTCACATGTTGCATCGAAAAAATAAAATAAAAGAATAAATCGTAGTTTGTGAATGAACTTTACTGACGATGGGAATAAAACCCATTCTGATTCTGATTTGAACAGAGAGATTGTGGATAATGTTTCTCAGAGCGTTGAAGAGTGTGGGGTCTGCAGATGACGTCCCAGGCTGTGAAGTGTCTTTATTCCTCCGATGATGAAGTTCTTCACAAAGGCCGCTGAAGTACTGCAGTTGTGTGTAGTACTACAGGCGGATTACTGCGATGATGGGGATTACTGCAGTCGCGCAGTAATAACACGGTCATTTATCTCAGTGACACTGAACACACCGCGCTCAGACCTGCCATTAAACGCAGCGCCGTGACATCACCAGACACTTTACCTCACGGGGTCACGGGTTTGAGTCCCGGGTCTGAGTCCCGGGTCTGAGTCCCGGGTCTGAGTCCCGGGTCTGAGTCCCGGGTCTGAGTCCCGGGTCTGAGTCCCGGGTCTGAGTCCCGGGTCTGAGTCCCGGGTCTGAGTCCCGGGTCTGAGTCCCGGGTCTGCGTCCCGGGTCTGAGTCCCGGGTCTGAGTCCCGGGTCTGAGTCCCGGGTCTGAGTCCCGGGTCTGAGTCCCGGGTCTGCGTCCCGGGTCTGCGTCCCGGGTCTGAGTCCCGGGTCTGAGTCCCGGGTCTGCTATATACTTTACTTTTAGAGAGAGATGTCCTGCACCGGATTAAAGAGCTCGTTTCCGTCCATAGTCCCTGATTACAGAGACATAAATAACAATATACAGTATGACAGTGCCCCCCCTGGAGCCGCCCCCTTATCGTGGGGGAGGGTTTGACCTGAATGGTCCTGGAGCTCTGTGGTCGGGGGCTTCGTGCCCCTGGTAGGGTCTCCCAGGGCAAACAGGTCCTAGGTGACGGGTCAAAGAGCGGTTCAGAAGCCCCTTATGAGAGACCAACAGGCCCGGGTAGAACCATGAGGCCGTCCTTCTGTGGACCCACCACCTGCAGGGGGCGCTATAGGGGCTGGAGCAGCTCCAACAGCTGCCCCCACAAAGAAGGAAGAAGATGGATGGACACTGCATTATTCTCACTACATTTCATTCTGCATCAGTCCAGTCCCCATTTCCTAGTTACAGACAAGTTAAAACACATCACACTCATTCAGTGCTGCCCCCTGTAGGTCACAGTGTATATTACAACAGCTACATTTGTCATAATACACCGACACTGGTCCAAGGACCGAAAACCAGCCTCGTCAGGGTTGCAGGTTCGGCCTCTGGTCAAAATAATGTCACTTATTTGATTGTTTATTTCATTTGGGAGATTTTGATCGCTTTATATGAAAATGTGATTTTCTTCCCCCTCGGCTAGGCCCCGCCCCCTGATGTCGCTAAGCATCATTGGTTTAAAAGGTGTGTAAATCCTCGTGTGTGTGTGTGTGACGGGTAAAAATGGCCGACTCTTCGTGACATTTACAGAACACGTTTATTTACCTCGAAGCGTCACATACAAAGTACAGTAGAAAAATACTTTTTAAAAACACACGACTTCACGGGAAACGACTCGACGACCGCGCGGCGCCGGAACATCCATTGGTTAACATGGGAGAGGCTAATGCTAAGCTAACACCACAGTTTGTTTTTGGTCTTTTCTTCGCTTTTACTAAAAAAAAATAAAATAAATAAACTTAAGATATTGTGAATTTAAAAGAACAAACTGTAACACAATGTAAAGATGAAGCTGAATTAGAGCTAAACTAAAGCGTAGGTTTGGGCTCCGTTCAATGAAGGCGTGGTCCCAAAGACCGCAGAACGTCCAGAAGAAAACCAGCTCAGTTTCCGGGAAGAGGAGATGAGATTCTGATCCTCCACAAAATAAACGACATTAACGACATTAACGCCATAATTATGGTGAAATGAGTCTAGTATATTTGCCTTGCAGGGATATATCTGAGGTTAGCGCCCCCTGTGGGTGAGGCAGAAGCTCTCGAACAGTAAAATGAATGGTCAGAGATCGAGAGTTACATGAAGGATCAGAGTTTTCTAAACACCTGGCAGAATGTTTTTTAAAGATTATGAAAGAAACACAAAAAGCTTTTTTCACTCGTGGTTGGCGTTTGTGTGAAGCCATTCGTGGTCAAACAAACGAGTTTATTCTTTTTAAATCATAATGAAAAATGAAAGTACCAAAATGACCCAGTACTGTGTATGGCCTCCTTTAAAGGAATAGGCTTCGACTTTCCTGCGCGGACAAAGCGCTCCTAAGGTGTTATTACGCCTCACAATATAGTTCCCCCTTTTATCCGCTTAGAAAATCCACGTTTAAGTTTGTGCAACTAGACCTGGATCATGTGACCGTATTTAAACATGGGAAACGTGGAAGAGCTTCTAACTTCACCCCCGTTTGGCCCCATAGAGGAGAGGAGGCTAAATGCTAACAACAGCTTTGGTCTTTTTGACTGAGCGCACGCGTGAAGACCAGACAGGTAAGCGTCAGCTCGTCTAAGCTCAGGTGAGGACAGATTTAAAAACCGTGGCCTGTTCCTTCAGCTGCAGTGAAGCTCGGAGTCTTTGTGGTCGTGGGGGAGAAGGTCCTGGGTTTGAGATCTCCCCACAGTGGCTCAGTGATATTGGGGTCAGAGACGGGACCTTCACTTTAACAAGGCCTATGATGACCTTCTGCCAGGGTAATGAGGGAATGTGAATTGTTCCTTCTATGGGTCGGATATGGAGCCGAACGCAGGGTTCAAATCTACAGAATGGAAATGTTTCTGCACCGGAGAGTGAAGCATCGTGGGAGTCGGAGTCCGGCCCCAGGTGCATCGTGGGGGCTGGAGACAGAGCAGTTTGGGAATGCTTTAAAGGGGAAGCTACAGAAACAGGAAGTCCCGGGGCAGAGTCAGAGTCACATGATCCGGTTTAAGGCAGATAAATAAAAACCCGTCAGGGCCGGTTTCCAACTGGTCCTGGGTCAGTCGAGGCGTAACTTTGTGTTGAAAGTCGGAGGGGACAGAGAGGAGAGGCACAAAAGAACTATTTGACCTTTCGCCCCCGTAGAACTTAAAACTGAAATATTTCCAGCTGTAAACGCGTCGCCCGGAGCTTAGGATTCCTGTTGTTCACGTTTATCCGACATTACATTTATACGTGCATAAAACACCACAATGTCAGGTTACTTGTTAGAAATAAATGATTCTCATGTTATGATTGATCTTTGGGGCCATGGTTCTGGACTTGGGGGGCGCGGCCTGACCCCATATGGCACAAGTACCAGTTCGCACGTGTTTTGTTGCAAACCTCCACAAGGGTCAGTTCTGCTTTTGTGAGTCCAGTGAGAGGCTGCAGTGGCTCTGTCCCCCCCGCGGCTGTGGCTCTTACAGAAAACTTCAGATCACAGTCCTGGTCGAGTATCCAAAATGACAATGGGACGGATTTTTACCCATTTTGTGCCATAATCGATTAATTAAAAGCAATTATTAAATGTCATTAAAAAGGCATTACATCTAAATGTCTTTTAAATTCAGTGTCAGGTTTAGCTGAAAGTGTTTAGTTTTACACAATAGTTTTGTTAATAATAATAATAATAATAATTAAAGCCGCAAGCGGCATTGGGAGGCCCTCGCGGGCCGCGGTGGCCGATTGACGCCGGTTCCCGCACGCCGCCGCAATAACCGGGAGGCGCTGCCGCGCCCTACCTGCTTATAATGTCGCTGCCACCCTCGGTGGAGTTGATAAAAGAGCATAGACAAGAAATGGCGCCTTCGGCGCCGATTGTCCCAAAATGGCCGACCTCCTGTCGGTCACCTAGCAACCATGTAATGTACAATAACCGGGAGGCGCTGCCGCGCCCTACCTGCTTATAATTTCACTGCCACCCTCGATGGAGTTTATAAAAGAGCTGGCAAAAGAAATGGCGCCTTCGGCGCTGATTTTCCCAAAATGGCCGACCTCCTGTTGGTCGCCTAGCAACCACATAATGTACTTTTTTGTTCGGACAGTCATGACGCACGCGTGTACCAATTTTGGTTAGGCTGCGTCAAAGTTGACATTGGGTCGTTGCCATGGCAACACGGTGGGAAAAGGGGCGGGGCATCAATATATTTTTTGTTCGGGATCACGTGACGGATGTCTGTACCAAATTTCATGCATCTACGACAAAGTTTAATTTTTGGCTCCATTCATTTTTATTTTGTGCTCTGCAGGGGGCGCTATTGCGGCAATTTTCAAAATTCCTATATCAAAACATCCGGGGCCGACGACTCGACCAACGATTCAATTTTCGTTCAAATCGGCCAAAGTATGTGTGAGTTACGGCTGTTTGAACACGGCGGCGAGCGGCGAAAACGGACGCCAAATTCATGGCGTTGCCACGGCAAAACCAAAAATCCAATTAAAAAGTTTTTAACAACTTTTAATCTCCCACATGTGGAGATGATCTGGAGCGAACGGGGAGTCGCTGCGTTCAACGGCCTAGGACGAGTTGGTTCAAATGCGTGGGCATGAAATGGCGCCTTCGGCGCCAATTCCCTCTTCGGGCCAATATGGCCGCCATACTGTTGGTTGCCTAGCAACCGCGTAATGTGTTTTTTTGTTTGGCTTCACGTGACCAATCACTGTGCCGAATTTTTTTCGTCTACGACGAACTAAAATTTTCGGGTTTTTCGGGTCTTGTCATAGGGCGCAATGTAAACTTGATTTTCCAGGGGGCGCTGACGCGCCATATTTGAGATTTTTTATATTTTCTAAATGTGAAGAATGTTTTTTTCACGTGCTTGAATTTTGTGCAAAAATTCAGGACTTTTCGTCGGTGGGAAAGTGGACTTTTTTCGGAGAATAAAAATAATAATAATAATAATAATAATTAAAGCCGCAAGCGGCATTGGGAGGCCCTCGCGGGCCGCGGTGGCCGATTGACGCCGGTTCCCGCACGCCGCCGCAATAACCGGGAGGCGCTGCCGCGCCCTACCTGCTTATAATGTCGCTGCCACCCTCGGTGGAGTTTGTAAAAGAGCAAAGGCAAGAAATGGCGCCTTCGGCGCTGATTTTCCCAAAATGGCCGACCTCCTGTTGGTCACCTAGCAACCATGTAATGTACAATAACCGGGGGGCGCTGCCGCGCCCTACCTGCTTATAATGTCGCTGCCACCCTCCGTGGAGTTTATAAAAGAGCTGGCAAAAGAAATGGCGCCTTCGGCGCTGATTTTCCCAAAATGGCCGACCTCCTGTTGGTCGCCTAGCAACCACATAATGTACTTTTTTGTTCGGACAGTCATGACGCACGCGTGTACCAATTTTGGTTTGGCTGCGGCAAAGTTGACATTGGGCCGTTGCCATGGCAACACGATGGAAAAAGGGGCGGGGCATCAATATATTTTTTGTTCGGGATCACGTGACGGATGTCTGTACCAAATTTCATGCATCTACGGCAAAGTTTAATTTTTGGCTCCATTCATTTTTATTTTGTGCTCTGCAGGGGGCGCTATTGCGGCAATTTTCAAAATTCCTATATCAAAACATCCGGGGTCAACGACTCGACCAACGATTCAAGTTTCGCTCAAATCGGCCAAAGTATGTGCGAGTTATGACTGTTTGAACGCGGCGGCGAGCGGCGAAAACGGACGCCAAATTCATGGCGTTGCCACGGCAAAACCAAAAATCCTATTAAAAAGTTTTTAATAACTTTTGATGTCCCACATGTGGAGATGATCTGGAGCGAACGGGGAGTCGCTGCGTTCAACGGCCTAGGACGAGTTCGTTCAAATGCGAGGGCATGAAATGGCGCCTTCGGCGCCAATTCCCTCTTCTGGCCAATATGGCCGCCATACTGTTGGTTGCCTAGCAACCGCGTAATGTGTTTTTTTGTTTGGCTTCACGTGACCAATAACTGTGCCGAATTTTTTTCGTCTACGTCAAACTAAAATTTTCGGGGTTTTCGGGTCTTGTCATAGGGCGCAATGTAAACTTGATTTTCCAGGGGGCGCTGACGCGCCATCTTTGAGATTTTTTTTTTTTTCTAAATGTGAAAAATGTTTTTTTCATGTGCTTGAATTTTGTGCAAAAATTCAGGACTTTTCGTCAGTGGGAAAGTGGACTTTTTTCGGAGAAGAAAAATAATAATAATTAAAGCCGCAAGCGGCATTGGGAGGCCCTCGCGGGCCGCGGTGGCCGGTTGACGCCGGTTCCCGCACGCCGCCGCAATAACCGGGAGGCGCTGCCGCGCCCTACCTGCTTATAATGTCGCAGCCACCCTCGGTGGAGTGTATAAAAGAGCATAGGCAAGAAATGGCGCCTTCGGCGCCGATTGTTCCAAAATGGCCGACCTCCTGTTGGTCACCTAGCAACCATGTAATGTACAATAACCGGGGGGCGCTGCCGCGCCCTACCTGCTTATAATGTCGCTGCCACCTTCGGTGGAGTTTATAAAAGAGCTGGCAAAAGAAATGGCGCCTTCGGCGCTTATTTTTCCCAAAATGGCCGACCTCCTGTTGGTCACCTAGCAACCATGTAATGTACTTTTTTGTTCGGACAGTCATGACGCACGCGTGTACCAATTTTGGTTTGGCTACGACAAAGTTGACATTGGGTCGTTGCCATGGCAACACGGTGGGAAAAGGGGCGGGGCATCAATATATATTTTGTTCGGGATCACGTGACGGATGTCTGTACCAAATTTCATGCATCTACGGCAAAGTTTAATTTTTGTCCTCATTCATTTTTATTTTGTGCTCTGCAGGGGGCGCTATTGCGGCAATTTTCTAATTTCCTATATCAAAACATCCGGGGTCGACGACTCGACCAACTATTCAAGTTTCGCTCAAATCGGCCAAAGTATGTGCGAGTTACGGCTGTTTGAACGCGGCGGCGAGCGCCAAAAACGGACGCGGAATTCATGGCGTTGCCACGGCAACACCGTTAATCCTATTAAAAAGTTTTTAATAACTTTTAATCTCCCACATGTGGAGATGATCTGGAGCGAACGGGGAGTCGCTGCGTTCAATGGCCTAGGACGAGTTCGTTCAAATGTGTGGGCATAAAATGGCGCCTTTGGCGCCAAGTCTCTCTTCGGGCCAATATGGCCGCCATACTGTTGGTTGCCTAGCAACCATGTAATGTACAATAACCGGGGGGCGCTGCCGCGCCCTACCTGCTTATAATGTCGCTGCCACCCTCGGTGGAGTTTATAAAAGAGCTGGCAAAAGAAATGGCGCCTTCGGCGCTGATTTTCCCAAAATGGCCGACCTCCTGGTGGTCACCTAGCAACCATGTAATGTACTTTTTTGTTCGGACAGTCATGACGCACGCGTGTACCAATTTTGGTTTGGCTGCAGCAAAGTTGACATTGGGTCGTTGCCATGGCAACACGGTGGGAAAAGGGGCGGGGCATCAATATATTTTTTGTTTGGGATCACGTGACGGATGTCTGTACCAAATTTCATGCATCTACGGCAAAGTTTAATTTTTGGCTCCATTCATTTATATTTTGTGCTCTGCAGGGGGCGCTATTGCGGCAATTTTCAAAATTCCTATATCAAAACATCCGGGGTCAACGACTCGACCAACGATTCAAGTTTCGCTCAAATCGGCCAAAGTATGTGCGAGTTATGACTGTTTGAACGCGGCGGCGAGCGGCGAAAACGGACGCCAAATTCATGGCGTTGCCACGGCAAAACCAAAAATCCTATTAAAAAGTTTTTAATAACTTTTGATGTCCCACATGTGGAGATGATCTGGAGCGAACGGGGAGTCGCTGCGTTCAACGGCCTAGGACGAGTTCGTTCAAATGCGAGGGCATGAAATGGCGCCTTCGGCGCCAATTCCCTCTTCTGGCCAATATGGCCGCCATACTGTTGGTTGCCTAGCAACCGCGTAATGTGTTTTTTTGTTTGGCTTCACGTGACCAATAACTGTGCCGAATTTTTTTCGTCTACGACAAACTAAAATTTTCGGGGTTTTCGGGTCTTGTCATAGGGCGCAATGTAAACTTGATTTTCCAGGGGGCGCTGACGCGCCATCTTTGAGATTTTTTTTTTTTTCTAAATGTGAAAAATGTTTTTTTCATGTGCTTGAATTTTGTGCAAAAATTCAGGACTTTTCGTCAGTGGGAAAGTGGACTTTTTTCGGAGAAGAAAAATAATAATAATTAAAGCCGCAAGCGGCATTGGGAGGCCCTCGCGGGCCGCGGTGGCCGATTGACGCCGGTTCCCGCACGCCGCCGCAATAACGGGGAGGCGCTGCCGCGCCCTACCTGCTTATAATGTCGCTGCCACCCTCGGTGGAGTTTATAAAAGAGCAGGCAAAAGAAATGGCGCCTTCGGCGCTGATTTTCCCAAAATGGCCGACCTCCTGTTGGTCGCCTAGCAACCATGTAATGTACTTTTTTGTTCGGACAGTCAAGACGCACGCGTGTACCAATTTTGGTTTGGCTGTGTCAAAGTTGACATTGGGTCGTTGCCATGGCAACACGGTGGTAAAAGGGGCGGGGCATCAATATATTTTTTGTTTGGGATCACGTGACGGATGTCTGTACCAAATTTCATGAATCTACGACAAAGTTTAATTTTTGTCCTCATTCATTTTTATTTTGTGCTCTGCAGGGGGCGCTATTGCGGCAATTTTCAAATTTCCTATATCAGAACATCCGGGGTCGACGACTCGACCAACGATTGAAGTTACGCTCAAATCGGCCAAAGTATGTGCGAGTTATGATTGTTTGAACACGGCGGCGAGCGCCAAAAACGGACGCAGAATTCATGGCGTTGCCACGGCAACACCGTTAATCCTATTAAAAAGTTTTTAATAACTTTTAATGTCCCACATGTGGAGATGATCTGGAGCGAACGGGGAGTCGCTGCGTTCAACGGCCTAGGACGAGTTCGTTCAAATGCGTGGGCATGAAATGGCGCCTTCGGCGCCAAGTCCCTCTTCTGGCCAATATGGCCGCCATACTGTTGGTTGCCTAGCAACCATGTAATGTACAATAACCGGGAGGCGCTGCCGCGCCCTACCTGCTTATAATGTCGCTGCCACCCTCGGTGGAGTTTATAAAAGAGCAGGCAAAAGAAATGGCGCCTTCGGCGCTGATTTTCCCAAAATGGCCGACCTCCTGTTGGTCGCCTAGCAACCATGTAATGTACTTTTTTGTTCGGACAGTCAAGACGCACGCGTGTACCAATTTTGGTTTGGCTGCGTCAAAGTTGACATTGGGTCGTTGCCATGGCAACACGGTGGTAAAAGGGGCGGGGCATCAATATATTTTTTGTTTGGGATCACGTGACGGATGTCTGTACCAAATTTCATGAATCTACGACAAAGTTTAATTTTTGTCCTCATTCATTTTTAATTTGTGCTCTGCAGGGGGCGCTATTGCGGCAATTTTCAAATTTCCTATATCAGAACATCCGGGGTCGACGACTCGACCAACGATTCAAGTTTCGCTCAAATCGGCCAAAGTATGTGTGAGTTATGACTGTTTG
Organism: Proterorhinus semilunaris; assembly: GCA_021464625.1. Taxonomy (NCBI): domain Eukaryota; kingdom Metazoa; phylum Chordata; class Actinopteri; order Gobiiformes; family Gobiidae; genus Proterorhinus; species Proterorhinus semilunaris. Next base: position 22,356,589 of record CM038364.1, on the reverse strand, counting down.
AACACGGCGGCGAGCGGCGAAAACGGACGCGTAATTCATGGCGTTGCCACGGCAACACCGTTAAACCTATTAAAAAGTTTTTAACAACTTTTAATGTCCTACATGTGGAGATGATCTGGAGCGAACGGGGAGTTGCTGCGTTCAACGGCCTAGGACGAGTTCGTTCAAATGCGTGGGCATGAAATGGCGCCTTCGGCGCCAAGTCCCTCTTCGGGCCAATATGGCCGCCATACTGTTGGTTGCCTAGCAACCGCGTAATGTGTTTTTTTGTTGGGCTTCACGTGACCAATAACTGTGCCGAATTTTTTTTGTCTACGACGAAGTACGTTTTTCGGTAATATCCTATTTTTGGGGGGTCCTGCCATAGGGCGCAATGTTAACGTCGTTTTTCCAGGGGGCGCTGACGCGCCATTTTTTGGAATTTTTACAATTTGGAGATGTGAAGTTTTTTTTTTTCACCTAATTGAATTTTGGGCAAAAATTCAGGACTTTTCGTCGGTGGGAAAGTGCCGAAACTGGCTCCGGGGGGGGAGAAGAAAAATAATAATAATTAAAGCCGCAAGCGGCATTGGGAGGCCCTCGCGGGCCGCGGTGGCCGATTGACGCCGGTTCCCGCACGCCGCCGCAATAACCGGGAGGCGCTGCCGCGCCCTACCTGCTTATAATGTCGCTGCCACCCTCGGTGGAGTTTATAAAAGAGCTGGCAAAAGAAATGGCGCCTTCGGCGCTGATTTTTCCCAAAATGGCCGACCTCCTGTTGGTCACCTAGCAACCATGTAATGTACTTTTTTGTTCGGACAGTCATGACGCACGCGTGTACCAATTTTGGTTTGGCTGCGGCAAAGTTGACATTGGGTCGTTGCCATGGCAACACGGTGGGAAAAGGGGCGGGGCATCAATATATTTTTTATTCGGGATCACGTGACGGATGTCTGTACCAAATTTCATGCATCTACGACAAAGTTTAATTTTTGGCTCCATTCATTTTTATTTTGTGCTCTGCAGGGGGCGCTATTGCGGCAATTTTCAAAATTCCTATATCAAAACATCCGGGGTCGACGACTCGACCAACGATTCAAGTTTTGTTCAAATCGGCCAAAGTATGTGTGAGTTACGGCTGTTTGAACACGGCGGCGAGCGGCGAAAACGGACGCCAAATTCATGGCGTTGCCACGGCAAAACCAAAAATGCTATTAAAAAGTTTTTAATAACTTTTAATCTCCCACATGTGGAGATGATCTGGAGCGAACGGGGAGTCGCTGCGTTAAAAGCCCTAGGACGAGTTCGTTCAAATGCGTGGGCATGAAATGGCGCCTTCGGCGCCAAGTCCCTCTTCGGGCCAATATGGCCGCCATACTGTTGGTTGCCTAGCAACCGCGTAATGTGTTTTTTTGTTTGGCTTCACGTGACCAATCACTGTGCCGAATTTTTTTCGTCTACGACAAAGTACGTTTTTCAGGTTTTGCGGTATTTTGGGGGTGTTTTACATAGGGCGCAATGTTAACGTGGTTTTTCCAGGGGGCGCTGACGCGCCATTTTTTTGAATTTTTCAATTTTCTAAATGTGAAAGTTCTTAGAATCACGTGCTTGAATTTTGAGCAAAAATTCAGGACTTTTCGTCAGTGGGAAAGTGGATTTAGGGGGGGAGAAGAAAAATAATAATAATAATAAAAGCCGCAAGCGGCATTGGGAGGCCCTCGCGGGCCGCGGTGGCCGATTGACGCCGGTTCCCGCACGCCGCCGCAATAACCGGGAGGCGCTGCCGCGCCCTACCTGCGTATAATGTCGCTGCCACCCTCGGTGGAGTTTATAAAAGAGCACAGGCAAGAAATGGCGCCTTCGGCGCTGATTTTCCCAAAATGGCCGACCTCCTGTTGGTCACCTAGCAACCGTGTAATGTACTTTTTTGTTCGGACAGTCATGACGCACGCGTGTACCGATTTTGGTTAGGCTGCGGCAAAGTTGACATTGGGTCGTTGCCATGGCAACACGGTGGGAAAAGGGGCGGGGCATCAATATATTTTTTGTTCGGGATCACGTGACGGATGTCTGTACCAAATTTCATGCATCTACGACAAAGTTTAATTTTTGGCTCCATTCATTTTTATTTTGTGCTCTGCAGGGGGCGCTATTGCGGCAATTTTCAAAATTCCTATATCAGAACATCCGGGGTCGACGACTCAACCAACGATTCAATTTTTGTTCAAATCGGCCAAAGTATGTGTGAGTTACGGCTGTTTGAACACGGCGGCGAGCGGCGAAAACGGACGCCAAATTCATGGCGTTGCCACGGCAAAACCAAAAATCCTATTAAAAAGTTTTTAATAACTTTTAATCTCCCACATGTGGAGATGATCTGGAGCGAACGGGGAGTCGCTGCGTTAAAAGCCCTAGGACGAGTTCGTTCAAATGCGTGGGCATGAAATGGCGCCTTCGGCGCCAAGTCCCTCTTCGGGCCAATATGGCCGCCATACTGTTGGTTGCCTAGCAACCGCGTAATGTGTTTTTTTGTTGGGCTTCACGTGACCAATCACTGTGCCGAATTTTTTTCGTCTACGACGAACTAAAATTTTCAGATTTTTCGGTGTCTCTCCATAGGCGCAATGTAATCTTGATTTTCCAGGGGGCGCTGACGCGCCATTTTTGTGATTTTTTTAACGAAACTTTTTGACACTGTGTATCGCCGTGATTTCTAATTTTGGGCAAAAAATGGGGAGTTTTCGTCAAAGTTTGGGCGATTTATTCCAAAAAAACACGGATAGAAGAAAAATAATAATAAGAATAAGAAAAACCCATACAATAACAATATAGCGCCGCCTCCGGCGGCCAACCTTATATTTTCGGAAAGGTCTCACGTCCAGTAATCCACCCGTAAGGTTTATTATCCAATACGAGCGCGTTGCGCTCGTCTTTTACCTCTTCTTTCTCAATGTTTCTCTACCCGTTTTTTTTTCCGTATTTTTGTGAGTACAAGAACAAATGTGCCGCTTTCGCGGCAAACACTTATATCACCGGATAGGGCTCGATGCCCTGAGTCACTGTATCAGTGTTTTGGGCTTTGGTGAGTGGCCATGGTCGATGACGAGCTTCGCTCGTCATCGACCACTTTCTTGTCCATGTTGCGCCTTCACTGTGGTTTTCACCTTTTTTTTTTACGAGCAGCAACAAATGTGCCGCTTTCGCGGCACACGCCTATATCATCGGACAGGTGTTGGTGCCGGGAGTCCCCTGATTACTGTCTCATACATGGGTTTTGAGCGCTCCGCGCTCTTTTCCCGTGGGACGTGCGCTACGCGCACGTCTTTCTTTAGTGCGCTCCGCGCACTGCTTGTACAATTACAAGAGGCCCGAGACCTGCCAGGTCCGCTCGGGCCTAATAATAATTAAAGCCGCAAGCGGCATTGGGAGGCCCTCGCGGGCCGCGGTGGCCGATTGACGCCGGTTCCCGCACGCCGCCGCAATAACCGGGAGGCGCTGCCGCGCCCTACCTGCTTATAATGTCGCTGCCACCCTCGGTGGAGTTTATAAAAGAGCTGGCAAAAGAAATGGCGCCTTCGGCGCTGATTTTTCCCAAAATGGCCGACCTCCTGTTGGTCACCTAGCAACCATGTAATGTACTTTTTTGTTCGGACAGTCATGACGCACGCGTGTACCAATTTTGGTTTGGCTGCGGCAAAGTTGACATTGGGTCGTTGCCATGGCAACACGGTGGGAAAAGGGGCGGGGCATCAATATATTTTTTATTCGGGATCACGTGACGGATGTCTGTACCAAATTTCATGCATCTACGACAAAGTTTAATTTTTGGCTCCATTCATTTTTATTTTGTGCTCTGCAGGGGGCGCTATTGCGGCAATTTTCAAAATTCCTATATCAAAACATCCGGGGTCGACGACTCGACCAACGATTCAAGTTTTGTTCAAATCGGCCAAAGTATGTGTGAGTTACGGCTGTTTGAACACGGCGGCGAGCGGCGAAAACGGACGCCAAATTCATGGCGTTGCCACGGCAAAACCAAAAATGCTATTAAAAAGTTTTTAATAACTTTTAATCTCCCACATGTGGAGATGATCTGGAGCGAACGGGGAGTCGCTGCGTTAAAAGCCCTAGGACGAGTTCGTTCAAATGCGTGGGCATGAAATGGCGCCTTCGGCGCCAAGTCCCTCTTCGGGCCAATATGGCCGCCATACTGTTGGTTGCCTAGCAACCGCGTAATGTGTTTTTTTGTTTGGCTTCACGTGACCAATCACTGTGCCGAATTTTTTTCGTCTACGACAAAGTACGTTTTTCAGGTTTTGCGGTATTTTGGGGGTGTTTTACATAGGGCGCAATGTTAACGTGGTTTTTCCAGGGGGCGCTGACGCGCCATTTTTTTGAATTTTTCAATTTTCTAAATGTGAAAGTTCTTAGAATCACGTGCTTGAATTTTGAGCAAAAATTCAGGACTTTTCGTCAGTGGGAAAGTGGATTTAGGGGGGGAGAAGAAAAATAATAATAATAATTAAAGCCGCAAGCGGCATTGGGAGGCCCTCGCGGGCCGCGGTGGCCGATTGACGCCGGTTCCCGCACGCCGCCGCAATAACCGGGAGGCGCTGCCGCGCCCTACCTGCTTTTAATGTCGCTGCCACCCTCGGTGGAGTTTATAAAAGAGCTGGCAAAAGAAATGGCGCCTTCGGCGCTTATTTTTCCCAAAATGGCCGACCTCCTGTTGGTCGCCTAGCAACCGTGTAATGTACTTTTTTGTTCGGACAGTCATGACGCACGCGTGTACCAATTTTGGTTTGGCTGCGGCAAAGTTGACATTGGGTCGTTGCCATGGCAACACGGTGGGAAAAGGGGCGGGGCATCAATATATTTTTTGTTCGGGATCACGTGACGGATGTCTGTGCCAAATTTCATACATCTACGACAAAGTTTAATTTTTGGCTCCATTCATTTTTATTGTGTGCTCTGCAGGGGGCGCTATTGCGGCAATTTTCAAATTTCCTATATCAAAACATCCGGGGTCGACGACTCGACCAACGGTTAAAATTTTGTTCAAATCGGCCAAAGTATGTGTGAGTTATGACTGTTTGAACACGGCGGCGAGCGGCGAAAACGGACGCGGAATTCATGGCGTTGCCACGGCAACACCGTTAAACCTATTAAAAAGTTTTTAACAACTTTTAATCTCCCACATGTGGAGATGATCTGGAGCGAACGGGGAGTCGCTGCGTTCAACGGCCTAGGACGAGTTCGTTCAAATGCGTGGGCATGAAATGGCGCCTTCGGCGCCAAGTCCCTCTTCGGGCCAATATGGCCGCCATACTGTTGGTTGCCTAGCAACCGCGTAATGTGTTTTTTTGTTGGGCTTCACGTGACCAATCACTGTGCCGAATTTTTTTCGTCTACGACGAAGTAAAATTTTCATTTTTTTCGGTGTCTCTCCATAGGCGCAATGTAATCTTGATTTTCCAGGGGGCGCTGACGCGCCATTTTTGTGATTTTTTGAACGAAACTTTTTGACACTGTGTATCGCCGTGATTTCTAATTTTGGGCAAAAAATGGGGAGTTTTCGTCGAAGTTTGGGCGATTTATTCCAAAAAAACACGGATAGAAGAAAAATAATAAGAATTAAAGCCGCAAGCGGCATTTGGAGGCCCTCGCGGGCCGCGGTGGCCGATTGACGCCGGTTCCCGCACGCCGCCGCAATAACCGGGAGGCGCTGCCGCGCCCTACCTGCTTATAATGTCGCTGCCACCCTCGGTGAAGTTTATAAAAGAGCAGGCAAAAGAAATGGCGCCTTCGGCGCAGATTTTCCCAAAATGGCCGACCTCCTGTTGGTCACCTAGCAACCATGTAATGTACTTTTTTGTTCGGACAGTCATGACGCACGTGTGTACCAATTTTGGTTCGGCTGCGGCAAAGTTGACATTGGGTCGTTGCCATGGCAACACGGTGGGAAAAGGGGCGGGGCATCAATATATTTTTTGTTCGGGATCACGTGACGGATGTCTGTACCAAATTTCATGCATCTACGACAAAGTTGAATTTTTGGCTCCATTCATTTTTATTTTGTGCTCTGCAGGGGGCGCTATTGCGGCAATTTTCAAATTTCCTATATCAGAACATCCGGGGTCGACGACTCGACCAACGATTCAAGTTTCGCTCAAATCGGCCAAAGTATGTGTGAGTTACGGCTGTTTGAACACGGCGGCGAGCGGCGAAAACGGACGCCAAATTCATGGCGTTGCCACGGCAAAACCAAAAATCCTATTAAAAAGTTTTTAATAACTTTTGATCTCCCACATGTGGAGATGATCTGGAGCGAACGGGGAGTCGCTGCGTTAAAAGCCCTAGGACAAGTTCGTTCAAATGCGTGGGCATGAAATGGCGCCTTCGGCGCCAAGTCCCTCTTCGGGCCAATATGGCCGCCATACTGTTGGTTGCCTAGCAACCGCGTAATGTGTTTTTTTGTTTGGCCTCACGTGACCAATAACTGTGCCGAATTTTTTTCGTCTACGACGAAGTACGTTTTTCGGGTTTTGCGGTATTTTGGGGCGTCCTGCCATAGGGCGCAATGTTAACGTCGTTTTTCCAGGGGGCGCTGACGCGCCATTTTTTTTAATTTTTACAATTTGGAGATGTGAAGTTTTTTTTTTTCACCTAATTGAATTTTGGGCAAAAATTCAGGAGTTTTCGTCGGTGGGAAAGTGCCGAAACTGGCGTTTTGGGGGAGAGGAAAAAAAATAATAATTAAAGCCGCAAGCGGCATTTGGAGGCCCTCGCGGGCCGCGGTGGCCGATTGACGCCGGTTCCCGCACGCCGCCGCAATAACCGGGAGGCGCTGCCGCGCCCTACCTGCGTATAATGTCGCTGCCACCCTCGATGGAGTTTATAAAAGAGCAAAGGCAAGAAATGGCGCCTTCGGCGCCGATTGTCCCAAAATGGCCGACCTCCTGTCGGTCACCTAGCAACCATGTAATGTACAATAACCGGGAGGCGCTGCCGCGCCCTACCTGCTTATAATGTCGCTGCCACCCTCGGTGGAGTTTATAAAAGAGCAGGCAAAAGAAATGGCGCCTTCGGCGCTGATTTTCCCAAAATGGCCGACCTCCTGTTGGTCGCCTAGCAACCATGTAATGTACTTTTTTGTTCGGACAGTCATGACGCACGTGTGTACCAATTTTGGTTTGGCTAGGACAAAGTTGACATTGGGTCGTTGCCATGGCAACACGGTGGAAAAAGGGGCGGGGCATCAATATATTTTTTGTTCGGGATCACGTGACGGATGTCTGTACCAAATTTCATGCATCTACGACAAAGTTAAATTTTTGGCTCCATTCATTTTTATTTTGTGCTCTGCAGGGGGCGCTATTGCGGCAATTTTCAAAATTCCTATATCAAAACATCCGGGGTCGACGACTCGACCAACGATTCAATTTTTTTTCAAATCGGCCAAAGTATGTGTGAGTTACGGCTGTTTGAACACGGCGGCGAGCAGCGAAAACGGACGCCAAATTCATGGCGTTGCCACGGCAACACCGTTAAACCTATTAAAAAGTTTTTAATAACTTTTAATCTCCCACATGTGGAGATGATCTGGAGCGAACGGGGAGTCGCTGCGTTCAACGGCCTAGGACGAGTTCGTTCAAATGCGTGGGCATGAAATGGCGCCTTCGGCGCCAATTCCCTCTTCGGGCCAATATGGCCGCCATACTGTTGGTTGCCTAGCAACCGCGTAATGTGTTTTTTTGTTGGGCTTCACGTGACCAATCACTGTGCCGAATTTTTTTCGTCTACGACGAAGTACGTTTTTCGGGTCTCGCCATACGTGCAATGTAATCTAGTTTTCCAGGGGGCGCTGACGCGCCATTTTTTTGAAATGTAAAATTTCGAAATTGCACGATTCGAGCGGTTAACATTTTAGAATTATGTGCCAAAATTCAGGACTTTTCATCACAAGATAAAGGAGTTAAGGTGGGGAGAGGAAAAATAATAATAATAATTAAAGCCGCAAGCGGCATTGGGAGGCCCTCGCGGGCCGCGGTGGCCGGTTGACGCCGGTTCCCGCACGCCGCCGCAATAACCGGGAGGCGCTGCCGCGCCCTACCTGCTTATAATGTCGCTGCCACCCTCGGTGGAGTTTATAAAAGAGCATAGGCAAGAAATTGCGCCTTCGGCGCCAATTGTCCCAAAATGGCCGACCTCCTGTTGGTCACCTAGCAACCATGTAATGTACAATAACCGGGGGGCGCTGCCGCGCCCTACCTGCGTATAATTTCGCTGCCACCCTCGGTGGAGTTTATAAAAGAGCTGGCAAAAGAAATGGCGCCTTCGGCGCTTATTTTCCCAAAATGGCCGACCTCCTGTTGGTCGCCTAGCAACCATGTAATGTACTTTTTTGTTCGGACCGTCATGACGCACGCGTGTACCGATTTTGGTTAGGCTGCGGCAAAGTTGATATTGGGTCATTGCCATGGCAACACGGTGGGGAAAGGGGCGGGGCATCAATATATTTTTTGTTCGGGATCACGTGACGGATGTCTGTACCAAATTTCATGCATCTACGACAAAGTTTAATTTTTGGCTCCATTCATTTTAATTTTGTGCTCTGCAGGGGGCGCTATTGCGGCAATTTTCAAAATTCCTATATCAGAACATCCGGGGTCAACGACTCGACCAACGATTCAATTTTTGTTCAAATCGGCCAAAGTATGTGCGAGTTACGGCTGTTTGAACGCGGCGGCGAGCGGCGAAAACGGACGCCAAATTCATGGCGTTGCCACGGCAAAACCAAAAATCCTATTAGAAAGTTTTTAATAACTTTTAATCTCCCACATGTGGAGATGATCTGGAGCGAACGGGGAGTCGCTGCGTTCAACGGCCTAGGACGAGTTCGTTCAAATGCGTGGGCATGAAATGGCGCCTTCGGCGCCAAGTCCCTCTTCGGGCCAATATGGCCGCCATACTGTTGGTTGCCTAGCAACCGCGTAATGTGTTTTTTTGTTTGGCTTCACGTGACCAATCACTGTGCCGAATTTTTTTCGTCTACGACAAAGTACGTTTTTCAGGTTTTGCGGTTTTTTGGGGGGTCCTGCCATAGGGCGTAATGTTAACGTCGTTTTTCCAGGGGGCGCTGACGCGCCATTTTTTTTAATTTTTACATTTTGGAGATGTGAAGGTTTTTTTCTTCACCTAATTGAATTTTGGGCAAAAATTCAGGACTTTTCGTCGGTGGGAAAGTGCCGAAACTGGCATTTTGGGGGAGAGGAAAAATAATAATAAGAATAAGAAAAACTCATACAATAACAATATAGCGCCGCCTTCGGCGGCCAACCTTATATATTCGGAAAGGTCTCACGTCCAGTAATCCACCCGTGGGGTTCAAAGTACAATACGAGCGCATTGCGCTCGTCTTTTACCTCTACTATTTCAATGTTTCTCTATGGAATTTTTTTTCCATATTTTTGTGAGTACAAGAACAAATTTGCCGCTTTCGCGGCAAAGACTTATATCACCGGATAGGGCTCGATGCCCTGATTCACTGTATCAGTGTTTAGGGCTTTGGTGAGTGGCCATGGTCGATGACGAGCTTCGCTCGTCATCGACCACTTTCTTGTCCATGTTGCGCCTTCACTGTGGTTTTCACCTCTTTTTTTTTAAAAGCAGCAACAAATGTGCCGCTTTCGCGGCACACACCTATATCATCGGACAGGTGTTGGTGCCGGGAGTCCCCTGATTACTGTCTCATACATGGGTTTTGAGCGCTCCGCGCTCTTTTCCCGTGGGACGTGCGCTACGCGCACGTCTTTCTTTAGTGCGCTCCGCGCACTGCTTGTACAATTACAAGAGGCCCGAGACCTGCCAGGTCCGCTCGGGCCTAATAAGAAAAACTCATACAATAACAATATGGGGCCGCCTCCGGCGGCAAACCTTATATATTCGGAAAGGTCTCACGTCCAGTAATCCACCTATGGGGTTTATTATCCAATACGAGCGCGTTGCGCTCGTCTTTTACCTCCTCTTTCTCAATGTTTCTCTACCCGTTTTTTTTTCCGTATTTTTGTGAGTACAAGAACAAATTTGCCGCTTTCGCGGCAAATACTTATATCACCGGATAGGGCTCGATGCCCTGAGTCACTGTATCAGTGTTTTAGTGAGTGGCCATGGTCGATGACGAGCTTCGCTCGTCATCGACCACTTTCTTGTCCATGTTGCGACTTCACTGTGGTTTTCACCTTTTTTTTTTTTAAAAGCAGCAACAAATGTGCCGCTTTCGCGGCACACGCCTATATCATCGGACAGGTGTTGGTGCCGGGAGTCCCCTGATTACTGTCTCTTACATGGGGAGCGCTCCGCGCTCTGTTTCTTGAGTCTGTTTCTGTTTCTTTCTCTTTTCCCGTGGGACGTGCGCTACGCGCACGTCTTTTTTTAGTGCGCTCCGCGCACTGCTTGTACAATTACAAGAGGCCCGAGACCTGCCAGGTCCGCTCGGGCCTAATTAAAGCCGCAAGCGGCATTGGGAGGCCCTCGCGCGCCGCGGTGGCCGGTTGACGCCGGTTCCCGCACGCCGCCGCAATAACCGGGAGGCGCTGCCGCGCCCTACCTGCTTATAATGTCGCTGCCACCCTCGGTGGAGTTTATAAAAGAGCAGGCAAAAGAAATGGCGCCTTCGGCGCTGATTTTCCCAAAATGGCCGACCTCCTGTTGGTCACCTAGCAACCATGTAATGTACTTTTTTGTCCGGACAGTCCTGACGCACGCGTGTACCACTTTTGGTGTGGCTACGACAAAGTTGACATTGGGTCGTTGCCATGGCAACACGATGGGAAAAGGGGCGGGGCATCAATATATTTTTTGTTCGGGATCACGTGACGGATGTCTGTACCAAATTTCATGCATCTACGACAAAGTTTAATTTTTGGCTCCATTCATTTTTATTTTGTGCTCTGCAGGGGGCGCTATTGCGGCAATGTTCAAAATTCCTATATCAAAACATCCGGGGTCGACGACTCGACCAACGATTCAAGTTTTGTTCAAATCGGCCAAAGTATGTGTGAGTTATGACTGTTTGAACGCGGCGGCGAGAGCCGAAAACGGACGCGGAATTCATGGCGTTGCCACGGCAACACCGTTAAACCTATTAAAAAGTTTTTAATAACTTTTGATCTCCCACATGTGGAGATGATCTGGAGCGAACGGGGAGTCGCTGCGTTAAAAGCCCTAGGACGAGTTCGTTCAAATGCGTGGGCATGAAATGGCGCCTTCGGCGCCAATTCCCACTTCGGGCCAATATGGCCGCCATACTGTTGGTTGCCTAGCAACCGCGTAATGTGTTTTTTTGTTGGGCTTCACGTGACCAATCACTGTGCCGAATTTTTTTCGTCTACGGCGAAGTACGTTTTTCGCTAATATCCTTATTTTGGGGCGTCCTGCCATAGGGCGCAATGTTAACGTTGTTTTTCCAGGGGGCGCTGACGCGCCATTTTTTTGAATTTTTACAATTTGGAGATGTGAAGTTTTTTTTTTTCACCTAATTGAATTTTGGGCAAAAATTCAGGACTTTTCGTCGGTGGGAAAGTGCCGAAACTGGCGTTTTGGGGGAGAGGAAAAAAAATAATAATAATAATAATTAAAGCCGCAAGCGGCATTGGGAGGCCCTCGCGGGCCGCGGTGGCCGATTGACGCCGGTTCCCGCACGCCGCCGCAATAACCGGGAGGCGCTGCCGCGCCCTACCTGCTTATAATGTCGCTGCCACCCTTGGTGGAGTTTATAAAAGAGCACAGGCAAGAAATGGCGCCTTCGGCGCCGATTGTCCCAAAATGGCCGACCTCCTGTTGGTAACCTAGCAACCATGTAATTTACAATAACCGGGGGGCGCTGCCGCGCCCTACCTGCTCATAATGTCGCTGCCACCCTCGGTGAAGTTTATAAAAGAGCTGGCAAAAGAAATGGTGCCTTCGGCGCTGATTTTCCCAAAATGGCCGACCTCCTGTTGGTCACCTAGCAACCATGTAATGTACTTTTTTGTTCGGACAGTCATGACGCACGCCTGTACCGATTTTGGTGTGTCTGCGGCAAAGTTGACATTGGGTCGTTGCCATGGCAACACGGTGGGAAAAGGGGCGGGGCATCAATATATTTTTTGTTCGGGATCACGTGACGGATGTCTGTACCAAATTTCATGCATCTACGACAAAGTTTAATTTTTGGCTCCATTCATTTTTATTTTGTGCTCTGCAGGGGGCGCTATTGCGGCAATTTTCAAAATTCCTATATCAAAACATCCGGGGTCGACGACTCGACCAACGGTTAAAATTTTGTTCAAATCGGCCAAAGTATGTGTGAGTTATGACTGTTTGAACACGGCGGCGAGCGGCGAAAACGGACGCCAAATTCATGGCGTTGCCACGGCAAAACCAAAAATCCTATTAAAAAGTTTTTAACAACTTTTAATCTCCCACATGTGGAGATGATCTGGAGCGAACGGGGAGTCGCTGCGTTCAACGGCCTAGGACGAGTTCGTTCAAATGCGTGGGCATGAAATGGCGCCTTCGGCGCCAAGTCCCTCTTCGGGCCAATATGGCCGCCATACTGTTGGTTGCCTAGCAACCGCGTAATGTGTTTTTTTGTTCGGCTTCACGTGACCAATCACTGTGCCGAATTTTTTTCGTCTACGACGAAGTAAGTTTTTCGGGTTTTGCGGCATTTTGGGGGTGTTTAACATGGGGCGCAATGTTAACGTGGTTTTTCCAGGGGGCGCTGACGCGCCATTTTTTTGAATTTTTACATTTTCTAAATGTGAAAGATCTTAGATTTACGTGCTTGAATTTTGTGCAAAAATTCAGGACTTTTCGTCGGTGGGAAAGTGGATTTAGGGGGGGAGAAGAAAAATAATAATAATAATAATTAAAGCCGCAAGCGGCATTGGGAGGCCCTCGCGGGCCGCGGTGGCCGATTGACGCCGGTTCCCGCACGCCGCCGCAATAACCGGGAGGCGCTGCCGCGCCCTACCTGCGTATAATGTCGCTGCCACCCTTGGTGGAGTTTATAAAAGAGCACAGGCAAGAAATGGCGCCTTCGGCGCCGATTGTCCCAAAATGGCCGACCTCCTGTTGGTAACCTAGCAACCATGTAATTTACAATAACCGGGGGGCGCTGCCGCGCCCTACCAGCTCATAATGTCGCTGCCACCCTCGGTGAAGTTTATAAAAGAGCTGGCAAAAGAAATGGTGCCTTCGGCGCTGATTTTCCCAAAATGGCCGACCTCCTGTTGGTCACCTAGCAACCATGTAATGTACTTTTTTGTTCGGACAGTCATGACGCACGCCTGTACCGATTTTGGTGTGTCTGCGGCAAAGTTGACATTGGGTCGTTGCCATGGCAACACGGTGGGAAAAGGGGCGGGGCATCAATATATTTTTTGTTCGGGATCACGTGACGGATGTCTGTACCAAATTTCATGCATCTACGACAAAGTTTAATTTTTGGCTCCATTCATTTTTATTTTGTGCTCTGCAGGGGGCGCTATTGCGGCAATTTTCAAAATTCCTATATCAAAACATCCGGGGTCGACGACTCGACCAACGGTTAAAATTTTGTTCAAATCGGCCAAAGTATGTGTGAGTTATGACTGTTTGAACACGGCGGCGAGCGGCGAAAACGGACGCCAAATTCATGGCGTTGCCACGGCAAAACCAAAAATCCTATTAAAAAGTTTTTAACAACTTTTAATCTCCCACATGTGGAGATGATCTGGAGCGAACGGGGAGTCGCTGCGTTCAACGGCCTAGGACGAGTTCGTTCAAATGCGTGGGCATGAAATGGCGCCTTCGGCGCCAAGTCCCTCTTCGGGCCAATATGGCCGCCATACTGTTGGTTGCCTAGCAACCGCGTAATGTGTTTTTTTGTTCGGCTTCACGTGACCAATCACTGTGCCGAATTTTTTTCGTCTACGACGAAGTAAGTTTTTCGGGTTTGGGGGCATTTTGGGGGTGTTTAACATGGGGCGCAATGTTAACGTGGTTTTTCCAGGGGGCGCTGACGCGCCATTTTTTTGAATTTTAACATTTTCTAAATGTGAAAGATCTTAGATTTACGTGCTTGAATTTTGTGCAAAAATTCAGGACTTTTCGTCGGTGGGAAAGTGGATTTAGGGGGGGAGAAGAAAAATAATAATAATAATAATAAGAAAAACCAGTACAATAACAATATAGCGCCGCCTCCGGCGGCCAACCTTATATATTCGGAAAGGTCTCACGTCCAGTAATCCACCCGTAAGGTTTATTATCAAATACGAGCGCGTTGCGCTCGTATTTTACCTCTTCTTTGTCAATGTTTCTCTATGGGATTTTTTTTGCGTATTTTTGTGAGTACAAGAACAAATTTGCCGCTTTCGCGGCAAATACTTATATCACCAGATAGGGCTCGATGCCCCGAGTCACTGTATCAGTGTTTTGGGCTTTGGTGAGTGGCCTTGGTCGATGACGAGCTTCGCTCGTCATCGACCACTTTCTTGTCCATGTTGCGCCTTCACTGTGGTTTTCACCTTTTTTTTTTTAAAAGCAGCAACAAATGTGCCGCTTTCGCGGCACACGCCTATATCATCGGACAGGTGTTGGTGCCGGGAGTCCCCTGATTACTGTCTCATACATGGGTTTTGAGCGCTACGCGCACGTCTTTCTTCAGTGCGCTCCGCGCACTGCTTGTACAATTACAAGAGGCCCGAGACCTGCCAGGTCCGCTCGGGCCTAATAATAATAATAAGAAAAACTCATACAAAAACAATATGGGGCCACCTCCGGCGGCTAACCTTATATATTCGGAAAGGTCTCACGTCCAGTAATCCAGCTATGGTGTTTATTATCCAATACGAGCGCGTTGCGCTCGTCTTTTACCTCTACTATTTCAATGTTTCTCTATGGAATTTTTTTTCCGTATTTTTGTGAGTACAAGAACAAATTTGCCGCTTTCGCGGCAAATACTTATATCACCGGATAGGGCTCGATGCCCTGAGTCACTGTATCAGTGTTTTGGGCTTTGGTGAGTGGCCATGGTCGATGACGAGCTTCGCTCGTCATCGACCACTTTCTTGTCCATGTTGCGCCTTCACTGTGGTTTTCACCTTTTTTTTTTTAAAAGCAGCAACAAATGTGCCGCTTTCGCGGCACACGCCTATATCATCGGACAGGTGTTGGTGCCGGGAGTCCCCTGATTACTGTCTCATACATGGGTTTTGAGCGCTCCGCGCTCTTTTCTCGTGGGACGTGCGCTACGCGCACGTCTTTCTTCAGTGCGCTCCGCGCACTGCTTGTACAATTACAAGAGGCCCGAGACCTGCCAGGTCCGCTCGGGCCTAATAAGAAAAACCCATACAATAACAATATGGGGCCGCCTCCGGCGGCAAACCTTATATATTCGGAAAGGTCTCACGTCCAGTAATCCAACCGTAAGGTTTATTATCCAATACGAGCGCGTTGCGCTCGTCTTTTACCTCCTCTTTCTCAATGTTTCTCTATCCGTTTTTTTTTTTGTATTTTTGTGAGTACAAGAACAAATTTGCCGCTTTCGCGGCAAATACTTATATCACCGGATAGGGCTCGATGCCCTGATTCACTGTATCAGTGTTTTGGGCTTTGGTGAGTGGCCATGGTCGATGACGAGCTTCGCTCGTCATCGACCACTTTCTTGTCCATGTTGCGCCTTGACTGTGGTTTTCACCTCTTTTTTTTTAAAAGCAGCAACAAATGTGCCGCTTTCGCGGCACACGCCTATATCATCGGACAGGTGTTGGTGCCGGGAGCCCCCTGATTACTGTCTCATACATGGGTTTTGAGCGCTCCGCGCTCTTTTCCCGTGGGACGTGCGCTACGCGCACGTCTTTCTTTAGTGCGCTCCGCGCACTGCTTGTACAATTACAAGAGGCCCGAGACCTGCCAGGTCCGCTCGGGCCTAATAATAATAATAAAAAGAAAAACTCATACAATAACAATATGGGGCCGCCTCCGGCGGCAAACCTTATATATTCGGAAAGGTCTCACGTCCAGTAATCCAACCGTAAGGTTTATTATCCAATACGAGCGCGTTGCGCTCGTCTTTTACCTCCTCTTTCTCAATGTTTCTCTATCCGTTTTTTTTTTCGTATTTTTGTGAGTACAAGAACAAATTTGCCGCTTTCGCGGCAAATACTTATATCACCGGAAAGGGCTCGATGCCCTGAGTCACTGTATCAGTGTTTTGGGCTTTGGTGAGTGGCCATGGTCGATGACGAGCTTCGCTCGTCATCGACCACTTTCTTTTCCATGTTGCGCCTTCACTGTGGTTTTCACCTTTTTTTTTTAAAAGCAGCAACAAATGTGCCGCTTTCGCGGCACACGCCTATATCATCGGACAGGTGTTGGTGCCGGGAGTCCCCTGATTACTGTCTCATACATGGGTTTTGAGCGCTCCGCGCTCTTTTCCCGTGGGACGTGCGCTACGCGCACGTCTTTCTTCAGTGCGCTCCGCGCACTGCTTGTACAATTACAAGAGGCCCGAGACCTGCCAGGTCCGCTCGGGCCTAATAATAATAATGGCTTACACTTGTATTGCGCTTTACAAGCCTGTATTACCAAGTTTCTCAAAGCGCTGCACTGTCGTCATTATTCATTCACTCCATACTCGTGGTAAGCTACTGTTGTAGCCACAGCTGCCCTGGGGTAGACTGGCGGAAGCGAGGCAACCAGTCTGTGCCATCGGCCCCTCTGACCACCACTCACGCACCGGGCCCTTCCTGCTGAGCTTTATGCTGTAACAGTTTCGTTTATTGGTTCATTTGGGACAGAGCGAGTTAATGAACACGCCGCACTCTCATTCATCCTGGCCTATTGTACATGTTTTTAGTTGTAGGGGAAACGGGGAGAACATGTAAACTCCACAGAAAGGTGGGAATCGAACCCAGGACCTTCTAACAGTGAAGCCCGAGCGCTAACCGCGGTGCCACCGCCCCGGCCGAGTGGAGCAATGTCTTTATTTACCGAGGAGTTTAGATTTCATGCAAGTCTGACTCCAAGTAAAAGCTCTTTAATGACGTTTAAGGCTTTAATTCGTGTTAAAGCCTGAAACGCTCCAGCCTTTCACAAAGTTACGCCGTGACTCAGTTTTAATCCAGTCGCTCCCGTGTGTGTCAGAGCGCAGGGGTTAGTCGAGTTTGCACATGTGTAACATTCAGTCTTTTAAATATACTAGGGCTGGGCGATATCGACCAGAATAAATATCTCAAGACTTTCTCTATGACGACGATGAAGTGAGACTTTTGTAAACAGAGATGTGCTGCAAACATCTGGATTTATTTCGATTTATTGCACAAAGAGCTCACGAAAGGGAACTAGCAACACTTTCTATGTTTTAAAATTTTAACCCCATAATCCCCCCATATTTTTTCCCAATTTTCTAATTTTCACCCCTTATCTTTTAACTAAATTTCCCCCATTATCTCCCCAAATTTCCCCTTATTTTCCCACAATTTTTTCAGAATTTTCCATTATTTTTTCCCAATGTTCCCCAAATTTTCTTATTTTTCTCTGAGATTTTTCTCTTATGTTTTCCACCCCTGCCATGTTCGATATATCGCCCAGGTCTACCGTGTTTGTGTGTGACTGTGCTGTGTGTGGGAGGGGTTAGTCTTGTATGTGCAGTAGGCGTGTATGATGTCAGTCATGTATGATGTCAGTCATGTATGAAGGAGTGTAAGTAGATCTGCCGTCGGACCCAGCGGCTGAAGTGGGACACGTTGGCGTAGACCCCGGGGCCCAGGACTTTACTGAAACACACGGAGCCCCAGGAGGTGAGTCCGAACAGCGTCCAGTGTCCCGCGGCGTCCTCGCAGACCAGCGGACCGCCACTGTCCCCCTGCAGGAGACACCAGGTTACTACAGGAGGGGATAAGCAAATATAATACAAATAATATCATTATTTAATATTACTAAACAGTGCAGGCCCATTAGGTTCACCTGATGTCACAACCTTCTGAAGAGCAAGTCCACCTTGTTCCTGGGGCGGCTGGGGTAGAATTGAGGATGGGAGTCGCTCTGAGCCAGTGGTTTAGTTTCACATAGCGGTGTATTTCAACATTTTAATATGATTTTTGAACGATCAGCCTCTGAAACATTTGAAAAGATGAGGAACATGTTTGGCTGTTCGCGGTTGAATGAAACAAAACAAAGAAAGTGACGTTTGTGGCTCTGGAACCTGCGGTGTTCGAACATGGTCCTGGACTAAAGCTGAACAAACTGACTCTCATACGAGCAGAGCGATAACACGACTGACCCAAACCCCATTCATTTCATTTGTGTATTTGGTCGGGACAGTGCATGTTAATGAACATACAAAGGTCTCATGTATTTATCATGTGTATGACTGACTTACAAGGTTTTTCCAGAGGGATTTTTTAATATCTACTTCCTAACCTGATTAATTGAGTTTTTCATCTAAAAAAAAAACAAAGCGAAATTTAAATTTTTTACTTTAGTTTAAAACTAAACCCGGCTAAAAACGCCTTATTTCACATGAAAACATCAAATGATTGAAAACTATATTTGTATTTATGTCAGTATCTACAGCAGAAGTTTCAAATCAATGTCTTTAAATTAAAAACGTTCCCCGTTCACCGGCGGCGTCCGGCCTTAAAACATCCGCGTCGTCCACGGCGATAACGGAACAAAGTCCCTCATCTTCACAATCACGTTTCATTCACTTCCTGGTTAGCGTCGCCTGTAAGTGTTTATGAGCCGCTGAAGCCTCTCGTGTCTCTGTGTCTTTATTCGCTGTAAAAATATCTTCATAATTCAGCGTTTGTTAAAGTAACGGAGGAGAAACGGGACAAAGTTCAGGGTCTTCCATCGTTTTCGCTTCGAACGTGACCATATATGGGCGATTCCGCTCGTAGCGCTGCTCGGAACACGGCGACATCACCTCTCGTCTGATTGGCCGTTCTATTGCAATGCATCATGGTCCGATACCCTTCATAGCAGCAGTGTGTCGCAGATCACAGTGTACGAGCTTCAGTTTATGACGGTTTTACGACGGTTCAGCGTTTCTCTGCACTTTGAAGAGAGATTTCTGCGTCTGAGTCGTTTATCTGAACAACTGTAGCTTTCGTAATCGATTTAGTTTGTTTTCATTCTTCATTTGTGGTTGATTTAGCGACGTTATGCCGGCCGAGATGAAAATAGAAGGCGTCGAGCCAGAAGAAACCTCGAAGGACAGGTTTGCGAGGCTGAAAGCCCTCTACGAAACACCGACGAACGAATCTCAGCGTCCTCGGCGCAGATTTACGAGAAATGACCCCAAAACAGCCCCGGGCGACGTTTCCACAGCCCTGGCTCAGCAGAACCAAGTCCCTGAGCGTGGAACTTTGGAGACAACGTCCAAGGATCGCAAAGAACAGACCGAGGAGTCCATCAAAGACGGAAACATGACACTTTGGACAGAACGTGAGCAGGAACGACCCAGGGAACGCACCACAGAGCGGTCTGAAGGACCGGCCCTGAAGACGACAGCTTCCAGAAGACCACAGGGTGTGACCCAACCAGGAGAAGAGACTTCCAACAAGCCTTCTGCCCAGCTGGACGCAGAAAGAGTTTGTGTTTCTGAGCAGAAACTGAACTTTGGAGACGCGTTCATGGGGATTTGTGGAAAAAGGGGTCTGGAAGAAGAAAGAGTTTGTGTTTCTGAGCAGAAACTGACCCTTGGAGACACGTTTATGGGGATTTGTGGAGAAAAGGGTCTGGAAACATTGAGAGAACTCGGAGCAAAGCCAAAGAAATGTCTTCAAAGAAGCGACAAATCAGAAATTCCCAAAGATCGCCTCTGGAAAGAGCATTGCGCTGGTTTAGAAGTGCAACATAGGTGCTTACTTGAAGAGAACAAGGCAGTGGACGTGGCACTTTTAAAGCTTAACAAGCGAGAGAAGCAAGAGAGGCATTGTGCAGTGCTGGAATGGGAGATCGCAGAGTTGACAAGCCGCAAAAACACTTTGCAGGCAGAGATCGAGCGTAAAGCATGTGGACAGGACAGTCAAGAGGCTTCAAAAGACCGCTGCTTTGAATTAGAAGATGAGAAGAGTAAGTTACTCGTTGAGTACGAGGCTCTGAACGAGGAATTTGCAAAGCAAAGCCAGAGAGAGGAGCGAGGGACCTCTGAGAAGCAATGTGCAGAGCTGGAAAAGGAGATCGAGGCGTTGAAAAGTCATAACGGTGCTTTGGAAGACAAGCTCCAACACGCCAAATCAAGACAAGGAAGTCAAGAGGCTTTGAAAGACCGCTGTGCCCAGTTAGAGGCGGAGAAGCACGGCATTTTCTGTAAAAACAAGGTGCTACAAAATATACTGGAGGAGATTAACAGGACCACTAATCTACAGTCCAGTATTGAACGCTCTTCTGAGCTTCAGAACGAGATTGCGGGTCTGAAAAGGCAGACAGGAGTTCTGCAGGAGCAAAAGAAACAAGCTGAATCCATGCTGGATCAACAGGCCACCGTAAAACATCAGCTTCTCCAGTTGGAAGGTGTGAGAAATCGTGCTCTTGAAGAAAAAGACGCCGTTCAGGATGAACTCACACGGCTCTGTGAGGAACTAGAGTCCGATACTTTCGAAGACATGTGTTTGGAAAGAGCTAACGACACAGAGAAGGAGATCAAGGCGTTGAAAAGTCAGAAAGACCTTTTGGAAGACGAGATCCAACACGCCAAATCAAGACAAGGAAGTCAAGAGGCTTTGAAAGACCGCTGTGCCCAGTTAGAGGCGGAGAAGCACGGCATTTTCTCCAAAAACAAGGAGCTACAAAATGTACTGGAGGAGATTAACAGGAATACTGACCCGCAGAGCAGTATTGAACACTCCTCTGAGCTTCAGATCGAGATCGCGGGTTTGAAAAGGCAGACAGGAGTTCTTCAGGAGCAAAAGAAACAAGCTGAATCCAAGCTGGATCAACAGGCTGCCATGAAACATCAGCTTCTCCAGTTGGAGGGTGTGAGAAATCGTGCTCGTGAAGAAAAAGACGCTGTTCAGGATGAACTCACACGGCTCTGTGAGGAACTAGAGTCCGATACTTATGAAGACATGTGTTTGGAAAGAGCTAACGACACCGAGAAGGAGATCAAGGCGTTGAAAAGTCAGAAAGACCTTTTGGAAGACGAGATCCAACATGCCAAATCAAGACAAGGAAGTCAAGAGGCTTTGAAAGACCGCTGTACCCAGTTAGAGGCAGAGAAGCACGGCATTTTCTGCAAAAACAAGGCGTTACAAGATGTACTGGAGGAGATTAACAGGACCACTAATCTACAGTCCAGTATTGAACGCTCTTCAGAGCTTCAGAACGAGATCACGGGTTTGAAAAGGCAGACAGGAGTTCTGCAGGAGCAAAAGAAACAAGCTGAATCCAAGCTGGATCAACAGGCCACCGTGAAACATCAGCTTCTCCAGTTGGAGGGTGTGAGAAATCGTGCTCTTGAAGAAAAAGAAGCCGTTCAGGATGAACTCACACAGCTCTGCGAGGAACTAGAGTCCGATACTTTCGAAGACATGTGTTTAGAAAGAGCTAACGACACAGAGAAGGAGATCAAGGCGTTGAAAAGTCAGAAAGACCTTTTGGAAGACGAGATCCAACACGCCAAATCAAGACAAGGAAGTCAAGAGGCTTTGAAAGACCGCTGTGCCCAGTTAGAGGCGGAGAAGCACGGCATTTTCTCCAAAAACAAGGAGCTACAAAATGTACTGGAGGAGATTAACAGGAATACTGACCCGCAGAGCAGTATTGAACACTCCTCTGAGCTTCAGATCGAGATCGCGGGTTTGAAAAGGCAGACAGGAGTTCTTCAGGAGCAAAAGAAACAAGCTGAATCCAAGCTGGATCAACAGGCTGCCATGAAACATCAGCTTCTCCAGTTGGAGGGTGTGAGAAATCGTGCTCGTGAAGAAAAAGACGCTGTTCAGGATGAACTCACACAGCTCTGTGAGGAACTAGAGTCCGATACTTATGAAGACATGTGTTTGGAAAGAGCTAACGACACCGAGAAGGAGATCAAGGCGTTGAAAAGTCAGAAAGACCTTTTGGAAGACGAGATCCAACATGCCAAATCAAGACAAGGAAGTCAAGAGGCTTTGAAAGACCGCTGTGCCCAGTTAGAGGCGGAGAAGCACGGCATTTTCTGCAAAAACAAGGCGTTACAAGATGTACTGGAGGAGATTAACAGGACCACTAATCTACAGTCCAGTATTGAACGCTCTTCTGAGCTTCAGAACGAGATCGCGGGTCTGAAAAGGCAGACAGGAGTTCTGCAGGAGCAAAAGAAACAAGCTGAATCCAAGCTGGATCAACAGGCCACCGTGAAACATCAGCTTCTCCAGTTGGAGGGTGTGAGAAATCGTGCTCTTGAGGAAAAAGAAGCCGTTCAGGATGAACTCACACAGCTCTGTGAGGAACTAGAGTCCGATAGCTGTGCGGAGCTGTGTTTGGAAAGAGCTAACGACATGGAGACACAGATCGCGGCGTTGAGGAATCATACGGGTGTTTTACAGGGCGAGTTGGAACGCGCCAACGCCAAACTCCAACAACAAACGTCCGAGAAGGAGCGCTGTCTCGAGCTGGAAGCCGAGAGCCAACACGTTCAAGCCGAGAACAAGACGATACGACGAGAGATTTCCCAAACGTGCGGGAAACTCGCTCAGGAGAAAAGCTGGAAGCATAAACTCGACGCGACGCGAGTGTTGAAGCGTGTCATGGAGAGCCAAAAGGAGCAGCTGCTGAAACACGAGGAGAAGCTGAAGAAAGAGCTGGACGTGCAGACGATGGCCGCCTTCCAGTACAAGCTGCACCTCCAGGAAATGGACGAACTGAAGAACGACAATCTCTGTCTGCAACAGGACGTGGATAAACTGGTGACCGAGATCAGGGACCACAAATCAGCAAAGGAGAGCTACAAAGACATGGCCAAGAAAGACACGCAGGTGAAGGCGAAGAACAAACAGCTCAGGAAGAACGTGGAGTGTCTTCAGAAGGAGCTGGAGAAGCTCGGACCTGTAGAGGTGGAGAACGAGAACTTCACACACGGCCTGGACGAGCTGCGGGAGGAAACCTCACACCTGCACGACGAAATCCGAGCCCTGAACGCGGAAGTAACGAGCAAGAAGATGCTGCAGGTCCATCTGAAGAGCCTGAAAGCCGAGCGGGAGTGGCTGCTGCAGAGAAGGCGTGGCCTGAATCAGGAGATCTCGTGGTTAAGAGGCGTTCGCTGGGAGCAGCTGCCGATACGCGAGGAGAAAAAGCAGTGGGATGCAGGAAACCAGCGCCTGCGGCTGCAGAACAAGCGACTGCGCAGAACGCTGGAGGATCTGTTTGTGGAAACCCTCAGGACAGACGTCCATCAGGATTTAACCGGAGTCGCCAAGACTCAGCGTGAGGAGATGGACCGACTGAACCAGGAGCTGACGGAGAAGATCCAGGAGTTTGAGACGAGGGAGGAGTGAGCGGCTCAACCCTATATATATATATATACACACATATACACACGTGTATATATACATATATATATATATATATACACACACACGCACACACATATACACACACATATATACTCATATATATACAGCTATATATACACACACACACACAGATATACATACATACACATGTAAGTTCTCAGTCGTACAGGAGTTGTCCATCTTCAATGAAGGTACTTGATTCCTCTTCTGTACTCAGAAGTTGAAGTCTTCGAACATTTCGCCTTTTGGACGAAACGTTCGAAGACTTTTCAACTACTGAGTACAGAAGAGGAATCAAGTACCTTCATTGAAGACATACATACACGCACACACATATATATACACGTATATATACACATATATATACGAATATATACACATATACACACACACGCACCAACACACACATCCTCAGTATTTTGAAAACCTTTGAACCTTTGAATTTACAATTTCTTAAATAAATTAAAATGGAAAAACATTGAATTGGTTGATTCTCTGGAGTGAACGTTTATGAGGTAGAACATTGACCAAAAGTCATTTTCCTGCAGTATCTCAACTCTATATAAAAAGCTTCTCTTAACCCTCTGGGCTTTACCCGAATATAAACAGCCACGAAAACGAGACAAAAATGTGACATAAAAGTGACAACACAGAAGCAAGAGGAAAAATCTTAGGTCAGTTTCGTAGGTCTTAGCTTTCAAATGAGGCTCTGGCCTATAGGCTGTAAACTCCGGTCCAGAAGCTTTTAGATTTGGGTAAAGCCGAACTGGCAAAGTAACTTTTTAAACATAGTACTAGTTTAAAAAAAAAGAAAAATTAGTGAAAAAAACAGGTTAACATCCATCCGGGTCGTGGGGGCAGCCCCTATGGCGCCCCCTGCAGGTGGTGGGTCCACAGAAGGACGGCCTCATGGTTCTAACCGGGCCTGTTGGTCTCTCATAAGGGGCTTCCCCCCCCCCCCCCCCTTGTTAAGGTGGGGGCTCCAGGAGGGGAACTTTTACATTTGTCTGTATCCAAAATGAGAATTCAGAACAATTTTGATTCCAGAGGCGGGTAGTACTCGGTTACATTTACTCAAGTACATGTACTTGAGTAACTTTAGGAAAAAATGTTTACTTCTTAGAGCAGCTTTTCCATACAGTCCTTTTTACTTCTACTAGAGTAAACTTATAATGAAGTATCTGAACTCTTACGCGAGTAAAAATAATAGTTACATTTCAATCTGTTGACGCAGTACTAAGTGACTCGGGCCCCTAGAGGCTGTAAGCGTAACTGCAGCTGTCGTACATGTTGTGTTTTTTACTCATGAATCGTCCGTGAGAGTAAATCCTACGCTGACAGAAAAGACAAAGGGACAGACGGATCTCGTTCATCCAGAGACACAATGGAGATCTTTGTTTTCAGTCAAACTTGGCTGTAAATACTGTTTAAGTGGCGCTAGCCCGCACTTAGCTTTGCCTGTTTGCCTGTTAGCTTCTTCTACGTGAGTCCATTAGTGTGTGTTGGTGACTCCGATCCGGAGGCAGGGAAGTTGGAATTGTGGTTTTCTGGCCAGAGACACCAGGGGGAGATGAAAGACCCCCCATTAACACTTGTATGACCCCCAGAGGGACGACGGGGAGGATTTATTACGGGGACACAGCTTACAGGTTAGAGAGAGTGATCTGGTCCTGGCTCAGAGCTAAACACTCACCATGCAGGAGTCCACGGTGCCCGCGTCGTAGCCGGCGCAGAGCATTCTGGGAGTGATGGTCTTGGAGTCGAAGTAGGACTGACACTGTGACATGGAGATGATCCGCACCGCCCCCTCCTGGAGCTTAAACGGCACTGCAGCAGATAGGACATTCCCATCACCAACGTGTCTTTAACTCACACTGAAAACAGTCACAGACTAAACCGGGTCTGAACCCGGACTAAACCAGGTCTGAACCCGGACTAAACCAAGACTAAAGGTGGACTTAACGTGGACTAAGCAGGGCTCAGTGTGTTGAACTGAGCAGGAGAAAGAGGAGAAAGTAAGTCATTGTAACAAAAGCTAAATGCTTTCTGCTGTTTAGCGGCCGGGTGGGGGGGGGGGTGGGGGGGGGGGGGGGGGGGGCACTCACTGCGGTTTCCCATGTGACCCCATCCCGTGATGTAGCAGTACGAGTCTGGCGTCGGCAGCTGCCCCACGGCGGGCAAACACACGGGCCGCACGAACGCCGTCTCCTCCACCTGGAACCAAACACACTGGCCTGGGTTAACCTCTGAACCCCATTCCCTCCAGTCCGGCTTTACCCAAATCTAAACGCTTCTGGAACAAAGCGCAGGAGGACACGAGGATGAAAAAAAACCTGGTTAGAAAGTCACAATCAGTTTTGTAGGTCTTAGCTTTCAAATGTGGCGTTACTCTGGCCTATACCGCACAGGCCAATTTGGCGCCTGAAGATTTTTTTTTTTTTAAATATAAAATTAGGGAGAGAAAAAATTATTCATTCATTTCTATCTGAATTTTCTTGAAATAACATTCTATAGGCTTTTATTCCAAATCCTCTCGGACAGATCTGGGATTTTATTATTATGATCATTGTTATGTTTTTCTATTCAGTGCTTCAGTTACATTGTTGGAAGCTCTACAATGTTACGCGGTTCCCGAAGGCGCAGAGGGGCCCGGGTGGACTCATTTGAAAGCTTGGAATCTCTAGTTTCCAACAATAAACAATTAAGTCTCTTTCTATTTCTGTTCCAAAGTCATGTCTGAAAACAGGTGACGTTGTAGACACCCTCCAGCAGATGGTCCCTAGGCGGCCGCCAGGGTCGCCTATGTCTTGGTCTAGTCCTGATACTGTAGGCACCAGAGGAGAAGCTTTTAGATTTGGGTAAAGTCCCGGGACGATCCACACACACACACACAGGTCTTAAACCCGGTCTCACCTCGCTCTCCAGCTGCACGGCGCTGATGTCGTAGTCCACCACGGCCCGGTTGTACCTGGGATGGACCAGGATGGTTCGGACTCTCCGGGTCTGGCTCTGAGTCCCGGGATGGTCCAGGTTATTCAGGCCCAGGACGACCTTCCACAGCTCCGCGTTCTCCCGGCTGGAAACCACAGGGACACGAACATATCAGATCCCATTCCCAACTGCTACTCCCCCTGGAGGTGAGTGAAAGTACTGACCCTTCGAAGCAGTGCGCCACAGTGAGGGCCCACCTCCTCCCGATCAGGACACACCCACACACGTGTCCGCTCGCCCCGCTCTGCAGCGAGCACTGCCACGGCCACGCCCCCAGCCGCGAGACACGCCCCCCCAGGATCCGCTTCTGCCGCCGCTTCACCGCTCCCATCATCCCCTGGGGGGGCGTGGACTCCGGGACCACCGCTCCCATCATCCCCTGGGGGGGCGTGGACTCCGGGACCACCGCTCTCATCATCCCCTGGGGGGGCGTGGACTCCGGGACCACCGCTCCCATCATCCCCTGGGGGGGCGTGGACTCCGGGACCACCGCTCCCATCATCCCCTGGGGGGGCGTGGACTCCGGGACCACCGCTCCCATCATCCCCTGGGGGGGCGTGGACTCCGGGACCACCGCTCTCATCATCCCCTGGGGGGGCGTGGACTCCGGGACCACCGCTCCCATCATCCCCTGGGGGGGCGTGGACTCCGGGACCACCGCTCCCATCATCCCCTGGGAGCTGTTGGTCTGTCTGTGCTGAGAGCCGTTTCTGTGAGAGGAAACTCCATCTCCCACAATCCTCCTGTGTCGGCGATGCACTGAAGCCCCGCCCACTGCAAGGCGATCCCCACAATCTGAGGAAACAAATCATTTCTTCAAATAAAAATCAATAATCTCTCTGTTTATAGCTGTCCTTCCGAATGCTGTAAAGTGCAGATGTTGTTAAAGTTTAGTCCCTGTGTTTGTTCCTCCCGTCTTTAGCCGCTCTGTCTCCCACAAAGGAAATGACCATATTTGGATTACAGTGGATTCCAAACCTGACAGTATTTGTGAATGAGTGAGCGTGGGAAAGACCAGGGAGCCACACAGACATGTTGGAGTCACTTCCTGGATTAATCTCCGGCTCAAAGACACAAAACAATAGAGAATAAACATCATAAAGAGAAAGTTTGGTCTGTTTTTTACACTAAAACTAAGATGTTAAGGAGAAAATAATATCTAAACATTCACTACAGAAGGAAAAGTCCGTGTTTCACCTGCATAATTTAAAGACTGACAGAAAAGCTCCGTGTGCGTTTCGAACATAAACTTTAATTCACTTTACAGTTTTAAACCAAAAGAAACAAAAGAACAAACCAGGCGTTACCTTCTCTGGAGCAGAGCACGGAGACCCTCCTCCGGGAGTGACAGGCGTGACTGCAGATCAGGCAAACAGGACGTTAGTGTTTACAATTCAAATAAGAACCAAACAAAACTTTAATATCATTTTTGTAATTTAAAATATTCCAACAATAGTAATCAGTCAAATCTATATTAGCTTTGAAAATGCACAACAAAGGCACAAGTCAGGGATGTCCACTTTCCCCTAAACTATTTTACAGATTTAGAACTCAACAACTAGGGATACATGATCAGATTCTGGTATCTGATATCGGAGCCGATACTGGAAAAACGATATTGAGTATCGGCTACATATATACGATACTGAACAGATACCAGTTTTGGCTCTCACTGCTTTAAAACACGACTCTCTCTGACTAACCCTCAGTGAATGCACCTCATTCTGAAGCTCAGGACCTGGACAATTCAACTCTGAGGTAGTTTTAAAGGAACAGGCAGATCTGTTCTTACCTGAGCTCAGACGAGTTGACGCGTACCTGTCTGGTCTTCACGCGTGCGCTCAGTCATGCAAAACGACCAAAGATGTTGTTAGCGTTTGGCCTCTCCCAGTATATTCCTATAGTTTCAAACGGGGCTGAAGTTGGAAGCGACCGAGCTCTTCCACACAAAGACCAGACGGGTGCGAATCAACTCGTCTGAGCTCAGGCAAGAACATCAGGTAAGAACATCTCAGTCTGGAAACACTGGCCTGTTCCTTTAACCTCAGCTGCTGATCAAGGAACGGTGATACAAATACCCAATGTAGCCGAATACAATAAAGGGTCCAAGTGTCAGAGTTTAGTTTATGAAATGCTGTTAGCCTCTAAACCCTCACTTTTTTTCCTCCAGTTCAGTTTGACCCAAATCTAAAAGCTTAAAGCTTAAGCTAAGACCTACAAACTAATGTAAACAGATCTTTCTCCATGTGTTGTGTCCGCTGCGTCACCGTTCTTTTCATTTCTCTTTTATGCCGTTTTTGTCACTTTAAATGTTTTCCGCTCTTTTGTTGCATTTTCATCCTCGTTTTTGTCTCTGTTTTCCAGAGGCTTTAAGATTTGGGTAAAGCCACATCAGATCACTTCATGAGAGTTGTTCATATGAATGTAGCCTAAAGCTTCGTAAGTAGGGCCGGGACCTTTTTTGATTAATTGCGATTAATTAATTACATGAGGTTTAGTGCGATAAAAAAAATTAATCGAAATTAATCACACTTTGCTTTCCACACTTCAGTTTCCCGTTTTCCTGCAGACGCACAATTAATATTACACTGGTCTGTTGGACTCGGTGGAACAAAAATAAACAATATTTTGTTGCTTAAGCTCATGTGTTCAGTCATTATTCAACGGTAAACTAAAAATCCTTATGAAAAAACTTACTTCTCACTGTTCTCAGGTCAAATATTTATATGCGATTAATTTCGATTAATTGATTACAAAGCCTCTAATTAATTAGATTAATTTTTTTAATCGAGTCCCGGCCCTATTCGTAATGTTTTGTGACAGCTCACTCTGGGTTCCGCACACATTCAGCAGATATTGTGTAACTTTATGGGCCGGGGGACGTATTGGTCGGGCCGTAGTGCGGACCCTCGATCGTCTCCGCTGTTGGATTTAATCCCGAATACGGGATGAATAACGTCCGCGATGCCTCACCTCCTCTTCTCCAGTCGCCCCTGCAGAGCCGTGTTGTTGCGAGGGTCCGAGTCTGCGTGAACGTGGAGCCAGCGCCGCCGCCCCGGGACGCCGCTCTGGTCCGGGACATGGGTCACTGACGAGGGTGGGCTGGGGGAGGGGTTTGGAGCATCACAAATAGAAACATAGAACCTCTTACACCTTGATACAAAGGAGATCGGACTGCGGGGCTTTATCAAAGGTGGGGGGGGGGGGGACGTTCTCTGTCCCAGTGTGTTCTCCTCGTGTTGGGACGGGTGCCGTGGTGAGTACTGACCTTACCCGAGCCCGAGCTGGCGGCAGGTGAGGACGCTCAGATCCGGGCTCCACTCGTCGGCGCAGACCTGGTACTCGGCCCCGGAGCGGAACACGGTCAGGACGGGTCCCGAGCCGTCCTGCAGGGACACTGGGACCAGAGGAGGAGGATTATTGTGACGAAGACTGTGACCAAAAACTGTCATTCCTTTTTTTGGGCAAAGACGGGACTCGGAGCCACACACTGTAGAAAAGCGATGGGCCAAGTGGGCGTGGCTTCCCCTACACCTCCATTATTTAGAAAAGGGGCAAAGTAAAAATAGGTTTGTGTTCGATAGTGACTTAAAGCGTGATGCTGCCGGTGATGGAGATGAATTTGAAACGTGGTGTGGATTACAGACATAATAAGAGGAAAAGTATTTTTCCGCCATTTTCTGTTCATACAAAAATAAGGAGTTTTTGCCGATATTTTCAATGAGAAATCTAAATAATGGTCAGAGCCAGGTTTAAATGGTTTTATTTTGTGACATATTAGTTTCAAAGTGATATTGGATCTGTTTTAGTTTTTAAATAAACTTATTGGTGAAAAAGAATGTGTAAACATTTAAACTTGTCATTATTTTGGAATCAGATCTGTAAAAACCTTCTGAATGTTGTAAAGTGCAGAGTCTTATGGAGCGACTAAAGTGCAGATGTTGTTAAAGAGTGGTTAAGGAAATGACCATATTTGGATTACGGCGTCATCTCGGTCACAGCCTCTCCTGCTACACGTGGATACCAAACATGTCAGTATTTGTGAATGAATAAACTTGGGTAAGCCCAGGGAGCACCGCCATGTTG
The DNA here is from genome assembly GCA_021464625.1 of Proterorhinus semilunaris. Lineage (NCBI taxonomy): Eukaryota > Metazoa > Chordata > Actinopteri > Gobiiformes > Gobiidae > Proterorhinus > Proterorhinus semilunaris. The sequence goes on along the minus strand of CM038364.1, from coordinate 22,326,008 downwards.
GAGTCACTTCCTGGATAAACTTTAAAAGAGTTTGGGCAGTTTTTTACTCTGGCAGAGCTAAAGCTAAGACGTTAAGGAGAAACCTAGAGCACATTGACCACTGCCGCGTCTCGACTTAAACTGCGTTTCCAAAGCCTCACCACAGTCCCACTCGTCGGACGCGTCGCTGCAGTGCTGCCGGCCGTCGCACCACAGCGTCCGGTGAACGCACTGGTGGTTGTTACAGGAGAGCTCGTTATCCCGGCACACGGCTGCGAGAGAAGGGACACGCCTTTAAACAAACATCCCCCACACTCGTCACAACCCGCCCTGCGGACACACTCACTGCAGTTGGCCTCGTCCGCCTGCAGGGGGCAGTCCGGGAAGCCGTCGCAGATCATGGCCGGCTGGACGCACACGGAGCTGCCGGGACACTCCCACAGAGCGCGCTCAGAGCAGCCTGTAACACAGAGGGGTCAGGGGTCATTTACGGTCCGCCCGCCCCGCGTGGAGCCGCTCTCACCGCAGTGCTCCTCGTCGCTGTGGTCGTTGCAGTCCGGCTGACCGTCGCAGCGCTTCGTGGCCAGGACACATCGCCCCGAGCGGCACTTGAAGTGACTGGGGGAGCACTCTGTGGACAGAGAGTTCTAGAAGGTCATGTGATACTGTGAGGCGGGTCGTTATTCTGCCGAGAGAGAAGACGCCGGACTTTGGGAAAGTTTGTGTTTCATGTGGAAAGGCCGAGATATTAACCAGAAACCAAGTCCATCATTCAGCATAACCATCGATAACGATGATGTAGTGATATACAACAGTCCTGAACAGACAACAAAAGAGCAGAAACAAAGGTTTTCCCTGCCCTCCCCCTTTTTCAAAATGTTATTAAAAAAAAAAATTTCTCCCCAGCTTTTTACCATTTTTTTTTCTTCTTCTTTTTTAAATCCAACCTTTCCCACATTCTTCTCCATGTTTCAAATTGGAGCAATTTTTAGCCATTTGCAGAGTAAAACCACGTTGGAAAAAAAGGTGCAAGGAGCTCAGTCAACACATAAAATACGTTACATGACAAACTCCTTGTTTGGAGTCATCACGGCTCTTTGAAAGAAACTGGTGATCAGTAGAAAAATGACCCTAGAAGCTCGGCCATTTGTAAAGCCCTATTTAAGAGTCCAGCTTTATATGTGGCATCTGCATTTACTATCATTATATTTACTACAAGATTTAAATGTACAAATATATGACTTGGGTTGGGTTCCATCAGGAGCAGATCGTGAACAGAACTGTAAGAGTCCTCCTGTCTATTCTCAGGATTTATTCTTAAAGAAGAAAGTTTTCAGCTAAGAACAAGTTGAATGTCAAAAACCGTGTGAGGCGTGAAGAACAACGTTGTGCCGTGTCGTGATGAGGCCCATTGTGAGTTTTAGAGCTTCGATTCGAGTCACGCCCAAGAGTTGACATTTCTCAGCTGATTCACAACATTCTCCACCTCCTCACGATAATGAGATTCATCGTCTGGACTGATCAGCCCGATGTATCATCGGCGTATTTCATTAACACATTATTTTCATGAGTTGCTACAAGGCCATGAGTGTATACAACGTGAACAGCAGGGGGCTCCAAACACACCCCTAACAGCAGCTCCTCAGAAATACTATTTACCACAACAGGATTAGGACTCCATTTTAACGCAGCCTATACAAGAACTCCGAGTCCTCACCGTCCGTGCCTTCCTCCGGCAGCAGGCAGGGGGCGCTCTCTCCCTCTTCGGGGAACTCGGAGCAGTCGGAGTCTTCGGGCCACTGCAGCCCCACCACCCCCAGCACCAGCTCACAGCGGGACCTGGCTCTACGGCAAAGCGACCTGGAGGATTTATAAGATATTAATGCGACTGCAGGTGTGAGTTTTAAACCATATGTTTCAACACAAAAGGCTGCCCAAATCCTGTTCCTCCTCTCACCTGCAGGGCGGCACTCTCTGGTTGGTGCTGTTCTCTCACTCACCTGCAGGGCGGCACTCTCTGGTTGGTGCTGTCCTCTCACTCACCTGCAGGGCGCCACTCTCTGGTTGGTGCTGTTCTCTCACTCACCTACAGGGCGCCACTCTCTGGTTGGTGCTGTTCTCTCACTCACCTGCAGGGCGGCACTCTCTGGTTGGTGCTGTTCTCTCACTCACCTACAGGGCGGCACTCTCTGGTTGGTGCTGTTCTCTCACTCACCTGCAGGGCGGCACTCTCTGGTTGGTGCTGTTCTCTCACTCACCTGCAGGGCGGCACTCTCTGGTTGGTGCTGTCCTCTCACTCACCTGCAGGGCGCCACTCTCTGGTTGGTGCTGTTCTCTCACTCACCTACAGGGCGCCACTCTCTGGTTGGTGCTGTTCTCTCACTCACCTACAGGGCGGCACTCTCTGGTTGGTGCTGTTCTCTCACTCACCTGCAGGGCGGCACTCTCTGGTTGGTGCTGTTCTCTCACTCACCTACAGGGCGGCACTCTCTGGTTGGTGCTGTTCTCTCACTCACCTGCAGGGCGGCACTCTCTGGTTGGTGCTGTTCTCTCACTCACCTACAGGGCGGCACTCTCTGGTTGGTGCTGTTCTCTCACTCACCTGCAGGGCGGCACTCTCTGGTTGGTGCTGTTCTCTCACTCACCTACAGGGCGCCACTCTCTGGTTGGTGCTGTTCTCTCACTCACCTACAGGGCGCCACTCTCTGGTTGGTGCTGTTCTCTCACTCACCTACAGGGCGCCACTCTCTGGTTAGTGCTGTTCTCTCACTCACCTGCAGGGCGGCACTCTCTGGTCGGTGCTGTTCTCTCACTCACCTGCAGGGCGACACTCTCTGGTTGGTGGCCGGGTCGCACTTGGGCACGAGGAGGGCGCAGGCGTAGAACATGAGGAAGGGGAAGCAGCCGGTCTGGACCAGTGCGGGGAACAGAGAGGCCTCCCAGGACACGGCGGCCTCGCGTTGGCTCTGGTGGCCCAGCAGGTTGGGGAACGAGGTCAGGTTATAGGGCAGGTTCAGGCACAGCTCCAGGGACACGGGCTCACACCGGGCTGAGGGGGGGAGAGAGAAGCGGGTAAAAATCACTTCAGAATTCAGGGAACCCCCACCGTTACCACATTTCTCCAGTGTAAAGCCTCATTTGAAAGCTAAGACCCACAGAACTCATTTCCCCATTGCGATGCTTTTTTGTGTGCGTTTTGGCCGTATCTCGTTTTCTTTTGTGTAACGTTACTGTGATTAAGCCACAGCGTCATCTCAGTCACAGCCTTTGATATTTCCATCAGATTTACGGTTGCGGCGTAAACAGGCGGAGACTCACAGCAGTGGGCGTGGCTCTGGTTGTTACTGGTGTCACATGATGAGGCGGGGGCGGAGACACAGCCGGGACACGTCGGTGCCACGTCTGAAAACAACAGGTTGAATGTGTTCACAAATGTCACAGAGGTGTTGGGTTCAGAGGGAGGACTCACTGTGCTGCGCTCCGCCGCTGCCACACTGCTCCTCGTCACTGCCGTCTTTACAGTCGTTCTCTCCGTCGCAGTGGAAGGCGGACGGGACACACTGGCCGTTCCGACACTCCAGCAGCCCCTGGCTCTGACAGGCTGGAACACAGGTCATCCTTTAAAGTGCGAACCTGTGACTCAGCCTGACCTTCACAGGCGCTGCTACAGGCGCTCCCACAGGCGCTCCTACAGGCGCTCCTACAGGCTGGAACACAGGTCCTCCTTTAAAGGTCGACGGGACACGTGTGTGGGAGTGCGAACCTGTGACTCAGCCTACAGGCGCTCCTACAGGCTCTCCTCGTCCTGCGTTACTCTGGGTTTATACGACCCGAGACGTTCCTAACTTTACTTAAGGCATCCTCATCGGTATTTGTAGTAAAAGTACTCACAGCAGTTGAACTCGTCTCTCGTGTATTGCAGTAGTACTAGCAGTAGTAGTAGTAGTATTTGCAGTAAAAGTACTCACAGCAGTTGAACTCGTCTCTCGTGTATTGCAGTAGTACTAGCAGTAGTAGTAGTAGTATTTGCAGTAAAAGTACTCACAGCAGTTGAACTCGTCGCTCTTGTCTGAGCAGTCGAAGTCTCCGTCACAGATCCAGTCTCTGGAAACACAGCGACCGTCGCCGCATCTGTGCTCCGAGGTCAGGTTACACTCTGTCAACAACAGGTTGTTAAACTCATTTGAGATGAACCCGATGTCGTAAACTTCTTCCACACGTTATCGTTTCTGTATCGGGATCGTCATCGCAGACTCACCGCAGTTCATCTCGTCGCTCAGGTCTCCGCAGTCGTCGAACCCGTCACAGACTAAAGAGGGCGGGGCACAGCGCCCGGTGGAGCAGCGGAACTCCCAGTCTGCGCATTCTGGAACAAACAAACACACATTCTGGAATAAACACACAAACATTCTGGAATAAACACACAAACATTCTGGAATAAACACACAAACATTCTGGAATAAACAAACACACATTCTGGAATAAACAAACACACATTCTGGAATAAACAAACACACATTCTGGAATAAACACATAAACATTCTGGAATAAACAAACACACATTCTGGAATAAACAAACACACATTCTGGAATAAACACACAAACATTCTGGAATAAACAAACACACATTCTGGAATAAACAAACACACATTCTGGAATAAACACACAAACATTCTGGAATAAACACACATTCTGGAATAAACACACATTCTGGAATAAACAAACATTCTGGAATAAACAAACACACATTCTGGAATAAACAAACATTCTGGAATAAACAAACACACATTCTGGAATAAACAAACACACATTCTGGAATAAACAAACACACATTCTGGAATAAACACATAAACATTCTGGAATAAACAAACACACATTCTGGAATAAACAAACACACATTCTGGAATAAACACACAAACATTCTGGAATAAACAAACACACATTCTGGAATAAACAAACACACATTCTGGAATAAACACACAAACATTCTGGAATAAACACACATTCTGGAATAAACACACATTATGGAATAAACAAACATTCTGGAATAAACAAACATTCTGGAATAAACAAACACACATTCTGGAATAAACAAACATTCTGGAATAAACAAACATTCTGGAATAAACACAAACATTCTGGAATAAACAAACACACATTCTGGAATAAACACACAAACATTCTGGAATAAACAAACACACATTCTGGAATAAACAAACACACATTCTGGAATAAACAAACACACATTCTGGAATAAACAAACACACATTCTGGAATAAACACACAAACATTCTGGAATAAACACACATTCTGGAATAAACACACATTATGGAATAAACAAACATTCTGGAATAAACAAACATTCTGGAATAAACAAACACACATTCTGGAATAAACAAACATTCTGGAATAAACAAACATTCTGGAATAAACACAAACATTCTGGAATAAACAAACACACATTCTGGAATAAACACACAAACATTCTGGAATAAACAAACACACATTCTGGAATAAACAAACACACATTCTGGAATAAACAAACACACATTCTGGAATAAACAAACACACATTCTGGAATAAACACACAAACATTCTGGAATAAACAAACACACATTCTGGAATAAACAAACACACATTCTGGAATAAACACACATTCTGGAATAAACACACAAACATTCTGGAATAAACAAACACACATTCTGGAATAAACAAACACACATTCTGGAATAAACACACAAACATTCTGGAATAAACAAACATACATTCTGGAATAAACAAACACACATTCTGGAATAAACAAACACATTCTGGAATAAACAAACATACATTCTGGAATAAACAAACACACATTCTGGAATAAACAAACACACATTCTGGAATAAACAAACACACATTCTGGAATAAACACACAAACATTCTGGAATAAACACACATTCTGGAATAAACACACATTCTGGAATAAACAAACATTCTGGAATAAACACACAAACATTCTGGAATAAACAAACAAACATTCTGGAATAAACAAACACACTAAAGAACAGTCCAGTGCGTTGTGGAGATCCAAACTACAGAAATATTAAACTTTGTCTCTGACTGAGCTTCAACATTCGCCTCATTTCCTTTTTCTACAGTTTTTCTTGTCGGACGTTTTGGACGATGGAAATTATATTTACTGGATATTTGCTTTTCAAACCGGATCAAATCCGGCTACAACCTGGACTGAGTTTATACTGCGTCTGTACTGCATTAATACTGCGTAGATACTGCATTAATACTGCGTAGATACTGCATTAATACTGCATAGATACTGCGTTGGTACTGCATTGGTACTGCGTTGATACTTTACTGCGTAGATACTGCGTAGATACTGCGTTGGTACTGCATTGGTACTGCATTGGTACTGCGTTGATACTTTACTGCGTAGATACTTTAACCGCGCTCCTCTTTTCCCGCTTTGTCTCTGTTCGTTAAACCCGGGTTGTTTTGGGGCCACATTCCTCCCTTTACAAACTCCGACTCCCATAAATCCCCTCTCTGTCTCCGCGGCGACGCCCCGTCCAAACACGCACCACCGTCAGCGTTGTCACGGAAACGGCTCCACAATCCGGCTGTTTTGTGAATGAAGCGCAGACGCACAATACGCCACACGCTCTTTATCAGGCCGCAGTACCGGCGCTCACCACAGAGCGACTCATGAGCGCGGGGTCAGGCCGCAGTACCGGCGCTCACCACAGAGCGTCTCGTGAGCGCGGGATCAGGCCGCAGTACCGGCACTCACCACAGAGTCGTCAACACGGATCAGGCCGCAGTACCGGCGCTCACCACAGAGCGTCTCGTCAGCGCGGGATGAGGCCGCAGTACCGACGCTCACCACAGAGCGTCTCGTCAACACGGATCAGGCCGCAGTACCGACGCTCACCACAGAGCGTCTCGTGAGCGCGGGATCAGGCCGCAGTACCGACGCTCACCACAGAGCGTCTCGTCAACACGGATCAGGCCGCAGTACCGACGCTCACCACAGAGCGTCTCATGAGCGCGGGATGAGGCCGCAGTACCGACGCTCACCACAGAGCGTCTCGTGAGCGCGGGATCAGGCCGCAGTACCGACGCTCACCACAGAGCGTCTCGTCAGCGCGGGGTCAGGCCGCAGTACCGGCGCTCACCACAGAGCGTCTCATGAGCGCGGGGTCAGGCCGCAGTACCGGCGCTCACCACAGAGCGTCTCGTCAACACGGATCAGGCCGCAGTACCGGCGCTCACCACAGAGCGTCTCGTCAGCGCGGGGTCAGGCCGCAGTACCGGCGCTCACCACAGAGCGTCTCGTCAGCGCGGGATCAGGCCGCAGTACCGGCACTCACCACAGAGCGTCTCATGAGCGCGGGATCAGGCCGCAGTACCGGCGCTCACCACAGAGCGTCTCGTCAGTGCGGGATCAGGCCGCAGTACCGGCACTCACCACAGAGCGTCTCATGAGCGCGGGATCAGGCCGCAGTACCGACGCTCACCACAGAGCGTCTCATGAGCGCGGGATCAGGCCGCAGTACCGACGCTCACCACAGAGCGTCTCATGAGCGCGGGATGAGGCCGCAGTACCGGCGCTCACCACAGAGCGTCTCGTGAGCGCGGGATCAGGCCGCAGTAACGGCGCTCACCACAGAGCGTCTCGTCAGCGCGGGGTCAGGCCGCAGTACCGACGCTCACCACAGAGCGTCTCATGAGCGCGGGATCAGGCCGCAGTACCGACGCTCACCACAGAGCGTCTCATGAGCGCGGGATGAGGCCGCAGTACCGGCGCTCACCACAGAGCGTCTCGTGAGCGCGGGATCAGGCCGCAGTAACGGCGCTCACCACAGAGCGTCTCGTCAGCGCGGGGTCAGGCCGCAGTACCGACGCTCACCACAGAGCGTCTCGTCGCTCCAGTCGTCGCAGTCGTTGAATCCGTTACAGACGAGTTTCTGAGGGACACAGATCCCATTGGTGCAGAGGAACAGGTCCCGCCCCCCACACACGGCTGCAAAAAACAGAAGAAGACTAGTTTAGTCCTGGTTTAGTCCTGGTTTAGTCCAGGTTTAGTCCAGGTTTAGTCCAGGTTTAGTCCTGGTTTAGTCCTGGTTTAGTCCAGGTTTAGTCCTGGTTTAGTCCAGGTTTAGTCCAGGTTTAGTCCTGGTTTAGTCCAGGTTTAGTCCTGGTTTAGTCCTGGTTTAGTCCTGGTTTAGTCCAGGTTTAGTCCTGGTTTAGTCCTGGTTTAGTCCTGGTTTAGTCCAGGTTTAGTCCTGGTTTAGTCCTGGTTTAGTCCTGGTTTAGTCCTGGTTTAGTCCAGGTTTAGTCCAGGTTTAGTCCTGGTTTAGTCCAGGTTTAGTCCTGGTTTAGTCCTGGTTTAGTCCTGGTTTAGTCCTGGTGCTTACATGGTTTCCCTTTGACCTGTCGTGGGGAGTAGCAGACGGGTGCCGCCTCGTGCCATGGCGACGCAGAGGGGGTGTGGTCAGAGGAGGCGTGGTCAGAGGAGGTGTGGTCAGAGGAGGCGGGGTCAGGTGAAGGAAGGGCAGTGGGCGTCACCGAGGCGGAGGACGAGTTGCTGAACTGGGAGCAACGCAGGAAGTTCGGCCACGAGGCGTTGAACATGTGGAGCACGGGTTCACATCCGAGACGGGCCGCCTCGCAGAAGGAGCGACACGGCAGGACCACCCGCCTGGAACCACAGAGTCAACACTTAAACAGGACCACCCGCCTGGAACCACAGAGTCAACACTTAAACAGGACCACCCGCCTGGAACCACAGAGTCAACACTTAAACAGGACCACCCGCCTGGAACCACAGAGTCAACACTTAAACAGGACCACCCGCCTGGAACCACAGAGTCAACACTTAAACAGGACCACCCGCCTGGAACCACAGAGTCAACACTTAAACAGGACCACCCGCCTGGAACCACAGAGTCAACACTTAAACAGGACCACCCGCCTGGAACCACAGAGTCAACACTTAAACAGGACCACCCGCCTGGAACCACAGAGTCAACACTTAAACAGGACCACCCGCCTGGAACCACAGAGTCAACACTTAAACAGGACCACCCGCCTGGAACCACAGAGTCAACACTTAAACAGGACCACCCGCCTGGAACCACAGAGTCAACACTTAAACAGGACCACCCGCCTGGAACCACAGAGTCAACACTTAAACAGGACCACCCGCCTGGAACCACAGAGTCAACACTTAAACAGGACCACCCGCCTGGAACCACAGAGTCAACACTTAAACAGGACCACCCGCCTGGAACCACAGAGTCAACACTTAAACAGGACCACCCGCCTGGAACCACAGAGTCAACACTTAAACAGGACCACCCGCCTGGAACCACAGAGTCAACACTTAAACAGGACCACCCGCCTGGAACCACAGAGTCAACACTTAAACAGGACCACCCGCCTGGAACCACAGAGTCAACACTTAAACAGGACCACCCGCCTGGAACCACAGAGTCAACACTTAAACAGGACCACCCGCCTGGAACCACAGAGTCAACACTTAAACAGGACCACCCGCCTGGAACCACAGAGTCAACACTTAAACAGGACCACCCGCCTGGAACCACAGAGTCAACACTTAAACAGGACCACCCGCCTGGAACCACAGAGTCAACACTTAAACAGGACCACCCGCCTGGAACCACAGAGTCAACACTTAAACAGGACCACCCGCCTGGAACCACAGAGTCAACACTTAAACAGGACCACCCGCCTGGAACCACAGAGTCAACACTTAAACAGGACCACCCGCCTGGAACCACAGAGTCAACACTTAAACAGGACCACCCGCCTAGAACCACAGAGTCAACACTTAAACAGGACCACCCGCCTGGAACCACAGAGTCAACACTTAAACAGGACCACCCGCCTGGAACCACAGTCAACATTTAAACAGGACCACCCGCCTGGAACCACAGTCAACATTTAAACAGGACCACCCGCCTGGAACCACAGAGTCAACACTTAAACAGGACCACCCGCCTGGAACCACAGAGTCAACCTTTAAACAGGACCACCCGCCTGGAACCACAGAGTCAACACTTAAACAGGACCACCCGCCTAGAACCACAGAGTCAACACTTAAACAGGACCACCCGCCTGGAACCACAGATGACTACAATAGTGTCCCTAGTGTACATGTTGTACCTGCTGTCTCCGCTGTGGAGGCACTGGGGCAGGGCGAGGGAGCAGCCGAACAGCATGATGTGTCTGTAGCAGGACAGTCGGCTCAGGTAACTGAAGAACCTGGGACAGACGACACACCTCAAGTCTTTAGCCGCTCTGTCTCCCACAGAGGAAATGACCATATTTGGATATGCCTTTCCTGCTACACGTGGATACCGAACATGTGAGTATTTGGGATTTGACCCAGATGTTTCCACTCACCGCAGCAGCATGTCGACCTCGGAGCTCTTCACCACGTTCAGCGGCGACGTCAGCCATGTTTGATTATACGGCAACATGTGACACTGCGGCTCGGCGATCAGCTGACAGCCGCCTGCCAATCAGAGAGCACGCATACGAGTCACGTTAATGAGAAACTGGATAAACAGCAGAAGAAGAAACAAAGGTAAACAAATGGGAAACGTGTCATCTGTTCAGGACAATTACCTGCTGTGGAGGCCCTAGTGTACATGCTTTACCTGCTGTCTCCGCTGCAGAGGCCCTATTGTACATGTTTTACCCGCTGTCTCCGTTGTGGAGGCCCTAGTGTACATGTTTTACCTGCCGTCTCCGCTGTTTGAGGCCCTAGTGTACATGTTTTACCTGCTGTCTCCGCTGTGGAGGCCCTATTGTACATGTTTTACCTGCTGTCTCCGCTGTCGAGGCCCTAGTGTACATGTTTTACCTGCTGTCTCCGCTGTGTGGGCCCTAGTGTACATGTTTTACCCGCTGTCGAGGCCCTAGTGTACATGTTTTACCCGCTGTGGAGGCCCTAGTGTACATGTTTTACCCGCTGTGGAGGCCCTAGTGTACATGTTTTACCCGCTGTGGAGGCCCTAGTGTTTAAATCCATTGTCATGTATCAAAGCTCTGTCTGCTCTTTCGGATGAATCAGCGTTTTGTGTAGAGGACAAACTGGACAGAATCCTCCCCCCCCCCTCCCTCACCCCTCTGCCCCCCCCCTCCCTCACCCCTCTGCCCCCCCCCCCCCTCTAAATCCATACCCGTGTCCTCCGCTGTCCTGGGACGTCCCGGCTGAATGCTGAGCCAAAGCCGCACGGACACGGAGCCATCGGTCTAAATAATAACTCCTCCCTTTAAGAGGCGCGGTCACAGTGTTGACCTCCAGTGCGGCTTTACCCAAATCTAAAAGCTTTTCATTGTTTAAGACCCTGGCTCTGCCCCCACTCTAAAGACTAAATGAAGGTGCTGTGATCCTCAGACCTGAGTCCGGCGCCGCGGCGGTGAACACGCTGAGGGAGGGAACCGTCCTGAGGGTCGCCACGGTCGTCAGCCAATCGGGTGTGGGCTCCGAGGGCGTGGGCGGGCTCTCCTCGGCGGTCGTCAGCCAATCGGGTGTGGGCTCCGAGGGCGTGGGCGGGCTCTCCTCGGCGGTCGTCAGCCAATCGGGTGTGGGCTCCGAGGGCGTGGGCGGGCTCTTCTCCGCCGTGGCAGCGCTCGCCGTCGGTCGGTCGGTGAGGGGGCGGTCTGTGGCGTAGGGGGCGGGGCTCTCTTCTGCCGCCGTCGTCGTGCCGTTGCCGTAGTAACCGGTGACGTCATGGTCGCCGTGGGACAGAGGACTGGAGCTCAGCGTCCCTGAGCACAGACCTCTGTTTAACCTCTTAACCCCCAACTCAACTGAGCAGCTTCAGCTTTACTCAAATCTAAAAGCCAGAGTCACGCCTCATTTGAAAGCTAAGAACTACACAATTCATCTAAGCTTCTTTAGTCACGTTTTTGTTGCTTTTGTGTCGCGTTCTTAGCTTTCAAATGAGGCGTGTCTCTGGCCTGTAGGGGGCGTGGCTCTCACCTGTGAGGGCGAGCACCAGCAGCAGCGCGGCGAGCAGGAGACTCAGGACGGGAACCAGGAAGCACAGCAGGCGCCACGGCGGATTGGCCGAGCCCGGTTTGTGCGGACACGCCCCCTCGCGGCCCATGCCCCGCCCACTTCCTCCGCATGACTGCGAGACAGAAAAACAGGTCTAAACCGGGACTAAACCGGGACTAAACCGGGACTAAACCGGGACTAAACCGGGTCTAAACCGGGACTAAACCGGGACTAAACCAGGACTAAACCTGGTCTAAACCGGGACTAAACCGGGACTAAACCTGGTCTAAACCGGGACTAAACCAGGACTAAACCTGGTCTAAACCGGGACTAAACCGGGACTAAACCAGGACTAAACCTGGTCTAAACCGGGACTAAACCGGGTCTAAACCGGGACTAAACCAGGACTAAACCGGGACTAAACCGGGTCTAAACCAGGACTAAACCGGGACTAAACCGGGTCTAAACCAGGACTAAACTAGGCATAAACTTGGTCTAAACCAGGACTAAACCAGGACTAAACTAGGCATAAACTTGGTCTAAACCAGGACTAAACCAGGTCTAAACCAGGACTAAATCAGGACTAAACCAGGACTAAACCAGGGATAAACTCTAAGGGGGGTCGTGTTTTCGTCTGGAGTTTTTCCATTGAGTTTATTTTAGTCGTGAGTGAAACTTGACGCCGTGGCTTTAAATAAACTCCGTCAGAGCTTTATGCACTCGGAAGTACTGTTACTATGGATACAAATACTACTACTACTATAACTATCACTACTATAGCTATTACTACTACTACTGTAACTATCACTACTACTACTACTGTAACTATCACTACTACTACTACTACTGTAACTATCACTACTACTACTACTGTGACTAATACTGCTTCTGTTTCTGATTTAGTTCATGATAAGTTCCAGAAACGTTGGGAAACAGTTTTGTGTTTAGAAGAGCTGCAGGTTTGATCTTAATCAGATCTTTGTCTTTATTGGTTTATTTGGTCCAGGACCAGGACCAGGACGAGACCAGGACTACACCAGGACTACACCAGGACTAGACCAGGACTACACCAGGACTAGACCAGGACTAGACCAGGACTTTGCATGTTAGTCTGGTTTAGTCAGTGTGGCCAGGGCCAGGGTCTGATTAATCGGAACAAGGTGAAGTCTGATTTTTGGACAGATGTTTGCAGCTGAAACCGGCTTCAGTGATTGAGATCCTGGTCCGAGCCGAGAGAGAAACATCTGGAGACGTTTAACCTGTTACAGAACAGAAGGAAAGTCCAAAACTCAGGAGTAAACCGGGACCGGAGCCGCTCGGAAACACACGGACTCTTTCTCCGCAGGGTTAGACCTCTTCACAAACACGAGCGGTCCCAGATCTACAGGAGCCGAGGAGATGTTTGTGACCTTTATGATATCGATGTGTTCACATGCTCCACCACAAAATATAAATACTATCATTATTAGCGCTGGGATTTACGGCTCTTCACTGGGAGCCGAGTCTTTGGGATCGGTTCATTCCAAAGAGCCGTTCAAACGATAAATGGACTTAATGAACTTCTGCAGCGCTTTTTCTACCTTTATACTAGGGCTGGGCGATATGGCCTAAAATCTATATCATGATATGGAAAAATAAATATCACGATAACCTCTTTAAAAAACCTCCTCGCTTTTTTAAAGAGGTTTGGGACACCATTGGCTCTTCTGTTAAAGAGATCATCAACAGCAGCTTGGCTTCTGGCATAGTGCCCTCTTTTTGTAAAAAAGCTGTAGTTGAGCCTTTGATTAAAAAACCTGGTCTTGACCCTGCAAATTTGGCAAATTATCGGCCAATTTCCAAACTACCCATGGTATCGAAAATTTTAGAGAAATGCGTTTTTGCACAGTTGCAACCTTTTTTAGATGAAAATGGCACTTTAGACCCATATCAGTCAGGCTACAAAGCTTTGCACAGTACTGAATCTGCACTTTTAAAGGTTTTTAATGACCTGTTTTTAATGACTGATTCTGGAGGCTCTGCCATTTTAGTGCTTTTAGACCTAACGGCTGCTTTTGACACAGTCGACCACACAATTCTTTTAGACCGCCTTAGAGATCGCGTGGGTGTCAGGGGGACCGCGTTAGAGTGGTTTAGGTCCTACCTGTCGGAGAGGTCATTCTCCGTCAGGCTGGGGGACTCCACTTCATCTTCTGCTCCGCTTCACTGTGGAGTCCCCCAGGGATCTATCCTGGGACCCATTTTGTTTGCAATATATCTCCTCCCACTTGGAGAGATTTTTAAGAAACATGGCATGTCTTACCACTTTTATGCAGATGACTGTCAAATGTACATGCCCATTGCTAAGAATGACCACAGCCCCCTGACACCCCTGCTCGACTGTCTAGGTGACGTCAAGGCTTGGTTAGCCCAGAATTTTTTAAAACTGAACGAGGGAAAAACAGAAGTAATGACATTTGGATGTAACCTCACGGACTTGGGATCACTCCAAAACTATTTGCATCCCAAGGTCACCAGCCTTGGCGTCACCATAGACAGTGATTTTAAATTTGATAAACAGATTAATGGCGTTTTAAAATCGTGTTTTTATCATCTTCGTCTTTTATCTAAAGTTAAGCCCTTTTTATCTTTTAATCTTTTTGAGCAAGTCGTGCACGCTTTTATTTCAAGCCGTCTGGACTACTGTAACGCACTTTACTCGGGAATTAGCCAGAAAGCACTCTCTCGTTTGCAGTTAGTCCAGAACGCTGCGGCACGACTCTTAACAGGGACCAAAAAACGCGAACATATTACCCCAATCCTTGCGTCCTTGCACTGGCTCCCTGTTCATTTTAGAATTGATTTTAAAATTTTATTGTTTGTTTTTAAAGCTTTGAATGGACTGGCCCCTCAGTATATTACAGACCTCATCCAAATTTACCGGCCCTCTCGCGCTTTGAGGTCTGAGGGCCAGCTCCAGCTCGTGGTTCTGAAGACGAACCGTAAAACCAGAGGGGACAGAGCGTTCTCCATTGTCGGCCCTAAGCTGTGGAACGCTCTGCCCCTCCACATCCGTACGGCCCCCACCGTGGAGTGTTTTAAATCCCGTCTTAAGACTCACTTTTATTCTTTGGCTTTTAGCACCGCGTAAGTTGTGTGGTCCCCCTGTGTCTTTTTAACCATTTTATTGAATTTTATTTTTATTTGTAGTTTTTAATGTGTTTTTATTTCTATTCAGTCTTTTAAATTGTTTTATTTCTATTTATTTGGTGGAGCTCATTTGTATTGTTTTTGTTTTATTGTTGTTATTGTTATTGTTGTTCAGCACTTTGGAAACGTTTTGTTGTTTAAATGTGCTATATAAATAAAGTGGATTGGATTGGATTGGATATTTGACGATATAATTGACAATGGACGAATTACTTCAAAATCCCAGCCTTACGCCTATTGGGAAGATTCATTCAGTGATATTTTATTCTTTTTTTTTTTTTTTACGGCATAATTGTCTCACAAATATGATCTACTCGAGCAGTTTACATCCTTCATTTCATTTTACTTTTTCAGCACGTGTCCCCGTGTTCCACAGTCACCGTTTATGCTGCTCTGATGTAACATAAATTATATTGTGTCCACACTGATATAAAAACATATCACGATAACGATATGCGATACGATATGGCCCAACCCTACCTCATACAGTAACTTGCACCAGTGTATGGGTGAAGTGTCTTGCCCAAGGGCACGACGACAGTGTGCATTTGAGGGAGCTCGAACCCACGACCTCAAATCTGATAAAAAGAGACTGATCCTTTTTAGCGCCTTTAGCTTTCCGACAGCGACGGGTCTGACCGGGGTTCAGATTCTAATCGAAATGTTTTCTCTCTTTAGACTCGATTCAGATCAGATCGATTTTCTCTGGAAACAACGAGACATTCTGCACACAAACTAATGCAGCAAAAATAATCAGCTTCAGTATTTTCCGAGACATTTAATGCAGTATTTTTTAGTTTTTTACTACATTTGAATGACATTTACTTCCCGCCTCAACCGAGCACATATTCTCTCCAGCTTTATCCAAATCTAAAAGCTTCTGGACTGGAGCTTACAGCCTATGGGCCAGAGTAACGCCTCATTTGAAAGCTAAGACCTACAAAACTCTTCTAAGCTGCTTCCTTGTTTTTGTTATCACGTCTTAGTTGTTGTGGTTACATTTTTATAATTTTTTTCCACATTTTTATAATTTTTTTAGCACATTTTTGGTCAAACTTGTGTCATTTTTTTGTCGCCTTTATGTCCAATTTTTTCAGGTTTTCGTCACAGCTTTTTTGTCCGTGTTTTTGTAGCGTGAAGTAACATGTGACCAAAACATTTAAAATAAGCAGCAAAAACATGATGAAAACACAACCGAAGACGACGATCACAACCAAGGACGACGCTTCGATGAGTTTTGTGGGTCTTAGCTTTCAAATGACCTGCGGGTGAATGAGGCGCAGGTATGGATGTGGTCCGGTAGAGTAAACCTCTTACCTCGGGGCTGACGCTGAGCTCGTGCTGCTGCCGCTGAACGAACATGAACCCTGCGCGCGAGAGCCTCCTCTGAGCCGCTTCACCGGAGCGCCGCCAGGGCAGTGTGTGAGGACACGCCCCCGGAGAGAGCAAGCCCCGCCCACAGACACTCCTCTCTCTCTCTCTCTTCTGTATCTGCGATCGTCCGAGGAGCAGAGCAGCCACAGTATTTAACCTCTAAACCCCCGCCTGAACCGAGAGATGAAAAAGAGCTTCAAAAACACACGGGGCAAAACAGTGTGACAAAAGCAACAAAATCACAAGTGTTCTGAGGCGACCGGTGAATCTAACATTTCACTGACGGGAGAAACGGAAACACAAGCAGCTGTTTGTCAAATATTTATTGTTCGATTGACAAAATTAATTCTCCAGTTTTCCAATTCAAAATGAAATAAACTTCACAAAACTGAAAACACAAAGAAAGACTAAACCAAGTCTCTGTCGTAGGTGGAGGCTATTATGCATGTTTTAGTCTCAAATTAAAAATGTAAATCGTCGCATAAAGGAAATCGCACATGACCCGCCCCTTCGCTCTGATTCGTCTTCAGCGTCAGTTGAGGTAAAAGTAGGCGGCGGCCAGCAGGACCCCGCCCACCGAGGCGAGGACCAACGCGAGGCCCCGTCTGCCCCACAGGCCCCGCCCCTCGTGCCCGGACTCCTCCCCTTTCCGGCGGCGCTTGTTCCTGCGTCCCGCCCCTTTAAGGCGCCGCTCGAAGGCCTCCAGCTCCTCCTACAAAATAAAAGCGCTTTAACTCCTACAAAATAAAACGCGCTCTTTCGTAAACGAATTAGAAGCGTTGTGTTTGAAGCTCGTCACCTGTTGTTTGCGTAGCTCCTCCTCGTGAGCCGCCTTAAGCTCCGCCTCCTTCACCTGTGCAGGTAAAAACAAAGGTTAAACAGATTAAGGCGCATTCATAATGACCTCATGATGAATTAATAAGAATCTTTTGTTGTAAGTTTATACAAAAACGTATCTTCTGCACAAAGAATCAAGATAATGATTAATTATTGTCTGAATTAAGTATTTCATCACGAAGCCATTTTTTAATGTAATTTATTAATTTGAAGGAGAATGAATGCCCTTTAATGCAGCTGGTTTTGGGTGGGTTGTTGGACCAATGTCGCCACAATAATAATTCCAACATGAACGTAAACTGAGGCTTGATTCGAGCGGTTTGGGGGAGTGACAGGATCGCCATGGTAACACTCAGGGGCGGGGCTTCAGCTGTTTAGCTCAAATCTAAGAACAACAAAGGGAGGTATTATCTGGGTCTAACCTGTGGCGTCCTCTTCATCTCCGCTCTCTCTTCCTCTCTCTCTCGAGTGTGTGTGACGTGTGCTTGTGTGTGTGCCGGTGTTCTGCCGAAATGGGCACCCTTGTCGAGTCCTGCACCCCCCCCCCCCCCCCCCCCCCGCGCGTAAAAGAACTGCGCGAGCTGCCGGTGCCCCGTCCCGCTTGTGTGCGGCGTGAGCGTTCCCGTCGGTCCGTGGGCCAAGCCAGGACCAGAGACAGGTTTGGAGTAATGAGACTCGACCCGGTCTGCGTGGCCGAGCTACTGAAGCAATGGGAACCCCTGCTCTGAACACTTTCCACCTGCAGCGTCTCGCCGTGTCCTCGTGTGAATGTGGCGAGTTGCGGTGGGCGGAGCCACTCGGTCTTTGGATAAAACAGAAGGTTCCAGATTTACCTGCGAGACCTTCCTCTGCTGCTCTCTGCAGGCGTCATCGCACTGGAGCGGACTCTGAGGCGCCAGGTGGCACTGGACCTCCTGCAGAGACACAAGAACAGTTTCAGTGAGGCCGAAACCGAGACGCTTTAGGAGGCGCTGAAGCCGCACCTTCTTGATCCTCCTGCAGGGGCAGCGCAGCTTGACCTTGTGCACGCACTTGGACTCACAGGGTCCAGCATGGCACAGCAGTCGGCAGCGGTGACCACACGAGAGCTGGAAGACAGGACAGGACGTTTCAGCCCAGTTTTAGTCCAGTTTCAGTCCAGGTTTAGTCCAGGTTTAGTCCAGTCTCAGGCCTCTCTCTGCTGGGACAGTGAGGGCCCAGTGTGGGACATTCCTGGGTGTTTGTTGCTTTAGCTGTGGCTCAGCGCTCGCTTTAACTCCCACTGTCAGAGAAACTGACGTGTTTGCTGATCGTTCAGGCCTCAGATAAACATGGAGCTTTTCAAGACATTTATCACTTCTAAATATATATATATATATATATATATATGAAGTGTTACATCTTGTTAGTTTATTGATCTTAAACATCTCTAGTGAAAGGGCGTTCTCGTCATGTGACTCTGCTGTCGGGTTTATCAAAGTCACGCCTGATAGAGCTCCCATGATGCACCGGGGCAGAGGCTCAGGCTCCTAATAAAGGTCCCAACACCTGCCCCTCACTTCAGCTCATCGAGCGGCGGCTGCAGGAATGTTAATGACACGATGACACCAGGTCCAGCCCGGAGCCAAATCAGGCCCAAACGAGGATTAAATCAGGACCAAACGAGGATTAAATCAGGCCCAAACGAGGATTAAATCAGGCCCAAACGAGGATTAAATCAGGACCAAACGAGGATTAAATCAGGACCAAACGAGGATTAAATCAGGCCCAAACGAGGATTAAATCAGGCCCAAACGAGGATTAAATCAGGACCAAACGAGGATTAAATCAGGACCAAACGAGGATTAAATCAGGACTAAACGAGGATTAAATCAGGACCAAACGAGGATTAAATCAGGACCAAACGAGGATTAAATCAGGACTAAACAAGGACCACATTGAGGCCTAAACGAGGCCCTGGGCGTCGGCTGTACCTCTCTGGGACACTGGTTGTTGCAGGAGCCCAGTCTGGTCTTGGTTTCGTCGTCGGCTGAAGCTAATTCTCTGAAACAGAAACAGAACAAGTCAAATCCACTTCTCTGAGTGGACACAGGGCACAACGGCGCCCCCTGGCCTGGCTGGAGGAGCTACAGTCGTTTTCTGATGGTGTCACTGACATGCAGGGCACGTAGAGGCTGCTGATCTTGCAGTGGCAGCGCTGGCGGAGCGTCTGGGCGCAGGGCGGGCAGGCGCCGCCGTGGCACGGCGAGGAGCAGGGGTGCGGGCAGCCGGGGGGGCGGGGCCTGGAGCAGCCCAGCTCGCACTCCTCGCACTGCGGCGGAGACAGAGGTCAGGGAGGTCAGTGAGGCACAGAACCGGCCGCGCCCTCCTGTCGGGACTCACCTTGTTGCCGCGGGCGACCAGGTGGCACACATGGCGGCAGGTGTGGTTGGTGCAGGTCAGAGGTCGTCCGCACGGGCGCCCGCAGGAGAAACGGCCGCGGCGGTGACACGGCACGGGGCTCACCTCCAAACACAGAGCAACGACTTAAACATCTTTCCTAACCTCGTATCCCAGGCCTGAAACCAGCAGTCCGGCTTTACCCAAATCTACACGGTTACAGCCTATAATGAAAGCTACAAAACTCCCTGTGCTGTTGCACACAGGACGTTTTGTTTTCATCGCCTTGTTGTCACTTTTCTGTTGCATTTTCATCCTTGTTTTCGTCTAACTTTGTTGCTATTGTGACACTTTTTGAGAAGCTTTTAGATTTGGGTAAAGCCAAACCGTGGAAAATGGTGGGGGTTAAGAGGTTAAACATGATCTATGATGCACTTGAGTAAACTTGACTGTGATTAAAACAGTGGAGGAGACTCACCTCGTGTTCTCCAAAACACGACCTGCAAAACAAACAGGAGTCAGCGCATCGTCAGATCTCACTCCCGGGGGGTCAGACCTCACTCCCCGGGGGGTCAGATCTCACTCCCCGGGTCAGATCTCACTCCCCGGGTCAGATCTCACTCCCCGGGGGGTCAGATCTCACTCCCCGGGTCAGATCTCACTCCCCGGGTCAGATCTCACTCCCCGGGTCAGATCTCACTCCCCGGGGGGTCAGATCTCACTCCCCGGGTCAGATCTCACTCCCCGGGTCAGACCTCACTCCCCCGGGTCAGATCTCACTCCCCGGGTCAGATGATCTCACTCCCCGGGTCAGATCTCACTCCCCGGGTCAGATCTCACTCTGACCCCCCGGGGAGTGAGATCTGACCCCCCGGGGAGTGAGGTCTGACCCCCCGGGGAGTGAGATCTGACCCCCGGGGAGTGAGATCGTTAGGAAAGAGCAGCGCGTCAGATAAAGGAAGAGGTTCCTCACGTGGGGATGGGGGCCTGGCAGGGGGCGCAGGGCAGAGCTTTCTTCTCAAAGGCAGGTTTGGTCGGCTGCATCCAGGGCCCGGCCAGCTGCTCCTGCGCAGACACAAACCAAAACCCAATTAACGTCTTAGCAACGACGTCTCCACTTTAGCTCCTACAGACTCCACACGTTACTGCACACAAGGATTTAAAAAAAATTATCTAATTCCTGACAGATTTATTGAGCTTCGACACAAAAAAACAAGGTGGATCTTTTTCAGTTTATTCAAAAACTAAACCAGATCCAAAATCCCAAAGCAAATCTGTGTAACTAATATGACACAGAATAAAACCACACATTTACACCTGGCTCTGAACTTTAGATTTTGACGCTGAAGATATCGGCCATTTTGCTCAATAGACTGGAAAAAACTCTTCCTTATCTGAGCAAAATGGCTGAAAAGTGCTTGAATTAAGACATTTAATGCTGATTTTCAGCAGGTTTGGACAGTCTTGAAATGAGAGCCAATGGAACAAGCGTAAAATAAAATAAATTAAGTTGAACACAGACAAAAACACTTTAAATTAGTCAAAAGTAATGTAAATCATTTGTATTCCATTGGTACAAATTCCAGTAAGTAAAGCATTTTTTCCAGTGTATGAAAACATAAAATGACTCAGATTTCTTTCTCCCACTTGTGTCTTTACAGCAGAAGCTTCAAACTGATATAAATAACTGTCCCGTCTCTCAGAGCATTTTCAGAGGTGAGATCTGGGATACGTTGATGGAGGCGTCTGACCTGCTGGGCCTGCACCAGGACGCGGTCGTGACAGGGCCGAGGGCAGCGGTGCTCACAGCCCTGCAGGGGGCGCTCACAGGGCAGAGCGCAGGGGGGGCAGGGCCCGGGGTGGCAGCGGTGCGGCTGCTGCTCGGGGTGGTGGCACTCGGCGGGACGTCTGAGGAAGAGAGGACTTTACTGCAGGACGTTTCATACACGGAGAGAAAGGTCATCAAGAGGAACTCAATAAATAGAGTTAAACAAAAAAACACCTCACACTCAAAATTAAAAACTTCATTATTGTTGATGTTTTTTCCTAATTTAAAGGGACTATACGGAGTTTAAAAATATTATGTATTTTTTCCAGCCATGTCCTAATGTGTAGAACGAGCCCAGACCTGTTCCCCACAACTGCCTCTGAAATCCTGCAGTCATGCACGAGCTTAATATAGAGACTGCAGTTACACGTAAGACCTGAGGTGGCAGTAGTGAGTATGAAATGACCAACTTGGATCTAGTCTCTTTAAGTGAAAAAACCCCAAATTCAAGTTTTGACACATTTTACGACCTGTAAGAATAATAATGAACGATTACAGCGATGACAGACCTGTGTGTGCGTGTATATGTATATATATATATATATATACACACACACACATATATACATATATATATATATACATATGAATGCTAGTCGTCACCTGCAGAGCTGTTTGCAGCGCGGCGGCCTCGTGCTGCGCTCTCTCCCACACGGCACTGACAGGACGGTCCTCCCACAGGAGCAGGTCACCTCCACCATCTCCGGACACGGGTAACACGAGCCTGACCACAAGGAGATCCAGCTATTCCCAAAGTCAGGGACATCAGGGACATCAGGGCCCCTTAAAGCTCCCGGGGGCCCCAATGACTATCATTTCTCTACACGTTTCTTGGCATTGGAAGCCGGTATTGTACATTTGCAGATCTTCCACTGATCATCGTTCTGTTTCTGGTTCAAGACGACACAGATATGAGTAAAAGTATCGGCATCGAAAACTAAGTTTCTAAAGTATATAAAATATATATATATATAAAATGAAAGCTTGTGTCTAATCTTCAGCAAGTTTCAAATACATTCTACATTATTTTATTCCTCTTCAGTGTCTGGCCTTAAAAACTTTTCACGGACATTTATCAAACAGGTGTAAAAACACTCTAAAATCGACATGAATGTGACTAAACAAAGCGTCGCCGCTCGTCTGCGGCGTTGACATTTAGAGCCGTTCTTCTGTCCTCGCCATCGCCGCGCTGTGATGGATCGATAAGGCCGAGATGCAGCGACGCGATTGGCCGCTCTGACCTTTGAGAGAAAGCGGCGCCGCAGACGGGCGGCGGCCGATAACGCCGACGACGCCGCGGACAAGTATTCAGCGGAGACTCGGAAATGTCACCGGCGTTTTTATTCACGTTTATAACAGGTTTCAGACGCTGCAGGGGCGGAGCTACGAGAGGAACCGAGGGGCCCCATGGAGAAAAATCATAACCCGCATTTTCTCCAGGTCAGTTTTACCCAAATCTAAAACGGTTACAGCCTATAGGCCTCATTTGAAAGCTAAGACCTGCAAAACTCATCTAAACTTTTTTCAAGACGCTTTTAGATTCGGGTAAAGCCAAACTGGAGAAAAAGTCACTTTTTTCTCCAAGTTTTCTCGACCAACAGCATCAAAACTTGGATCTAAAGATTTTTTTTAAATGTCGGTATCTGCTTTATGTCGCTGAATAATGAGAGAGCGTCAGGTTCAAGATTAAAACTACGGATGTTTTTCTGACCATGTCTCTCTGTCTCTCGCTGATTTGATCTTGTTGCTGATGAAGCTGAGATGTAACACCTCCGGGACGTTTAACAGCCCTTTTAGAAGATTACGCAGCTCGATGCTCAATTGCATGTGATACAAAACCTGGGTTGCAGGTTTTAGAATGTGATGATGTCACCGGACCCAGCGGGGGGGAGGAGCCAGTTTTTCCTATTAACAGCATTACACTTTCACAAGTCGTAGCTCAAAAGAAAGAGTATGAATTACAAAAATGATCATTAGTATCAGTCACTGGGTCCACGAGCGCTCTGTACAAGACCAAACATTTCCTCAAAAACAAAATAATTTTCCCTCCATGTAATAGTATTGGCCTCTAGAACGCTGTGATGTGACCTGAAACCCAGCAATAGATCCGAGTAGAGCGCTATAATAGTATCAGTATTCATAGCAGTACCTTGGTGGCAGATGGAGGGGCACTTGTGGTTCCTGCAGCCCAGCGTGCGTCCACAGCTCTGGTCACAGGGAGGACACTCTCCAGGGCAGCACTGAGGAGAAACAGCACAAACACAGAACTATTATTATTAAAGTGCTTTCGATTCTACTTCTCTCGTCCATCGCTCAATAAAGGTCTGTTTGTGGCTGTTTACTACACGCTCAGGAAGAGATTTACTCCCCCACTGAAGTCCGGTCCCGCAGCTGGAAGGCCTGGAGCGTGTGGCAGCCTCACGGAGCTGAGAAGGTGTCGGGGGAAATGTCACAGAGACGGCGATAATGGGATAATCAAAGGGCAACGAGTTCTGGGAATCACAGGGTTTTAATGTCAGCCTCGAACGCAGCGCCACAGGAGAGAGACGTTCGGTCCACTTTGTGCAGGAAGAGAAAAGTCACTACGGCGCGTTGGAAAAGACTCATCTGGGGCTCGGGGCCATTACGTTTATTCGATACCGGGACCTGATCGATACCTATACTAAAATATTTGTCATAGAACCATAGTGATGAATAATGTTAATTTAGTCATTTTCTCTATTTCATTTCTTTTTATCATTTTTTTGAGGTGAAAGAATCAAGAAACTTACTTTAACGATAAAAGGGCAAAAAAAACACTTTCCAAGTTTTTCTCCCTTTTGTCCCATAAAATGTTCCACATTTTTCCACTTATTTCGAAGTGTTTTTTCTCCCCAATTTTTTCCTACATTTTATTTTCCCCCCGAAAATGGTTAATTTTTTTCTTTTTCCCCAATTTCTTCTTCTACATTTTATATCCAAGAGTTTATATTCGTACCTTGCGTCTGCGCTGGTGAGTTTATATTCGTACCTTGCGTCTGCACTGGTGAGTTTATATTCGTACCTTGTGTCTGCACTGGTGAGTTTATATTCGTACCTTGCGTCTGCGCTGAGTGAGTTTATATTCGTACCTTGCGTCTGCGCTGGTGAGTTTATATTCGTACCTTGCGTCTGCACTGAGTGAGTTTATATTCGTACCTTGCGTCTGCGCTGGTGAGTTTATATTCGTACCTTGCGTCTGCACTGGTGAGTTTATATTCGTACCTTGTGTCTGCGCTGAGTGAGTTTATATTCGTACCTTGCGTCTGCGCTGAGTGAGTTTATATTCGTACCTTGCGTCTGCGCTGGTGAGTTTATATTCGTACCTTGCGTCTGCACTGGTGAGTTTATATTCGTACCTTGCGTCTGCGCTGAGTGAGTTTATATTCGTACCTTGCGTCTGCGCTGAGTGAGTTTATATTCGTACCTTGCGTCTGCGCTGGTGAGTTTATATTCGTACCTTGCGTCTGCGCTGGTGAGTTTATATTCGTACCTTGTGTCTGCACTGGTGAGTTTATATTCGTACCTTGCGTCTGCGCTGGTGAGTTTATATTCGTACCTTGCGTCTGCACTGGGTGAGTTTATATTCGTACCTTGCGTCTGCACTGGTGAGTTTATATTCGTACCTTGCGTCTGCACTGGTGAGTTTATATTCGTACCTTGCGTCTGCGCTGGTGAGTTTATATTCGTACCTTGCGTCTGCGCTGGTGAGTTTATATTCGTACCTTGCGTCTGCGCTGGTGAGTTTATATTCGTACCTTGCGTCTGCGCTGGTGAGTTTATATTCGTACCTTGCGTCTGCGCTGGTGAGTTTATATTCGTACCTTGCGTCTGCGCTGGTGAGTTTATATTCGTACCTTGCGTCTGCACTGGTGAGTTTATATTCGTACCTTGCGTCTGCGCTGGTGAGTTTATATTCGTACCTTGCGTCTGCACTGGTGAGTTTATATTCGTACCTTGCGTCTGCGCTGGTGAGTTTATATTCGTACCTTGCGTCTGCACTGGTGAGTTTATATTCGTACCTTGCGTCTGCGCTGGTGAGTTTATATTCGTACCTTGCGTCTGCACTGGTGTCTGTTGCAGCTGCGCATTTTGCTGCACTTGGAGTCGCACAGATATTCTTTATGACACGGCATCATCCTCCGGTATTTCCCGCAGCGACACTCCTTCTCCACCTCCTGCAAAAAAACAACAAACAATGGAGAAATTAGAACAAATACCCAAATGTTTCTTCACGAGTTCAGCTGTGAAGGAAAACAAGCTGGAACTGTGTAAATATTTCCACAGAACTCCCGCTCGGCTGCTGTGGGAGCTCGGCCTCACGACCTCGGCTGCCGGAGGAGCTCGGCCTCACGACCTCGGCTGCCGGAGGAGTTTGGACCTTCGTTTGACTGAACTTATGTGGAATAAAAGGTTTTTCCAGGTAACAGGGTCCTGTGTGGGCGTGGTCACCTGTCGGCAGGTGTCGCAGTTGCCGCGGTGACACCTCCTGGAGCAGGTGTGTTTGCCGCAGGTCAGAGGTCGATCGCAGGTGTCTCCACACGGCAGCACATCCTCGGCGCAGCCCGCAGCGCTGCCTGCAGAGAGGGGATGAACGTTATGTCACTGAGGTACGACAAAGGGAGGACACGGGGACGAGGCCGCGGCTCTTACGGGTTTTTCCACAGGGGCAGGTCCTGTTGACGGCGCGGGGGCACGGAGGACAGGGGGCGCTGTGGCACACCTCCTCACAGGTGTGGTTCCCACAGGAGAGGGCCCGCCCACACACCTGTCAATCACACACAGCTGTCAATCACCAGGTTCCGCCCTCAAACGGTCCCGTTTAGACTGATAGTACAGAGGTCAGAGGTCAGGTCAGAGGTCGGTTCAGAGGTCAGGACAGAGGTCAGTACAGAGGTCAGAGGTCGGTACAGAGGTCAGAGGTCAGGACAGAGGTCGGTACAGAGGTCAGTACAGAGGTCAGAGGTCGGTACAGAGGTCAGAGGTCAGTTCAGACCTGGGAGCAGTTCCAGCGCGGCTCAGCACACGGCCGCTCCCTCCTCTCGCTCCCGCACACACAGCTCTGCTCGCTGACTCTGGGACACGGCTCACACTCTGCAGAAACATCACATTTATACACATGGGTTTATTCCAGATTGTTTTAATACTTTGTGTCATCGAGGTTTGGTAACGTGACGCAGTGCAGCGCGTCTGTAATAAACGTAACACGTAAATATATATCGACTATATACTGTGTAGACTGAAGAGACCAGGGTCAAACTCATTTGGGTCGCGAGCCACATAACAGGAAAATAATTATCAATAAATGAATAATAATAATAATGAGCTGTGACTTTAAAATAAAAGCGCGACAGGACTGTAATAATAATGCTTACACTTGTATTGCACTTTACAAGTCTGTGTCACAAGTTTCTCAAAGTACCCTGTAGTCATTATTCATTCACTCCACCACCGGGGCAGACGGACCATTTACCACGTGACTATAATGTGTTGTTTATATCCCATCTCTCATTATGTCAGTGCCCTCTACTGGACACGTGTGGAATTCTGCAGTTAAATAAAGTGTGGCTGGAATGAGCACACTGGTTATTTTCTTAAAAAATCATACCTCATAATGAGACTTACATCCTCAGGAACGTCCGCTCTACAAGTCAGGCCAGACCTAAATCAACTCCAACTCCAGGGCCGACAGTTTGACATGTCTGGTTTAGACAATAAAGGAACACGTTTTCCCGTAGACGAAATGTACTTTTTTATAAAATGTATAATAGTTTGTAAATATTATGAACTGTCTTCTCGGGGCTGCCGATGGAAACAACAAGAGCTTAAGTCTGAAACAAAGCATCTTTTCATATGATTAATGCTCCCGTCACGGTCCCTGTCAAACACATTAGATAAAGTAAACCCAGCGTAGACTGGCCCGGGCCTGTGTGTGGACGGTTACCCGAGTGGCAGAGCTGGGAGCAGGAGTGTTGTTTACAGGGAAGGAGGCGCCCGCAGACCTGCTGACACGACCACGGCTAAAAACACACAAACACAGGTCAGAGCGGAGCGACGCCGCTGAGGCGCAGCAGGGGGCGCCGACGCTCACCTTGTTACTGCAGCGTCGAGGCAGAGGTTTGGCTTTTCCGCACAGACACGACACAGACACCATCTTTGGGCATGGAGGACACGGGCCTGAGGACAAGAGGAAGATTAGGATTCTGCAGGAGTCAACGTGACTGGAAAGGCCATTTCAATTCGTAAACACTAGAACTTCCCCACAAACGCAGGAAAGAGAGGAATGTTGTTATTCAAAAGGAAACATGAAAAATAAGGTACCGTTTTAGCCAAAAGCTGAAGCTGAAAGAGATTCACATTGTTTTTTTTCTATTAAGTTAAAAAACTAGTCAAAGAATGTAATTGATGTCAAAGAAATTCAGGTTTAAGGATAGTTTGAATCCAGGTTAAAGCAGACGTACAACACTGGACTGGGCTTAAGTTGACCTCACGAGAAAATCAGGAAGTCAAACTACTATCAGGGGGAGGCAGGTTTTCTTCATTATAAAAAGATCTGCCAATTTTATCCCAAAGGAATGCCCCACTCTCTACAAAGGCCGGTGTTGTACATAATGTATGAGCCTAAATGGGTTCTCACTAATTGGGTTTAGAAGTTTTGAAGTAACTGACAGTATTTCCCATATTTATACAGTACTTTAACAAAGTACCTCTGATTTGTATAATAACAGTGTTAATCAAGTTACTTTAAAATTGTATCAGGCCGATCAGTTGTTACCGTTTCAAAAACATAACCGAGTTACACTACCTCGAGTTACTTCTTAGTTACTTTCGGCAAAATATAAACTGAAAATATCAACATATCACTGAAGCTTTGGCGTTGGCACAGTCGTACCCGGGTGGCAGAGCAGCAGACACGCGTGGCCACAGTCCGGTTTCAGTTTCTTCTCGCAGACGGCGCCGCAGGAGTGGGGCACGAGCCACGGGTCCGAGGGCGGGTCCTGCACTTTCCCACAGTAACACATGTACCTGAAGGCAGCACAGAGACACAGGCTCAGTACCAGGACAGGCACGTGACAGCGGCGCCCTCTGGTGGTCAGTCTCACCTGTTGGGGGTGGCACTCGGGGGGTACTCGGCTCGGCATTTGGGGCTGAAACAGACGATACAGGGTTTAAATGTGTGGTTTTATTTTGAGACAGATTCGCTCAAAGGGATTTCGGATCTGGTTTGGTTTTGGAATGAACTCGTTATTAGTGAAAAATCTCTAAGAATTCAAAATTGCTCAAAAGTTCTGTAGATTTGCACAATAAATTGTCGACAAGATCAAACTGAAATGACTGTTTGGAAGATCTGCAAATGTACAATATCGAGTTTATCTCCAATGTCAAGAAATGTGGGGAAATTGGGGGTAAAAAAAAAAATCATTTTTTTGGGGGAAAACTTCGAAATAAATAGCAAAAATTTTATAAAAAATATTTGTAAAATGTGGGGGGAGTTGAGAATTTTTTTTTAAAATGTGTGGAAATATTGGGGGGGGGGGGGGGGGAATGAGAACAAAATTTAGAACAAATATCTGTAAAAAAAAACTGTAAAAAAAAGAAGAAAAAAAAGGATAAAAATTTGGAAAAAAAATTCACTAAATCTAACTTTTCCAGTACGACCATATTTGGATCACAGCCTCATCTCGGTCACAGCCTTTCCTGCTACACGTGGATACCAAGCTTGTCAGTATTTGTGAATGAATAAGCGTGGGAAAGACCATGTTGGAGTCACTTCCTGGATTAATCTCCGGCTCAAACCTTCTTGGTGTCGTGAGTAAAGGCTCAGTACCAAGGCCACGGCAGCTGCTTTTGTCCGAAGTCCTCGTCTGTGACTGAAGACACCAGGAAGACGGAGTCGCGAGCCCATTTCTGCACACAGGGCAGATGGAAGAGCGAGAAGCAGCCGCCGCAGCTCCACACCTGCAACCACAGAAGACACTCTGTGAGGAACAAGCCTGCAGCCCTCAGAGGGTTTCCACAGGCCTTTCCATCAAGAAGAAGGAGAAGAGATTCAAAAGTAAAAAATTAGACTCAACAGGGAACGTTGAGAATTTGAGTTCAACCTGCAGTGGAGTGAGTTTAATATTATATTTTTTGCTTTTTTAGTTGAACTTAGAGCCATTATTTTCTAATAAGCTTCATGTAATGCACAATATTTGGATTTAAGGCCTTGCAGAAGTGTCAGTACCGGCTGCGTTCTCTTGACGGAGGCGATGCAGATAAGGCAGGTCAGAGCTCCAGATTGAAACAGCTCGTTTAGATACTGCCCCGTCCTCTGCAGCCCCACACTGTCTCCACCTGAAACACCAAGGAAACATCACAGGAACATCACAGAAACATCACAGAAACGTCACAGGAACGTCACAGGAACGTCACAGGAACATCACAGAAACATCACAGAAACGTCACAGGAACGTCACAGGAACGTCACAGGAACGTCACAGGAACGTCACAGAAACTTCACTCTGAGGGTTATCATCAGTGAAAGACTCTGTACCCCTCTGCTGTAGGTGGTGAGGGTGGACTTACCGCTCTGCTGGTTGTAGGAGGTGAAGGTGGACTGCAGGATCCGTCCTCTCTTTCCCTCTCTGCTCTCCACGTCTTCATCATCTTCGTCAGAGGAGGAGGAGCTGAAGCCGCTCTCCACCAATCGCTGAGCAGCGGCGAGGTCCGACTTCCGGATCTCCTCAAAACGCGACTCCGACGACACGAGGGCAGCTGACGACACAAAGGTAAGAGCCTTATTTCAAGGGTCAAAATACCTAAACTTTAAAATATACTTTAGTCATATGGACGATCAGGTGCTGTTCAACGAAGACTGTAACGATGTCATTACGGTGACGCACCTTTTTAATAACGTTTGATTTGTTGAGATACTAAAACCTGATGACAAAGAGTGTGAGTTTGAACCTGGGGTCTGAGTCGGATTCTGGCTCTTCTTGTCGATCGCCCGCGCTGCTCCCGGCGGTCGCTCTCTCTCTTTCTGTGGGGGTTGTGACCTTTGACCTCCGTCGCCTCGGCCGCGACCCCTGCCGTGATGTCGCCACGCCGGCTCCATGGCAGCCGTTGCCGGGGTCGCTTTACTGCCAAACAAAAAGCAGTGAAGTGTTATCAAAGTTCACTCTCCGGCAGGAAAGAGTTTGGGACGAATAACCCGTCGCCCATTTCCTCATCTGAGCCGAGTTTAATTATTGCACTGATTCAACATTTCTCCACAGATGTATTTTTTTAACATTCAAAATCTGTTTCCTCATGTGGCGATGACATGTGCAGTTAAAGTGGCTCCTACAGATTATTGTCAGAGCAGTATTTATTAATTTTTTTTTGTAACTAATTCTGAGCCTGAATTACTGAGCTTAGTTTGAACCTCACAAAAAAGTCCTATTGATATTCTTCCATAAATGCATGATATTCAAACAATGATTACGAGCCAAAATCCCCTGTGAATAATCTTTTTAATCCAATGTCACAAAATAAACCCATACATTCAAATCTGGCTCTATTGTTTGTAATTTCACCACAAATAAATTTGATTTTGGCCATTTTTAGAGAAGATGAACTAAGTGTATATATATACACGCACACAAAATAGATAAACAATAATAATAATAACAACCATAATAATAATTATAATAAATACATTATCAGTAACTACATACTTTCAGATTTGATGTAATTGCTTTTCATTACACAAGCTGCTGGCTCTACGTCTTACATTTACACTTATAAATTGTCTTTAAAGTCTCATCAGATTTCCATCTTGCAAAATGTAAAAGCCTCTAATTATCAACGCTGTCAATCTTACGGTTAACGCTGAAACTTGCACTATTGAACATTACTGTAATGTATCTGGAATGTAAATAATAAATAATCACAATGTAAATAATGTAAATATTCATCCAAATAAATTCAATCAATTTTAATATGAAAACATTCAAGTAAAGATGCTGTAATACATTATTTCAAACATTTATATTAATCTAGAGCCAAGGTTTCCTACCTGATGTACCTAAATTACTTATCTCGTCCCCTGCAGTGTCTCTGCATGACTATTTTGAGGAATTCACTTAGAATTCCAGCTTTTAGCCACATTTATTGACGCGAATGAGCAATTTTAGATCCCCAAAGCTTCGGTAACGCTTTCAAACCTAACATATCTCCTACTGCTCCAAAAGCAGTTTAAATTGGAGTCAAAAGTGATTGAATTTTGGGCAAATGCTTTACATTTTTGGCCAAGTTCAGTCTGTTAGCCGGTTAGCTTACAAATGCTAAACGCGACAAAAAACGGTCTAGAAAGAGTGAGGAAACGAGGAGTTGAACGCGGGTGGATGTGTTTGGTAGGAATATATTGGCACGCGAGCAGCTGTGGCTTTAAAATATCTAAAAGGACTTTAAATGTAGGGATTTTAATTCATAAACCTACCTCAACTGCGGTATGCAAAGCTCGCTGTACTCCGGGCATGCGCAGTGAGGGTGAGCCGGGATGACGGTCGTTGTAGTTCAAATGACACTCGAGGACATGGAGGCAGCGGGAGGAAAAACTACAAATCCAGGGTTCATTGGAAACTCAGCAGTAATGCGACGTGTCAACGGCGACTGATTTAGAGCCTCATATGTAGACAGAAATATGAATAAAACAACGATAAATAGCTATTAAAAAAATCATAAAAGTGGGAAAAAATCTTTCAAATATATAGCGCAGTATGAAATGAAAAAAATGAAAAAAATGTGTAGTATTTATTTAAAAAATAATCATAAAGTAGACACAGTATATTAATTAACATAGTACAGATAGTGTATCATAGCCTTGAAAGTAAAAGAGAAAAAAAAAGAGTACAATGTAATTCACGACGTTAAAAACTAAATGTAAATTAGTAGGTGCCAAAAACGAAATGTGTTTGTACAAAAATAACTTTATTGAGTCATCTATTTAAATACATTGCTTTATGTACAATGCAGGATATCAGGTTAAAGAAAAACGCAACAGATGCGCTGAACCTTTGAAGCTACACAGTTAGGTCTAAGAGATAATACAGACTTTATCTGAGCACTAGTTACTCATTTCTAGCTGTTTAGTTCTGGTTTATTCCCGGTTTAGTTCTCTATAACCTGGTTAGTTAGGAACATTTGGGGAAAAATCTGAAGAAAAAAAAAAATAGGGAAAATTTCTGGTAAAAATAGGACAAAAAATTGGGAAAAGATAAGGGGAAATTCGTGTAAATTTGGAAAAATTAGAAGGTTTTTTAGTGCCCTTTGTGATCTTTTTGAGCGACAAATCAATGTAAAGTCAGACGTTTGCGGCTCATTTTCCCACATTTCGGTTTTGCAAAAATATCACTTCACCATCTTTATCAAGAAAGTCCCCAAAAATATTGACATATTCATTTTTGTCAATATTGCCCTAGACCTGGTTTGATGCACATTTTAGGAGAGACCCTGCAGGCAAATGTTTTAGTTTTGCTTGTTTTTCCCCCTTAATTTTCACGTAAACATTCACCTGGAAACAGGTGAAGCATAATGCTTATAACAGGGTATTTAATTATTGTTTCCCTAAAGATTCTCCAGAGACAATACTTTACAGCCTAGGACTTAACAATAGTTATATGAAGGCATTAAACAAAAGAAAGCGGCACCGCCACCTCGCCCCTCACTGGCCGCTCCCCCCTCATTTCCCCGCCTCCTCGCCCCTCATTGGCCGCTCCCCCCTCATTTCCCCGCCTCCTCGCCCCTCATTGGCCGCTCCCCCCCTCATTTCCCCGCCTCCTCGCCCCTCATTGGCCGCTCCCCCCCTCATTTCCCCGCCTCCTCGCCCCTCATTGGCCGCTCCCCCCTCATTTCCCCGCCTCCTCGCCCCTCATTGGTTGCTCCCCCCTCATTTCCCCGCCTCCTCGCCCCTCATTGGCCACCCCCCCTCATTTCCCCGCCTCCTCGCCCCTCATTGGCTGGCTCTCGGGGCTGGGCGGCGGCACCAGTTTCCGCTCCAGTTTGTTGATGCGGTGCTTGAGCTTGCTGTGCGTGGCGTCCGACGTGGCGAAGAGCCGGGCGAAGCGCGTCTGCAGCGTATCCAGCGTCTGGCTCATCCGGTCCACCTTCTCCTCCATCTCCTTCGGGTCCGGGCCCTGCGCCGCCACCTGCAGGAAACAAAATGTATTAAAACATAGACGAAGAATCAAGGTAAAGACGCTATTGCCGAACCAGGCCCGACCGAGGGACACAAAGTAATCTAACACACTACTTTTTCCAGACCAGTAATCGGATTAAAATTACTTTTCCGAGTTTCTGTGAGTTACTATTCTGAAAATATACAGTATAAACTAATCTGTGGAGCTTTGTTAATGTTACTGTAAAAATGCACTTCAATAACGCGACTTTTGGCAAAACCGGTTCATTTGGATTTTGAGGCACAGGAAGTGATGTCGGCAGCTGATGAGTGTAACTAATAAAGTAACTTGTAATCAGTAAAGGAACTAGATTAGTTACTTTTCAAGTAATCTGTGGCAACACTGGTAGTAGCGATAACAGTAGTAACAGTACCGTAGAAAAGTTCAATGGATACTCCCTGGATGAATGAGAGCCTTCACAAACATAGTAGTAGTAGTAGTAGTAGTAGTAGTGGTAGTAGTGGTAGTGGTAGTAGTAATAGTAGTAGTAGTAGTAGTAGTGGTGGTAGTGGTAGTGGTAGTAATGGTAGTGGTAGTAGTAGTAGTAGTAGTAGTAGTAGTAGTAGTAGTAGTAGTGGTGGTAGTGGTAGTAATGGTAGTGGTAGTAGTAGTAGTGGTGGTAGTGGTAGTGGTAGTAATGGTAGTGGTAGTAGTAGTAGTAGTAGTAGTAGTAGTAGTAGTAGTAGTGGTGGTAGTGGTAGTAATGGTAGTGGTAGTAGTAGTAGTAGTAGTAGTAGTGGTGGTAGTAGTAGTAGTAGTAGTAGTAGTGGTGGTAGTGGTAGTAATGGTAGTGGTAGTAGTAGTAGTAGTAGTAGTTGTAGTAGTAGTGGTAGTAGTAGTAGTATCTGTTACCTCCAGGTCCAGCAGCCCGTCCTTCATGAGGATCTGTCTTCCCTTCTCCTCTAACAGGGCCTTGGCGTCCGGGTACTCGGTGAGCGCCTCCATCAGGTCGTCTTTGGAAAGGCAGAACAGGTCGGAGTAACCGATGCTGCGGATGTTCGCCGTGCGCCGGTTTCCCGCTTTACTGCCTGGGGAAACAAATATGGGGGTGAATCGTGACATTCGTGACGTGCTCCCTGAATGTCTCGAGTCGTTCACTGAATTACTGCTCTCCTTAATAAACCCACAGGCAGTTCTGAAGTAGCTTCTGCTCCGTAGATTTAGGAGCTTGTATTCTGAGCAGCTGGTTTAGGGTTTGGGGATTTAGAAGGAAGTCTGTGCTCGTGTCATTGCATTAAACGGCACTTATTGCACTTTATTTAGGACCTAAAACAAGCTCTTTACTAACTTTGTGGAATCTCCAAATCGATTAAAATGAATAGTTACCACCACACTGTCAACCATTATATATGTTTTTTCCCATCAATCCATCCACCTCATGCTTCTTTCGACGTGAAGGAGCAGTGACTACGAACCCCTCCCGGATGACTGGTTTGGGATTTTTCTCCCAGTGTTCTCTCTTTTAGACTTACCTGGGTCTCGCTGCGGTTACACGAGACACTGAAGAAAACCATGTCTCACCTTTTATGGCCAAGATGCTGATTTCTCCGAAGTAACTGCCCTCAGACAGAACCACGAACTGCTTGATGCCGTCGTCCGCCACCACGGCCAGCTTCCCCTCTTTGATGATGTACATCTCTCGCCCGATGTCTCCCTTCTTACAGATGTAGTCGCCCGGGCTGAAGACCTGAGGCTGCAGCTTCAGCACCAGCTCCACCAGGAGCCCGGCCTCGCAGTCCGCGAAGATCCGCACCTGAAACAACCACAGCTGGGTCACTTTCACCGCCGGACCTGTTTTATCCCCAGTTTAGTCCCGGTTTACCCCAGGTTTGGCCCCGGTTCAGGCCTGTACCTTCTTGAGCGTGTCCAGGTGAACGTTGATGGCGATCTCCGCTCTCAGTTTGTCCGGCAGGTATTTCAGCACCTCCCTCTCGTCCACCGCCTTCTTGTTCGTCCAGAGGAAATCGAACCACTTAATGACGCGCTTCTCCAGGTCCTTCGTCACCTGAAAACAACAAACACGTTTGAGAAAGTGAGAAAACCCCGTGAGGAAAACCGTGAGTGAGCGC
The DNA here is from genome assembly GCA_021464625.1 of Proterorhinus semilunaris. NCBI lineage: Eukaryota > Metazoa > Chordata > Actinopteri > Gobiiformes > Gobiidae > Proterorhinus > Proterorhinus semilunaris. The sequence continues at coordinate 22,290,128 of CM038364.1, read as the reverse complement.
GCGGTACCTTCCTGAAGGTCATGTACTGTTTGATGGCGTCGATGCGTGCCTGGAAGTCGGCTCTGGCGGCGTTCATGTTGGTGATCATCGAGCCCACGTTTCCCACGATGGTGGCGAAGATCAGGACTCCCACCTGGACCAGAGAGAGGGTTAAACAGAGGCCAGAAGGTTTCCATTAGTCTCTTTTGTTTTGTTCTTTGTGTACTTGCCTTACGTAGCTCACTTTACTTCCTCATTATGGACTTGTTTCCCAGTAATGTAGGTAAATCCACCACTTTAAGAAGCCTGCTCTGACTCACCTTGCTTCTTCATTCATCCTCACATCTATGCCTCCAAACAGTCTATAGACAAAATAGCTCCTTCCTCCTGTTCCTTAACCTTTGAGGTCAACCTTGAGGAACCTTTGGTAGTGAGGAACAGGAGCTTCACCTGCTCCTTCTGCGTCAGGACAATCTGACCCAGTAGAGGAAAAAACAGGAAGTGATGTTGCCACCAGCTGTATCAGGAAAACTAAAATACCCACACAATGGACAAAAATATACACTCCATATCCTCCTGTGAGGTTCTTAAAAGAGCCATTACAGGAAGCATCACAGAACATACGTTTAGATGCAGCCTGTACCTCGGTTGTGCAATAAATGTGTAAAACTGCTTCCACACCTTCCTTTGGTTTTTGCATTCTGATCAATGCCCCATGGTCGGTGGTACATCCTCTGAACCCCAGACCAGTCCTACTCAAACGTCATGTTTACTTAACGCCGAAACCCGGGCAGCACTATCTCCACCTCCTCCTCATGCTCGTTTCTGACTCCGTTCTCACCAGGAAGTCCGTGACCACGAAGAAGTACTCGGAGTTCTCCACAGGGGGCGGCGTTTCCCCGATGGTGGTGAGGGTGAGCGTGGACCAGTACATGCTGTAGGCGTATTTACGGATGAGGCGCCCAAACTCCGGGTCCGTGGGGTCGGGGTACACGAACCGGTCCGAGCCGAAGCCTGGGGAGACGGAGAGAGCAGAGAGCGGGGTCAAGGTAACATATAAAACTGAATATAAAACTGTACCATTTAGAGACACTGTAGGAAGTTTTATGGCTATGTACAACTGGAACACCAGATTAAAAGCTGACGTTTACACTTTAAATCATGAACTCCTTGTTTTATATTTTAAGGCGATCTTTAATATCTTAGTTTTAATGTCAGAGTAAAAAAAACAGACCAAACTCTCCCTTTACGAGGTTTATTTTATCACGATTTGTCAATTATCGCTACAGAGTTTTCCAGGAAGTGACTCCAACATGTCTGTGTGGCTCGCTGGTCTTCCCCGCGCTTATTCATTCACAAATACTGACATGTTTGGTATCCACGTGTGGCAGGAAAGGCTGTGACCGAGATGACGTTGTAATCCAAATATGATCATTTCCTTTGTGGGAGACAGCAGCGGCTAAAGACGGGAAGAATCTACACAGGATGCATGTGCAGACAAAGGGACTAAACTTCAGAGCCGTTTTAATTCCACTCTTTAACAACATCTGCACTTTAGTCGCTCCATAAGACTCCACACTTTACAGCATCTGGTAGCATCAGTAGTATCAGTAGTAGCATCAGTAGTAGTAGTAGTAGTAGCAGTAGTAGCATCAGTAGTAGCATCAGTAGTAGCAGTAGTAGCAGCAGTAGTAGTAGCATCAGTAGTAGCATCAGTAGTAGCAGTAGTAGCAGCAGTAGTAGTAGCATCAGTAGTAGTAGTAGTAGTAGCAGTAGTAGCATCAGTAGTAGCCGTAGTAGCAGTAGTAGCAGCAGTAGTAGTAGCATCAGTAGTATAGTAGTAGTAGCAGTAGTAGCATCCAGAGATGCACATAAGTCCCTCACCTGCAAGTCCAAGTCAAGTCCAAGTCCCTGACCCACAAGTCCAAGTCAAGTCCGAGTCTGTGACCCCACAAGTCCAAGTCAAGTCCAAGTCTCTGACCGCAAGTCCCAGTCTAGGTCCAAGTCTCTGACCCTGCAAGTCCAAGTCAAGTCCAAGTCCCATGGTTTCTATGTTTTACACTAACCCTATTTTAAAATCAATAAACACCTGTAAATTAAAAACAACTAATACGAGCCCGGGCCTTCCACACACAAATAACCAACATCACAATATTTCTATGAATCATATTCACAGTCAATCCCAATGTAATGGTAAGTTAGGAAAAAAATAATATGAACTATTTCTGTGGCCAAAGTCAGGCCCCGTGTCATTCATTCAACTAGCCCTCCCACACCACTACTTCAGTTGTGTAAAAGTAACATCAGTATAGTTACACAGCTGTACTCTGTCACAAACATGTCTGCAGAAGCTTCAGAATGTTACTGAAGTGCCCTTTATCATACAGTCAAACTCCACTGTGGATAATAATACTTCCAGTCTTACCTTGAAGGCTTACAGACTGTTGACATGAGTGTTCTATCTTCAGCCTGTAGCTACAGGACCTGCTATATCCACTGTAGCTACAGGACCTGCTATATCCACTGTAGCTACAGGACCTGCTATATCCACTGTAGCTACAGGACCTGCTATATCCACTGTAGCTACAGGACCTGCAATATCCACTGCCAGCTATTGGTTTTTGACAAAATATTCCCTAAATAAACGGTAGCCTCGTGAAGGTAATGATTTGATCACTAATCACTTTACTGAGTAGCTTTAAGTTACAACTTATGCAGCTGCTCAAACTCCTTTTACCTCCGCCTTTTTCCTTCACTGTGGCGCTTACACTATGAAGGCTTACCTGTGGGCTTTACATTAATAATGAGAGAAACTGTTGTATTTCGCCGTGATCGCTAGAAGTACAGTCCAAATAGCGCGCTCACGATGTCAACAAACCCACGACAGGGCAGCGTGCGCACGCAGGGAGGGGGGGCATACGGCAGAGGAGCCGATGAGCAGCGCGGTGCTGGGTGAGAGAGAGAGCTCGCGCACACAGAGGAGACAGAGACAAGGGAGCGGCCGAGAAAAAAAGCCAGAATCAAGCGTCCAAACAGCGTGTGTAACAAGTGCGCAAGGGACTCGTAATGTTCACGAGTCTCAGACCACGAGTCCGAGTCAAGTCTCGAGTCTTTAAGGGACGAGTCCGAGTCAAGTCTCGAGTCTTTAAGGGACGAGTCCGAGTCGAGTCGCAAGTCTCTAAAAATAGCGACTTAAGTCCGACTCGAGTCCGAGTCCGACTCGCGAGTCCCCATCTCTGCAGTAGTAGCATCAGTAGTAGCAGCAGTAGTAGCAGTAGCAGCATCAGTAGTAGCAGTAGCAGCATCAGTAGTAGCATCAGTAGTAGCAGTAGTAGTAGCATCAGTAGTAGCAGTAGTAGCATCAGTAGTAGCATCAGTAGTAGTAGTAGTAGCATCAGTAGTAGCAGTAGTAGTAGCATCAGTAGTAGCAGTAGTAGCATCAGTAGTAGCATCAGTAGTAGTAGTAGCAGTAGTAGTAGCAGTAGTAGTAGTAGCAGTAGCAGTAGTAGCAGTAGCAGTAGTAGCAGTAGCAGTAGTAGTAGCAGTAGTAGTAGTAGCAGTAGCAGTAGTAGTAGCAGTAGTAGTAGTAGCAGTAGCAGTAGTAGCAGTAGCAGTAGTAGTAGCAGTAGTAGTAGTAGCAGTAGCAGTAGTAGCAGTAGCAGTAGTAGTAGCAGTAGTAGTAGCAGTAGTAGTAGTACTGACCGATGGCCTTGGAGAAGCTGTAGTACAGGCAGGCGTTCCAGTGGATGATGATGACGATGTACATGACGAGGTTGGAGATCCTCAGAGCGTTGGGGAAGTTTGTCCTGGTCTCCGTCCTCTGGAAGAACTCCGTCATCCTTAAACACACACAGTACTGCAGTAAAAGTACCTCAAAAACTCACAGTACTGTTGTAAAAGTGCTGCTACTGTATGTATCGTTACCTGTTGAAGCGCAGGAGTTTGTTGAGCCGAATCTCCGGGTACTTGACTCCGATCAGGAGGTAGATGACGTCTGTGGGAACCATCGAACCGGCGTCGAGTTTGAACTGGAAACTTTGCAGGTAACGCTCCCGAAGCTTCAGCTCGTCCTTCACCAGGAGACCCTGCTCCAGGTACCCTACAACGGGTCAAAACCAGGTCAAAACCGGGTCTAAACCAAGTCTAAACCGGGTCTAAACCAAGTCTAAACCGGGTCTAAAGCGGACGACGCACCAGTGCGAGTCCTGAAGATCATGTCCGCGATGTAGGACAGGTCCGAGACCAAGTCCAGGAAGAACCACAGGTAAAGATAGTCTGTCTGCAGTTCCTCAAAACACGCCCTGAAACCACACACACGGCGCTGAGAGTCCAACTCGTGACCTTCCCCCATGTCAATAACGGAGTGGGTTACGCACAGTCAGTTTTTTGGAAAGTATAAATTACATAATAAATCCACTGGAGTGTGTTAAATGTGAGAAAGTCTCCCAGTCTCCCTGTCCCTCAGAGCTGCTGAAGCTCTGAGGGAAACATCACTGAAACTCTGCTTTAGGAAGCAGCCCCTGATTGGCTAACGGTGAAGCAGAGCTTCACATCAGGGGGTGTTGTTGTAACCACAGAAATGCCTTTAACGTTGAGCTTCTTTCTACAAATGCACACATCTCATCAGCCGTCGAATCCCGATCAAAATGGGGCGACACCCAAGCCAGGCACAATACTGAACTATGGCGAGGTACGTTTTGTCTTATCATGGCATTTATATAATTACACATTACATTACACATACGGTTCCTTTCAAACTCAAGCTTATATTTCAGTGCAGTTGGACCGTACCTGGCGATGATGAAGGTCCAGTTGTACATGACGGGGATCGTGATGATCATGAGCCAGTAGTAGTAGGTGTTGGAGGCCGGGTCGATGGCGGCGATCTCCTTCGGACTGAACGTACGACAAGAGTCAGAACGACACCGCGATTTCACATACATCACGGACACATCACGAAAACTTCACGAAAACTTCACGAAAACTTCACGAAAACATCACGAAAACTGTTTCTTACGGCTCTGGCTTTTTCTCCTTCTCTTTCTCCTTTTCCTTCTCTTTCTGTTTCTCCTCTTTCTCCTTCAGTTTCTCCTCCTTCTCCTTCTGTTTCTTCTCTTTCCGCTCCTTCTTCTCCTGACGCTCCTTTCTGCAACAAACATCAGAGCGTCACGGAGGAGGCGAGTTTTCTCCCCGGCGTTTCCCTCAGACTCACTCCTTCTGCTCCTTCTGCTCCTTCTTCTCCTTCTTCTCCCTCCTCTTCCTCTGCTTCTCCTCGTCCTCCTCTTTCTTCTCCTCCGTTTTCTCCTGCGTTTCTCTGGAATCACAGCAGCGTCAGTCACAAACCTCTCCCTGACTCTTCATGATTGAACTCACTTTTGCTCCTCGTCCTCGTTGTTGTTGCTGTTGTTGACGTTGAACAGAACGGCGGTTTTACGGCTCGACCTGAGATGCAGAGGAAGAGTTAAGTTGAGGTTTTTAAATTTGATTCTGAAGAGATCCGCTCTCGCTCACCTCCCCCTCGGTTTCTCCTCGTCGGGGAGAACGATGGTCGGAATCGTCAGCGGGGAAACTCTGGCCATGATGTGTCTGGAACAAACAACACAACAAACAAAAGTTAGAACTAATAAATAAATCACCACGGGTTTGAGAGTAACAGGTTCAATGTTGTGTATTACACATTTAAAGTAACCGGCCCGACACTGGCAGAGGAGGAACATATTATTCAAAAGATGCAACAAAGAGGACATTTAGTTTATTTGAGCAACATTGAAAGATGCGTACAGGTAAACATAGAAATATTCAAATCATCAGAAGTATTAGAGCAGAGCTGCTCAAAGGGAGTAGGAGGACGTTAATAATAAAGTACAAGGTCCTACCCCTCGATTCAATAGACTTAAGGGCGTCTCTCACCGGGCACAGGGAGACTTGAAAAGGTTTCTATGTGGTCTCTGAGAGGTCTCCGAGACCTGTCCAGAGCCTGGTCGACCTGGTTGGGTGAGCGTCTCCACTGCCGAGGCCAGGGTCAAACCGGTCTGACCAGGTTCAGGACCGACCTCCGGCTGTGGCCAAAGCGCTAAACTGAGACTAACGTGACGTGAACAGACGCTGGCCTCTGATTGGCCAACGAGAGAGAGGACAGCCCTCACAATTTACATGCAGGTCCTACGGATTTAATATTTCCCATCATACCACTGTTCTAAAAGTTAGCAACTTAGTATTTAGCCGCAGTTTTAGCTTGTGTTAGCATAACATTAGCACGTCTTTTAGCTGCTTCTTTCCTGTAGTGTTAGCCTTGGCTCCTCTGGATAATTCAATAACCCCCACCTAAAGGCAGCATTTATCCACATTTGTTCCCATCGTGTCTTACAAACCTTTTGATGGCGTTCTGTACCGCGTGCTCCTCTGTGGAGACACCGCCCACAACAACCGCGGGCGTGTCGTGTAGTGGAAACACAAGCGTGTACTGATATGTGACAAGGTGAGTACATAGACTGAGGCGTGTTATGTGGAAAGGCGCTTTTTGAGCTCTCCTTGGTATCTGACAGGTCTCGGAGACGTCACAGAGATGTCTTCACCGAAGGTACCTGGAGAACTAACCTTATCTAGGGGGGACGTGTCGTGACCAGGGCCAACTCGAGTCTCCAACTAGTCTCCAGGCCGGTGCCCTTTGTATGCGCACAATCAATCCGAGCTTAAGTGCGTATGTCACACTTCCGTGAAATTCCCCCAGCACCGGCCAAACCCGCAGACAGCAGGGCCAGTGCGTTTTTATATTGTAAGATAAAGCTTTATTTAGGAACGGGACCATAATGGAAGCACAACATAGATTTTTGAGGTTACAACAGCGTTGAATTATGAAACTTGCAGTAAAGAGAAGTCTAAATAAAAACTGCTCTGAGGCCAACGGTTGCTATGAGGTCTGATTTATTCAAACGTGTCTACTTTTGGGAATACTTCAGAATAATTCAGAAGCAGCGAAACCTTTTCACTGTGAAAGTCACTCACCGGCGGTTCCTGGGATCCTGCCAAACCGTTAAAGTCCCATCGAGACGGGAAATACGGGAGAGAAAGGAGCAGCGGCGGCGTCTCCAAATGAACGGATAAAGAGCTTAAGGAGGATCAGAGCCACTGACACGCGCTAACCACTCTGCCACCGCAGAAGTGTGTAGCTCAGCAGCAGCTCGCTCTGAGAGGATTAACCCAGCCACTCCAAACATGCGCAGGTGGAGGGGTCACTGGTTCGATTCCAGCGTGTAAGGCGAATAGGGAAACTTTTTAAATGTAGAGATATCGATTTGAAACCTCTGCTGTAGAACATTTACATAAATGTAAGAAGAAAACGTTTTGCAAGTTTTCTGTCATAAGGCGTTCAGTTATTAGCTCGGAAATTTGGGACATTTTCAACGCTTAATTAAACATATTTTTTGTTGTTGAATAAACAATTAGTGACCTATCATACCCATAAATTAGGTTTTTGAACCATAAATCATGCACCCGGCAAGAGAACACAAGAAACGAGAGGACCAGATCGCCAGGGCAGAACGTCAGAGCTAAAGCTACATTCTGCTTAATTATCTTTCTAATAACCAATGGGAGAGATCATAACAAGTCTGACACAGAGCTGCATTCAACAGAACAGACCTACACCAGGCAAGGCGAGTTTATTTGTAGAGCACAAGTCATACACAAGGCAATTCAAAGTGTTTCACAAATACAGATACATTTTATTCATGACAGTAAAAGGCAAGAGTGCAGATAAAATACTTTCAGTTTTCATATGCTCGGGTAAAAAGAGCTGTTTTCAGCCTGGATTTGAACATTGTCAGAGTTGAGGCCTGTCTCACATCCTCATGAAGACTGTTCCAGGTTTTAGCTTCAGCCTCAGCGTGTTTAGTCCTGACTCTGGGAACCACCAGGAGACCCCTCCCTGAAGTTCTCAGGTCCCGAGATGGTTCATACGGCTCTAACATGTCAGAGATGGACTTTGGTGCTAAACCATGAAAAGACTTGTACACAAGCAGAGCTGTTTTAAATTCTATTCTCTGAGTGACAGGAAGCAAGGGCAGTGTCTGTTCAAACATTTTCAAACTGTTCCCAAAAAATGCGTCGAGAAAACGTCATGAATAAACATCGTACGCAGACACTTTGTTTTGTTACTCTGACGTTAAACGATGTTCAGGGACGTCTTTGTGAAATTAAAACCCTGTGATCGCAGTAGTTTTCTCTGCACCTGTTTCTACTAAAAACATTTGCAAGTCATTTGTCTTATGCAAAACTCTACAGTCAATACTTCATGGTAACGAGGCTGCAGTCATTACGGCGGCCGCACTCAGACAGGTCAGTCACGGATTCACCCTTTATGGCTTTATATAAAATTCAGATTAACTTAGTGTTGCTTTATTTATTTGCTGACTTGAGTTTAAGAATTTAAAACGTCTTGTCGGGCTTCTGTCCCTCTCGTCGTGTCGCGGGAATTCAGAAACAACTTTGAAGCTGTTTCTGAAGCTGCAAAGTTTATTTGCCTAACACTTCAGTACTCTCTCCACAGCAAAGACTTTAGTCTTTTAACCTCTTAACCCCCCACCTGAACGGAGCACATTTTCTCCAGTTTGGTTTTACCCAAATCTAAAAGCTTCTCGAAAAAGGCACAGCACAAAAAACATTAAAAAGCGGCAAAAAACTGTCAGGAAAGCGATGGAAAAAGTGGCAAAAATGTGCCACATTAAAAAAAAAGTGCTCGGTTCAGGTGGGGGTTAAGAGGTTGAGTAATCACTTCACTGAGCAACTTTGACTTTTATCACAGCAATATGTGACCAGTATCTGAACTTTTAATGAAACCAAGTACTTTGACCTTTGACAGCTTCAGAGCCTCTGGTTGGGAAGCGTTGCTGATGACTAGCGTTAGCCTCATCATCGCTAACCTCATCGTCGTTAGCAATGAAAGCTAACCTCCTCACCGTTAGCAGTGAAAGCTAACCTCATCCTAAGCAGTGAAAGGTAACCTCTTCATTAGCAGTGAAAGCTAACCTCGTCATCAGCAGTGAAAGCTTACCTCGTCATCCTTAGTAGTGAAAGCTAACCTCGTCATTGTTAGCAGTGAATGCTAACCTCATCATTAGCAGTGACAGCTAACCTCATCGTAGTTAGCAGTGAAAGCTAACCTCGTCATTTATTTTATTTATAATATTTATTTAGTTTCAAGTGGAACAATGTACATTAATGAACATTAGGACAATGTAAATGTATCTGAATTAGCCAAAAGACTAGTTTTTATCGGTAATTCTGCCAGATCTCATAGGCAACCTAAAGAAAAAGTTATTAAAAATTACATACTGCAGTACAACAACATAAAATATAAAATGGAACAGTGTAAGCAGACATAATAGATAAGACATCCACATAACTCATATACACAATCAAACTCTAGTTTCAGTGTTCACTAGCCATTTTTTGGCACTCAATTTAGCAGTGAAAGCTAACCTCGTTGTTGTTAGCAATGAAAGCTAACCTCCTCATCATTCGCAGTGAAAGCTAACCTCCTCATTGTTAGCAGTGAAAGCTAACCTCCTCACCGTTAGCAGTGAAAGCTAACCTCCTCATCGTTAGCAGTGAAAGCTAACCTCATCACTGTTAGTAGTGAAAGCTAACCTCCTCACCGTTAGCAGTGAAAGCTAACCTCATCACTGTTAGCAGTGAAAGCTAACCTCCTCACTGTTAGTAGTGAAAGCTAACCTAATCACTGTTAGTAGTGTGAAAGCTAACCTCCTCACCGTTAGCAGTGAAAGCTAACCTCATCACTGTTAGTAGTGAAAGCTAACCTCCTCACCGTTAGCAGTGAAAGCTAACCTCCTCACTGTTAGTAGTGAAAGCTAACCTCATCACTGTTAGTAGTGTGAAAGCTAACCTCATCACTGTTAGTAGTGTGAAAGCTAACCTCCTCACCGTTAGCAGTGAAAGCTAACCTCATCACTGTTAGTAGTGTGAAAGCTAACCTCCTCACCGTTAGCAGTGAAAGCTAACCTCCTCACCGTTAGCAGTGAAAGCTAACCTCATCACTGTTAGTAGTGTGAAAGCTAACCTCATCACTGTTAGTAGTGAAAGCTAACCTCATCACTGTTAGTAGTGTGAAAGCTAACCTCCTCACCGTTAGCAGTGAAAGCTAACCTCCTCACCGTTAGCAGTGAAAGCTAACCTCCTCACCGTTAGCAGTGAAAGCTAACCTCCTCATCGTTAGCAGTGAAAGCTAACCTCATCACTGTTAGTAGTGAAAGCTAACCTCATCACTGTTAGTAGTGTGAAAGCTAACCTCCTCACCGTTAGCAGTGAAAGCTAACCTCATCACTGTTAGTAGTGAAAGCTAACCTCCTCACCGTTAGTAGTGAAAGCTAACCTCTTCACGGTTAGCAGTGAAAGCTAACCTCCTCACCGTTAGCAGTGAAAGCTAACCTCCTCACCGTTAGAAGTGAAAGCTAACCTCTTCACGGTTAGCAGTGAAAGCTAACCTCCTCACCGTTAGCAGTGAAAGCTAACCTCCTCACCGTTAGAAGTGAAAGCTAACCTCCTCACCGTTAGCAGTGAAAGCTAACCTCCTCACCGTTAGCAGTGAAAGCTAACCTCTTCACCGTTAGCAGTGAAAGCTAACCACATCACCGTTAGCAGCGAAAGCTAACCTCCTCACCGTTTGTAGTGAAAGCTAACCTCATTACCGTTAGTAGTGAAAGCTAACCTCATCACCGTTAGCAGTGAAAGCTAACCTCATCACCGTTAGTAGTGAAAGCTAACCTCATCACCGTTAGCAGTGAAAGCTAACCTCATCACCGTTAGTAGTGAAAGCTAACCTCCTCACTGTTGTCGTTAGCAGAATGCCGGCTAACTCCTCGACTGGAGCCTGCAGTCCGCTGGTGTACGACCTGTTCACGGCCTGGCTCGGCGTCTACGCGCTCTTCCTGCCGCTCTTCGTGCTCGTGCTGTGCGTGGGCTGTCGGCGTGGCGCCGCCTGGAGCAGCTCGGATGTGTTCGTGCTGCACCTGGTGGCGATGGAGGTGGTGGGCGTGCTGGGGGCGTGTCTCTTCTGCGCGGGACACTACGCTCAGAACATGGTGGTGTGGAAACAGGGGCATGACCTGGTGTTTATGGCGGTCGATGGGCAGATCCTCTTCCATGACCTCACCTGTGTGGAGCGATACCTGGCCGTGGTCCATCCAATCACGTACCTGCGCCTGAAGGACAGGGGCGGGGCTCGAGCTCGTCAGCTGAGCGTGGCGAGCGTGTGGGCGCTGTGCACTCTGTTGATGACCCTGTTGATGACCCGTCCTAATATTGTTGATATGGTTTATTACATCATAGTCCTCCCTCTTTTGTCCATCCTCATCGTCTGCTTCTGCACCGCGTCCGTGCTCTTCGTTCTGATTCGCCCGCGGCCAGGGGAAGTGGGCGGGAACTGGAAAGGGCTGGACCAATCGAAGCGTGCGGCGTTTTACACCATGGTGACGATCCTGGGGGTTCTTCTGTCCAGGTTCTTGGTTTCTATTGTGAGTTACATGATGTTCTTCTACCCGACTTTAGACGTGGAAATCAAGTGTCTGCTGTCGGTCGCCTCGTTCTGGCTGGCACTGCCCAGCAGCCTGGTGTGCCCGCTGCTGTTCCTGCGCAGAGCGGGCACACTGCCCACACTGCTCACATGGAAGTAATGACGTCATCTATAATTGTTAATCACATTAATAAACGCTCCTCTAGCCCCTGTCTTTGTGACGTCAAGACTCGGTCGGCCTATAATTATTTCATTTCATTTATTCTTTTTTCATGGTAGTGCAACATTAAATTGAGCCGGCCGTTTGCCCTTTTATTTCCACTAGACCTGACCTTGTGCTTTTATGCTTTGCACTTTCCCATTTACAGTTCGTCCAAACGCATGTCTTTTAACTAAAGAAACACGAGCCCCTCTGCACTGGCTCCGTTTTAGAGCTGATTTAAGATTTTATTGTGTGATTTTAAAGCGTTGATGGTCTTTTATTTAGCTTCACCTGTTTGTTTTAAACTTATTTCTGCGTTATTCCTGTTGTTTACTTTGTTCCTTGTTTGTGCAGCACTTTGGAAACCGTCCGAGTTGTTAAAATGTGCTCTACTGTATAAATAAAGTTGGATTGGATTAATCATATTACTCAGTCACTCAACTTTCTGTCTTTGTGTAGAAATATCTTCTTCTAACTCCGCCTCAGGCCCATAGTTACTCATGTATCCTCACAGCAGAAAACTCTGTCTCTGTGATATTTTTCTCCTCTTTGTGTGAAATGTATTTTGAAAACGGCAATAAACTTCATGAGTTCACGCGGGAAAAGTCATAATAAATCATCTCTGTAGAAGTAAAACATGGGTTTGTCGGCGGCGGCAAATCCAGCCGCCGTTCATCGAATGCAAAGCTGTGGTCCGAGTACGGCCCGGACATGGCTCGTGTGAGTTCACTCTGAGCTTTGAACCAAAAAAATAAGAAGAACTAATATCATCTAATTCAAAACTGAGATAAAAAATCGCTGGTCTGGATTGTGTGGAACCCACAGAGCGCCCACACGTCCCTGGATCATGTTTCTGCAGAGCTCTGACCCTCTTCACATTTGCCTAATCGCTTTTTGCTCCATATCAAAAACAAATCAAGTCAAACCACGCGGCGGCAGCTCAGGTCAGTCTCCTCTTTCACGCTTTTAAAACTCAGAGCTCTGCAGAGCCTCGTGGTCTTTATGTTCCGTTGGGCCATTTCGTTATTGCTGTTAATTTGACCATAACTTTTTCCATATTTGAGATATTTGAGATATTTGAATATGTTTTTACAAAGTGTATTTGGACACATTGGCCACTGACGCAGCCTAAATGTACTGTCCTCATGTTTCCTCCTGTGAAGAAGAAACCACAGATCATGTTGAATGGATGATCTGATAGTGTGACAGAGCTATGAAAAAGTGAATTCATAATGGAAGGGGCAGAAAATATAAAAACTTTACATGAAACAAAAATATACTGAAACGCAAAGCTACTACTGGTCTTTGACACAAGGCGGTTTTAAATTGTAAATCCAATTTTTGCCCAAACTTCCTTTTTATATTTTGTGTGTTCATTTTGGCAATAAAATAGTTACATGTTTTTATATTTTTTCAAACTTCAGTAGTTTTGTGCAGAACTGAAGTGGATTAACATATGATTATGTGAAAACATTTTCATCTACAAAATGTTTACAGCCGTCAGTATGAAATGCCGCTAACTGAACACAAGGGTCAGAGCAACATGAGGCTCAGGAGCCAAATCCGGTCCTCCAGATCCTTTTGAGGACTTTAATTTAAGTGAATGACTCCTAAAATACTAAAGCTATATGAAAGCAATATAATAATAATATTAATAATAATGCATCCGTTTCATATAGCGCTTTTCTGGACATTGAACAGGTCTGACGGGGCAGAGCAAAGGCGGTGTGGCCACATTAAGCACAGCCGTAATAATCCAGCCCATAATAATCCAGCCGAGTGAGTGGCTTTAAAGGAGCATTATGGAACATGATACATGTGTGTAATGTGGGTGGTTATGGGGCCTCCTCACGGCGGCCTCTCTCACGCTCCACCATCAGGTGTTTGTAGAGGGTTTCTGGTCCGTCATCAGTGAAAACCCACTGATCCTGGAGCATCATTAACGACGGCACTTCACTGCGTACATTAGAAGTATTTTATTGAAGTACTTTTGAGACGAAACAGCCACATTCTGCTCCTCGGACGCTTTCAACAGGAAACAAAGAAACTTTGATCAAATTAAGGCTAAAATCTCACTAAGTCAGTCAGAATACAGACGTCGCTTCGAAGCTTAAAAGAGGAAATAACACACTGAAGGATTCTGATAATAACCAATAAATAGGTTTAAATAAATAAATACATAGAAAACAATCAGTAAACACATGACGTTGCCCACATTCGGTTCCATTTTGTAGAAATTAAGAAAAAACATCTTATAACATTAGGTAATAATGTCTTTAAAACTAAGATGTGTGTGATATTGTGATCAGAATCCCCATTTATCCAACAGATCGATAAGATGAGAACATGCACACACCCGGGGGCTAACCACCCGGGGCTAACCACCCGGGGCTAACCACCCGGGGCTAACCACCCGGGGGCTAACCACCCGGGGCTAACCACCCGGGGCTAACCACTCTGCCATCTCACACGGGGCTAACCTTTGCCATCTCACACGGGGCTAACCACTCTGCCATCTCACACGGGGCTAACCACCGGGGGCTAACTACGCGGGGCTAACCACCCGGGGCTAACCACTCTGCCATGATCCTATTTCCAAACAGAACGTACACAAACGGCAGAGTTAAGACACAGAATCGAAGGCCTAATGAAACGAGCAACATGCGTTTTTCCACATTCCACTTCAGACAATCTCCGTATGAACAAAGGTCGTATGTACAAGCGCCGCCCACAAACCACGGGGCGGACAGTTCTCATTCATTTACAAAGAGGAACGGCGGCGCTTCTCGAACGACTCACACCGAACATGAGATGTTTAGAAGAGACTTCGATTTGAGTCAAAGGATTAAAGCTTGTGAAGAGCGGGCGATATATCGTCTATAAAGTCATATCGGATTCACTGTTTGGAAGAGCTGCAAATTGTTTGTTCAAATATATACATTTTACTTTTACAAAGGTTATCCGAGCCTTTTGGATAACTTCACTTCTCTAGATCATTTTCACCAGGGTTTCCTGGGAGGAGATCGAAAAAGCACAAGACGCAGAATTATGGGATTTGAACATTTTCCGATTAGAATAAAATGGGACGTTTAATTATTAAAATGTTTGTTAGACTAACATTTTTACTCTCCATATTATACCTAAAGGGGGCGCTATCACGTTCAATTTGAATTTCTCATTTCTCCAGATTACTTTCCAGCCCAAATGAGCTCGTTCCGATTAACGCCCTAAGAGGAGCTTTTGAAATCTGTCCAGGTCTAAACATGAGATTTATCGTTTAAATGTTTGTTGTTTTAATTGCAAAAAACACTTCCTCCAATGGCAGATCATTTACCATCATTTAACGTCACGAATGCAGGAATGTGCGATTCAAATAAACTCGTCTTCAGAGTGTTTGTGTTTCTGGTGTGAGCCGCTTGAGAACTTCTCGCCGCGATATTTTCCTTCGTGTCCAAACATTTTCAAAAGGCTTTTTTTTACAATCGACATTCTCACAAAGTCTGAATCTGCTTCAGTCCGTGAGGCGGTGACTAACAATCGCTCCTGCGCGTCGTCCAGTGGAAAAAGGAACAAGAGTTTTATTTTTTTCTGTTTTTTGGTCTGGGGTGAGCGATGGCGATGACTTTGAACAAGTTTGAAACAAGTATCTTTCATTTTTCCCATAGACTTAAAAGTGCACGGGAAAAACGAATCTTCAAACTATTCAAATTGAGCACAGAAAAGAAGGGGTCCATGAGGGGGTGCTGTGGAGATACGGGTCCAGGAGGGGGCGCTGTGGGGATACGGGTCCACGAGGGGGCGCTATGGGGATACGGGTCCATGAGGGGGCGTTGTGGGGATACGGGTCCACGAGGGGGCGTTGTGGAGATACGGGTCCACGAGAGGGCGTTGTGGAGATACGGGTCCATGAGGGGGCGTTGTGGGGATACGGGTCCATGAGGGGGCGTTGTGGGGATACGGGTCCATGAGAGGGCGTTGTGGAGATACGGGTCCACGAGGGGGCGTTGTGGGGATACGGGTCCATGAGGGGGCGTTGTGGAGATACGGGTCCACGAGGGGGCGTTGTGGGGATACGGGTCCATGAGGGGGCGTTGTGGAGATACGGGTCCACGAGGGGGCGCTGTGGGGATACGGGTCCATGAGGGGGCGTTGTGGAGATACGGGTCCACGAGGGGGCGTTGTGGGGATACGGGTCCATGAGGGGGCGTTGTGGGGATACGGGTCCATGAGGGGGCGTTGTGGGGATACGGGTCCAGAAGGGGGCGCTGTGGAGATACGGGTCCATGAGGGGGCGTTGTGGGGATACGGGTCCATGAGGGGGCGTTGTGGGGATACGGGTCCATGAGGGGGCGTTGTGGGGATACGGGTCCATGAGGGGGCGTTGTGGGGATACGGGTCCAGAAGGGGGCGCTGTGGAGATACGGGTCCATGAGGGGGCGTTGTGGGGATACGGGTCCATGAGGGGGCGTTGTGGGGATACGGGTCCATGAGGGGGCGTTGTGGGGATACGGGTCCATGAGGGGGCGTTGTGGGGATACGGGTCCATGAGGGAGCGCTGTGGGGATACGGGTCCATGAGAGGGCGCTGTGGAGATACGGGTCCATGAGGGGGCGTTGTGGGGATACGGGTCCATGAGGGGGCGTTGTGGAGATACGGGTCCATGAGGGGGCGTTGTGGGGATACGGGTCCAGAAGGGGGCGCTGTGGAGATACGGGTCCATGAGGGGGCGTTGTGGGGATACGGGTCCATGAGGGGGCGTTGTGGAGATACGGGTCCATGAGGGGGCGTTGTGGGGATACGGGTCCATGAGGGGGCGTTGTGGGGATACGGGTCCATGAGGGGGCGTTGTGGAGATACGGGTCCATGAGGGGGCGTTGTGGGGATACGGGTCCATGAGGGGGCGTTGTGGGGATACGGGTCCATGAGGGGGCGTTGTGGGGATACGGGTCCACGAGAGGGCGTTGTGGAGATACGGGTCCATGAGGGGGCGCTGTGGAGATACGGGTCCATGAGGGGGCGTTGTGGAGATACGGGTCCATGAGGGGGCGTTGTGGGGATACGGGTCCACGAGGGGGCGTTGTGGGGATACGGGTCCATGAGGGGGCGTTGTGGGGATACGGGTCCATGAGGGGGCGTTGTGGGGATACGGGTCCATGAGGGGGCGTTGTGGGGATACGGGTCCATGAGGGGGCGTTGTGGAGATACGGGTCCATGAGAGGGCGTTGTGGAGATACGGGTCCATGAGGGAGCGCTGTGGGGATACGGGTCCATGAGGGAGCGCTGTGGGGATACGGGTCCATGAGAGGGCGTTGTGGAGATACGGGTCCATGAGAGGGCGTTGTGGAGATACGGGTCCATGAGGGAGCGCTGTGGGGATACGGGTCCAGAAGGGGGCGCTGTGGAGATACGGGTCCATGAGGGGGCGCTATGGGGATACGGGTCCATGAGGGGGCGCTGTGGAGATACGGGTCCAGAAGGGGGCATTGTGGAGATACGGGTTCATGAGGGGGCGCTATGGGGATACGGGTCCATGAGGGGGCGCTGTGGAGATACGGGTCCAGAAGGGGGCATTGTGGAGATACGGGTTCATGAGGGGGCACTATGGGGATACGGGTCCATGAGGGAGCGCTGTGGGGTCACTGCAGGTAGCGATAGACCTTGAAGCAGTGGTTCCCGGAGTCGGCCACCACCACGTGTCCGTCGGAGGTGAGCGCCAGCCCCTGTGGCCCGTACAGAGGGTCGGCCGACGTGTTGATGTACGACAGGAACGAGCCGCTGCCGTCGAACACCTGCAGAGACACAGACAGACAGGGGGCACTAGAGAGGTCACGGGAGTCTGACAGACAGGGGGCACTAGAGAGGTCACGGGAGTCTGACAGACAGGGGGCACTAGAGAGGTCACGGGAGTCTGTTTGGTATCCACGTGTAGCACGAAAGGCTGTCACCGAGATGACGCTGTAAGAAATACACACCGGGCGCATGTGCAGACAAAGGGACTAAACTTTAGGGCCGTTTTCGTTCCACTCTTTAACAACATCTGCACTTTCGTCGCTCCATAAGACTCCACACTTTACAGACTCCTGACTGATTTATTGAGCTTTGAATTAAAAACAAGGAGACAGTTTACAGATATTTCACTAATAACTAGTTCATTCCAAAAGTAAACCAGATCCCAAATCCCTCTGAGCAAATCTTTGTAACTAATATGTCACAGAATAAAACCACACGTTTAAACCTGGCTTTGTCTATTATTTATATTTGGAAAATATATTTTTTTCTAAATAAACGCCTTATTTTTTATGTAAAAAGTAAAACATAAACTGACAGAAAACTTGCAATACATTTCCCCTCATATTTATGTCTCTACAGCAGAAGTTTCACACGTTTCCCTTATTTCACCTGGAGCGTCTCGCCTTAATTGGAAAAAATCCAATTGAATGACTTTAATTCCACAAATACGTTAAATCTGAGCATATTTCTTTCTTTAAGAGTCACAAACATTACACTAAAGGGGGAAATTCAATATTCAAAAGACAAGTTGGACACAACGGGAAACTTTTGAGCAAAAAATGAATGTGATTTAGTTAGTTTTGAACGACCCTGACCTGGATGCGGCTGTTTCCCCAGTCGGCCACGATGATGTTCCCGTTGGCGTCGACGGCGACTCCGGTCGGAGCGTTGAACTGACCGTTCCCTTCACCGTTAGAACCGAACTTCAGCACCAGCTCCCCGTCCAGAGAGAAAACCTGAGAGACAGAGAGGAACGTTTACATTTAGGGAAATCACTGAGGGACGTGCAGATTAATCACATAAAGGAGAAGCTTTTCTGTCATTTCACTTCCTGGATAAATCTCCGGCTCAAATCCACAAAACAGAGAATAAACGAGAGAGAGTTTGAGCCGTTTCTGACTCTGACAGAGTTAAAGACGTTCAGGAGGAAACCGACACCACTAGTGTTTCCTTAAACTCGTACCTTTACAGAGTGATTGTGGAAGTCGGTCACGATGATCTCGTTGTTCTTGTTGACGGCAGCGAAGTGAGGACCTTTAAAACAGAACATTATTGATTATAGAACGTCTTTAGTCTGACAGTAGAATGTCTTTAGTCTGACAGTAGAATGTCTTTAGTCCGACAGTAGAATGTCTTTAGTCCGACTGCAGAATGTCTTTAGTCCGACTGCAGAATGTCTCGGTGTCTCACCGGCGAACTGTCGGTCTCCGGTGCCGCGGGAGCCGAACTTGTTGATGAGTTTCCCGCTGGTCTGGAACACGAACACGGTGCAGGCCTTGTTATCCACCACGATCACGTGACCGTTCTGATCCACGGACACGCCTTTAGGTCCCATCAGGCGCCCGGAGCCCAGCTTCGTCTGGAAACACCACGACAACAAGGGCCTAACCACCAGCAGCAGCGTGTACTTTTAATCTCCCAAACAACCACGAGTTCAACATTTAATACTCACTAAATAAAACGGTCATCACTCTGTCCGGGGCAGAGGTCACATTAACTGAAAATTCGTCGTCAATTCGTGAATATTTTTAGCCTTGACGGGTTGAAAATCAAGCCACAATGAAAGACGCTCAGATTCAACCCTAACCGCCCCACACTGCCCCGCCCACACTGCCCCGCCCACGTTCTGTCCCGCCCACACTGCCCGCCCACGTTCTGCCCCGCCCACGTTCTGCCCCGCCCACGTTCTGCCCTGCCTACGTTCTGCCTACACTCCCATGTCTTTACGCACCTTGAACTTGCCGTCTCCGTTGAAGATGCTGACCCACTTGTTGTCGTAGTCAGCGATGATGATGTCGCCGCTGGGGTGCACGGCGACGCCCGTGGGCCTTTGCAGCTGCCCCGGGGAGCGGCCGCGCACGCCAAACCGGCTCAGGAACTCGCCCTGAGCCGAGAAGATCTGACAGAGAGACCAAGGTTAAACTCAGACTAAACCGAGAAGATCTGACAGAGAGACCAAGGTTAAACTCAGGCTAAACCGAAAAGATCTGACAGAGAGACCAAGGTTAAACTCAGGCTAAACCGAAAAGATCTGACAGAGAGAGACCAAGGTTAAACTCAGGCTAAACCGAGAAGATCTGACAGAGAGACCAAGGTAAAACTCAGGCTAAACCGAAAAGATCTGACAGAGAGAGACCAAGGTTAAACTCAGGCTAAACCGAGAAGATCTGACAGAGAGACCAAGGTTAAACTCAGGCTAAACCGAGAAGATCTGACAGAGAGACCAAGGTTAAACTCAGGCTAAACCGAGAAGATCTGACAGAGAGACCAAGGTTAAACTCAGGCTAAACCGAGAAGATCTGACAGAGAGAGACCAAGGTTAAACTCAGGCTAAACCGAGAAGATCTGACAGAGAGACCAAGGTTAAACTCAGGCTAAACCGAGAAGATCTGACAGAGAGACCAAGGTTAAACTCAGGCTAAACCGAGAAGATCTGACAGAGAGACTAAGGTTAAACTCAGGCTAAAACCGAAAAGATCTGACAGAGAGACCAAGGTTAAACTCAGGCTAAACCGAGAAGATCTGACGGACAGACCAAGGAATTGTATTGTGGAAATTAAACGCATTCGGGACTTGGTTTATGGTTAATGTCTCTATAACAGCTGGACCTGTCCACAAACCAAAAACTGTCCCAAAGTCCAGCGTCTTCTCCCTCAGCAGATGAAATGATTGAACTTTGAGCGGCAGAGCGTGGTTGTACCTGGACGCACTGGTTGTTGCTGTCGGCGATGAGGATCCTGTCGCTGGACGAGGCCACGCCCTGGAGGTTGGTGAACTCGCCTTTGTTCCTGCCTTTGGTTCCTGCAGAAAGAGCAGATTTAAACACATAAAGAGGTCAGTGAGAGCGTCCCGTACCGATGCGGTAGATGAGGTCGTCCTCGATGGGGTTCTGGTGCTTGCGTCTCGGCGTGCCCAAAGCGCTGCTGGCCCGTTTGGAGCCCTTCTTCTTCTGCCCGGGGGACTTCCCGCGCCGTTTGGCCCCCTCGGAGCCCGTGGAGGGCGTGGCGTTGGCCGCGGAGTTGGTGCCCGTGGTGGTGGACGGGGACACCTGTGAGAACGATGAGAACCTTAGTATTTGGTGAATGGTCTGCACTAAATGTCCAGGGGTAAAGAAGAGCTGCAATATAAAACCAAACCCTTTTACGTCGAATTTAAAATTGATATTTCTTCATAAAATGTCTTCCCCTTATTCACCTGCAGCGTCTCGCCTCAAAAATCAAACAGGCTTAAACTGAGGCTAAAATTGAACTAAACTGGAAACTCAGGACTAAAACTCTGGTATTTAGGAAGTGCTTGCAAATATGAATACGAGATGCAGATCCAGATTAGGGCTGAACGATATGGACAAAATTTAATATCTCGATATTGATATGCCTTCTGTGGACCCACCACCTCCAGGACGAGCCATATAGGGTTGGAGCATTGTGATTTGGGCAACTCCAACAGCTGCCCCCACGACCCGGCAACGGACAAGTGGAAGAAAATGGATGGATGGATATCTTGAATGTTCATACCTCGGTATCGATACAATAACGATATATCTTTCAGCCCTAATGCAGATCCTCGTGGCCTCACCTCGATGTCCGACAGCCGGGACACGCTGAGCCTGAAGGGGCTGCCCTTGATGTGCTGGTCGTAGAGGCGCAGGGCCAGGGAGAAGTCTCCATCTTTGGGGACGGTGTAGACGAACTCGTACGTGCCGTTCTTATGGTCCACGATCTCTCCGTCCACGATGCTGCCGTCGGGAGTGAAGACCTGCAACGGGTCAGTCAGTCACGTTCACAATAACACCTGCAGTCCTGGAGGAGGGTGCATCGCTTACAAGATCATATCCAAGGTGGTATTTAGAAGATATGCAAATTTACAGGATCGAGATTCAATCAAGATTTTGTTTCTTTTTTTTAAGTGGAAAAAATAGTTTAAAACTATGGGTAAAAATGGGGGAACATTTGGGGAAAGAAAATCAGGAATTGCTGGGTTGCAGGCGACATCACAGCGTTCTAAAGGCCAATACTATTATATGGAGGAAAAATTATTTAGTTTTTGAGGAAATATTTGGTCTTGTACAGAAAGTGTGTCCTTTATTCAGGAGAATTATCTCTTTGATTCATCATCGTAATTGAGGAAGTCCCCAAAAAATAGTTACGAGATCAAAAGTGGTATTTGGAAGATATGCAAATACAAGATCGAGTTCATCTCCAAGTAGGCCTGTCACACGAGGAAACATTGAAGTTCGATACACGGAGGCAGGAAAATATCGCGACGAACGATAATACTGCCGAAAATGAATATCTCAATATTTTGGAGATATTCAGCAGTTTTACTCCCATTGCTTCCCCCGAATGTTTCAAAATGTTGCCACATTTCTTGAAAAAAAATAAAAATAGACGCTATATTGCCCAGCTCTATTGCAAACATTAATTTATGGCTTTCATCCTCGTTTTCGTCTCATTTTGTGTGGGCATTTTGATGCTTTTCTCCAGAAGCTTTTAGATTTGGGTAAAGCCAAACTGGAAAAAAACGTGCTCGGTTCAGGCGGGGGTTAAGAGGTTAAGCAGAGACATTAAGCACAGGCTGGATATGTAAAAGTAGATTGTATGTATGTGAAAACAGATGTTGTGTTTTAAACCCGTTCACCTCCGCCGACAGGATGGCGTTGCCGCTCTTGCAGGCCCCTCCGCATTTGTCGCGCGTCACTATGGTAACGGAGGCCGGGTGACCCACGACGCACTGCTCCAGGCCGGCGCCCATGGCCTCGCTCTGGCTGGCCACAGCGCTGCGGAGACGGAGACAACAGAGGCGTTATTTCAGGAACAAAAACCCTTTAAACCCGAGGGGACGGAGCGGATTCACACGGAAAAAACACTCCACAAAGAATCTGCCGTACCTGGTGGTGACGGTTTAGGTCGTACCTGGTGGTGACGGTGGTTTAGGTCGTACCTGGTGGTGACGGTGGTTTAGGCCGTACCTGGTGGTGACGGTGGTTTAGGTCGTACCTGGTGGTGACGGTGGTTTAGGTCGTACCCGGTGGTGACGGTGGTTTAGGTCGTACCTGGTGACGGTGGTTTAGGTCGTACCTGGTGGTGACGGTGGTGAAGGTCGTACCTGGTGGTGACGGTGGTTTAGGTCGTACCTGGTGGTGACGGTGGTTTAGGTCGTACCTGGTGGTGACGGTGGTTTAGGTCGTACCTGGTGGTGACGGTGGTGAAGGTCGTACCTGGTGGTGACGGTGGTTTAGGCCGTACCTGGTGGTGACGGTGGTTTAGGTCGTACCTGGTGGTGACGGTGGTTTAGGCCGTACCTGGTGGTGACGGTTTAGGTCGTACCTGGTGGTGACGGTGGTTTAGGTCGTACCTGGTGGTGACGGTGGTTTAGGCCGTACCTGGTGACGGTGGTTTAGGTCGTACCTGGTGGTGACGTTTTAGGTCGTACCTGGTGGTGACGGTGGTTTAGGCCGTACCTGGTGGTGACGGTTTAGGTCGTACCTGGTGGTGACGGTGGTTTAGGCCGTACCTGGTGGTGATGGTTTAGGTCGTACCTGGTGGTGACGGTGGTTTAGGCCGTACCTGGTGGTGACGGTGGTTTAGGTCGTACCTGGTGGTGACGGTGGTTTAGGCCGTACCTGGTGGTGACGGTGGTTTAGGTCGTACCTGGTGGGGACGGTGGTTTAGGTCGTACCTGGTGACGGTGGTTTAGGTCGTACCTGGTGGTGACGGTGGTTTAAGTCGTACCTGGTGGTGACGGTGGTTTAGGTCGTACCTGGTGGTGACGGTGGTGAAGGTCGTACCTGGTGGTGACGGTGGTTTAGGTCGTACCTGGTGGTGACGGTGGTTTAGGTCGTACCTGGTGGTGACGGTGGTGAAGGTCGTACCTGGTGGTGACGGTGGTTTAGGTCGTACCTGGTGGTGACGGTGGTTTAGGCCGTACCTGGTGGTGACGGTGGTTTAGGCCGTACCTGGTGGTGACGGTGGTTTAGGTCGTACCCGGTGGTGACGGTGGTTTAGGTCGTACCTGGTGACGGTGGTTTAGGTCGTACCTGGTGGTGACGGTGGTTTAGGTCGTACCTGGTGGTGACGGTGGTTTAGGTCGTACCTGGTGGTGACGGTGGTTTAGGTCGTACCTGGTGGTGACGGTGGTTTAGGTCGTACCTGGTGGTGACGGTGGTTTAGGTCGTACCTGGTGACGGTGGTTTAGGTCGTACCTGGTGATGGTGGTTTAGGCCGTACCTGGTGGTGACGGTTTAGGTCGTACCTGGTGGTGACGGTGGGTTAGGTCGTACCTGGTGGTGACGGTGGTTTAGGTCGTACCTGGTGGTGATGGTTTAGGTCGTACCTGGTGGTGATGGTTTAGGTCGTACCTGGTGGTGACAGTTTAGGTCGTACCTGGTGGGGACGGTGGTTTAGGTCGTACCTGGTGGTGACGGTGGTTTAGGTCGTACCTGGTGACGGTGGTTTAGGCCGTACCTGGTGGTGATGGTTTAGGTCGTACCTGGTGGTGACGGTGGTTTAGGTCGTACCTGGTGGTGACGATGGTGCCCATGTTGTGGATGGACTTGCGGAGGCCGTCGGTCTCCAGGATCAGGTCCAGTTGGTCGTTTTCCTCGGGGTCTGTGTTTAGCGTTAGCCTCGTTAGCTCCTCCATTTTCTGCTCCAGCTCTCGCTCCTCGCTCAGAGCCGCTGCGCCCGCCTCCCCGGCCAGGGCCTCCTCCGCCTGGGCCTCGAGCGACGACATGTCGCCCTCGCAGCACGTCAGGCTCTCCATCTGCGCCTGCAGCACCTTCACAACAGAGGACAGAACAGGTTATGGATTTATCTTATGAGTTTATTATACTACACGATAATATGAGCCGCTTTAGCCCTGATGAAGCTCTGTCAGGCGGCAGATATAGCTTCACACGTGGTGTTGAGGCCAAACATGGAGGATTTTTACCTTTTTATCCACCGCCTGAACCGAGGACATTTTCTCCAGTTTGGTGAAAAAAGTGTCAAAATAACAGGATTAAAAAAAGCAAAAAAAGTTTTTTTTAAATTACGAAAAAGTGACAAAGAAAGTTAGGATCACTTCTGTAGCCCTTGGCTTTTAAATGAGGCATTACACTGTTGCTCTCCAGTCGAGAATCTTTTAGATTTGGGTAAAGCCGAACTGGAGAAAATGCGCTCGGTCCAGGCGAGAGGTTAAAAACTAAATCCTGGTTTTCCCGTTTTACCTCAAATGTGAGACATTTGGTTTAACAGTTTGATTGACTTCCTTCACGTGTTTTTAACGTGAGTCTAAAATGATCTTGGCTCCACACGGTTCCTCTACAGTCCTGTCGTCTTGTGTCTCGTCTGGTGTTGACCTTGTGCTTGAGTCCGTGCGTCACGTCCAGCTCCATCAGCAGGACGCTCTTCCTGACGTCCAGCTGTCGGTGCAGATCCTCGAAGCCCGACTGCACGTCCTCCTCGATCGTCGTTCTCTGATTGGTCAGCTGCTGCAGGATCTCCCCGACCAGGACCAGCGCCTCGGACACCTGCGGACGCCTGAGGACACACGGTTATCAGAGTGATGGAAATAAATGTAGAAACTCCTCAAATCCAAAGAGTTTGCCCTGTTTTTACTCTGACTGAGTTAAAACTAAGATGTTAAAGAGGAAATTAGGCACAAATCTCCACATTGACCACATGTTTTCACCTGCAGCGTCTCGCCTTAAAGCCCAAAGTGGGGCCCGCTGAAACAATTCTGTTGGCCCGCCAGAAAGTAGATAGATAGATAGATAAATACTTTATTGATCCCGAAGGAAATTATTCATCAGTCCCTTGCTCACATTCACACAAGCAGAGCAGGATCTACACATTTAAAAGAAGTTAAAAATAATAAAATTATAAAATTAAAATAACACATTTAAAAGAGAGAGCAATAAATACAAGATAAGTTAAGTTAAGGCACTGCTAGATAATGCTCAAGACATTTCCCTCTCTCCTCCTCCTCTGCTCCTCCCTGACGTGGCTCTGTTATAGAGCCTGATAGCATTAGGGACAAAAGAGTTCTTCAGTCTGTCCTTGGAGCATCTCAGAGAGCGGAGTCTGGAGCTCACGGCGCTTCTCTGGTGGGAGAAGACCGAGTTAAGGGGGTGGCTCTGATTGAGCAGGATTGACCTGATCTTAGAGAGCGTCCTCTGCTCCACCACCCTCTCCACTGAGTCCAGGCCCAGACCAACCACTGAACCAACTTCCTAATGAGCCGGTCCAGTCTCTGAGTGTCCCTTTTTCTTGCGCTGCCCCCCCAACATACAACGGCATAAAAAAGAACACTGGACACAATAGACTGGTAGAACATGTACAACAACTTAGAACAGACCCTGAATGAGGCCAGCCGTGACATACTTTTGCGCCGCATCTGGTTAATACTAACTCTCTCCCATTCATTCTCAATGGTAAATGTGGATGCAGTACACCTTTTGGCCACCAGCGTAAAATTGGGGGCGCTGTTTCACTCCTTTTGCAAAGGTAAGGAAACACTGTTGTGGTGTCTTGGTGTTTATCAATCACAGAGCATCAACGTTGCCAGTTTTCTAACTTTTATTGGAAAGGTTGATGACATCAACAAAGGTAGAAAAATTGACTTGGCTAAAAGAATTGATGCTGAACTGACACTTTCAAAATGATCTAATGTGGCATTTTCTTTGAGTGAACAAATGAATGAGGTAAAGTCACTGTAGCTGCTGTAGATACAGGTGTTGTTGTTGTTTACATTTTGCACTTTATTGCTACAATTGTTGATTTTGTTCTACTAAACTAGGATTCTCCCATTTGTTTTAATATAGCATGTTATTTGCATAGATATAACCAAATGCAAATGTATACAGAAAAATAGAATAAAGTAACTATTATTATTTGCAGTTAAATGTGTTTCACTCTTGACATCCCCGTGTTTGGCCCAAAGGCACTTTTTCATTTTGGCCTCGGAGACACCCCTGGCTTAAAGGACAACGGTCCGGGACGTGAGATGGTGACGTACCTGTCCTGCAGCTGCGTGAGCCTCTCCCGGAGCCGGGTCCTGCTCTGCTCTATGGTCTGGTCCAGGTCCTCCGTGGGGTGGTCCTCATGGCCCTGACAGTCCTCACACAGCGGAGCCAGGCAGGACAGGCAGAAGCGCTCCCAAGCCTGCGCAAATCCACCACAAAGTCACCAACACAAACCTGCAGGCTAATGCTTTCACTGCAAGGAAGGTCACGGGTTCGGTTCTCCAAGTCAAAATGAGCAAAAATGTGTTTACGAATGTACAGTTCATATTTAAAGCATTTCATTACTTACTGTTACTGTTAATCTCTTAACTCTTAAATCTAAAAGCTTTTCGACTGGGGCTCACAGCCTATAGGCCAGAGTAACGCCTCATTTGAAAGCTAAGACCTACAAAATGTTTGCTTTTTATGTAGCGTTTACATTTAGGTTTTTTTGGGGTAAAAGCAGGAAAGACGTGACGAGAAAGAAGCTGAATTCTTTATGTAGGTCTTAGCTTTCAAATGAGGCGTGACTCTGGCCTATAGGCTGTAAACGTTTAGATTTGGGTAAAGTCGAACTGGAGAAAAGGCGGGGGTAAGAAGGCGCTTGACCTTGTTCTGGTGCTCGGAGCAGGTGTTCTTCGGCGCCACCTCCAGGACGGTGCACTCCTCGCTGCTGGAGTCGGGCGAGCGCTGGGCGGCCTCCATGGACCATTCCCTCGCCCCCTGCTCAGACTCCAGGGGGCGCTGCGGTGACGGGGGGGGGGGGAAGCGCTCAGCGGCCCATTTCAGGACGGAGCTCCTCTCTCTTCATCTTCGTCTCAGCATCCCCGCCGCAAAAATATCACAATCTCCAAAGAAAAAAAGGCAAAACACGGGTCGGTCAAATCCGTCCGACCTTCGGGGAAACCGTGTTGTTTCAGAGGCACCTGCCGGACAAAACGCAGGGATTAGCCGAGCGACCGGGTCTCTGTTTGATATTAATATTCCACACAGGCCCCTCCCCCTCGGTGGCGCTGGCGTCGGTTACCGTAGAAACCTTTGAAGATTAGTTTGACCTACTTCCATTCATTTCATTCCAACATTTAGGATTTAGGATTGATGTGAATTTTTACAGATTTCTTTTTTGTTGTTGTTGCAATATTACAGGATTATTTAAGTGAGACCCAAAAAATGATATGATGATGGCTGACTTTATTTTGTGACGTATTTATTCACACAACAGGTCTACACCCACGAAGAAGAAGCTTAAGTCGCCTTTAAAAGACGAACGAGAAAATCATGATTTAAACTCTCCCGTCTTTAGCCGCACTGTCTCCCACAAAGGAAATGACCATATTTGGATTACAGCGTCATCTCGGTGACAGCCTTTCGTGCTACACGTGGATACCGAACCTGTCAGTATTTGTGAATGAATAAGCGTGCGAAAGACCAGGGAGCGACACAGACACTTCCTGGATAAATCTCAGAGAATAAACATCATAAAGAGAGAGTTTGGTTTGTTTTTTACTCAAACCTGAGACGTTCAGGAGAAAACTACAGATTGAAGGAATGAAAAAGTCCATTGCCGTGAACAGAAGAAAGATGTGTTTGGATATTTCAAAGCAATAACGACACAAGAAGAAACTTTTGAGCAAATATTTCTCTAAAACTGTACATGCATTTTCAGCAAATCCAGCAGGTGAATGTTTTCTGACCCGGTTTTTCATATTTTAACAAACTTAAGCTGCACAAACAGTCGAGTAATGTCATCGCCATCCACGGAATGCCCGTTTGGATCGGCTCGAGTGCTTTCCAGTGACATGTCGGGCCTTACTTTTGGCCCGGCTCATTCCCTGACTTCACACCCCCTCCGGTTCAGTCTGTTGTGACGTTGTTAGCTCTGGATGCTAACAGGCCCTGTGGCTCTGATCACCATCATTATCTCACGATCCCGTTACGCTCACGCCGTCATTCTCCTACTAAACGTCGCCTCGTTTTTTTCCCACGACCCTTGATCTTTTCCCAAATCCCTCCTCGGCTTTCCCCGCATGCACAACCGGTCTTCCCTCCTCCGAGTCTGTAATTCCAGCTGGATCTGTGGCTGCGGGGGGAACGTGCGTGTGGCGGCGGGGGTTCTGGACGTGAAAGCAGGTTTTTGTCAGATCTTACCTTTGGTTTTGCTGCGGTGTTAAGGCGTCAGGAGCTGGAGCTGCTGCATGTGGGCGGGTCGGACGGAGCGATGGAGAGGAGGAGGGGGAGAGAGAGAGGTGGGGGGAGGATGCAGCATCAGCAGCAGCGGAGGAGGAGGAATGGGGGGGGGAGGGACCGGCGGAAAGCAGGGCGCCGATTTGCCGAACGGTCTGTCGATAAAGAGAGAAAAAGGGGGAGACGTTGAGCTTTGGGGGTTTCATTTTCCTGATATATAATTTATAGGCCGCGCTCACGGGACGTTTTAAGGAGACTATCGTTTAAAATGGAGTGGGTGCAGGAACCTATTGTGGTAACTATGGTAACGGGACTCGGTTCGTGGCCGATATCTCCTTAACGGCCGGACCTATCCGCATGAAACAAAAACTGTCCTCTCCCTCAGCACAGATGAACTGTCACATGACTGTCTCGTCCAATACCTTTTCTGATACTAAAATATGTGTTGTCCAGCACAGAGCGGATTAGCAGGCGTCGTGCTCTTAAACTTGTGATATTTGTATTTAAAAAAAAAAAATCAATGCTACAAATCAATGGGATTTTTCGGTCCGGACTCAGAGACGTGACCGGAAGAAGGTGGGACTGTTGAGCTCTATTAGGGGGCCCGACTGGAAACTGGAGATTGATAAGTGGGGCCTCAACGCTCCAGTCTTTGGGAAAAGCTGCCATAGGCTGTGGTTTAACGGAACCGACAAGCGATGAAAGGACTTTCAGCCGTAAGACGAATGTGGCAGGTTTGAGAATCCAGTGCCTTCCAAATAAAGATCAGGGAAAACATTGGGATATTTTCTGTTTGTACATTTCTTTCTGTGTCTGTGTCTTACCCGTTGAGTTGTATCGCTGCGGCTCCGACTCACATGATCACATGACGATCTAGAATGTCGTCAATTAAACCTATTCCTGTTTAAAGAGAAACATTTGCCATGGAGGCAGAGGAGAGAGTGTAACATTGGTCTTTCTGCATATTCTTCAACATACTGATAATTATAATATTGACTTAAAGCTGAGTATGTTTTATTTATGTTTACTAATAGTCAAAAGGTTTACTAAATGTTGACTAATATTCAAAATAGTACAATTTAGGCCATTGTTGCTTCCTCACCAGCCTGGGCTAAAGTAGCCAAAAAATTAGCCAAAAAGAATAGAATCTGGTCCATGGCCTGTATTAAAACAGCTGCAGTTTATATGGATTATTAAATAAGGAGGACTTTTGTCTTCACACGCACATCCACCTATTGTGTAATAAACTTTAATATAACTTAGATTAATTATTGGGCTACTTTTCACCTGCCAACCCTGATTTGAGCAAAAATAACTAACAGAAAGTTAGCATACAAGCTAGTCGTTAAAATATGAATGAAAACATATATCTTTCGGCTAAAACAGGTTATCAGTCAGTTGGCAAAATGAAAGACACACAAATATGGGCCATAATTGTGGAGAGACAGACCTTGAAACTTCTGTTTGTTGTAAACAGTCGCCAATCATTTTGTTTTTTAGCAGCACGCTAACAGCTAACCGCTAACGGCAGGTGGAGGTGCACTTCTCGGCGGTCAGGCAGGTTTCGTAATAACACCGGTGTAGTTTAGTGCTACTATGCTGAAGTCCTACTATGTTTAAAGTCCTTTTTTATCCTAATCTCACCCCTGCGTTTCTTCACTGAACCACCAGGTGGTGCTGAGCTCTATAAAAGCTCCAGTTCCGCCTCACATCGTCCTTCCGCTGTGACGACCGGCTTGGAGACGGTGCGCATCGAGATGTCCTGCGCGAGCCGAAGGTAAATATCACCTACTGTTTGACTTTTTATCCAATAATATCTGGTTTATTTCATCCCTAAGACATCGGTGACGCGCTGTACGTGTGAATAAATGTCGGATGATTCGTTTATGTTGCGGATGGTGAGCGATTTCGGCCCAAAGGAACGCGCGTCCATGCGTTCCCCTCCCACCGCGCTTGTAGTTTTTTTTAAACGTAGTTCGTAGTTTTAGCTTCTTTACGGGGTAATCTGATGTCCTGCAGAGAAATGCGTGGTTTACGTGTCTTTTTTTGGGGGGAGGTTGTATTTAAAGCGGCTAATGCTAAGAGCTCCGTAGACACGTGTGTTCCTATCGCGCAAGTTTTAGATGTTAAATTACAACTTTATTCCCCCTTTTTTGTGTTTTACTATTTTGTAGTTGGCACCAAAGAACACAAAGGGATTATCGCAATGATGAGCCAAGAACATATTTTTTTATATATCACTGCATTTGTTCCACAGTTGTGAAATTCAATTCGTGGAGCAGAATTTGAATAAGAAATATTAAGTAGGGGCACTTTTTTTAGGCCTATATTACATTAAAGAATGACTCACGTGTGCGTCTATTCTTTCCATTTCAGAACCAGATTTCGGTTTCAAACGGCTTCTAAACATTGCCCGGGTCTAGGTGTAATTCAAGCGTATATTCAAACGGATGAACGCATGCCATTGATGTAAACCTGAAAATGCCAAACTTTAATGAATTAAATTGAGTGAAAATGTGAAATTATCCCCGTCTTGTTGCAGGAGGATGTCCGAAAGGCGGCTGAATGAGGAGTGTGATCCTGAGCGTTTTGACCCTGGATAAAACGGTAGGTTAAAAAAAGTGTGCCAAAATCATCAAGGCCTTAAATGTCATAACGAAACACTAAATTTAGATTGAGACTGGCATTGAGTTTAAATTAATAGGAACAGTATGACACTGCACAAACGTTTATTGTACAGGTTCATCCAAAATAACAAAATAACTCTTGTGTGGTCCTTCAATTTTGCACCTTTTTAAAGATCCGAATGTCTAAAGAGCCTGAATTACCACTCATAATAATTTTCTGCTTTTTACAAAAATCTATCAGGTATTGTCTGATAGGCCGTAGTTTAGTGAGGCCTGATTCGCCGTGATGACGCTTTTTCCTGCCATTCGTAGTTTCCTCCAGAGGCCGAGAGGCCAAAGACGGTTCAAACCTTCCTTGGATGTCTGAGCGAATCTTAAAACCGAGTCTCCTTTAGCTCTATTTTAATTTTGCTGTGTCTAACTTGGACTTTCTCTTTTTCTCTCAGGTGTTTGACTATCTGGGCTTTGAATGTTGACTAAAGGTGAGCATCTTAGTCTTTTATCAAATCAGGAGGGAGACTTTAGTGGGGGCAGAGGATTCGCTGTGATGACGCTTTTTCCTGCCATTCGTAGTTTCCTCCGGAGGCCGAGAGGCCAAAGACGGTTCAAACCTTCCTTGGATGTCTGAGCGAATCCCAGTCTAGTTTGAACTCTGTCAAAAACATCTCTTTACGATGTTGGTTCTGAGATTTATCCAGGAAGTAACGCCAACATGGCTGTCTTTCCCACGCTTATTCATTCACAAATACTAACTTGTTTGGTATTTACGTGTAGCACAAAAGGCTGTGACCGAGGTGACACTTTAATCTCAGTGACGGAGAAATAAAACACAAAGAGCCGTAAATCCCATTGCTATTAAAATAAGAGAACTTGATCTAAAAGTTTAAATTATTGCTTTACTTCATAGAAAAATATGTTTTTTTCCATGTCTGTTTGAGACTGTTCTCACATTTTTAATCTTGTCTTCCGTGTTTTCCAGATGGAGTCGTGGTTCGGCGCCGGCTCTTGGGCGAGGTCTTGGATGCCAGAACTCTCGGGTCGACGGTGAGGCTTCATATGTTTGAGATTGTTTAACCTGAGCTGCTATTATCAAATCGGGAGGAAGACTTTAGGGAGCAGTGGATTCGCTGTGATGACGCTTTTTCCTGCCATTCGTAGTTTCCTCCGGAGGCCGAGAGGCCAAAGACGGTTCAAACCTTCCTTGGATGTCTGAGCGACTCAAGACTTTACTCGTGTGACTTAGTTCATCTGGAGTCGAATCTAAACTTGCTTTTTATCGTTTTCAGAACTCGTCTTTTTGAATCGGCGCCTCCGGGAGCGAGACGTGAAGAGCTTTTGTCCCTCAGGCTTCGCCGTCAGAACGATCTCGTCTGTCGTGGTTTTGCCAGTCGCCTGCAGGACGATGGAACAAACTGTTTAATACATTACGTTTCACAAAGTATGTTTTACTTTCCCTGGTGCTTAAAGGCCTGATGCGGTTAAAGATTCAATAAGTGACTACAGAAACGAGGGGCAGAACTTTGAATTGCTCTTCTGTTTGGGAATAAAAAACAATTTAATGGAACAATTTGCTTTGTCATTCAGTATGTGACTGCACGAGTTTATACATTTCATAGTCTTGGAGAGTTTTGGAACTATAGTTTGGTCAGCATTGAAAGATGCATACAGGCAATGTAAACATCTGCTGTGCTGCTCAAAGGGAATAGGAGGAAGTTAAAAACTTCCTCCTATTTTTAACAGATAGTTAAAAACTATCTGTGCTCATTGACAAAGTAACATGAGCAATAAGTGAAACTACTTTACTCTTAAAGGGCATCTAATTGCATTTAAAGCAACATCTTGCAATGATTTAATTATTTTAGCAACTGTAAACTCAAATGTTTTCAATATACATGTATATTTTATCTTGACTCACTCGGTTCAGGTGGGGTTTGATCCAGTTTGGCTTGAATCAAAATTGCGATAAATTTTAAGAGGATTAAAATGCAGTTCCCCCGACCTCCAAGGTCATGCGGGTCAGGTTGACACACAGTGGCAGCGGCTCAGTCGCAGCAGCTCAGGACTAACACCTGAACACTATTTCGTTGCACGCTTGTACAATGACAATAAAGCACTAACTCACTCCTGTCACTTGACCTGAAAGACGAGGCCCTAGTGTCATGTCCTCAGCCTCTTTACATGAGGCACTTCTGTGTAACAAACGACAGCTCCTTATCGGGTGTGTCTTACACTATTTCAACAAACACGGCTTTTATTTTGTTAATACTTCATGAATCTAAAAGTTTGCAGATTCTGTTCAGCAAAGAGTCTCTAAAATGTAAAAGCCTTGGGTGAGCAAGAGCTGTTGGGCTTTTCCCAAAGGATTATGAAACTGAATATTTGGTTAATGAAATGTGTTTTAAATGTGTGTTTTATATTCGCTAAGTGTTCATATCAGAAACATTAACCGTGATTAAGCGCCACTGCAAATGTTTTTAATTACCAAACGTTCAGTTTTATATAAAGTGATTTTCTACATTTCATTCTTCCATAATAAATCTATAAATACAATTTTAGAAAATGTATAAATTTGTGTGTGTACGTGTATATATATATAATTTACGTTAAAAATGACATTTGTGTTAATATACGGTTCTCTGTGCCTTTAAAAAAATGAAAAATGTTAAAAAAATAAAAATCCGTCGCGTGTCCATTTGACAGCTGCGCGTTTTGTCCCTCCTCGGCCGCCCTCCTCTGGGGCTCCGTGGCAGCAGCGGCTCCTTCGCGCTGATGTGGCCGCCTTTGGGCTCTTCTCCCCGGGATAACTGAGCAGCAGCGCGGCCATGGCGGGAGTTCACCCTCAGGTACGTCCGAGCCGCCCGGAACCGCGAGTTTTTACCGGAAAAACGCGCAGATTTGGCGGAGAAATGAGCACGAAGCTAAAAGCGGCGCTAACGCAGAAGAGCCGAAGCGTATGTTCATCACAAAAGCACAGATTCCTGCTTCGTAAAGCCGTTTTCTGACAGACATTGCATGACTAAGCGTTCCTTAGGCTGTTTCTGGAAAATGTGTCTCCAACCTACTTAAAAAGTCCTCAGGGAGTTTCTATTTTTGTGATTTTGAAACAGGACGAGCTCCTGAAGATGAGCCACCGGGAGAACTGGAGGTAAGGCGATAATAACACGAGCACGTTTCTGTCACTTTTCTGTTTGTTTTGTGTTTCATCCTTCTATGTTGACGCTATGTTTAAAAAGCTTATAGATTTGGGTAAAGTCAAACTGGAGAAAATGTGCTCGGTTCAGGTGGAGGTTAAGAGGTTAACCTGCAGATGAGCTAAGTCCCGGTGGCTTTAACACATTTGTTGAGAAAACAAGGCTATTCCATATATTCCAGTAATATGAACTGATACAAGAGGCCAGACTTTTGCTCTGCCTGATCCCGTCAGTGGGTCGGTCTGAGGGGCCGGTGACACGGTTGCCTCGCTTCCGTCAGTCTACCCCAGGGCAGCTGTGGCTACAACAGTAGGTTATCACCGTGGAGTATAGAGTGAATGAATAATGACAGTGCAGCGCTTTGAGAAACTTTGTAAACAGCCTTGTAAAGCGCAAAGTGTAAGGCATTATTATTATTATTATTATTATTATTATTATTATGAGTTACTGTAACAGGACATTTGACCTCTGCCTTTATAAACCCTGATAGATTTTTGGGCTTAATGTTTATTGTCAATCCATTTATCTGCATTATTTCATGTTCCTAATGTAATCATCTTAAAATAAGTACATATTAAAGTAAGTCATTTTCCAGCTTTGTTGGAGTTCCTGCGGTGGAATGGTTTATCGTGATGGGTTTCCGGCCTCGATGTGAACTGTCGCTCGTGTTTTCGTGATGAACGCCACATTTGCTCCGGGGCTTTTGTGAACGGCGAGTCGTGCGTTTGGTGTTTTTCAGGGCGCAGCACGAGCGCCTGCACCTGAAGCACCGCGGGCACGAGGCCATGCACGGCGAGATGGTGCTGATCCTGGTGGCGACGCTGGCCGTGGCTCAGATCGTCCTGGTGCAGTGGAAACAGCGCCACCACCGCTCCTACAACGTAACTGCAAACAGGCACAACACGCTAGAGCCCGACCGATGTGAAGCGCGCTGGCCGATATTTGAAGTTATTTAATTTGATGCTCTTGCTTTTGTATCTTTCAAACACTCTCTAGTTAAACATTTATTCTAATAAAGGCTTCGATCATTAAAATCTATAGAAATATATTGAATAAAGGTCGACCGATGTGGGTTTTTCTGGGGCCGATCTGCACCAACGATCTGTTTGAAACATGTTTGGTCTATAATCCTGTGTATGAAGCTTCTGAACGTGTCAGTGTGAACAGTGACAGCAGGGGGCGCTGTATATTCACGTATAGTTGGTGCTTCAGAGGGAGCAAACTTACCTGGATGTTTCTGTTTCTCCTGAGGCTGAAGAAGTTGCTCATTTTAAAGCCCAGACTGAGCCCTGTCCATTACAAAAAACTGGAAGACTTTTGATTCCGGAGATTTCGGATGATATTAAAAATATATATCTAATAAATATCTACAGCGCGCACACACACGGCTGTGCGGGAGAAACACACCGTTACACGTAACACGGAGCGTCTGACAGTGATGTCACAGGGGCTTTATCTTCAGGACAGTTTTAAATACTGTCGTGTCTGAAGCAGAAGCTGTAGATGAAGCGACGAGGAGAGAAACGTCTATTGTGGTTTAATCTGTTTGACAAAAGCTATAAAGCCAAGAGATTATTATTATTTATCCCAATTTCTAACAGGCTACTTATCCAAATTAATAACTTTTTATAATGAAACTGACGTGTCTAAAACTAAAAGCATTTTCGTCCAGAAGGCAAACACGGCCCTGGTAGGCTCTCCAGCTTTGCATAAAACTGTGTGAAACGTCTCGACTCAAAACTGAAGTTTGTTTTTGACCTTTATAAAAGTTATGCAGCACAAATGATTGAGCAATGTCGCTCTTCTCCGTTAATGCTCCTCAGTTCAGAGCGTGAACATTTCTGAAACCGGAGGAAATCGAGTGTGAGACGTTTCTTATTATTGATGTCGTAACAAGGGAAACCACAGGACCCACTGTGCGTTTGGAAACACACGGCTGTTCAAAACGCTGCAGCGGCTTCAAACGACCAGAAGGCAGATCACATCGACCCGTTAAGAGGAAATATAGTCAGTGATTTGTTCAATTAAAAGTGAATCGATGAAATTAGTCGATGCAGAAATCTAGAACTCAGGCCTCTGTGTCTCGTCTGAACTGTTGCCTTTTTACAGATAATTGTGCGACTGTTGGTGCAGAACGTCCTGCTCTGGGTAATTAACTTGCCCCGGGGCAGAAAACCTCACTGTGAAAATGTCAGAGAATGGAATGAATAAAGCTGTGTGTTCTGTAGACAAGTTTTATGTAAAAACGGTGTAAATACGAAAACATTCGGTTCATTTAATACCAGCTGAAATCCAATTGAATGCTTTTTAATGACATTCAACGCCGAGATTTTGGCACAATTAATGACATTCAATGTGTATTAACGCAGCGTAGAAATACTGTAGGAATAAAACATTTATCATTTTAAATACTTAAACTCAAACAAAAACTAATCCTGAGCACTGATCTCTGGGGCCGATATTTAAAATGTCTGGTTTATAATCCCCTGTATTATTTTTCTCAACTAAAGTGGGTCAGTGTTGAACTGTGACAGCAGGGGGCGCTTTAGTAGAGGCATGCATAGAACACTAAGAATGGATTTATTGTCGCCGACTTCTTCCTGTGTGACTAATGTTCTAAATAATGGAGCTGGCTCCAAAAACCCAGTCACATAGCTTCACCCTGCACTGAAGCCTCCCCTCAGTCCATTCTTTTTATTCAGGACGGGTTTATAGATACTTCAGAGGGAAACATTAGCAGATTCAAAAACAAGCCATCGAACATTTCTGATTAGGGCACCAAAATGTCTAAGCAAAAGTCTGCAACATAAAATATCTAAAATAGGATCCGAGGTGTGCAAACTTGTGACCGATGCTTCCCAGCTCCTGAGGCCCAGGAAGTCGCGTGAGGCTCATGTTAAGGCTCTGACTGAGCTCTTTCCAACATCATGTTCCGTTCCGGAGATATCGGCCTTTTATCGGCATGAAATTAGCCAATATTGTAAATTACCTACAGGTTTGTATCGGCTCGATATATCGGCTCGATATATCGGTCGACCAACTGTGCAGAATCCTCCGGTTTCCTAACCAGACTGGAACATTTGTCATTAAATAATGTGATAAAGATGATTACGTGACGGACTGAGCCTGAATGAATGAACTCTTGTGTCTCAGCTGGTGACGCTGCTGCAGATGTGGGTGGTGCCCGTTTACTTCACCGTCAAACTTTACTGGTGGAGGTTCCTCTCCATGTGGAGCATGTTCTCCGTCATCACCAGCTACGTCATCTTCAGGGCCACACGGAAACCGCTCTCCTGCAGGACGCCCAGGTGAGTCCAGGAAACGAACCGCTCTCCTGCGGGACGCCCAGGTGAGTCCGGCAAACGAACCGCTCTCCTGCAGGACGCCCAGGTGAGTCCAGCAAACGAACCGCTCTCCTGCAGGACGTCCAGGTGAGTCCAGCAAACGAACCGCTCTCCTGCAGGACGTCCAGGTGAGTCCAGGAAACGAACCGCTCTCCTGCAGGACGTCCAGGTGAGTCCAGCAAACGAACCGCTCTCCTGCGGGACGCCCAGGTGAGTCCAGCAAACGAACCGCTCTCCTGCGGGACGCCCAGGTGAGTCCAGGAAACGAACCGCTCTCCTGCAGGACGTCCAGGTGAGTCCAGGAAACGAACCGCTCTCCTGCAGGACGCCCAGGTGAGTCCAGGAAACGAACCGCTCTCCTGCAGGACGTCCAGGTGAGTCCAGCAAACGAACCGCTCTCCTGCAGGACGTCCAGGTGAGTCCAGGAAACGAACCGCTCTCCTGCGGGACGCCCAGGTGAGTCCAGGAAACGAACCGCTCTCCTGCAGGACGTCCAGGTGAGTCCAGGAAACGAACCGCTCTCCTGCAGGACGCCCAGGTGAGTCCAGGAAACGAACCGCTCTCCTGCAGGACGTCCAGGTGAGTCCAGCAAACGAACCGCTCTCCTGCAGGACGTCCAGGTGAGTCCAGGAAACGAACCGCTCTCCTGCAGGACGTCCAGGTGAGTCCGGCAAACGAACCCCTCTCCTGCAGGACGTCCAGGTGAGTCCAGCAAACGAACCGCTCTCCTGCAGGACGCCCAGGTGAGTCCAACAAACGAACCGCTCTCTTGCGGGACGTCCAGGTGAGTCCAGCAAACGAATCGCTCTCCTACGGGACGCCCAGGTGAGTCCAACAAACTAACCGCTCTCCTGCAGGACGCCCAGGTGAGTCCAGCAAACGAACCGCTCTCCTGCGGGACGCCCAGGTGAGTCCAGGAAACGAACCGCTCTCCTGCAGGACGTCCAGGTGAGTCCAGCAAACGAACCGCTCTCCTGCAGGACGTCCAGGTGAGTCCAGCAAACGAACCGCTCTCCTGCAGGACGTCCAGGTGAGTCCAGCAAACGAACCGCTCTCCTGCAGGACGTCCAGGTGAGTCCAACAAACGAACCGCTCTCCTGCGGGACGCCCAGGTGAGTGTGTCTGAGTGACTCATGTCCAGGTCAAAGGTGTATCTCGTCCTGTTTAACCCCTCGTCTTCTTCCAGGATGGTGTACAAGTGGTTCCTGCTGATCTATAAGCTGAGTTACGCCGTGGGGGTGGTGGGATACCTGGCCATCATGTTCACCATGTTCGGCTTCAACGTCTTCTTCAGGTCGGTCTCCGTCTTGTTACAGTAAAGCAGATTTAAAGCGGGACGCGTGTTATTCCTTCCTCTCTCGGACCGTCGGTTTATAATGATCCGGTTTGTGACGCAGGATAAAGGCGGAGGACTCGATGGACGTGGGCGTGATCCTGCTCTTCTACGGACTGTACTACGGCGTCATGGGCCGCGACTTCGCCGAGATCTGCTCCGACTACATGGCCTCCACCATCGGGGTAAATGCTCCTCCCCTCCTCCCGCTTCAGTCTGTGTTCATATCTCGTTCTTAGACGTGATTCTGTGTCTGCTGCACGACAGTAAATACTTGTGCTTCTACAGTACTACAGTAAATATTTCTTTGTCCGTAGTACTGCAGTAAATACTACGGTGCTACAGTAAATACTTGTCTGTCCGCAGTACTACAGTAAAGGCGGGATGCCCAGTCGCAGTCTGAGCGGGGACATCTGTGCCGTTTGTGGGCAGAAGATCCTGGTGGAGGTGGACGACGAAGGCTTAATCGAGGACACCTTCCAGCTCTCCTGTGGACACATGTATCCTCCTGCACAGAACTGCAGCAGTTAGCATTAGCATACTGCTAATGCTAACTGCTGCACAGGACTGCAGCCGTTAGCATTAGCCTTCTGTAGCTGTGTGGTGATGAAAAATGCAGCGATTGCATTTTGAGGTTCAGTGAAACTTACTAACTTCAGTCGAACCAGTTTTCATCACGATGTTTCTCCGCTGAGGCCTAGGGACTTGTGGGAGGACTTGCTTTAAAGCCCTGACCTCATCACGTTTGGTTCCGGAGGTTTCCGCTATTATTGCCGCTAGATCGGCCGATGGCAGATATCGGCCCGATATATCGGTCGACCTCTATCTCCGACACGTCCCCTGGAGATAATGCGAGTCTCCAGTTAGTCTCGGTGAAGAGGAGAACAGTTTTGATTTCAGAGGAGTCTCCACTTGGTTTGAGAGGTCTCTGCGGTTATGGTAAAGAGTCGTATGGAGTCTC
Source organism: Proterorhinus semilunaris (assembly GCA_021464625.1). Lineage (NCBI taxonomy): Eukaryota > Metazoa > Chordata > Actinopteri > Gobiiformes > Gobiidae > Proterorhinus > Proterorhinus semilunaris. The sequence continues at coordinate 22,249,785 of CM038364.1, read as the reverse complement.
TTTGGGATCTCCTTGGTATCTGACAGGTCTCGGAGACATTGAAGGGACGTCACGGAATAAAAGAAATCGCCTTATCTCCAGGGGACATCTCTGAGACGTCTCCGTGACCAGCTGCAACTCTAGTCTCCGGGCCGGTGAGATAATGAGGTAAACCACTGTAAACCTGGAGTGATGCGTCTCTGTGACCTATGGAGGTGTTCCATTCAAATCCACCCGTTTGCAGCTGGAACAGTCATTTACTACATTAAAGGGATATTTCAGGATTTTTGACATAGGGCCTCATTTATTTTTCTTAAATTCATGCAGTTCTTATATTTGAAGAGTCTAGTGGCGCTAGGCTAGGGCAAGGCTAAAGCATGTCTATGGTATCAGTTAGCATTAAAAACAGTCTGACTCGCTCCACAGAGCACCTGAGGTAAATCACTTATAACTCCAGACTAACCATATAACTAACATTGGCTTACAACCACGAAGCTGATGCTGCTCAAATACAAGTAATTTCAAATGCAGAATGGTTATAATTAAAATAAGGACTCCAAACTTCTAAAAGGCAGTTTCGGTCGAGCAAAATCCTAAATGTGTCAGATGTTCCTGGACCTGATTGAAATGTAACTTTTTAAACGTAAAGCACATTTTCACACGGCTTGAGTCTCACCTGTTGATATTTTGTTAAACCACTGTTGTTGTTCGTTTGCCGTTTCTCTTTCTTTCCTTTACGAGTCGCCGTAGATTCCACGAGTTCTGCATCCGCGGCTGGTGCATCGTGGGTAAGAAGCAGACGTGTCCGTACTGCAACGAGAAGGTCGACCTCCAGAGGATGATGAGCAACCCGTATCCTTTACATCCACATGCAGCTCGAAACGTAATAATCTGTGCTTTTATCATTTATAAAAGGTTATTTATCTGGGGCCCCCTACAATTCAGGGCCCCACACAATTGCCCAGTTTTCCTCCTCAATTGTGACGGCTCTGTTCTCCACTTTTTTCCGGCATAAGTTCATAAAAAAACACAATTAAACACAGCTGCAGTTTTTGACTGAAATTTAACACTCAAAAAGTTTCCCGTTGTGTCCAATTTGCTTTAGAATATGTTTGCAAATCACACACACATGTTTACTGACTCTTACTGATTTGAAAAAGAAACTAGTACTAGATTACCTGCAGAACTAACTCATTTACTCGTTACTCTGAAAACGTAATCTGAGTCGTAGTAGCTCCTACAGACTCTACATTACAGGCTTGGACTATGTTCAGAGATTATTCAATATCTAATTCACAGACAGATTTATTGAACTTTGAACCCAAAAACCAAGAAGAAATTAGAATTTTTACAGAATTCTTTCACTAAAAACTAGTTTATTAAAACAATAAATCCATGTCATATTGATCATGTCTGTAGGTCAGAGCAAAACAGGCCACTGAAGTTACTATGATCATTTATAAAACGTGGTTCATGTGTCTGTGTCCCTGTTTAGGACGGGGCAATCTGAGCAATCCCAGCAATCTTTAGGAGCTCATGGCCTTAAATGTTGTTGTTCTAGGTCTTAAAAAGGTCTTAAATTTCTCATTGCAAACATTTAAACCCGACTCTTTCCATAACAATTTTATTTGAAAACCTAACACGTTTTTGTCTTACATTTGTGTCAGTCATCCATGTTATTAATGTGCACGGTCCCGTCTTAAATGAATAAATCCACAGCAGACGTTTCATCTCTACATTTAAATGTTTTTCCATGTTCACCTGCAGCGTCTCACTTTAGGAAACGAAATATCCACAGATTGGAAATGGCTATAAAATAAAAAGCTTTTAAAAAAGGTTTTCCTGAGCGCTTGTCCAGCTGGGAGAAGACCCACGTCCTGTACGGGCAGCTGCTGGACTGGCTGCGGTACCTGGTCGCCTGGCAACCCATCATCATCGGCGTCGTCCACGGCATCAACTTCACCCTGGGCCTGGAGTAGAACCCGCGACCTTTTAAACGTCTCGACTGTTATGGTCTTTGGGACTGCGCTCTCGCCGCCTGTCGCCAACAGAGGGCGCCAACAGAGGGCGCCAGACTCGACTACAACAGGAAGCTTCAGCTCGTTTCACAGACGGCGTTACTGAATTGAAAGTTTGTCATGTTTAAGCTGGAACTATGGGCCTGAGGCGGAGTGTCTCACGAGCCGCTGCTGGCTTTATTTATTAAAGGTTTTTCAGAACTTTTCTCTCTTCTCTTCTTTTTTTAAAAGCTAAAAAGTCATGACATCAGGCCTTTGTCTTTAAAATGCAGTCAGGATTTATCATGACCTGTTCACAGAAGTATTTGGCCGTCTCCTCATAGCCCACATGCCTGATTTTGATGTGGAAACATTCAATAAAACTATATATTTTCCCCATCCTAACACATTTGCAAACACAAAGGTGCAGGACTAAAGCTCGGTGATATCAGGCTGTAGTTGTTGCCACGTGGATATAAATGTCTTTGGCCACTCCCATAACGACCCACTTTACCCTAAAGTCACTTGAAACACTAACTTGCGGGGGCTGCCCCTCCCTAAGTGAACTGACCTGGTTAGATTCACTGTGGCCTTAAAGCAAAGTTCATGGAAAATGACTTTTCTCACTTAAGTTAACCGATGCAAATCTCATTCAGCTGCAGTTTGGGGTTGGAATTGTACATAGTGTTAATGTTTGTGACGAGTAGGGCTGGCCCATAATCTAACCTCAACTAACTTTTTATTTTGACAGAGCGGGCATTAAGGGTTAAGGATAAACTAGAAATGCACTGCGGAATTGCATGAATCTAATGCAGAAATTGCATAAACTGTCAAAATTCCTATTAAGTTGTAAAATGCTGCATTAAATGCAAAAATCCCCGTTAAGTTGCATAATTGTGTTATAATTGCAAAAATCCCTATTTTGTTGCAGAAACTGTAAAAGCTGTTGAAACTGCAGAAACTCAACGTTGTATAAACTGTTTAAATCGCTGAGAGACGTAACTGTATCAAAGTCTTATTAAAATGCATGGCAGGATTCCCAAGCCTGTAGAAAAAAACTGGAAAACTGCAGAACTCAAATGTTGAGTTCTGCAAAAATGCTGAAAACCATCAATCAATAAAGGTGTGGGGAACAATATGAACCTTTGCTATAAACACCCTTTAGTACATCTTTTTTTTTACTGCGGAGAGTCTGCACTTTAGCCATAAAGGACTTTAACAGTAAACAAACAGCAGCTTATGAACTCTTTTTGAGACCTACACATTTCTTCTGAAACACTGACGAGGCACCGAGAGCCTCTGTAGGATCTGATCACTTAAGAAACCTGGACGTATTACAATCGTTGACCTGTGACCTTACGACAGGATCTGGCCTCAGGAGCAACATACAGAGATGGAATAAAAGCTGCTATGTGGGGAAACGGTTCCTGAAAGGGGAAACGGTTCCTGAGAAGAGGAACATGAAGCTGCACACGCCTCAGACTCGTGTCCACTCCTGAGCAGGATGTTTGGAACTGTTGAATGACGCCTGTATGTCTGCATGAACCTCGCTCAGTGTCCAGAGATCTCGCCTCGAGGAGCTGCTGCCCTGGTTTATGCAACGGCCGATCTGAGCCTGGGATAATGATTCTCTGTTCAGGGTCTAGAAGTCACCTGACTCGGCACGTTGAACATCTGCATCTCATCTGCTTGGTGATCAGTTGGTAAACGTCCAAGGGTTTCCTTTCTGTCTGCGAGATCTATCAACAAAATAAATACAAAAAGGCACAACCTGAGGTAAGACTTTACTTTTCCATCTAACTTGGGACTGATTCATGATTAACCCCGGTGAGGGGAAATAAGGTGTACTGGATATTTTAGAAACGCAAAGGTTAGGGAGAGTAAATCTCAGAGAGGTCCGAGTCTTACCCGAGCCTTTTCACAATAACGTAATGACGATTTACCGCCGATAATGTAATAATCATTACGTTATTGCGCTGACGAGAGGAAATCGTTCACAAACCCGGTCTTCGATTTATTTTATTTTGACAGGGACCGTGTACAGGAGCATTAATTAATTAATTAATTAATTTTCTACCAGACTTAAACTCTCTGAGCTCATTTCCATCTGCAGTCCAGACAATTACAAAACTGCACATAAAGCACAAAACAAAACAGTTCAGAACATTTACAGACAGTGCTATTTTAAATTTTATTTTAAAAAAAAATGTAATCAACGGGAAAGCTTGTTCCTCTATTGCTGGGTTGCAGGTTCTAACATGAGATGATGTCACATGACCCAGCGGGGGGGAGGGGCCAGTTTTTCCTATTAACAGCATTACACTTTTACAAGTCGTATCTAAAAAGAAAATGTTTGAATTACAAACATGATCATGAATATCAGTCACTGGGTCCATGATGTCTCTGTACAAGACCAAACATGTCCTCAAAAACTAAATCCTTTTACCTCTATATAATATTATAGGCCTTCAGGACGCTGTGATGTCACCTGAAACCCCGCCCCCTGCCCAGACGTAAAGTTTATTTTTCTTGAATGCCGACATGTCCGAGTCTTTGCATAGTTTTAGTGCAGTTGGAGGTTTGATGCATTCGGAGATCGTGTTAAAGGAAAATGCTGATTATGCTGGATTTGGTTTCGGTTCCTTGGTCACTGACTGTTGACCTTGTTCTTCTGAGTCTGATCAGAGGTTCATCGGACAAACCGTTCCAGTTATTAATCACCTTGAAGAGTAACTTCAGATTGGCTGATTTAATGACATATCCAAAGCTGAGCATTTTATATGTGGGTCATATTTGGCAGTGATGATGCTGTGGTGAAATAGGCAATAGTAACCCGGTTATTGTCAGACTCTTGGTTCAGTTTCCTGTTTGTCTGAGGCTTTTTGAGCTGCTTCTGTCTCACTGATGAATATCACATGGAGCCTGATGCTGGGTCAGATAACGGCAGAGACTGAGGCCCCTGCGCTCGGAGGCACAAACTCCACTCCACCACAGAACCCACAGCTTCACATTATTCTGCAAACCGAGCAACGAAGTTTCCATTGAAGAAGCATCTTCACCGCCTTAACTCCAGCGCAAATCTCAAAGCTTCTCAGAGCTCACAGCCTCTGGGCCAAAGTACAGCTTCATTCCAAAGCTATAGGTAAAGAAATATAAAAATAAAGCCTTTCCTTTATAAGTGTATAGAGAAATATTTAATCAATATTTAAACATTATTGCGATGATTAGATGTTTTTTTCTCCTCATTTGGAGTGAGTGTCTCCTTCATGTGTTGTCGTGGAACTTTAAGGCCCAGGTTAAATACTTTTATAGTCAGAGGAAACAGGAAGTGGTAGAGTCGCCATAACCGTAATAACAGTAATAACATCTGGGGCACTTCGACGTCCGCGCAGTAATATCGCCGAAGTGCTCCAGGTGTTAATACGCCTCATAATATAGTTCCCCTTTTTACCAGCTTAGAAAATGCACATGTTTAATTTAACTATTGGATCGTGTAAAGTGGATAAAGTGAAGCCCCATTTTCTTCAAATGTTCAAATGTGTTGTGTGAGCAGGATTAGTGCTGGGTACAATACGATACGAGTCTGGAATCAAATAAAACACATCTACAACCTTTTTTATTATAATAATAATAATAATAATAATAATAATAATAATTATTATTATTATTTTATTGTTTTTAAATTTTTTGCCCAATATTCTCCCCGTTTTCACTAATTTATTCCCCCTTTTTTTTTTCAAATTTCTTGACAATGGAGATTAACCTGCAGATCTTCCACACATTGTTCTGTATCGGGTTCTAGATGACAAATATTTATCGTTATTAAAAATAAATAAAACCAGAACCGTTCACAGCCCTATGACCTAACTGGATGTATTTCACATTTATAGAGTAACAGGCATTTGATCTCAGATTTGTGTCATCTTCAAAATCATTCAAACTTCCTGAGGGCCAGAGGTTCTGTGCTGGAGGGCCAGATTTGGCCCTCGGGCCTGACTTTGCCTAGCCCTGGTGTAAAGGCTCACGTAACTGTATGTAAACAGGGAAACATGGAACGGCTTAGTCGCTTCTAAGAGCTTTACCTTTGCTGGGAGAGAGTAAACGCTAAGAACATTTGTGTGCCTGAGACCAGACAGTTACGCATCGTGTGGCCTGTTCTCTCCCGAGGGCTTTGTCTTCAGTTTTACCCAAATCTAAAAGCTTCGTGACTGGAGGGTTCACAACATTCTAAAGGCCTGTAATATTTCATTTGTAATTCATACGTTTTCTATTTAGCTGTTAATAGGAAAAACTGGCTCCTCCCCTCAGCATGACATCATCACTATCTAGAACCAGCAGGTCAGGGTAACGCCTCATTTGAAAGCTAAGACCTACAAACTAATGGTAACGTTTTTGTGTCTGCAGGACCACTCCGGCCTCAGCGGGTTTAATAACGGCGGACGCCATTGGCTGATCGGTTTCACTCCACTTCCTGTTGGCGTCGGTTCAGCAAATGGAGTCGACGCTGCGGTCACCTGACTCGCTCGCGCGCGCGGCGGTGTCTTTGGTTTCCATGGCGACACAAACCCCTCCCTCTGCGCTGTGAGACACTCGTCAGCAGTAATCGCAAACGCCCCCTGACCTCAGTTCCTGTGAAGGGCCGTCACTGTTTCCCGCGGGGCCCGAGCGCGAATCCGAAAAGTCAAAAGTAACAACATTATCAAAGGGCGACATTTTGAGACCTTTCTCTGCTGAGAACCTCAGATCATTATCTCGCTCCAGTCTCTTCCACCGCTCGACTTCAGCTGCTCTTTTCTCTCGAGGGGTTCTTTCCGCGATTGCGCCACGGCGGCGAGCCCGTGCTGAGGTGTGAAGCTTCTGTGCTTCTGTGGTCACCGAAACCACAGAGCTCTGCAGAGGCTGTGACAGGAAGACGACACCTACGAGCGGCCATTTTGTCCCCGGCATCAGGGACCACCACAAAGGCGCTGCTGAGGCGGAGGCTGACCATGGCGGCGCTGCTCCGTGAGTATCTGTCCGGGTTAGAGGGTTCTGTTTGGGCTCGCCGTGTGACCTCCGTGCTCTGTCCCACAGTGCTCTGGACCTCGCTGCTGATCGGACGCTCCCTCCAAGGCAAGTCCAAACATCTCACTGTTGACCTGCTGTAGCAATTACTATTACAGCCTCTGGGCCTCATTTGAAAGCTAAGACCTACAAAAACTTAATCACTTTTCTGTTTGGTTTCCCTCCTCATTGACGTCTCATTTGTGTTGCTATTTAAGAAGCTGTTAGATTGGGGTAAAGTCGAACGGGAGGACGTGTGGTCGGGTCAGGCACTTCTACCTAAAGGTCGACTGATGTGGGTTTCTCCCGTTGCAGATGTTTTGGATAGTCTTGAAGTCTAAATGTATTACAAAGGTTAGGCATGAGCCGAGCATTTTCTCCAGTTTTACCCAAATCTAAAAGTTTCTAGACTGCAGAGGCCAGCGGAACGCCTCATTTGAAAGCTAAGATCCTTCGCTTTTTTTGTGTCCCTTTTCGGTTAATAATTATATATATTTTTTGTCACTTTTTCACCGATTTTTTCCCACGTTTGTGTCGCTCTTTTGTTGCATTTTCATCCTGGTTTTCGGCTCATTGTTCGTGCTATTTCGACCCTAAAAGCTTTCAGATTTGGGTAAAGCCAGACTGGGGAAAATGCACTTGGTTTAGGCGGGGGTTAAGAGGTTAAAGCTTTCTTCTGCCAGACTCACTGACTGCATCAACATATTTATTTATGAACATATGTCAAATATCCTGTATATACATCTGTTCTGTGTGGAGTCGGGTGAAGGCGTCCGGTCTGAAACAGGAAACAGACCGAGTGTGTTTTGGTTTGAAGAGGAAATAATATGAAGTGATGATGTCATCGCTCCACTTCCTGTCACAGAAATATGACATTTTCTTTAGTGAGGCTTTTCTGACATTAATTATCAATCATTTTCCTCCAGACACAATGGAGGCTTTTTTTTAAATGTAAACATATCTTTATTTTTCCTGCAGAAATATATTATTCTAATTAAAACGTGTTTTGGTCTTTTATCTGACGGCATTTCAGTGGGAGATTCAGATTACGTTGTTTGTCAACTGTTTGGAGGAGGTTTAATATTGTGTGTGTTCCCTCACAGTCTCGGTGCGTCTGAGCCCGGACCAGTCGCAGTTTTCCCAGAGTTCTTCGCTGCTGATCAGATGTGACGAAGCTGAGCTCAGTGTGTGGAGGCAGATCCGGGACCGCAGAGGGCGCTGTGACGAGGACTGGGGCACGCGCTCGGGCCCCTGGTGCAGAGTGCCGTTTTTGCAGGTGAAGGACAGCGGGCAGTACTGGTGCGAGTCACCAGAGGGCGCCGCCTCTGAGCGCATCGACATCACGGTCGTAGGTAAAGCGTCATATTCACCTGAATCCGCCCCGCCCACTTTCGACACTTCCTTTGTATTGATGAGCCACGCCCCCTTTGGGAGAAAACAAGAGTTAAACATTGTGGGAAATGATATGAGCGAGTTTATCGATTGCTCCGCTCTGTCAGGGCTCGTTATCGGGGAAACAGCTCCCCCTGGTGGCCGTGTATTATTCACTTTGTGACATCTTTAATCGCTAAATATTCAGACTTATTAAACATCCTCAGTGTTCGGTCTAATTAATGATTCTCTGGCTTTTTAAACGCACATTAACGTTAGCATTAGCATTAGCATTAGCAGCAGTAGATTAGCTGCTGAATGAGCCATTAGCTCTAAAGCTACAAAACTACATCGTAGGCTGTATCATTTTAAATTAATGACAATATAAAAGGAACTAAAAGCTGAAGCTGAGGCTGAAGCATAAACCAAAGTTACACAAACAAATGTCACTGACGTCATGATTCAGCCGCTCAGTTTAAAAACTTCTTGTGAATTATGAAGCATTAGGTCATATTCGATAAATAAACACAAAAATAATGTAAATTACAAGTTCACAAACGATCTTTCCTCAATAATTTCACCTGTTTCTCTCAGACGGGGGCGTGTCTCTCTCAGACAGGGGCGTGTCTCTCTCAGATGGGGGCGTGTCTCACCTGTCTCTCTCAGATGGGGGCGTGTCTCTTTCAGACAGGGGCGTGTCTCTCTCAGATGGGGGCGTGTCTCTTTCAGACAGGGGCGTGTCTCTCTCAGATGGGGGCATGTCTCACCTGTCTCTCAGACGGGGGCGTGTCTCTCTCAGATGGGGGCGTGTCTCTCAGACAGGGGCGTGTCTCTCTCAGATGGGGGCGTGTCTCTCTTAGATGGGGGCGTGTCTCTCTTAGATGGGGGCGTGTCTCTCTCAGATGGGGGCGTGTCTCACCTGTCTCTCTCAGACGGGGGCGTGTCTCTCTCAGATGGGGGCGTGTCTCACCTGTCTCTCTCAGACGGGGGCGTGTCTCTCTCAGACGGGGGCGTGTCTCTCTCAGATGGGGGCGTGTCTCTCTCAGATGGGGGCGTGTCTCACCTGTCTCTCTCAGACAGGGGCGTGGTGCTGCAGGCTCCTGTTCGTCCCGTGACTCCTGGAACGTCGGTCTCTCTCACCTGCCGACATCTCACCGAGCCCGCCCTCCTGGCTCGTTTCTATAGAGACGGGCACTTCCTGTCGGAGCAGCCCAATGGTGTCCTCACCCTCCAGCAGGTGGCGCCGTCTGACGAAGGCCGGTACCAGTGTGAGATCAAAGGAGAGCGCTCTTCGGCCGCTGGACTCCGTGTCCTCCCAGGTCAGTCCAGCGATTTATTCATATCGTCTCCACCGGGGGGTCCCACACATCTGTTTAGCAGAATGTAAACATCTGTAACAAAGTGCTCATAAACATCTGTAACAAAGTGCTTATAAACATCTGTAACAAAGTGATTATAAACATCTGTAACAAAGTGCTCATAAACATCTGTAACAAAGTGCTTATAAACATCTGTAACAAAGTGCTTATAAACATCTGTGACAAAGTGTTTATAAACATCTGACAAAGTGTTTATAAACATCTGTAACAAAGTGTTTATAAACATCTGACAAAGTGTTTATAAACATCTGACAAAGTGTTTATAAACATCTGTAACAAAGTGTTTATAAACATCTGTAACAAAGTGCTTATAAACATCTGACAAAGTGTTTATAAACATCTGACAAAGTGTTTATAAACATCTGTAACAAAGTGCTTATAAACATCTGTGACAAAGTGTTTATAAACATCTGTAACAAAGTGCTTATAAACATCTGTGACAAAGTGTTTATAAACATCTGTGACAAAGTGTTCATAAACATCTGTGACAAAGTGTTTATAAACATCTGACAAAGTGTTTATAAACATCTGTAACAAAGTGCTTATAAACATCTGTGACAAAGTGCTTATAAACATCTGTAACAAAGTGCTTATAAACATCTGTAACAAAGTGCTTATAAACATCTGTAACAAAGTGTTTATAAACATCTGTAACAAAGTGTTTATAAACATCTGTGACAAAGTGTTTATAAACATCTGTAACAAAGTGATTATAAACATCTGTGACAAAGTGCTTATAAACATCTGTAACAAAGTGATTATAAACATCTGACAAAGTGCTTATAAACATCTGTAACAAAGTGATTATAAACATCTGACAAAGTGTTTATAAACATCTGTAACAAAGTGCTTATAAACATCTGTGACAAAGTGTTTATAAACATCTGTAACAAAGTGCTTATAAACATCTGTGACAAAGTGCTTATAAACATCTGTGACAAAGTGTTTATAAACATCTGTAACAAAGTGATTATAAACATCTGTGACAAAGTGCTTATAAACATCTGTAACAAAGTGATTATAAACATCTGACAAAGTGCTTATAAACATCTGTAACAAAGTGATTATAAACATCTGACAAAGTGCTTATAAACATCTGTAACAAAGTGTTTATAAACATCTGTGACAAAGTGCTTATAAACATCTGTAACAAAGTGCTTATAAACATCTGTAACAAAGTGTTTATAAACATCTGTGACAAAAAAGTGTTTATAAACATCTGTGACAAAGTGTTTATAAACATCTGTGACAAAGTGTTTATAAACATCTGTGACAAAGTGTTTATAAACATCTGTAACAAAGTGTTTATAAACATCTGTGACAAAGTGCTTATAAACATCTGTGACAAAGTGCTTATAAACATCTGTAACAAAGTGCTTATAAACATCTGTAACAAAGTGTTTATAAACATCTGTGACAAAAAAGTGTTTATAAACATCTGTGACAAAGTGTTTATAAACATCTGTGACAAAGTGTTTATAAACATCTGTGACAAAGTGCTTATAAACATCTGTAACAAAGTGCTTATAAACATCTGTGACAAAGTGTTTATAAACATCTGTGACAAAGTGTTTATAAACATCTGTGACAAAGTGTTTATAAACATCTGTGACAAAGTGCTTATAAACATCTGTAACAAAGTGTTTATAAACATCTGTGACAAAGTGTTTATAAACATCTGTAACAAAGTGCTTATAAACATCTGTAACAAAAAAGTGTTTATAAACATCTGTGACAAAGTGATTATAAACATCTGTGACAAAGTGCTTATAAACATCTGTAACAAAGTGATTATAAACATCTGACAAAGTGCTTATAAACATCTGTAACAAAGTGATTATAAACATCTGACAAAGTGCTTATAAACATCTGTAACAAAGTGTTTATAAACATCTGTGACAAAGTGCTTATAAACATCTGTAACAAAGTGCTTATAAACATCTGTAACAAAGTGTTTATAAACATCTGTGACAAAAAAGTGTTTATAAACATCTGTGACAAAGTGTTTATAAACATCTGTGACAAAGTGTTTATAAACATCTGTGACAAAGTGTTTATAAACATCTGTAACAAAGTGTTTATAAACATCTGTGACAAAGTGCTTATAAACATCTGTGACAAAGTGCTTATAAACATCTGTAACAAAGTGCTTATAAACATCTGTAACAAAGTGTTTATAAACATCTGTGACAAAAAAGTGTTTATAAACATCTGTGACAAAGTGTTTATAAACATCTGTGACAAAGTGTTTATAAACATCTGTGACAAAGTGCTTATAAACATCTGTAACAAAGTGCTTATAAACATCTGTGACAAAGTGTTTATAAACATCTGTGACAAAGTGTTTATAAACATCTGTGACAAAGTGTTTATAAACATCTGTGACAAAGTGCTTATAAACATCTGTAACAAAGTGTTTATAAACATCTGTGACAAAGTGTTTATAAACATCTGTAACAAAGTGCTTATAAACATCTGTGACAAAGTGCTTATAAACATCTGTGACAAAGTGTTTATAAACATCTGTAACAACGTGCTTATAAACATCTGTAACAACGTGCTTATAAACATCTGACAAAGTGTTTATAAACATCTGTGACAAAGTGCTTATAAACATCTGTGACAAAGTGCTTATAAACATCTGTAACAAAGTGCTCATAAACATCCTCTGTATCCAGTGGAAGCCACGCCCTCCACGTCCCCTGCACCGACCACCGGGACCACAGCGTCCCGCCCCGGCTCCAACGCCGACAACTCGCTCTTCCGCCGCCTCGTGGTCCCGGTCGTGGCCTCCGTCGTGGGGCTGGTGCTGCTCCTCCTCCTGGTCCTCGTGGTCCTCCTCGTCAGACGCTGCAGGCGCAAGAAAACCAAAGGTGACTCCAACATGGTCTTTCCCGCGCCGATGTTCGGTATCCACGTGTAGCACGAGAGGCTGTGATGACGCAGTAATCCAAATAGGGTCATTTCCTCTGTGGGAGACAGAGCGGCTACAGACGGGAGGAATAAACACAGGGCGCATGAGTTTAGACATGTTTGGAAGAATTTGGTTTGGAAAAAGTTTGGAAAATGTAGAGTTTTTTTTTATTTTATTTTTTTAAAGTTTGAAAATGTCAGGGAGAAAACATTATAAACACACACAGGTGCAGACACTAACCTTTAGGGCCGTTTTCATTCCAGGTCCCAAAGCCAAAGGGAAGAGATGTCGAGGAAAGAGGCCGAGGACCGAGGCCACGAGCGCGGACAGCGGGAACCAACGCAGGCCCCAAACATGTCCGAACTGTCAGAGCTCGGGGGCGCCGCTCCAGCCGTTCTCCCGCTGAGCGACTATGGGCCTGAGGCGGACTTCAGGAAGGATTCGCTCCTGTATAGAAAACAAAAACAGAACAAAAAAAGAAAGAACTCAGTGACACAAAGACGTTTTTGTTACACAGTTTACAAGATTTATTTAGAAAACAAAGATTAAAATAACACAGGAATTTCAAATGTAAATAGTAAATGTTCCCATGTACACTATTGTATAATTTATGAAGGAAACGGCTTTAAAAACATTTAAAACAAACAAACAAACAATAAACTGCTGAAGAAACTGCAGTTCTACTACGTGTCCACAGGAGGGAGCGCCAGAGTCCTGAACTGAAGGGACTGTCACGACCAGATTTGCATCATTTACCCGATTTAGATAAATGATGCTAATCCGTTAGCCTGATTATATTTGTATTATTTCACTCAGTAGAAAGGGTTAAATACATTATCTATGGGCTGTAGACTTAGTACGTTATCTAATTAAGGTTATTAAATAATAAAAAAAAACTGCCCAAACGAGTTTGAACTAATACAAAACTAAAACGTCTCCGTTTAAAGGACAACTAAGCACCAAATCAACTTTTTTGAGCTTATAAACTGCATTAATATGTTTCTTATAGTGCTCTCTACATGTCCTGGTCAATTTTTTGACATTTTAGTGCAAATTAGATAAAATCTCACTTTTGAGCCTAAAATCGTCTGTGTAGCGCCCTCTCTACATTTTCGGCTGCACTACATTTGAATCTCGTGCCCGTCCTCCCCATTGGCTCTGCAAGCGGTGTGACGTCACGTTGTGTGTGTGACGTCCGTCGCTCTGCTGCTCGGGTATAAAAGCCAAGTCTCGCACACGCCCCCGTAGCGAGTTGGAGTTGGAATAGCGAGCGAGCGTTTTACATCGATTTTCAAGTTAGCAATTTATTAGCATAGTATTTAGTTAGTTCTTTAGCGCAGCGCTTCTAGTGCAGTAACTTTAGTCAGGTAGTTTAGTAGCTGTTTTGTGACGTGAGCCCAACATGCCGGTCACAGAGCGGCCAGGGAGCGGGAGGATGAGGAGAAAAGACCCGAGACGGGGATTTGATCTACGGGCTCCGCTCCGTGTGTGAACCACAGCACTCACATCCCCGACATCTCCTCCTTAAAAAAGACAAATGTTTCCCCAAAATACCCAGATTCACTTATTTAGTGACATGGCTGGATGTTTTCACGTTGAAACTACAGACACATAAAGCTGTATCGGGCAGACAGAGCTAATCAGGGCTGTCAGTGTTTATGAGACGGGGCTGAGGGCTTTTTACTGTAGTCTCCCCCAGGGAGAGCTCACAGACACCGGGGCAGCGGTTAGCCATCCCCTGCCTTCGAGGCTCAGAGCGGGGCAGTGTGTGACTGAGTGTCCGCTAAAGGAGGAGGAGGAACGGGGAGATACGAGCGCCAAATGTCCGCCGCGTGTGCTCGGCCTGTAGCCGGTACGACGGGCTCGAGAGTCCGGGACAGTGGCGCCACATGTCCGGAGAAGCTAGCCGGTACGAGAGGCTGCAGTGGCGCAAACATCGTCTAAATGCGGCATAACGGGAGTCAGTCAGTCCCGGTCACACATGGTCTGAGACTGTCAACAGAGCAGAGACCGCCCACACACTCCCCCTCCCCGCGTCCCCCCAAAGCCTCCCGCCACGCCTCTTTCTCTGAGTTTTTTGAATTTTGGGAGTGGGTGGAGTAAGCTCTGGAAGGGGTGTTTAGTAGCTCTACAGCCTGTAGTTCCATCTGTGTCCGCCAGAGAACGCGCTCCGTGTTGTACAAGAAAAGCTAGTACATTTTCTGCTAAATAACTGTTAAACAAATGAATCTTAAATCACTTTAACGAGTCATATTTATATTTATTTAATTCAAATTAGAAACAAAATATATTTGTGATAAAAATGATGCACGTTATAAAATATTTGAAGAACTCTGAGCATGAGAAAGTACATTTTTAATCCAGTTTGTATTTTACTGCGGAGTCTGAATGTTTTAAACGCGGTCTTCATATATTTTTGAGCCACAGTAAAAGTATAATCGGCTATTAACTTATATCTAAATCTTTCTCAACACTTCACCTGCAGTTCCGGAATGTGTCCGCCAGAGGGAGCGCCAGCGCCAATGTAATGATTTACTAAAGGTTTTTGACTAAATTGGTGTTTCGTTATTGATGTTTTTTTCTCAGAAATTATAAGGTTAATATCTTTATGAAATACAATAATATTATAGTATTTTAAATACACAAAGTCTATAGAAAACAAAAACAGAACAAAAAAGAAAGAAAGAACTCAGTGACACAAAGATGTTTTTTTTTACAGTTTACAAGATTTATTTAGAAAACAAAGATTAAAATAACACAGGAATTTCAAATGTAAATAGTAAATGTTCCCATGTACACTATTGTATAATTTATGAAGGAAACGGCTTTGAAAACATTTAAAACAAACAAACAATAAACTGCTGAAGAAATTGCAGTTCTACTATGTGTCCACAGGAGGGAGCGCCAGAGTCCTGAACTGAAGGGACTGTCACGACCAGATTTGCATCATTTACCCGATTTAGATAAATGATGCTAATCCGTTAGCCTGATTATATTTGTATTATTTCACTCAGTAGAAAGGGTTAAATACATTATCTATGGGTTCCAGGGACCCAGGGACTAACCCAGGACTAAACCAGAACTAAACCTGGACTAAACCAGGACTAAACCAGGACAAAACGCTGATACCAGAGGGGACTAACTGGTGGACCTCGGTCTGGACCTGGACTAAACGGCGAGCGCTGCTCTCACCAGGCTGGACCCCAGGCTCTGCCGGAGCTGCAGAAGCGCGAGGACGTTTTGGACGTTTCATCTTTAATGTTCGACGTGTGGCCCAGAGAAATGGAACAGTTAAAGTGCACGTGACTGGTTTGAATGCTTTTGGAAATGTGACTCATTTAGACACATCTGCTGTAAGTAATAATTATAATTTTATTTCAGTGAAGCAGCGTAGACGATCGAGGAGAAATTCTTCTGAAACAAACCTTTATCGATTCATATTTTTATTCACAAACACATTTCTGCTGACGAGTTTCAACACCTCAGTCTGAAACTGAAGAACAGAAGGTCCAGAATCCAGCTGTTATTAATAATAAATATGTTTCCCAGCGCCGCGACACGCCCCCATTACCCAGCAGCCTCTGGGGTCAGCTCTCAGTCGCCCGGATCGTTCTGCCTAAAGAACGAGAGACAAGAATACACGTTAGACTCGGACGTGCCGGAGCAGGAGAATACCGTTTGGAAAGAAGTGTGGAAATAATGAGGAATAAATGTGGGAAAACTGTAAAAAGAAAAGAAAGTGGGAGAAATTAAAAAGAAATAGTGAAAGAAATGGAATAAAATGTGGAAATAATTATAAGATACGTAAAAGAAAAAAAACAGAAAAAAAAAATTGGGTGAAAAATTTAGAAAAAAGTGGGGATGCAAATTTGGGAACATTTTGAAAACGGGTGGAATTTGTTTTTAAAAATTTGGGAAAAGCTTAGAAAAAAAAGGAAAAAAATTGGGGGGAAATGGTTACAAAGAAAATAATTTGAAAGTTGTTGAAAAATTGGGATAAAAAATTAGAAAAAAAAAAACGGATTTTTTTTTTAAATTAAGGAAAACCTTTCTGAAAAATGGAGGAAATGTGGAATGTTTTTTTTCTGCCCTTTAGTCGGTCGTTCTATACAAATGTGTTTTTGTCGAGCGATGTGAATGTAGGCAAAAGTATCGCTCGCTGTCGTCATGGAGACAGATATTGTTTCTGTTATTGTTGCCGAGCGCTACAGGGCGCTGTTTGGAGCTCGCGCTGTGATTGGCTGTGGGCGTCGTACATGGCGTCGGTCTGCAGTCCGCCCGCCGCCTCCTGAAGCCTCAGCTCCAGCCGCCGTCGCTCCTTCTGGACGCCGCACAGGTGTTTACCCAGAATCCTCAGCGAGCGCTCTTTGCGGCACACCTCCCGCCGCGCCTCACACAGGAGCTGGGAGGGACACGGTTCAGGTTTAGGTGGAATACAGGAAGTGGGCGTGTCTAAAGTCTGGACCTGCCTGGGCCGCTCGGTCTCGTGTTTCCTGGGCTTCGTTCTTCTCTTTGCTGAACGAGTCCGTTTGGTCTCGTAGTTGGTTCAGCTGAGAGTTCAGCTCCAGCGTCAGACTCTGCGCCTCCTGTTCGCGGGACAGCGCCCCCCGCAGTTCAGCGCAGACGGCGTGGAAGCGCTCGGCGGGGACCTGCGCACACGTCACAGAGGAGCGGGTGATATTTTAAACATTGCTTTGAATGAATGAACTCTTATGAAAGTGTCAGTGACTGTTCACAAAGGCAACTTTGCATTTATAATATTTATTATAAATATTCATGAAGCTTCTCCACGTGCTCAGAGCTGTTCCTTTAAATGATCTGAGGCTTTTTCAAACTGTCAGTGGACGATAGAGGATTTTAGTCTCTTCTTTTCATTAAAATTACTTTGACTAAAATTATAACTGGGTACCATTAAATGATAACAGTATGGAATCAGAAAAAAGTATCGAAAGCAGGAACTGGAAAACAAATCTTCAATCATTAAAAGGAAGTGACTTGGTTTTCTCAGCTCAAATAAATTATTTTTCTTGTTCACATTGTCTTTTTGTTTGTATTTTTCTCACTTACACATTTTTCCTATTTCCCCTCAATTCATTTCTCATTTATTGCCCAATGTTTCTTTAAATGTTTCCATTATTTTTTGCCAGAATTTCTCCCAATCTTCCCCCAAATGATTTCATCTTTTCCCCGACACTGGACATGAGCCCGATATTGTAAATGTGCAGATCTTCCACACATTGTTCTGTTTCCTGGTTCTAGACGACACATATTGTAGCACAGCGATCGGAAAATCGTTCAGATATCGGCATCGAGAGCCAAGTATCATAAAGTACTGGTATAAAAAGTATCGACAATGGCGGCCGGTTTTATTTTGTTTTCATAAAGTTCCCGCGCTGGAGGAGAGAGACTCAAACCCACCATGGCGTCGATCTCCCGCTCCCTCTTCGCCGCCGCTCGCCGCAGTTTGTTCAGCCCCAGCCGTAAGCTCCGCCTCTCCACCTCCGCCGAGTGCAGGCGTTGGCTGAAATCCAGGAAGTGGCGCTGCAGCCCCGACACGAGCTCCTGACCGCACACAGAGACCACAGGTTCGTATTCCAGCCTCGCTGTGACGTATGACCTTTACCTCACCTTCACGCGCGGCGCCGCTTCCTGACGCCCCATTGGACGGTCGTTCAGGCTCGTGGCGGGCGCTGCGTCTGATTGGTCGAGGAGGTGACCCAGGAGGCGGGACAGAGCGGACTGCGCCGCTGACATCACGCTCTGGGGGGAGGAGCCTAGAGGGAAGCAAAGTGTCAAAAGAGAAACCTAACCTCTTACCACCGCCTCAACCCAGCCCCCAGTTGGGCTTTACCCAAATCTAAACGCTTCTTGACTGGATAGCGCCTCATTTGAAAGCTAAGACCGACACGTTTTTGTGTCAATTTTTTGCTATTTTTTTTGTCGTTATTTTGTCGTGTTTTTGCGGCTTTTTTTTTTTTTTAAAGCCTTTACATTTGGGTAAAGCCAAACTGGAGAAAATGTGCTCAGTTCAGGCGGGGGTTAAGAGGTTAAAATGTGATATTTGAGTTCCATGACGATGTGCGAGCGGTTCGTATGTGAGGGCTCATGAGGAGGGGTTAGATACCGGAGAGCGCCCCCTGCAGCTCGGACATGGAGGACAGCACGACGGCGGACAGACGCTTGGACCGCAGCCACCGAGCGACGCACGCCTCTCCGCTCTCTGCTAATCACAAAAACAAACCACAGCCTTAGACCGAACCTCGTTGTTCTTGGTGTTGGACG
Source organism: Proterorhinus semilunaris (assembly GCA_021464625.1). Lineage (NCBI taxonomy): Eukaryota > Metazoa > Chordata > Actinopteri > Gobiiformes > Gobiidae > Proterorhinus > Proterorhinus semilunaris. The sequence continues at coordinate 22,230,820 of CM038364.1, read as the reverse complement.
TACCGTGGTGTCCCTCCTCCCTCGCCGCCGCGTCCCCGCACACAGACACGCCCACAGCGTCAGCCCCGCCCAGTGTGAACAGCACGCGGCTCGTTTTTCCCAGTGCCCTCCACTTCCTGATGGCGGTCACGGCGATGAAGACCCGCCTCCATCGCCGCCGCGCGCTCCTCTTCTTCTGCTGCTGAACGTCGTCCTCCTCCTCGGCCTCCAGCGCCGCCCACAGCGACCTCACTTCCTGCTCCAGCGCGTCGCTTTGGAGGAGCCTCCGACAGAGCAGCGCCTTCTGCTCCGACAGACGCTGGACACGAACCTGGGACCGCACAGAGAGCCGGTAATCTCAGATCACAAAGACGTCAGGTTTAAATGTGTGGTTTTATTTAGCGACATATTCGTTACAAAGATTTGCTCAGATCTGGTTTAGTCATTAGTGAAAATTCCTCCTTAGTAGAATCGGAGCCTGTGAAGGGCGGAGCCTGTAAAGGGGTAAAGGGCGGAGCCGGTAAAGGGCGGAGCCTGTGTGGGGAAGCTGGCCACGAGTGATCGAATGAGCGGGCAGACTTGACAGACATAACTCTGACCAGGCAATATTTATTCTTCACACAAGAGAAACATCTCCATGAACAAAATGGCTTCCTCCTTTTATACCGCCCACAGGTAAGTACCATTAGCTCGATAGGTAGGTTCAAACACTACGTTTAGCTGGTAAGTTTTAAACATTTTACTTAAAAACAATGTGTTGTGTCCCATTATAACTGTTCAAATTAAACCAAGACAAACTAGAAACCAAACTCGTACACAAAAAGGAAACTTTGAAACCAGTTTCCGCCCTGCCACATGGTTCAGCCTGAGATTTTAAAATGGCCGACAAAGACCACGCCTTCCCTTTGTTTCAACCATGTACAGGTATGTTTTTATACAAAGAAACCAAGTTTAAAACGGATAATGTGAAGCGTAATCATGAACTTAAACAAATGAATCTGGTTATTGTAATGAAACAAAGTCTTCTGGAGCAACTAAAGTGCAGATGTTGTTAAAGTTTAGTCTCTTTGTCTGCACATGTGCTCTGTGTATATTCCTCCTGTCTTTAGCCACTGCTGTCTCCTACTATATTTGGATTACAGCGTCATCTCAGGCACAGCCTTTCCTGCTACACGTGGATACCAAACATGTCAGTATTTGTGAATGTGGGAAAGACCAGGGAGCGACACAGACATGTTGGACGACATTTCACAAACTCTTCCAGTCTTTTCCAAAATGTTCCAACAGCTTTTCTTTATTGCGTTTGTCAAATTCCTTTTTTGGTTGAATTTTTGTCACTTTAAAAAAAAAGTGCTTGATTCAGGGGGGGGTTAAGAGGTTAAGTACTTAAATATTTCTACAGCACATACTGCAGTACTTTCACCTCAGTAAAAGGTTGACTGAGCACCTAATATCAGATGAACGGGCTCTGAAAACAGGAAGTACCTGAGTGTGGGCGAGGGCGCCGCCCAGCAGCAGACACGCCCACTGGAAGCGCGCGGATTGGTCGCAGAGCACGGAGAGGTCGGAGGTCAGCGAGGTCACGTGATCCTGCAGCGAGCGGCTCTCGGCGCGGCTCGACTGAAACGGCAGCGTCAGAGTGAGACTCCGCCCCCCTCGTCGCGCTCACAGAAACACCGGCGTTACCTGCAGGTGGCGCTGCAGCTCGGCCACGGCGTCGCGATGTTTCCTGCTCCAGTCCTGCTCCTGCCGCCGCAGCCGCTCCTCCAGGCGCTCTTCCAGGCGCTCCCGGACGCTCTGCAGCGAGCTCACCTGCACGCCAGTGCACACGAAAAAGTAAACGAAACACTTCCTGTTCACGCTTTGAGGCCGTCAGACGCTCGACTGAGGCTTAGGGGCGGCATCGACGCCAAACTCTCATCGACGCCAAACTCCCATCGACGCCAAACTCTCATCGACGCCAAACTCTCATCGATGCCAAACTCTTGTTAATAACTCACTGTTATTATTGCTCTACTTTGGGACCAGATTTATTTATAAATAAACTTATTAAGTTTCATTGGCACATACAGTCCCCAGAAAACGATCAAATTGATCTGCGTCATGAGAAAACTGTGGCTTTAGTTTAGTTCGGCTGGTCAGTGCGGGGCGAGAGCAGCCAGTGACGGTGGGCGCAGGAACCATGAGGTGTTGCTCTGGCCTGTAGATGGTAACCTTTTAGATGTGGGTAAAGCTGACAAGAGAAAATGCACTCAGTGAAGGCGGGGGTTAAGAGGTTAAAACGTGGATTCAGTGTAATTTTTTCTGTAATTTTGTTCTATTCACATTTTTATGACGTTTTTAGTTTTCATAAAAGCTTTACTCAAGTTTGTTTTTGTCTCATTCCCACCTCTTCTTGTTCCACATTAAAGTTCTGTTTGGAATCCAACCATGCAAAATGTCTAAACCTTTTGATTGGGACTGTATTATTATTATTATTATTATTATTATGCAGGTCCGTTTCCTAGGCAACATCGTTACTTCTCTCCGACCTGTGTCTGGGCCCGGCTGAAGTCCGCCTGGATCTGCTCCACTCGCTCGCTCACTCTGAACCACAGCTCGTCCCAGGTCACACCTCCCATGATGCCGTGGGGCTGGAGGCGCTGCAGGAGGCGGAGCAGAGAGGACACGCGCCCCTGGGGGTTGTGGGTAAAGCGAGTTAGCGTAATGGAATCATGAAGACGCGCAGCTGCCTCACTCAAACAGGACCCCCACCTCCTCGTGACATCATCAGGTGAGTCGCACTGACCTCCTCCTGCCGCCGCTGCCGCTCTCTCTCCGCGCCGATGGCGTCTTCCGTCTCGTCTCGCTCTCGGTTCCTCTGATCTCGCTCGAGCTCCGCCTCCGCCTGCAGCGCCCGGCAACGCTCCGACCAATCGCGGCGCTCCGTCTGCAGGCGCGTCACTTCCTGTTTCAGCCGCTCCACCGACCGCGCCGACTCCTAAAGTGAGTTCACGTGAGTTAAAGCGAGTTCACGTGACCGTCGTTAAAACTCACCTCCAGCTGCGTTTTCTGCTCCGACGTTGCTTTTTTCAGCGCCTGGTTCTCGTCCCGGAGCTGCTCGCAGACGAACACCTGAAAGAGCTGGAGCTGCTTCTCTCACTCAGGAACATAATGATACACTGGACTCAGAGGAAAGACTCAAACCTGTTTGTCGGCCTCGTCCAGCCTCCGTCTCTGAGCGCTCAGCAGCGTCTTCAGTTTCTCCACCGTTTCACCGGGACTGCAACTCCCACAATCCTCCGCTGCAGAGACAACAGGGACAGATCAGCCTCTTAACCCCGCCCTTTCTCCAGTTTGGCTTTACCCAAATCTAAACGTTTATTGAAAAAAGTGTCAAAACAGCGACAGAAATGCAACAAAACAGAAAAGTGCTGATGAAAAAAAGATCAGTTTAGGTCAATTTTGTAGCTTTCAAATGAGGCGTTGCACTGTTGCTCTCCAGTCGAGAAGCTTTTAGATTTGGGTAAAGGCGAACTGGAGAAAATGTAAGCGGCTAAACTCCGCTCCTTTTAGTGTGAGCCGTCAGAGAAACAGAATCCTCGCACTGACCTGAGTGCTGCCGCAGAGTCTCGTTCGTGTCTTGAACAAACTTGATGATGGCGTCTTGTGCGGCGCTGAGCTCCTGCGCCGCCTGCAGAGACGCCACCGATGATCAGAGCCGTGACTTGGAAAACCTCAGGTAAACCTCACCTGCTCCAGTCGCGCCGCGGTGCTCTCCCGTGTCCTCGTCTCGCTCTCCAGCCGCTCCCCGAGGTCAGAGGTCGTACGTTTCTCCGCCTCCAGGGCCGCGCCGAGGTCGGAGGTCGCCCGTTTTTCTGTTTCCAAAGCGGCGCTCAGGTCCGATCTGCACTGGTCCAACTCCTCCTGTAACCTGGAAAACAATCATTCAAAGTGGACATGTCTGGGTTAGTTAATCCTTGGATAAAGCGGTTTCTTCTTCTACGGCGTCAGCGCCTCGTTCTGTACTTCCTGATAACCCTCACGCCATTGTTCAAACTCTGAAACTGTCCTCATTGGCGTCAGCGTCTCCTCTTTAACCCCGCGTGTGTCGGGCTGACCACTGACCTGTGCAGCTGTGTCAGAGTCTGGCCGCCCGTCAGCTGCTCCTCTTCTCTCTTCTTCTCTGTTTCCCGGAGGCGCTCCTTCAGCTGCTCCGCGCTGCACGTCGCCTCCTGCAGGCTGGACCGCTCCAGCGCCAGCGCCGCCTCCAGGTCACGCAGCCGCAGCTGAAGAAGGAAACGGGTTAGACGAGCACAACGTTTTTGCACATACATTTTGGGCTGCGCGATATTGACTTTCCCGATACCATCAGAAATATGTAAAAATGAGCTTTGTCAAAATAATTTGTAAAAAAAAAAAATCATTATTTCTTCATCTAATTTTTTCCTAAATTTGCAACATTTTTTACTTTTTTTTTTCAGACTTTCTTCCCAGAATTTCCCCTATTTTTTTTTCTACATTTCTTCATATTGAAGATTTTTTATTTATTTATTATTTGACCTTTATTCAACCAGAAAAGTCCCACTGAGATTAAGAATCTCTTTTACAGGGGAGTCCTGGCCCCAGAGGGGAACCTATTGTACATATTTTTGGTCCGTTAGTTTAGTCTCTGAGACTGCTGCCCCCGTGACCCGGCCCCGGATAAAGCGGAAGAAAATGGATGGATAGTTTACGATTTTGTAAATTTGAATAACTTCCACATATAACATTCGATATGACATTGCCAGCTCTACATAAAGGCCTTATTCTTATAAAAACATGAATGTGTCTCTTAAACAGGACAGAAGGTAAGTTTATGGTTTGTTCACCTGTACGATCTCAGAGTTGAACTTGGACTCGAGGTGCGCCGCTCTCTCCGCCTCCACGTTCGCCTCCAGAGCCTTGACCTTCTGCTCCGCGAACTGCCGCACAGAGGAATGATGTAAGCACTACATTTTGGCGAGCGTTTTGGGCTCCGCTTCCCTTTTCACCTCCTTGTCGCCACGGAGACGCTCCTCCCGCTCGCTCAGGTAACGCAGCTCGTCGACGTGGCGGCGTTTGAGCTCCGCCTCCCTGTCCATGTCTCGCTGCAGCGCGCTCATCCTCCGCTCGCTCTGCTCCAGCGCCTGTGCCTGGTCCTGCAGGGGGCGCCACAGCACACAAACAGATGAGCGAATGAACAAGGGCTTCACCGAGACGATTTTTATTTATACCACATATTAATCATCATTTACGTTTCTTTTCATGTGGTTTGTACCACTTTTATAAATGATCCCTGACTTACTATAGATCTGTCAGTGACTTCATTTACATTTAAATAAACATGAAACCACCGTCCTATTTAAAAAGTAATAAATCAACCCCACATTTCTTTATAATTATAAAAACTATCATTAAAAGTAATTTATTTGTGTGACAGTGTTTTGTCCAAGTGCTTAAAACTGCAGTGCTGCCCCCTGCTGGTCTGACTGAATTCTTGATCATTGTTGGCCTCTATTGACTGTGAAAACAGTGAAGCACTGCTGCCTCATTAGTATGCATGTCATCAAAAGTATCGATATCGGAATAAAAAGTATTGGTATTGTATCGTCCTGCAAAATATCGCGATATATCGGAAAATCGATGGCGCGGTACCACGAGCAGAGCGCGGTACCACGAGCAGAGCGCGGTACCACGAGCAGAGCGCGGTACCGCGAGTAGAGCGCGGTACCGCGAGCAGAACGCGGTACCGTGAGTAGAGCGTGGTACCGTGAGCAGAGCGTGCAGGCGGCCATTGTCCTGGCTCAGCCTCTGAATGGCGGCGTCTCTCTCCTCCAGATCCTGCTGTAAACTCCTCTGCTCCTCATGGCGGCCGCGCTGCATCAGCTCCAGACTCGAGCTCAGGTCCGAGAGGCTCCGCTCCAGCTCCGCCCCGCGCTCTGACACAGAAACAACTCTCAAAAGACTCTTTTTTTTTTTTTACTGGTTGGTTTGAAATCTATTAAATTAGCGCCGTAAATACCGCTGAGCGCGTCTCTCTCCAGCTGCAGCTCGCGGTTGATCTGAGCCGTTCTCGCTCCGTTGCTCAGGGCGGTGCTGAGTTTGAACTGCAGCTCCGCCCTCTCGGCCTCGCCGCGCTCCACCGCCGCACGCCACCGCACCAGCTCCCCCTGCAGGCCGCACACCTGAGGACAAAATAAATCATACAAAGACGTGACGTCGTCTCTTATCGCTGGGACGTTTACAATATCAGAAATCACGACGCAATACTTTGATTCTCAAATCAGTGCCAAGAAAATATATACAAACATTTGGACTTAAAGGGACAGATCTTTTGAAGTCACCTGCTGGTTGTGTGATGACCTCAGCTCCAGTTTCTCGTTCTCCAGTCGGTTCAGCCTCCAGCGCAGCTCCCGGGTGACGTCATCTGCATCCGCTCCTTTCGAAGACACTTTTTCTTTCCTTTGGCTCCTCCCATCTCCAGCGCCATCGTCCTTCAACCCTGCTCCATGTTTGTCCGATCCAGACAAGGTCAACAGCACCTCCCTCAGCCTGAACCCGGAACAGACGAGAGGAATACAAATAAAATGATCAAAAAACGGGAAACTTTCCACGATGTGTTCGGGGACAATTACATTAGAATCAGACTTTTACTCAAACAGTTACTCAAGTAGCATTTTCCTCAGGTACTTTTTTTTGTTCTACTTTCAGAGTAAAGTTATTCTTGAGTTAACCACTTAACCCCCACCTAAACCGAGCACATTTTCTCCAGTTTGGCTTTACCCAAATCTGAAAGCTTAAAAAAAAGCACACAAAAAAAGAGACTGAGATTAGATTTGGGTAGAGCCGAACTACAGAAAATGCACTCGGTTTAGGCGGGGGGTAAGAGGTGAAAATACTTTTGTTTTCACTGAAAGTACATTTAAATAAAAGGTGGAGTGGACACTTTTCGACTTTCACCCATCTCGTGTATTTGTACTTTTATTAGGCGAGAAAAACAGCACTTCCTCGACCACTGGAGGATTGAAACGCTACAAAGCAAAAATGACAAACACCGGGAGAGATCCTGCGGTTACGTTTGGGTCTGTGTGTAGAAAACGCTTACCTCGTCACTTCGTCTGAGCTCTTCTTCTTCTTGGATCTCTGCTCCGTCCCCCGGGGCTGCGCGGCGCTGCTCCTCCCGCTCTCGGCGCGCCTCTCCCGGCCACACTCCCTCCCACGTCCCGCTGCCTCGCCTCGCATCCTCTGGGACTTCTCTACCCCCGAAAACAACAAAGAGAATGGACTTGTCAGAAGCCATTCCTCACGTGACACATTTCCTCCGATAAAATACGTGACCACTTCGCAGTTAGCGGAAGGGGTTTTGTGGCTTAGACGCACTTCAGCAACAAATCAAAGCATTATATTCGCATCATTTGTCGATTATTTCCGACATAAATGCACTGGCAGTTTCAAGAAGCTTTAAACTCAAGCATGATACTTTATACTTTGCCCTAAAAAATGAATAAAAACCACAAATGCTACGATTAATGCGTAGGAGCAGTAACGTTAGCAATCACAACACGAGCCGTTTTTCTAGTAAACACTAAACGTTTCGCAAACGTAAAAGCTTTTCGACGACAAATGGAAAATATCTGTTTAAGTGTTAAAGCCTTATAGTGTCTTGGTAAACGCAGAAAGGCATTTGGACACTGGTAAAACAGTAAAAAGTGGGTAAAAGTGAACTTACAGCAGCGGAGCTCGGAGAAGTTTGAATTAGACGCCATCTTGACCAGCGTCGCTACGTCACTTCCTTAGCAACAGTCTCCAGGAAAAACGGGAACGTTTTTAATGATCTGTTAATTATATTCTAATTCATTTTTTGTTCGTACATTTTTTAGGGAAAAGAGTGACATTTTTATGATTTGTGAAAAAAAAAAAATCAGAGTAAAGTGAAGGTGGGAAAGTGGGGATTGAGCTGTCATCAAATTAAAACGGCCTTTTATCATAAAATAGCACTTTTCCATTAATTTAAGTGTTTTTAAGGTTAGGTTAAAGGTCTATTCATACTCCACAAGACGCGAGAACTTTCTTCTCGTGTCTTGTGGAGTATGAATAGGCCTTTAGGTCTCCCGAAAGGTTTCCCCCAGTTAAATCCGCTCTTCAACACTTTGGGGCCGCCCTCCTCTTTCTCCCCGCGGCGTCCCAAACCTCCGTCTCATTTACTCTCATTCCCCTTTGGTTGTTTTTGTCATTTTGTCGCCTGGATGTTCGCTCTGAATTTTGCATGACGCTAAAACTTCCCACTAAAGCGCGTCACTTTCGGGGCCTCTTCCCTCCCGCGAAGCCCGGCCTGGTTGGCGTTTGTTTGTCGACCCCCATTCCGCCGCGGCGCGTTCAGGGTCCCCCGCTCCTCTCCGCCCCCCGGAAAAGAACTGTGCCGCCGCCGCCGCTCGTTTCTTTGTAGCGCGTCCAAGTGCTGTGTTTTTTGTCGTCAGGTTGAAGTAGGACGCGAGGCAGGACCGAGTGAATATTCATACGGGACAGCCACAAAGCGAAAACGGGGCGAGGCGGAACCCATCCAAGAGCTGCTGCTGTTATTTCTGACTGAAGTTCAGAAGAAAATGACACTTAAACTCATTTTCACTATTGTTCAGACCTACTTCCTACTTTAAAAGGCTCATGTTTTAGTGCTGGCGGTGTAAATGTCACCAATTAGTTCAGAAAAAGTTGTAAAAACCCAACACCGGCGCCAGGAAACGCATAATGAAGACCTTATAATGAAGAGATGGTACTTTTTTACTGAAACTTTAATTGTTTTAAACTTCTAACATTATGTGAGAAAGTCCTGGCACTAAGGTTCCGCGCCTATAGGAGCAAAGTAAACCTCTCCCATTTCAGTGTTGGATTAATAAAGTATCTACAGCAGAGGTCAACAGTTTAGAAACACTGTTTATGTGTCAGCTTTTCTTTATTTTTATCACTATTTCCATCGTGTGATTCTCATGGAAGGCGTTAAAGGAACAGGCCGCCATCTTTGTGCCCGTGGAAGAGCGTGGTCGCTTCTAACACTCCGTTTGGAGCCGTAGGAATATGCTGGGAGAGGCCGAATGCTAGCAACATCTTTGGTCATTTTGCGCACGCACAAAGATCAGACGGGTACGTATCAACTCGTCTAAGCTCAGGTAAGAACATTTCTCAGTGTGGAAAAACGCTGGCCTGTTCCTCTGAATGAACACACGGGATTATGGGGGAAATAAATCCGTTGTATGTTTTAAATTCTCTTTATCTCCACGACTTCACGATTCCAGAAAAGAGCGTCAGACGAAGTTTCTGGTGTTGTCGTTTTTTGTCGTTGTGGGACCGAGCGTCTCCGGAGCTGCAGAGTCGGCACAAACGGCACAAGTGTGACAGGACTCAAACAGCCCCTGGAGCGAAACGACAGCCGCAGAGACGCAGCCTGCCCCGGGGCGGCTCGACGGCTGCTGAGTCGGACCATCTCTGTGTTTCAGGAAAGTGAGTCTGTAAAGTTTGAAATCTGCAGGAGATGTTGCTGCACCAATGTGATATCGTCTAATAGATTTTTTTTATTTGACCATTATTTAACCAGGAAAGTCGATAATGGTGGAATTTCTGTTTGGAAGATTCGCAATGTACAATATCGAGTTTATCTCCTACGTCAAGAAATGGGGGAAAAAACTGATATACAAATGGGATTCAAGGCCATGGTTCTCCACTGGAAAAAGGTGGTTCCCCTTCAGGTCGGTGGGGAGTCCTTGCCCCAAGTAGAGGAGTTCAAGTATCTCGGGGTCGTGTTCTCAGTGAGGGACGGATGGAGCGTGAGATCGATAGACGGATCGGTGCGGCGTCAGCAGTGATGCGGTCGCTGTATCGGACTGTTGTGGTGAAGAGGGAGCTGAGTCTGAGGCAAAGCTCTCGATTTACCGATCGATCTACGTTCCCACCCTCACCTATGGTCATCCCACCCTCACCGATGGTCATCCCACCCTCACCTATGGTCATCCCACCCTCACCTATGGTCATGAGATCTGGGTAATGACCGAAAGGACAAGATCGCGAATACAAGCGGCCGAAATGAGTTTCCTTCGCAGGGTGGCTGGGGGTGAGGAGCTCAGTTACCCGGGAGGAGCTCGGAGTTGAGTCGCTGCTCCTTCACGTCGAAAGGAGCCAGCTGAGGTGGCTCGGGCATCTGTTCCGGATACCTCCTGGTCGCCTCCCTCGGGAGGTGCTCCAGGCATGTCCTATTGGGAGGAGGCCTCGTGGAAGGCCCAGACTTTTTTTCCCTATACCATTGTTTAACAGTACTCACTTCTAATAATGGATCGATCCAGGTTAAAAAAACGTTTTTATTTTGTTCCATAGATTTGATTAGTGGGATTTTGGATCTCTTTTAAACTTATTATTATTATTATTTTTTTATTACTTCTCTTGCAGCACTGTCATCATCATCATAATCAACATAATCATCTTCACCATCATCATCATCATGGGGATTGTGGATCTTGTTGAATAAACTTTATTAGTGGTAAAAATCTAATTCCTCGTTTTTTTGGGTTCAAAGCTCAATACGTTGGTCAGGGATTACTCTTGACGTTAAAACTAAGACGTTAAGGACAAAACTGGACAAGCCACTGTTTTCTCTTGTCCTTGTCTCCAGGGAACAGCGCCCCCCTCTGAGACCAGAGCTCAATTACAGCCGTGTGATTAGATCAGTGTCAGCGTGAGGAGGTTAAAGCCGTCGCCGCTGGGACTTAAACTGAGTGAAGAAGAGGAAGGACGTCGACCGACGGCCACGCGGGCAGAAGAGACACAACTTTTACAAAAACGTCAGAGAATAAACGTCGTAAAGAAAGAGTTGGGCCTGATTTTACCCTGACAGAGTTAAGGAGGAACTAGACAAATCACAAAACTGACCACGGCGGGGAAAACCTTAATGTTTTCACCTGCAGCGTCTCAACGGACGTTTGCGTAAAATAAAAAAGGTCAAAGAAATGTCACTCTCCCCCAAAATAACTCCATTTGATTTCACGCCTGATGAATCGCTAAAATAAACTCCTGGATCTGCAGAAAAAGTCCTTCTCCCGACATCTCCGAGTGTCCCCCCCTCGTTCGTGACCGCGGTGTCGTTTCGCCGTTAGCTTACGGCGCAGACACTTCGCTGACTCCGAGCCTCTTTTCACTCCGAAGATTAGGCCTAAAGCCGGACTGAGAGGCAGCTCCTCTTTAGAAAATCACGGGGGGAAATCCGCGGGAAGGGGACAGACGCTAACACTCCGCTAACACGCCGCTAACACGCCGCTAATCCACGGACGACAAAAGGGCAAATGACGAGGAGGAGCACATTTACAAACATCTGAACGTTTGCTCCATGAACTCACTTTGATTCTGCGGCTTCATCACATCTTAAATGGTCAAAATGGTCATCGTCGTTTTCAACAGTGACGGCGTTTAACTTTCTGGTTGGCACACGTTTTAGTATCGGTATCGAAAACAAAGTATCAACCAATGAAAGTTTATTTCTATGGCACTTTACAACATCTGGACTGACAGTCGTGAGAACATGCAGACTGAGGGGCAGCTGACCGGCGAGCTCTGCTGGGGCGATGTACGGTCCAAAATCTCAGTGAAATATATCGGAGCAAGACCACAAAGAGCTTCTCGAAAAAAGTGACAAACAGTGATGAAAACGACAACAAAAAGGTGACAAAAGAGCGTCAAACAACAAAGATTAAAGGTTAAAAACAAAAATGAACATTTTAAATCAGTCCGGACACAGACCCGTAGTGGACAGGACGGGAGTGATGTGTCTGTGTCTGGATGAACCGCTGCTGCTTCTGCACTAACTGTAAAACCAGGAGTGTGACAATATATCGATTTTCCGATATATCGCGATATTTTGCGGGACGATACGATACTTTTTATTCCGATATCGACACCTTTTTATGACGTCATGCATATTAATGAGGCAGCAGTGCTCCACAGTTTTCACAGTCAATAGAGGTCAATAATGATCAATAATCCAGTCAGGACAGCAGGGGGCAGCACTACAGTTTTAAGCACTTGGATCAAACACTGTCACACAAATACATTACTTTGAATGATAGTTTATATAATTACATTCTTGTTTATTTAAATGTAAATGAAGTCACTGACAGAGCTATAGACTCATTTTCGGTGTGTAAGTCAGGGATCATTTATAGACACAGAAACGAGGGGCACAAAGCACCTGGAAACCAAAGATGAATAATGTGTCGTATGTTTAAATAAAGGTAGCATGCTTTGAATCGTGATGCATCGTAGGTCATTTTTGTGCAATATATCGATTATTGCAGTATCGGCGTCTCGTGAGATAATGTACCCCCCCCCGGACCCTTGTCCTCAGACCCTCGTCCTCAGACCCTCGTCCAAAGACGCTCGTCCTCAGACCCTCGTCCTCAGACCCTCGTCCAAAGACCCTCGTCCTCAGACCCTCGTCCTCAGACCCTCGTCCAAAGACCCTCGTCCAAAGACCCTCGTTCTCAGACCCTCGTCCTCAGACCCTCGTCCTCAGACCCTCAGACCCTCGTCCTCAGACCCTCGTCCTCAGACCCTCAGACCCTCGTCCTCAGACCCTCAGACCCTCAGACCCTCGTCCTCAGACCCTCAGACCCTCGTCCTCAGACCCTCAGACCCTCGTCCTCAGACCCTCAGACCCTCGTCCTCAGACCCTCGTCCTCAGACCCTCGTCCTCAGACCCTCGTCCTCAGACCCTCAGACCCTCATCCTCAGACCCTCAGACCCTCGTCCTCAGACCCTCGTCCTCAGACCCTCAGACCCTCGTCCTCAGACCCTCGTCCTCAGACCCTCGTCCACAGACCCTCGTCCTCGCTCTGTAACGCTGCAAGCGCCGCCGCCGCAGAGTGAGTTTAATTAACCGACTTCAAAACCAGGTCTGATCCAGGTCTGAGCGAGTCCCCGCGGAGGACCCCGCCAAGAGCCCGCCAAGCCCCGCCCCCACGCCCAAATACCCACATCAAGAACAGACCGCGGCGTTTCCAGGTCGTCTCCGCTTCAGGGACTGAGCCGATAAACTGCTCTTCCATCGCGTTCACGGGCCCCGACTTTCGAACGAGCGCTTTCTCCAGACGGGGCTTCAGAAGTCAAATCAAGTGAGAGGAGAGTGCGGGCGGTCCTCTGCTACATAAAACACTTTCAAAATAAAAGACCATAAGGGCACGCATGAATAAAATTAAAATGATTGACACAGTGTATTTTCAGATGTGCAGCTGCATTCACCTCTTTACGTGAACCGAGCAGAGTTTCCCCAGTTTGGCTTTAAGCACATCTAAAAGCTTCTGGGAAAAAAACATCAAAATGGCGACGAAAATGCGACAAAAACAAGGTGAAAACACGACAAAAAAGTGATGGAAAAAGCAACAAAAAGCGACAAGCGTCTCCACTTTAGTCGCTCCTACAGCCTTCACACTTTACAGATATATTTTTAAGGTTTTTCCTGAGGGATTTTTTTTATATCTAATTCCTAATATATATATATATATATCTAACCGGATTTATTGTGTGTAGAATTTCAAAAAAACAAAGCAAATTAACTTATTCTAAAACCAAACCAGATCCTAAACCCTTATGGAAAAGTCTTTGTAACGAATACGTCACAAAATAAAACCTGGCTCCATTATTCAGATTTATTTAAAATATGGGACATTTTTGTGCATTTTTAAGCATAAAACGCCTTATTTTTATTTGAAAACAACAAAGGAAAGAGAACAACATTCCCCCCTCATATTTAGGTCACTCATCTACAGCAGGAGTTTCAAATCGATGTCTCTACATTTAAAAAGTTTCCTCCTTCACCTTATTCCAAACCATGTGCTGTTTTCCGTGCCATTGGGAGGAGACGCCTGTTTATTGTGAGCGCCGTGCGAGGGGGCGGGGCCTCGCGGGGGAGGCTCTATAAAAGAGGGAGAGGAAAAGACGATGAGAGAAAATCCTAAATGACTTTATAAACCGAGAGGAGCCGCCGAGAACAGCTTTCCAGACCGTGACAATGAGGTCAGGACGATTTTTATTGATTTGACTTTTAACCTTTCTCCAGTTCGGCTTTACCCAAATCTAAAACCTTCTTACAGCCTTTAGGCCAGTGACTCATTTGAAAGCTAAGACCTGCAAAACTGATCTGAACTGACCGTTTCCCTCACGTTGTTTTCCTCTCATTTTTTTTTAACTTTATTGTTTTTCATCTTTCTTTGTTTTAATCTAGTTTTTGTCGCTTTTTCAAGAAGCTTTCATTTGGGTAATGCTAAAGTGGAGACAATCGGTTCAGGTGGGGGTTAAGAGGTTAAGATGATAATATTATGGTCTGTGCTTTTGTATTTTTCAAGTCTTTAGATTAGACTTTATGCACTATTCAAACATCAGAATGACCTCACACAAGCCTGACCTCATCTGTGCTTTTTGTCGTACGTGTTTTTAACGTCCGGATTCTTCACAGGGTCGAGTTTATCGTAACATTCAGTCACTTTTCTGTCGCAGAAATGATACAAAACTCGCTGTAAAACGGATCTAAACGCTTTGTAATTTGATGCCCAGTGTTTGTCCCACAAATGTCGGAGTTTACAATTTACTAAACGAGGACAAAACAAAAAAACACGTCCACAGATCAGTGAGATCAATAAAGGCTTATCTCATCTTAAAAGGACCTGATTTTACTTCTACAAATGGAATGGGATTGATTTTGTCCTTTGGTATATTGTAACCGCAAAGGTTTGTGGGGAAAACATCACATTATTAAACATTTGTATCAATTTGATAAACTTTCAGGCTATTTTTCTAGCGTTTTTGTGGAAGTTGCTAAATGTGCCGATAAACTTGTCCCTGTAACGAATTCGGAAGCTACAAATATATTAGGAAACATTTTAATTTAGTGGCTTCCCCTTTCATTGTTTGCAATAAAAAAATCAGAGCCAGAGATTCCCTTCGTCGCGTGAATGAAGCTCATCCGAAAACAAAATACGTGATGAAAACCTGACGTTAAACTCGTCTCTGTCGCCGAGTGTTTAACATCTTTACGGTCACTATGAGTTCAAACTCAGGACAAACTTTATTTTCCAGGTTTGAGTCATGAGGATCAGCCCCGACGCCCAAACGCAGGTAAAACACCATTGAATACTCTATAAAGCTTTTCTCCTGGAAAGTATTTTTGTCAGTAGCCCTTCCCTCACAGACGCCTCACTGATATATTTCTTCATATTTTTAACACTGATTTCATACTGATTTGTACTTCTTCACTAGACCAGTCTTTATTGGACCAATAGTATCTTTAAAAGAGTCGTGTGTGTTTCCTGCCCACGTTTGCAGTTTTCTTAATGTTGTAAATGATAACCGTGCAGAGATCTCCGTGTCGTGGCCAGTCCCTGAGGAGCTGCGACGGCTTCAGCCCGAGCCCGGTCCAGACGCGATCGTGTGGACTCTGCGGACTCAGCTGGGTGCTCCACGGTGAGAGTGACATTTGACCCGTCCGTCAGGGTCTCCGGGTTAATGTATCGCCCTATTCCCACGGGATTAGATCCACCTGGGGACCACTTGCGTATCTTCCAAACCGCTGTTTCGATATGATCTTGTAGACGATTTATGGCCCCGCTCTAGCCGTGAGATCAGTATAGTCTTTTTTTTCTGGTCCTGCTCCAGCGCTGGAGAAGCTGGGCCCCAGGAGAGGGTCCGGCTGCGGCCCGGTGGAGGTGGCCATTCCCGGGCTGGTGCTGGACCTCAGCTCCCTGGTCCTGTACGGAGCGCAGGCCGTCCCCGTCCGACTGAAGATCCTTCTGGACCGGCTCTACAGCGTCCTCACGCCGGACCAGGTCAGTCTTCTACAGCTGCAGGAAGCTCAGGTTAAACTGATCACACGCTTCATCTGCCTCTGCTCCTCAGGTCGGCCACATCCTGCACACTCTGGGCTGGAGTCTCGGCGATTACGTCCGAGGATACAAGCTACAGGTGAATGAGCCTACTCATTTATTTGGTTTATTGGATACGGACAGATACACAAACAAAGACAAACTGTAACATACTGTAAGTCTGAAGATCATTTTCTCCCCCCCCCCAAAAAAACAAACAATTGATCCTGGAGCATCCGAGAGACTGTGAAGGCGCCATGCGGACCACTCATGCAGCCACCGGGTCACTACAGAAGAGCCGCTTGGTCATGAACGCCACATCTTGCGACGGTGGCACAGGTGGTAGAGCGGGTCGTCTCGTGATCCGAAGGCCGTGGGTTCGCATCCCAGCTCCCGCAAATGCACACTGTCGTTGTGTCCTTGGGCAAGACACTTCCCCCTCCTCGCCTCCAGTGTCTGCGTGCTCCGGTGTGTGAATGAGAGGGTGAATGGGTGACCGGTTCCTCACTGTAACGCGCTTTGGGCCTGAGAAAGTGAGTCTGAGGAGAGGAACCCTGGCCCCACTGCCCGCTCTCCCTTACAGGACCCGGGCGGCCGCGCCCTGGACCGCTGGCTCATGGCGAGTCCTCAGGAGGAGCAGCTGATCCTGGGGCAGTTCCTTCGGTTCGGAGAGACACGTCCCATCGTCCAGATCATGACCAGCACCGAGGACGAGTCCAGGAAACATCAGCACAGACTGACCACAAAGGTGTTTCTCTTTTAAGAACTGATGCATCACAAACTGGCAGGGCATGTTTATTTATACACAAGGCAACTCGTCGACTAATGTCATTATTTTATGTTTTTATCATATTTAAGGCCTTTATTTAGACACAGTTGGTTTAATAACTAAATCACTAATCACTAAATGCCTCGCACAAAGTCATTACATTCCACAAATACAAAAGTCTCATTCCAAAATACTTTTCCTCTTATTTACTCTGGAGTGCAGTAAAAATACTGAAGAGGAGGTGTTTCTCACTGGATTGTTTGGTTTCTCTGCAGGATCTCCTCTCGCCGTTTAACCCCGTGGCTCAGAAGTCGTCCGAAGCGTGCGACTGTCCCGGGGCGTTCCGTGTGAAGCCGGACCCGGACACGCCTCCTCCTCCTCCCGCCGCAGCAGCAGAACTGTCTCCTCTCGGCTGCTACAGTCTCTCCTCCTCCTTTAAACCGTCTGTGTTCTGTCCGGCGCTCGCCTCGGGCGCCTCCCTCCTGGCCCCGCCCCACTCCGGTCGCAAAGGGCGGGTCTGCTGCGGCGTCTGCGGGAAGAGCTTCTACGATAAAGGTGAGGCTGAACTCTCCCCTTCCTCCCTGTGTCGTAGTTCAGTCCAGTTTCATCAAACAGCCCGACTCCTCTGACGGAGGAACGCGCTTCTCTTTGGTCCTCATGGCGAGGAGCGGACATGTTGATATTCAGATGAACTGTGTCTGTGTCTCTTCTGTGAAACCCAGGGTTAACGAAACGCTTAGAAGCTCCAGGTCTGTGAGTGTCGACCCGGGTCAGAGGAAATCATCCAGGACATGATTGTTTGTTATTAATCCCTTAGCGGCCGCCATTCTTCTTATAATCGTATAATATAAAATATAAAAGTGACATTTGATGGTACAGTAGTCACTTCACAATATATTATACAAGCAGATAATGAGGACAATAGATCTCACACAAAGTTCGACCCGTCCATCGTTTCCAATAACATCAGAATTTCAGATGAAAGTTGATCACCCATAACATACACTGATTATATTTACTTCATTAATTAGTGCGTCCTCCATTACCACAAAGATAATCCTTAATCTTATTTGAAATGTAGTTTGTTACTTTATTTATTTATTTATTTGAACAGGGACAGTGTACAATCTACATTAGCCTCAGACAGGAGAGATGCATTGTACCAGGTTATAGCACTTGTGCTAATTTCCACCTGCAGTCCCTGGGCCTATTGTACATGTTTTTAGTGGTAGGGGAAACCTACGCAGACACGGGGAGAACATGCAAACTCCACACAGAAAGGCCCCGTCCAGGTGGGAATCGAACCCGGGCCTTCTAGCTGTGAAGCACGAGCGCTAACCGCTGTGCTAACCACTGTGCTACCGTGTCGCCATAGTTTGATGGCGGCGCTAGTTTGAGAAATTCGCTTTGGCAGTCGATCCATTCACACATCGCCCTAAATATTGTTGTACGTTTTCTCGTTCTCACTTTGGGCAAAATGCAAAATGGCCTCCTGTACCGCGCTTTTCTCTGCTGAATTCTAGAAGTTTCTAAATGATGCCACATAAAATCTGTCACAAATAACCATTTCAGATCTTCATGCCTTCCTCTTCCATTGCCCGATAAACGTGCAGCTCTGCTCTGGGGCACTTGTAGAGATCAGTGCTCGAGTGAGCGGCTGGATTTAGGAAAGGTGCACATTCATAGTGCAGCCCTCAGGAGGTCCCGACAGCCCGCTGTGAGTTCACGGGTTCGTGCTCGACAGGAAGACGTGTGTCTGATTCCTGATGAATGTCTGATTTCCCGCAGGAACCCTGAAGATCCACCACAACGCGGTGCACCTGAAGATCAAGCACCGCTGCACCGTGTCCGGCTGCACCATGGTCTTCAGCTCGTTACGCAGCCGCAACCGCCACAGCGCCAACCCCAACCCCCGACTCCACACCTGCTCCTCGGGGCCCGCCGACGCCCACCCGGGGCCCCCCAACCCGCGCCCACAGCCCTGCCCCGGGACCCCGCTCCGCAGAAGCCTCCCGCCACAGAGCGATCCCCCACACGCGGGTCGTTTCAGTCCTGTTTTTACCTCCAGTTACGCGGAAGACCTCGATCTCCATGACGACGGGGGCGTGTCCGAGTACTGTTGTTGGGCGGGACGCCGGGATTCGAACGGCGTGACGCGGCCTCAGCGGGAGGCGACGACGAAGAAGTCGAGGAAATCCAGCGTCCCGGTGAAAATCGAGCAACGGAGACTCGGTGTGATGTGAAGGACAATCCCCACGCGACCTGCAGGGGGCGCACGGCTGCACGGACTCGAGTTTGTGGACACGCCATGCCTCGTTTGAAAGCTCAGAACCTCCAGAATCCTCACTGAGCTTTAAGGCGAGACGCTGCAGGTGAATAGGGAACAATTTAAAATGTCCTCCAACATGTCTGTGTCGCTCCCTGGTCTTTCCCACACTTCTTCAGTCACAAATACGCGTTAAATGAAAATGTTAGTTTTTATTTTGGGGGTGGAGCTTATAAGCCTTTTGCTTCGGCCCATTCCTTTAGAGCAGAATAACTGCTCAAATAAACAAATACACTAAACTAAACTAAAATTGTGACTGACCTGATGTCAGATCTGGCAAGAAAGTAATGTTATTCCAGTTTTATAGGAGGCACAGACTTAAGCTCCATTTGTTCATAGATTTTCCTCGGTCAAACACTTCAAATCATTCACTTCTGTTTATATCAAATATGGCATTTTGTTTCCTACTTTAAAACAGTGTTTCTGTACTTTTTAACACCACATGACAAATATGTATTGACCACAGGACAGTAATGCAGTGAAAGCTAACCCCTGAACCCTGGGAATGAATGTATACATGTGGTAGTTCACTTCATACATGCTACACAATATGTTTTACCCCATTTTGACTTTTTTCAGGACTGACTACTTTTAAACGAGTTAACACAGAGACACAAACCTTGATGCTTCAATGTTTTTATTATGCTTAAATCAGAACAGAAAGGATTAACAATGAGTTGGATCAAAAGGTATAATCACAATAAAAAAAGTTTAATCTTTCACCCGTTTCACCAGCGCCTCAAAGTGAGATTTCTTACCTCGAATTTAAGGTCGAAGGTGCATTAAATATCACAATATGATTCATTTTAATGCTTTGATCCTACAATTGATTAAAAATACAGTTGATCAAAAGGTGCAATCACAAAAAAGTCAAACTTATGATTAAGTTTTAGAGTTTTCAGAAGCCAAAGGCCGTCCGTCGCGAGGGTCTGAAGCCGGGAGTCGAAACCTGTCGAGAGGAAGCAGACTTTAGCACAGTTAGATATTAGGGGTTTTAGAAGTTTTAAGGCGCTGTCTCATTAAAGCAGCGCAGAAAAAGTTCATTGAGCGCTGAAATGATCAAGAAAACTTAAATGTTGTTTCTTATTGGGATACATTAATAATAAAACCTGGTTGGCTAAAAAATCAGAAACAGAATTCTTTCTGCCTTAAGCCAGGTGGACCCTGCATGGTTTTGGCCGACTGTGGCAAACGGTCACTCGTCGTGGGGAAAATCTTCGGTCGTAGCTCAAAATCGCAGGTCTTCGGTCGTACAGTGAGACAGGGACAAAGATTTCAAATAGAACCGTCGTACGACCAAAGACGAGCTGCGACCGACATCAGGCAGAGTGTAAATCATACGTGGGAGAAACTGGCCGAGCGTTTAACATCAGGAAGAAAGAGCATCGGACAGAATGTGAAAAGGAAACATTAAAAGCGTGCACACGAGCCACCAGACGACAAGCAGAACCAGAACAGCTGAAGTCGGCCATATCAGACACTGCAAGAGGGAAAGCCATTTTAGGGATTGGGACAAGGCCTATGTCATCGGCACCGAGAGCAACAAATACCACCGCTGGATCAGAGATCAGTTCTGAAGAAGTCGGACTTCAGATGGCACTGTCAGCCCGCTACTACAAGCAGGAAGACCAAAAACCATCAGGTACGAAAACTAACACTAAGGTCTGTCTATAAGAACAAAAGTAGCATCAGGCAGAGTGTGATACTTTAGAACAGTCACAGAGTGAGCCTCCTCTCGCTGCAGAGACCATCTTTGTCAGTGTCCCGTAAACACTGCACCAGCGCCAGAGTCAAAGCAACAGAGGCCAGACATGAGCGGGTCCGACTCCGCTTTTTACAGGACTTTCCTCGGAAATAAACCCCATTAACATGCAGCACTTGCCTCAGCTCAACACAGGCCTCTGCAGCCTGACATTCGCTACGATAAACTTTGTTCATAGCTACGATTCCCTCTTTTAACCATCGCACAGTAGAGACGAGAGCAGCTCACGATCTTACAATCCCCAAGTCTTGCAATTCGACATCTAATAATCTTAGAAAACAAAAGTCGCACACTGGCTTTCTCTTTACGTTTTTACATTATGATGGGAACATTGATTGTAGAAGGAGCGACATTGCACAGGTAAGACTTTGTGACTGTAATGCAATTGGTAGCACAGCGTAGCCTGTAGCTGCAGCAGAAACGTATATTTGTGTGAAGAAAAAAACAAAACCTGTAGTATTAAATTTGCTACATAGAATTCTTTAAAATGTCACATTGTGCGTTATTTATTTTGTCTTTTCATGTTTGGAGGGTCGGATTCTACATTTTATGAAATACTCCATATTCCAATTTTGCATATTGTCCAAACAACAATTTGGAAACGTAAACGATATATCGCCCACCCCTATTCCCAAGGACATTTTGTCTCGTTGGTCTTCTTTGACAGGACAAGGAAAAATCAAGGACAGACATTGAAGACCCAAAGCCACAACGCTGAGGAGCCTTAACCACGAGATTATCTGCTACACATACATTAGGTCTGACAATCTGATGAAAACCTCTGAATCTAAGATTGTGAACTTGGACATGAGCCGCTGTACTCACTCTGTCCAGAGCCACGATCACACTACAGCATTTGGAGCCTGTGGTCAGGGGTTTGTGGTATGTGGTCTGGAGGCTGTGGTCTGTGGTCTGGAGTCTGTGGTCTGGAGGCTATGGTCTGTGGTCTGTGGTCTGGAGGCTGTGGTCTGTGGTCTGGAGGCTGTGGTCTGTGGTCTGGGGATTGGAGCCTGTGGTCTGGAGGCTGTGGAACAGGTCTGTGGAAAAACACACAGAATCACTCACATACAGAAAGTCCATGTCCAGGAGTGACTTAAGTCTGTTTATGAGGTGATTTAATCAGGAGGGTTTACCGGGACACAGCCGTTGGCCACGATGCACAGACTGACTTGGCAGTGCAGGTAGATGTCGGCCGTAGAGGCGCCGGCGTACTCGAACACGTTAAATTTGAAATAAGAAACCAGAGCTTTTCCATTGGACGGGACAGTCACCGTCTGATCAGAGGGACACCTGCAACCAAAAGATACATTCTGTTTAACGCCGGTGTAACCAGGGCTGGACCGGCCATCGGGCGCACCGGAGTTTTCCCAAACGTTCTTTACGGCGGGTCAGACCAGATGAGTGAACAGGCCTGTACTGCACTAGCCTGGTCTAACCAGACCCTCGTACTCATTTTGTACAGAGGGTCTGGAACTTCTCAATTTGAGCTCAGTTTTCAGGTGGGAGGGATGAACTCCTTCAAAACGATAGTTAATAATTAATGAATTGCTCTACGACTCCCTAACTCATTCTACACCCCGTCAGTCCTTGCGTGTCTCTCACTTGTTGCTGATCAGGTCGTGGCGGTCGGCTCCGGTGGGCGGGGCTTCAGTGGTGGTCCAGCAGTCGTCGATCACTAGAGCCAAAGTGTCTGCCCCGATGTCATGAGCTTTCAGTCGCACAAACACCTCCTGGTTCAGTTCCAGCTCAGTGCTGTTGGTCACCGTGGAAGAAGAGGAGAAGGCAGCGTCGGTGAACAGGCTCATGTCCAGGGTGAAGGTGAAGTTCTCCGTTTTATGCATCAGAGACACAAAGCTGTGGGTTACAAGAGCGAGGCCAGGTCAGTGCTGATGTCACAACATCACTTTAGTTCAGTCATCATTCATTCATTCTTCAGAAAATGGTAAAGGTCTAGTTTCTGTGGCTCTAAAGCAGCATGATATCTTCTGCCCTGCTCTTTATTCTACTGCTACAATGGAATGGAATAGAATCAGTAGTAACATCTGTGCATATGACAAATAAACAGACGAAAGAACACTGAGTGGTTGTGACTGAATCAGTGTTTGGTCCCAGTGTTGGACAGAGATGGGACTGACCCGTCATGGATCCTGAAGGAGGCGGTGCTGGGGGTGGAGGGTTGGGTGTAGGCGCAGGAAAAGTCCATGGAGAATTGTTTTTTGAATGTTATGATGGAGTTGCCCGAGTTCTGGACCTGGTTGGCAAAGACGACCTGGTCACTGTGTTGCTGTGAATGAGACAGAGAGATTCTGGTTCAGTAAAACCCTAAAAGGCCAGTGACCTCTAGATTCTGAGAGTCTCAGAGGGACTTTGCTAAACAGGAAGGGGAGGCGGCACCTGAAGAGTTCCACCACAAGGGTGGGAGGAGTTAAAGCCAAAGGTGAGTAAATGTTGGTCAGCATCATAGGAACCAGTGCATCTGGAGTCGTTCAGGTGGAGCTTGCTGTGGTCAATGCCGGCCTCCTCCAGGAAACAGGTGTAGATGGTCAGAGAGGCGGAGTCTCCGCTGCATTTGGCCACGTCCCCTAAAAACATATGACGTTAAAAACTGCAGCTTAAAACATGCTTCTGCCGCCATGTTTCTCCCTGGGTCAGTGTGGACAATTTCTCTGATTAGGGAACGTCTAGTTCAGTCGAGTGTAGCGGTTACGGCTCGAGGCTCACGGCTGCAACAAACAACTGTCCACATTCTTCAAAAGACCCCAATGTTTTAAAGGGGAAGCACTAAAGGTTCTGGTTCTCTCCTTCTGTCGTATAACTCGACCCCAGGAGGAAACTGTCCAAAGTGGAAGTTGCAGTTGTACCGTATTGATGCATTTCTTTGTACTTCTTGAGGTATGGGTCACGGCTGCGGCAGTAACAGGCGGCGTCGCCACTGTCCTTCACGGCACAGAACTCGTGCCAAGAGCAGAAATGATCCACACAAACTGGAACAGCTGCAAAACACATTCAGAAGTTTACTTTTCTGTTTTCAGACACTTATCAGGACACTCAGTTGTCAAAACACTTGATATCGAGCCCCAACCACCCCCTCACAGGTCTACATCCTGGTCCTTCTCAGGAACAACCTGCTGAGCTTCATTATTAAAATGCCATGAGGTTAGTCAATGATTTGATTTCATTCATTGAGTTTTATGTTAAACGTTTGAATGTAGGGCCACTGATGTAGGATTGTTATGTTAGAAAAATAAAAAGATCACAGTATCAGGCGCCACCTGCTTCTGAACCCACTGGTTTCATCTGTGATAATGTCCAGTACCAGTAGGGGGAGTGTGTGTTTATGATGGTGCTAAAGTGAATTCCCATCGTACCACAGCCAGACGCCTCTCTGGGGACGCTGAGGCGGCTGGTCCGGGCGTAGGCGTCCAGGAAGTGGCAGGCGAGGCCGTCCACGTCGGGATAGTGACACAATAAGTTATCAGCGCAGGCCGTGATGAAGGCAGAGCGGTTCACAGTGCTGGAGAGACTGGCCAAGAGGCCGGAGCAGCTGAAGAGCAACATGCACAAATACTTTAGAAAAACACTTTGACCAAACCGGTCAGTGTCCGTTTGTGTCACTCACCGCGTTTGTACGGCCGAGCAGTTGATGTTTTCTCCTGCGGCGTCGACTGTTACCACGTCAGAGCTGCACAAAGGAAAACCACAATCAGGAAAAACAAGACTGAAAACTGACCCTTTTAGCGAGAGAGAAATCTACAGTGGAGTCGGCTCCTCCACTTTCCACATCTCTCCCGTTCAACACTTTAATCAACGCTTGAAGGAAATATTAATGGAGAATTAACTTCCGAAACCAGAAATCAACGCTCACTCTTGTCCTTGAATGCTTAACTGTGTTTTTAGATAAGACAAGATCATCAGACATGACCTCATTGAGCTGACGATGAAGAAATGTAGAAAACAAACATGCTGAAACATTACCCAGGTAGGTCTGGGCGCTTGCTGTCTGCAGTGACATTTACACACAATCCTTTGTCGTGAGCTGAAGACCCTGCTGGAACTGTGGAGTCAAGCACATACAAGATTATTAGAACAGACTTTCAAACATCTAACCATGGACTAATCAGGACATTTAATGTAGAGATGCACAGATCCAGCTTTGTTACTTCCAAGTCCGATACTGAGGGTTTGAGTATCTGCATCACAACTTGTGAATTACAAATATCAGTTGTTACGATACGAGCTGCATGTGTGGAGCACCTTCTTGAGTGACGTGCAGGAGGGTGCCGTCGAAGAAAAGTGTGATCCTGGTGAGGGTTGTGTCGGTGTAAGTCACGGTGACGCCGCTGTCGTCTTTGCTGATGCCTGCGCCCACGTGTCTGGTCGCTGTGGAGTTGAGGCTGGAGGTGACGTCATCACCATCCACCTGGAACAGACGGGGTTAAACATCAGACGACACGTTAAAGTCCAGTTCTGTTTCTGTGTTGAGGTCGGAAACGAGTCGGGTTTCAGCTAACAGAATGGAACTAGCTTGATACAGGATTCCTCTCCTGTATCTTGACATATTATTTTTGATTTGTTCTTTATCTAACCAGGTCGCACTGAGGTTCAGAAAGTCTGTTCCAGGGGAGTCCTAACCCAGGTTTACGTACGTGCACTCTGCTCCCCGTGTCCATGTGGATAGCGCCTAATGAAGTCGTTATGAACACATCCTGGAGGAAGGGCATGTCGGTGAGGCGGCGCTCGCGGAAGATCCCGTTCACGACGAGGCCATGGTCCGAGTGCAGGATGGTGTGGATGTAGAAGTCTGGAACAGCTCCTGCTACTCCATTAAAGTCCACGACGCTCGGCCCCACGATGGAGCAGAAACTCCGCTTACCGCATCTGATGGAGGTGAAGAAGAAACTGATCATTACACTTTCAAAAACACATTAAACATCTTCACTGCATAAAAGGTTGGTATTTTAGCAGAGAATAAAACAGAAGTCCTTACATTTCTGCAGCGGCTTTTGAAATTAAACGTAACCATATATTTAAAGCCACAGAGGAATGCTTTAGAGGGATTTTATTTTATTCATAAGGTATGAAATGTTCCGCAGTGTGGCTTTAAAACACTTGACTTAAACATCAATCTCTGATTCATTTTGAATGAAACGGATTCGAAAACCTGAACTCGCCTCATGTTCTATCGTTTTATGGAGACCACAGATTTCTGGATCAAATGTCATCAATGGAACATTTCAGGAAAAATCCACCATTTAGTTGGTGTCCAACATCAGCCATAACGATAAACATTTTCGTGAGGTCAGTAACTGTAAATTCAGAGCAGTGATGACAATATCACTCCTTTAGTTTGCTGGATGTTTTTGTTTGTAGTTTTTAATATTGGTTTGAACGCCCTCTGCTGGCGACAGAGGATTACGAAACCAGTATTTTTTAACAAATCAGACACTGAGACACACAGTGTTATTGCAGAGATGGCTCCAAAACAGACTGTCGCTCTTCAGCAGGAGAAGAACTGACCAAAGTAAACAGGATTTTACTCAACTACACAGATTATGCAAAACTCCAGGTCTGTTTGTGACGAGGGAATGTTACGACTAACCATCAACAGCCAGACTGATATTACAGTAACGTTTACACTGACATCAATCTGGGATCGCTCCAGTTGTTTGGGGGGAAGACGAACATTTGCTGCTGATTGGATCAACACTAGTGATGTGACGTTCATGATCGAGCGGCTCAATTGAGGTTTGAATGGTTCGAACCGGACCTCAGTTGTGAAAAGAGACGGATTGCACTAAAGTCAAAGCTAAATGCACTCAAAAGGATTTGTCAGACAGTTCCAGCCTCTTTTTATTAGTTGCAGTAGTACCCCGTTATCGTACTCAGATTACGTTTTCAGAGTAACTAGTAAAGTAACGAGTTGGTAGTTTTGCATTTGCAGGTTAATCTCGATCTAGTTTCTTTTTCAAATCAGTAACGTGGTTAGTTTAGGGCCTGATCTCTCTCTCATCTCACAGCAACAGCTCGTCACATCAGTGCTCATGCGCAGACTGTGTGACGGATTGGCCCTATAATATTTCTATTATTTTTGGTTCTCTTTCCGGGGTGCCATCCTTGTCTCCCTCCTGGAACATAGGATACTGGATTTTGAATATCTTGGGCCAATACACACACGAGGACATACACCCTTTTCTGAATGACACAAGGAACACCAGTTGAATGCTTGTCAGTCATTATTTAGGTTTCAGAATAACATAAGAGAACCCCACAAAACTCCCCAAAATAACCCGTGTACAAATTGTCCATGAAATGTCTGTGTGTGCCAGGCAGGTCACTCAGGCGCAGTGGTATGGTCTAAATAGGAATAGTTATATATTTACATCAAATCCCCAAAATATAAAGCATTTTCACAATGGGGCACCCAAATCTAAGAAAACTCCCCTGTCCAATGACGCGTGACGTGATGACGCACCAGCTGTTGGACTTCCGTGTTTTACGGATACTTTGAACAGGGCTGAGCCGTATTTAAACTGGACAAACAGCGGTTGAAGAAGATACACGGCTACCGGCGGACTGGACGCCTCTAATTCCAGCCTTAAATGAGCGTGCTCTCCCACGCGGCGACTACGCACTGCTGCTCCTCCCGCTGCTTTTCGCAGACTCACATTTAAAGAACCAGGAAGGCAAACGGCTCGACCGGGGGCGCGAACGGTGGACACATGGGATGCGTTTCCAAAGGCCCGGGGGCGTGTGCCCGGAATGGAGTGGCCGGTGGGGGCAGAGAGGGTGAGTACCTCACTATACATGGGGCAATCCCAGAGGGTTGATACAACTGTGTTTTCCAAAACGTATCAAGTCAACAACATGGCAGAGTTTTCAGTACTTACACTATTATTACTTTACAAAGTAACGTTACCCAACACTGATTGGTTGTGGCGCAATATTGAATTCACAAACACGTTTTTCAAAGCGTCAATATCGGTCCCATTGTAATCGTAGATGATTTAAATCTTTTATCGATCTTATATATTATGAGTTTTCCTGCTATATTAAAAAGAGCCAGTCTTTTTAACGGCTCTTTGAAATCCCAAAGTCTTGGCTCCCAGAAAAGAGCCGTAAATCCCGTCACTAATTAACACTGGCAATACTGCCACGTGATTGGCTCAAACCACTCACGGTCCGGTTTCAAACAGGACGGCAGAAGCAGGAACATGGATTCTGCTGCAGGTGAGTTGTTTTTTTGACGACATTGTTAAAAAGGTCGATTATGCACAATGTCCCGTGAAGTCAAAGATGTTATTATTTATTTATTTATTTATTTGAACAGGGACAGTGTACGATCTACATTAGCCTCAGAAAGGAGAGATGCATTGTACCAGGTTATAGCACTTGTGCTAATTTCCACCTGCAGCCCCTGGGCCTATTGTACATGTTTTTAGTGGTAGGGGAAACCGGAGTACCCGGAGGAAACCTACGCAGACACGGGGAGAACATGCAAACTCCACACAGAAAGGCCCCGTCCAGGTGGGAATCGAACCCGGACCTTCTAGCTGTGAAGCACGAGCACTAACCGCTGTGCTAACCGCTGTGCTAACCGCTGTGCTACCGTGCCGCCTACCGTGTTCCTTTGTTCAGCAGGAAGTGGTTATTTGTGAAGTACGGCAGGTTCACAGCTGTCTTACAGAAACTGAACTGAAATAATCTGATCAAACTTACTTGTTGTTTCCAAGACAGTCTCCTGAAGAACTGCAGGTGGACGATTGGATCAGGACACCGTTAAAGAGGCACCTTGCGTAGGTGCACGCTGCTGGGTCTGTCACTAAGTCACCTGGTAGGTAGGTGGTGCCAGCTGAAGGAAAATCAACAATTGAATAATTTATAAATGTAGAAACTGCTGATTTAAACATGAGACGGGGCTGAAGGAGGACTGTCTTTACTGAAGTCAGATGGAGACAGGTTTGTGTTTGTCATTTTCTTTCATTCAAACTTAGGCTTACTTGTGTTGTAAAGGCAACCGGTTACCCTTACGCCGATGTCAAACGTCCCAGTCTTAGGTGCGCTCCATCGTAAATCCCCGACAGGCTTACCGTTATGACCAATATTAAAGACCTGCAACAACACAATGATGAGAGTCAGAGCAGGAACAAAATGTTCATCACATGAACAACATCGTTATTCCAAAACATGTCAATTCTTTAAACATATTTCACACTTTGAAGAATTTTACTGATGCTAAACAATCTCGACAGAACAGAATCTGTCACTGTTGTTTGCTGAAACAAGAATCAGGGAAGGCTTCCAGGGTCGGGACCTAACCCCTAGGCCATCCGATTTGGTAGATAAATTCTGTCAAAGTCATTTTGTCATTTATTTCATGCAAACCCCTGTTTGAGACGTGACCCAAGGACCTTCTTGCTGTGAGGCATAAGCGCTAACTGCTGCGCCACCGTGCCGCCAGGATCAGGCCCTCAGAGTTACTCACGTCGCCTTCCAGCACATTCCCGTTGTAGAGCACTCCTGTCTCAGGTCCAAAGTTGAGGATGTGGACGTCCTGTGGGAAAATAAGGTCAAAGTTTTCACAGTGAAACTGGAGCTTCACAAATGCATCACACAAGAGAAATGATTCACTGTCTTAATCCAGCAAAGTTCACTTAATGTTAAATGTTTCAATAACTTCCTCCAACACAAGCTCCAAAGTGAGGCCAAATGTATCTGGGAATCAGAATGGGTTTTGTTGCCTTTGATATTGTGTAAAATGTGTTGAAGTAGAAAACTGAAATGGAAAGCAGCGTAGATGATGGATGTGTGGTGGACGTGATGAGGCACTAGGAGGCGCTGTTGCTGAGTCTGGGTTTAGGGTGTGGGTAAGGCTGTTGGGTCCCAGGACGAGGAGTACCTTTATTATATTGTGTCTACAGTATGTATCTTTATGAGTCATTTTCAGACTATTGAGTCTGAAACTACATTTAAAATAATGTATTTTCACACACAGGCCGCAGGTGTCGACGTGCAAATGTCAAATATTCCAAGAGAACGTGAGCTACAGGTTTCCTCCATTTACTCGTGTGTTCAGACGCACAGCGGCTCGTCCCGGGAGTGGGGCCATGTTTAGAGCTGCCCTCCTCCTGTCAGCGGGAGTTTCCAGGTGTTGGAAGCCGCTGTGAATGTGGCAGAAACTGAGTCCGTGGTGAACTGCAGTGAGACATCTCCACAGCTTCATGTTCACATTTAGTTTCTTTTATTGCGTCTTTCTCACAGTCTGGAAATGACAGTATAGATACAGATCGTGTAATACGAGGGGGCGTGGCCTTGCCGAGGGGGAAGGCAGTATGTTTAGGACAACTCTATGTTTCACTTTTGTCAGACTTTTTCGGTAGAATATAAAGCTAATTATCACATACAAATATGGTCAAGTCTAAATCGGGTCCATATGGGTGTTTTTTTCAAAGCAGAAATTACAGTAGAGGTGAAGAAAAAAAAAGTTAGTTGTAGCAAGTGTTAGCATGTAGCATGATGTCACTCCAGACTCAGTGGTGGTAAACTACGTTAGTAGCTTCAGTTTCCCCTGGGGGAGACTGACAGAAGCACTGTCGCAAATAGGGATGGGCACCGTTCGTTTTTTTCCGATACCACTACTTTAACGGTATCTGCTTTTCGGTGCTGGTTCCTTAACGGTACTTTTTTCAGTGCTTATGTCATTTTAATTTAATTAAAATAACATGTATAAAAAAGTGTAGTTCAGGAAAAAGTCCTAAAACAGCAAAACAGAAGCTCCACAGGCCGCAGCAGCGTCACCTGTAACTTCGTATTTTGAGCACAATTTCCACTTAAGCAGCAATAAAAAATAAAAATAAAAATAAAAGAAATAAAGGACATTATTACCTCCTGAGCTGCAGAGACAGATCCACATCAGGACACGGGTTCTTTCGGATAAACTTTTCTAAACACACTGCGCTTTGACGAAGCACTTTCCCGCCAAAGATCCTTACATGGTGTGAGCGCTCACTCTGCCACTAATAATTTACCAAAACTGTACCAAAAATGTCTAACACAGAGTGAGCGCTCACTTTTCCACAAACAATCTTTGATATTCCCCTCGCTGCAGCTGCTTGTGAAGTTGTAAACTCAGCCTCGGGTCTGTCGCTAAAGGGAAACACGACTTTCTTGTCACTGCTCTGTTTTGTTTTTCAATTTGCCTAAAAACTCAAGTTTCTTATTCAGTCCTGGTTTATAACTGGTTTTGTGATATATTTTGTCCTTACTGGGCTACGTTAGTTACGTGATGACGTAGGCACGTGTTGTGTTGAGTTGTACAATGTGAGCTGATCATAAACCACGCTACTCCTATTAAAAGGTTATCATTGTAACCTCCTCATCCTTTGCACTTACCTGAAGATATAACAGGTTTAGTTTAGCTCTGGGTTTTACAACCGGTGTAAGTCCTGGACCTGGTTTAGTCCTGGCTCAGTCCTGCCGCAGACCGCGGCTGGGCCATCTCTATTATATAAGTTTAGTACATTACAGCTTTGCTTCTCTTTAAGTTATAGTTTTGCTTCGCTCCATTTGCGCTGAAGCGGCTCATTGTCAGCGCACACGTTCATGTTGTTTTTTTTAGACTCGCTGCGGGTCATATATTAACTTCTGGAGAGAAAAAGAACCGAAAGTTGGCACCGAAAGAATTTTAGTTTTTCGATACCACCCCCGACCGGAGCTTTTCGGTCGGTTCCAAGTTTAACGGTGCCCATCCCTAGTCGCGACTGCACACATCTGCGCTAACGGTCCCTCTGACCTCCATGCATTCACATGTCATTCACCCTGGCCTATTGAACATGTTTTTTGTGGTGAGGGAAACCAGAGTACCCGAAGGAAACCTACAGCAGACACGGGGAGAACATGCAAACTCCACACAGAAAGGCCCCGTCCAGGTGGGAATCGAACATGGGACCTTCTTGCTGTGAAGCAAGAGCCCTAACCACTGCGCTACCGTGCCGCCCGGTGAAGAAGTGAAACGTTCTTCAGTGGCCAAGACAAAAATGTCCCAATAACAAGCAGGAACTGAAGGCATTTACAGTAGAGGCCTGGCAGAGCATCACCAGGGATGAAACCCAGCGTCTGTGACGTCAGTGCCGTCTAGACTTCAGGCTGGAATTGACCGAACCAAATATTCCAAGTAAAATGTTTGATTCATAATTTGTTTGTCCCTTGAAAAGTGGGAGGCTCACATAAAACACTTGTAATTCCTACACCGTTCATTAGATTTGGATGTTAATACTTTCAAATTAAAGCTGAAAGTCTGCAGTTTAACTACATAGTTTTTGTTTTATTTCAAATCCATTGTGGTGGTTTATAGGGCCAAAAACATAATAAATGAGTTGATGTCCAATATTTATGGACCTGACTGTACATTTATTATACAGTAATTATAGAAAGTTTAGTTTCTCTTCTTAAGCATTTGAGGGTATCCTCACTTCATCAATAATATTCTGGTACGGAAACTTGGACAGTCATTCACACAAAACTCCAACGTATAATCAACAAATCATCCAAACTCACGGGCCACACACTCCCATCCATAGAGACTCTGTGTCAAAGACGCGTCACACGGCGAGGCTGAAAATCACCAACTCAGACAGATTTAAGAACAGCTTTATCCCAACTGCCATACAGACACTAAACTAATGCCTATAGTAACTGTAGCTAAATCTGTGGTTTGAAACACCAACACCAAATGGAATTGACTCCAATGTACGTGTTTGATACAGGAATGGATTCAGTTGAGATCAAGCCAAACGCACATTATATCATAAACAAATGACAAAGACTGAGCACCCACCAGTGACCCTGATTTTAGACTGAAGGTGAGTTTGAGGCCACAGAACACAGAGTTGCTCAACAGTCTGAAGTACTTGTCTTTGAGGATCTTGGTGGTTTCGGTGTCGAGAAAGTCGTAATAAAAGTTTGGATTTGCTGCCATGGGCAACTCCACGTATGATTTAAAATGATCGAAGTAGACTCGGACAATTCCAGAGGTGTTTACCTGTTGGAATCAGAAAAAAACAGGTTAGAAACGTGTCAGTCTTGCGAGGATAGAGTTACATATTGAGGATAGAGTTACATTTCTAAATGTGGTAGTTTTAGTCCGTTTCATTAACACAATTATTTATATTGATATTTCCACAAATTAAAGCAGAACTCATGCCCCTAGAGGCCATAAGCGCCACTGCAGGTGTTGGATCATGTTGCGTTTTTTTTTTTATCATTATTAATTGTCCATACCATAAGGTTTATTTTTAGATGTGGAGGTCAGCTGTATTTGACCTCTGATGACCGTGAGAGGTCACTGACCTCAAAACTCCAAAATGCAGATTTTTTTTAAGCCTGTACGAAACAAAATCATATTCAAAGTGTGTAAAATAGTGTATTTCTATGGATTTAAAATTGTTAACACATGTGGCTATATTATTTTAAATTGTCCAGTATCAAAAATATGCTGTGCCACCTGGTGAATTTGCCCATGTTGCTATGGAAACGTGTACATGACTAAACCACATGGCTGCAAATGGGAGGGTCCACATGTTTAGCAGTTATTCAGGTAACTGAATAACTTCAGTAATAATTTATTACATAATTAACAAAAATATGTATATTAAACAATTATGTGTGTATGTGTATGGATATATATATATATATAATAAAACATTGTTTTTGTTTCTCCAAAACTGACATCAATTCACTGGAGAAATATAATCCCACTGATCAAATTTGCATTATTGCTAACTATAAATCCTCAGTTGGGGCTACGGTGGCGCAGATGGTAGAGCGGGTCATCTCATGATTCTATGCTTTCTTCACATTTGTTATGTGTAACCGCTCTACTACAAAGACAGAGCGGGATATTGTACATTTTGACACAACCCAATTACACAATGGAGATTTTTTTTTTTACTCAAACTTAGCTGCCAAAGGGGCGCTAGCCCACAGTTAGCTTTGCCCGTTAGCAGCTTCTTCATGATTCCATTACTGTGTATTGGTGACTCCGACCCGGTGCAGGGAAAGTTGCAAGTGTGGTTTTCTGCCAAGTGGTAAAATCTGGCCTGTGGTAAAATATTAGATTGTTTTTTGCAATGAGGCGTCATTAAACATTGAATTGCCCGGGTTTGAATGTAGTGTCCGTAACGGGAATATTTATGAGGCCGCAGCTCTGGTATGAGACACATACTGTTATGTTTTGTTTTTTCTATCATTTCACACCGGGGCAATTCACGGAGGAAAACACGTCTTTTGTGGCGCTGTTAAAGAATTGTGAATGAAGTCATGAGTGTTGCATTTAACTTGATCGTGTGCAAGAAAGAAGGTTGACATCAATGTGTGTTAAATACCGTGATCTGTGCACTGATGTGAAGTGTTGGTTGAAATGTGACCTTCATTTTCAATAATTGTATTAGATTTAATGGTTTTACTCTTCACCAAGATTGAAATAAATGTATATTAAATAAACTGACATTTTGTGCTGTTCTGACTGGGACTGAGTGTGTTAGTGTGAGGGGCCCCCTGCCCACTGAGCCCCCTCCTCTGGTCCGCCCCTGGCCTGTGCACTCAGTGTCTGCAGCCTGGTCCTGACTGGACTGTGTAGAGAACGCACTCTAGGCTAAAGTTCATAAACTTTAATCAGGAGCCTCTGGACGACTGAGAGTCTGTTTCATGTTGCATGTGTTACAGTTACATTTGCGTATTTCCTCGTCACGATGTCGCGCTTCGCATCATATGCTTCATGAGAGCTCGGCTTTTTTCCATTTCCTAATTTTAAACTTTTTCTGTGAATATGAGGCGAACTTTGATCAAATAAAGAGTGGGCTAATCAGGGGAAAATGTTTCCCTGTCAAAACAAAACAACAAAGCAGCGACACAGAGATTCTCTTCCTTTTCCAGCCAGATCTCAGACACAAACAAACTCAGTCATGTAACGTGGACCCCTCATCTGTGAAGCACTTGTGTCTGAATTGTGCTCTACAAATAAACTTGCCTTTGCCTTAAAAGTTAAAACAAAAATCGTGTTGTGCGTCCTCATAAAAGTACGGACTCAGAAGCACTCATTTCCAAAGTAAAAGTATTCACTTTCAAACACACTGATCGTTCTATAATAATATAAAAACATCAAATCCATAAATAGCGTGAATTTTATTAACTCGTACTCACGTTGACGGTGGAAAACGTCTTTCCAAAGAAGTTGATGGGGCAGGCGCTGATATCGATGTTGGCCGGCCCTGTCACATTCACAGGAGCCGCGTCTGAAACGGGAAAGTTTGTTTCTGACAAAAGTTACCACCAGAGGGCGCTGGAACTGCATCAGAACATTTACCAAACGCGGGAGGAGAAAGTTTGACAATGTTTTTACCTCGATTAGTCAAGAAAATGTGGTAAAGCCTACGAGAAAATGAAGTGGTGGTCCCCAGACTAAATCACGTGTGATTTTAGTCTGGCGTCAGTCAGGCTACAGAAAACTCACATTATCTACGACAACATCCATGATCACTTTTTTGATTTAAAAGATCTAACTTACAGTAGGACTGGTATGTACGCTTTGAAAACATACGATACAGAGAGGCTGGAACGGTCTCGTGTGGCCTGCTCCGTTGTTGGATTGTTTCTTGTGTTCGTTCGGGGAAGTTCTGGGGAAAATTGACTGAAAGAAAGACCCGGCTCTTTGAAATCCAGTTTCGAACCGTTCACCTTTAAAGATCCGTTCAAAAGAGCGACTCAGGCATTAAATACACAACTATAGTTTAAAGCACTTTTAGCCATTGGTTCTGCTTCTGTGGCGGAGATTCGTGCTGTAGTGTCAGCCTCTACAAACTGGACTTGTGAGAAATGCACCGGGCTCTCCAGTGTCAGGTTTTAGGCTGGGAACTGGGAACCGTATTTCAGCCCGTCTTGGAGCTCGGTGGTGGTGACGGGACGGCTCGTAGCGAGTGCCGGAAAATGGCCCTTATTTTAAAGTCCAAAACTTACAGGTACGAGTGATATAGGGGAGAGTGGGGTCAGATGAGACACTTTTTTCTTTGGTGGGTGTTGTGTAAAAACAGGATACAATAGATACAAAATGTTACTATTCATTCATTTGGGGATGTTTTCTATCCTTTTGCATCTTCAAAAATCATCTGCAGTATATGTTATTAAGATGTTGGTCTTGTTGGCTCATTTTACCCCAGAGTGGGGTAAGTTGAACCAGATCTTGGGGTAAGTAGAACCACCAGATTTGAAGGTGAAATTACTACTTAACATCATAAAGTCATTTTTTTTACAATTCAGTGTTTCCCATTAGCATTTTTTTCTTTTCATATTTTCTTGTGCAGATTATGACATTTTGTCTTGAAAAAAAAACACCAAATAATTGAATGTAAAATCTAATTTTAATTTGCTTGTCTCTAATAGACCCAGAACCACCAATAAACAATGCAAAAACTATACAATTGTACATTA
The DNA here is from genome assembly GCA_021464625.1 of Proterorhinus semilunaris. NCBI lineage: Eukaryota > Metazoa > Chordata > Actinopteri > Gobiiformes > Gobiidae > Proterorhinus > Proterorhinus semilunaris. Next base: position 22,194,614 of record CM038364.1, on the reverse strand, counting down.
CATTTTTCTGTCATTTGTTATTCATTGTAATTGTAATTTTTTATTACCCCAATGTTTTTGGGTCAATACCCCATGACTTCTTCTTTGAGAATACCAAGAGAGTTGTGTTTATTGAAGAAGAAAACTTCTTAAATCATTAATCTGCTTTTACACCTAATTTAATGACCAACCAACATCAGGAAAAAAATGGACCTGCATGTTTTTTGTTTGTTTGTGACGATCGTTTTTGGGATCAGGCCAAAAACTTACTCTGAGCAGCGAAAAAAAGCTTTTTCATAAAGAGTAGGGTTATTTTACAGCCACATTTTCCAATTTTTCATTTCAATAATTGTTTTTTAATTTTGCAAATATAAGGGTTACCCACTGGCTCATCTTACCCCACTCTCCCCTAGTCATTTTTTGTAAAAGTAGGATTAGGAAGTTTATATTGAATCTCTGAAAAGAAGAAGAACCACTCACCGGACACGAGGCCCAGAGCCGAGAGGCAGAGCAGGAGGCGCAGCATGACGAGCGGTCGACCGGCCTGTGGCTAAAACAGCAACAGAAGAAGAAAAATAAGAATCATTATGATACGGAAGAACAAGTGTGTCACAACTATTCACACATTTAGTGTCACTACTACAGTGTGTGTAATCAAGTTGAACAAATCAGTCATGTTTCATTCAGGACACTCTGTCCTCCATAACATGTCCCACGATAACATTAAGGAAATAAAAACATAGGTTAGAGGTAAATGTTGTGAATTGTAAAATAGTTTTCATGGTAATGAAAATAATATTTAGCACATTTAAAATCAGCTACATCTGCCCAAACAACAAACAATCAAAAATGCAATTAATGAGTCAAAATATTGGTCGCGATTAATCGGATTAATCAAAAACATAATTAATCACGATTAATCACATCATATATTTTGACACACACATGACCTGAAAGACAAAGCACTTGTACTTATTGTGAGGCACTTTTATGAAACAAACGCCACAAAGAGCAACTTATGCATCAAAAAGGCTTGTTTAATTATCCTATTACAACAAAAATGTTTTTAATTTTGTCCTTATACTTTACTACTTTATGAACCTAAAGGTTTGCAGATTCTGTCCAAAATGTGACTTTTCAAGAAAGGGCTGGAGAGATCCCGGTTAGAGGCTGTTGGGCTTTTCCCATAATTATGAAACTGTGAATATTTGGTTAATGAAATGTGCAATCAATAATCAAATGTTTTAAATGTAAGTGTTTTATGTTGGACAAGTAAAAAAAAAAAAAAGTAGTTATTAGAGAAAAATTAACCGCGATTAATCGAATTCCACAAGTGTGATTAATCGTGATTGAAAAAATGAATCGATTGAAAATAGATATACATGAAAGAATAATAATAGTACGTGAGAACTGCTCAGCTTGACATGAACAGACTGGGCCATTCTAACATTTAAAGGGAAAGCTGTTTCAGAGTCGTGGAGCTAACCCTTCAGCTTTGATTTTGGCCCCTCCAGAGTCAACTGAGTGGATGATCTCAATGTTCCACCTGAATCACGGCTCAGACAGAAGCTCTGAGAGGGCGGGTGGAGCCAACCCATTCAGACAGTAGAAAATCATCTTAAACCTCACCCTAAAGCTGACTGGAGGCCAGTGCAGAGGGGCCGACACAGGAGTCATGTGCTCACATTTCCTCGTGCCCATGAGCAAACGCACCACAGCGTTTTGAACCAACTGAAGGCAACGGATGGAGGTTTGATCGAGCCCGCGGTACAGAGTTACAATAATCTAGCCGTAATAATAAGTGTGAAATAAAAGATTGGAGTAAGTTCTCACCTGCAGGCGGAGGTTGATGGTTTGAAGTTGGCTGTCCTTTCAGGCGTTCAGGCGTTGTCCTTTCAGGCGTTCAGGCGTTGTCCTTTCAGGCGTTCAGGCGTTGTCCTTTCAGGCGTTCAGGCGTTGTCCTTTCAGGCGTTCAGGCGTTGTCCTTTCAGGCGTTCAGGCGTTGTCCTTTCAGGCGTTCAGGTTGAGGCTCCTCTGATCTCTGACTCGATGCTGCTGCGGTGCCTCTTTTTATGGGCATCTCTCCACACCTGAGCAGGGGGGGGGGGGCAGGGCGGGGCTAACGTACCTGGGCCTGAAAAGGGGCGGGGCTGACACATCTCTGTGCACCTGCTCGCTCTGATTGGGCGTGGCCTGATTCTTCCTCTGTCACTGCAGCAGTAATTAATTTAATTGATGTCATTGTAGAGGAACATGAATAATCCCAATGATAAAATAGAGCTTTAAGTTTAAAATGAAAATATTTGTCTTCATTTGACTCGTTTTTAACATCACATTCACATTTGTTTCTCACTGTCAGACATGAAACCAGAATTAACTTCAATGAGATAAATGACTTGAAATCTAAAAGTAATTTGAATTGGCGTCAGTTTGAACAAATCTAAAATAATAAAAAATAAATAAAAGCTTTACGTCATTTCCTCCTTAAGATAATTACTTTTTACTGAATTTGAGTTGGTTTGGACTCGTCTAAGAGAAGATGGAAATGCTAATGTCAGTGGAATAAGTATAAATGCCACTTTCTACAAGGTAATGCATTTGAAAAAAAGTCTGAATTAGGAATGAAAATAAGTGCTTGTTCCATTGGGGGGCAGAGTGTTTAAACTACACCATAGGACCTCTGACCCAGTGACCCCAGACCTCTAGAATATTGGTACTCCTTCTCGACTACGGGGCTCAGGCCTTGAAATTCTGCTTAAAAGATTTGACGGGAATCTCCCCCCGCCTCCTCACTCCTGAAATACTGAGCTGATATTTGTTCAAAGGGAAGTATTTGACCAATTCAAGTTCTGAGTAGTGATTCTCTCTCTCTGGTAACTTTGGTCACAAAAACAGTCATTAGATCAGTGGGAGATGTGTAACTTGTATAACCCGTGCTGTGAATGCTAACCTTGGCATTAGCAGAACTGTGCCTCTCTGTCTGAGCCCATGTGGTGTGTTTTCCATCAATACTCATGTGTCCACCTCAGGTTTTCACACAAAATGAGGAAAAAATCTAATTGACATTCGATTTTGAACATAAAAACATATATAGGTGCATTGAGTTGTTTTGTGTACGAAATGCGTGCTATAAATAAACTTGCCTATCTGGTTAGTTTCATTGAATGGTTAAACCTGATAATAAATGTGACACGTGTCGATGTCAAACCTGTCATTGTCTCGACAGATTTATGATCATTAACAAAGACGAAGGTGAGGTGTCAGGCAAACCTACAATTACAACAAAGCAATTACTCCTTTGGTAAAATGTTTTTTGGAACCAGACGAACACACTGTTATTGGTTCGGAACATTCAGACCCTAATGTCCCCACAAACTGTGAGACTGAATGAATGTCGTCTTTCCGGTCGTCCCTGTGGGCCCTGTCCCAGACTACACTTGAGCTTTCACACCAAAAGGTACTTTTCTCACATTGTTGGGACAACATCTCCACTTTAGGGTCTCCTACAGACTCCAAACTTCCCTGTTTTACAATGAAAACAAGTTTTTTAATTTCTTTTATTTTTTACAGATTCGTTTTCCAGTGTCTAATTTGTTGCCTGATAGTGTAGCCTGCGATTACACGTTGCCATTTCGATAGTGAGAAACATGGTGTGACAAGTCAAATAAGAATAGTTATGTTTCATTCAAATAAAAAGAAAGAAGACTCTCTTCCGTTTCACGAATAGCTTGTGCGGACATTTGGCTCTGGATGTCCCGAACCCAGAACAGTGTGTTTACCTTGTTGTAATTGTAGTTTTACGCCACACCTCGTCTTCCTCTGTGATGATGATCATAAATCTGTCGGCCGTGACAGATGTGACATCATGGCTCCTGGAAAAAATATTTTTCAATGGAAAAACGTCAAATGTCGACATATTGAACAGATTAACCCTTGAAGGTTTTCCTACATAAAACTGTCTTTAGTTCAGCTTTAAATGAGTCCAGACTCTGCACTCCTCTGAGCTCCACAGGGAGGCTATTCCAGAGCCGGGGTGCAGCTGAACAAAAGGCTCTGTCCCCCATGGTTTGGAGCTTCGGGACAGGGCCCTGGAGGAGCTGCTGGATGAGCTCAGGGAACATGTGGAGCTTTGAAGGGGGATGAGTTCTTGTAGGTATGATGGACCATGGCCGCTGATGCATTAATGAGAAGGATAGTTTTGTATTGAATATGGGAGAGAACTGGGAGCCAGTGGAGGGAGTATAGAATTGGAGTGATTCGCTCATACTTACGTACTTGTATAAGGATTCTTGCGGCGCTTCCTGAATGTGTTTGGAGATGATCCCAGTAAAAAGTCCATCACCGTGATCCAGTCTTGAGGAGACAAAGGCATGGACAAGTTTTTCAGTGTCGGAGAGGGTGAGGAGTGACCGGATCTCGGAGACATTTCGGAGGTGATCGAAGGTTTTTAATGTCCTTGTCAAAGTTGAGTTGTTGATCAAACCTGACGCCAAGGTTGTTTATGGAGGAGAGAGCAATGACCTGACCATGGAAGGAGAGCTGGAAAATGGAGGAGTTGGTGATCTGGTGAGGGGTGCCATCAAGTGGTGCCGCAGTTTTACTACTGTTGAGCTGGAGAAAGTTGTTGCTCATCCATGCCTTTAACTCCTAGTAAGATTCAAACCACTCCAGGGCGCTGCCTGACAGATCGACAGCATTGCGGAGGCGGTTGAGGAGGATAGAATGGTCTACGGCAGTGGTTCCCCAACCTTTTGGAGCCGTGTACCCCCTGAAGCGTTGGGTCACGAGTCGCGTAACCCCGAGTTTGACGCGATTGAAAACACTGGGAATATTACTTGTAATATAATTTTTTCCTCCATTATTACAGTGAACTCAAGCAGGTGTTCCACATTCCGTATTGGTTTGCTCGTCTGGGTGATAGGCCATTAAGAATATGCAAATTTAAAAACAATGAAATGCCACTTTTTTATATTTTTGGAAAACGAGGCTGTTAGTGTGAATGGGTAAAGCTGAGTGTTTTGCTTTGTCCCAGTGACCAGCTCATTCTGAACATCAGACTCTCTGCGCTCTGGCCCCGCCCTCTCAGTCGTACTGTCAAACCACCGGTGCAGATTCAAATGCGCTGGTTTAAGCTTTTGTTAAAAGATAATGTTTACGCAGATACAAAGCCACGGGTTTAGCGGCAGAGGAGGGGACAGCCATAGACGCTTCTCCTTCTCCCCTCGGATCAGAATGAGAGGAAACCTCCTGTTACAAATCGAAGTCACAGCCAGTCTGACGGCCAAAGGCTCCTGACAGATATCACAGAAATTGCAACTCGATGGAACGTTGGCGCTGCTGTTGTAGCGAGGGCCTCCTCAGCCTCAGCCGCGCTCCCGGCCTCCGCGGAGTTTTAGGCACTCGGGTCCAAAGCGGCTCTGGAGGTTCGGTTCTGGAGTGGACACATTTAGGTCCAGAACAAGCTCATCCACGTCTGAATTATAAGACTCCTTCTCCTGTATAAGCGCGTTTCCCGTGCGGCGTCAATATCGATCAGATTGTGATCAACTTTTTTTTTTCTCAAAAATTTCTTTTGTTTGGGAACCACTGGTCTACGGTATCGAAGGCCACAGACAGGTCGAGGTGAATCAGAAGTGATCCTCCGTCAGCTGCCATCAGCAAGTCCTGTGTTACCCTAAGCAGAGCTGTTTCCGTGCTATGGACTGAGCGAAAGCCTGACTGGAATTCTTAAAATAAGTTATGGCGCTTCAGGTGGTGTTGGAGCTGTAAAGGAACAACTTTCTCCATGACCTTGGACAGAAAAGCAAGGTTAGAGATGGGCCTATAACTCACAAGGTCATCCGGGTCCAAACTAGGCTCTTTGAGTGTTGGACGGATGACGGCAGCCTTCAGCGCGGACGGGACTTGAGCAGTTTGAAAAGACAGATTTACAAATTGAGTGATGATTGGACTGACTGCCGGGATTAGTGCCTTCAACAAAACCGTTGGAATGGGATCGAGGATCCATGTTGCTTTCATTCCCTGCAGGATGTGCTTGTGCTGGACCTTGGTAAACATTGGGAGGGATGGCGGGCTCCCAGGTGAAGAGTTGAGAGCAGGAGGAGGCAAGGAAGGAAACCCTGTCAGGGAGGAGCGGATCCCCCATTCCGACAATAGTGAGGGTTACCTCTGCTTTGTGATCGTGACGTGAGACTTCATTTTAGATTCTTCTGTCTTGTGTGACTGTAAATAGGTCCTTATTGTAGTAGGCCCACATATTTTTAATAATTATCTTGTGTGTCGGAATGGCAGGACGTTGCACCGGAGTACCCGGAGGCAGGGCTGTTTCAAGATATTTGGGGGCCCTAGGCAAAACAGCGAAGTGAGGCCCCAAATCCTCCCTCAGGAAATTGTTTTAAATTCAGATGGGATTCCTTGTATTCTGGTGCATTTTAAGAGTCATTAATTACTCTGTAGTGCTACACAAAGGGGCCACTACAGTAAAGGACACAGTGTCTTCAATGAGGCATCGTTATTTTTGTCAACAAGGCAAAAACAAGGTAAAAAAGTATAATTATTCATATTATTATCATTCTTTAGAACTGTCTTCTCTTATTTGCAGAGTAGTGTTTTTTTCTTGAACTATACAATTTATGTTGAATTAAAAGAAAGGTATTAAAATGGTGAACAACACAAACTATTGTAAGAACATTGTACAACAAGTATTTTTTTGGTCAAGGAATAATCATCCAAAATTAAGAGGTTTAGCAACGCTTGCGGACTTTAGCACAAAAGCAGTGACCGACTCCTCCATGTTCTATGACCTCCTAATGTTTTGCTCTGTTGATATAAGGGCCAGTCTGCAAAAAGTAAATATCAAGCATTTGGCTTAAATGTCTTGAATTGAGGAAATGTATCTAGTTTTGAGCGGTTTTCACTCATTTAGACTTTGTTCCTGGTCTGACCAAGTTTACTTTGCTAGTTTGAGGACATTTCAGACTGGTTCTAAGTTAAATCTCGCTCTAAATAAGAAAGTAAAATTGCCAATGAGATAAGACCGATTTTCTTGCCCCATTGGCAAAGAAAATTACTTGAAATAGAGACAAAATGTATTGAAACGAGTCAGAAACATCTCAAAACAAGTGAAATAATCCAGGTCAAATGGCCAAATACATCTTACCTAGTCAAAACAACTCAAATTTTGATTATTATGCTCAAATTGAAACATTTATACTAATCTAGTTAATTACTTTTTGCAGTGGATGATCTGAGGTGAGACTTTATCCGTTTCAAAGCTGAAAAGCTTCTCTCTGCAGAAGCTACAGTGACAGGAGGAAAGAACTTCACGTCCCATAATGCCACAGACATTGGGGGCCCCCTTCAGCTGGGGGCCCTAGGCAGCTGCCTACCTTGCCTACCCCATTGCGACGGCTCTGTCCGGAGGACACCTACGCAGACACGGGGAGAACATGCAAACTCCACACAGGGAATCAAACCCTGGACCTTCTAGCTGTGAAGCACGTGCTCTAACCGCTGTAATCGCAGGCTATAAACACTAGGCTACAAATTAGATACTGGAAAACTTGTTTTCATTGTAAAACAGGGACGTTTGGAGTCTGTAGGAGACCCTAAAGTGGAGATGTTGTCCCAACAATGTGAGAAAAGTACCTTTTGGTGTGAAAGCTCAAGTGTAGTCTGGGACAGGGCCCACAGGGACGACCGGAAAGACGACATTCATTCAGTCTCACAGTTTGTGGGGACATTAGGGTCTGAATGTTCCGAACCAATAACAGTGTGTTCGTCTGGTTACAAAAATCATTTTACCAAAGGAGTAATTGCTTTGTTGTAATTGTAGGTTTGCCTGACACCTCACCTTCGTCTTTGTTAATGATCATAAATCTGTCGAGACAATGACAGGTTTGACATCGACACGTGTCACATTATCAGGTTTAACCATTCAATGAAACTAACCAGATAGGCAAGTTTATTTATAGCACGCATTTCGTACACAAGACAACTCAATGCACCTATATATGTTTTTATGTTCAAAATCGAATGTCACTTAGATTTTTCCTCATTTTGTGTGAAAACCTGAGGTGGACACATGAGTATTGATGGAAAACACAGCACATGGGCTCAGACAGAGAGGCACAGTTCTGCTAATGCCAAGGTTAGCATTCACAGCACGGGTTATACAAGTTACACATCTCCCACTGATCTAATGACTGTTTTTGTGACCAAAGTTACCAGAGAGAGAGAGAATCACTACTCAGAACTTGAATTGGTCAAATACTTCCCTTTGAACAAATATCAGCTCAGTATTTCAGGAGTGAGGAGGCGGGGGGAGATTCCCGTCAAATCTTTTAAGCAGAATTTCAAGGCCTGAGCCCCGTAGTCGAGAAGGAGTACCAATATTCTAGAGGTCTGGGGTCACTGGGTCAGAGGTCCTATGGTGTAGTTTAAACACTCTGTCCCCCAATGGAACAAGCACTTATTTTCATTCCTAATTCAGACTTTTTTTCAAATGCATTACCTTGTAGAAAGTGGCATTTATACTTATTCCACTGACATTAGCATTTCCATCTTCTCTTAGACGAGTCCAAACCAACTCAAATTCAGTAAAAAGTAATTATCTTAAGGAGGAAATGACGTAAAGCTTTTATTTATTTTTTATTATTTTAGATTTGTTCAAACTGACGCCAATTCAACATACTTTTATTCAAGAGATTTCAAGTCATTTATCTCATTGAAGTTAATTCTGGTTTCATGTCTAACAGTGAGAAACAAATGCGAATGTGATGTTAAAAACGAGTCAAATGAAGACAAATATTTTCATTTTAAACTTAAAGCTCTATTTTATCATTGGGATTATTCATGTTCCTCTACAATGACATCAATTAAATTAATTACTGCTGCAGTGACAGAGGAAGAATCAGGCCACGCCCAATCAGAGCGAGCAGGTGCACAGAGATGTGTCAGCCCCGCCCCTTTTCAGGCCCAGGTACGTTAGCCCCGCCCTGCCCCCCCCCCTGCTCAGGTGTGGAGAGATGCCCATAAAAAGAGGCACCGCAGCAGCATCGAGTCAGAGGAGCCTCAACCTGAACGCCTGAAAGGACAACGCCTGGACGCCTGAAAGGACAACGCCTGAACGCCTGAAAGGACAACGCCTGAACGCCTGAAAGGACAGCCAACTTCAAACCATCAACCTCCGCCTGCAGGTGAGAACTTACTCCAATCTTTTATTTCACACTTATTATTACGGCTAGATTATTGTAACTCTTATTGTAACTTGATTACACACACTGTAGTAGTGACACTAAATGTGTGAATAGTTGTGACACACTTGTTCTTCCGTATCATAATGATTCTTATTTTTCTTCTTCTGTTGCTGTTTTAGCCACAGGCCGGTCGACCGCTCGTCATGCTGCGCCTCCTGCTCTGCCTCTCGGCTCTGGGCCTCGTGTCCGGTGAGTGGTTCTTCTTCTTTTCAGAGATTCAATATAAACTTCCTAATCCTACTTTTACAAAAAATGACTAGGGGAGAGTGGGGTAAGATGAGCCAGTGGGTAACCCTTATATTTGCAAAATTAAAAAACAATTATTAAAATGAAAAATTGGAAAATGTGGCTGTAAAATAACCCTTCTCTTTATGAAAAAGCTTTTTTTCGCTGCTCAGAGTAAGTTTTTGGCCTGATCCCAAAAACGATCGTCACAAACAAACAAAAAACATGCAGGTCCATTTTTTTCCTGATGTTGGTTGGTCATTAAATTAGGTGTAAAAGCAGATTAATGATTTAAGAAGTTTTCTTCTTCAATAAACACAACTCTCTTGGTATTCTCAAAGAAGAAGTCATGGGGCATTGACCCAAAAACATTGGGGTAAAAAAAAATTACAATTACAATGAATAACAAATGACAGAAAAATGTAATGTACAATTGTATAGTTTTTGCATTGTTTATTGGTGGTTCTGGGTCTATTAGAGACAAGCAAATTAAAATTAGATTTTACATTCAATTATTTGGTGTTTTTTTTTCAAGACAAAATGTCATAATCTGCACAAGAAAATATGAAAAGAAAAAATTGCTAATGGGAAACACTGAATTGTAAAAAATGAGCCAACAAGACCAACATCTTAATAACATATACTGCAGATGATTTTTGAAGATGCAAAAGGATAGAAAACATCCCCAAATGAATGAATAGTAACATTTTGTATCTATTGTATCCTGTTTTTACACAACACCCACCATAGAAAAAAGTGTCTCATCTGACCCCACTCTCCCCTATATCACTCGTACCTGTAAGTTTTGGACTTTAAAATAAGGGCCATTTTCCGGCACTCGCTACGAGCCGTCCCGTCACCACCACCGAGCTCCAAGACGGGCTGAAATACGGTTCCCAGTTCCCAGCCTAAAACCTGACACTGGAGAGCCCGGTGCATTTCTCACAAGTCCAGTTTGTAGAGGCTGACACTACAGCACGAATCTCCGCCACAGAAGCAGAACCAATGGCTAAAAGTGCTTTAAACTATAGTTGTGTATTTAATGCCTGAGTCGCTCTTTTGAACGGATCTTTAAAGGTGACCGGTTCGAAACTGGATTTCAAAGAGCCGGGTCTTTCTTTCAGTCAATTTTCCCCAGAACTTCCCCGAACGAACACAAGAAACAATCCAACAACGGAGCAGGCCACACGAGACCGTTCCAGCCTCTCTGTATCGTATGTTTTCAAAGCGTACATACCAGTCCTACTGTAAGTTAGATCTTTTAAATCAAAAAAGTGATCATGGATGTTGTCGTAGATAATGTGAGTTTTCTGTAGCCTGACTGACGCCAGACTAAAATCACACGTGATTTAGTCTGGGGACCACCACTTCATTTTCTCGTAGGCTTTACCACATTTTCTTGACTAATCGAGGTAAAAACATTGTCAAACTTTCTCCTCCCGCGTTTGGTAAATGTTCTGATGCAGTTCCAGCGCCCTCTGGTGGTAACTTTTGTCAGAAACAAACTTTCCCGTTTCAGACGCGGCTCCTGTGAATGTGACAGGGCCGGCCAACATCGATATCAGCGCCTGCCCCATCAACTTCTTTGGAAAGACGTTTTCCACCGTCAACGTGAGTACGAGTTAATAAAATTCACGCTATTTATGGATTTGATGTTTTTATATTATTATAGAACGATCAGTGTGTTTGAAAGTGAATACTTTTACTTTGGAAATGAGTGCTTCTGAGTCCGTACTTTTATGAGGACGCACAACACGATTTTTGTTTTAACTTTTAAGGCAAAGGCAAGTTTATTTGTAGAGCACAATTCAGACACAAGTGCTTCACAGATGAGGGGTCCACGTTACATGACTGAGTTTGTTTGTGTCTGAGATCTGGCTGGAAAAGGAAGAGAATCTCTGTGTCGCTGCTTTGTTGTTTTGTTTTGACAGGGAAACATTTTCCCCTGATTAGCCCACTCTTTATTTGATCAAAGTTCGCCTCATATTCACAGAAAAAGTTTAAAATTAGGAAATGGAAAAAAGCCGAGCTCTCATGAAGCATATGATGCGAAGCGCGACATCGTGACGAGGAAATACGCAAATGTAACTGTAACACATGCAACAGACTCTCAGTCGTCCAGAGGCTCCTGATTAAAGTTTATGAACTTTAGCCTAGAGTGCGTTCTCTACACAGTCCAGTCAGGACCAGGCTGCAGACACTGAGTGCACAGGCCAGGGGCGGACCAGAGGAGGGGGCTCAGTGGGCAGGGGGCCCCTCACACTAACACACTCAGTCCCAGTCAGAACAGCACAAAATGTCAGTTTATTTAATATACATTTATTTCAATCTTGGTGAGGAGTAAAACCATTAAATCTAATACAATTATTGAAAAGAAAAAGGCCAGGCATAAAGTTAGAGTTTATTGTGATTCATTACATTTAATCGCATACTATTCCCTGTCCATTCCACGCAGAGAGGTGAGTCTGGTCACGGAGCAACTGGAGCAGTTTTAACGGGCGGGCCTAACGGGCACAGATTATCAGTGAAATAAACCAGCGGACGTGACGACAGCTGTAGTCCAACTCACAAAATATGAACTGAATATTAACTCACGAGCACGCGGAGGCAAAATCCTCCACTACTTCATCCATGATTAGTTTTGGCTAATGCTAATGCTAATTAGACCAACATAGCAGCGCAACGAGTGGCGTAACCGTGTCCATTCTCTGTGACGGTCGTGATTGGTTCGGCCTCAGCCTGAGTCAATCAGCAATCACCAGATAGGTCACCAGGCCTTTGTTATCATTATCCCTTGGGAGACATCTGGCCCTCGTTTTGAAGGTCACATTTCAACCAACACTTCACATCAGTGCACAGATCACGGTATTTAACACACATTGATGTCAACCTTCTTTCTTGCACACGATCAAGTTAAATGCAACACTCATGACTTCATTCACAGAATTCTTTAACAGCGCCACAAAAGACGTGTTTTCCTCCGTGAATTGCCCCGGTGTGAAATGATAGAAAAAACAAAACATAACAGTATGTGTCTCATACCAGAGCTGCGGCCTCATCAATATTCCCGTTACGGACACTACATTCAAACCCGGGCAATTCAATGTTTAATGACGCCTCATTGCAAAAAAAAACAGTCTCACTTGTAATATTTTACCACAGGCCAGATTTTACCACTTGGCAGAAAACCACACTTGCAACTTTCCCTGCACCGGGTCGGAGTCACCAATACACAGTAATGGAATCATGAAGAAGCTGCTAACGGGCAAAGCTCGTTTAACAGGCCGTTAGAGTAGTTTAACCGACTGGAGACAAAAGCATGCATTCATCTCTCCAAGTCTGGTATGGACACAATGTTTTTCAGATGGTAAAAGGTCGCTGATGGACTGGACTGTTCAAATTCAAGTCTGCGTCCATAATAACACCTAGATTTCTAACTTGATTTTTTGCTTCTGAAAGAGCCGCTAGAGAACAAAGACAAGCTCTTTGTGTTTTTGTGGGCCAAAGGCAATTATCTCCGTTTTACCTGTATTGAGGAAGTAGTTTTGCATCCACACACTAATCTGTTTGATACGATGACACAGTGTATCTACAGGCCCATGTTCACTTGCTGTCAGTGAAACATAGATCTGAGTATCGTCTGCGTAATTGTGATAGGACACATTGTTACTATATATTAATTAACCCAAAGGAAGCATGTACAGGTTGAACAAGCGGGGCCCCAGAATCGACCCCTGGGGAACCCCACAGGTTGATGCCATCCTGTCCCAGACACAGCTATTAATCTTGACACAGTATGACCTGTCTTGAAGGTAGGACACAAACCACTCAAGACCCTTTCCTGAGATTCCCACCCAGGTTTTCAACTTCTCTAGTAAGATCACATGGTCCACTGTGTCAGAACGCTAAGGCCCAGCAGAACTAAAACTGTGACCTTGCCTGCATCTGTATTTAGCCTGATGTCATTCGTCACCTCGATCAAGGCCATCTCAGTACTGTGGTAGGGTCTAAAGCCCGATTGAAACACATCAACAACATTATTTAGCTGGTCATACACAGCTTTCTCCAAGATTTTTCCCAAGAATGGCAGTTTAGATATAGACCTATAATTATTCCTTTCTGTGGCATCAATGTAAACAGATATGAACAGATAAACGAATAAGTGCAAAGTTCAGCTCAGCTCTGCTGACTGAAAGCCAACTCAAACAGATGTTTTTTTTAAGTGAAAATACTGCATTTAGCAGTAGCATGTTAATGCTAGCTTCAATCAGTCAAGGCTGCAATATATATATATACACATACACACATAATTTTTTAATATACATATTTTTGTTAATTATGTAATAATTTATTACTGAAGTTATTCGGTTACCTGAATAACTGCTAAACATGTGGACCCTCCCATTTGCAGCCATGTGGTTTACTAATGAACACGTTTCCATAGCAACATGGGCAAATTCACCAGGTGGCACAGCATATTTTTGATACTGGACAATTTAAAATAATATAGCCACATGTGTTAACAATTTTAAATGCATAGAAATACACTATTTTACACACTTTGAATATGATTTTGTTTCATATAGGCTTAAAAAAAATCAGCATTTTGGAGTTTTGAGGTCAGTTACCTCTCACGGTCATCAGAGGTCAAATACAGCTAAACCTCCACATCTAAAAATAAACCTTATGGTATGGGCTAACAGTGATAAAACGTTCATGCTTTCTTCAAATATAGCTTAACCGCTGTTATTTCTGTCAGTATAGTATTTACTCTCATGGACAATTAATAATGATTTTTTTTTAAACGCAACATGATCTCCAACACCTGCAGTGGCGCTTATGGCCTCTAGGGGCATGAGATCTGCTTTAAATTGTGGAAATATCAATATAAATAATTGTGTTAATGAAACGGACTAAAACTACCACATTTAGAAATGTAACTCTATCCTCAATATGTAACTCTATCCTCGCAAGACTGACACGTTTCTAACCTGTTTTTTTCTGATTCCAACAGGTAAACACCTCTGGAATTGTCCGAGTCTACTTCGATGATTTTAAATCATACGTGGAGTTGCCCATGGCAGCAAATCCAAACTTTGATTATGACTTTGTGGACACCGAAACCAGCAAGTTCATTGTAGGAAAAAGATACCCTATGTTGATGAAACTTGTGGTGTGTGGCGTCAACTTCACCTTCAGTCTAAAATCAGGGTCAATGGTGGGTGCTCAGTCTTTGTCATTTGTTTATGATATAATGTGCGTTTGGCTTGATCTCAACTGAATCCATTCCTGTATCAAACACGTACATTGGAGTCAATTCCATTTGGTGTTGGTGTTTCAATAGGAATATAAAGAATCAAATGTGCATGCTTCAGTACAGAAATACAGTGTACAGATATAGACGCCCATATCATGTATGAAGCAGTCAGAGGGGAAACAAAGAATCAGAATCATTTATTAATGAGTTGTTTTCATGCTCACATCTCCTGTGTCAGTCACATACAGAGAGTCCATGTAAGATTACAAACCACAGATTTAGCTACAGTTACTTTAGGCATTAGTTTAGTGTCTGTATGGCAGTTGGGATAAAGCTGTTCTTAAATCTGTCTGAGTTGGTGATTTTCAGCCTCGCCGTGTGACGCGTCTTTGACACAGAGTCTCTATGGATGGGAGTGTGTGGCCCGTGAGTTTGGATGATTTGTTGATTATACGTTGGAGTTTTGTGTGAATGACTGTCCAAGTTTCCGTACCAGACTATTATTGATGAAGTGAGGATACCCTCAAATGCTTAAGAAGAGAAACTAAACTTTCTATAATTACTGTATAATAAATATACAGTCAGGTCCATAAATATTGGACATCAACTCATTTATTATGTTTTTGGCCCTATAAACCACCACAGCAAGAAGGTCCCGTGTTCGATTCCCACCTGGACGGGGCCTTTCTGTGTGGAGTTTGCATGTTCTCCCCGTGTCTGCGTAGGTTTCCTCCGGGTACTCTGGTTTCGCCCACCACAAAAAACATGTTCAATAGGCCAGGGTGAATGACATGTGTGTGAATGCATGGAGGTCAGAGGGACCGTTGGCGCAGATGTGTGCAGTCGCGACAGCGCTTCTGTCAGTCTCCCCCAGGGGAAACGGGGGAGACTGTTAGTAGCTTTACGTTAGTAGTTTATCACCACGGAGTGAGTGGAAAATGCTCTCATGTAAAGCGCTTTGTGACCATGTCTGTGAAAGGCGCTTTATAAATAAAGATCTTCTTCTTTGCCATAAAAGCTCTTTGGCTTTGGCAGTAGCTTTGGGTCATTGTCCATTTGCACTGTGAAGCGGCGTTGTCATCCGTGGTCTTCCAGGTCTTTTGGTGTTGTTCAGCTCACCGGTGTCTTTTTCATCATGTTCCAAACTGTTGATTTAGCCACGCCTAATATGTTTGCATCGCTCTGATGGGTTTGTTCTTATTGTTCAGCCTAATAATGGCTTGCTTCAAAATTCAAATACCACACTTGAAATGAACTCTGGACGTCTCGCCTGTTCCTTATACATGGGATCATGTGGGAAGAGCAGAGACCTGGCCATGGAACAGCTGAGCAGCCACGTGTCCCATTACTTTTGGTCCCTTGAACAGTGGGAGGCTCAGCCGAAAGCCTGCAGTTTGAAGAACATCGTTGGTGTTTCATTTGAAATCAATTGGGGTGGTTTATAGAGAAGAAAACATAAGAATTGAGTCCCAATATTTTTCTACCCAATGAAGATACAGAGACATGGAGAGTCACAAAGTGGCACAACTGCCCATATCTACATAAACATCATGCTACATGCTAACACTTGCTACAACTAACTTTTTTTTTCTTCACCTCTACTGTAATTTCTGCTTTAAAAAAAAACACCCATATGGACCCGATTTAGACTTGACCATATTTGTATGTGATAATTAGCTTTATATTCTACCGAAAAAGTCTGAAAAGAGTGAAACATAGAGTTGTCCTAAACATACTGCCTTCCCCCTCGGCAAGGCCACGCCCCCTCGTATTACACGATCTGTATCTATACTGTAATTTCCAGACTGTGAGAAAGACGCAATAAAAGAAACTAAATGTGAACATGAAGCTGTGGAGATGTCTCACTGCAGTTCACCACGGACTCAGTTTCTGCCACATTCACAGCGGCTTCCAACACCTGGAAACTCCCGCTGACAGGAGGAGGGCAGCTCTAAACATGGCCCCACTCCCGGGACGAGCCGCTGTGCGTCTGAACACACGAGTAAATGGAGGAAACCTGTAGCTCACGTTCTCTTGGAATATTTGACATTTGCACGTCGACACCTGCGGCCTGTGTGTGAAAATACATTATTTTAAATGTAGTTTCAGACTCAATAGTCTGAAAATGACTCATAAAGATACATACTGTAGACACAATATAATAAAGGTACTCCTCGTCCTGGGACCCAACAGCCTTACCCACACCCTAAACCCAGACTCAGCAACAGCGCCTCCTAGTGCCTCATCACGTCCACCACACATCCATCATCTACGCTGCTTTCCATTTCAGTTTTCTACTTCAACACATTTTACACAATATCAAAGGCAACAAAACCCATTCTGATTCCCAGATACATTTGGCCTCACTTTGGAGCTTGTGTTGGAGGAAGTTATTGAAACATTTAACATTAAGTGAACTTTGCTGGATTAAGACAGTGAATCATTTCTCTTGTGTGATGCATTTGTGAAGCTCCAGTTTCACTGTGAAGATGGAATCTGAAAACTTTGACCTTATTTTCCCACAGAACGTCATCATCCTCAACGCGGGACTTCAAACAGTAGTGGTCTACAACGGGAATGTGCTGGAAGGCGACGTGAGTAACTCTGAGGGCCTGATCCTGGCGGCACGGTGGCGCAGCAGTTAGCGCTTATGCCTCACAGCAAGAAGGTCCTTGGGTCACGTCTCAAACAGGGGTTTGCATGAAATAAATGACAAAATGACTTTTTAATTTATCTACCAAATCGGATTTACTACCAAGCCTTCCCTGATTCTTGTTTCAGCAAACAACAGTGACAGATTCTGTTCTGTCGAGATTGTTTAGAATCAGTAAAATTCTTTAAAGTGTGAAATATGTTTAAAGAATTGAAATGTTTTGGAATAACGATGTTGTTCATCTGATGAACATTTTGTTCCTGCTCTGACTCTCATCATTGTGTTGTTGCAGGTCTTTAATATTGGTCATAACGGTGAGCCTGTCAGAAATTTACAATGGAAAGCAACTGCGACCGGGCCTTTTAACCCCACCCTATTGTTCACCGGTTGCCTTGACAACACAAGTAAGCCTAAGTTTGAATGAAAGAATATGACAAACACAAACCTGTCTCCATCTGACTTCTGTAAAGACAGTCCTTCAGCCCCGTCTCATGTTTAAATCAGCAGTTTCTACATTTTTAAATTATTCAATTGTTGATTTTCCTTCAGCTGGCACCACCTACCTACCATATAAATTGGTGACAGACTCAGCAGCGTGCACCTACGCAGTCTGCACCTTAAACGGGGTCATGAGCCATCCACGGTCCAGCTGCAGTTCTTCAGAAGTCTGTCTCGGAAACGACAAGTAAGTTTGATCAGATTATTTCAGTTCAGTTTCTGTAAGACAGCTGTGAACCTGCCGTACTTCACAAATAACCACTTCCTGCTGAACAAAGGAACATCTTTGACTTCACGGGACATTGTGCATAATCGACTTTTTTAACAATGTCGTCAAAAAAACAACTCACCTGCAGCAGAATCCATGTTCCTGCTTCTGCCGTCCTGTTTGAAACCGGACCGTCAAAAGACTGGCTCTTTTTAATATAGCAGGACAACTCATAATATATAAGATCCATAAAAGATTTAAATCATCTACGATTACTTTGTAAAGTAATAATAGTGTAAGTACTGAAAACTCTGCCATGTTGTTGACTCGATACGTTTTGGAAAACACAGTCTGCGCATGAGCACTGATGTGACGAGCTGTTGCTGTGAGACGAGAGAGAGATCAGGCCCTAAACTAACCACGTTACTGATTTGAAAAAGAAACTAGATCGAGATTAACCTGCAAATGCAAAACTACCAACTCGTTACTTTACTAGTTACTCTGAAAACGTAATCTGAGTACGATAACGGGGTACTACTGCAACTAATAAAAAGAGGCTGGAACTGTCTGACAAATCCTTTTCAGTACATTTAGCTTTGACTTTAGTGCAATCCGTCTCTTTTCACAACTGAGGTCCGGTTCGAACCATTCAAACCTCAATTGAGCCGCTCGATCATGAACGTCACATCACTAGTGTTGATCCAATCAGCAGCAAATGTTCGTCCTCTCCCCAACGACGTGAACTGGAGCGATCCCAGATTGATGTCAGTGTAAACGTTACTGTAATATCAGTCTGGCTGTTGATGGTTAGTCGTAACATTCCCTCGTCACAAACAGACCTGGAGTTTTGCATAATCTGTGTAGTTGAGTAAAATCCTGTTTACTTTGGTCAGTTCTTCTCCTGCTGAAGAGCGACAGTCTGTTTTGGAGCCATCTCTGCAATAACACTGTGTATCTCAGTGTCTGATATGTCAGCATGCAGTTAGCTAAAAATAGTGGTGTCATATCCTCTGTCGCCAGCAGAGGGCGTTCAAACCAATATCTGAATTTACAGTTAGTGACGTCACAGACATGTTTGTATCGTTATGGCTGATGTTGGAAACAAACAAAATGGCGGATTTTCCCTGAAATGTTCCATTGATGACATTTGATCCAGAAATCTGTGGTCTCCATAAAACGATAGAACATGAGGCGAGTTCAGGTCTTTGGATCTGTTTTATTCAAAATGAATCAGAGATTGATTAATTCAAGTGTTTAAAGCCACACTGCGGAACATTTCATACCTTGTGAATAAAATAAAATCCCTCTAAAACATTCCTCTGTTGCTTTGACGACAGGAGTGTGAGCTTTAAATACGTGAAGTTTAATTTGAAATGGGAAGAGTTCTGTTTTATTCTTGTGACGGCTCCTAGCTTGGGGGTGCCGTCGGGTTGTGTTTCCCACTGATGTTTTATTTTGAGGTAACCACGGATACACCTGGGCCCGGTGTTTCCTGTTGGCTGCCCATAAAAGGACCGCCCCTTTCCCATTCCTGGGCTGCTCCTCTGGTCCTCTCCACCTGGCCTCCGCTTTGCACATTATGCTACATTGATTGTTGTAAATAAATGCTCTATGTTAGAGCGTTAACTCTTTCTGCTGCGACCCTTGAGCCAGGGCCGTAACATTCTCTGCTAAAAAAACAAGTTTTTATGCAGTGAAGATGTTTAATGTGTTTTTGAAAGTGTAATGATCAGTTTCTTCTTCACCTCCATCAGATGCGGCGAGCGGAGTTTCTGCTCCATCGTGGGGCCGAGCGTCGTGGACTTTAATGGAGTAGCAGGAGCTGTTCCAGACTTCTACATCCACACCATCTTGAACTCGAATCGCCTCGACGTGAACGGGATCTTCCGCGAGCGCCGCCTCACCGACATGCCCTTCCTCCACGATGTGTTCATAACGACTTCATTAGGCGCTATCCACGTGGACACGGGGAGCAGAGTGCACGTACGTAAACCTGGGTTAGGACTCCCCTGGAACAGACTTTCTGAACCTCAGTGCGACCTGGTTAGATAAAGAACAAATCAAAAATAATATGTCAAGATACAGGAGAGGAATCCTGTATCAAGCTAGTTCCATTCTGTTAGCTGAAACCCCGACTCGTTTCCGCACCACAACACAGAAACAGAACTGGACTTTAACGTGTCGTCTGATGTTTAACCCCGTCTGATGCTGTTCCAGGTGGATGGTGATGACGTCACCTCCAGCCTCAACTCCACAGCGACCAGACACGTGGGCGCAGACATCAGCAAAGACGACAGCGGCGTCACCGTGACTTACACCGACACAACCCTCACCAGGATCACACTTTTCTTCGACGGCACCCTCCTGCACGTCACTCAAGAAGGTGCTCCACACATGCAGCTCGTCTGACGCTCGTCTTCCCCAACGTGACCAGACAAACAGAGCTTTAATACGACAGGATGAAGATGTCAAAAAAACATACTTCTGGCTGTGAACTTCATTTGTTTGGGCAGAGATCTAAAAATGTGGTTTAAACTAGGGATGCACCAAATCTGATACTAGAATCGATTATTAGAGCCGATACTGGAAAAAGTACGATACTGGGTAATGATTCCAAATATCCGATGTTGAACCAATACCTGTTTTGGCTCTCATCGTTTTATAAACACAACTTTTACCAGCTACGTCTCAGAGAATATGAACATGCTGCACCTCATTCTGAAGCTCAGAACCTGGAGAAGAAGAAGACGAGTTAGTTTAACCCCCGCAAATGTATTTTTGATCGCCACGCAAAATACCGTTACTAGCAGTAGCATGCTAATGCTAGCGGCAACAAATCCAGGCTGGGAAAGAAACTATGGATCACCTAGTAATGAAATAAAATTAGCCACTGCTGAAGCGGCCAAGTGTTTGTATTTTAGTTTATGGAATGCTGTTAAACAGGGCCGTGCAGAGAGCTACAGAGGGGCTCAAAAATCAAAAGGGGCACTACACCCCTCTTTACTTTCATTCATCTATTTCAATTCAATTTAAACATGATTTTTTTTTTTACAAAAGTAAGGGGAGCAATAGGAGCTAAAATATTATATATTTATTATATATTGCTAGTGGGGTACTTTGCATGTGGGGCATCTGCTCCAGGCCACAAATCTCTTAGCCGTGCCCCTGCAGAAACACAGACTTTCACAACTGTTTGTCTCCCTCATTTCACTCTCTTCACTGGGCTAAGGCTGAAAACAGGAGCTGAAAAGGACGTCGACTACTGAGAATATCTGGAAGCAAGTTTAACATTGTTTTATGAGAATTTAGTCTCGGTCTCGCGTCGAACAAAAAGGTTTATCTTTAGATCATAAAGAACTGTCGGCTTGTTGACCTCGTTAGTCCGTGATTATGAGGCTGATTGACAAACGTTGAAGAGCAAACGAGGTGCAGAGGTCGTTGTTCTGTGCAGGAGCTGCCCTCTGCTCCCACTGTCTTCTCTCTGAGCTGCACTGCTGCAGGACCGATGAACTAATGAGGGTCATGTTCATTTCCGATTGGATTGATTAATGTAGACTACTAAGGCTTATTGGAGCTGCACCAATGGAAGGACCACAGGACAGGCCTACTGTTAAAGAACAACTGATATTTGTAATGCACAAGATGTGATGCAGATACTCAAACCCTCAGTATCGGACTTGGAAATAACAAAGCTGGATCTGTGCATCTCTACATTAAATGCCCTGATTAGTCCATGGTTAGATGTTTGAAAGTCTGTTCTAATAATCTTGTATGTGCTTGACTCCACAGTTCCAACAGGGTCTTCAGCTCATGACAAAGGATTGTGTGTAAATGTCACTGCAGACAGCAAGCGCCCAGACCAACCTGGGTAATGTTTCAGCATGTTTGTTTTCTACATTTCTTCATCGTCAGCTCCATGAGGTCATGTCTGATGATCTTGTCTTATCTAAAAACACAGTTAAGCATTCAAGGACAAGAGTGAGCGTTGATTTCTGGTTTCGGAAGTTAATTCTCCATTAATATTTCCTTCAAGCGTCGATTAAAGTGTTGAACGGGAGAGATGTGGAAAGTGGAGGAGCCGACTCCACTGTAGATTTCTCTCTCGCTAAAAGGGTCAGTTTTCAGTCTTGTTTTTCCTGATTGTGGTTTTCCTTTGTGCAGCTCTGACGTGGTAACAGTCGACGCCGCAGGAGAAAACATCAACTGCTCGGCCGTACAAACGCGGTGAGTGACACAAACGGACACTGACCGGTTTGGTCAAAGTGTTTTTCTAAAGTATTTGTGCATGTTGCTCTTCAGCTGCTCCGGCCTCTTGGCCAGTCTCTCCAGCACTGTGAACCGCTCTGCCTTCGTCACGGCCTGCGCTGATAACTTATTGTGTCACTATCCCGACGTGGACGGCCTCGCCTGCCACTTCCTGGACGCCTACGCCCGGACCAGCCGCCTCAGCGTCCCCAGAGAGGCGTCTGGCTGTGGTACGATGGGAATTCACTTTAGCACCATCATAAACACACTCCCCCTACTGGTACTGGACATTATCACAGATGAAACCAGTGGGTTCAGAAGCAGGTGGCGCCTGATACTGTGATCTTTTTATTTTTCTAACATAACAATCCTACATCAGTGGCCCTACATTCAAACGTTTAACATAAAACTCAGAATGAAATCAAATCACTGACTAACCTCATGGCATTTTAATAATGAAGCTCAGCAGGTTGTTCCTGAGAAGGACCAGGATGTAGACCTGTGAGGGGGTGGTTGGGGCTCGATATCAAGTGTTTTGACAACTGAGTGTCCTGATAAGTGTCTGAAAACAGAAAAGTAAACTTCTGAATGCGTTTTGCAGCTGTTCCAGTTTGTGTGGATCATTTCTGCTCTTGGCACGAGTTCTGTGCCGTGAAGGACAGTGGCGACGCCGCCTGTTACTGCCGCAGCCGTGACCCATACCTCAAGAAGTACAAAGAAATGCATCAATACGGTACAACTGCAACTTCCACTTTGGACAGTTTCCTCCTGGGGTCGAGTTATACGACAGAAGGAGAGAACCAGAACCTTTAGTGCTTCCCCTTTAAAACATTGGGGTCTTTTGAAGAATGTGGACAGTTGTTTGTTGCAGCCGTGAGCCTCGAGCCGTAACCGCTACACTCGACTGAACTAGACGTTCCCTAATCAGAGAAATTGTCCACACTGACCCAGCGAGAAACATGGCGGCAGAAGCATGTTTTAAGCTGCAGTTTTTAACGTCATATGTTTTTAGGGGACGTGGCCAAATGCAGCGGAGACTCCGCCTCTCTGACCATCTACACCTGTTTCCTGGAGGAGGCCGGCATTGACCACAGCAAGCTCCACCTGAACGACTCCAGATGCACTGGTTCCTATGATGCTGACCAACATTTACTCACCTTTGGCTTTAACTCCTCCCACCCTTGTGGTGGAACTCTTCAGGTGCCGCCTCCCCTTCCTGTTTAGCAAAGTCCCTCTGAGACTCTCAGAATCTAGAGGTCACTGGCCTTTTAGGGTTTTACTGAACCAGAATCTCTCTGTCTCATTCACAGCAACACAGTGACCAGGTCGTCTTTGCCAACCAGGTCCAGAACTCGGGCAACTCCATCATAACATTCAAAAAACAATTCTCCATGGACTTTTCCTGCGCCTACACCCAACCCTCCACCCCCAGCACCGCCTCCTTCAGGATCCATGACGGGTCAGTCCCATCTCTGTCCAACACTGGGACCAAACACTGATTCAGTCACAACCACTCAGTGTTCTTTTGTCTGTTTATTTGTCATATGCACAGATGTTACTACTGATTCTATTCCATTCCATTGTAGCAGTAGAATAAAGAGCAGGGCAGAAGATATCATGCTGCTTTAGAGCCACATAAACTAGATCTTTACCATTTTCTGAAGAATGAATGAATGATGGCTGAACTAAAGTGATGTTGTGACATCAGCACTGACCTGGCCTCGCTCTTGTAACCCACAGCTTTGTGTCTCTGATGCATAAAACGGAGAACTTCACCTTCACCCTGGACATGAGCCTGTTCACCGACGCTGCCTTCTCCTCTTCTTCCACGGTGACCAACAGCACTGAGCTGGAACTGAACCAGGAGGTGTTTGTGCGACTGAAAGCTCATGACATCGGGGCAGACACTTTGGCTCTAGTGATCGACGACTGCTGGACCACCACTGAAGCCCCGCCCACCGGAGCCGACCGCTACGACCTGATCAGCAACAAGTAAGAGACACGCAAGGACTGACGGGGTGTAGAATGAGTTAGGGAGTCGTAGAGCAATTCATTAATTATTAACTATCGTTTCGAAGGAGTTCATCCCTCCCACCTGAAAACTGAGCTCAAATTGAGAAGTTCCAGACCCTCTGTACAAAATGAGTACGAGGGTCTGGTTAGACCAGGCTAGTGCAGTACAGGCCTGTTCACTCATCTGGTCTGACCCGCCGTAAAGAACGTTTGTCCCCTGGGAAAACTCCGGTGCGCCCGATGGCCGGTCCAGCCCTGGTTACACCGGCGTTAAACAGAATGTATCTTTTGGTTGCAGGTGTCCCTCTGATCAGACGGTGACTGTCCCGTCCAATGGAAAAGCTCTGGTTTCTTATTTCAAATTTAACGTGTTCGAGTACGCCGGCGCCTCTACGGCCGACATCTACCTGCACTGCCAAGTCAGTCTGTGCATCGTGGCCAACGGCTGTGTCCCGGTAAACCCTCCTGATTAAATCACCTCATAAACAGACTTAAGTCACTCCTGGACATGGACTTTCTGTATGTGAGTGATTCTGTGTGTTTTTCCACAGACCTGTTCCACAGCCTCCAGACCACAGGCTCCAATCCCCAGACCACAGACCACAGCCTCCAGACCATAGATCGTGTGATCGTGGCTCTGGACAGAGTGAGTACAGCGGCTCATGACATTCACAATCTCATCTTCAAAATAGTAGTAATAGTAAAAAAATTGTGTTGAAAAAGACTTTGTGACAATGGGGCAGAAATTCCGAAAACTGAATGATGGAGAGAAAATAGGGAAAATATTGGTGATTAAAAAACAATTGGAAAAATAAGGAAAGAAATGGGTGCAAAAAACAAAGTAGACAATTATTTATTCAAGCTGAAACAACCAAGTCACTTCCTTTTTATTTTTTTGGTACCTGCTTTCGATGCTTTTATTTTTTTTGACACAATACCCGTATCATTTACCGGCCCTAGTCAATATGCAGGGAGTGTTAACGTCTGTTTCCGTTCGACAGGTTTGGATCGACTCCCGGCTTCAGATCCGATGGCCCTTTGGTTTCTGAAAACACTGATTGTGAAGCTCCTGAAGGATTTGCTCAGTTAGTTCTATATCCTGTATGTAAAGTTTTAGCGCCCTCTGCTGTTGATTATAAATTTGAATTTCATGACAGTCAAATTAAAAAAAGGGGCTATACCGGATTTTTACTTCTAGAAATGGAATGAAATTAGATCTGTCCTCCTTTAGTACATTGTAAACTCAAACATTTGTGGGGGAAACAGCTTGAATTAATATATATATATATATATATATATATATTTTTTTTTATCAATTTTATGAACTTTCAGGGTAAAACCTTTATGGAGTTTGTTTCTTTTTGCTCCTCAGGGAGAAAAAAAAAAGGTAAAATAATAGGGGTATACTAGGTTTGTTTGCGTGGGTCAATTTATGTTTTATTTTTCTCAAATCAAAACTAATCAATGTCTAATCATTCAAAAATCAAATGTTTTTCAATGCAACACAATTAAACTGTAGATTTTAATCACGTAAAAAGTGTTTTAATAAATTGAACCTGCACAGATTGTTTTTACCAAACAGAAAACTTTCATTATTAAACACATTTGAAGAGTGAACACTAAAACATGATCAATCTGAATCTGGTGAAGCGGTTGCTGTAGTGCTGTTTGAAATATGGGTGATGGGGATATTATTTGATTATATGTGTGTTTTATGATTCCTCCTTTTGATCCACTGTTTATTTGAACTTAAGCAATAATAAAAAGCACTAAAGCACAAATGTCTGCGCCTGCTGTTTTCATAATGCACCGAACCTTTGGGAAGGTTCAGCTGGACAGACTTTCTGGGGAACAATCACACAAAAAACAAAGATATCCTGAGTGATAATAGCAATAATAAATTGAGCGAACATTTATATGGGGAGTAAAAAAAAAATGTAGTTTGGCAAAATCTTTCGAAATCTTTCAAAAAATTCCATTTGGTCGTTCCAATCGGAAAAAAAAGTCAATGAAACCTATGTCATATGTTTCATGGAGTTGCCATAGCGATGACCAGAACTCCCCATTTACTCTAATGGAAAAAATGTATAATTACAGAATTTTACGCAAATGGAAACATTGGTTTTCTCATTGCTTATACCATAAGGTTTACAAATAGATCTAGTTTTCACACTCACCACGAAAATCCCACAACAGTGGAAATCTAAACATAGTGAACCGGACTATAAACTGGAAATGAAAACCATCAGTGCAATACTTTTCAGACATTGTGGTGAAGTGTCTGTGAGGGGTTTGAGATGCATCCGTTTGTACTGTCCTGAATAAGTCTTTTGGGGGTCGACCCGTCTTTCCCACACACCTCCAATCCGACACTTTTTGATACCGACAAGTTTTGAGCAGAGCCTGTTCAGTTTGTAAACTATCCTTAAGGTTAGGTAATGAACCCTCAACATTTATCTTTGCAGCAGAACCTTATACTGGAGTTTGATTTCCCGCAGTGAGTAGAATCCCAAAGTCCTTAAGTTCCAACGTCCAAGGGTAATGTGTGTGTTAAGGGGCAGAAAGATTGGAATGGCTCGGAAAGGGGCCTCTGTTGCGACTGGCCTACCACGAGGAAGAAATCGATCAGTTCGTCGAAGGGATAGGGTGTTTTCATGAACGTCACAAAGCTGGTCCAGAATCAGGAGTGCCGCCATGTTGGAGATACAGCTCATGCCAATTAACGAGACAGATCATCAGTTAAGGACAAAAACGCAAGGTTTCGCGATAAACCCCGGTTGTACAAAGAAAAATTGAATGCAAAAAAACAAACTAGTTAATTGGGGATGAAGATCCATATGAAATTTAAAAAAATACAAGTTTGTTCGGTGGCGATCTCGCAATCTTGCCTCCAGTAAGTCAATTTTCTCATCAATATGATTTGATATCATGCTCTTTATACAAAATTGACATAACACGGCTAGAAATGTGTGTAATATCTTTTTTTTATATTTCGCACCTCTAACTAAAGGTCGGAGGTGTTGGAATTAACCTTGCTGATTGAAAATGGTTAACGTTTTACACATAGGCCTAACCCTGTTAATTTAATGTAAAACAATGTTATAGTTTTAATAAATCCATTTAACGGCTACAAAATGAGCTGCGCAAATCGCAAATTCGGATGTTATCCAGATTTTTCCCATCCAAATTCTAATCGAGGCTTGCCTTCCATATTCGTCTCCTTATTTAGATAAATGTTCTGTCTGCTCTCCCTTACTTTGCACTTCTCTGAGTAAACGGTAATACTGCAAAGTAGTTTCTCTGTCTGATCTACTGTGACAGCCGAGAAAGCGACAATAATTCATCGTTTTGCTGTTTCAAACTTCGCGGTACTGTTTGTTTCGATAGGCGAGTACACGTGGGTATCGCCATCGTGTTCGACTTTGGAAAAGTGATGTGGTGTCGCGGGACAACCATTGGACAGTAGATTTTGAAAATGTACCGTCAATGGGGACAACACACTATTGACTCGCCATCAACACCAGGTTCACCAAAGTACCAAAAAAACCTGTCCGGTGAACAACAGCATCATAAAATACAATGAATTTCAAAGTCATACACTTTTACCATCCGTTAGCTCGTAAAAGGTAAACACTTGTAACATTAAGCAGGTTTACGATTATAAACAAAAGTGCAAATGTTTACGTGGTCGCTTTGCTCACCAGTCTCTCACGGGGACAAGGCAGAAGCACAAGATGGCGCCACCTCGAAGCCCTGAATACTGTATCTCTACGACCAAGAGTACAGAAAGAAAAAAAAACAATGAATATTTTTATGCTGGACTTCTCACAGTTAAACCATAAACAGCCAAGATTAGCTTTAAACCAAAAATGGGTACATTAATGGTCTCACCGATCTCAAAAGAGGACGGCGCAGGGGCTCAATATGGCGCTGCCTCAAAGCCCTGACTTTCAACAGCTAAAAGTACAGAGAAGACCGATCTTAATTAAACTTTTGAACTTAGTGCATCGTTTTAGCAGTATACGTGTATAAATTCATGTTTAGCATCAGCAAATGTTAGCTAACTCTTTGCTTTATTTCGTTTGTGTACCTTTTTCTGTGAATATTCCTGTCCCGTTTTCAGTTTGTGTGCTGCTGCGGCGCGAGCGCGCGAGAGAGGAGGGGCCTGCTCCAGGCAGGGTTGCCAGGTCTGGCCAGCCAAACCCGCCCAAAAATACCTGAAAACCCCATTGAAGTATATTGAACCCGCGCAAAACCCGCGGACATTGGCGCGGCTGGAATTTCCAATATTGTTTACCAGTAAACAGAGCCCATGTGCTCCCGCGTTGATGAGAAACCGCCCCTTTCTCCCTCTCTTATTGAAAAAGCAGCTCACAGAGCCTTGGATTTGAGATTTTGTCATTTGAAATGGTGACATAATTTTTAAATAAAATATCTAACTGGGACGTCACATAAGAGTCTTTGCACGAAGTGATTTATTTTTTTTATTTTTTATTGTATTATTATGACATGTGTATGAGCTCTGCTGTGTGTCTATTCATTATGTAGTGATGTCTGTGTAAGTTCTCAGTCGTACAGGAGTTGTCCATCTTCAATGAAGGTACTTGATTCATCTTCTGTACTCAGTAGTTGAAGTCTTCGAATTGTTTCACATTGTTTTACTCAATGCCTTTTGTACATCTTTACTGTGTTTTTATGAGGTTCAGCTTTTTTTTTTTTTTACTTTATAAAATAAAGAAACAAACAGCTATAGTTTATGAGCTAAGGACATTTGAGATGCACCGTTTTCTTCTTCTGAAACACTGAAGAGGCACCGAGAGCCCCCCACACCTGCAGCCCAGAGGAGGAGTCAGAGGAGGCGCTACAGGAAACAAAAATGATCACTGCCCAGTATCTGTCCTATCACTGTGATCAGCCATGAATGGGACAGATACTGGGTAGTGATCATCTATGAATAGGACAGGACTGACCGATACTGAGGTGAGCAGATCGTTATAGACGCTGTACTTCAAAGGTGTTTACCCACAGGTGAGAGTAGCTGTGATTAGAGGGGAGGAGCCGGGCCAACCCTAACTCCTCCCCGTTGGTCTATATATTAAGCTGCGTCCAGAGTAGGACCTTTGTCGCTGACGAAGTCTTTTGGATGAGAGGCGAAACGTTCGAAGACTTCAACTACTGAGTACAGAAGATGACTCAAGTACCTTCATTGAAGATGGAGAACTCCTGTACAACTGAGAACTTACACAGACATCACTACATAATGAATAGACACACAGCAGAGCTCATACACATGTCCTAATAATACAATAAACATAAAAAACTAACATCACTTTGTGCAAAGACTCTAATGTGACGTCCCAGTTACGTATTTTATTTAAAAATGATCTCCTTTCTAGTTTTGGGAAATTGCTCTCTGTTATCAATAAGAATATCCCCTCACATTAAAAAAACACAAACCAGTGCCTTGAGTTTGGAAAAAGGTCCCACTGTCAAGCAAACCTCAATACTTTTTTATGTTTGATAATGAATCGCCTGGGTTGTTTCAGACTTGAACCTCATTTGATTGAAACTACACAAAAAAGACGCCAAACAATCGATCATTTTGTAATTTAAAGTTAAGTACATTTCGTGTCGCCTGGCGTTGATGGTCGTCCGAGGCTAAACCCTCAAATCACAGAAAATGTCACATATTGATTCTTTGGGTGGACCAACAAATCGCACATCACAGATCACTACTTTTACAAAAGGTCAGGTATAGGTCTTTCATTTAAGGGTTCCTGATTCAAAGTGGGTTTTACATCGTGTTTTTTTATGTCGTGGAAAGTCTGGAGTAAACAACACAGACCAGTGACGGACTGGCCATTGGGCAGTGTGGGCAAATGCCACTGCGGCCGCCTATTGGCGCAATGGCTGCAAGCGGCAGCACCACCAGCGGCTCGCTCGCCGCTCATCACAACTTGTGGCGCACAACCATATAAAAAGGCTAAATAAATAAATAAAGCGGAGATGCGGCGGCCTTTGTTGGTTGCAGATGACTTGAGAAGACAAATGTGGCCTCTCTGCTAAAATTGCCAGGGCCTCTTTTTGGTGCCAGTCCGCCACTGACACAGACTCATTTGTGTTTGTTTGAACATATTCAAACTCTGCAGAAACCACAAAGCTCCACGTCAACAGAGAGTCACGTGGGATCAGCTGTAAAATGTAGATCAGGAGTTTGAAGTTTCAAATGCCTTGTGCTTTTGAGTCTTTTTCGACTAAAACAAAGTTAAGAGTAGTCAGTCCTAGGGGAGTTGGTATTTTTTAGGGATTTTTCAATGATAAAAATACCTGTTATGAAGTAAATGCTCTTATTTGATCAATTGGGTGAAAGTTACGCGGTGTGGCTTTAAATACACTGCCAAAGGAGAACGTCTGTGCTCTGTCCATGTGGGAGAAGAAACATGGAGCAGTGGACCTTGATAAAAATGTTAAAATTTAATTATTCAAATGTAAAGTTGACTAATTTAATGTGAGATTTAGTCAACAAATTCTAGGACCAGGACATCTTTTCTGATTAAGTCCGATTGATAAAGTACATACGGTTTAATGCAATTAAAAATCTTCATTGAAATAAATCACTCTTCACTTTCGCAGAACAGACACTTTTTCAGTTTCCTTTTTCCTGCAGACGTTGCTTTGGGACAAACACAGCCTAAAGCCAAAAGCAATTTTACTGTCAAACTTGTTTATTCACACAGTTAAGCCTAAACAGAGACGTATTCAAAAAGATCATTCTCCCAATTAAATCAAACTGCTCGTCTTTGAAGTGTTTGAAATGATCACACCTCCTCACATCTCCACGAAGACAAGTTCAAATGGAGGAAAATACAAAGACATATACCTCTAAAACATAAATACAACCCCAAAAAAATCATCCATTACAAAGGCCAAAACTAACTCCCACCACTACTAAATGTACATCTTTTTGACTAAAATCTGACTAAACTTTAAAATCTTGACCAAAGCCAGAGCCTCAAAAGGAGTGTGGCGTACCAAAAAACTAGGTGAAAACGAATCTAAAACATGCTAGCCCTCCTTGTGGACTCTCCTGCGGCCTGGTATCATTCCTTGTCGGTGCAGAAACAGCAGAGGAACCACCAAACTGCTGGGCATCGCCAACCAGTACGTGCACAGCACCACGACGCACACCTCCATCTGCGACTGGAGCGAGGCCATGTAGTAAAAGCAAACCGACACCATGCGCAGCAACAGCGCCCCCAGGATGAGCAGTATGGTGTTCACCGCCATTCGCTTCGACTGGTCAATCTTCCTCCTGACCGCGCCCCCTTCTCCCGGCCCCGGGCGAATCAGAACGAAGAGGACAGAGGCGCTGCAGAACGACACCAAGACGGTGGAAAACACGGCGACGCCGAAACCAAACATCAGCGGCACGGTCACGGACTCGGCGGAAACGATCACCACCAGCATCAGGCTCATGACGCTTAACAGCCAAGCGCCGCCTATGCTGACGTTCCTGATCGCGACCCCGCGCCGCTTCTTCAGACGCAGGTACGTGATTGGGCGAACCACGGCCAGGTAGCGCTCTACGCAGGTGAGGTTGTGGAACGACATCTCGCCAACGGACGCCAAGTGCTTAAGGCTCAGCCCGGCCTTAAGAACCCCAAGGAACTGCCCCATGAAACCGGCGAAGTACAGGCACGACCCCGTCAGGTTCAGGAGCTCCATCGCCACCATGTGGTAGGTGAACACGTCCGAGTGACTGGGCTCAGAGGAATGCGCCTTCCACTTTCTGTAGCCGATGTAAATGACACACACAAAGATGGGAAAGACCAGCAGGTAGAAAAGCAGCCAGGAGGAGAAGACGGTGAAGCTCCTCACGGTGGGGACGCACGAGTTATTGGAGGAATCCGGCATCTGAAAGGCACGAGAAATCATCAACGACTCATCAATATAGAAGATAATATGCAATTACATCATTTTCATTCTAAACAGAACCCCCAATGTGACTGTGCTAAACTGCAACTATGTAGAATAGGTTGTGTTCTAAACAACCTGAAATATTACAATAAAATGTAGGCGGTGGGCAGTTTGTTGCTTTCACATTCTACATTTTGATGATCTCTAATGAGTCAGGGGCCCTATAAAATCATTTGGGGTTGGGCCTATGATAGATGTACCAACATAGTTTAGGAAAGAAATCTACAAACATAAAATCAACAAAAGGTTTAACTTTATTTATATTTGTGTTTGAGATTAGGTCCAAACCTGCCATCTTAATCTTATAAATGAAAGTCATTTCATCTGACATGATTTGAAATATTGTGTCACTTTTACGATTAAATAATTGGACTTCACGCTGAACATTGTGATCATTTTTGTTTCATGTGGATTATTACAGTCATTACAAATATATGAGAAAACCATTCCTGTGCCTATCCTCATGACACAAACAGTTCAATTATATAATATATTTTTATAATCAGACTTACAGAAGTTACATACAGTATACAGTTACATTATACATGTTTGGATGTTTGATGGCACCTCTGTGCAAATGTGTCTGACTCGCTTGGTTTATTTCCATCCATTAACCAGAAAAAGGGCACATACAAGATTTAGTTATTTTAATTTGAGGTATTTGGTCATCATCAAAGTCTGAAACCTAAAGGTAAATAAAGCATCCCTTGAATGCTCTCTGTCGACTGACCGTCTGTAAGAACTAAGTTTAAAAATGTCATAAATAATTGTGAACATTTTCTTGTCAAAGCAAAATTGATTGTCATTGTTAAAGCACCATTTTACTTTATTTGCAATAAACCTTTCTTATGAAAACAAATATTGCTCTTTTTATATTTCAACTTAATATGTTGTCGTAGTGTACTTTTCAACTTGAATTAAAATGTAAGTACAAATAAACCTTCTCTGTCTGTAATACTTGCTTAATTAATTCATCTCAAAACCCTAATCAGCGAAAATGTTCAGATCACCCTAAACCACGAGGATCCAGACAAACCAATCACACTTAAGTAACATTTTAATCCCGGTCAGTTAAACCTCAAATTTGTCAGTTCCACCCGATCAATCCTCAGAATAAAATCCTCACTTACCTTTCAGCGTGCAGTTTGTCTTCTGCTCAGCTCAAACATCGGCCTCCTTTAACATCAGGATAAATCTAATACTTCGATTCAAATGAAGTATGTTCACAATACGCAAATACAGGCTCCGTGTTTATTTAGGCTGTAGGAGCTGCTCTGCAGGCGCATGATTCTGTGGTGACGGTGTCATTTTCAGATCATGGAAAGAATACGATAGGTCCTCCCAGACGTATGTTCATTTCACACGTGAAACAGCTTTTGAGTAGAATGGAGGTATTTATTAAGAGTCTGAAATTAAATCAATTCTCATTCAATAGAAACTTTATTAATACAAATTATTCCAAACAAAACAAATGGTGCTAGATCTGTAACATTCTGGCTTAACAGAGGAACGAGGCAGGGATGCCCTTTGCCTCTGCTTTTATTGAATTTTAACTGTTCAGTATATGAACTGTATTTTCTTTACCCTTATCTGTTGATTTATTAAAAATATTTGGAAAGGAAATGGGCAGGATTTGGTTCATGTGTTTACGCCCACCGCCATCTTGTGGAGAGTCACATTTGTGCAGTTCACTGTGAAACTTGTTCTGCCTTCGTTCAGGCCCTGGTGCCTGCAAAGACAAAATCATATATTGTAACATGCAATGTAATATAAAATATAATATTCCAACCTAATCATTATTATTATTTTGGTTGTTCTGAACTCTTTTCCCAAACGGTGAGTGCTTTCCCTGTTTGCATGTTTATAGCTCTACGTGTTACAGAATTGCTTTGCATATTATTTTCCATTCATGCTCATTTGTTTGCAGGTTTTATTTGCATGTTTCAGTTTTAGATGTCTGCCAATCATTATCGCATGGCTTGCTGTGTTTTGCACTTTGAATATTTTGCTTTTCATTTATGTTTGGCTTATTTATCATTCTGGTTAAAGATGCATACATGTTTTAATTAGTGCTATCAATTGATTCTTTTGTTTTCAGATTAATTACACTTTTGAAATGTTAATGTAACTGTTATTATAATTTTGGCTGACATGAAATCCTCTAATGTAAAGCATTTTCTCACATTTTATTATCAAACTAATAACAATAAGCCCTTTTGACGTGCCATCACTCGTCCGTGTTTTTATCTCGATGCAGTGATGTCGTCGTTCCTGTTTCTGTGAAAGCCCGTAGAGGATTCGACGGGTCTTTTGCAAATGTGCTGTCATACATTTGACCTTGACCATACGAGTGTGTTCGGTTAAAAGCCGGGATTAATTGGCAAATATGTTTTTGATTCATTATGAGTTTAAGCATTTTCTTTTATGCTATACTGTTAAATTTGTGAATTTAAAGGCTCTATACCAGGTTTTATTTAAATGACAAACTATGGAAGAGGAAACCACTAAATTGATATGCTAGTTGAGTCCAGCTTGTCTTGTGTTATCGGTAAATTTCACAACTTTTTAGGGTCATTGTCACAGAATGAAACAAACCCGCCTGAGAATTTCATGAAATAAATATAAATGCTTTATAATTAGATGGACAGTGTTTTTCCCACAAATGTCTGAGTTTACAATGAACTAAAGGAGGACAAAATAAAATTGTTCCACTACTAGAAAAAAATGAGGTTAAGTGTCTTTTAGTCTGGGTCCCCAGGGGGCGTTGTTGGTCCCTTTCCTAAATTCTCAGTCGTTCTTCAGCTCAATATTAAAGTAAATTCTCTTTTGAATGTCGTGGATGTTAAAGTATGATGATGTGCGATGAGCGTCTCACCGGGACGCAGCCGTCAGCGAGGACGCACAGTTTGGCCTGGCAGTGCAGGAACACGTCTGTGGAAAGTTCGGACACGAAGCGGAAAGCGCGAAACGAGAAGATGGAAGTGAGCGCCGCTCCGTTAGAGATCGCAGCCACCGCCGCCCCGGAGGCGTCTGGGCACCTGCAGGAAAACAAGAGGCCAGTGTTTTTAGCAACGGAACTCGTCATCTGTAGAACATGGGAATATGATGCTCCTATTCTGACCTTTAACAATATTTTGGTGACTTATTATTTCAGAACAATATTGTATTCATACAAAAAGCGATTGTCACCAGCAGAGGGCAGATGGACTGAAGAGAAGCCGTGAAAACAAAGCACTAGCAATAAGCAAGATCTACTGAATGAAGAGTCAAAGAAGGGACTAAAACATGTGAGCGTCATGGACACAGAATCAAGAGACTCCTCGGCTCTCACCCGTCGGAGATGAGGTCGTGCTGGACGGAGGCGTCGGGCGACAGGTGGGGCGTGGCCCAGCAGCGGTGCACCGTGAGCCCCAGAGCCTCCGACGCCACGCCTTTGACCTCCAGCTTCACCCACAGCCTCCTCCCCAGCGCCAGCTCCAAGTCCGGGGTCACCGCCCTCGACAGGCCCCCGTCCAGGAACAGCCCCATGTGGACGTCGTAGGAGAAGCGCCCCGACAGGTGCGACGCCCGGGTCCACCTGCAGGGCACAGGGTTTACATCATCAGCGTCCTCGGAGGCAGCAGGTTTACTTGAACCGGTTCTTTCCTCTTTGAGCCCATGAAGTACCAAGGCTAATCACAGAATCACTCATCACAAGTAACACATACAATCACACAAAACGTACTATATTTTTCACGTATATCTTTTGCATATAGTTTCAAATGTATCACTATTTATTCTCCTCCCCTGTTCACCTGCAGCGCCTCACATGTGTTCTCTGGCTCTTACCCGCTCGTCATGTTGAGGGAGGTTGTAGTGAGCTCGGGCTGGGGCTGGAAAAGGAAAAAGAATTAGAATAAATGTTTAAAATCCTCAGAGAAGCTGAGCCGAGAGGGATAAGTGAGAGGTGAAGGTGGCTGATGCAGTTCTTACCTGTAGGTTCCTCTGGCAGGTGCGGGCGTCCTCGCTGCTCTTCTCCACCAGGGGGCAGGAGTGGGACGGGAGGGAGGAGGAGTCTGACTCACAGCTCGATGCGTCACCTGCAAAACCGAATAAAAATAAACCCAAAACAACGCTTTTGGACTTTCTGTTTGTTTTAATCACTGGTTAACCTCTTACCCCCCGCCTTAACTGAGCACGTGTTGGTTTTACCCAAATCTAAAAGATTCTCAGAGTTGTATGCTTTCAAATGAGGCGTTACACTGTTGCGCTCGGTTCAAAGAGGTTAATGAGTTTAGTTTAAGAGCCACATGCCCCGCCACAGTCCCACAGGTTCCACTGGAGTCACACAAACCGTCCCGTTAGAACTAGACGTTTAAGTTTCGACCTCATGCTCTAGTCTCACCTGTCAGGAGGCCCAGAGTTGAGAGGGTGAGGAGCAGCTGAAGCATGGTGCCCACAGGCTCCAGGGTAAAGGTCCTTGTTCAAAGCAGAGACACTTTCCTGTCAATCAAAAACAAGCATCAGGTGTTCAGCTCAGACGGGAAACGCCACTTCCTCTCCTGATGAAGCTCTTCCTCTCCCGATGAAGCTCTTCTTCTCCCGATGAAGCTCTTCCTCTCCCGATGAAGCTCTTCCTCTCCCGATGAAGCTCTTCCTCTCCCGATGAAGCTCTTCCTCTCCCGATGAAGCTCTTCCTCTCCCGATGAAGCTCTTCCTCTCCCGATGAAGCTCTTCCTCTCCCGATGAAGCTCTTCCTCTCCCGATGAAGCTCTTCCTCTCCTGATAAAGCTCTTCCTCTCCCGATGAAGCTCTTCCTCTCCCGATGAAGCTCTTCCTCTCCCGATGAAGCTCTTCCTCTCCTGATGAAGCCCTTCCACAGTCACACCGAGGGCCCAGAGCGAGTCTCACGATGAGCCGAGTGAGGAAGACGAGACAGACTTTGTGATGACGTGTCTCCACGTGGATCTGCTCAGACCGGTCGGACGAGTCTCCAGCCTCAGGCTCAAGGAAGGCTGTTCACTGTGTTTGAGGTTCCAAACTATAGGGGGACATATAGGGGAACTATAGGGGAACTATAGGGGGGAACTATAGGGGGAAATATAGGGGGACTATAGGGGAA
Source organism: Proterorhinus semilunaris (assembly GCA_021464625.1). Taxonomy (NCBI): domain Eukaryota; kingdom Metazoa; phylum Chordata; class Actinopteri; order Gobiiformes; family Gobiidae; genus Proterorhinus; species Proterorhinus semilunaris. The sequence goes on along the minus strand of CM038364.1, from coordinate 22,157,201 downwards.
CTATAGGGGAACTATAGGGGAACTATAGGCCATTTAAGGCCACGAAGCAGAAATGTTTGATGGTAAAATAAATAAAAAATATTAAAAGAAAATGAACCTCATAGCCCTCATCTGAACCCACCACATTTTATCCAGTTTGCCAAAAAAGAAACAAAAATGTGACAAAAAGGACAACATTACAACATTTGTAAAAAATTAAACTATTTGCACATAATTCTGTGGCGTTTTCTACATAAAGAGCATCTGCTAAGCAAAGTATTTATTTTTCATTTTCATTTGACCCATCATCGTCAATCGTTGAGATATTAGTAAAGCCCAGTCAAAATTCCATTCAGCTGTCATGTGAAGCGCTTTGAGACCATGTCTGTGAAAAGCGCCAAATAAATAAAGGTTTAAAATAAATGAGTTAAACAGGTTTAAAATAAATGAGTTAAACAGGTTTAAAATAAATGAGATAAACAGGTTTAAAATACAAAAATGTTCCTTGTGTTCTTTCTCGTGCAGGCGATGAGAGGCCGGAGGTGAAGAGCGGAGTCTGTGAAGACGTCATGGCCGCCGTCAGCACAGAACATCACTTCTAATCTAAATCTAAAGACTCCAAAGTGTGGCCCGGGGGCTCCTGAGGGGCCTCAGAAACTCTGCAGGGGCCCCAACATCGTACTAAACAAATACAGTGGAAAAAGTTCATTTTGAACTGAGTGTAGCTATGTTTATAATAGGCCTAGTACCTTTAACCTCTTACCCCCCGCATTAACTGAGAGCATTTCTCCAGTTCACCTTTACCCAAATCTAAAAGTGTCTAAAAATTAGGATAAGAGTGACGAAAAAGTGATAAAAAGTGATTAAAAAGTGGTGAAAAAGTGACAAAAAAAGATTATATAAAAAAGTGGCAAAAAAAGTGATGAAAAGTGATTAAAAAGCGACGCAATATTTGATGAAAACACGTAAAAAAGTGACAATAGAGATAAAAATGTGAAAGTGATGGCAACAACACGAGGAAAAAGATCCTTTTAGAGCAGTATGTAGGTCTTAGCTTTCAAATGAGGCGTTAATCTGGCCTGTAAACTCCAGTCGAGAAGCTTTTAGATTTAGGTAATGCCGAACGGCTGGAAATGCGTTCAGTTAAGGCGGGGGTTAAGAGGTTAATAAGTTTAAAGTCATATTTTAGTTTCCACATTCAGGCCTGGCTGCTTATCTCTGACCCGCTGCTATTCCCAGACCGAAGCCGAGCATTGTGGGTAATCGCTTATCTCGGAATGTTAATGGACCACATCATCGTCAGGCCACGACTCCCGAAAACAACTCTCTCAACTGGAGAGTTTACAGACGACAGGCCAGAGCCAGCGCCTCATTTGAAAGCTAAGACCTGCCACTCATGCAAGCTCCTTCTCTGTTATCACGTAAATCAAGGCCTTGAAAGCTCTTGGAAAAAGCTACAAAAACGAGAAGAGCAAGTGACAAATGAGGCACTGGCTGTAAGAAGCTTTTAGATTTGGGTAAAGCCAAACTGGAGAAAATTACAGCAGGAGGTAAGAGGTTTAAATTCGGTATTCCATGATGATCAGGGAAAGGATTTGGACATTTCTTTGCTCCGACTCAGATGATCACATGACTCTGTAGGAGCCTTCGTTCCTGGAGGCCCAGACAGACGTGCTCCAGCGTCTCCCTCTTATCCTTATCTCTGGAGCTTCTATTCCTGCCGCCTCCATCTTTGGCCCTGTCCTCGCTCCTCTGGCTCCGCCCCTCGCCGTTATAAGCCCCTCCGTGTCTCCTCTGCGCGTCCTTCCCGTCGAGATGCCCCCCAAGAAGGTCGAGCCCAAGAAGCCGGAGCCCAAGAAGCCCGAGGCGAAGAAGGAGGAGCCCGCCGCCGCCGCTCCTCCGCCCCCGCCCGAGCCCAAGGCGCCCGAGGTGGACCTGAAGAGCGTGGTGCTGGAGTTCAGCCCGGAGCAGGTGGAGGAGTTCCGCGACGCCTTCACGCTGTTCGACGAGACCCCGGCGGGCGAGATGAAGATCACCTACGCCCAGTGCGGGGACGTGATGCGCGCCCTGGGACACAACCCCACCAACGACGAGGTGCTGAAGGTGCTGGGCCGGCCCAAGGCGGAGGAGATGCACCACAAGCTGCTGGACTTCGACACCTTCCTGCCCATGCTGCAGCACGTGGCCAAGGCCAAGGAGCAGGGCAACTTCGAGGACTTCGTGGAGGTACTTCTTCATTTTGACAGTTTCCACAAGTGTTTATTTTAAAAGGTCCAAAAAAACATCTAAAACCAAGACGAATGGAAACACGATCTTAGAACATGTGTGTAGGTCTTCGAGGTCTTGTAGGTCTTTCAAACACTGGCCTGTAGGCTTTAGGACGCTTTTAGATTTGGGTAAAGCCGAACTATGTAAATTAGAGTGAGTAATGTGGGACGCTGTAAAGATTCATTATCTTCTTCTGTAGACGTGTTATACCAGGGGTTCCCAAACTTATCAGGCCACGAACCCCTAAAACCAGTCAACCGACCCCTCAGGACCCCCCTGTGAAACGGGACGGGCCTTTATAATAAACATTTAGTGACGTGAGTTCAGAAACTGGTTTGTGCTGTTTTTAATCAAAAATACACCAAAGTGTCAGAAATGTAGAAAATGCATCCCCCGACCCCCACGTTGGGAACCACTGTGTTATACCACAGAGAAATGTTTTCTAATAACATCAAAATCCAATGCCATGATATTAAAAAAGGGAATCACTGTTTTTGTGTTTCATTTATTTTTATGTGATGAGGGACATTAGTCTGAGAAAGAAGGGCTGTCCTGTCCCGGGTCATTTCCACCCGCAGTCCCTGGACAGGTCGATGTTATACTTACAAACGTTCATAAAATACAGAATAAAACATGGAAGCTTCACTTCACTCACATCATTAAAGCACTTTCTACTTCAGAATCCCTCACCGCGCTCATGTCCCAGTCCTTCAGCGGGACAGTCGTTTAATGTGCTGTAGTTTGAGATCCTTTGGTTTCGAGCGTTCCAAAGCTGTTTTATAACAGAAAGATTATTGACCAAATGCGGTTCTGCGTCTCCTCTGAGTGTGAAAAAATGTTCTCGAAGGAGGAGCAGCGACGATGGATTATTTTAAACAGAAATGTGATTATATTTAATACGGTTTTTGAAAATGTTATATTTACTTTGTACTTTGGTGCTGACGAGGCTCCTTATCATGAAACCTCATAACCCTTTGTAATAACTACCCCTTATTTAGATTTGAGATCTTTGGGGTGAAGAAGAATCTGATGTGTTGATTTCACTAACCGCGCCCGTCTTCTTCTCTTCCCCCTGACCCCGTGGACCCCCCCGGACTCTGTGGACCCCGTGGACCCTGTGGACCCCGTGGACTCTGTGACCTCTGTGGACCCCCCCGGACTCTGTGGACCCCGTGGACTCTGTGGACCCCGTGGACTCGGTGGACCCCGTGGACTCTGTGGACCCCGTGGACTCGGTGGACCCCGTGGACTCGGTGGACTCTGTGGACCCCGTGGACTCTGTGGACCCCGTGGACTCTGTGGACCCCGTGGACCCCGTGGACTCTGTGGACCCCGTGGACTCGGTGAAGGGTCTGCGCGTGTTCGACAAAGAGGGTAACGGCACGGTGATGGGCGCGGAGCTGCGGCACGTCCTGGCCACGCTCGGGGAGAAGATGACGGAGGACGAGGTGGACCGGCTCATGGCGGGACAGGAGGACGCCAACGGACACATCAACTACACGGAGTTCGTCAAGCACGTCATGGCGGGCTGAGCGAACGCCTCCGCACGGTCTGTGTGACGCGTTACTGGTGATACATGACGTCCATCGAAGCGATACTTCTGCTTTAATCACCGACATAAACATGAGGACAAATGATACTGTACGTTTTCAATCATGTTTTCATCTAAAACTAAAGCGTTCATGGTCAAATAAATCTATGGAGAAACATTGTCGCACGTTATTGTGAACATTAAGGATTCCAGGTGAAAGTTTGGCCCAAAACCTGAAAGTAGAATTAGAATAAGTGGTATTGCCATTGTTAGTAACAGGCCTTAGGTAGTGAAACATAAGGACCGACAATCACCAACACCAAATACACAAATGTATGGAGATTATTATTCGCCGAACAGAAGTCCAGTCTGGGGAAACAGTCCAGTTATATCTTTGTTTATCATGAAACTCTGTGCACATAAACTAATAAACAGCCACTTTTTATTTCACATCAATCAGCCTTATGGTTTTACAGATTAATAGGAGCATAATGAAGAGAAAAGGGGATGAACCGACACACAGTCTTTCCTCTGAATCATAAAAGTCAGGACTTCTGGCTAAAGTCGAGTCTCCTCCTCTCTGTTCAGCACGAGGTCCAGCTCTCAGGCGGAGGAAGGACAGGGGCGGAGCTAACACAGGCAGCAGAGGGACAGGGGCGGAGCTGACACAGGCAGCAGAGGGACAGGGGCGGAGCTGACACAGGCAGCAGAGGGACAGGGGCGGAGCTGACACAGGCAGCAGAGGGACGGGGCGGAGCTGACACAGGCAGCAGAGGGACAGGGGCGGAGCTGACACAGGCAGCAGAGGGACAGGGGCGGAGCTGACACAGGCAGCAGAGGGACAGGGGCGGAGCTGACACAGGCAGCAGAGGGACAGGGGCGGAGCTGACACAGGCAGCAGAGGGACAGGGGAGGACGGGCTCTAACGTTCTAAGACCATCTCAAACAAGAGCACACATAAATAAGTGTTATTCTGTAAAATTAAAATAAAGCAATTAAAAGTCTTTAGACGGGTCTGGAGCCTGTGTCTCCTCCTCACTGCTCAGCGCGAGGAGCACCCACAGACGGTGGATGAACAGGGGCGGAGCTGACACGGGCAGCAGAGGGACTGGGCCCCCACAGGGAAACACACAGGATTTTGACAGGACATAAAATCAATAAATAGAATAAATAATACAAGGAATTATAGTCTAATTGAAGCTATAAAAATATAGATATAAACCTGCTGTCACGTTACCTCCGCAGGGACTACAGATGAAAATGAGCTTGTAGCCATCTCTAGGCTGTGCAAAACATTTGTTGTGCAATGTCCCTGTCAAATATATAAATAAATAAAATTAGTGTTGCTTTTCTTTTCTTTATGTACGAAAGTAATCATAATATAGACCGTTCTGATTTCCATCACTGTATAAGGCTCATTTAAACAGATTGCATTTTATCTGATTAGTCAAACATTTCCTGGGCTGTTGCTCTAACCTTTTAGGAGTATCTCAAACAAGAGCACATAAAGAAGAGTTATTCTGAGAGACTTATTTTTAAAATGAATACATTTAAAGTGAAACAAAACACCTTCTGTTACATGTATTATATACACAGCCTTTCATATATCGACCTAATGTAGCCTTTCTGAATCTTTTAGATTAGAGTCCCACCCCTCCCACTTTAACCACTGAACGTACTCAGTGTAAATGTGGCGTCAGGTCGGCGGCGGCACGATATCCTCCCCGCCCTGTGGAGGTACAGCACAGGAAGCACCAAACTGTTCGGGACACAGAACCAGACGACCACTTCGAACATCAAACACGATAACACCGTGTTATGCCCTGCATAGATCTCAGTTAAAGCAGTTACCAAAACCGCCACGACCCACACCAACACGATCACCATTATGGCCGTGACCGTCTGGAAGGCCCTCCTCTTCGATTGGTCCATTTTGCATCTGTCGGGGCCTCCCGGAGCGCGGCGGGTCAGAGCGCGCAGAACGGAAACGCTGCAGAAGGAAACCACGAGAAAGATCGCGATAAACAAGCAGATGATTTCCCTTCTGGGGTAGTCGGGGAAGTAGAGGTGCTTCAAACCCATATAACCGAGAGCCAGAGCCCAAACTATCCCGAGGGAGACGTTTCTGACCACGACACCGAGCCGCTGTTTCAGCTTCAGGTAAAACACGGGGTGGACCACGGCCAGGTATCGGTCGATGCACGTGAGGCACTGGATCAACAGCTCCAACAAGAAGTTTGACACTTGCAGGTATGCAGTCGCTCGTTTCATCTGGTCTGACGAAGCCCAGGAGCCGCACAGGTGCAGGACGGTTCCCACATCGTCCAACAGCAGCGTCAGGGCGATGTTGTAGGTGAAGACGTCGGAGTGGCTGGTGTTGGCGAAGGATCGTTGGGGTTTCCATTGGCGGTATCCGAGGAACAGGACGTACAGACCCACGGGGAGGTTCAGGAGACTTTGAATGAGGTGACGCCATAACAGCAGAGTGTCGTACACCGGTATCTGTCCACAGAAGAAGTAGACGGAGGAATTCGGCGACGATGAGGAGTTGTGCAGCATGGTTTTAGTCTTCCTTAGAAAAAAAGAAGTCTTTGTCAGAGAAATCTGTGCATGGAAAGAGCAGACTGAATGTTGAACTGCCTGACCTCAATCCCAAAGATTCTCAATGGGGTTAAGATCTGGACCACACTTTCATGATGTGAGCCCGATGAACCCTGGCATCGTGATCTTGTAATACGTCCACGCCGTCAGGGAAGAAGAAATCGACGGAATAACGTGATCAGTCATGGACGAAGGGAAAGGCGGATCTCTCGCCTTGTCTGACTAGAGCAGGATTTGGATGGGGGGGCGCCATCCAACTTTCCCCTGAGCCGATCGGCGCATAGTCGAATCTGTCGATGTTTCTGCTAGCAAAACTGCTAGAGAGCAAAGGAGTTCTTAAAGCTTTTGTAAACCCAAAAGGACAGCATGATGAAAGTGGAGGGGAGTGTGCAGTTTAACAGAACACCTGGCTTATACCACAGAGGCTGGTTTATTACCACAATAAAACATTTTATCAGAAGGACACCAAATGGATTGGCTGCACAAATTATATGGCTACCATATAAGTTTACAACTGCAATTGTTTGGTTAGCTCATTTGTCACTCAGGTCAGCAGAAGGTCACAAGACATGGTAAACCAGGCAACTACTATTTCCCTTTAAGCTAAAGAACATATTATATTATTTTCATAAATTCATGCATAAAAAGACAATTTGTCCCTTTGGTCACATTTCTCCACATGTGATCACACAAATAAATAAATAAATGCACTTATTATAATAAATGCATTTCTGTATTTTATTTATTTATTTATATATTGTTTTGGCAGCCACGGTCCTCCATAGCCTAGACTAGACTTGAACTGATTCAGGATTTTCAGCTGATCTCATTCATAAAGTGTTGCTGACTCTGGATCTGACCAACTGCGGCAGATCAGAACAATTAGTCAAATCTAGGGGAATTGTATTTTTTAGTCAGGCAGAGTATTTTGCTTGGGATGTCAAAGTTTATTTCAATGTAATTCTATTCTCTACGCACGTGAGTGGCCGCAGTCCTGGCACAAATCAATAAATAGTTCAAGAAAAGTGACGGACAGTAAGTTACTGATAAGACGGTCACTAAAACATTACGTTGGGTGTGGACTGGAGGAAACGTGTGTGTTCATTAAGGAGGAGTCTTTATCTCAGAGTTAACAATAACCTGATGATATCCGGATCAAAAGGCTCTAAAGCACAAAGTAAACTAGTTCTATGCACAATAACTTTCCAAAGGACATTATTGTGACCATTGAAATATCGATTTGATCAACTTAGAGCCCGACATAGAATTGAAATGTGCTTAACATGAAGAAGCCGACGATCCCTACTTTGAAAAAGGACAACAGGCAAAAGTTCATAAAATGAGAGGTTTATAATTGCTAGTTTTTTAATTCCTAAATCAAACCTATCTCAAAGTGAAGCCGGTGCCGTGAACAGTTCCAGTGTATCCCCCCATGGGATATAGGGGGGGTTTCCTATGAAGGGAATCCTATGATCTTTGTCCCAGGTCGTCTGTGCTCGTGTTCAAATGCCCGGATGCAAAGGCCGCTTCTCACTCGTCATGCAAATCCGTTCCCAGAGCATTTGCTTGTGTTTAGTTCATTCAAATATATAAAACGATTAAATTCCTCTAATGGGACAGGTCACGAAGGCCTCGGACAAATGACGGAAAACAGGTCAAATAAAATCAAACATCACTTTATTGTCATTTTGCACGACGTGTACAACAGAGAAGACAGAAAACCTTTGCTTCTTTGTAATAAATTCTTTAAAAGTCCAGTGTTCATGATCAGTGCAACGTCTCTCTCTTTATGTTTAACCTCCGAGAGCTGCACCGTGAAAAATATTATTTTTGTTTCTAAGATGATGTTTAAGCTCCTATGACAACATATGTAGATCATTAGTTTTACCAGTGCAACACATTTATCAAAGTGAAGTTTGTCACTGTGTCTTTACAGTACAAACCTGGTAAGAAGAAGAAGAACTTTATTTATATAGCAGACCTTCACAGACATGGTCACAAAGCGCTTTAGATGAGAGGACACACTCGGTGGTGGTAAGCTGGGCTTGTAGCTTCAGTTTCCCCTGGGGGGACTTTCATGAGGCCAACAGGAAGCATTCAGTCTTATTAAGGATACTTGACAAACAGGGCATCGTAACGTTGGGGTACTTGATTTTTACTTCTCAAACTGTGACATTTTTAGCTTTGGCCCAAACTCGTTTCTAGCTCTCACATCGGAATTGTTAAAGCGAATTATTATGCACGTCAGCTTTGAGTGGTGGGAAGACGGGGAGACCACCCCCATCGCTCAAACGTAGGTGAAGACGATTTTTGAAGGCCAGGTGCCACAGCTTGATGAAAGTTTGGTCATGGTTTTGGTCAATGATTTCACTTTTTAAGGCATTCGTGAACGCGGTGGACACAGATTTGACAAAGTCTTCTGTCTACATTGCATTTAAGAGGCTAAACTTCAACGCAGAATCGATATTATACGGGAGACTACTAGTGCAGAAGGCGAGGGAGAAATTATCTTTTAACAGAACGCAGTACCGGATCGTCCTGAGTTAGTTTGACCCCTGCCGGATACTACACGATAACGTCCCCGCCCTGTGGAGGTACAGCACAGGAAGCACCAAACTGTTCGGGACACAGAACCAGACGACCACTTCGAACAGCAAACAAGAAAACACCGTGTTATGCCCTGCATAGATCTCAGTTAAAGCAGTAATTAGGCTAATTTCCATCTGCAGACCCCCTGGCAGGTTGATGTTAAGTTAGTAAAAACATACAGAGACACTATACAGACTATGTACAGAGAGACAAGGACGAGTAATAAATGATATAGACTCATTACATGACGTCAAGCCTTTATTTGTTTTCATTTTGATGATTATTACTTACAGTCCATTTTCAAATATTGTAATTTTATGAGATTTTTCCAAGCTGAGCCATAATAATCAAAATTATAACAAGTAAAGGCTGTACATATCTCACTTTGCATGTAATGAGCCATATATGAGTTTCACCCTCCCCTCTCTCCATGTCTGTTTCTGCGCTGATTCTTCTGATTCGAAGGGGGTCCTGAAGAGCTGGGCTCATCTGAGACAGCGCCCCCACCCACTCTCGCCCAGCTTCGCTCCGTACAATAACCTCGTGAAGAAAATCTTAATTGCACTTTGTTGTGGCGTGGTCCTCGCTCGTGAATTGACTGAAATAATAATTGTCTCTCCAAAATATACACAATAAACACACAGGATTTTGACAGGACATAAAACCAATAAATAGAATAAATAATACAAGGAATTATAGTCTAATTGAAGCTATAAAAATATAGATATAAACCTGCTGTCACTTTACCTCCGCAGGGACTACAGATGAAAATGAGCTTGTAGCCATCTCTAGGCTGTGCAAAACAATTGTGTGCAATGACCCTGTCAAATATATAAATAAATAAAATTAGTGTTGCTTTTCTTTTCTTTATGTACGAAAGTAATCATAATATAGACAGTTCAGATTTCCATCACCGTATAAGGCTCATTTAAACAGATTGCATTTTATCTGATTAGTCAAACATTTCCTGGGCTTTTTAGGAGTATCTCAAACAAGAGCACATACAGAAGAGTTATTCTGAAAGACTTGTTTTTAAAATGAATACATTTAAAGTGAAACAAAACGCCTTCTGTTACATGTATTATATACACAGCCTTTCATATATCGACCTAATGTAGCCTTTCTGAATCTTTTAGATTAGAGTCCCACCCCTCTCTGTACATAGTCTCTGCATGACCCACTTTCAATGCTGACCTCGAGTGAAGTTCTCCTACTTCTCCACGCTGCGTTTGCAGTCGGGTAATTCCCCGGCTCTGTGCAGATAAAGCAGAAACAACACCACGCTGCTCCACAGATTCAGCCAGTACATGAAAGAACCGATGATCACGCACCAGCGGTCTCTGTGGAGGCACAAACCGCTGATGACGATGTTCCCCACGGAGTTAAACACCAGCTCGCACATGACGGCGACGATCACGCGCACCGCCTTCCGCTTGGTCCTGTCCACCCGGCCCTGGTTCGTCTGATCGCCGGGTCTGGGCTGGACGAGGACGTGCAGCACGGAGACGCAGCAGAAGACCACGGCAGCCAGACACATGGACACCTGAACCCCCACCATGACGCCCAGATTGAAGGAGGAATTCCAATAGTACCAGGCATAAAGGATTCCCAGGATCGAGAGCAACCAGGGGACGGCAGCGCTCGCCATCCGAATCCACAGGCCTTTGGTGCGTTTCAGGGTGAGGTACGTCACGGGGCGGACCACGGCCAGGTAGTGCTCCACGCAGGTGTAGACGGGGAACAGCAGCTGCCCGCACCACGGCAGCTTAACGACAATGGAGCCCACACATAACGAGTCTCTATAGTTATTTATCTTCCCGTGAAGCACAAGTGCCACGCCCGCCAGTCCGAAGAACTCCATCACGGCCAAGTTGTAGGCGGAGAGGTCGGAGTGGCCCACGGACCAGGACACGTCGCCTCTCTTCGACTTCCACTGAACGACGCCCAGATACAGGACGTAGAGAGAGAGCGGGAGGACGAGCAGGAGGTAAGACGCCAAGAGAAACGCCGAGCCGATGACTTCGTCCACCTGAACGGAGGCTGAAGACGTGTTGGAAGAGGACGCCATGTTCTGAGAGGAATCAACATTTTAGAAAACAATGTAAAAGCTTAAATACAGTCGGGCTGCAGGAATAGTCCAATCAAAGTTGAATTGAAATTGCACTTAGCAAGAGTTGCCAGTTGCTTGGGCTGTACAATGTCCTTTTTCAAGCTATTAAAAGTTCCATCTCATTAGAGCTCTACAAACAGACTTGTATTCGCTTGTAAGTTCATATCTACAGTATACTTGAACGTCTGAAAAGAGAGACAAGTTGAGCATTTTGGAGGGACATGGACGGACAGGCTGAACCCACTGAGAGCCTCTTGAGGGTAAACTGTTGCAGCTGCCCATGGAACGCCAGCGCTAGGATTTTCTCACAAATTGCTGGTTTTACGATACACTCTAATGCGGCAAATGAAATTCACCCTAATACAAGAGACTGTCAAGCTTAAAATGCTCAATAAAGTACTCACCCTGGATCGGAACTCGCCAACCCTCCAGCTCAGGGATGATTGATTCCGTCTTAGCCAGAGGAGTCCGTCTCTTCAGCCGCTGCTCCTTAAACGATTGCCCAGTGAATGTGCGGATTAATTGCCCAGGCCGAGGTCAGCAGCTCAGTTAAATAGTGGTATAGGTGTTACGTGCGTCTTCAAACGCCTGGAAACGACGACCACAGGTTAGTCAAATGAGTGCACCTGTGTCTGCTTCGGTTCCACAGCTGGAAACGTTTAATTTCCATTTCATTTGTTTGAAGACTGGTCAGTTCTAATGTGGAAGTTGAGTCATTTCAAGCTGTTGTCCTTCCCCTACTCATTGGCGCTTTAGTAATGTGTTTACAGTCTTCGAGCCTCTCCTTCTCAGGGCACACCCTTCTTCGGTCTTCTGACTAGTGTCTCCTTAAAATCCCAGAGACTTGTTTTAAAACCTGGGCAGATGTGGCGTTTCAGGCTGTAGGTCCCAGACTCCTGTCCCTCCGTGTGGTCGACTTTCGTGGGTTTTACAGTTTGATTTACTCTGTGAGGTTTCTTTTGTTATGTTCAGAAGATTGTATGTAATTAAACTTTACTTACTCTCTTTTTGATCTTGATCTTGGTTTGGCGGAACTTGGAGGGTCAGATATTTTATAGCTTGGTACTTGGTGTGTAATGTTAGAGAACAATTGGCCCAGAACTTCAATCTATAGAGTCAAATAGATTAAGCACCTGCAAACCATATTCTAAAACAAAAAAATGTGTGAATGTATACATTACATTTACAAATTTCTAGATCATTTGACTCAGTAGAAAAACGATTTATATCGATTTGTACTTCTTTGTCCTGCAATAAACAGCTTGTTTTTCTTTGTAAAGTACAATTCCTTAGCTGATATATTTGTACCAAAGAGCTGACGTACGACGAGGACACGTGTTTCTGATGGTTGGACTTATGAAAAGGCTGACGTTTCATTTGCCTGGACTGATTTATTGACGTTAAACGATGGTTTATGAAATCATGCAAATGATGTCATTCATCTCCCGGACGGAGTCGGAAAAACACAGTCAGGACACGAACCAGGAGCACGTCGGAAAGCACCGGACACTTGTGAGTCATTCTAATCTGATATCTGTAGTGACTGATTATTTATGGTCGTGTTAAGATTTGGGATCATTTATAAAATAGATGATTTGTTTAGTGAGTGTGTTTTTAATTGTAGAATGAGCTTTTTTCATTCGTAATTCAACAGTTGTATCTGATTTGTGGACCACACACATGTAAGCTCCTGTTTCAGGTCAAGTGTAATAAATCAATGCTGACTTTGGAGATACGCCATTATCAGAATTAAATAGTGTCGCGGAAAGGCGGAAAAACGAGTTGGAAAAACGATTTGCATATAATCCACATTAGGGAGCAGGTTTGGACAAAGCTTTTCTTTCAATGACAACCCCTTAAACCAACAATTGTAATGGTTCGAGGTCTTTCTATAAAACACGAATAAAGTTGCTGAGAATTCTCGTCGAAAGGTATTTTCTCAACAGATAAGTTCTCAGTCGTCCCTGATTAACAACAGCACGATCCAGGTTTCCAGATATTTTCAACTCTCTGCCATTTAACTTAACAATAGCTCTTTTTCTTTGTTGTTTTATTGTCTGAATGTTTCCACTTTGCTGTTTGCAGGATTCCTCTAAAATGAACCTGACGGGCAACTCCTCGCACAGTTCGATCCGTCCATGCTCGGACATGTCTCTCTCCAATGTCCTCCTGGTCGTGTTTTTGTCCAACTACATTTCGCTCGTCCCGCTGTTCGCGTACGTCCTCCTCGTCGCGTACCGGGCCCGGAGGAGCTCCAAACCCACTCCCCATTCGGACCTTTTAACCTTCAACTGCATCCTTTTCGAGTTCGTAAACATCACTTCCCTGTGCGTGTACTACGGCGGATCGCTGGTCGGGAACGATTTCGCGATATTGTTCGGATTCGGCGTGTTTTCCGTCGTGTGCCTCGGCCAAACCGCTCTGCACGTCCTGGCCTGTGTGGAGCGGCACGTCGCGGTGGTCCACCCCGTGGTCTTCATGAAGCTGAAGCAAAGCCGGACGGGCGAGAGGCTCGGCCACGCCAGCATCGCCCTCGTGTGGATGATCAGCGCCGCCGGCGTCGGGTTCGTCTTCGTCAACCGGCACGAGGCCTCCAGCGCGGCGTCATACGTGACCTTAGGCGTGTGCGTGGCAGTCGTGTTGCACTGCAGCGTCTCCGTCCTCCGCGCCCTCCTCGGACACGCCCCCGGGGGGAACGAGGGGAGGGTCGACCCGTCCAAGAGGAAAGCGTTCAAGACCATGATGTTCATTCTGGCCGCGCTGCTGCTGAGGCTCGTGGGGATCCCGGCGCGAGGACAGCTGCTGAGTACACGGACGACTGAGAGCTGCCTGTGGGCGTCGGCGGCCATTTGGATGAACCTGCCGAGCAGTTTGGTGCTGCCGCTGCTGTACCTCCAACGCATGGGGAAGCTGCCGGGCGCCAAAAAGAAAGCTCAAGAGAAACGCTAGAAATGGAGGATCAATGGAAGAGTCTGTGGCTGTGGTTTTTAAAAGTTACTGGCTATAATAGATTTACATTGAAAACCTGATCGAAGAACAGTCATTCTCGATTTTGTTTCCATTTTTCATTGAACGTCTTTGTCAGGGTTTGGTGATGGAGTGAGGAAAAATAAAAACCCAAAATGCAGGACTGCAACAAAACTGGTGATGTTTAATAATTGACAAAAACCAAAATAACAAACACATGCTGGCACTTCCCACTCTGCTCAGGGACCGTCAACAAATGACTGCACGATGGAAAAACAATGTGTTATTTTTCTTCAACACTGACCGGCGTACAGCCTTCTCCAGTTCAGCTTTACCCAAATCTAAAAGGTCACCGCCTACAGGCCAGCGTAAAGCCTGATTTGAAAGCTACAAAATGGATCCAAACGGATCTTTTTCCCTTTGCATTGTTGTCGTGTCACTTCTTTGACTTTTTTATCATTGCACTTATGACACGTTTTTGTTGCGTTTTCGTCACAGTTTTGTTTCAAACGGGGAAATGTGGTCGGTGCCGGTGGGGGTTAAGAGGTTAATTGAGGATTGTTATCGTTATATATGGCCTGTGACTGCTTTGAATATGTGCTGCTGTTTGCATGAGCCGTGTGACGCATGTAAATAAAGCTCACCGTGGAAAACACCATCTGCATGTTGTGTTTAAACAGAGCCATTCGTTCACTGTGTTACAAACGTCACAGAAAATAAGCTTCAATTCAAACTAGAATCAAACTTCGCAGTCCTACATTACACTGAGAACGTGTGATGTTGGACTGCTAAAGCTCACACGTACAGACTGATGTATGGGACGTCCTGATTTGAATGAGGAGCAGTTCTGTGGGAGTTTTAGAGACGGGACACTTTCTATCATCTGACGACGGAGAGCGGAGGAGCCAGGACTCGTTAAGGTCAGTCCATTTTATTATAATCACTATGTGTAACAGGAAAAAATAGATGGATTTTCAAAAGTCAAAATGGCCACACATTCATATTTTTTTCTGCTTCTTTTTACCAAAATCTTCAGGGGCTTTCGGGTCAAAATGACCCAAAGACCACACAAGGGTTAAGAAAAGAAAAGCATAAAAGTGGACTGTTTTCTGTTTTCATCCAAAACCCCGCCCCGGCACAAATGTATGAACACATCAAAATCCTTTCAAACAGATAAACTGAAATGGCAGCGCTTTCTGCACGTCTGTCTCAGTCACATCTACCAACATCTTCAAAGCAGAACTTATTTCACACTTAAAAACCGAAACTATTCTCAGTCAAACCATTATTCAAGCTAATGCAACACATTATTATACAAACATGTTTAGTAAAGAAAATAAATGAATGAATAGATCAGTTTCTTGAACGTCAGAGCTCAGACTTGATAAACTATTTAGAATCAGAAACAGATCCAACACACGAGAAATACTGGAGACAGCAAAGAACCGGCCGAGGACCTTCAGGACACAAGGCAAACGTCTTCTGTCTGGAGTCACGTTGAGTTAGGAGGAAACATCCTGACGCAGATCATGTCCACCAACTAACAAGGTCAGAACATCATCAGCATTCACCTTTGCCGAGTTTCCGGTTCGTGTGAAATGAACGCACCTGTTTGTCTTTGTCGTAGAGAGAAACCAGAGCCGTTTCCCCGGTGTTCCACGGCAGCTGCTTCTCCCACTTCTTGTGCCTTAGACCAACTTCTACATGTTCTGGAACGCAACCTTCAGCCCAGACCTGAAGGTAGATTTCAGTTTAATAACGTGAACATAACCTGAACTCTTTGCCGACGATATAAAACTAAGAGAGTCTCACTTTCACACTGGCTTCTTCTGGCCGCGGCCGCAGTGTGAGGCTGTGCTTGAATTCATAAATCAGAGGTGGAGCATCGTCGGTTTCTAGATGAACCTCCCAGTCCCTCAAGGGCTGGTCCTGAGTGAAGAACAGAAAGTGTCTTCAGAAGAAAAGCCTTAAACCAAATCATTCGTTGCGTGGTCTTAGAAACGGACCCGTCCAGAGTTGTTCTTCAGGCTGAAGCTGCGGCCCCAGGAGTCGGAGCTGTCGATGATCACAGGCGGTTTCCTCTCGTAGAGTTCCTTCTGACGTTTTTTGTCATGGATCTGAGGAGAAGAAGGAGATGAAGAAAGAGACTCTGGACATTATTCACTGTCCTGAAAATATACGATGCTCACCTTTTGTAAAAGCTCGTGCTCTCGTTCCAGTCTGTCTTTGGTCTGCAAATCCCAGAATACACTTGAGAAGTTGTTTGCTCAACGGCATTTCAAAAGGTCAGCGCTCACCAGCCCAGTATTTACGTTCATCTCTCCTTCAGCTTCAGGGACGTTTCCTTTTGGAGAATCCTGGAACACGTCGCCATATTTAATAAAACACTTCAAACGTATGATCGAACGAGTCACGATCTATTAGCGATAAAATGGAAACATGTTTCTCTAACCTCATCTCCCCAACGAGGTTTGAGCTTCTCTGCAAAACAAAATGAGCTCCAATGAATTCTCCGATCGAGTGTCCCGCAAAACTTTTACCATAACGGGAACTTACCGGAATGTTGGCGTCGCCTACAAACGAGAAATA
This sequence comes from Proterorhinus semilunaris, assembly GCA_021464625.1. NCBI lineage: Eukaryota > Metazoa > Chordata > Actinopteri > Gobiiformes > Gobiidae > Proterorhinus > Proterorhinus semilunaris. Next base: position 22,140,567 of record CM038364.1, on the reverse strand, counting down.
ATAAAACAATGACGAATCCGACAAGAGCGACCGCAGCGACGGCCAAAGCGATGGCGACGGGAAGAACTCGAGCTCCAAACGCCTCATCTGAAACCAGGAAGTACAAAACCGACGTGAAATGAAACGTCTCCCTCGGCAAAGATCAGAACACGTGATGATGTCATCAGGTGATGTGTTTGGGGGATAAGAAAAACAATATGGAGGCCTTGTCCACACCAAGTCAAGCTCAGGACTAAACACAAATCCAGTGTCTCATTCTTCTTCATTTATTCCCTGACGGTCAGAGTCCGGTCCCTGACGGTCAGAGTCCGGAGTCCGTTCCCTGACGGTCAGAGTCCGGTCCCTGACGGTCAGAGTCCGGTCCCTGACGGTCAGAGTCCGGAGTCCGTTCCCTGACGGTCAGAGTCCGGTCCCTGACAGTCAGAGTCCGATCCCTGGCGGTCAGAGTCCGGTCCCTGACGGTCAGAGTCCGGTCCCTGACGGTCAGAGTCCGGTCCCTGACGGTCAGAGTCCGGTCCCTGACGGTCAGAGTCCGGTCCCTGACGGTTTTTCTGCTCGTTACGTCTGAAGAAGAAACTCTCCTCCCCGTTTCTTCTGTACATCCTACAGCCGTATTCAGCTCGTGAGACCATCTGTCCAGGCCCATAGAAATGAAGATCCTCCTCAGTCCTCCCTCAGCGCTGGATGAACTCTTGAATGTGTGTTTCTTTATCGTGGGGCCCTTGGAGTAATTTACAAAATTACATTTGGCCCTTGATGTGAAAAAGCCCGGCTTAATGGAAATGTAGTAAAAGTTCTCAGCACAAAGATACTCAAGTGAAGTACAGATGTTTTTTCCTCCATGCCCCCTCCCCGGTGCTGTAGTCAGGCTGCACCCCCCAAACAAAGCTACGGCCCTCAACAATATATCAAACCGGACCCAAAAGCTGTCCTGCATCCATAAGGGTTTACCATTGAGACTGAATGCAGTGAACTTACCCACGTGTAACCTCACAGTGGAGTCTAATCCCAGCCCGGGCACGAAGCACCTGAAGGTCCCGTCGTCCCTGACGCCCACACTCGTCAGTTCGAGGGAGATGTTTCCGTGTTTGAGCTCGTCCGTGAACAGCCTCGCTCTCCCCTCGAAGGCCGGGTTCCTCAGCACCGTCAGCTCCTCGTACGATCTCCACACGAACACGAACCTGGGGTCGAGGTCCGGGCGGCTCCACTCCAGCGTCTGACCGGACACGTCTCTGGGAGGACGAAACAGACACGGCAAAACCACGGCGTCCCCCACGGAGGCCACCACAGCGCGGGGCGACCAGAGGGACTGTCCTGGGAGAAGATTTAATAACTTGCATTTATATTCTGAATATCACCCACAGTTCATATTTCAGCATCAGATCATATCAAAGTCTGTCCCAGAATCAGAGCTTCTATATTCACCTGCACAAAGGGGGGTTTGCAGAAGAAGGCAGAAGGTCAGTGCACAGAGGACTCGGAGAGGAGCTGCCATCTTTCAGATCTGTGAGGAGGAACATCAGGTCAGGGTGAACGAACCTGCATCTAATAAACAACCAGAAACATCCATGTTCTTCAGCATGCGACCATATTAGTCCAGTGCTCCGGTCCCTGCACTGGCTTCCTGTCACTCAGAGAATAGAATTTAAAACAGCTCTGCTTGTGTACAAGTCTTTTCATGGTCAGGCACCAAAGTCCATCTCTGACATGTTAGAGCCGTATGAACCATCTCGGGCCCTGAGAACTTCAGGGAGGGGTCTCCTGGTGGTTCCCAGAGTCAGGACTAAACACGCTGAGGCTAAAGCTAAAATCTGGAACAGTCTTCATGAGGATGTGAGACAGGCCTCAACTCTGACCATGTTCAAATCCAGGCTGAAAACAGCTCTTTTTACCCGAGCAGATGAAAACTGAAAGTATTTTATCTGCACTCTGGCCTTTTACTGTCATTGATTAATTTTTATGTTGATGTTTTATTGATTTGATCTGTTTTCTTGTAACTTTATGCAACTGTGAAGCACTTTGAATTACTTGTGTGTGAATTGTGCTCTACAAACTTGCCTTGTAAACTTGTCCCTCCAACGTGTCCTGGGTCTTCTGCTTTTGTAACATTACTGTAATACCGCCCCCTGGTGGCCGGGGGCGACTCCAAAAGACACTTAAACATGTTTCCAACACTTTGGACCGCCCACACACCTCTTAACCCCCACCTGAACCGATCACATTTAGTCCAGTTTGGCTTTACCCAAATCTAAAAGCGTGAAGGGTCAAAACGGTGACAAAAAAAGTTACACAGACTTTCACAGAACGACTCAGTGGAGAAACCACCTTACCTTCGGGAGTTTCTTGTCGAGTTGTAAAGAAGCTCTGAAACACGGGCTGCAGCTCACAGGTATGACGCGGATACTTTCACTTTCTCCTCTCCTTTAATCCCTGTCGGACACTTGATCTGTGAGGAACTGGATAAAAATAAACTGTTGCTGCAGCAGAGTCTGCGACAGAGATCCTTTAACCTCTTAACCCCCAGCCGAACATTTTCTCCAGTGAGGCTGGACCTAAATCTAAAAGCTTCTTGAAGAGGTTTCAACATGGCAACGAAAGTGAGACGAAAACGAGCAACAACAACAAAGCCACAACGGAGCAACACAAAAATGATTTGGCAAAAGTGGAGAAGGTTCAGGCGGGGGTTAGGAGGTTAAGGGTGAACGGAGGTGAAGCAGGTAGAGACGTTCAGCACATTGTCAAAGCCATCAAAACAGTGTGTCGTAAAAACAGTCAAATACAGAGATCTGCATTGAGTTGTGTTGCTGCACGTCAACACCAGAGGGCGGTATTGTTCCAGACACGCAGCGGAAACATTACACACACACTTTTATTCCTCACCTTCACCTCCACTTCAACCGAGCGCGTTTTCTCCAGATCGGCTTCACCCAAATCTAAAAGTGTCTTGAAAAAAAGCGTCAAAATAGCGACAAAAACGAAAAGAAAACGCAACAAAAAAAGTGACAAAAAATCAATGACATCATGGCAAGAAGAAAACATGCATTTCGATCAGTTTTGAAGGTCTTAGCTTTCAAACAAGGTGTTAGTTTGGCTTATAGAATGGAAATGTGCTAACGTGGGGGTTAAGAGGTTAATTACAATAAAACGTCTGTAATTCCATCATAGACTTTGGGTCATTCTTTATTAGGTTTATATTGACAGATTAAAACAACATAAGCTGTTTCAATAAAACAAGCTCCAGTCATTACATCATTACATCATTACATTATCAAGAGGTTATTTTAACATATTTTATTTTCCCATTAAAACCACAACATTAGATCAGGGTTAAAACAGTCCATAAAATCCTTTACAATAGAATTTATAAAACATTTCAGTCGGATCAGTGTGATTTTATCCAAGACTCAAATGTTCAAATACAAAAGAGCATCGACGTTCAATATAAAAATGTATATTATATATATAGTTATTCTTCTTCACAAGTAAAATGAGCTTTAAGTATGTTGGAGTAAGAAATCAGTAAAAAAGCTGCATCAGAGTTTGGGCTTTAGCCGAGTCCTGTCCCGGGCCTGATGTTGTTTCTTGTCTGACAGAACTATGTTCCTTTTAAAAGCGTGACGGGGGATGGGGGGAGTCGGGACGTTTCCCGCTGTGGAGCTTTTGGGCCGTCGGAATAAAATAATGAATGAATAACAGACTCCCATAGTTGAGCGACTCCAGGCCTCAAGGCTTCACCTGCAGGAGGAGCTGTTCCAGATATGAAGGAACACAAGCGTAATGATCATGGTCGCACCAAGCTTTGAATTGATTGTTCGGCTTTACACTCTTCTTCCTAAAGGGGGCGCCGCAAAAAATAAATGAGAACCACTGCCGTAGACGATGGGGCGGGTCTAACTCTACAAGGGGCCGAAATGACCTTATGTTTGGCTTAGACAGGTGAAGCATATTGTTAGTGTTTAAAACCAACAGTTAAAGGTGTATTATGCAACTTTTATGTGAAAAAAAAAGTTGAAATTCCTGCAGCCGCTGGGTCACTACCAGGTCAAATACGCACAAATCTACTTTTTTTCCACATAAAAAGTTGCATAATGCGCCTTTAAGATTAAGGTGTACTTTACCCTAGGGCTGCACGATATGTGATACGGCGATGCAATAATGCGATCACAATATTATGGCGATATTTTACCAAACCGGCACGGTAGCACAGCGGTTAGCGGTACGGTAGCACAGCGGTTAGCGGTACGGTAGCACAGCGGTTAGCACGGTAGCACAGCGGTTAGCACAGCGGTTAGCGCTCGTGCTTCACAGCTAGAAGGTCCCGTGTTCGATTCCCACCTGGACGGGGCCTTTCTGTGGAGTTTGCATGTTCTCCCCGTGTCTGCGTAGGTTTCATCCAGGTACTCCGGTTTCCCCTACCACTAAAAACATGTACAATAGGCCAGGATGAATGAGAGTGTGCATGGGGGACGACGGACGGAGATTAGCCCAAGGCTATAATCCGCTGAGGACTCGTTCACTCTCATTCATTCACCAATAATGCAGACACCAGAGGCACAACCACAGCTGGGGTTCAAACCCCGGACCTTCTCATCATGAGACGACCCACTTTACCACCTGTGCCACCGTGGCCCCACACTTTGTCAGCGAGCAAAAGTCATAAAAAAACACAAAAGGATCAAAGGAACTAAATTAAGAAATGTTAAACTAAAACTGAACTTAACACAGTTTTAAGTTCTGTTCGTTGTTTGTGTCGACCTCAGTCAGACGAAGACTTTACTGATGTTCGGATATATTGTGCAGCCTGACTTTATCGTCCCTGTAGGGAAGTTTGTCCTCTGCATTTGACCCATCCTTCGACCCAGTTCCAGATGTGAAGCCAGGCTCATGGTCAGAAACACCTGGCTGGAGGATTCACCTATCGTACATGTTTTAGTGGTGGGGGAAACAGGAGGAAAATTGAAAAACTGTTTTATCCTGAACGTTACATTTCTGGTTCAGTATATCAGCTAACTCCTCTACCTCCCCATCAGTGTGTTTCTGTTCCTCTCTGTTCTCTCCCTGAGCTTCTTGTGTCTGATCCAGAGCTCTGACCATCGCCACCGGGACCTTCACCTTCACTTCACCTGAAACCTGCTCAGGAAGAACAGCTGCTTCTGGACGTTTCTTCTCTTTACTCAACAGTTTTTCCATTTTCTTTAATTCTGCCTGCAGCTGTCCTTTCCTTTGAGCTGCTTCCAAAATCACATTCTCTAATGTTTTTATTTGTTTGTCTAGAGCCTTAACTGTTTCCCCACACTCCTCCTTCTGTTGCTCCAGGTGTGCAATGTGTTTATTCTTTGCTTCCTCTTTTTTGTCCTTGAAGGGAAACTTAGAAATTGACTCGTTCCTCTCATTTATCTGAGACACCAGCTGTGTGATAACCTCCTGGGGTTTCTCTTTAAGCTTCATTAAAAACTCTTTTGTCTCACTCAGTTTGTGGATCACATCTTCAACAAACTTCAGTTCATCCTGTATCTTCTCCAGGTTCTCCTTGTGCTCAGACGACTTCAGCTCCAAACCTGTGTTTAACAGGAGCTTTGCTTCACTTGTAACTTCTTCTTCTTCTTCTTCTTCAGGTTTGATCATCTTCTCCTCTTCTTCCTTTTCTCCGAGCTCCACGTCTTCATTTTCTGACCTCTTTCCTGGAAATAAGAAGGAACTCTTTGGTCAACAGAAAACTGAGAAAAGCCTTCATTGATTCATGAGACATTCTTACTGTCTAAAAGTTTAAACTTCCACACGACAAACGCCACAGCAGCCGCGAGGATGAGGAGGAGCCCGAGAGTGAAGAAGGTCCAGGCCACAGAGCAGGAGGAAACCTCCAGGAACTCACCTGAAATAATCCCACAGTAAAGCTGTCACTCTGTGATGTGGCAGATGTTTAGCCTGAGTGGAGTCTGACCTGTGATCCTGATCTGATTCTCTCTGCTCTGCCTGGTCTCCTGATGCCTCACTCTGCAGGTGAAGCTGTTCCCAGGGCTCTGCTCCACAGAGAGTCTGCTGCTGACACTGAAGGTCTCCTCGTTCACTCCTCTCTGAGCCTCTGTCCTCGCTCCGGTCAGGACCGTCCCCTCAGAGTCCAGCCAGACCAGCTCCGGCTCCGGGAACCAGCCCCTGGACTCACAGCGCAGCTCAGGAGACCCCGAGTGGTCTTTGGTCAGACTCACGGAGACAGGAGACACTGACACTGGAGACACCAGGGAAATAACAGAAAGACTTCAGCATCTAATCAGAAATGTCCTTCACCACGTCTGAAGAAGCTTCAATAAAGTGCTTTACAAGATACAAACTGAAGTGATCAAATGTGCTGCTGTGTTTGGTTCCTTCACCCAGAGCTTCATGGTCTGTCCTGACTCACCCACGTGCAGCGTGACCTCTGACCTCGTGTCCATCAGTGGGATGAAGCAGTGGTACGTTCCTGCGTCGCTCAGTCTGACTCTGCTCAGCGTCAGAGACATGTCTCCGTACGCCAGCCCGCGCTCCGACAGACGGGTGCGGCCCAGGTACAGAGAGTTCTGGTCGATCAGCAGGTCCAGGCCGTCCCGCCGGATGTGGACGTACCGGGGCTTCAGGTCGGGCCGCGCCCACTCCACCACCTGGTCCCTGAGGTCTTTCATAGGCTCCAGTTCACAGGACAGAGTCACTTCACTGCCCACGGGGACGACGAGGGGCTGAGCCGGGACGACCAGAGTCTGACCTGGGAAAGATAGAAGAACGTTGATATGAAGAGGTTTATCCGGAGCTTTCAATGAAAATATAATAAACTGGGTAAGTTGCACCGGGCCCTGGAGACCAATGAAGGAGCCAAACAGTTTTTTATCAAAATAATAGAAAAAGAAATGAGGGTCCGGAGGGGCCCGTGTGTACCCGTCTGGTTCGAGGTCGACCGATATGGGTTTTTCTAAGGTTGATGGCGATGCTGATATTCTGGGATGTGAATTGGCCGATGCCGTTATGCTCGGCCGATATTTTTGTGGTCTATTTTATTTTATTATTTTAGGTGATTCAATCATAGTTTCTGTCCCAGCTTAGATTAGCTGTCGTTAGCATTAGCATTAGCATATTGTTACTAGCTGCAGCATTTTGCGCGGCGATCAAAAATACAATAGTGGAGCTTAAAACCAACTCGGTGATTGAATTCTCCAGAGTCTGTGCTTCAGAATGATATGCAGCAGGTCCTTATGACGGAGGTTTAGTGAAACCTGTGTTTAACAAACTTGAAGCTAACCAGTTTTTATTGTGATGTTGTGGGAGGACTCGTTTTAAAGCCCTGACGTTGGAAGTCTCTATCATTTTCGGTCCCGGAAATATCTGCTTTTTTCGGCGCTAGATCGGCCGTTAACCGATATTGTAAAATCCTCAAATATCGGCCCGGCCTCTACTTATGGTAACGCTTCATTTGACCGTACCTGCGGAATGTATTACAAATGGGCTTTGTACTAATCTGTAATAACTTGTGTATATGTCGTACATACACAACGGAAACATGTGTATTAGCCCTTTAAGGTACATAATGTAATAAGACTATGGGGTATGGGGTGCCACAGGGTTTAGTGCTCGGGCCAATTTTATTTATATTGTACATGCTTCCATTAGGTAACATAATCTGAAATCATAATATACACTTTCACTGTTACGCGGACGACACACAGCTGTACTTATCAATGAAACCAGGTCAGGCAGATAAATTAGACCTGGATGACTGTAAATGACCTCCTCCTTAATGCTGATAAAACCGAGGTTATTATTTTAGGTCCTCAAAAACTGAGAGAGTCTTTATCTCAGCAGATCATCTCCCTGGATAATGTTAGCGTATCGACGAGCTCTACAGTAAAAAACCTTGGAGTTCTGTTTGACCAAGACCTCTCTTTTAAAACGCATATAAACCAGGCTCTTTCACCTGCGCAACATTGCTAAAATACGAAACATCCTAAGAGTGATGCAGAAAAACCTATTCATGCATTTGTTTCCTCAAGGCTGGACTACTGTAACTGCCTGCTGGCAGCAGGTCCTAAAAGTTCCCTAAAATGTTTTCAATTAGTTAAAAATGCAGCTTCAAGATTGTTAACGCGTACAAAGAGAAGAGAACACATGACACCTGTGCTAAAGTCTCTCCATTGGCTTCCTGTTGAGTTTAGAATCAAATTTAAAATCCTGCTCCTCACATTTAAAGCCATAAAGGGTTTGGCTTCGCTTTATCTCCAAGACGTTATCGTTCCATATCGGCCAACCAGAGCTCTCAACACTCAGGGCTACTAGTGATTCCTCGGGTCCAAAATCACTGTAGGAGGAAGAGCCTTTAGTAAAGCTCTACCCTCAGCCTGAAGTAAAGCTCTAACCCTCAGCCTGAAGTAAAGCTCTAACCCTCAGCCTGAAGTAAAGCTCTACCCTCAGCCTGAAGTAAAGCTCTAACCCTCAGCCTGAAGTAAAGCTCTAACCCTCAGCCTGAAGTAAAGCTCTAACCCTCAGCCTGAAGTAAAGCTCTAACCCTCAGCCTGAAGTAAAGCTCTAACCCTCAGTCTGAAGTGGGTTAGACCCAGGGCCAAAGGAGGCCCTGGGTCTCTATAGCCTGTTCGTCCATGGGAGTGGATCTCTCCTTCTGTGGTTCTCCTCAAGGTTTCTCGTTTCTCCCACCGGGTTTTTGAGTTTTTCCTCTCTAGAGTCTAAGGACAGGGGCCCGAGCTGCTCGTCTCCACTGCTGACGCTTATCTGGACTTTATGTTTGCCTGGATATTTGATTCACCTGAACATGGTCTTATTTACTTCTGTTTTATGGCCTTCATGTTGGAGCAGCTGTGAGGAACCTCCTGCTGTGATATTGGGCTAAAAACATTGATTGATTGATAAGACCTAAACAACGTATGGAGGTAGAGTCAAATAAAGTGTTATTGTACTTTTCCCCCTCAGGCCCAAAGCGCTCACGCTCTCGTTCATTCACCAGTGTGACCCGGCACTGGAGGCCAGGAAGTGTCCTGCCCAAGGACTCAACGGCAGCCTCGAACCCCAGAGGTTACGCTCATGAGCCGACCCGCTACCATCTGTCTCCGAGAGGAAGTAACTTTACTCTGAGAGAGTTTTACTCAAAAAGAAAAGACTTACTTAATTACTCGAGTAAGATTTAAAAAAGTAAAAGTCTGATTTATGATTCTGTCGTGACATAAACGATGAGAAATGATGTAAAAAGGAAACAAACAAACGTCTGTTTATCGTCACATGAAGCTTTGACGCTTAAAGATTTAGTAACTGTTTATTTTATTACTTAAGAGTACAAGTACTTGAGGATATTACTGAAGTAGAGGTAAAAAGTACTCTATGGTAAAACTACTCTAAGAAGTACAAATAATAATAATAACTGTGGATTCATAAATCACTTCTGAAGACGAGTTCAGTACCGTAATACAGTATCGGAGCCTCATCAGAACCAGGCAATAATCAATAAAGCTGATCCCTGACAGTAACACATCTACATAATGTGAACTCTGTGGTAAAGAGAGACTTACTGCAGAAGCACGTGGGCAGGACGAGCACGAGGACAGAACTCAGCAGAAGCTTCTCCACCACAGCCATCATCTCAGAGACAGATCTGGAATCAACACCATCAATGATCACATCTGTTCTGATGATCACAGATCCGCCTCGTGCTCCAACAGATGATCCATTACTGAGCTAGAACGAGTTTCCTGGAGCCTCAGTCACGTGTTAGTGAGAGTCATGATGAAAGTGAAAGTAAAAGGAGCGAGACAGAAACACGTGATAAATCACTACACGGTATAAACGAGACAAAAACACGTGATAAATCACTACACGGTATAAACATGTATAAACATGTTCATGTGTGAGTTTAGTGTCGCACATCAGCAGCACGCGCGTCATGATCGATCAGAATCATCTGTAAAGCGTGATCAGGGACGGTAAGAGTGACCGGTAATCTGCGCCTCTGGTCCGCCTCAGGAACACGCGCTCCGTGGGTTATTTCTGTCTCTGCAGAAACGTCTGATCGCGATAATAATCGGGAATCTCACCTGTTTTATGGTTTTATGTCTTCAGGAAAGTGCAGCGTCCGTTCAGAGTTCAGTCGCACGCACGCACGCGCACTGACTCTACGTCTTTACGTCACACGTGACGCTCCTGCAGACCCGGAGCAGCTGCAGATTCAGGACCCCTGCTGTTTTTTTCCTCTCGTTGTCGTCACTTTTTGTGACATAATTTTTACACTTTAAAAAAATAAATCATTTTAATAGTTTTTTTTATCGGTTTTATGCCTTTTTGGGGGGGTTTTTTCGACTCATTTTTGTCTCTTTTTTATTCCCTCTCCTCTCGTTTCTGAAGCTCTCTTGTGTCTTCGTCGCTGTTTTGACTCTCTTGCGTTTCATCCTTGTTTTCGCCTTATTTTTGTAGATATTTAGAAGCTTTTTTTAGATTTGGGTAAAGCCAAACCATTATGTGCTCGGTTCGGGTGGGGGCTAAGAGGTGAAGGATGGTTAGGATCTTTATGTGTTTAGTGCACAGACTTTCACAGTAAATATGATTTGACTGACAAACAGATCAGTTTAGGACCGTGATCCTGTTGGAGCAGATGTTCCTCCACGTGACCAGAAGATGGCGCTGTTTCACAACATGAGGAACGTGAATCTGCGGCCCTGGATCTGCAGCTGCTCCTCGTGGTCAGTGAAGACCAGAGGACAGTTTTGGATTCTTACCAAAAGGCGCGGCTCCATTTCTCTGCAGATGTTCGTGGTCACGCGCTGCATTTAAAGTTCACATTCTCCTAAAGTTTGACTGTAATCAGCTGCTTACAGGAAACTAAACTGTAACGAGTATTACATTACTTCAAATACTTTATTTACACAATACAAAAGTACTTTCCACTTTCATCATTCGAGTCACTTCAGCTGAATTACAGTTTCAGTTTTTTAACTCAACGTTTTCCTGTTGGGTCATGAGTTCATGTCCAAAGGCGTTTCAGTCTGAAGCTCAAAGAACAGAATCACAAACCTCAGTGGCGGATTTAGCTATTTGGGGGCCCAAGGCGAACACAGACATGGGGCCTTCCTCACACTTAATGTTCAAAATCTTTTTAAATCCTTGGGTAATCTTACTTTTAACTTGATTTGTGAAGCCCTCCAGTCTTCTGCCATAAGTTAGATGCTGGAGATGACGTCTGTAAAGAGAGAAAGGGTAATGTTTCCAGAAATGATTGACAGTAAAGTAAATGCACAATATGAAGATTATGTTTTTTAAATAACATTGTTCTCAAACACTTTAGGTTTCATTCATAATGAAGATCTGAAATTCCATACCAGCAATTACCTTGTTTTTTCTGCAGAATTTTGTAAAGATGATGATGATCTGCCTTTCTGTAAAATCTTCTTTTACTAGAGCGGGAAAGAAACAAATGAGATCCCAAATATAGGAGTCATACACATAACAATCTATACTTATGAATACCTTATTGCTTTGCTCCGCTCATCTCCTTAGTCCTCCATTTAACGTCTGCCTCTTTCTTCTTCCATTTATTCCTGTCCGTCTTTCTCTCATGTTATTGCATCCTGTTCTCTTTTCAAGGTTTCTGTATTTTCCATGAATATTTCTCCTCCTCTTTATTCCTGTCTTTACCTCCTTTTGAGTGCTTTCATCTGTGAATCTACGTTTTTCCTCCAGTCAGTGCTGCTGTGTTTTTTCTCTTTTCCATTTCTGTCCATGTTTTCCTCCCTTTAAACATTTCCATTGTCTTTCCTTTCTGCTTCCTATTGATGTTTCCTGACTATTCTTCCTCTTCTTTTCCAGTTCCATACATATTTCTCTTCCTTCAATATTTTTTTTAAATCAAATTCACGACACCTGTTAGCTCCTCGCGGTTGACAGGGTTGGCAGCCGCTGCAGCACTTTCTCCCTACTGCTGTCCATCGGTACGCTGGAATATGACGTCACTTTTGGAAGTGAAGACATCCGCTTTTTCGAAGCAAGTTGCTTCTTTCTTTTAGTGGCACCACACGGATAATTCCTTTTCATGCTTGTTTTTTTACGTTTCTACTTTGCAACGAATGTTGTGAGTTCCCGCTCCCGCCTCTCATTCATTCAGATCCAATCGCTTCCTGTTGCGTGCATTAGCGTCTTAAAGGAATAGCCCATTGTGACAGAAACATGGGGGGGGGGTTTATGCCGGTACAGTGCTCAACTCATTCATAAATCAAAAGCCATTCCGTTGTTTAATTACTTTTTTAAATTTAAAAAGTAAGAAAAGATTCATTTGAAGTTTAACAGGTGGTCAGAGGGTCCGGGGCCCCCCAAAGTTAGGGGGCCCTAGGCGGCCGCCGACCTATGCCTAATGGTTAAGTCCGCCTCTGACAAACCTACAGGATTCAGGGAAACATATTACAAAGTAACAAGTTACACAAATACATATTAGTGCATTTAATTACATGGTTATGGGCAAAGTGAAAAATAACTCAAAGTGTAACTTGGCAACATTTTGGAAACATATATATATATATATATATATATATATATATATATATATATATGTATAATACAAACATTACATTGTTAAAGCTGTAAATACTAATATAGAACATGTTCATTTGAAAGTAACTTGCCCGACACGTGACCTGGATCTGATCCTCACTACAGCCCCAGTGTTTACATGATACCTGTTATATATGTTTTATGTTGCACGTCTGTGAAAAAATCCTACTTTGTGAACCTGTTCTCAAACCATGACAATAAAATCTATTGTAACGTTTTCTGTTTGGACTTTGATGAAAGTTGTCACTGTAATACTGTTGTTATGCCCTTGTGCAAGACGCTTCGCTCACCTTCCATTTGGACGTGGATATGTTTATATTATACATGTTTATATTATATATGTTTATATTATACATGTTTATATTATACATGTTTATATTATATATGTTTATATTATATATGTTTATATTATATACTGTATGTCTACCCACAGTTATTTAAATGTTCTCCAATGGCGTCGTGTCTTTCTTATAAATCAGAGCGAGTTCAGGCGTCCTGATCCAAACTTCAGACTTTTATAATCAATGAAGTTCTTGTTATTGTTGGTAAAGTGAGGTCAGTGGGATCCGTGAGGCCCAGGTCAGACTTGACCCTCGGCGGGGGCGTCGCCGGGTGAGGCCGATGTGAGAGCGAGGGCGGGGCCGTCCTGAGAGGCGGAGTCGTGCTCTGGGGCGAGGGCTGTTTTCGGAGCTTGTAGCTTGAATTTAAACGGATTTTTTAAAGATTTTATGAAAGTTTTTCCAGTTTTGCCGACAGAGTCAGAGGCTCCTTCAGCTGTGGATCCTTGTTCTGTGTCTGTCTGACCTCTGACCTCCTCACTCTGACCTCCTCGCTCTGACCTCCTCGCTCTGACCTCCTCGCTCTGAGCCGGCTCTTTGTTTTTAGGACTTTGATAATTAACATTCATGTCACCAACCTTAGAGCATAAATCACTGACATCTGTTTCATCCTCGACAGTCACCTTCTCTTCTCTTTCCACAGACTCCTGAGCAGCTGCTGCCAGACGTTTCTTCTCCTTTTCCAACCGTTTGGTCATGAGTTCAAGCTCCGCCTTCAGCTTACCTTTCCTCTCATCTTTTTTCTGAATTATCTCGTCAATTTTCTTAATTTCTTCGTCTGTGTGATCAATGATGTCACTGAATATTGACATTTGAGTCTCATTTTTTTTTATTTGCTCCTGACGTTCTTTGTTTTTTTCTTTACTTTTGCTTTGTGACGTTCTCATCTTTACCTGCTTCTCCTTAATCTCTTCCTTCAGTTCATAATTATACTGATGCATTGTAGTTTTAAGCTTTACCAAAAAGTGCTTTGACCCCAACAGTTTCTCCGACTCTTCGATAAACTGGATTTCTTGTGAGATCCTCTCACAGGCCTCCTTGTATTCATTCAGCTTCTGCTCATCACTGTGTGGTTTTGTCTCTGGTTTCAGCAGCGGCACCGACTCTTCAGTTTCCTCCAGTTTGACCTTTGTGACCTCACGCTCTGTTTCTGCAGGAAATTACAAGATTCAATGTCAAGGAAAAACATTTAGAATTACAGTCAATTTACATATTTAACATTGTATTAAAGAAGTTCTTTTCTTGGGTCACAGTGACATTTTCAAAATGATAAAAACATTTAACACTATTATTAACTATTGGCCATTTTGAACAAAGAAGTGGCTGGTTTTGTGATTGTCACTTAAATGTGACAGAAAGTAAATCCAGAGCCCAAACCCAGAGCTTTATCCACGGGCGGAGGTGGAACAGGTCGACTCTTCTAAATACTTGGGGGCCGTTTTAGATTCCTTTCTACGATTTGATAAAAACACAGAGCAAATTGTCCCACGTGGAGAGCAGCGAGTTCACCTGATGAGGAAACTGAACGGTTTTAATGTATCAGCAAATATTAAAGTCATTTTGATCATTCTTTTATTGAAAGTGTCTTAACCTGTTGTCTGTGAAACATAAGAACAGCCTGAACCACATTGTGAAAGTGTGCAGACCTGCCTCACTCTGGAAGAAAAGACTCCATCGATTTTGGGTCAACCAAATCATGTTTTGTCTAAAACTGGAGCGAGGGAAAAGAAATGAGTGATAAAAATATTAATTTTATTTTTTTCTTGGTAGCTTTTGATACTTTCATTTTTACCAGTAGTTCTTAAACGTATTTCCGACACCAGACTGGTATTATCACACAACTACATTTAAACTGCCTTTCAAAATAAGATAAACAAATCCAAAATGTACTTACTCTGCGTTTTATATTTCCAGAAGACAAAGGCTCCGACCGCTGCACAAAGAATCAGCCCCAAAACAAAGAGAGTCCAGGCCGTGGAGCACGAGGAACAGGCCTCCAGGAACTGGCCTGGAACCACAGTCATGTGTGACTATATTATTGTGTAACTAAGCAGTGAGATGAGGCGAGTCTGACCTGTGATCCTGATCTGATTCTCTCTGCTCTGCCTGGTCTCCTGATGCCTCACTCTGCAGGTGAAGCTGTTCCCAGGGCTCTGCTCCACAGAGAGTCTGCTGCTGACACTGAAGGTCTCCTCGTTCACTCCTCTCTGAGCCTCTGTCCTCGCTCCGGTCAGGACCGTCCCCTCAGAGTCCAGCCAGACCAGCTCCGGCTCCGGGAACCAGCCCCTGGACTCACAGCGCAGCTCAGGAGACCCCGAGTGGTCTTTGGTCAGACTCACGGAGACAGGAGACACTGACACTGGAGACACCAGGGAAATAACAGAAAGACTTCAGCATCTAATCAGAAATGTCCTTCACCACGTCTGAAGAAGCTTCAATAAAGTGCTTTACAAGATACAAACTGAAGTGATAAATGTGCTGCTGTGTTTGGTTCCTTCACCCAGAGCTTCATGGTCTGTCCTGACTCACCCACGTGCAGCGTGACCTCTGACCTCGTGTCCATCAGTGGGATGAAGCAGTGGTACGTTCCTGCGTCGCTCAGTCTGACTCTGCTCAGCGTCAGAGACATGTCTCCGCACGCCAGCCCGCGCTCCGACAGACGGGTGCGGCCCAGGTACAGAGAGTTCTGGTCGATCAGCAGGTCCAGGCCGTCCCGCCGGATGTGGACGTACCGGGGCTTCAGGTCGGGCCGCGCCCACTCCACCACCTGGTCCCTGAGGTCTTTCATAGGCTCCAGTTCACAGGACAGAGTCACTTCACTGCCCACGGGGACGACGAGGGGCTGAGCCGGGACGGCCAGAGTCTGACCTGTTGAAGATAGAAGAACGTTGATATGAAGAGGTTTATCCGGAGCTTTCAATGAAAATATAATAAACTGGGTAAGTCGCACCGGGCCCTGGAGACCAATGAAGGAGCCAAACAGTTTTCAATTAAAAATAATAGGAATCAGGGGCCGTGTAAAACTTCACAAAGGGGGGGTAGAGTAGCTCAAATATTTACTCTCAAGTAACGTTACGTTGAAATAATTTTACTGAAAAAGAAGAAAAAAATTAACAAAACAAGCAATTCTGCAAAAATACTAGTATTTCCAAAGGAAATGACAGAAAAACATCAAAACAATGTCACAAAGGTGTTAATTCGGGTCTGAAGCGCCGTCATGCACGAGCTTCATACAGAGACTGCAGTTACACGTAAGACCTGAGGTGGCAGTAGCGAGTATAAAAATGTAAACTTGCATCTAGTCCCTTTAAAGAGAGGCCAGAACGTATTAATGTAAAGTCGATAGGAGCCGCCATTTCCTTACGGTCACAGGAAGAAGTCGGCCACAGTGAGTCTATTCTTAATTTTACAATTTATGCTCATTTGAAACTTTTGCCGCTTAAAGATTTACTCACCGTGGAACAAGTATCCATTTATTTACTTAAAACAGCACTAAATAACGTGTTTACCATAATAAATCCTTTACGTAGTCCCTCTGGGGGTATTGCAAGTGTTAATGGGATAATGAGGAATCACAAAGAAGAAGCTAACAGGCTAACGGGCTAAGCTAACTGCGGGCTAGCGTCACATAAACAGTATTTACAGCCAAGTCTGAGTGAAAACAAAGATCTCCATTGTGTAACTGGATGAACAACATCCCTCTGTCCCTTTGTCTTTTCTGTCAGCGCAGGATTTACTCTCACGGGCGATTAATGAGTAAAAAAACACAACATGTACAACAGCTGCAGTGGCGCTTACGGCCTCTAGGGGCACGAGTTACTTAGAGTAGAGCTTTAAGAGTAGAAATACTTTTGAATATTAGTCAAGTAGAGGTAAACAGTACCATATGGTAAACCTACTCTAAGAAGTACAAATAAGTACTTCAAAAGTTACTCAAGTACCTGTATCTGAGTAAAAGTAAATCTGGAAAAGGATGTTTTCTACACCGTTGTAACGATAAAACAATCTGAGGTCAAATAAGTTTCCTTCTCTTCATGTGTCATGGCCGCTGTAGCAGAGACGCGTGAGCGCAATAACAATAATAATAATAATAATAATAAAAATAATAATAATAACAATAATAATAATAATAATAATAATAATAATAATAACTGTGGATTCATAAATCACTTCTGAAGACGAGTTCAGTACCGTAATACAGTATCGGAGCCTCATCAGAACCAGGCAATAATCAATAAAGCTGATCCCTGACAGTAACACATCTACATAATGTGAACTCTGTGGTAAAGAGAGACTTACTGCAGAAGCACGTGGGCAGGACGAGCACGAGGACAGAACTCAGCAGAAGCTTCTCCACCACAGCCATCATCACAGAGACAGATCTGGAATCAACACCATCAATGATCACATCTGTTCTGATGATCACAGATCCGCCTCGTGCTCCAACAGATGATCCATTACTGAGCTAGAACGAGTTTCCTGGAGCCTCAGTCACGTGTTAGGAAGAGTCATGATGAAAGTGAAAGTAAAAGGAGCGAGACAAAAACACGTGATAAATCACTACACGGTATAAACGAGACAAAAACACGTGATAAATCACTACACGGTATAAACGAGACAAAAACATGTGATAAATCACTACACGGTAAGTAAGTAAGTTTAGTAAGTAAGTTTATTTATTTTTGAACAGGGACAGTGTACAATCTACATTAGCCTCAGAAAGGAGAGATGCATTGTACCAGGTTATAGCACTTGTGCTAATTTCCACCTGCAGTCCCTGAGCCTATTGTACATGTTTTTAGTGGTAGGGGAAACCGGAGTACCCGGAGGAAACCTACGCAGACACGGGGAGAACATGCAAACTCCACAGAAAGGCCCCGTCCAGGTGGGAATCGAACCCGAGACCTTCTAGCTGTGAAACACGAGCGCTAACCGCTGTGCTACCGTGCCGCCTAAACATGTATAAACATGTTCATGTGTGAGTTTAGCGTCGCACATCAGCAGCACGCGCGTCATGATCGATCAGAATCATCTGTAAAGCGTGATCAGGGACAGTAAGAGTGACCGGTAATCTGCGCCTCTGGTCCGCCTCAGGAACACGCGCTCCGTGGGTTATTTCTGTCTCTGCAGAAACGTCTGATCGCGATAATAATCGGGAATCTCACCTGTTTTATGGTTTTATGTCTTCAGGAAAGTGCAGCGTCCGTTCAGAGTTCAGTCTCACGCACGCGCACTGACTCTACGTCTTTACGCCACACATGAAGCTCCTGCAGACCCGGAGCAGCTGCAGATTCAGGACCTTTTCAGAAACGCACACACTTCTCTTAACCTCTTAACCCCCGCCTTAACCGAGCGCATCCTCTCCAGCTCGGCTTTACCCAAATCTAAAAGCTTCTGGACTGGAGAGCAACGGTGTAACGCCTCATTTGAAAGCTAAGGCCGCGTTTTCATCCTTGTTTCGTCTCATTTTTGTCGATGTTTTGACAAGAACTTTTAGGTTTGGGTAAAGCCAAACTGGGGGAAGTATGTGCTTAAGAGGTTAAACAAAACCGCTCATTGTGACCTCGAGGATCTGTTTATCTGTGTTTTTTGTCTGACGTAGTAATGGCACCCGCACGCGCCCGACTGTAAACAATAATACAGTAGCAGCGCTGTGAGAACCCAGGGGAGTAAAAACGTGTCATTTGAGAGACCGGAGAAGCTTCGTGTTCCCTCAGAGGAGGTCAACGGATTTAGTCAAACTCATGGACTTTGGACAAACTTTCTTCAGTCAGAAGTCACGTCTACACGGACTCTGCTGGAGGAAGCATTACGGGTTCCACCCCGCCATTCCGACCATAGACTGTATAAAGAATAGACTCCTCCTCCTCACTCCTCCCCGTTTACCACAATGACCACGTTCGTGGGGAAATCATGGCGGATTCACAGGCTCCTCCTCTCCAGCTCTGACGTTCCTAAAAAGGGCATAAGGGCGGGATCTTGACTGTAGACCCCGCCCTGCTTGGCCCTCGCGGGGCGTGTAATGGGCGTGTATTTCTGTTGTAATCCCGCCCATGGCCAGGCAGCGACGTAAACGGCCTGTCAATCAAAGTCAGGCCCTCATTAATTATGCAAGATTTCTAACATGTATACTACGATAACCAGCCCGGTGCCCCAGAGTGTTTTTAACCCAGCGTCATCACAGGAGGAACATCTAGCTCTAGCCACTTCTAAACCATTAGGCACCGGCATTAACGTTGTTTTTAACGTGTCTAAAGTCCAATGCATTCCAATGGGGGACTAGTGGTCATATGGAGGAACTACAGCAAAGGTGGAGCAATGGCGGCCTCCAGTGTCGTAGTCACAAAGCAGAGCAGTCAGCGGCCATTGATTCCGACACACCGCTAATCCGACATTGAGTTCTAATTGTCGGAGTGGTGACACCTTTATCTTTTATGCAACGTGCCGCTATTCCGACACAAGACAATGATCAACAATTATTATTGTTTTACGTTTTGCCTGATGGATGAAGAGACAAAGCCTGATCGTTGGTACGTGTTTTTTTTGTGTGTCTACTTGTCTTTCGCATCGTTCTCATAACTCGTAACATCAGCTGCTTAAGTTGTTCTTCCTCCTGCGGTGGTTCCTCCTGATGTTTGGGAGCGAGTCCCTAAACACTCCGCTGGAGAACCCGACTGTTATATCATTATTGGTCCCGAATGTCCGCGCGTTTGTGGACAAAACAAGGGAGAGTGAATGCATCTCCCACGCCGCCTTGGCTAGAACATGGATACGTGCTAAGGCTTATTTACAACTGTTGACATGTAAAACAAGCATGATGAGCGCAGCAGACCTGTTGTGGATTACGAAAAGTCATGGATAAAGAGGTGAAGAGTTCTACACAGATGATGGACCAGACGAGTGAGAGTCATGGATAAAGAGGTGAAGAGTTCTACACAGATGATGGACCAGACGAGTGAGAGTCATGGATAAAGAGGTGAAGAGTTCTACACAGATGATGGAGCACAGTGAGTGTTTTTGCTGATTCTGTGGAGTCAAGTCTGGCTGAATGTGCCGCTGTCGCACAGACTCATGTGACATAAAGCGCGTGTGTTTATTGCTATTGTTTGTCTTGATAGATTCAGTGTTTGCCCGTGTCACACGGTGACTGGAGCATATGACCCCCCCCCCCCCCCCAAATACACACCCCCATGCGCGCTGCTTTGTGGAGAAGCTCCAGTGTCTGAGTGTAGAACGTCCAACAGTGCGCGGCGTATTAACCGCGGACTTCAGCGCTTTGTTGTAAAATACAGACTAGCTGCACCTGTCCCTGCCTTTGCCCAAAACCACCTCACGAGCCTCTGCACCCCTGGGCCTCTGCACCCCTGGGCCCCTGCACCCCTGGGCCTCTGCACCCCTGGGCCTCTGCACCCCTGGGCCCCTACACCCCTGGGCCTCTGCACCCCTGGGCCTCTGCACCCCTGGGCCCCTACACCCCTGGGCCTCTGCACCCCTGGGCCCCTGCACCCCTGGGCCCCTGCACCCCTGGGCCTCTGCACCCCTGGGCCTCTGCACCCCTGGGCCCCTGCACCCCTGAGCCTCTGCACCCCTGGGCCTCTGCACCCCTGAGCCTCTGCACCCCTGGGCCTCTGCACTCCTGGGCCGACCTCACGAGCCTCTGCACCCCTGGGCCCCTGCACCCCTGGGCCTCTGCACCCCTGGGCCGACCTCACGAGCCTCTGCACCCCTGGGCCGACCTCACGAGCCTCTGCACCCCTGGGCCTCTGCACCCCTGGGCCCCTGAGCCTCTGCACCCCTGGGCCTCTGCACCCCTGGGCCCCTGAGCCTCTGCACCCCTGGGCCTCTGCACCCCTGGGCCGACAGCGGGATGAACAGGGAAGGTGGCGTTGGCAGAAACAGATACGCTCAACATGATTGTCGGAATGGCGGTCCGTCCCCAGCATTACGATGCTAACGAGCTCGTCTGCTTTAGCTACTGCTGGTTTATTTCACACGTTGGGACAGTTATGTCCCAGGACGTGGACATTTGATGGAGAGAAGATTCAGGACCGTGAGGAGCTACGGCAGGAGAGGAGAACATCACTCATTCATTGAGGAGCGCAGGTGCTATGGAGAGGTCTCTCATCATCAAACCTTTTAGTTCTGACCGGATCATTGGTCTGACAGTCTGAGGCTCAGAATGAAACCATCCTGAACATGAAATCAAAGAGGAAACACCTCCTGCCTTTGTCCTGGTTCTGTACAAAACGCAAATCATCTCGTACTTAGTGGTGCAAAACAAAAATATGTACAGTGATTATCTTTGCACTTTTCATTTATTTCATTGACAGAAAAAAGATTTAAAAAAAGTACACATTCATTTCATGCTTCTTTATTGTTTAGTTGTGTCTTTTGATAATAGTCTCCATAAAATAATAAAATAAAATGCTCCAAAGATAACTTTCTTTTTGAGGTTAAATACAATGTGTATTTTTACTTTATACACTTACACATCTGTAAATATAATCCCACTCTTGTTCTAAGCCAATTGTTGTCGTCTTACCTTATTTTACGTTTTATTTATTTTAATCTTCTTTATGCATGCCCCCAAAGCCTTATAGTTTAAAGTTTTATAGCTTATTTTGATCTAAATTCTGTGTCTTATGTTTTATGTTGCGCATCTGCACCAAGAAAACTGAACCTGTTCTCAAACAACGGCAATAAAACCTATTCTGATTCTGAAATCTAGGATAATCACATTGTGTGTTTTTAATAACTTTTTTTGTGTTTTAAATCAAAGCAGGCCGATTCGTTGTCCTAAATCACTCTGACCTTTTCCCACTGAAGAAATCACGTGTGGAAACTATTTAAAGGGTTTGTTTTCATTGTTCACTGTTTTATGTTTTGAGTATTTGCCTTTTTCTTTCGATAAGGGGGTTAGGCTTTTTGTATTGTTTTTTTTAACCTTTCCTATGTTTAAATTTGAGCCTTTCTTTACATCTCGGTCTTTGTCAGTCGCACCGACTGACGTAGTTCCTTCTGGCTGTGTCTCCTCTGACTGGACGTCTCTGAGCTCATCTGTCTCAGCCGGATCTTCACCGTTTACAGAACTTTGTGCATTAATGTCCATATTACTAAACATTGGGGTTAAATCTTCAGTTTCCTTCTCTGGGATTTTCTGTTCTTCCTTCTTCTCAGTCTGAGCTCTTTCCACATGATCAGGAGCTTTATTCATTTCCTCAGACTTCTTCTGTGACTTAGGATCAACAGCTCTTTCCTTTTGATCAGGAGCTTTATTCATTTCCTCAGACTTCTTCTGTGACTTAGGATCAACAGCTCCTTCCTTATGATCAGGAGCTTTATTCATTTCCTCAGACTTCTTCTGTGACTTAGGATCAACAGCTCTTTCCTTATGATCAGGAGCTTTATTTATTTCCTCTGGAATATCGATCTTCACTTCAGTTTCCTCAGACTTCTGTGGCTCAGGATCAGCAGCTGCTTCCTTATGATCAGGAGCTTTATTTATTTCCTCAGACTTCTTCTGTGACTTAGGATCAACAGCTCTTTCCTTTTGATCAGGAGCTTTATTCATTTCCTTAGACTTCTTCTGTGACTTAGGACCAACAGCTCCTTCCTTATGATCAGGAGCTTTATTCATTTCCTCAGACTTCTTCTGTGACTTAGGATCAACAGCTCTTTCCTTTTGATCAGGAGCTTTATTCATTTCCTCAGACTTCTTCTGTGACTTAGGACCAACAGCTCCTTCCTTATGATCAGGAGCTTTATTTATTTCCTCAGACTTCTTCTGTGACTTAGGATCAACAGCTCTTTCCTTTTGATCAGGAGCTTTATTCATTTCCTCAGACTTCTTCTGTGACTTAGGACCAACAGCTCCTTCCTTATGATCAGGAGCTTTATTCATTTCCTCAGACTTCTTCTGTGACTTAGGATCAACAGCTCTTTCCTTTTGATCAGGAGCTTTATTCATTTCCTCAGACTTCTTCTGTGACTTAGGACCAACAGCTCCTTCCTTATGATCAGGAGCTTTATTTATTTCCTCAGACTTCTTCTGTGACTTAGGATCAACAGCTCTTTCCTTTTGATCAGGAGCTTTATTCATTTCCTCAGACTTCTTCTGTGACTTAGGACCAACAGCTCCTTCCTTATGATCAGGAGCTTTATTCATTTCCTCAGACTTCTTCTGTGACTTAGGACCAACAGCTCCTTCCTTATGATCAGGAGCTTTATTTATTTCCTCAGACTTCTTCTGTGACTTAGGACCAACAGCTCCTTCCTTATGATCAGGAGCTTTATTCATTTCCTCAGACTTCTTCTGTGACTTAGGATCAACAGCTCTTTCCTTATGATCAGGAGCTTTATTTATTTCCTCTGGAATATCGATCTTCACTTCAGTTTCCTCAGACTTCTGTGGCTCAGGATCAGCAGCTGCTTCCACATGTTTCTTCTCACCATCATCAGTCATCTGGTGATACTCGTCCCTCAGCTTCAATTTTCTTTCAGACGATTTCCAAATAATCTCCTGAATTTTCTCAATTTCTTTGTTTGTTTGTTCCATGATGCCCTTGAATAAAGCTACTTGATTCTTATTTTTCTCTATTTTATTTGAAAGTTTGTTCTTTTTCTGTATGTTTGCCTTTATTCCTGACACCTTCTTCTTCTGCTCCTCTATCAAAGCGCTCGTTTCATAAATACAGTGATTCAGTGTCTCTCTAAGTTTTTGTAAAAACTCCTTTGTCTCCGACAGTTTCTCAGATTCTTCAATAAAATGTAATTCTTCTTTAATTCTTGAACAGGTCTCCTTGTGTTGGTTCAGCTTCTGTTCGTCTCTGTGTTCTTTTATCCCCGACTCCAGCAGAGGCTCCGATTCTGGCTCCGATTCTGGCTCCGATTCTGGCTCCGATTCTGGCTCCGATTCTCTTTTCACAGTTGTTGTTTCTGTGGGAAAGTACAGAAGTATAAATGCAGAGGTGGTAGTGCTTAGTTTATTTTAAACTGTGTTTAAATGTAGGTCAAAGCCAATAGGTGTGTTTAAGATGAAATGCTCTTGGACTGTAGACCAGAGAGGAGAAAGACGCCTGGAATAAAGAGACACATCACAGCCTCGAGATCCGAGAGGAGCCTCAGATCTCGCAGCGTCTCGCGTTAGTTAGAAATCATTTGTGAATAAATCAAATATAAAAGTTTGAACACATTTGTTTTTCTCCCACACACCAGACAGACTCATCAAAGAGGATTTTGGATTAAAATGGAAAATAAACCTCTGCGTAAACGACGTATTCAAATGTATAGTTGGACACATCCTTGATACTTCCTGTCAAAGAGGAGACTGTGGAGCATCAGGGCGACACGTTTCAGACTCCTCGGTCACTGAGCCGTCAGTGCACGTACTGACCACACTTCATTTCCCATCATCCCTCTGGTCTTTGTAGTTCAGGCGGGCGAGGCTGACCCAGGCGCTGCAGCCCTCGCTCTCAGAGACCAGGACGGTCACACAGGTCAGACTGGCCCCATCTCATCCTGAACACCTGTTATATTATTATATTGACTCTGGTCAGACCGGCCCCAGAGTCAACACATGTAGAAGGAGCAATATCTGTTCCCTGTGCATTAACCGGCCACACAACTACACTCGAACACTTTAAAGTAATCATACAAAGGAAATACTTACTCTGTGTTTTATATTTCCAGAAGACAAAGGCTCCGACCGCTGCACAAAGAATCAGCCCCAAAACAAAGAGAGTCCAGGCCGCGGAGCACGAGGAACAGGCCTCCAGGAACTGGCCTGGAACCACAGTCATGTGTGACTATATTATTGTGTAACTAAGCAGTGAGATGAGGCGAGTCTGACCTGTGATCCTGATCTGATTCTCTCTGCTCTGCCTGGTCTCCTGATGCCTCACTCTGCAGGTGAAGCTGTTCCCAGGGCTCTGCTCCACAGAGAGTCTGCTGCTGACACTGAAGGTCTCCTCGTTCACTCCTCTCTGAGCCTCTGTCCTCGCTCCGGTCAGGACCGTCCCCTCAGAGTCCAGCCAGACCAGCTCCGGCTCCGGGAACCAGCCCCTGGACTCACAGCGCAGCTCAGGAGACCCCGAGTGGTCTTTGGTCAGACTCACGGAGACAGGAGACACTGACACTGGAGACACCAGGGAAATAACAGAAAGACTTCAGCATCTAATCAGAAATGTCCTTCACCACGTCTGAAGAAGCTTCAATAAAGTGCTTTACAAGATACAAACTGAAGTGATCAAATGTGCTGCTGTGTTTGGTTCCTTCACCCAGAGCTTCATGGTCTGTCCTGACTCACCCACGTGCAGCGTGACCTCTGACCTCGTGTCCATCAGTGGGATGAAGCAGTGGTACGTTCCTGCGTCGCTCAGTCTGACTCTGCTCAGCGTCAGAGACATGTCTCCGCACGCCAGCCCGCGCTCCGACAGACGGGTGCGGCCCAGGTACAGAGAGTTCTGGTCGATCAGCAGGTCCAGGCCGTCCCGCCGGATGTGGACGTACCGGGGCTTCAGGTCGGGCCGCGCCCACTCCACCACCTGGTCCCTGAGGTCTTTCACAGGCTCCAGTTCACAGGACAGAGTCACTTCACTGCCCACGGGGACGACGAGGGGCTGAGCCGGGACGACCAGAGTCTGACCTGGGAAAGAAGAACGTTGATATGAAGAGGTTTAGAAATATCTTTGAATTCAAACATAATAAACCAGGTGAGTGACCTCGGGGCCCTGAAACAGTTCATTTTATATTAACAATAATAGAAAATGGAGGCGGACGGTGGATCCATGGGACAACCTCTTGCTCTGGGCCACAGTAAGTCTGTTTACGTCCCTGTTTTGACTATAATCTATTCATAATAGTCATGGTAGATACTGTATATCATTATCATTATTATTTAGGCTTTCTGTTACAATGATACTGTTAGAACATTTTATATAAAGTTATCTTATGTGTTGCATTTGTATACCGTGATTAAATGAAGCTGTGTATTGTTCGAAATGCAAGACTGAACTTTTTACCCTAACGTGCTAAAATCTATTCCTGAGCACATGTGACCCTGACGGGGGGGGGGGGGGGGGGGCTGGCTTTGTGATGGAACGGAACGTTTTGGAGACAAGAGTTTATGACCGTCTTCCACCAGGGGACGGAGGAAGCCGAGTTCCTCATCATCTTCTGCCCTCAGAGTGTGTAGCTACTCAACCTATGCAGCTAAACATTAGAGAAGGTGGTTCCAGGAACGACGGGACACAGAGTTTCTCCTTCGTGCTTTTACTGAAGACCAGTTTCTTCTCTTTTTGATTTGTAAAACTGTGAACATACAGTAACAAAAATACAGCATTAACACACTTACAAGATATTGTGCAACCACATAGTACAACACAGAAGCTAGTAGCATAGCTTTCACCACAAACACGTTTTCTTAGTTAAAGTTAAATAACCTCTAGTAACAGAAAAGTAACAAAATATTTTGGAAAAACGAAGTTAAGCACTAATTACTTACAGATTAACGCATTTCAAAGCTTCCCAGAGATGAAATGGGTCTGAGCGGACATGTTCTCGTACTGAGATACGAACTTTTTTGGCTGCTGCTTACAACACGTTACCACAGGGGGCAGTGTAGCGCACTCCCGATAACCAAAGAAGAACCCACACAATTAAGGGATAATACTGACCCCTTGTGGGAAAATAAAGCAATGCACCAGCAAGTTAAACTAATGGAAAATCAAACATAGAGGGACAGAATATATCACCACCCCCCCCCCCCCCCCCCCACCTTCCACCCTGACTGGGTCCAAAGGGGGAGGCCCGTCGTGGGATGGGATGTAACCTTGTGTCCTGCTGCCTGAGCTCCTTTGTCTCATCTCCCGGGTCCGAGAATAAACCGAATGTCTGAACCGATGTGTTTAATCTGTTAAATACTGCTGAGGCAGAAATAACAGAGCGTTTCCAGGTCTGCCGTGGAGAACAGGCAACATTCCCCAACAAACACAATCCTACAAAACAACTGCAGGTCAAAGGCTGCAGCCGGGACACAGAATGGAAACTGTGAATAAATAACTTAAACGTTAAAAGCTCCATGTCGGCCTCATCAGAACCAGGAGACACTCATTAACGTGGTTCTGCTTCAACAATGAAATATCTGTCATAAAGAGAGACTTACTGCAGCAGCACGTGGGCAGGACGAGCACGAGGACAGAACTCAGCAGAAGCTTCTCCACCACAGCCATCATCACAGAGACAGATCTGGAATCAACACCATCAATGATCACATCTGTTCTGATGATCACAGATCCGCCTCGTGCTCCAACAGATGATCCATTACTGAGCTAGAACGAGTTTCCTGGAGCCTCAGTCACGTGTTAGGGAGAGTCATGATGAAAGTGAAAGTAAAAGGAGCGAGGCAAAAACACGTGATAAATCACTACACGGCATAAACATGTTCATGTGTGAGTTTAGTGTCGCACATCAGCAGCACGCGCGTCATGATCGATCAGAATCATCTGTAAAGCGTGATCAGGGACAGTAAGAGTGACCGGTAATCTGCGCCTCTGGTCCGCCTCAGGAACACGCGCTCCGTGGGTTATTTCTGGCTCTGCAGAAACGTCTGATCGCGATAATAATCGGGAATCTCACCTGTTTTATGGGTTTATGTCTTCAGGAAAGTGCAGCGTCCGTTCAGAGGCTCACGCACGCACGCGCACTGACTCTGCGCCTTTACGTCACACGTGACGCTCCTGCAGACCCGGAGCAGCTGCAGATTCAGGACCTTTTCAGAAACGCACACACTTCTCTTAACCTCTTAACCCCCGCCTTAACCGAGCGCATCCTCTCCAGCTCGGCTTTACCCAAATCTAAAAGCTCCTGGACGGCAACGGCGTAACGCCTCAAAAAACAGAAGAAGGTCCAAAGGTGTATGGCGCGGGTGCTCTTCGAAGATCAGGTATAAGACTATATAAAACAGAAGAGCAAAAAGGGGATCTGAGGCGCTCCGACTGAGATATAAAAGTCCTTTATTTAAATGGACATGCCAACGCGTGGTCTTCTTCAGGGCAAATAGTTAAAAACTGCAACAGGTGGCCTTAAATACAAATCAGTGCAAACATCACATGACCATCCAAAAAGAAAAAGAAAAGAAAAGACTGAAAGGAAAGAATGTGAACAAATACACAACCATATTAAGTGATAATACACATATAAATTGATAAAGGAACCATGACAGAAATCTGAATGACAAAATATGAAAAAATGAAAAAAATAAAATAAAATATTGGAAAAAAACATTTTTTTAAGGCTACAAATACTACTATGTGAGGAAAAAAATTTTATATATAAATACAAGGATAGTCATATTTATAAAGATATAAAGGCTGACTAAACATATCACCTGGGACAACAGAAAGGCATTTAGAGGAATTCAGAAAAATCGATGTCTTCATTCAGGCCGGGGAAGTTCGTGGCTTTCAGAGTCTCAATCCAGAAGGTCTCCCTTTGAGCGAGACCCTGGACTCTGTTGCCCCGTCTTGAGGAATCAGGAATCGTATCGATCCCCTTGACTTTCAGAAGGCTGGGTTTGCAGAGCGGATGTTTTGAAGTGTTGAGCGATCGGGTAGTGAGGGTTTTGAGTCCGAATGGCGTACTTATGTTCTGAAAATCGATCACGGAGCCTCCTCTTAGTGAGGCCCACATAAAAACACCCACAACAGCATCAATACGATAGATCACAGTGTAACGCCTCATTTGAAAGCTAAGGCCGCGTTTTTGTCACTTTTTTAAAGCGTTTTGTGTCGTGTTTTTGTCGCTTCTGTCGCTATTTTGATGTTTATTTGTTATTTGTTTTTTTCTTTTTTAAAGGCTTTCAGATTTGGATAAAGCCAAACTAGAAAAGAAAATGTGCTCGGTTCAGGTTGGCCTGTTTTTTTTATTTTTTTAATTAGTTATTTCACTTTTTTTCGCGGTATTTTTTATTTTATTTTTTTTACAGAAAAAAACTTTTTTTCTTCTTCTTTTGTTTGTTCCCCTTTGAACATTAACCTCTTAACCCCCACTTTAAGCGAGCACATTTCCCCCAGTTGGGCTTTACCCGAATCTAAAAGCTTCTGGACTGGTTTCACCTTTTTCCTCTCACTGTTGCAGCGCGTCACTTTTTTGACACATTTAAATAGTTTTTAACGCTTGTTTGTCACGTTTCTGATCGCTGCGTTTTCATCCTCGTTTCGTCTCATTTTTGACACAGACGGGTCGGTCCATGTGACCCGGGCCCCACCAGGTCGGTTTACGGCCCTGTTTTGACTATAATCTATTCATGACAGTCACGTTAGATACTTTTCACCATTATTATTTAGGTCTGTTGTTACAATGATACAACTCATACAAAACAACTGAGCTCTGACACGGAATGGAAACTGTGGATAAATAAATAACTTTTATAACTCTAGATAAGCTCCATGTCGGCCTTATCAGAACCAGGAAACAATCATTAACGTGGTTCTGCTTGAACAATGATATATCTGTCATAAAGAGAGACTTACTGCAGCAGAAGTGAGTCTGCAGGACGAGCACGAGGACAGAAAACACCAGAGGCTTCTCCACAGTCATTATTACTGAGACAGATCTGAGAATGAAACATCCGTCATTATTACTGGACTGACCTGTGGCGGAGCAGAAGCAGTGCAGTCAGAGTTTAGCTGATCATAGAGTTTATATACAACATGGATTATGCTTCATTACACTGTACATATAACTAGTTTTACTCTAATTTATTCTGTTCTTATTTGAAAGGTTTAGTGACTAACAGACAATTCAAAGTGAAAGTAAAAACACCATAGCTGTTTATGATTTGAATCAGAACACAATAAACAGAAATGTCAGAGTTATGAGTTAATCTGCTGTTCAGGAAAGTGTAGCGTGTGTTCACAGTTCACAAACTCGCATTGACGCTCCAGAGAGACACTTTGTGCACGTAACGTAAATGATTGACTTCATTCGGGGCCAATATGGCGCCCAAGGCCAGATTGAACTTCTTTCTCTGTTTCAAAGTTATGTCTGAATATCAGCGATGTTGTAGATGGCGGGAGCATGGGGTTCACAAACTGAATATATTAATACATATGTATAAACTATAATATGTGTAAGTGATAATGACACGGTTTAGTCTCCACTGCTGCCACATCAACGTAATTCACCAAAGTTCATAAAAGGCTAAAACAAACAAGTCCTTCCTGTTTTACGGGTTTGTGACACAAAGGGAGAGAAGGTGAAGGGCATGGAGAGACATACAGCACATTGTTAGAGCCGGGACTCAAACCCGTGTCGTTGTGATTAAAACTGTTTGTTGTAAATACGCAGCGGCACAAAGACATAAGTCATTTCAGTCAAATACAGAGATCTGCACATAGTTGTGTTGCTGCACGTCAACACCAGAGGGCGGTATTGTTCCAGACACGCAGCGGAAACATTACACACACACTTTTATTCCTCACCTTCACCTCCACTTTAACCGAGCGCGTTTTCTCCAGATCGGCTTCACCCAAATCTAAAAGTGTCTTGAAAAAAAGCGTCAAAATAGCAAAAAAAAAACAAGAAAAAAGTGACAAAAACTCAATGACATCATGGTAACAAGGCAAGGGGAACACAATTGCATTTCGATCTATTTTATAGGTCTTAGCTTCCAAATAAGGCGTTAGTTTGCCATACAGGATGTAAACTTTTAGATTTGGGTAAAGCTGAACTGGAGATAATGTGCTCGGTTAAAGTGGGGGTTAAGAGGTTAATTACAATAAAAGTCTGTATTTCCATCATAGACTTTGGGTCATTCTTTATTAAGTTTTATATTGACAGATTAAAACAACATAAGCTGTTTCAATTAAACAAGCTCCAGTCATCACATCATCACATCATCAAGAGGTTATTTTAACATATTTCACTCTCCCTTTAAAACCACAACATTAGATCAGGGTTAAAACAGTCCATAAAATCCTTTACAATAGAATTTATAAAACATTTCAGTCGGATTAGTGTGATTTTATCAAAGACTCAAACGTTCAAATACAAAAGAGCATCGACGTTCAATACAAAAATATTATATATAAAAATGTATATTATATATATAGTTATTCTTCTTCACAAGTAAAATGAGCTTTAAGTATGTTGGAGTAAGAAATCAGTAAAAAAGCTGCATCAGAGTTTGGGCTTTAGCCGAGTCCTGTCCCGGGCCTGATGTTGTTTCTTGTCTGACAGAACTATGTTCCTTTTAAAAGCGTGACGGGGGATGGGGGGAGTCGGGACGTTTCCCGCTGTGGAGCTTTTGGGCCGTCGGAATAAAATAATGAATGAATAACAGACTCCCATAGTTGAGCGACTCCAGGCCTCAAGGCTTCACCTGCAGGAGGAGCTGTTCCAGATATGAAGGAACACAAGCGTAATGATCATGGTCGCACCAAGCTTTGAATTGATTGTTCGGCTTTACACTCTTCTTCCTAAAGGGGGCGCCGCAAAAAATAAATGAGAACCACTGCTGTAGACGATGGGGCCGGTCTAACTCTACAAGGGGCCGAAATGACCTTATGTTTGGCTTAGACAGGTGAAGCATATTGTTAGTGTTTAAAACCAACAGTTAAAGGCGTATTATGCAACTTTTATGTGAAAAAAAAAGCTGAAATTCCTGCAGCCGCTGGGTCACTACCAGGTCAAATACGCACAAATCTACTTTTTTTCCACATAAAAAGTTGCATAATGCGCCTTTAAGATTAAGGTGTACTTTACCCTAGGGCTGCACGATATGTGATACGGCGATGCAATAATACGATCACAATATTATGGCGATATTTTACCAAACCGGCACGGTAGCACAGTGGTTAGAGCTCGTGCTTCACAGCTAGAAGGTCCCGTGTTCGATTCCCACCTGGACGGGGCCTTTCTGTGTGGAGTTTGCATGTTCTCCCCGTGTCTGTGTAGGTTTCCTCCGGGTACTCCGGTTTCCCCTACCACTAAAAACATGTACAATAGGCCAGGATGAATTAGAGTGCGCATGGGGGACGACGGATGGAAATTAGCCCAAGGCTATAATCCGCTGTGGACTCGTTCACTCTCATTCATTCACCAATAACGCAGACACCAGAGGCACAACCACAGCTGGGGTTCAAACCCAGGACCTTCTGATCATGAGACGACCCGCTTACCACCTGCGCCACCGTGGCCCCACACTTTGTCAGCGAGCAAAAGTCATAAAAAAACACAAAAGGATCAAAGGAACTAAATTAAGAAATGTTAAACTAAAACTGAACTTAACACAGTTTTAAGTTCTGTTCGTTGTTTGTGTCGACCTCAGTCAGACGAAGACGTTACTGATGTTGCGATATATTGTGCAGCCTGACTTTATCGTCCCTGTAGGGAAGTTTGTCCTCTGCATTTGACCCATCCTTCGACCCAGTTCCAGATGTGAAGCCAGGCTCATGGTCAGAAACACCTGGCCGGAGGATTCACCTATCGTACATGTTTTAGTGGTGGGGGAAACAGGAGGAAACCTACACAAACGGGAGAACATGCAAACGCCACATAGAAAGACCCCAAACCGTTAAAACCCAAGGTCGACCGATATGGGTTTTTCTGAGGCCGATTTTCTAAACTGTAAAATGACTTCAGAGGGAACTTATTTGAAAAACTGAAATCAGCAGATTCCGAAACAAACAAACGCTAAGTCTCTGTCTCTTCTGGTTCTGCAATAATAAGCAAAAGTCTGTAACATAAAACATATACAATAGGAGAACAAACTTGTGACCGATGTTCAGTGTGATGTTTGTCTGGTTCTCTGAGGCCGAGGGAGTTGAGGAACGGCTCATTTTAAGGCCATTTCCAAAAACGAGAAGTCTCCATCACTCTTGGCTCCTCCAGTTAAAACTAAGATACTTCAGTTCCTCTGCAGATTAGCTTAGACCCAGTGGAATAATGATATTTAGTAACGATTACGTGTTAAATACTTGATGTAGGGTGTAAACACTTCAATGGAGGAGACGTCTGCGTTTATAAAAGTTGAAGGGTTTGTCCTAAGAGTAAGTATCATCTACAGGAACTCACTTTACAAAATATAATTATTCGAACAGTTCTGTTAAGAGGAAATGAACAGGAAGCTCACAACTTCAGGTCAACGGAATTCCCAAACTTATCTGGCGACAGATCATTGAAAAACTGTTTTATCCTGAACGTTACATTTCTGGTTCAGTATATCAGCTAACTCCTCTACCTCCCCATCAGTGTTGTCCTGTTCCTCTCTGTTCTCTCCCTGAGCTTCTTGTGTCTGATCCAGAGCTCTGACCATCGCCACCGGAACCTTCACCTTCACTTCACCTGAAACCTGCTCAGGAAGAACAGCTGCTTCTGGACGTTTCTTCTCTTTACTCAACAGTTTTTCCATTTTCTTTAATTCTGCCTGCAGCTGTCCTTTCCTTTGAGCTGCTTCCAAAATAACAGTCTCTAATGTTTTTATTTGTTTGTCTAGAGCCTTAACTGTTTCCTCAGACTCAGCCTTCTGTTGCTCCAGGTGTGCAATGTGTTTATTCTTTGCTTCCTCTTTTTTGTCCTTGAAGGGAAACTTAGAAATTGACTCGTTCCTCTCATTTATCTGAGACACCAGCTGTGTGATAACCTCCTGGGGTTTCTCTTTAAGCTTCATTAAAAACTCTTTTGTCTCACTCAGTTTGTGGATCACATCTTCAACAAACTTCAGTTCATCCTGTATCTTCTCCAGGTTCTCCTTGTGCTCAGACGACTTCAGCTCCAAACGTGTGTTTAACAGGAGCTTTGCTTCACTTGTAAATTCTTCTTCTTCTTCAGGTTTGATCATCTTCTCCTCTTCTTCCTTTTCTCCGAGGTCCATGTCTTCATTTTCTGACCTCTTTCCTGGAAATAAGAAGGAACTCTTTGGTCAACAGAAAACTGAGAAAAGCCTTCATTGATTCATGAGACATTCTTACTGTCTAAAAGTTTAAACTTCCACACGACAAACGCCACAGCAGCCGCGAGGATGAGGAGGAGCCCGAGAGTGAAGAAGGTCCAGGCCACAGAGCAGGAGGAAACCTCCAGGAACTCACCTGAAATAATCCCACAGTAAAGCTGTCACTCTGTGATGTGGCAGATGTTTAGCCTGAGTGGAGTCTGACCTGTGATCCTGATCTGATTCTCTCTGCTCTGCCTGGTCTCCTGATGCCTCACTCTGCAGGTGAAGCTGTTCCCAGGGCTCTGCTCCACAGAGAGTCTGCTGCTGACACTGAAGGTCTCCTCGTTCACTCCTCTCTGAGCCTCTGTCCTCGCTCCGGTCAGGACCGTCCCCTCAGAGTCCAGCCAGACCAGCTCCGGCTCCGGGAACCAGCCCCTGGACTCACAGCGCAGCTCAGGAGACCCCGAGTGGTCTTTGGTCAGACTCACGGAGACAGGAGACACTGACACTGGAGACACCAGGGAAATAACAGAAAGACTTCAGCATCTAATCAGAAATGTCCTTCACCACGTCTGAAGAAGCTTCAATAAAGTGCTTTACAAGATACAAACTGAAGTGATCAAATGTGCTGCTGTGTTTGGTTCCTTCACCCAGAGCTTCATGGTCTGTCCTGACTCACCCACGTGCAGCGTGACCTCTGACCTCGTGTCCATCTGTGGGATGAAGCAGTGGTACGTTCCTGCGTCGCTCAGTCTGACTCTGCTCAGCGTCAGAGACATGTCTCCGCACGCCAGCCCGCGCTCCGACAGACGGGTGCGGCCCAGGTACAGAGAGTTCTGGTCGATCAGCAGGTCCAGGCCGTCCCGCCGGATGTGGACGTACCGGGGCTTCAGGTCGGGCCGCGCCCACTCCACCACCTGGTCCCTGAGGTCTTTCACAGGCTCCAGTTCACAGGACAGAGTCACTTCACTGCCCACGGGGACGACGAGGGGCTGAGCCGGGACGGCCAGAGTCTGACCTGGGAAACACATCATGTTATAAAGTTAATGTGTAATAGAAATAGTGCTGATTATAAGATGTAGTGTTGGATGTGATTTCTTCCAGCTCACAATGGGTGCGATTGGCATTTTAACCAATCAGAGACAAGCCGGATATGATGTTTTGAAGTGAACACACGACCACTATAACAACTCTTTTGACCCAACTGAACAGCTGAATGTGACTGTGTTAAGCCGAGCCGCTGTGGGTTTTTTGGTTTATTTATGTAAAAAAAATGGTTTGTAATGTGTTTATGTCTTTTATGTTTTCAACTGACTCTCCTCCAAATCAAATGAACAAATGGATCCTGAATCCTGAAGGAAGTTAGTGGTTTCATGATAAACGAGAGCGTTCAACCACACGAGGACAGTGAGGACGATCTGTAATCGCTCCTCAGCCTCTAAAGTGATCACGCGGTTCATTCAGTCTCCCTGTCGTTTTCCACATTTGATTGGCTGTTAATGGAGTTCCAGACGGTCCTGCTTTTAAACAGAGACAGAAAACCATTTGCAATTGTGGGTCATATACTTGTATTATCATTGTTTTATTGAGGCAGTGTGACCACAGAATAGAAAATGCGGAAGTGGATGCATAACTTAAAGCGTCTTTGAAAGTCTACACATCTCCTAAAGTTGGTGCAAAGCATCAACAAATTAAAAATAATGTTGGACACCCGTCATAAAGA
Organism: Proterorhinus semilunaris; assembly: GCA_021464625.1. NCBI lineage: Eukaryota > Metazoa > Chordata > Actinopteri > Gobiiformes > Gobiidae > Proterorhinus > Proterorhinus semilunaris. The sequence goes on along the minus strand of CM038364.1, from coordinate 22,105,010 downwards.
CTCACTGCAGCAGAAGTGCGTCTGCAGGACGAGCACGAGAACAGAACACAGCAGAGGCTTCTCCACACCCATTATTCCTGACGGATCTGGGAACAAAAGCACGGAAGTCAATATTCACATTGGATTGTTTGCTTTGTCAGTTTGTAATGGTGGTGATACTGAACACAGTTGTGCTGATCCGTGTGGGACAGGCTAACGTTGGTTATGCAGAGTTTTCTTGCAGTCAAGAATTAGAAATAAGGAGTAACTAATACTAACTAAGTGAGTTAGAAATCCCTCTCCTTTAGCTCCATACACTATTGCTGGTTGTAGAAGGAAAAGTAACAGAATAAACCAAAGGATCGTATTGAAGACATAGCTCTTACCTGGTTTCTTTGTAGCCTTATCTCTTCAGCCGGTGGAGCTAAAGTTCATAGTTCAGTTTCCACCTGTCACCTCCTGGTCACCTGTGTCCTCCTCTCACTCCGACATTAACCTGCAGATTCAGGATTGAACTTGACTGCCCTCTGCTGGACGAACAGTCGTATGGGCTGACGTTGTCACGTCTTTGTTCTTCTCTCATAATACCAGGAAGCAGATGTATGTCTATGGCCGATCGGCCAGAACAAAGAAATAGGACCGGGCAATATGGCAAAAAAAATAATCCAATTTTTTTCTTCTCATATTGATCAATTTTGATTTTAGATTTCAATACATTTTTTCACAACAAAATAAATACATATAGCATTTAGATTCATGAACTTAGAACTTTCATGCAAATCTCAGCTCAAGCAAAAACACACATTTAACACTAAAATCTTCCATTGTCTCATTTGTCAGACAATTATAAAGTCCCATGACGGTTATTGAGATTGCGGCCGGTTTTGATTAAATTCCGATTGCCCGGCCATAGGAACAAATTTAACATGTGGTTTGAAACTCAAGCACATTGATAGTTCAATATAGACATTCATAGACTTTAACTGGGACCTTATAACAGTTAAAGGATGTGCTTGTTTTGTGCTGTTGTGTAGTTGTGATGTTGTGTAGTTGTGATGTTGTTCAGGTAAACGTCTGTCAGAGTGAAACTCTCAGAACCTGAAATAAACTCGTGAAGAGGAAGCTTCAGCTCGACTCAGAGTCACAGCTCAGTCTGAACATGGAGCTGAGCGTTTCCTCCGTCTCTGTGGGTGAGTTACAGCTTTAATGTTACAGTCGATAACTTTATTATAGTCAGAGTTAATTTATTAAACCTGTAAATGTTCGTCTGTGCAGTGACGCTGTTGTACATGTTTGTCCATGACGTCACTCCACACAGACCAGGTAAATCTCTCCTGTACAAGAGCTCGGCTTCATCAGTGGGATTAAAAGTTTATTGTTTTGTTTTCCTTCAGAGATCACTGTCCCGCGTATCGTCCCGTCCAGACTGCAGCTGTTTGAATACGCCCCCCTCACAGTGACCTGTGAAGGCTTCTTCAACAACATGACCCAGTGGAGGGTCATACGGAACGTGTCGGGCCAAACGACGCCCTGTAACAAAAACAGTTCTCAGTCCGGGCCGTGTCTGATGCCGATGGTCTACACCGACGACTCTGGAGAATACTGGTGCGAGAGCAGAGACCCGGAGAGGAGGAGCCAGAGCGTCCACGTCACAGTCACAGGTTCGAGATACGACGATTTAATGTTTCTCTCGTTTCTGTTCGAGAAATATGTGACACAGGTCAGAGGGAAGCGAGGATTTCACAAGCGGCTTTTGGTGAAATGGTGATGCTGTAATAATAGTTAAACCATATTGTTGGAAAAAAATGATACTAAAGTCATTTCAAGTCCAAATGTAGACAATTTATTTGAAAGATCTTCTTATTTTACTCGGCCAAGGGAAGTTGTAAACTATGTTTCCTTGGCTGAGTAAAATACATCGTCTACAGTATGACTTCAGATGCAGGTTTTTACAGCCATAAGCAAATTTAATCATTTTTAATGTAATTTTTAATGCCCAAATACTATATTTTAAGTCCACAAACGCAGAAAGAAAACATCTGCACATATTTATTTTTTTAAAGAGGAAAGAGAATTGGGCAAAACAAACACCTTTTCAGCAAAATAGTAGCATATATTGTATGTTGTCTATGTTGTTGCGGCTGCTGGACGGTACAAAAGAAAATGTCACTGTATGTTAGACTGTGTGACAAAAAAAACTAAACTAACAAGAATAAATGTGGTCAATTTCAGCCCAAACTGTTTTAGACCATCAATTTGATATTTTCAATGAACTTAGTAATAATTTTTGATGACTTCCGAGTATAATTTTTATCCAAGTTCATCCAACACCTGTGATCTCAAAGTGCTGACAACATCAATCCTAGAATCTGCAGTTCTGTGACCTAACACTTGATCTACTGCGGCCAACAGCTGGTGGCGCTGTCCTGGAGAGTCCTGTTCGTCCAGTGATGGTCGGAGACGATGTGACTCTTCGCTGCATCGAAAAGAAAAACGAAAACGCTTCCACAGAGTTCTATTTCTACAAAGATGGTGCTGAGATAAACACAAGTCCAACTGGAGAGATGACAATCCACAACATCTCAGAGTCCGACCAGGGGCTGTACAAATGTTCCACGTCTGACAGAGAGTTCTCAGGAGAAAATCAGCTGCGAGTCAGAGGTCAGTGTCTTATATTTAAAGCTTTGATCAGACATAAAGTAACAGTGAGATGTTTCCTCCAGCCGTGCTCCTGCAGTGTCCACATGGTCCTGTGATGGAGGGAACAAACGTGACTCTGATCTGCACAGACAAGATGGCCGCTCCAAACCACACGGCTCTTTTCTTTAAAGACGGAGCAACGATCGGGAGCAGTTCCTCTAGAAAGTTGACCCTAAAGGTGTCCAAGTCTGACGAAGGAGTTTACAAGTGCAGGAGCTCAGAGGGAAGAGAGTCGGAGGAGCAGTGGCTGGCTGTGAGAGGTGAGGAACAGGCCTTTCCTTCACATGAGGAAGAGAAACAACGTGACACGGTCTGGTCCGACTTCAGTGCCTTGGGCGCTTATAAGTCTTTTGCTTCAGCCCAATCCTTTTGAGCAGACAAACTGCTCAAAGAAACAAACTAAAACTAAACTGAGTGTCCCGGAAAGTTCGATGTGAAACAATGGGCCTCATTCATGAACATCTTAGAAAAAACTTCTTAAAATCCCTAAGTACACAGGCAGTGTCAGAAAACCGCATTAGATCTAAAGGCGAGTAAATAAGGCATTTTGTGCATGTAAATTATCAAAATTGCCTATATTTATAGCAACAAAATCAAAATAATGGATTGACCCAGATTTAAATTCACCACACTATTAGCATTATGCCACCACCTCGTTAGCATATAGCACCACCTCATTATATGTCACCACATCATTAGCATATATTACCACACGATTAGCATATATTACCACATGATTAGCATATGCCACCACATCATTAGCATATGTAAACACATCATTAGCATATGTCACCACATGATTAGCATATATTACCACATGATTAGCATATGTCACCACATCATTAGCATATGTAAACACACCATTAGCATATGTCACCACATCATTAGCATATGTCACCACATGATTAGCATATGTCACCACATCATTAGCATATATTACCACACGATTAGCATATATTACCACATGATTAGCATATGCCACCACATCATTAGCATATGTAAACACATCATTAGCATATGTCACCACATGATTAGCATATATTACCACATGATTAGCATATGTCACCACATCATTAGCATATGTAAACACACCATTAGCATATGTCACCACATCATTAGCATATGTCACCACATGATTAGCATATGTCACCACATCATTAGCATATATTACCACATGATTAGCATATGTCACCACATCATTAGCATATGTCACCACATGATTAGCATATGTCACCACATCATTAGCATATATTACCACATGATTAGCATATGTCACCACATCATTAGCATATGTAAACACACCATTAGCATATGTAAACACATCATTAACATACCACCGCCTCGACCAAAAGAAAAATAACTCAAACAGCTCTAGGCAAAAATCCCGTGGTGCTCGCGGGGCAAATTGGTTAGTTAGTTAATTTAGAGTTTTATCAAGTGATAATACCAACTTATTTCTGAATAAACAGGGTGTATGTCATTTATATTATTATATTTACTGTGCCTTTTTCTTTCAAATGATTTTGGATTATTCATTACAAGATTTAATATGTACAAATATATGACTCAGAATGTTGGGTTTCATCTACAGCATGATAATGTATAGATGGTGTGTGTGTGTGTGTGTGTGTGTGTGTGTGTGTGTGTGTGTAAGGGTCCTCCTGACTGTTTTCAGCTAAGAACACATTTGGTGAAAGCCAAAAGTCTAAGACGGCCTTAATATAATCATATTTGTTTTGTTTTCCCACAGAAAGCTCCCTCCCCGTTATTGCTGACGATGATAATTCGAGCATCAGCGTCGGCCGTGATGATTCAAGCATCATCATTATAGTTTCTCTCCCGATTGGACTGGGCGGTCTGCTGATGGCATTCTTTTTCTTCCTGAACAAAGTCAACGGTACGCACAGGACATTTACTGATTGATTTAACTTATTAAATGAACTGTTTCTTTATGACAGAGTCGGATGAAGAAACTGCAGAGACCACGATCAGCGACGGTGAGAAACCTGAGCTCTGCAGTTTCTCACGGAGAGGCAGAGGTACGAATAACCGCAGCTGCAGCGCACAAACGAAAACCGCACCGAGCGAAAAGACAGGCTGGTTATTTTAGTCCAACCCTGCAGTTTGAAAGAACAACCTGTGCTCTTCTCAGGTCCTGCACTTGATGATACGATGGACTGGGACGTGTACACCATCGTCATTTACTCCGAGAAACCCAAGGTACGAGAAGACAAGAAAAATAAAAGACAGAAACAGAGCATTCAGTTTGTTTGTGTTTTGTTTTCAGGACGTGTGACCAGCAGCAGGACTGTGGCCGAGACGCAGCGCTGTTTCTCACCATAGAAACCATTGTGTCCATGTTCTGCTCTGTATTAGGAGATGTCTGCTACATTTATATCAGTGCTTATCATTGACATGTCAATTACAATGTGCATTTTCCTGATTAGAAAATGAAATAAGCTTAACTGTATCAGAGTGACCATGGTCCTCTCTGCTGGTTGTCCTGCTCAGCCATTTAGTTTATGCTTCTCTTTTTGAGTGAGATCATCTCCATCAGCACCAACCGTCAACCAGTTCCTCTCCAGACCTTTCAAGTGTCTCCTCATAAAGGTTTCCACATTCCCACCGACGATTGGAGGCATCTTTGTTCAAGTTGAATTGTTGCGGCTCCTTAGTTTGTTGTGTGAATTACTTCCTGTTTTTCCACTATGTAAAGTTGCTGCTGGTTTCCTTGCCTGCGGTTGGTGGATTGTGTTGGGAGTATGCCATTGTGTTTGAGTTCCTTCGTGTCTGTAAAGACTTTTGCTGTGCTCATGTGCTCTGTTGAAGATGATCCTTTCCAGTTGTGGTTCCAAGTGGATTATGTGTCATATCAAAGTGAAACCACAAAACAACAAACACACTAGGACGTCTGGTCACCCTGTAACCAGCCATGAAGGCGAAATCCCAGACCAGCGGCTAATCCACACAAATAAAGATCTTCGTCGTGAACAACAGGCGGTGATGCAACTAAAAATGAGGCTGCACCTCCCTCTGCTGCCCCCTAGTGTGTGTATCTGATATGGCTCTGTTAACTATCGTATCTGTGCACCAGGAGTTTGAAAGTAAAACAGTTTTTGATTCTCTGCATGTGCTTTACATTTGAAAGAACTGACAATAAAATGAAGTGAAATGAACATGAATTATTTGCAGCCTTTTTATACATTTCAATCTTAACTCGTCTATGAACCAAGTCTCCTTCATAAAGACACCAGCCTTTATCATCAGACAGAGGATGTGTTTTGTGCTGTTGTGTAGTTGTGCTGTTGTGTAGTTGTGATGTTGTTCAGGTAAAGGTTGGTCAAAGTGAAACTCTCAGAACCTAAAATAAACTCGTGAAGAGGAAGCTTCAGCTCGACTCAGAGTCACACCTCAGTCTGAACATGGAGCTGAGCGTTTCCTCCGTCTCTGTGGGTGAGTTACAGCTTTAATGTTACAGTCGATAACTTTATTATAGTCAAAGTTTATTTATTAAACCTGTAAATGTTCGTCTGTGCAGTGACGCTGTTGTACATGTTTGTCCATGACGTCACTCCACACAGACCAGGTAAATACACTTTCTGTAACTTGCTTCTTCGATGTTGTCGTCTTCTGTTCTTATTGGACATGATCTACTCTAAAGTTTAATGATCATCATAAAGTCTGGGTCTTATACAGTGGGGGAAGTGGCTTCAGTAAGTAACTGTTAAAGAAACTGTTCTGTTCTTTTACTTCTACTTGTGTAATATTAAAATAAAGTGTTTAATAATAATATAATAATACACTGTTTCTTAGTTGAGGGGAAAAATGTTTTGTTACTTAATACAAATTATTTTTACATGTTTTAGAAATATAAACATTTTCACATGAATTAACCTTTTAACCACCTGGAGAGCAACAGTGTAACGTCTCATTTGAAAACTAAGGTTTACGTCATGTTTTTGTCGTTCTTGTCACTCTTTTGTCGCTTTTTTGTCACCTTTTCATCTCGTTTTTGTTGCTTTTCTAGCAAAACAGTCATTCTCGATTTTGTTTCCATTTTTCATTGAACGTCCTTTTCTTTTCCTTTGCCTCTGTCTCATCATCGTTTCTTTGTGCTTCCTCCACTATTCTCTTCGTCTTGTCTTCTGGCTTTTCAACTCCTTCTTTTTGTCTCCACATCTTTGTTAACTTTCCTGGAAGAAAATGTTTCCAGCCGAGCGGGCACAATACTAAAGTATGATTTACAGTTGGCCTCTGCAGTGGGTTCATGAGAAACTAGCTCTTTGTGATTCATTTCACTTTTCTTCCAGAGATCACTGTCCCTCGTATCGTCCCGTCCAAACTGCAGTTGTTTGATTACACCAACCTCACAGTGAACTGTGAAGGCTTCTTCAACGACATGATCCAGTGGAGGGTCTTACGGAATAAGTCGGGCCAAATAACGCGCTGTAAAAAAAACAGTGAACAGTTTGGGCCGTGCCACATCCCAACGGTGTACCCCTCCGACTCTGGAGAATACTGGTGCGAGAGCAGAGACCCAGAGAGGAGGAGCCAGAGCGTCCACATCACAGTCACAGGTTCGGAAGACGTTTCATTGTTTTCTTTTGGGTGTTTGAGAGTTAGGATCCAGATCATGCTCATCAATCCCAGAATGTACAGTAGCTACTTGATATTTGATCTACTGTGGCCAACAGCTGGTGACGTTGTCCTGGAGAGTCCTGTTCGTCCAGTGATGGTTGGAGACGATGTGACTCTTCGCTGCATCGAAAATAAAAACAAAAAAGCTCCCACAGAGTTCTATTTCTACAAAGATGGTGCTGAGACAAACACAAGTTCAACTGGAGAGATGACAATCCACAACATCTCAGAGTCCGACCAGGGGCTGTACAGATGTTCCACGTCTGACAGAGAGTCCTCAGGAGAAAATCAGCTGCGAGTCAGAGGTCAGTGTCTTATATTTAAAGCTTTGATCAGACATAAAGTAACAGTGAGATGTTTCCTCCAGCCGTGCTCCTGCAGTGTCCACATGGTCCTGTGATGGAGGGGACAAACGTGACTCTGATCTGCACAGACAAGATGGCCGCTCCAAACCACACGGCTCTTTTCTTTAAAGACGGAGAAACGATCGGGAGCAGTTCCTCTAGAAAGTTGACCCTAAAGGTGTCCAAGTCTGACGAAGGAGTTTACAAGTGCGGGAGCTCAGAGGGAAGAGAGTCGGAGGAGCAGTGGCTGGCTGTGAGAGGTGAGGAACAGGAGATGGTAGATACTATCACTGCCAAAAATGTATCAGGTGAACTTTAGTAAACTCCACTATCCTTAAGGTTCGGGTTGGTTTGGACACGAACAGCCAGAGTCCACACTTTTCCTCTCCTTTACAAAGACGTGTATCTGGAATCAGGGCTGATTTCTTTGAGTTCCTGATGGCTGTGATTGACAAGCGTTTAACCAATCAGAGAAAAGCCGGATCATATTTTGTAAAGGAAGTTCGTGGTATCGGTCAAAGAGCCGAGACAAATGTGAACAATTTATGTCTTTTTTGCCACAAATAACTTAGGTCCAAGGCGTCATTAACAGCTGTTCAGATGTTATTACCCGAATGTGCAACAGCTGTTTCTGTCAATGTACAAAGAAAGAGTTCAGAATCAGAATTGGTAACTCCAAGTATCATTGCGACGTTTCGACCTTCTAATAGTTTTTCCACTAAAGACACATTTCCTTTCTTTGTGCAGACGGCTCGGTCACTTCTGTCGGGGACGTGTTGGACAAACCTCAGCCCACAGCGTCTCCTCTCGTTCGGCTGGTGGTCGCTCTGCCTTTGCTGCTGCTCGTCTTCTGGTTCATCTATAAAAGACACAAAGGTAAAAGGATGACGAGTAAAGCTTTGGGAATGAGAAATGAAGTATTTGCCAGAGCTTTACAAATGCTGAACTATCACAAAATGTTACCGACATATTGAGCCTGAAAACAACAGTTCCTTTAAAGTCTCGGTGTTTCAGGTGAAAGAGTGAGCGGTGGAAGTGAAACCTACTCCGCAGTAGGGACGTCATGATTAACCAGTTTTACGATTACCACGATTATAAAAGGACGCGGTAGGTTATCCGTGAGAATTTTAGAAGCCACGGTTTACCGTGGAAATATTTCGTACAGCCGCTGCACGCCATAAACAGCAAGTAAACTCCAGAGTAGGTTGGAAAAAGCTCCTTCTTCACAACTTTTGGTGCAAACATGACGTCTGTTCAGACGCTCAGGGGTGCGTTTGTTTTCCCTGCAGGGGCAGCGCGGACGCATTAGGCACTTCCTCTTTTTATTTTTTTTATTATTTCTTTCTTACGACAGAAAAAAGCGGTTTTACAAATTAAAATCAGGTCGTAAGGCATTACATTACAGACGTCGAGCACTTCCGTTCCGCTGTGACGACACAACAGAACAAGTCAGTGGTTTTCCAGGAGAGGGCGGAGCAGCTGCTCAGAGCGCAGGATTCAGGAGGATTACTGAGAACTGCGTGAATGAATCCAAAAACCACTCTGGGGGTGTTTTTGAGAAGGAAATAGCATAACAACATGGTTAAAAGCTCCAAAAAGTCGATTTTGCATGATATAGGATAACAGTGTTGTGATGACAGATTCTTACTCCTTCAATGATGACTTGATTTTAAAAGTAACTAAGTCAGATTACAAGTTACTGTATCAGTAATATTAATCAGCTGCTGACATCACCTCCACCGCCTCAACATGCAAATGACTCACGTTATTGAAGTGGATTTTAGCAAAAACATCAACAAAGCTCCACAGATTCAGAAAAGTGACTCATTTCCTTCTCTCTCTTCCTCTATTGTCGTCTACGTAAGACGTCCTCAGGCTGAAAATGTGACGTTTAGTTTAGTTTGTCACACACAGATTCATACAGTATAACATGCAGTACCGTCCAGCTGCCACAACAATATAAACAAGACACAATATATACTACTACGGGAGAAGGTGCTAAGAGTCAGATTTATTAAGCAACCTCAGGAAGCTAGCTCTAGAAGCCTTAATATTTTTCTTAAAGCAGTACTAAGTAACTTGTTTCTCTTAATACATCCTTCCCGTCGTCTCTCTGGGGGTAATACAAGTGTTAATGGAATGATTGGGGGGGTCTCTCATCTCCCCCTGGTGTCTCTGGCCAGAAAACCACAATTCCAACTTCCCTGCCTCAGGGTCAGAGTCACCAATACACACTAATGGAATCACGAAGAAGAAGCTAACAGGCTAACAGGCAAAGCTAACTGCGGGCTAGCGCCACTTAAACAGTATTTACAGCCAAGTTTGAGTGAAAAAAATGATCTCCATTGTGTAACTGGATGAACAACATCCCTCTGTCCCTTTGTCTTTTCTGTCAGCGTAGGATTTACTCTCACGGACAATTAAAGAGTAAAAAAACACAACATGCTACGACACCTGCAGTGGCGCTTATGGCCTCTAGGGGCATGAGTTACGACGAGTTAGTACTGCTTTAAGAACAAATGTCAAGTCAACGGTACGCACAGTACATTTACTTATTGATCTAACTTGTTAAAGCAGTACTAAGTAACTCTTTTCCCTACAGGCCATAAGCGCAACTGCAGGTGTCGTAGCAAGTTACGATTTTTTACGTTATTAAATGTCTTGGAGAGTAAATACTACACTGACAGAAAAGGCGAAGGAAGAGAGGGATGTTACACAATAGACATTATTTGTTTCACTCAAACTTGGCTGTAAATACTGTTTGATCACAGTTAGCTTTGCCCGTTAGCTTCTTCTTCGTGATTCTATTAGTGTGTATTGGTTCCTCCAACCCGGTGGCAGTCAAGTTGCAAGCATGGTTTTCTATCCAGAGACACCAGGGGGAGATGAAAGACCCTCCAATCATCTCATTAACACTTGTATTACCCCCAGAGGGACCACGGGAAGGATTTATTGAAGTAAACGAGTTACTTAGTACTGATTTAAATGAACTGTTTCTTCATGACACTGAAGGTGCGTTCAGACCAAACGTGCGTCCACGCTCCACCCGCCTCTAGTTGGACGCCAAACATCGCCGCTTCACACTCGTGAGAAACGCCTGTTTGCCGTCGCGTGAAGTTTTGCAAGCGTCATAATTAGGAGGCGTGTCATACACTCAGGCCGAGCGCAAACCGCCATGATCAAGTCGTCCTCCATTACTGCAGGTAACAGGTGACCTCACTATTTGAGCCCAGTCCCTGATTGGTTAACAAGTCGTACATGAACGCACGTGTGGATTGGATTACTTGAGTGCATGAAGCAGTGGGCGGGGCATCTCTGCTCGTGTTCTCCCTGGCTTTGACGAGCGTTTTTCCTCGTCCGCTCGCCTTTGCTACGCTTCATACGCGCGGACGGGTTTGCTCACATTTCAAAGCGCGTCTACATAGGGGTAACATGGAAGTTGGAGGTGTGGTCAAGTTTGGTCTGTACGCCCCTTGATGAAGAAACTGCAGAGACCACGATCAGCGACGGTGAGAAACCTGAGCTCTGCAGTTTCTCACGGAGAGGCAGAGGTACGAATAACCGCAGCTGCAGCGCACAATTGAAAACCGCACCGAGCGGAAAGACAGGCTGGTTATTTTAGTCCAACCCTGCAGTTTGAAATAACAACCTGTGCTCTTTTCAGGTCCTGCACTTGATGATACGACGGACTGGGACGTGTACACCACCGTCATTTACTCCGAGAAACCCAAGGTATAAAAGACAAGAAAAATAAAAGAAACAGAGCATTCAGTTTGTTTGTGTTTTGTTTTCAGGACGTGTGACCAGCAGCAGGACTGTGGCCGAGACGCAGCGCTGTTTCTCACCATAGAAACCATTGTGTGTCCATGTTCTGCTCTGTATTAGGAGATGTCTGCTACATTTATATCAGTGCTTATCATTGACATGTCAATTACAATGTGCATTTTCCTGATTAGAAAATGAAATAAGCTTAACTGTATTAGAGTGACCATGGTCCTCTCTGCTGGTTGTTCTGCTCAGCCATTATGCTTCTCTTTTTGAGTGAGATCATCTCCATCAGCACCAACCGTCAACCAGTTCCTCCCCAGACCTTTCAAGTGTCTCCTCATAAAGGTTTCCACATTCCCACCGACGAGTGGAGGCATCTTTGTTCAAGTTGAATTGTTGCGGCTCCTTAGTTTGTTGTGTGAATTACTTCCTGTTTTTCCACTATGTAAAGTTGCTGCTGGTTTCCTTGCCTGCGGTTGGTGGATTGTGTTGGGAGTATGCCATTGTGTTTGAGTTCCTTCGTGTCTGTAAAGACTTTTGCTGTGCTCATGTGCTCTGTTGAAGATGATCCTTTCCAGTTGTGGTTCCAAGTGGATTATGTGTCATATCAAAGTGAAACCACAAAACAACAAACACACTAGGACGTCTGGTCACCCTGTAACCAGCCATGAAGGCGAAATCCCAGACCAGCGGCTAATCCACACAAATAAAGATCTTTGTCGTAAACAACAGGCGGTGATGCAACTAAAAATGAGGCTGCACCTCCCTCTGCTGCCCCCTAGTGTGTGTATCTGATATGGCTCTGTTAACTATCGTATCTGTGCACCAGGAGTTTGAAAGTAAAACAGTTTTTGATTCTCTGCATGTGCTTTACATTTGAAAGAACTGACAATAAAATGAAGTGAAATGAACATGAATTATTTGCAGCCTTTTTATACATTTCAATCTTAACTCATCTATGAACCAAGTCTCCTTCATAAAGACACCAGCCTTCATCATCAGACAGAGGATGTGCTTGTTTTGTGCTGTTGTGTAGTTGTGCTGTTGTGTAGTTGTGATGTTGTTCAGGTAAAGGTTGGTCAGAGTGAAACTCTCAGAACCTGAAATAAACTTGTGAAGAGGAAGCTTCAGCTCGACTCAGAGTCACACCTCAGTCTGAACATGGAGCTGAGCGTTTCCTCCGTCTCTGTGGGTGAGTTACAGCTTTAATGTTACAGTCGATAACTTTATTATAGTCAGAGTTTATTTATTAAACCTGTAAATGTTCGTCTGTGCAGTGACGCTGTTGTACATGTTTGTCCATGACGTCACTCCACACAGACCAGGTAAATACACTTTCTGTAACTTGCTTCTTCGATGTTGTCGTCTTCTGTTCTTATTGGACATGATCTACTCTAAAGTTTAATGATCATCATAAAGTCTGGGTCTTATACAGTGGGGGAAGTGGCTTCAGTAAGTAACTGTTAAAGAAACGGTTCTGTTCTTTTACTTCTACTTGTGTAATATTAAAATATCTGTTTCTTACTTGAGGGAAAAACATGTTTTTACAAATAAACATTTTCACATGAATTAACCTCTTAACCACCTGGAGAGCAACAGTGTAACGTCTCATTTGAAAACTAAGGTTTACGTCGTGTTTTTGTCGTTCTTGTCACTCTTTTGTTGCTTTTTTGTCACCTTTTCATCTCGTTTTTGTTGCTTTTCTAGCAAAACAGTCATTCTCGATTTTGTTTCCATTTTTCATTGAACGTCCTTTTCTTTTTCTTTGCCTCTGTCTCATCATCGTTTCTTTGTGCCTCCTCCACTATTCTCTTCGTTTTGTCTTCTGGCTTTTCAACTCCTTTTTGTCTCCACATCTTTGTTAAAACTTTCTTGGAAGAAAATGTTTCCAGCCGAGCGGGCACAATACTAAAGTATGATTTACAGTTGGCCTCTGCGGTGGGTTCATGAGAAACTTGCTCTTTGTGATTCATTTTACTTTTCTTTCAGAGATCACTGTCCCTCGTATCGTCCCGTCCAAACTGCAGTTGTTTCATTACACCAACCTCACAGTGACCTGTGAAGGCTTCTTCAACGACATGATCCAGTGGAGGGTCGTACGGTATAAGTTGGGCCAAACAACGTCCTGTAACAAAAGCAGTGAACAGTTTGGGCCGTGCCACATCCCAACGTTGTACCCCTCCGACTCTGGAGAATACTGGTGCGAGAGCAGAAACCCAAAGAGGAGGAGCCAGAGTGTCCACATCACAGTCACAGGTTTGGAAGATGTTTCATTGTTTTCTTTTGGGTGTTTGAGAGTTAGGATCCAGATCATGCTCATCAATCCCAGAATTTACAGTAGCTACTTGATATTTGATCTACTGTGGCCAACAGCTGGTGGTGTTGTCCTGGAGAGTCCTGTTCGTCCAGTGATGGTTGGAGACAATGTGACTCTTCGCTGCATCGAAAATAAAAACAAAGCAGCTTCCACAGAGTTCTATTTCTACAAAGATGGTGCTGAGATAAACACAAGTCCAACTGGAGAGATGACAATCCACAACATCTCAGAGTCCGACCAGGGGCTGTACAGATGTTCCACGTCTGACAGAGAGTCCTCAGGAGAAAATCAGCTGCGAGTCAGAGGTCAGTGTCTTATATTTAAAGCTTTGATCAGACATAAAGTAACAGTGAGACGTTTCCTCCAGCCGTGCTCCTGCAGTGTCCACATGGTCCTGTGATGGAGGGAACAAACGTGACTCTGATCTGCACAGACAAGATGGCCGCTCCAAACCACACGGCTCTTTTCTTTAAAGACGGAGAAACGATCGGGAGCAGTTCCTCTAGAAAGTTGACCCTAAAGGTGTCCAAGTCTGACGAAGGAGTTTACAAGTGCATCAGCTCAGAGGGAAGAGAGTCTGAGGAGCAGTGGCTGGCTGTGAGAGGTGAGGAACAGGAGATGGTAGATACTATCACTGCCAAAAATGTATCAGGTAAACTTTAGTAAACTCCACTATCCTTAAGGTTCGGGGAGGTTTGGACACTGTAACAGCCAGAGTCCACACTTTTCCTCTCCTTTACAAAGACGTGTATCTGAAATCAGGGTTGATTTCTTTGAGTTCCTGATGGCTGTGATTGACAAGCGTTTAACCAATCAGAGAAAAGCCGGATCATATTTTGTAAAGGAAGTTCGTGGTATCGGTCAAAGAGTCGAGACAAATGTGAACAATCTATGTCTTTTTTGCCACAAATAACTTAGGTCCAAGGCGTCATTAACAGCTGTTCAGATGTTATTACCCGAATGTGCAACAGCTGTTTCTGTCAATGTACAAAGAAAGAGTTCAGAATCAGAATTGGTAACTCCAAGTATCATTGCGACGTTTTGACCTTCTAATAGTTTTTCCAAATGACCACTAAAGACACATTTCCTTTCTTTGTGCAGTCACTTCTGTCGGGGACGTGTTGGACAAACCTCAGCCCACAGCGTCTCCTCTCGTTGGGCTGGTGGTCGCTCTGCCTTTGCTGCTGCTCGTCTTCTGGTTCATCTATAAAAGACACAAAGGTAAAAGGATGACGAGTAAAGCTTTGGGAATGAGAAATGAAGTATTTGCCAGAGCTTTACAAATGCTGAACTATCACAAAATGTTACCGACATATTGAGCCTGAAAACAACAGTTCCTTTAAAGTCTCGGTGTTTCAGGTCAAAGAGGGAGCGGTGGAAGTGAAACCTACTCTGCGGTAATGAAACCCGAACGTACAAACCGAGGTGCTCTTATAAACTCTCCTTCACGTAACCGGCGCACAGCCCACTGCAGACTGAATGTGTAAATGTGTTTGTTTTTCAGCCGCTGCAAAGTCTGAAACCACAGGCATCTACTCTGAGATCAGTGAAGTGGAGGAGCAGCCACGCGCTGGAAACGGTACATCGAAAAAGAGAGCTTTATAAAAGTGTCTGAGGTGTTTGTGAAACTGGCCTCTGCTGTTGTCAAGTGTTAGTGCGACAAAACCACAGAGTGAAACGTCCCTGCAGACTCTTTTATTTTGGTTTTAGGTCAAACTGAATCAACCCTCCTCTTTAGGAACTCGTGACTGTTTTCTCAAAATGCATTTTCTCACTGACTTCACTTCTGCTCCACAACTACACATGAACTTTCTTTTACTTTAAAAGTCTGGCCTACTTTACTTAAGAAAATGTCAATGAGTAACTCATTACTAACCAATCTGCTGTGTAAAAGTCTATCAACTGTCTATTTACTTTAATCTCTTAACCCCCGCCTTAACCAAGTGCATTTTCTCCAATTCAGCTTTACCCAAAACTAAAAAGTCACAGCCTATACAATGTAACGGCTCATTTGAAAGCTAAGACTTTCAAAACTCATTTAAACTGATCTTTATCCTCGCGTTGTCATTTTTCCATCACATTTCCGTCACTCTTTTGTTGCTTTTCTGTTGCGTTTTTCGTCACCCATTTCTGTCACTCTATCGTCGCTTTATTGGCACGTTTTTGTCGCTCTTTTGTTGCATTTTCATCTTTGTTCTCGTCCAATTTTTTTCCCCGCTTTTTCCAAGAAGCTTTTAGATTTGGGTAAAGCTGTACTGGCGAAAATGTGCTCGGTTCACGTGGAGGTTAAGAGGTTAAACTTGAAAACACAATTCTAATGTTCCAAAACCTAAATGAAGTCACGACAAACCGAGGACTCATTTCTGGAAATGCCACATCAGAAAGTTTTGTTTCTCTTCTGCAAAATCAAACTGACTCTGCGCCCGTGGTTTTTCAGATCCCGTTTGGAGCCGAGCGGAGACGGCCGTTTACAGCCTCGTGAACAAGCCCAAGAACAACAGTAAGTCAGCGCAGAAAACACATGAGTATCAAAGTGGACGAACCATGAGGGCCAAGGCATTCACTGATTAGTATTAATAACAGTGTTGTGATGACAGATTCTTGATTACTCCTTCAATGATGACTTGATTTTAAAAGTAACTAAGTCAGATTACAAGTTACTGTATCAGTAATATTAATCAGCTGCCGACATCACCTCCACCGCCTCAAAATGCAAATGACTCACGTTATTAAAGTGGATTTTCACAGTAACATGAACAAAGCTCCACAGATTCAGAAAAGTGACTTATTTCCTTCTCTCTCCTCCTCTATTGTCGTCTACGTAAGACGTCCTCAGGCTGAAAATGTGACGTTTAGTTTAGTTTGTCACACACAGATTCATACAGTATAACATGCAGTACCGTCCAGCTGCCACAACAATATAAACAAGACACAATATATACTACTACGGGAGAAGGTGCTAGGAGTCAGATTTATTAAGCAACCTCAGGAAGCTAGCTCTAGAAGCCATAATATTTTTCTTAAAGCAGTACTAAGTAACTTGTTTCTCTTAATAAATCCTTTCCGTAGTCCCTCTGGGGGTAATAATGGGATGATTGGGGGGTTTTTCACCCCCCCCCCCCCGGTGTCTCTGGCCAGAAAACCACAATTCCAAGTCCCCAATACACACTAAAGGAATCACGAAGAAGAAGCTAACAGGCTAACGGGCAAAGTTTGTTTTTGACGAGGGAACGGCGTTATTACACAGTTTAAAATCTAAAAACCCTGACCCTGTGCAGGCCGTGGAGCGGACGCCAAAGCAGAGCTGTACAGCACCGTCGACAAGAAGAAGAAGAAGAAAAAAGGTAACGACCCAAGTGTGACCCACTTCATCATTTACAACGTTTTTAATAAATCCATTTCCTCGTAGATCATGGAGCGACAGAAGCGGCTGAACTCTACAGCGTGGTGAAGAAAAACCAAGGCAAAAGTGAGGTTTTCATGTATTTTTATCTGAATAATCTTACATTCACAAACTTCATTTGTTTCCGTTTGTAAAGAATCCGTGGAGTCGAGTCATGTGACGGCGGCAGACGACGGTTTTTACTCCAAGATCCGCTAGAGTCTGCGTGCACAGAAATGCATCTTCAGTTTGAGGAATTTTGGAATAGTATAAAGTTGAGTTATAAAACTCAACTTTAAAAAATGTGCTTTATTTACAAATATATACAGAACATGTAATTGCCTTTTTGTGTAAATGTTCCAAAAGATTAAAGCTGTTTTTCCTGAGCGTCGAGGGTGTAAAATGCCCTCTTATTACAAAATATACAGTAATATTTTACATGCATGTTTTCAACTAGAATATCCTTTGTAATACATGAAATAGTTTTTAATCCATGTAAAACAACAAATGATTTTATCTTTTTTCCTTTTTTTTTATTATTCAACCATAGCATTATGATTACATATTTTTTACCAATTAGCATATTGTTTTTTAAATGAATTTTAACTTTTTGTAACTCAAGAAATGAATTGCGCTAATGAATTCAGATATTCTCCTTCAAATCAAAATGTATTTCAGTAAAACCTTTTCTGTGCTACTGGGTTTAGCATTACAGAAGAATTACTGTACACTTAATATAATAAAACCATCAAAATGTACAATCAACTTCAAAATAATAATTACATTGGACCAAAAATAACCAAAAGTGCTTCTCAGTTATGAACCAAAATAGAATTAGGTAGAAACCATGTCTTAACAAAAAATAGCTTTTACATTGCTTTCAAACAAAAAAACGGCATTCGCGATTAGCGTTAGCATCGTGCTAATATTAGCATCGCGCTAGCATGTTTTTCTAATTCGCACATGGCATGGACTTCCCAAGATGAGGTATCGCGAGGAACAAACAAGGGGCACAACACAGCCTCTCCAGCTCGTGCTCCTTCCACTTAAAACAACAAATATTCCAAATCAACGAAAAGACAATGTCAATATTTGTTTACATCATTTTTTTATATATATAAAACTCACCAGACGCCCCAAAAGGTTTCTGCTCGGACGTCTGCAGCCCGTCCCGCTCATTCCCAGAGCGCAAAAGGCCGAAACCCAGTGAGTGATCAGGTCATTATAATAGGTTATTATAATAGATCCATGGATCAGGTCCGCAGCTTGGGAGGCGGGACCAAAACCATTTTTAACAAATCAAAAGGTCATTATCACCCAACGTGACCGTGAACACAGGAAAATAAAGTTTGAGCGAGGGGATCACACTTCCTCTTTTCAAAATAAATGCTTTTCAAAATAAAAGTGCATACATATAAATACAACAAAAAGGAGAGAAAATTACCCGTTTTCTCTACTGGGTTAAAGCACTGGAATTTGGAGATAAGAGTCATTTACTTCTTGGTGTTTTGGCTTAAAGGATTAAAATTGTCCCTCCACGACACAAACTTGCCCATCCCTGCTGTGCAGCGTCGTGTGCTTTCTCACGCCGGTCAGTAATCTGACGCCGCCCGTGATGCACCTGAGAAGGAAGATACCGAGGTGCAACTGTTACAGCCCCAGGCCTCCAGTCTCCCTCTTTTTTGTAGTAGTGTGTGTGTGTGTGTGTGTGTGTGTGTGGCTAATTTCCCTTTGCTGTCCATGGAAACCTGGCTGTGTGAGCCCTGGCCTGGGATTGGAGGGCTCGTTTCATGCTGGGTGCTGATTCGCTGTTAATCTCTGGTCCTGATTGGTGCGGCGTCTGAACACCTGGCCCCCAATCAACCTCCTGCTGCAGCCACAGGTATAGAAGCCCACACTTTGGATCATTCAGGGGGGGGGTGCTGGTCTTTGTGGCCAGTTTGCCATTCTGTGATGTTGTGTGTCTAGGGACCACTCGAGGAACGTCTCCTTTTGGAACGTCCACTGTTCTGTGACGTGGGATCAGGAGACAAACATTTGAGTCATGACTCTGTTTAGTAGTTTAGGCCTAATTTTGTAGATTCCCTTCTGCTTTAGTTCAGGTTACATTTTTGTTAACCTTTGTAAATAGCCTTTGTTTGGTTATTTGTTAAATTTACCCTTTACATCCTTTTTATTAAATTACAACTTTAAATATCCATTTTACATCTTGGTTTTTGTTCATCTAGCAGCATAAAGGACACACTGTGGGGTTTGGCTGTAGTTCTTAGTCACGTGTCCTCCTGAGTCGGGACTAGTTCAGGGTCTCGTAGTTTGTTTTAACAAACTGCATTTTCTGCAGTTCAGCGTCGTCCTCACACGGCGGCCATGTTGGCACTTTTCCCCCCCATCGCATTTTTGTGCCGTTTTCATGCATCATGTAAAAAAGCATAACAAAACAAACTTTATATCTTTCACCGATCAAAGCAGATAAAGTAGCAATAAGTCAGAGGTTTGTAAACGAATTTCTCATGCATTTGTTTAGTGTATTTGCTTTAAATTTGCCGCTTTATAAACGGCATTTGCTCCAGAACGCACTCGTAATTTCCACTTCACAAATGGAAAGGATCTTCTTTATCAGAGCACGTGAAGAATCCTGTCCGCCGTATGTTCCCAGCTCTTTATAATCTTTTTATATTTGTTTTGTTTGTGTTGTGTCTCTCATGGACTGATGAATAAAGATAAAATAATGACATGAGTATAAACGTCATATAAAAGTGTTTTATTGCGATATAGCTCTGTATAAAAGATGTTTTATTTACACGCGTGAGTGAACTCAGCAGCAGCACATTTACCCACGAGTCAGACATTATTCAACACAACATAAAAAGGAGAGCGTTTTCGAAGTATTATTAGTTATTTTTCAACCTTTATTGTTCCAGGAAAGTCCAGCTGTGATTATTAGTCTCAAAGCAGAGTCCCAGCCCCCGAGCGGACCCTATTGTTCATGTTTTAGTGGCCGGGGGAAAGGATGTGCAAACTCCACCGTTGGTTCCGTGTCGTTCCGTGTCGTTCCGAGTCCGCGCGTCACTCGTCGCGCCCGGCCTCCACCATCTTGTAGCGCCGCCGGCAGAACGACGGCAGGTTTATGGGCCACGAGAACTCCACGGGGACCGCGGTCTGGACGTTTCTCTCCAGGAAGTTAAACACCGGGTTCCACCACGTCCGCGACAGCAGGTTGTTCGGGTCTCGACGCAGCGTCTGCAAAGACACACACACACAAACAAAAACAAAAGTGAAGATTTGGCTCATTAAGTGACAACCTCGAGTTTTCAAACCTACTTAAGGCGAGTCTCTGCAGTGATCAGTGGTTCCCAAAGCGGGGGTCGCAATATGTGCATTTTTGATTGAAAACAGCTTATTTCAGTAACATTAAAATACTGGGTCTAAACTAACATAATTGAACCAGATTTTAAATGGTTTTCCCCTTAAAGCTGCATTATGCAACTCTTTATGTGAAACAAAGGTTGATATTTGTGCGTATTTGACCTCGTAGTGACCAGCTGTGTGCGAGTGGTCAGTGTGGCGCCTTCCTCCATCACAGTGGTCTCTACAACCCTCAGGAGCCATTGTTCTGTAGGTTTTCTGGTGAGAGGCTCCGTCTATAGTGAAAACCTTCCAAAAAAAATTGATTCTGGAGCGTCCTGGAGGCCACTGTGATGGAAAAAGGCGCCGCACAGCCGCTGGTCACTACGGGGTCAAATACGCATATGCAACATAATGATGTTGACAGATCCAGGTTTAAATGTGGTTTTATGGGATAAAGGGTCTTGTTTAGTTTTGCCAAAGTGAAGTTCCTGCAACAACATCTCGACTTTAGCAGCTCCTCCAGAGGGATTTTCCAATATCTAATTCCTGCCTGATTTTTTCACTGGTTTAAACTAAACAAGATCCAATGTTTTTGACTAATATAAAATAAAACCATTAATTTAAACCTGGCTCTGTCCATTATTCAGATTTCATTTCATTTTGGTGATTTATTACAATTACAAAAACGACAAAGAATCCGGTAACGTTAATCTATTACAGTAGAAATGTTCCTCACCTGAGAGTTGGCCATGGTGTGGTACCACCAGAAGAGGCGTGTGGTGACGAAGTAGGCGATGACCACGTCGATGCTGTAGTGCTCGTGGGCCAGGAGGATACACACCACGCCCGACACGCTGAGGAGCCAGCAGCTCCAGTGGTACCACCGCATCCACCGCGGGCAGTCTGCACGGAGAGGGTTATACAGTCAGGCTTTTTAATGCCTTATATTCATTTATTTACAATGCATATTAATGAACATATAAATGTAAATATGCCAGAATTAGTCAATGTCTACTTTCCATCTGTAGTCCCTGGCAGATCAAGAAAATACAAAGACCAGTAACAACATTAAAAACAAAAGATAATGGTCAGTGGTCACACGTCTGATTCCCCTTCAGCCAACCTTTAAGTTTAGTTTTAAATACTATGAAAGTGGTACAGTCTCTAATGTCTGCTGAGATGCTGTTCCAGACCGTGGGCCCCTTCACTGACGGCACCTGTGACTAAATGCTGTGCGTCTATAAGGAACCACACCATTTTAATGCCACAAATGCTGGAGAAAGAAATCACATATTTAATTTCTTTGGATTTGCAACACTTAACGTGGAGTTTGTGGAGTTTTGTGCTCACGATTGCCCCCTCAGGCCAAACGCGCAACTGCAGCCTCGATGATAAGCTCGTGCATGAGGCGCTCAGGCTGTAGCAGCAGAAATAACAGTCCCGTCCTGGACAATTCACAGATTTGAAGGCTTTACTTCTTACTGTTTTGTAAGATATTTAGACCAAATCAATGAGTGTATATTTTCCAAGATGCGATACTTGAGCAAATGCAGCAAAGTGAAGGGAGTGAAGAAGGTCTGGGCTGGAGTCTCGACGGTGCTGGAAGTCGGTCTTATTAAATCCATCCTTCCAAAGTTACCTCTCGCTACAGCTGAGTGTGAACGTGCACGACGTCATTACGCTGTTTGCTGGTTCGCCCCGAGTATAGACTATTCAGGCAAATAGAGTCAAACGCAGTGAAAGGCCAGGGCTCATTCTACTCACTGGGGCATTGCTGGAGCAGGTATGAGGATGACATTTTTAATTTGGATATATTTATTTGTGGTTACACTTGTGTATGGTCCCTTTAACTACTTTTATTATTCATTCTATTTAAGTTCATGTTTTTTTATGCAAGTGTTTCCCACATCGCCCACCTCTATCCTGGCACATTCAACAGTAGGCTCCGATTACCCCCCCGACAATTACAATACGTACCGTTTGGCACGGCCGCGTTAAATAGAAAATGCCCGGATGTTAATGGCTAATAATGGCTACAACTCTCGTAACTTTTCATCTGAAAATCTGCGGTTTTCTGCTCCAAACTTGCAAATAATATATATCAATAAATAAATCCACTATCCTTAAGGTTAGGGCTAAGGTAAGAAAGCCGTTGAGAGGGGGTAATCTGAAATTAGGAGGGGTAGTTTAAAATCTTTACACCCGGTCTAAACTCTCACACAAGAGGCTGCCAGCAGAGGGCGCCAGCACACTGAGGAGCCACAGGAGAACATATCTGCAGACACTCACACTCTTTGATGAAGAGGTAGGAGAGCGTCAGCATCACCGTGTGTCCGCTGTACAGGAAGTCTCCGCACATGAGGTGAGACCCGGTCAGAGACAAACCTGAAAACAGAAGAAACCAGGTCATTAAACACACGGGACGCACTCACATCTGTTTAATGAACGTTCTATTCACCTTAAAGTAATGGGATTTAGTCGGCTAAAATTACATTACATTTTTGTAAACTCAATTTAAACAAACAAAATGAGGACTGGCTCATTAGAAAAACGTGTTGTACCTCCTCCTGAGATCAGCCGCAGGATCCGCCAGATTTTCCCCGTGGAGTCGTTATAAAGCTGAAACACGAAGGTCAGAGATGATGTCTTTATAGTGGTTTGGTCGGTGAAGACGTTCATTAGAAAGTGAACATGTTCGTACCTTGGGCGCACATACCATGTGTTTCCCCGGCACCGGCAGCGTGGTGATGTACATGGTGATGCAGCGGTACATGTAGAGCGTCCCGATCAGGAAGAAGCAGCGGCGCCCGATGATCGCCCTGGAACCACGGGAAAACCTCCATTAATCCACACGCCGAGGAAGAGCAGCTCAGGAATAAAGGCAGGTTTAGATCACGCAAAGAACTACAACATCAGGTATTGGATATCGATACTCAAACCCCCAGTATCGGTATCGGAAGCATCTGATTATAAATAACCCGTTAGTCGTTTCAGCCTTAGTTTATATCGCAGCAGACTGTAGTAAATGAGGCGTTCAGGGTGAGAGGGACATTCGGACACAGCCTGAAAGTCTCAATAAATAAAGGGAAGTCTTTACTTGTGTTTGAGGAAGAGTCTTAAAGGAACAGGCCGCCATTTTACATCCTGAGATCTGTTCTTCCCTGAGCTTAGAGTTGATGCGTAGCCGTCTGGTCTTTACGCGTGCGCTCAGTCACACACAAAGATTAAAGATGTTGTTAGCATTTAGCCTCTCCTCCTCTCCTCTATGGGGCCAAACGGGGGTCAAGTTACAAGCGACCGAGCTCCTCACTTTCCTGCGCGGACGTCGAAGTGCTCCTACGGTGTTATTACGCCTCACAATATAGTTCCCCTTTTTATCCACATGTTTAATTGTGTGACTACTCAAGTAACTGTATTTAAATAGGGGAAACGTTGGTCGCTTCTAACTTCACCCCCGTTTGGCCCCATAGAGGAGAGGCTAAATGCTACCAGACGGCTACGCATCAACTCGTCTAAGCTCAGGGAAGAACAGATCTCAGGATGGAAAAACGGCGGCCTGTTCCTTTAAAGGTCCTATATCATGCAAAATCGACTTTTTGGAGCTTTTAACCATGTTGTTATGTTAATTCCTTCTCAAAAACACCCCCAGAGTGGTTTTTGGCTTCATTCACGCAGTTCTCAGTAATCCTCCTGAATCCTGCTCTCTGAGCAGCTGATCCGCCCTCTCCTGGTAAACGACTGGCATGTTCAGTTGTGTCGTCACAGCGGAACGGAAGTGCTCGACGTCTGTAATCTAATGCCTTACGGCCTGATTTTTCATTATTTCTGTCGTAAGAAAGAAATTAAAAAAAATAAGTGCCTGACGCGTCCGTGCTGCCCCTGCAGAGAAAACAAACGCACCCCTCTGAGCGTCTGAGCAGATGTCGTGTTTATAATACTTATATTTATCACAAAAATTAGTGCTCCGTAGTGGTAGAGGTACAATACATCATATAAAGGCCTATACTTTACTTTGGAATGGCTAAAATAGCATGATACAGGTCCTTTAAGAGGTACGTAAAGGAAAGTACTTGTGTTTGAGGAAGAGCCACTGCACCGTCCACAGCCCGACGAGGATGAGTCCGTTGACCTCGGTGACGGTGAACGCCCAGGGCACGCGGTCGATGTAGTCGAAGAACTTGTCGGGCAGCGGCGGGTTGAGCGTCTTGTCGGGCACGCGCTCGTGCACCACGGTGATGACCACGGTGGTGAACACCAGGTTGGAGGCGGCGTAGAGGAAGGCCACGCCCGTCTTCCACCACTCGCGGGGCAGGCGGCGGGCGCGGTCCTCGGGCACCGTCATCTTCACGTAGTCGCAGTGATGCCGCAGGCCGTTACTGAGCGTCTGCACCAGGCGCTTCTCCTTCAGGAACCGGCACAGCGTCGACTCAACCTCATCATCATCCTCGCGCTCCTGTGGGCCGACGGAGCTGTGACCGACGCAAAGACACACAACACTTTTAACACGAGACAAACGGAAAACACATACACTCGCCACACGTTTCCACCATTTTCCCACATTTCATGACCTTGGAGATAAACTCGATATCTACGCGTCACTGATACAGGTGAACATGGGCCTGTAGATGATCCCTGTCTCCAACTAAACTCAGACCAAACTGAGATCATTGTTTTTGTCCCACAGTCACCTCGAGTCTCTCTCTCTAAAACCAAAACATCAGGTTAGAAATCTAGGAGTAATCCTGGACTCAGACCTGAACTTAAACAGCCGCATCAAAGCAATAACATCATCAGCTTTTTACCATCTGAAAAACATGAAGATCAGAGGAATAGTGTCAAAACCAGACTTGGAGACACTCATCCATGCGTTTGTCTCCAGTAGGTTAGACGACTGTAACGGCTGCTCACTGGCCTTTCTAAACGAGCTGTTAGAGCTGCAGAACATCCAGAACGCTGCTGCTCGAGTCCTGACCAGAACCAGGAAATACCACCATATTAGTCCAGTGCTCCGGTCTCTGCACTGGCTTCCTGTCACTCAGAGAATAGAGTTTAAAACAGCTCTGCTTGTGTACAAGTCTTTTCATGGTTTAGCACCAAAGTCCATCTCTGACATGTTAGAGCCGTATGAACCATCTCGGGCCCTGAGAACTTCAGGGAGGGGTCTCCTGGTGGTTCCCAGAGTCAGGACTAAACACGCTGAGGCTAAAGCTAAAATCTGGAACAGTCTTCATGAGGATGTGAGACAGGCCTCAACTCTGACAATGTTCAAATCCAGGCTGAAAACAGCTCTTTTTACCCGAGCAGATGAAAACTGAAAGTGTTTTATCTGCACTCTGGCCTTTTACTGTCATTGATTAACTTTATGTTAATGTTTTATTGATTTGATCTGTTTTCTTGTAACTTTATGCAACTGTGAAGCACTTTGACTTGCCTTGTGTATGAATTGTGCTCTACAAATAAACTTGCCTTGATATTGTAAATGTGCACATCATCCAAACAGCAATTTCAATATTATCTCCTAGACCGAGGAGGAAGAAGAACTTACTTTATATTGCGCCTTTCACGGAATTCACAGGAATGATTAAACCGTGTGTGTTTAATGATTCAATATCCCGCTCTCCCTTTTGTCTTTTCTAATCTTAGTATTTACTCTCACGGACAATTAATGAGTAAAAAATGCCACAGCAGCTGCAGTGGCGCCTGTGGCCTCTAGGGGCAAAAGTTACACAGTTCTGCTTTAAAGATGCCTCCAAATAAAACCCATGAGTCCAGAACAAACCGTAAACATTACTTCGATTTCATGTAGTTTTTTTGTTGCTAACTGACACATGTAAACCAATGGACGCCGCTAGGCTAAGCTACGCCATAGGAATGAATGGGCCATTAAGCTAACATTAGCAACACTCGCTAATTCTAATCAGATCCCACACTTCGACAAAGGATGCGTTTAGTTTTAGATTATACACTTAAGTATTGAGGAATCCATATTGTTGCCGACCCTACGGTGACGTACATTTTGACGGTGTTGGCGTTGGCGTCCGCCGCGGGGTCGTCGGCCGTCGTCGGCGAGGGAGCGTTCGTCACATTAGCCTCCACGTGGATCCGAACCTCGCCCTCGTCCTGGATCAAGTTCTGAGCCGCCATTTTGGAAATAAATATGTAACCAAGAATAATATCCAAAAAGGTGAAGATTAGAGAAGGTCCATCGGCCAATCAGATGCTCCGATGGATGTCAGGTGACTCAGGAAGTTCAACAAAAACTAAAAAAAACATACATTTAAACTGATATAACTCGTCTCCATGCAAGAGGTTTAACGATTTGAGAAAAAAGTAACAAATCCTCAGTTAAATAAAATCACAGCCGCTGGGAGTGGATTTCAAAAGTCAGTAAATACAAAAATATGAAGTTTTGTCGGCGGTCGAGCAACAGTAAAGTCTTCAAGTTAATCCAGTTTTGTCCGAAAGAGTTCGATGTCGGTGAAAAAAATCCTGTGATCGGTCGAAACCTGCGACAAAGAAGGAGAGGAAGAGTTAGACGCTGTAATGAAGAAGCGGAAAATGACCTCAAATCAGGCCCCGCCCACTGTCTGACTGGACGACACTTTGTAAAAAAAAAGATAAACGGTCACTCTCTCACCTCTGGGCCCCGACCCACAGTTTGGGAACCGCTCATTTAAAACCAACTGAAACCCGACTGGATTCGTCTTAAAAAAGCAACAAGAAAGCGATGGAAAAACTGGCAACCCCACGAGGAGAGGATGTTCGTAAACATTCAGCTGGAGGCAGGAAGTTAGATTCCCATTGTAGCCGTTGTCGTAGTAACGATAAACAAATGTCTAACTGTTTTTGGAAATACCAGATAAATCACTTTTTTTTGTTAAAATCGCTAGTTTTAGTTTAATCTCATTTCTCTTGATCACTTCCTGCCTCCAGCTGATGATGTCACTGATGGTGTCACTGATGGTGTCACTGATGATGTCAGCAGTTAAAGGGTCTATAGGCTGAGTTCCAGTCGAGAAACCTTTTAGATTTGGCTTATAGGTTCAGCGCAACGCCTCATTTGAAAGCTAAGACCTACAAAACTCATCTGAATGGATCCGTTTCCTTGCTTTTTGTCTCCTTTTCATCGTTTTTGTTGTATTTGTGTCATGTATTGTTGCTCTTTTGTGACTTTTTCATCACTTATTTTCAACCTTGCTTTTTTGTCTAATTTATGTCGCCGTTTTGACACTTTTCTGGAGAAGCTTTTAGATTTGGGTAAAGCTGGAGTGGAGAAAACGGCGGTGGTTAATGAGTCTGAGCCTCACGTGTTTGGCTCAGAGCCGTTTGGCGCGGCGGCGTGCGGAGGTTACTGCAGGTCGTTCAGGTTACGCTCAACGCTCCTAAGACCAGACACGCCCAGGATTAAAGACGCACTTTCACGACAAAGCCCAGGATGTAAAGAGGGCGTGGCCTCATCCTATAGGGCGCCGAGACACGGGGCCTTTCTAATAATGTGGATTTAACTTTTATTTCAATGCATCTATAAAACGTGATCAATATCTGAAACTTTCACAGATACAAATATGATGATCATGTGACAATAAGGCATTTTAACCTCTTAACCATAGGCGCCGATTTATGTTTTCCCCCGTGGGTGCTCAGTCAGCCGGTACTGTCATGTGACGCACACCGCCTCACATTTACCTAAACAGAAATGCAAGCTACTTGGCAATGTCTACTATCATCTTATAGACTGAGGCTATTTTTTGAGAAAGCAATAAACATGCATTGGTGCGCTGCGCGCAACTCACCATTGTTGGCACTAGAAGTAGTTGTAGAGGCCGTCTCATAATGAATGGAGACAGTCTCCTCGCTGGTGGGATCTTCTGATAAATGCAATTTCTTTCTAATTACAAATCTGTCCATTGTTATCTTAGTGCGTTTTATTAGCTTCTTGGTCATTAGCCCATTGGCGGCAAACGAGCTTTGTTTTTGGCCGAAGTTACGTACACGGCGTCGGAGCATCATGTTGATAATGAGATCAAGGATTTGATTGACAGTGAGGATTTTTACCTAGCAACACACTGCCCGCGTGCCCAAATTATATTTTCCCTAGACGTATGAATTGGAATTATAGAAAAACAATATGCCCGATTGAATACTATTTCTATAAAGTATTAGCAATATAATTTGTAAGAAAGTAAAATTGTCACAGGGGTGTCTCGATCCAGGGACCTTTGGCATGAAAGTCAGGCGAGGTTACCGTTCGACCACGCTATACTTAGTGCTTAGTGTCACATTCACATTTGTATATGATGGTAGGACCCGCGCCTAGGGATGGGTACCGTTCGCTTTTTTTCGATACCAGTACTTTAACGATACCTGCTTTTCGGTGCCGGTTCCTTAACGGTACTTTTTTCGGTGCCTATGTCATTTTAATTCAATTAAAATAACGTGTATAAAAAAAGTGTCGTTCGAGAAAAAGTCCTAAAACAGCAAAACATAAGCTCCACAGGCGCAGCAGCGTCACCTGTAACTTCGTGTTCTGAGCACAATTTCCACTTAAGCAGTGATAAAAAGAAATAAAGGACGTTATTACCTCCTGAGCTGCAGAGACAGATCCACATCAGGACACGGGTTCTTTCGGATAAACTTTTCTAAACACGCTGCGCTTTGACGAAGCGAAAACGCTTTCCCTTCAAAGATCCTTACATGGTGTGAGCGCTCACTCTGCCACCAATAATGTACAACAACTGTACCAAAAATGTCTAATACAGAGTGAGCGCTCACACCTTTCCACAAACAATCTTTGATATTTCCCTCACGCTGCAGCTGCTTGTGAAGTTGTAACAACAGCACTAAACTCAGCCTCGGGTCTGTCTAAAGGTAAACACGTCTTTCTTGTTGTCACTTCTCTGTTTTGCTTTTCAATTTGCCTAAAAACACAAGTTTCTTATTCAGTCCTGGTTTATAATAACTGGTTTAGTTTGACTCTGGGTTTTACAACCGGTGTAAGTCCTGGACCTGGTTTAGTCCTGGCGCAGACCGCGGCTGAGCCGTCTCTATTACAAATGTTTAGTACGTTATAGCTTTGCTTCTCTTTAAGTTATAGTTTTAAGTTATAGTTTTGCTTCGCTCCATTTGCGCTGAAGCGGCTCATTATCTCCGCACACGTTCATGTTGCTTTTTTTAGAGTCGTTGCGGGTCATATATTGACGTCTAGAGAGAAAAAGAACCGAAAGTTGGCACCGAAAGAATTTTTGTTTTTCGATACCACCCCCGACCGGAGCTTTTCGGTCGGTTCCAAGTAGGCACCGTTTAACGGTACCCATCCCTACCCGCGCCTGACTGTTACGAGAGAGAAGTACAGTTTTAATTATTCGCTTGTTTTATTCAATGGGACATTTTGTGAATTCAAGGTAAATTCGCCTGGGTGCTCAAAGATTTGGCTGGGTGCTCGAGCACCGGAGCACCCACGGGATCGGCGCCTATGCTCTTAACCCCCGCCTCAACCAAACACATTTTCTCCAGTTCAGCTTTACCCAAATCTAAAAGCTTCTTGGAAAAGAAGTGTTGACAAAGTGACAAAAAGGAAAACTCAACAAAACAGTGACGTCTGCCCCGGGCACTTCTTTAAAGCATCTTAACTCATTTTAGTTTAGATCTAGGAAAGGAGGAAAAAGAACAAAAATACGACAATACAGATCAGGAGCAAAATGGTGGAGAACAGACAGATAAAAAATAACTCATGTGTGATCATAAAGTCATTTACCTGGCTGGTGTCAGAGGTGATAATAATTATTACTATTAGATACAGAATAATGACAATGTTGATCATATTAGTAGTTGCAACATTAATGAAAATAATTGTTATTTTCTCTATTTTCCCTATACAGCCCAACTCTTCAGATGTTTTTGTTGGTTCAGTGTTACTTGCGTTGTCTGTTTTCGTAACCGTCATAACTCGCCAGAAAAAATAAAGTGTGATGAAAAAACAAAAACTCAAAAGTGACGACATTACGGCAGCAACACAAAAGAAAAGGTGGGGGTTCAGTTTAAAATCACAGATATGTCCCGTGATCAAATCTGAATAATGGATAGAACCCGGAGTAAATGCACGGTTTTATTTTGTTGATGCAACAAAGAGCGGATTTTGGATCTTAAGCTAATTATAAGTGAATGAGCAAAAACATTCACATTTCGTCTTGTTTTTTGGCTTTAAAGCTCAAGAAATCCGGCTGGACAACTTCTAAACCGAGTCGAGACAGGAAAGTTTGGATTCCGTCGGAGCTAAACTGGAGATGTTTTTGCACGAGCGGAACAAAAATCTGCATATGGAATTCGTTTCTCTGCAGCTCGACTATTTCACCGAGTCCCGTCACTTCTCACACCAGCAGCAAGTCAGGTTTAAAGCAGAACTAAGTAACTTGGTACCTTAATAAATCCTCTCCGTAGTCCCTCTGGGGGGAATACAAGTGTTAATGGGATGATTGGAGGGTCTTTCATCCCCCCTGGTGTCTCTGGACAGAAAACCATGCTCGCAACTTGACTGCCACCGGGTCGGAGCCACCAATACACACTAATGGAACCACAAAGAAGAAGCTAACAGGCTAACGGGCAAAGCTAACTGCGGACTAGCGCCACTTTAACAGTATTTACAGCCAAGTTGAGTGAAAAAATGATCTCCATTGTGTAACTGGATGAACAAGACATTTAATAAGTTAGAAAATCGTAACTTGCTACGACGCCTGCAGTTGCGCTTATGGCCTCTAGGGGCACGAGTTACTTAGTACTGCTTTAATGCTTTTGTTCCCGTTTTACTCTTTGCAAACGTCGATGTAAAGCCAGTTGGAGTTTTTCCTGATTTGTTTGAGCTCAGTGGGTTCAGAGTCGACTTCCCGGCCGCCGTCTGCAGTGGAAGAGTCTCTGTAAATGAGAATCTCATGCTCCAAACTTCGTTAAGGACAATTTAAAGCGTCGTAAACAGGACGTGAGCTTAGACAGACACACGGCTGTTCAAAACCAGGTCCAACCGAGGCCTGGACCTAAAGCTGCACTGGGAGGTTCTACACGTGACCCCACAGCAACGAGTCGAGATGTGTCTGAAAATAACGGAACGGCTCCATCCAGTGCACTTTCTCAGAAATATAAATAACCCTAATCCTCACCTTAAAGCTGCATTATAAGCTTTTCATCTGTGCGTGTTTGACCTTTCAGTGACTGAGGTTAGTTTTCACTTCCTCCTTTACTTCCCCCGCACAGTCGCCTCTATGACGCTCCAGGATCTATTGTTTTTTAGAGTTTCCAAAACAGAGGCCACTGTGAGGAGAAATAAAGGTGCCTCGCTCATAGGGGCGGGAGATATTGACAGAAATGAGCGATATTTTTTTGCAATCCTTCAAAGAAATGTGTGCAAACCGGCAAAGAAGGTCCAGTTGGTCTTTTGACTTTCTGTATCTGACATATTATTGTATAGAATTACTAGTACATGAAGATATGAGACATTATTGACGTAAACATTTATATCACGGTACAAAAAAGAAATATCACAAAAACGATGTATTTGGCGATATGATTTACACCTGACAAAACACTTCAAAATCAGATACAGACACGAAAACAGGTGAGGAGGAGATCATTAGCCTTTACGCGTTTCATGGTTTTCTTCACCGTGTTGCTAATTAGCGCCAGGCTAAAAGTTAGCTAGCTAGCAAAGCCGCGCTACAACTTGTCCTGAGCCCTTTCCTTGCAAATATGAGCGACTCGAGTGACAAACTTCATTCATATTAGATTGTTCATCTCTTTTGACTGTTACGCAGGGGAGGGGGCGGCGGGCTCGCACCGCGCTACCGTAACCCACAAAGACAACACAACAAAGTCCGACAATAAACAAAAACACATGTTGGGGGGGGGGTCGGATTGTACAAATTAGGAAATATCCGATATCCTAATTTTGCATATCGTCCAGACAACAATTTTGATATTATCGTCTAAACCAGCCATTCCCAAAGCCCGGGACATCGCGGCCCCCCCTTATCGATCTGAAATTCTCTCTGGGCCCCCAAATCATAAACATGTACTCTATTCTAAGGAATTTTCTATTATTTTACAGCTAAAATTACATAAAAAAGCAACATATAGCAATGATGGTAAAGCTAAATACTGGTTCAAACTATTACATTTCTCCAAATAAATCCATTTACCTTTTAAAATGATTTTTTTTTCAATGTAGTTGTTTTATAGACAAGCTTTGGGGCCCTGTAGTGTCTGTGAGGCCCACCAGGGGGCCCCGGACCCCACTTTGGGATTCACTGGTCTAAACGATACATCTCCCACCTGACCAAAAAGAGTCAATTAAAAGTTCCACAATGCACCTTTAAGGTTCAGCACATCCCTGGCCCGAACACAGACGTCCCTCCTGAGCAGCACTGGTGCCTTCAAGGTGACTGGGACATTCCCGACCTCCCACTTGAGAAGTACCTTGGAGCCACACTGGACAACGCGTAAACTCGGAGATGATCAGACTGCTCCGAGTTCAGACACAAAGACAACAGTGGCTTAACCTCTTAACCCCCACCTGCACCGAGCGCATTTTCTGTACAGTTCGGCTTTACCCAAATCTACAAAACTCATGTAAACGGCTCATTTTCTCTTCGCGTTGTTGCCACTTCTAAAACAACGGATCTGAAAACGGGCCAATTTAAGAAAGCACTTATGTACACATTTTTATAACGTTCCATTTTCTTATAGAGTACTTTGTGATTTTTATCTGTGAAAAGCACTTTATAAATTAATCTTACTTTATTAATTATATTGCCTTTATAAATGCGTTTGTCACATTTGTCACTTTATTGCTCTTCAGTTGCGTTTTCGTCATCCATCGCTTTCCCGTCTCAGTTTTGTCGCCATTTTGACTCTTTTCTTTTTAAAAAGCTTTTAGATTTTTTGTTTATTTATTTATTTATTTTTATTTTTATTTTTTTTTACTGTTCATTTGTTTATTAATGTAATCCTTATTGCTGTGTTCAGCACTTTGGTCGACGCTGTTGTTTTTAAAGTGCTTTATAAATAAAGTTGGATTGGATTGGAGCAAAGGCGCTCGGTTAAGAGGTTAAAGGAGCCCAGGTGTGCAGCTGCAGAGGCGCTAATGTAAAGTTGGCTTAGCTTAAACCACAAGAACCACGAGGAGAACCACGAGCACCACGGCCTCAAAGGGTCGTTTAGTCCTAGAGTTTAATTATAATGGAATTTCTACTGGTCGTTTGTCCAAGAGGGGCATCACTGAAACAAAGACTCCATTATACAGTTTTATTACTCATTTTGTTTCATTGTTGGCGCCGCTTAAACCATTTAATGAAACGTTTAAGCAACATTCCGCCATAACCAGGCTCCACGCGCGTGTGTGGAGGTTTAAAACACGGTTCATCCACTTTACCAGGAGTTTGACCAACTTTGAGTCCACACCTGTCGAGCCCGCCGGACGAGAATCTCACGTGTCCTCGAACTTCCGCTCAGAATAAGAAACAATCGACTCACCGCTTTGAAGTCTGCGCCGCACGTGTCAGTAAAAAAAATAAAAAAGTCCAAACTCGTTTATTTTTGTCGTAAAGCTCGAGGACGGGGCTCGCGAGCGGGTCCGCACTGCTGCTCTGGAGTGACGCTTCTGTGCGCGCACGAGAGCGTCTGTGCGGTATAAACCTGCCCCCGGAAGTGACTCACCTGACGCAGATTACGCAACGCACGTTCCATGGAAGTCATAAAAATTGAAATAAGGAAATAAAAGATTTAACGAACAGTGTGACGCCTTGACCTCTTACCCCCCACCGGAACCGAGTACATTTTCTGCACTTTGGCTTTACCCAAATCCAAACGCTTTTACATGTTTTTGTCACTTGTGTGTTATATTTTTGTTTCACTTTTTAGGCGCGTTTGTGTCGCTCTTTTGTCACATTTTTGTTGCGTTTTCATCTTTTTTTTTCCTCAAGAAGCTTCTAGATCCGGGTATCGCCAAACTGGAGCAAATGTGCTCGGCTCAGGTGGGGGTTAAGAGGTTAATGGTACAATAAAAGAGATTCCGCTGAAGTTTCACAATCCCAGTCTATGCTCTTAAAGTGTGTGTAAATATAAATGTTTCACACATTCAAAAGCCCTCGTGATGTATTACTGTCCTCACATCTGCAAATGTCTACGGTTTGTATTGGCGGAAACAAACGCTCGTGCACATTCCGATCTGAAGTATCAGTGACGCATAGAGTCTGACACGCCTCTCGCCTTTAGCTCCGCTTTAGTCTCTCACAGTCTTATCTTTATTATCAATATTGCCAAATCCAGCCGTGTATGTGGTTTTCCTTTGGCCCGTGAGTGGGAGCTCTGTTTGCAAAAGGATTCACACCGTAATTATGTTTAAGAAACACCGTCTAGACATGAGTCATTTTTATTAGTTTGGTCCAGGGGTTCCCAAACTGTCTCCGAGGCCCAAAATGAAAACGTGCCTGTGGGTCGCGCGCCAAACACGGCCATGTCAAACTGCAACTAATAATAGCTACTTTATTTTATACATTTGCATTTAATTCTATCTATGCAAATAACATCCTAGTTTTAGTCGAACAGAACAATAGTAGCAATAAAGTGCAAAATGTAAACAACAACAACACCTACAGTGACTTTACCTCATTCATTTTGAAAGTGTCAGTTCAGCATCAATTCTTTTATAAGTCAATTGTAACACGTGCCTTTGTTTATGTCAACAACCTTTGTAATAAAAGTTTGAAAACTGGGAAAGTTGATGCTACAGCGCTCTGTGATAAACACCAAGACGCCACAACAGTGTTTCCTTCACTTTGCGAAAGGAGTGAAACAGCGCCCCCAATTTGACGCTGGTGGCCAAAACGTGTACTGCATCCACATTTACCTTTGAGAATGAATGGGAGAGAGTTAACTATACATATAATATATTAACTATACCGCGCAAACGTAGGTCACTCTCTGGCGGGCCAACAGAATTGTTTCGGCGGGTCATATTTGGCCCGCGGGCCCCACTTTGGGCACCCCTGGTTTCGTGTTTTACATAAGGGACAGGCAGGAACTGATGAAAACACAAAACAGAAAGAAGTTAAATTTGTAAATGCAAGAGACACATTTTTGTACGTTTCCCCTCCGGTTTCCCCTACCACCAAAAACATGTGCAATAGGTTCCACTCTAGATCCGTAATTATAGTTCCCGTGGAAGGGCATCTGACAGTGACGGAGCTGATGTTTTGCTCAAAAGGTTCTTGTCAGAAGTGGGATTCGAACCCACGCCTCCAGGGGAGACTGCGACCTGAACGCAGCGCCTTAGACCGCTCGGCCATCCTGACTTAGAGGTGTAGCCGCACAAATGCGCCTTCTAGTGGCTGTGTGAAGACACTGCAACAGGAAGATTACGTTTAAACTTGGAAAGAGAAAAAAAGGAATTGGATCAAACTGTTAAAAGTATATCTTGTCATTGTTCGTGTGTGTTTATCTCAAACGAGGTGACAGCTTCTAAAACATGTGGTTTACAAACTAGAGATCTGGCGCCCTCTGGTGGACACTGGGCACAACTGATGTTTACGGTCAACACGTGCTACAGTTTAGATCATGATAATAAAATGTCAACGAAATGTAAGTCTAAAGCAAAATAGAGCTCATCCTGGTCCCGGAAGTAAAAATCCCAATCAATATCTCCATAGACTTTTCGGGATAATAATAATAATAATATAGATTTTAAAAGAACGACAGCAGCTGATCAGCACGTGGTAACTCGTGGACATAAAGCACACTTATAATGAAGGATTTAGACTTTAGAAAGAGAAAAGTTACAAAAGCATTTTTCCATATAATATTTTTAAGCAATATGGTTAGCATATGGCACATAGCCCTCATGCTTTAAATGCTCTTAATTAAAGGCTACTTATCATTTTTAGAAAAATCTATGGGATTTTTTGAACGGCAAACTAGATTCAAACCATTTTATTTTAATTCATTCATTTACATTTTATTTATTATTGTTCAAAATTTTATTAAATCATTTATTTTATTTTTTATTTATGTTTTTATATTTAATTTAATTTAATCTTTTTGTTAAATTTCCTTTTTTATATACACATATATTTATACAAATGTTTGTATCATAAAACTCGCTGCAGTGTCCCTCCTCCACCACATGTAGGCAGTATAGCCTCTCTGGTTCCTCTATGTCAGGATGGCCGAGCGGTCTAAGGCGCTGCGTTCAGGTCGCAGTCTCCCCTGGAGGCGTGGGTTCGAATCCCACTTCTGACAAGAACCTTTTGGAATAAATCGATTCTGCCAAACACGTCTGAACTCAGCGGCAAATATCAGCAGATACTTTTGATCCGATGAAAAATGATCGGCATCTGTACATTGTGTTCTTTCATTGAAGGGTAAAAAAAGAAGAAGTAAAAGTTCCACGTTTCTCTGTAAATATCACAGATTTTAATGATCCGTGTTTCGTGAGTTTTTACACGAGGCTTCCTGGAGATAAACTTCAAAAATAGCGTTTAAAATGGTTTAGTGTTTTTTTTTTTATACGGCTTTAATTGAAGTGAGTCCGTTTGTGGATATTTGGCTCCCTCTGGTGGACAAAAACTGAAGCTGCGTTTGATTTGTGAGAGGGACGAGAGGGAACAGGGAGATATAAAAGAGAGGGGGGAGGGTGATAAGGGGGTTAGAGAGAAGGAAGGGGAGAGAAGGGAGATAAAGAGATAGAGGGGATGGAAAGAGAGAGGAAAGAGGAAGGAGACAAGGAGGAAAATGAGAAGGGAAAGAGGGAGAGAAAAAGAGGGAGAAGGATGATAGGAAGAGGCAAAGAGAAGGGAGGGAAAGAGGAGGGTAAAAAAGGAAGAGAGAGGCCAGATGAAGAAGGGAAAGGGTAAAGAGTGAGAGGAGGGAGATAAGAGGGAAACGCGAGGGGAGAGATAGAGGGGGGGGTCAGACTGAGGGTGAGACTGATCCGAGCAGCTGAGTGTGGCTCAGTCTGAGGCCGAGACGACACTGAGAACATGGACAAGGGAGACGAGATCTTCAACTCGGGGTAAAAACACAACTCTAGACTTTCAGTTCTGCTCAGCCTGGATCGATTTCCTCTGAAAAGTTTGTTGATTCACTCTTACTGCATTAAGAGGCTAAACAGTGAGCAAGTGGAGTATTTGAAATAGTTGGTGGCACTGTACTGTGTATGTGTGTACCGTGTATTTGTGTATTTGTGTATTCAAAGTAACTGGTGGCCCTGGTGGTGGTGAGTGAAGCGTCTCTTGTTGCTGATTTATTTTTAGATCTGCAGCCGACGTCACAACAGCTGCTACTGTTTGTGCTGGACTTTACCATTCACTACTGCATACTATTACTACTACTACTACTACTACTACTACTACTACTACTACTATACTTTTAAATCTGAGCTTTTAATCACAGATAAAGGAGTCCCCCGGGGCTCTATTTTGGGTCCATTGTTGTTCACAATCTTCATAAATTCCATCGGGTGCAATATCAAACACTTATATGCAGATGACGCAATGTTGTACCAGTGCTCCCTCTGCTGGTCAGGCTGGTCAGTTCAGGAAGATTCAAAATTCGTTAATAAAACTTAAACTCTCACTAAAAACATCTTGTATTCCATTGAATTATAGAAAAGAAATCGCTACGTTTGGATCAGTTCTGCTGTTTCGATTCAGAACTGGAGACCAATCCAGGACTCCTGATGCGTTGCTTCAGTCTGTGCTGTTCATGTTCCCGCCTGGGCCCACGCTGTGATGTCATCAGGTGGTTTGTTTGCAGTTTGGCGGCGGCGCTGATGAAGCTGGACCCGGAGGACGGAGCTCAGATCATGGACTACATGAAAACCCACGCGCTGCTGTCCAGGGAGAAGCAACGTAAGACGGGACTCGAACCCGAGACCTCCCGGCGGCCACAGCGCTAACCTGTGTGTGTGTGTGTGCGTGTGTGTGTGTGTGTGTGTGTGTGTGCGTGTGTGTGTGTGTGCGTGTGTGTGTGTGTGTGTGTGTGTGTGTGTGTGCGTGTGTGTGTGTGTGTGTCTGTATATATGGTTTATGGAGCCAATTGACCTGACTACTCACCAGCACTACGAGAACCTAAGGGGATTAGCAGGACTATGCTACGGTCCTCATAAACCAAGATTTTGTATTTTAATTTTTAGCATATAAAGAGCATAATTTCATTGTTTTTCTGAAGTCCTTTTAATGCTCAATGATAATATATCATGCACATATCAAGTTTTTTTAAATTCTTAGCTTTTAAAGACCATAAATTGAAAGTTTATTTGACGTCCATATAATACCCCAACCTGACTTCTTGTGTATGGAGTGTATGATGTGCTCCCCCTACCCTACTCTGGCGGTATTGAAGGCTCCATTGTGATTGGTTCTTTATGGGGACACGTGCGGGATATGTGTCCGGGCATGTTGAGTGATTTCGGAAGACATCTAATGGTAATGCGAAGAAGAAGGACCAAGAGAAAGTTCACTCCAAAGAAGACAAGAAAATATATTGGTAAGTATCTAGTCCTTGTTAAATATACGTTATCAAGTATTTTCTGAATGGAACTTAGCCCCGGCCTGGAGGATTTATCCCCGGGCTGGATGATATGGGGACCGGGCTATTGGGTTTTGGAGCTGGCTGTGGAACTTAGCCCCAGCCTTGGTGAGTTTTCCCCGGCCTGGATGAGTTGGGGGGTGTAGTCCGAGGAGGGGTGCTTAAGAGTGGGTCCGAGATGTGGGCTGTGTGTCCCCGGAGGTCCAGAGGAGCCAGGGGGGCGAGTGTGTGCACGTAGGCCGGGGTAGGAGTGCCCTGAGCCGGGTAGTGTAAGTGGAGTAGAGGGTGGGTCATTGTGGTGGATGTCGGTGCGGAGCTGGTAGCTTTAGGAGCAGGCTGGTCAGAGGAGGTCCAGAGGAGCCAGGGGGGCGAGTGTGTGCACGTAGGCCGGGGTAGGAGTGCCCTGAGCCGGGTAGTGTAAGTGGAGTAGAGGGTGGGTCATTGTGGTGGATGTCGGTGCGGAGCTGGTAGCTTTAGGAGCAGGCTGGTCAGAGGAGGTCCAGAGGAGCCAGGGGGGCGAGTGTGTGCACGTAGGCCGGGGTAGGAGTGCCCTGAGCCGGGTAGTGTAAGTGGAGTAGAGGGTGGGTCATTGTGGTGGATGTCGGTGCGGAGCTGGTAGCTTTAGGAGCAGGCTGGTCAGAGGAGGTCCAGAGGAGCCAGGGGGGCGAGTGTGTGCACGTAGGCCGGGGTAGGAGTGCCCTGAGCCGGGTAGTGTAAGTGGAGTAGAGGGTGGGTCATTGTGGTGGATGTCGGTGCGGAGCTGGTAGCTTTAGGAGCAGGCTGGTCAGAGGAGGTCCAGAGGAGCCAGGGGGGCGAGTGTGTGCACGTAGGCCGGGGTAGGAGTGCCCTGAGCCGGGTAGTGTAAGTGGAGTAGAGGGTGGGTCATTGTGGTGGATGTCGGTGCGGAGCTGGTAGCTTTAGGAGCAGGCTGGTCAGAGGAGGTCCAGAGGAGCCAGGGGGGCGAGTGTGTGCACGTAGGCCGGGGTAGGAGTGCCCTGAGCCGGGTAGTGTAAGTGGAGTAGAGGGTGGGTCATTGTGGTGGATGTCGGTGCGGAGCTGGTAGCTTTAGGAGCAGGCTGGTCAGAGGAGGTCCAGAGGAGCCAGGGGGGCGAGTGTGTGCACGTAGGCCGGGGTAGGAGTGCCCTGAGCCGGGTAGTGTAAGTGGAGTAGAGGGTGGGTCATTGTGGTGGATGTCGGTGCGGAGCTGGTAGCTTTAGGAGCAGGCTGGTCAGAGGAGGTCCAGAGGAGCCAGGGGGGCGAGTGTGTGCACGTAGGCCGGGGTAGGAGTGCCCTGAGCCGGGTAGTGTAAGTGGAGTAGAGGGTGGGTCATTGTGGTGGATGTCGGTGCGGGGCTGGTAGCTTTAGGAGCAGGCTGTGGAACTTAGCCCCAGCCTTGGTGAGTTTTCCCCGGCCCTGATGAGTTGGGGACCGGGGTATTGGGTTTAGGAGCTGGCTGTGGAACTTAGCCCCAGCCTGGGTGGTTCTTTGTAGGTTCAAGTATTGTCTGTTTATCTTTCAGAGTGACACTGGGAAGGACCAAAGGCAGGAGATGGCACAAGAAAAAAACAACCCAGACTCAGACCCAGACTATGTGGGTGATGAAGATTTAGATGAGCTCCCCCATCCAAATATATGGCTGACACAAAAGTCGGATACAAGTCTTGCTCCTGCTTCTAGTGCACCGGGAACCAGCCAGCAAGGTAGTTCTTCATACACCTCAGAGTTGCATTCAGAGAATGGTCCACAAAGAGGAGACCCACAGCGGACAAGTTCCATAAATTACTGCTTTGTCTGCGGTAAGCCCCAGAAGAAAATATCGAGACATCTTAAAACACACAAGACCAATGCAGAGATTGTACAAGTCTTTTCCCTTACTGATGTCAAGGAGCGCAACAAACGGATTGAAAAAATTAGGAATAAAGGGAACTTTTTACATAATCAAGCAGTATTACAAAGTGGGAAAGGGCAATTGAAAGTGAAGCGACGATGCAAAAAAAAAGCTTTGGATGGAAAGTTTATTCACTGCATGTATTGTCAAGGCATGTTTCTCCGCAAAGAACTATGGAGGCATACTCGCAGGTGCCCTCACAAACCCGAAGATGCAAACCAAGAAGAGACGTCTGGAAGGAGAAGGATCCTCGGCTCTGCATCAGCTCAGGATGCCGCCTTATGTGCGCAAATCTCGGGTGGGGTTTGGAAGCTTCTCAGTGTTATGAACGTGGATGAAGTTGGATCAGTTGTGCGAAATGACTTCTGTATTCTCCAGTTTGCCCAGTCACTTTACAACATTCATGGACAGGATACAACAAAGTATGAATACATAAGACAAAAACTGAGAGAAGTGGGACGTCTGCTGCTGTGCTTGCGGACAGATTTCTCTGTGCCGACCCTGGAAGATGCTGTTAGGCCTGCAAACTTTGAGAAAGTGGTACAAGCGGTCAAAAAGGTAGCAGGTTTTAATGATGACAATCTTTCGTACAAAACCCCGAGCCTTGCTCTTAAACTCGGCCACACACTGAATAAGATCTGCGACATCATCCACTGCCGGGGCTTGATGGCAGAAGATGAGAAGCTGGTGAAGTATACTGAAACATTTAAGAAGTTGCTCAGTACCAAGTGGAAAGAATATGTATCTCACAATGCCCTTAACACACTGAGCGATGCCAAGTTTAATAAACCGTTAACCTTACCATTCACTGAAGATGTTGTGAAACTTCACAAGTTTTTGGAAAAGGCAGCAGAAGAGGCCACAAGCAAACTGCAAGAAACAGATGATGCTCAAACTTA
The DNA here is from genome assembly GCA_021464625.1 of Proterorhinus semilunaris. Classification (NCBI taxonomy): domain Eukaryota; kingdom Metazoa; phylum Chordata; class Actinopteri; order Gobiiformes; family Gobiidae; genus Proterorhinus; species Proterorhinus semilunaris. The sequence continues at coordinate 22,063,177 of CM038364.1, read as the reverse complement.
TGCCCGTCTTGCCATGGTGTTGCTCACACAAATCATTGTGTTCAACCGTCGGCGAGCTGGAGAGGTTTCCAAAATGCCTCTGAAACATTTTCTGGAGAGGGATAATCAACAACTTCATGCGGATGTAAGCCTTGGTTTATCGGACACAGAAAAGAAGCTCTGCCGGTATCTAAGTCGCGTGGAAATTATGGGTAAAAGAGGGAGAAAAGTTGCAGTTCTTCTCCCCCGACCTGTTGTCAATGGTCTTACACTACTCACAAATAAGAGGAAAGAATGTGGTGTGTCTCCCTCAAACCCATTCTTATTTGCACGACCCAAAGCACCAACCCATTATAGAGGAAGTGACTGCCTGAGACGTTTCTCCACACAGTGCGACACAAAGTACCCCGAGCACCTCCGGTCGACGGGTCTCAGGAAACATGTGGCCACGCTATCTCAAGTCTTAAACCTCCAGGAGAATGAGCTGGATCAGGTGGCAGACTTCCTTGGACATGATATCCGCGTACACAGGGAATTCTACAGACTGCCTGTTCCAACAACACAACTTGCAAAGATATCCAAAGTATTGCTTTTAATGGAGAAGGGATCCATTTCCTCGCTAAAAGGAAAGACGCTGGAGGAGATTGAACTTGAAGGTTTGTTAAATGTATCTCTTATCTGGGTGTGCATGTAGGGCCGGGGTAGGAGTGCCCTGAGCCGGGTAGTGTAAGTGGAGTAGAGGGTGGGTCATTGTGGTGGATGTCGGTGCGGAGCTGGTAGCTTTAGGAGCAGGCTGGTCAGAGGAGGTCCAGAGGAGCCAGGGGGGCGAGTGTGTGCACGTAGGCCGGGGTAGGAGTGCCCTGAGCCGGGTAGTGTAAGTGGAGTAGAGGGTGGGTCATTGTGGTGGATGTCGGTGCGGGGCTGGTAGCTTTAGGAGCCGGCTGGGGATCTTAGCCCCAGCCTTGGTGAGTTTTCCCAGGCCTGGTGGCTTTAGGAGCGGGCTGATTGAATTGAATCCCCCTTTTGTTTTTAGATGAAATTCCCATCAGTGCAGATGAGGCCGAAGAGGAGAGTCACAGTGACTCGGGGGACTCTGCTGAGAAACAAGCGGCAACTGTGGTTATAGATGATGACCCGATCGACATAGCTGATGGAGATACCTCTGATTTTGAAGGCAAGTTCTTCTGTTTACTCTTGTAGTAGTCTTGCTCTGACTTATTCACATTGTTTTGTTTAAATTAATTCCTAATTTTCCTTTTCAGAGGCAGCACAGAGGCCTGCAAAGCAACCTGGACCAAAACGCAGAGTGACAAAAAGAGCATGGTCAAAGACTGAAGAAGCAGCTGTAATGCGGCATTTTAAAAAACACATCAAGAGAGGAAAACTGGCCACAAAAAATGAAGTAACTCAGTGTAAGCAAGCAGAAATGGCCTTAAGTCAGAGAACACTGCAGAATATAAGAGACTTTGTGAGAAATCGTGGACTAGCACATAAAAGACAACTAAAGGTAAAAGATGGATAAGCATGGAGTGTATGTATGAAGAACATTAAAACTTTTCCAGCCTCTAATTGTGGTTCATCCATCCATCCATTTTCTCCCACTTGTCCGTTGCCGGGTCGTGGAGGCAGCCGTTGGAGCTGCCCAAATCACATAGCACCAGTCCCCTATGGCTCCTCCTGCAGGTGGTGGGTCCACGGAAGGACGGCCTCATGGTTCCAAACGGGCCTGTTGGTCTCTCATAGGGGAATTGTGGTTCAGTTATGTTTAAAGTCCTCATAATTCATCTTTGGTCCTCATGAACCACCTTCTGGTCGGTGGCTGTGTATAGACAACCGTAGCTGATACAAGGATGTTAAATAGACCTAAATTTTTTTCAGATTTTTTACAGTTAGTCTATCCAGAGCTTATCTCTCTAGGACCTTGGGAAACCATAGTCCTCTTAAACCACACCAGGGTTGGTTTTTCCAAAAGGTCAACATAAACCATAAAACCACGTATGTGTGGGTGCATGTAGGTGTTGGGACTGTGTTGAAGGTTTTGGGGGCCCGGCTGGAGTTGTTAGACCCGGACGAAGGCGTCTGGGAAGTGGGCTGGAGGTGTTAGACCAGTGGTGGAGCTTCTTGGAGCTTCGTGGAGCTCCGTGGAGCTCCATAGAGCTTTATTTCGGGCTTAAACTGTGGATAAATGCGCTCGGGGGCCGCGGGGGTTAGGCGGTTAAGGCAGGCGCTCGGCATCAGCACCTCGGACAGCTCGCGGGGGTTAAGCGGTTCTCGCCCTTCCCGCGGCAGCAGACGCCTAGTCCTGGGTTATTCTTTCGAAAGGTGGACACGGTCCGGTCCGGGAGAGTCTCCCGGACACGTAGATGTGCGTGTCCGCGCGGTGGCTCATTTCCCCGCGGAGTTATTAGCTCCGGAGTCCCCAGTCCGGAGGACTTATCCCCGGCGTGGATGAGTTCTCCCCGGCCTGACTGAGTTGGGGACCGGGCTGGAGGTGTCCAACCCGGCCTGTAACACTGTCCTGTATTCGGTGTCCAGTGGCGGGGCTTCCTGGAGCTTCCTGGAGCTTCCTGGAGCTTTATTTCGGGGTAAAACCGTGTATAATAGCGCTCGGCGGAGGCGGGGGTTAAGCGGTTAGGACCGTCGCCAGGACTAAGCGCCAGCCGGAGCGAGGCAAAAGCACACCCCAAAACGCCCTTAAATCCACACCAAAAGTATCCAGGGTTATAGAGTCGACCCTTGCGCACACGCTGGTACCGGAACCGGGCCGATGCGAGCCCGTTAACGGCCCCGTTTAACGGTTCTCGCCCTTCCCGCGGCAGCAGACGCCTAGTCCTGGGTTATTCTTTCGAAAGGTGGACACGGTCCGGTCCGGGAGAGTCTCCCGGACACGTAGATGTGCGTGTCCGCGCGGTGGCTCATTTCCCCGCGGAGTTATTAGCTCCGGAGTCCCCAGTCCGGAGGACTTATCCCCGGCGTGGATGAGTTCTCCCCGGCCTGACTGAGTTGGGGACCGGGCTGGAGGTGTCCAACCCGGCCTGTAACACTGTCCTGTATTCGGTGTCCAGTGGCGGGGCTTCCTGGAGCTTCCTGGAGCTTCCTGGAGCTTTATTTCGGGGTAAAACCGTGTATAATAGCGCTCGGCGGAGGCGGGGGTTAAGAGGTTAAGACAGGCGCTCGGCTTCAGCACCTCGGACAGCCCAGGAACAAACCAACCCCCCCCCCAAAAAAACGACTTTCAATCCACACTAAAAGTATCCAGGGTTATAGAGCCGAGCCTCCCGAACACGCCTGTGCTGGAATTGGGCCGGTGGGACACCGTTAAAGGCCCCTTTTAACGGTTCAAAGTTCCGTAGCGCTAGGTTCTCGCCCTTCCCGCGGCAGCAGACGCCGAGTCCTGGGTTATTCTTTCAAAAGGTGGACACGGGCCGGTCCGGGAGAGTCCCCCGGTCACGCTGATGTGCGTGTCCGCGCGGTGGCTCGCACCCCCGCGGAGTTATAGGCGTACAACACCCGCGGAGAAAAAAAATGCCAAAAAATAGAAAAACGCTTTTAATCCCGGAAAGAGTGGTACCGGCGGGTAGAGGGTGACCGCCCGGACCCGTGGATGTGCAAATCTCAAAAGTCGATTCCGTGACCCTGATACTCTTTGAGTATCAGGGTCACGGATCTGGTTTTTGCACTAAGTGTTTTCAGCGCGGAAGCCCGGGACGATCTCCGGGCATTTGACGCTGCTCCGGGCGGATTGGCTATACACCCCCAGAGCCAAGGGACAGTCGGGCGGTTTTTGGGAATGACGTTTTTCAAAATCGAAAATGGTCAGAATCCTGGTTCTTTTTGATCCGGGATCCCAGCTCGACCTGTGGGCATGCAAAATCCGCCACCTCCGGGCCTCTGGCTGATTCTATTCCAGCGCGGTCGGCTCCGGAGCACTGCGGACATGAGCGCACTCGGGCCGGGGCTGAACGGAGCCCCGCCGCCCGGTCCTTTCGGAAGCGAGACCGAGACGACCCGTCTGACCCAGGGGCCTTACGACGGCCGCCCCCCGCCACGGTAGAGCCGGCCCGCGGGCCCTCTCCGTTCCAGAGCGGGGGTATTTGCGGCCGTTTAACGCATTTTCTCGAAACCTCCGCACAGAGACTCCCACGCCCGGGGAGCTCGCCTCCAGGAGAGCGTACGCTTCGCCTCCACGGCCCCGCGTGCCCAACCACGGGGCGCGGGGCCCCGTTTTCGGCCCACGGCCAGCCCTGGCCACGGCCGACGCGGTTCTTCCCGAACCGCAGCCACTCTGGGCTACCTGGTTGATCCTGCCAGTAACATATGCTTGTCTCAAAGATTAAGCCATGCAAGTCTAAGTACACACGGCCGGTACAGTGAAACTGCGAATGGCTCATTAAATCAGTTATGGTTCCTTTGATCGCTCTACCGTTACTTGGATAACTGTGGCAATTCTAGAGCTAATACATGCCAACGAGCGCTGACCTCCGGGGATGCGTGCATTTATCAGACCCAAAACCCATGCGGGGTCGCCCCTCGGGGCTCCCCGCGCGCTTTGGTGACTCTAGATAACCTCGAGCCGATCACTGGCCCTCGTGGCGGAGACAACTCTGCCCTATCAACTTTCGATGGTACTTTCTGTGCCTACCATGGTGACCACGGGTAACAGGGAATCAGGGTTCGATTCCGGAGAGGGAACATGAGAAATGGCAACTACATCCAAGGAAGGCAACTGGCGACCACATCCAAGGAAGGAATATTGAGGGCCTGTAATTGAAGCGGTAATTCAAACTACAATAGCGTATATTAAAGTTGTTTCGTACGTAGCAGAGCAGCTCCGTCGCTGCGCTCTATTGAAAGTCAGGCCCTTGATCCAAGCTTTTGTCGGCCGGCCTCCGGGTCCCTCCCTCCTCCCCTGGGTAGAGAGTACCAGGGGAGGTGTGGGAGTTGGTTTTACCCAGGTTTCTATGTGTTATGTGTATGACAGAGTATCAGGGTCACTTGGAAAAGTTTCTAAGTGCTGAGCCACTTAGAAAAAATGTCCAAAGAGTATCAGGGTAACATGGAAAAGTTTCTAAGTGGCTCAGCACTTAGAAATTTTTCCAAGTGACCCTGATACTCTTTGGACATTTTTTCTAAGTGGCTCAGCACTTAGAAAAAATGTCCAAAGTGGCTCAGAGTATCAGGGTCACGGACTTCCTCCGGGCCGGGTCTTGGGGTGTAGTCCGAGGAGGGGTGCTTAAGAGTGGGTACCCGGGTCCGAAAGGTGCGCCGGGTGTCCCCGGAGGTCCATAGGAGCCATGCGGCCGAGGTTGTGCAGGTAGGCGGTGTTGGGGGAGCCCTTAGCGGGGGTAGGGTTAGTGGATGAGAGCGGTGGTGGGTGTTGTTCCGGTGCTGTGGTTGTGTGTATGGGCCTGTAGGTGTTGGGACTGGGTTGAAGTTTTTGGGGGGCCTGGCTGGAGGTGTTAGACCCGGACGAAGGCGTCATGGAAGCAGGCTGGAGGTGTTAGACCAGGCCTGGAGCTGTCATGACTGGGGGCTGGGCTGGAGCTGTTGGTTAGGTGATGCATTTTCAGGTTTAATTCCTGATTTCAACCACTGGCCTCTGGCCTATCTCGCTCATGGTTGCATTGCAGGTCGGGATCCCATCCCTGACTGGGCTGTAGGTCTCAGACCCAGCTGCCTGGAGCTGTTGGTTAGGTGCTGGAGGTGGTAGACCCAGCTTGGAGCTGCCCTGACTGGGCTGTAGGTCTCAGACCCAGCTGCCTGGAGCTTTTGGTTAGGTGCTGGAGGTTGTAGACCCGGCTTGGAGCTTCCCTGACTGGGCTGTAGGTCTTAGACAAGGCCTGGAGCTGTCATGACCGGGCTGGAGCTGTTGGTTAGGTGCTGGAGGTGGTGGACCCGGCTTGGAGCTTCCCTGACTGGGCTGTAGGTCTTAGACAAGGCCTGGAGCTGTCATAACCGGGCTGGAGCTGTTGGTTAGGTGCTGGAGGTGGTAGACCCGGCTTGGAGCTGTCATGACCGGGCTGTAGGTCTTAGACAAGGCCTGGAGCTGTACTGACCGGGCTGGAGCTGTTGGTTAGGTGCTGGAGGTGGTAGACCCGGCTTGGAGCTGTCATGACCGGGCTGTAGGTCTTAGACAAGGCCTGGAGCTGTACTGACCGGGCTGGAGCTGTTGGTTAGGTGCTGGAGGTGGTAGACCCGGCTTGGAGCTGTCATGACCGGGCTGTAGGTCTTAGACAAGGCCTGGAGCTGTACTGACCGGGCTGGAGCTGTTGGTTAGGTGCTGGAGGTGGTAGACCCGGCTTGGAGCTGTCATGACCGGGCTGTAGGTCTTAGACAAGGCCTGGAGCTGTACTGACCGGGCTGGAGCTGTTGGTTAGGTGCTGGAGGTGGTAGACCCGGCTTGGAGCTGTCATGACCGGGCTGTAGGTCTTAGACAAGGCCTGGAGCTGTACTGACCGGGCTGGAGCTGTTGGTTAGGTGCTGGAGGTGGTAGACCCGGCTTGGAGCTGTCATGACCGGGCTGTAGGTCTTAGACAAGGCCTGGAGCTGTACTGACCGGGCTGGAGCTGTTGGTTAGGTGCTGGAGGTGGTAGACCCGGCTTGGAGCTGTCATGACCGGGCTGTAGGTCTTAGACAAGGCCTGGAGCTGTACTGACCGGGCTGGAGCTGTTGGTTAGGTGCTGGAGGTGGTAGACCCGGCTTGGAGCTGTCATGACCGGGCTGTAGGTCTTAGACAAGGCCTGGAGCTGTACTGACCGGGCTGGAGCTGTTGGTTAGGTGCTGGAGGTGGTAGACCCGGCTTGGAGCTGTCATGACCGGGCTGTAGGTCTTAGACAAGGCCTGGAGCTGTACTGACCGGGCTGGAGCTGTTGGTTAGGTGCTGGAGGTGGTAGACCCGGCTTGGAGCTGTCATGACCGGGCTGTAGGTCTTAGACAAGGCCTGGAGCTGTACTGACCGGGCTGGAGCTGTTGGTTAGGTGCTGGAGGTGGTAGACCCGGCTTGGAGCTGTCATGACCGGGCTGTAGGTCTTAGACAAGGCCTGGAGCTGTACTGACCGGGCTGGAGCTGTTGGTTAGGTGCTGGAGGTGGTAGACCCGGCTTGGAGCTGTCATGACCGGGCTGTAGGTCTTAGACAAGGCCTGGAGCTGTACTGACCGGGCTGGAGCTGTTGGTTAGGTGCTGGAGGTGGTGGACCCGGCCTGGAGCTGTCATGACCGGGCTGGAGCTGTTGGTTAGGTGCTGGAGGTGGTAGACCCGGCTTGGAGCTGTCATGACCGGGCTGCAGGTCTTAGACAAGGCCTGGAGCTGTACTGACCGGGCTGGAGCTGTTGGTTAGGTGCTGGAGGTGGTGGACCCGGCTTGGAGCTTCCCTGACTGGGCTGTAGGTCTTAGACAAGGCCTGGAGCTGTCATGACCGGGCTGGAGCTGTTGGTTAGGTGCTGGAGGTGGTGGACCCGGCTTGGAGCTTCCCTGACTGGGCTGTAGGTCTTAGACAAGGCCTGGAGCTGTCATAACCGGGCTGGAGCTGTTGGTTAGGTGCTGGAGGTGGTGTGTCTGTATATATGGTTTATGGAGCCAATTGACCTGACTACTCACCAGCACTACGAGAACCTAAGGGGATTAGCAGGACTATGCTACGGTCCTCATAAACCAAGATTTTGTATTTTAATTTTTAGCATATAAAGAGCATAATTTCATTGTTTTTCTGAAGTCCTTTTAATGCTCAATGATAATATATCATGCACATATCAAGTTTTTTTAAATTCTTAGCTTTTAAAGACCATAAATTGAAAGTTTATTTGACGTCCATATAATACCCCAACCTGACTTCTTGTGTATGGAGTGTATGATGTGCTCCCCCTACCCTACTCTGGCGGTATTGAAGGCTCCATTGTGATTGGTTCTTTATGGGGACACGTGCGGGATATGTGTCCGGGCATGTTGAGTGATTTCGGAAGACATCTAATGGTAATGCGAAGAAGAAGGACCAAGAGAAAGTTCACTCCAAAGAAGACAAGAAAATATATTGGTAAGTATCTAGTCCTTGTTAAATATACGTTATCAAGTATTTTCTGAATGGAACTTAGCCCCGGCCTGGAGGATTTATCCCCGGGCTGGATGATATGGGGACCGGGCTATTGGGTTTTGGAGCTGGCTGTGGAACTTAGCCCCAGCCTTGGTGAGTTTTCCCCGGCCTGGATGAGTTGGGGGGTGTAGTCCGAGGAGGGGTGCTTAAGAGTGGGTCCGAGATGTGGGCTGTGTGTCCCCGGAGGTCCAGAGGAGCCAGGGGGGCGAGTGTGTGCACGTAGGCCGGGGTAGGAGTGCCCTGAGCCGGGTAGTGTAAGTGGAGTAGAGGGTGGGTCATTGTGGTGGATGTCGGTGCGGAGCTGGTAGCTTTAGGAGCAGGCTGGTCAGAGGAGGTCCAGAGGAGCCAGGGGGGCGAGTGTGTGCACGTAGGCCGGGGTAGGAGCCCTGAGCCGGGTAGTGTAAGTGGAGTAGAGGGTGGGTCATTGTGGTGGATGTCGGTGCGGAGCTGGTAGCTTTAGGAGCAGGCTGGTCAGAGGAGGTCCAGAGGAGCCAGGGGGGCGAGTGTGTGCACGTAGGCCGGGGTAGGAGTGCCCTGAGCCGGGTAGTGTAAGTGGAGTAGAGGGTGGGTCATTGTGGTGGATGTCGGTGCGGAGCTGGTAGCTTTAGGAGCAGGCTGGTCAGAGGAGGTCCAGAGGAGCCAGGGGGGCGAGTGTGTGCACGTAGGCCGGGGTAGGAGTGCCCTGAGCCGGGTAGTGTAAGTGGAGTAGAGGGTGGGTCATTGTGGTGGATGTCGGTGCGGAGCTGGTAGCTTTAGGAGCAGGCTGGTCAGAGGAGGTCCAGAGGAGCCAGGGGGGCGAGTGTGTGCACGTAGGCCGGGGTAGGAGTGCCCTGAGCCGGGTAGTGTAAGTGGAGTAGAGGGTGGGTCATTGTGGTGGATGTCGGTGCGGAGCTGGTAGCTTTAGGAGCAGGCTGGTCAGAGGAGGTCCAGAGGAGCCAGGGGGGCGAGTGTGTGCACGTAGGCCGGGGTAGGAGTGCCCTGAGCCGGGTAGTGTAAGTGGAGTAGAGGGTGGGTCATTGTGGTGGATGTCGGTGCGGAGCTGGTAGCTTTAGGAGCAGGCTGGTCAGAGGAGGTCCAGAGGAGCCAGGGGGGCGAGGGTGTGTGCACGTAGGCCGGGGTAGGAGTGCCCTGAGCCGGGTAGTGTAAGTGGAGTAGAGGGTGGGTCATTGTGGTGGATGTTGGTGCGGGGCTGGTAGCTTTAGGAGCAGGCTGTGGAACTTAGCCCCAGCCTTGGTGAGTTTTCCCCGGCCCTGATGAGTTGGGGACCGGGGTATTGGGTTTAGGAGCTGGCTGTGGAACTTAGCCCCAGCCTGGGTGGTTCTTTGTAGGTTCAAGTATTGTCTGTTTATCTTTCAGAGTGACACTGGGAAGGACCAAAGGCAGGAGATGGCACAAGAAAAAAACAACCCAGACTCAGACCCAGACTATGTGGGTGATGAAGATTTAGATGAGCTCCCCCATCCAAATATATGGCTGACACAAAAGTCGGATACAAGTCTTGCTCCTGCTTCTAGTGCACCGGGAACCAGCCAGCAAGGTAGTTCTTCATACACCTCAGAGTTGCATTCAGAGAATGGTCCACGAAGAGGAGACCCACAGCGGACAAGTTCCATAAATTACTGCTTTGTCTGCGGTAAGCCCCAGAAGAAAATATCGAGACATCTTAAAACACACAAGACCAATGCAGAGATTGTACAAGTCTTTTCCCTTACTGATGTCAAGGAGCGCAACAAACGGATTGAAAAAATTAGGAATAAAGGGAACTTTTTACATAATCAAGCAGTATTACAAAGTGGGAAAGGGCAATTGAAAGTGAAGCGACGATGCAAAAAAAAAGCTTTGGATGGAAAGTTTATTCACTGCATGTATTGTCAAGGCATGTTTCTCCGCAAAGAACTATGGAGGCATACTCGCAGGTGCCCTCACAAACCCGAAGATGCAAACCAAGAAGAGACGTCTGGAAGGAGAAGGATCCTCGGCTCTGCATCAGCTCAGGATGCCGCCTTATGTGCGCAAATCTCGGGTGGGGTTTGGAAGCTTCTCAGTGTTATGAACGTGGATGAAGTTGGATCAGTTGTGCGAAATGACTTCTGTATTCTCCAGTTTGCCCAGTCACTTTACAACATTCATGGACAGGATACAACAAAGTATGAATACATAAGACAAAAACTGAGAGAAGTGGGACGTCTGCTGCTGTGCTTGCGGACAGATTTCTCTGTGCCGACCCTGGAAGATGCTGTTAGGCCTGCAAACTTTGAGAAAGTGGTACAAGCGGTCAAAAAGGTAGCAGGTTTTAATGATGACAATCTTTCGTACAAAACCCCGAGCCTTGCTCTTAAACTCGGCCACACACTGAATAAGATCTGCGACATCATCCACTGCCGGGGCTTGATGGCAGAAGATGAGAAGCTGGTGAAGTATACTGAAACATTTAAGAAGTTGCTCAGTACCAAGTGGAAAGAATATGTATCTCACAATGCCCTTAACACACTGAGCGATGCCAAGTTTAATAAACCGTTAACCTTACCATTCACTGAAGATGTTGTGAAACTTCACAAGTTTTTGGAAAAGGCAGCAGAAGAGGCCACAAGCAAACTGCAAGAAACAGATGATGCTCAAACTTATGCCCGTCTTGCCATGGTGTTGCTCACACAAATCATTGTGTTCAACCGTCGGCGAGCTGGAGAGGTTTCCAAAATGCCTCTGAAACATTTTCTGGAGAGGGATAATCAACAACTTCATGCGGATGTAAGCCTTGGTTTATCGGACACAGAAAAGAAGCTCTGCCGGTATCTAAGTCGCGTGGAAATTATGGGTAAAAGAGGGAGAAAAGTTGCAGTTCTTCTCCCCCGACCTGTTGTCAATGGTCTTACACTACTCACAAATAAGAGGAAAGAATGTGGTGTGTCTCCCTCAAACCCATTCTTATTTGCACGACCCAAAGCACCAACCCATTATAGAGGAAGTGACTGCCTGAGACGTTTCTCCACACAGTGCGACACAAAGTACCCCGAGCACCTCCGGTCGACGGGTCTCAGGAAACATGTGGCCACGCTATCTCAAGTCTTAAACCTCCAGGAGAATGAGCTGGATCAGGTGGCAGACTTCCTTGGACATGATATCCGCGTACACAGGGAATTCTACAGACTGCCTGTTCCAACAACACAACTTGCAAAGATATCCAAAGTATTGCTTTTAATGGAGAAGGGATCCATTTCCTCGCTAAAAGGAAAGACGCTGGAGGAGATTGAACTTGAAGGTTTGTTAAATGTATCTCTTATCTGGGTGTGCATGTAGGGCCGGGGTAGGAGTGCCCTGAGCCGGGTAGTGTAAGTGGAGTAGAGGGTGGGTCATTGTGGTGGATGTCGGTGCGGAGCTGGTAGCTTTAGGAGCAGGCTGGTCAGAGGAGGTCCAGAGGAGCCAGGGGGGCGAGTGTGTGCACGTAGGCCGGGGTAGGAGTGCCCTGAGCCGGGTAGTGTAAGTGGAGTAGAGGGTGGGTCATTGTGGTGGATGTCGGTGCGGGGCTGGTAGCTTTAGGAGCCGGCTGGGGATCTTAGCCCCAGCCTTGGTGAGTTTTCCCAGGCCTGGTGGCTTTAGGAGCGGGCTGATTGAATTGAATCCCCCTTTTGTTTTTAGATGAAATTCCCATCAGTGCAGATGAGGCCGAAGAGGAGAGTCACAGTGACTCGGGGGACTCTGCTGAGAAACAAGCGGCAACTGTGGTTATAGATGATGACCCGATCGACATAGCTGATGGAGATACCTCTGATTTTGAAGGCAAGTTCTTCTGTTTACTCTTGTAGTAGTCTTGCTCTGACTTATTCACATTGTTTTGTTTAAATTAATTCCTAATTTTCCTTTTCAGAGGCAGCACAGAGGCCTGCAAAGCAACCTGGACCAAAACGCAGAGTGACAAAAAGAGCATGGTCAAAGACTGAAGAAGCAGCTGTAATGCGGCATTTTAAAAAACACATCAAGAGAGGAAAACTGGCCACAAAAAATGAAGTAACTCAGTGTAAGCAAGCAGAAATGGCCTTAAGTCAGAGAACACTGCAGAATATAAGAGACTTTGTGAGAAATCGTGGACTAGCACATAAAAGACAACTAAAGGTAAAAGATGGATAAGCATGGAGTGTATGTATGAAGAACATTAAAACTTTTCCAGCCTCTAATTGTGGTTCATCCATCCATCCATTTTCTCCCACTTGTCCGTTGCCGGGTCGTGGAGGCAGCCGTTGGAGCTGCCCAAATCACATAGCACCAGTCCCCTATGGCTCCTCCTGCAGGTGGTGGGTCCACGGAAGGACGGCCTCATGGTTCCAAACGGGCCTGTTGGTCTCTCATAGGGGAATTGTGGTTCAGTTATGTTTAAAGTCCTCATAATTCATCTTTGGTCCTCATGAACCACCTTCTGGTCGGTGGCTGTGTATAGACAACCGTAGCTGATACAAGGATGTTAAATAGACCTAAATTTTTTTCAGATTTTTTACAGTTAGTCTATCCAGAGCTTATCTCTCTAGGACCTTGGGAAACCATAGTCCTCTTAAACCACACCAGGGTTGGTTTTTCCAAAAGGTCAACATAAACCATAAAACCACGTATGTGTGTGTATGCGTGTGTGTGTGTTACTCCTCCAGTGCTGCAGACGTCCGTGCGCGAGCAGAAGAAACTGCTGGTGGAAAACGCCAAACTGAAGAAGGACATCGAGGACCTGAGAGGACAACTGCAGGACAAGCAGCGCCGGCGGCTCGGTCAGAGACAAAACTACTTAAAATATATATATATATTTATAAATCCAGGTGGAAAATGAAGGCGGGGCACTGCAGGTGAAAAGAGGGAAAAAACACTTACATTTATAGAAAATGATTTGAAACTTCTGCTGTAGATTAATGTTATGAATATAAGGGGGGACATGTATTGCAATGTATTTGTGTTTTCATATAAAAATAAAGCACTTTATGCATAAAAACGGTCCGAGTCTGTAGAGGGCGGAGTCTGTAAGGGGCGGAGTCTGTAAGGGGCGGAGTCTGTAGAGGGCAGAGTCTGTAAAGGGCGAAGTCTGTAAGGGGCGGAGTCTGTAGAGGGCGGAGTCTGTAGAGGGTGGAGTCTTATGGAGAGACTAAAACGGCCCTAAGGTTTAGTCCCTTTGTCTGCCCATGTGTATATTCCTCCCGTCTTTAGCCGCTCTGTCTCCCACAAAGGAAATGCCCATATTTGGATTACAGCCTCTCCTGCTACACGTGGATAACGAACCTGTCAGTGTTTGTGAATGAATAAGCGCGGGAAAGACCAGATGTTTGGGCAAAACTAGACACAAACTTCCAAACTGTTTTCACTGCAGTGCCTTTAGCTTTTCCCCTTTGGCTCCAAGGACTAAACATTGTAATAATTGTGTTAACCTTTTAACCCCTGGCTTTACCCAAATCTACAGAACTCATCTAATATATGCATGTGGGATAGTATACTCATCTAAGGATAATATTCATCACTTTTCTGTTGCTCTTCAGTGGCGTTTGTGTCTTATTTTTGTCGCTATTCGGACACTTTTTTCAAGGAGCTTTTAGATTTGGGTAAAGCCGAACTGGAGAACATGCTCTCTGTCCAGGTGGGGGTTAAGAGTTTAAGCAAAATCAAAAAATTTCTGACTTGAATCTGTTGTTTTTGTTTTTTTTAGCCAAAGCCTTGCTCTCCCCGGCCACGCCCCCTCAGCAGACGAGCCCCGCCTCCTCCTCGGACTCACCGGCCAATCGGCCCGAAGCCTCGCCCGTCAATCAAGGAGGGCGCAGGCGGAGAGGCGAGCGCAGAGGTACAGAAGCACCACGGCCAAACCCTGACCCCTGACCCCTGACCCTGACCCCTGACCCTGACCCCTGACCCCTGTCATCTCTCTCTGATGCTTCAGTCCAAACAGGAAGTGAGCCGCTGCTGGGGGCGGAGCCTCGCCTGGACGTGTCGCGGTTGGACCTGAGGGTGGGGCGTGTCCTGAGCGCACGCAGCCACGCCCACTCGCTCAGCATACAGGAAGTGGACGTGGGAGAGCCCGCCCCCCGAACCGTGGTCAGCAAACTGGGCCCCAACGTACAACTGGACCAGGTGAGGATCGTACAGCCCCACCTCGTGACATCATCGCGTGGCCCGGGCCGTACTAACGTTCTCTCGTGCGTTGTCTGGCGCAGTTGCCGGGGGCGATGGTGGTGCTGATCTGTAACGTCAAAGCCTGCAAACTGAGAGGCGTGGTCTCCAGGGCCCGCCTCCTCTGCTGCGGCCAATCAAAGGACTGCGTCGAGCTGCTGGCCCCGCCCCCTGGCTCCGCCCCCGGAGACAGAGTCACCTTCCTCAACTTCCCAGGTACAAACTGCTCAGGCACATTATTATTCGTGTTGACCTCGTTGGTCCGTGGATACGAGGTGTGAGGTCGAGGTGGCGATATAAGTACGGGGACAAAATGGACGCCGCCTGATGTCTGAAAGTAGTTTATAAATCTGTCTGTTGCAGGTGAAGCCGATAAGGAGCTTCAGTCCAAGGAGCGAGTTCTGGAGCGGCTCCTGCCCGACCTCAGCGTGGACTCGAAGGGCGTGGCTCAGTACCAGGGCTGCGGCTTCGAGGTCAAGGGGAAGGGCCTGTGCCGGGCGCCCACCCTCACCAGCTGCGCCATCAGATAAACGCCCACCAGATAAACGCTCAGCCTCACCAGATAAACGCCCACCAGATAAACGCCCACCCTCACCAGAAAAACGCCCACCAGATAAACGCCCACCCTCACCAGCTGCGCCATCAGATAAACACCCACCAGATAAACGCCCACCCTCACTAGAAAAACGCCCACCAGAAAAACGCCCACCCTCACTAGATAAACGCCCACCCCCACCAGATAAACGCCCACCCTCACCAGATAAACGCCCACCCTCACCAGATAAACGCCCACCCTCACCAGATAAACGCCCACCCTCACCAGAAAAACGCCCAACCTCACCAGAAAAACGCCCACCCTCACTAGATAAACGCCCACCCTCACCATATAAACGCCCACCCTCACCAGATAAACGCCCACCCTCACCAGATAAACGCCCACCCTCACTAGATAAACGCCCACCCTCACCAGATAAACGCCCACCCTCACTAGATAAACGCCCACCCTCACCAGATAAACGCCCACCCTCACTAGATAAACGCCCACCCTCACTAGATAAACGCCCACCCTCACCAGATAAACGCCCACCCTCACTAGATAAACGCCCACCCTCACCAGATAAACGCCCACCCTCACCAGATAAACGCCCACCCTCACTAGATAAACGCCCACCCTCACTGGATAAACGCCCACCCTCACTAGATAAACGCCCACCCTCACCAGATAAACGCCCATCCTCACCAGGTAAACGCCCACCCTCACCAGATAAACGCCCATCCTCACCAGGTAAACGCCCACCCTCACCAGGTAAACGCCCACCCTCACCAGATAAACGCCCACCCTCACCAGATAAACGCCCACCCTCACTAGATAAACGCCCACCCTCACCAGATAAACGCCCATCCTCACCAGGTAAACGCCCACCCTCACCAGATAAACGCCCATCCTCACTAGATAAACGCCCACCCTCACTGGATAAACGCCCACCCTCACCAGATAAACGCCCACCCTCACTAAATAAACGCCCACCCTCACCAGAAAAACAGGAGGCGTTCACATTTCGTCACAACATTTGGACGCAGCCCCACTGTCGCAAACGGCCACAAAAGGAAAACACTTTTACTGCACAATTGTGGTTTTAATGAGAAAATGTGACAATAAAGAGTTTTAAATTAAACAAACGTCACTGAAACCACTCGTCTGTTTCCTTCGAGCGACTATTTATTCAAAGTAGAAAGTACAAAGTGTTAGTAAGTAATATATTTATCTTTCCAATGTAGTGGAGTAAAAGTAGTAGTTACGACTCGAGTGAAGTACGATTCCTTATCTACTCAAGTACAGTCCTGTAGTAAATGTACTTTATGCCTGTTTCCATGTGATGACACAAAGAGCGATGAAAGTGAATAATAAATATATAAACTGGACTTAAAGTCACGGACTGGTTTCCGGGACCAACGGCAGCGCCTGGTGGTGGTTTTTCGCCGACAGACTCAGAACTCTGTCTCTGATCGGTTTCCCCGTGAGCGACGGCCAATCGCAGCCGCTGTCCACGAACAAGGCCCCGCCCCCGGCTCTGTCCGACAGCGCCCTCAGCCAATCGGCCGTCTGCGTGAGGAAGCACGCCGGCCGGAGCCCCGCCTCCTGCAGCTGGTCGGCGTGAGTGAGGACGAGCAGCGAGTGCTTGAGCCAGTCTGTCCCGAACAGGCTCTGGAAGCATCCGGCACTTTAATCTAATATCTAATAATTAATATGTAAATATAGAATAACACTTTAATATAATGTCTAATAATTAATATGCAAATATATAATAACTCTTTAATCTAATGTCTAATAATTAATATGTAAATATAGAAATAACACTTTAATATAATGTCTAATAATTAATATGCAAATATATAATAACTCTTTAATCTAATGTCTAATAATTAATATGTAAATATAGAAATAACACTTTAATATAATGTCTAATAATTAATATGCAAATATAGAAATAACACTTTAATATAATGTCTAATAATTAATATGCAAATATATAATAACTCTTTAATCTAATGTCTAATAATTAATATGCAAATATAGAAATAACACTTTAATCTAATGTCTAATAATTAATATGCAAATATATAATAACACTTTAATCTAATGTCTAATAATTAATATGCAAATATAGAATAACACTTTAATCTAATGTCTAATAATTAATATGCAAATATAGAAATAACACTTTAATATAATGTCTAATAATTAATATGCAAATATAGAAATAACACTTTAATCTAATATCTAATAATTAATATGCAAATATATAATAACACTTTAATATAATGTCTAATAATTAATATGCAAATATATAATAACACTTTAATATAATGTCTAATAATTAATATGCAAATATAGAAATAACACTTTAATATAATGTCTAATAATTAATATGCAAATATAGAAATAACACTTTAATATAATGTCTAATAATTAATATGCAAATATAGAAATAACACTTTAATATAATGTCTAATAATTAATATGCAAATATATAATAACTCTTTAATCTAATGTCTAATTATTAATATGCAAATATAGAAATAACACTTTAATCTAATGTCTAATAAATAATATGCAAATATAGAAATAACACTTTAATCTAATGTCTAATAATTAATATGCAAATATATAATAACACTTTAATCTAATGTCTAATAATTAATATGCAAATATAGAATAACACTTTAATCTAATGTCTAATAATTAATATGCAAATATAGAAATAACACTTTAATATAATGTCTAATAATTAATATGCAAATATAGAAATAACACTTTAATCTAATATCTAATAATTAATATGCAAATATATAATAACACTTTAATCTAATGTCTAATAATTAATATGCAAATATATAATAACACTTTAATATAATGTCTAATAATTAATATGCAAATATATAATAACACTTTAATATAATGTCTAATAATTAATATGCAAATATAGAAATAACACTTTAATATAATGTCTAATAATTAATATGCAAATATAGAAATAACACTTTAATATAATGTCTAATAATTAATATGCAAATATAGAAATAACTCTTTAATCTGACGTTTATGCAAATATAGAATTAAAACTTTAATCTGACGTTTATGCAAATATAGAAATAAGATGAACCCTGACCTCGGCGTGTCGCTCCAGCGCCGCGTCGTCGTCCACCAGATCCGCTCTGACCACCATCACCAGCACGTGCACGCCCCCGGGACACAGCGCACGCAGCTCCTGTGGGCGGGGCTTACCGGGGGGCGTGTCGATCACCCTCACGCACAGGTGTGACTCCGCCCCGTTGCGCCGGAAGTAACGCGGGAAAGTCCGGGAGACAAGCTGCGGCGGCGAGGAGGCGGAGGGGCCGCGGGGGGAAAGACCGGTGCGGAACACAGCGCCCCCTGGGGAACAGGAAGAGAAGGGAACATTAATGAGCACAGTCTAAGGATTTGATACATTTGGGGAAATAACTCACAATGTTAGGACCATTTTGAAAACAGAAACGCTATAACAACTATATTTTTCTTCTCCACATAACACGCTTCATTGTTAGCTCACCTACCGTTAGCATCGTTAGCAACTTTAGTCTTTCTTTAAAGCGATTCAAACCATGTAGTTAACTACATAGCAAGTTACCAACGAAATGCCATTGAAATTTGAAATGGAGGTTTTATTTGCAGCTTTGTAATTCACAATACACACGGCCATATCGTGCTGTAAACCGGAGCCTTTTAGATTTGGGTAAAGCCAAACTGGAGAAAATGTGCTTGATTAAGGCGGGAGTTAAGAGGTTAACTTGTCAGTTTTGCTTGTTTTGTTTTGTTTGGAAAACAGCCAAAAACATTTGCATATATAAATTCTGTTTCTAAATGAACCTAATGTTGTATAAATATTACAAAAGTATATACGATACATGTTCTTTTAACTGACCAATCAGAGCGTTCCCCACAGAGCTCCGCCCACTCTGCCTGTCTCCCAGCAACAGCAGGTTCAGCGTCAGCGTGGTCGAGCCGCCATCTTTGATTCCTCCGTAAATGAAGTCCGTCTCGGCTTCACCGCGAGGTTCGGAGCCACTTCTGAGCGACATCAAGAAAATCTGAAAAACATTCAGAAAAACTACAGGAAGTTCCGCCGTGAAGTCGTGAAGTCATGAAGAGCATTTTCTCTTTGCTCCAGATGAAAACGTGTGGAGCCATTTATGATCAAACAACTGAGTTAGATCATAATGAAGTGGAAACTCAGGAACTTCTAAAAATAAAAAGTGCAGTCGCTGTTTCGAGATAAACAATAATGAGGAACTCGATGAAATGAAACTGCAGAGCCAAGTCTCCAGAGGAAAGACAAGACGTCACAAATGCCACAAAGGACCTGCTGACAATATGCCAAACAGCACAGAGACAAGCCTCAACATTTCTGATGCGATGTCATGTGGAATGAAGAAACCCCATAACCATAAACGTTCACCAGGCCGGTGAGGAGCGGGGCTTCATTCCTCCAGTGAAACACGGAGCTGGATCACTGATGTTTGGGGATGTGTGAGCTTCAGGGAACCTGGTCCAAACTCACTTCAGCGTGTTATTAAAGATACTGGAGGAAAAGAGTCTCATCTGCAGTTATGATGAATACTTTCTACTCCACTACATTTTTAAATTGGGTTAAAAGTACAAGTTTTTCTTTTTTTTTTTAAAGTGACGATGAACTGGTTTAGTCCCAGTTTAGACTTGGTTTAGTGGTTTACTCCTTTAGACCTGGTTTAGATCTGGTTTAGTTCCTGTTTTTGACCTGAGTTCGTGGTTCACTCGTTTAGACCTGGTTTGATTCAAATGATTAAAAAAAAAATCCTGCACATTAAACTCTTAAAGGGACAGGCCAGTGTTTTTCCAGACTGACATGTTCTTACCTGAGCTTAGACGAGTTGATGCGTACCTGTCTGGCCTTAGTGCGAGCGCTCAGTCAGGCAAAACGACCAAAGATGTTGTTAGCCTTTAGCCTCTCCCAGTGTATTCCTATGGCTCCAAACGGGGTGAAGTTAGAAGCTCTTCCACACAAAGACCAGACAGGTGAGCATCAACTCAGGTAAGAACAGATCTCAGGATGGAAAACTGTGGCCTGTTCCTTTAAATACTGAAAAATGGCCAAATAATAAAACATATATAACCTTCTGTACATAGATATATTAATCACCAGACAGTTGAATCCTAAATGCAGCTTTGAGTCTGTGCCGGTGTGTTTGAAGGGGGTTTGGTTCTTACCTGAGGCGCAGGTGAGGCTCGGACAGAGGCTTGTGTCACATCATGGAGGAACCGGAGTTAATGAGTGACTTTTTACCCATCAGCCACTGCTCCGACGGGGCAGTAAAAATGTCAACACTGGAGATAACGAGAACACACACGACTCGGCGAGAAGTATGAGTCTTTTTTTGATTGACTCGGGAAGGAATATTTAAAGGGAAATTGGACACGGGGTAAACTTTCGAGCAAAGATTTGTCCAAACCTGACATGATTGTTTTTGACAAAGTAAATACGTCGAACAAGGTGCAATATATCAAAGTGCAATCAGGTGCACGCAGCAAAAAGTAATAATGGACAATAAAGAGGTGTGTCCTTCATGGGCGAGACGCTGCAGGTGAACAGGGAAACTTTAAATGTTAGAGATTTACCTTCGAACCTTCTGCTGTAGAGCCGGACGTAAATATGAGGAAAACGTGTATTGAAAGTTTTCTGCCATTTTATGTTTTCATATAAAAATAAAATCTGAATAATGGGTCAGGCCAGGTTTAAATGTGAGGTTTTATTTAGTGATAAAGACTTTGTCAGAGCGGGTTTGGGTTTAGTTTAAAATAAATCTATAAAAATGTAACTTTCTTCTTGCTTTTTGAAATTCAAAACTCAATAAATCATGTTTGGAATTTGACATTGACCTCTTAACCCAGCTCTCAGCTTTCAAATGAGGAGTTACGCTGTGGCTCTCCAGTCGAGAAGCGTTTAGATTTGGGTAAAGCCGAACTGGAGGAAATGTGCTCGGTTCAGGCGGGGGTTAAGAGGTTAAAACATCCCTGTAAAATGTGACGAAATGCCCTTGAAATGACAATTCCCCAAATAAATCTGCTGTGAAACATAATTCAGTGAATAATTAAACATTAAATTAAATCATATTTATATCTTTAAAAGGTTTCACCTGCAGCGTCGCCTTAATGACTTTCCTTTTAGCACAGTTCACTCAAAAACCCTTCGTGATGTATCAGCTCTTCTAAACGCAGACTCTCACTCCCATTCTGATCATGTTCCTTTAAACATGCGGCCCGTGGGCCTGATCCGGCCCGCGAGAGGATTTAATGCGGCCCTGCCCTGTAGAGCACACAGTCCAGAGTATGTAAAAAAAAGGTAAGTCTCTGGCTTGTAATGTAAAGGCTAATTACTGCTCAAAGTTCTTTTAACAGGACAGGATGTTTTAGATTTGGGTAAAGTACGGTTTGAGAGCATTGCTGTGTGACTCTATACGTGATGACCGCGTGTCTAATTTATGAACATGAAAAGGAACGATGTGTCATAGCCCGTGTTATGGATGTGATGGTGACGGGATGAATATTTGCACTGTATATATTTCACATTGTCTGGTACGAGCATCTCTGCGATATAAATAAATAAATGAAATGAAATGAAATAGCTCATTCCTGTGCGGATTTATGATTTTTTTTTAAAGATTAACCAGAATGCTCTTTCCAGCCACTAGAGGGCAGCTTCAATTAAAAAAATAAAATATTTTCACACGTGTCCAGCAGAGGGGACTGATATAATAAGAGATCAGGATATAAACAACACATTATAGCCACGTGGTAAATGTGGGGCTACAGTCAAGTCTTGGTCACAGCTCATTATTTATTTCCTTTATTGGGAAACTCATTCGTATTTTCCTGTTTACATTATATATGTGGGACCTGGATTTCGACCCAAAACGAGTTTGACCCCCCCGGTCTAGACGAAGATAAAAATCAGGAAATGCGTCTGGCGGGAAACACTCAAACCGGTTTGAGGCGTTCACACCTCGCAGGAATCCGGAGTCTCTCAAAGGGACAGTTTCACTCGGCTGATTTGCATCTGGATACAGCGTCGAACCACATGACGGGCCGGAGGGAAAGAACCTGTTCAGCTTTGACTGGAAAAGACTCGAAAAGCAAGAAAAGTGACCACAAAGCAATGGGAAAACCACAAGAACTTTACATCGCTTTTTCAGGTCTTAGCTTTCAAATGAGGCAGGAAGCTGTTAGATTTGGGTGAAGCCGGACTGGAGGAAATGTGCTCGGTTAAGGCGGGGGTTAAGAGGTTAAAATATGTCTCATTTAAGGGTCGTTGTTCAGACACAGTCGGCCCGGGTAACGCCTCATTTGAAAGCTAAGACCTACAAAACTGATCAGAGATTCTTCCCTGTTATGACTGTCACGTCTTCGTCCTTTTTGATTGTGTTGTTGTTGTTGTTTTACCCGAAATGCCGCCAAAAGAGCATTGAAAATGTGACGAAAATATCTTATTCATTACCAGATTTATTGATCCATGAACCCTGGAAAAATAAGGAAGTATTTCAATTCCATTCAGGCACTTTCAAAATAAAACCTGGGAAACTAGTTTAACCGCTGACAGAAGATCAGTTCAAAATCAGTTCTGAAAAATAATCTTTGCATCGAACATCTCAACAAAATAAACCCGTACATTTTTACAGGGAACGATTCACACCAAAAAAACGGCGAATTCAGGAAACGTTTAAAGTGACAAATTTATTTTCCCCGTTTTCCACAAAACTATAAACATTGCAAAACCCGCTTCATTTTCTTTAGGAAGAGCAAAACCTCGAAGCGACAGAATTCACACTTTCCCGTCTCTTCTGCTGCTTCTTCTTCAGTCTCCAGTGCTTTAGCGATTAGCGATTAGCGTTTAGCGATTAGCGTAGCCTCTCCAGGTAGTTTAAAGTCTTTCATTTTGCCGCTCACTCTCTCTGGCAAACGTGCAGCCTGGTTTTTGCCATAGAAGAAGAAGAAGAAGAAGAAGAAGAAGAAGAAGAAGAAGAAGAAGAAGAAGAAGAAGAAGAAGAAGAAGAAGAAGAAGAAGAGGCTTTGGAGGAGGAGAGGAGCGACGTGTGCGGCGACAGATGCCTCGCGGTAAAAGACGGCGTTAGCTTGTGGTTAGCCGCGGCCGCTAACAGGGAGCTAGCGGCCGGCGTAGCGTCTCTGAGCGTGCGGCAGGACAGGCCCGGGCCGCACGGGCAGCGCTGGAACAGCTCCAGGCCGCGCTGCGCTCCTTTGCGACGCTGCCGGGTGCACACCTGCGCCTCCTGCAGGACGGGCTTGCAGATGCGCGTCCAGAAGTGCCGCGCGCAGCAGAGGCCGTCGGAGCAGTCGAGCGAGCGCAGGCACGGGTCGCCCACCTGACCTGCGGGACACACGGAGGAGACACGGGTCAAAATACGATTCTTTAAAGAGGCGTCATGGCGAGGGTTTACAAAAATGGTTCAGATGGTGGTGCAATTTTCATTTGTTAGCGTTCAATGGATATTAGCCTTTAGCTTCAAGGCTAAAACAGCTACAGTTATAAAAACAGGAGTTTGTGTTATGATAAAGAAACCACAGAAATGAAAAGGACGTACTTTAGTATTTCTGGTTTCCTGGATTTCAATGGGATGGATTTCAGCGGCGGATTCAGATAAAGTTTGGACTCGTTAGTCGCTCGGTAATTACCCAGTGGATCTGACGGGGTTAAAACACGAGGGCCGTTGCCATAGCGACCGGTCTCACCTTTCCCGGGGGCGTCCTTCACGTCGGCTCGTCCCCGTCGCATCCAGGACTTCCTCGCTCCGGCGTCCGAGTCCGGGATCCTCTGGGACTCGAAAGTGTCGCCGTCCGGGACGCAGACGTCTGGAAGACACGAGTTAAAGAGCTTTACATCAAATACAATCAAATAAAGTTATTCAGAAAATAAAAAATAAGAAAGCGGAAAAAATACATAATAATAATAATGAAATAAAATTAAAATAATAGAAAATAATAGTATATATATATATATGCAAAAAAATTATATAAATAATGTTGCCATTTCTTTATGTTGGTGCTAACGATGCTAAAGCTAACTCACTGTTGCTGCAGCGGTTGCCGGGGCAACACATGCCATCGCGGTGACAGCGGCGTTTCCGGCGGCGACAGCGGTGGCAGCGGGCCACGCCCCTCGGCGATGTGCGGCAGTAGCTGCCCTCACGGCACTCCAGGTCACTCATGCACTGGTACATCTGCGGAGCAGGCGGAAGACAAGTCACTGAGAGGGTGCTTAGCACCTTTACCTTCGGCTCTCATTATGGCCTCAGGATCAGCAGAGAAAACTTTTCACACATATTCTAGTACAGGTGTCATTAAAGTACCGTATGGATATCGCACTAATATCAACTTTACACATAACAAGGTGCATAATCCACCGTTAGGTATTCAAAGTAGAAAGTATATTAATTACATTTTTATAAAGATTATTAAGATAAGATTTGTACTTTCTAACATGAATATGCAGCAGTAGTATTAGAAGTATTAGTAGTAGTACTAGTAGTAGTAGTAGTAGTAGCAGTAGTAGTACTAGTAGTACTAGTAGTAGTAGTAGTAGTAGCAGTAGTAGTACTAGTAGTACTAGTAGTAGTAGTAGTAGTAGTAGTAGTAGTAGTAGCAGTAGTAGTACTAGTAGTACTAGTAGTAGTAGTAGTTTTCTTACAGTGAAGTCGAGGCCGGGCTCCCACATGCTGCGGTTGCCGGCCAGAACAGGCCCGTCCCGGAGGATCACGGTGCGGATGGAGTTGAGCCGGACTCGGGCCGAGCTCTGCCCCGACGGGACGCTCATCAGGACGAGGAGGAGGAGGAGGAAGAGGAGGAGCCGAGGGGCCGCCATGACGGGGCCGCGACGGGGGCCGATCCCGGAGAATCAGGGCCTGGACCAAAGACACAGAGGGACAGACCCGTTTAATGAAGGCGAGACGCAGGAACTTAAATATCAACGTGAACCTTCGCTGGAGACCCTGACGTGAACGTGAGGAGTTTAATGCCGACACATTGGGCCTGGTTTTGGAGATGTTGTTAAAGAGTGGAATGAAAACTCTGCACATGCGCCCTGTGTTCCTCCCGTCTTTAGCCGCTGCTTCTCCCACAAAGGAAATGCCCATATTTGGATTACAGTGTCATCTCAGGCACGGCCTTTCCTGCTACACGTGAATACCAAACCATCAGGATTTGTGAATGAATGAGCGTGGGAAAGACCAGGGAGCGGGACAGACATGTTGGACTCACTTCCTGATATGTACAATAGCAACGTAAGTCTAGCATGTGTAAAGTCAAATGAACATACAGAACATTGGACACGTCTGGAGTGAAAGATAACATTCAAACATGGAGGCAGAGAGGCGTAACGTGAATTAACCGGGAGAATTTGCCAAATAAAGCGGTCATTGGGGCTAAAGTTACCGGACAAGATGGTCTTCCAAACGTAATCTGCCATCGGTCTTTAAATGGGGAAAAGTTAACACAAGGTTTGGTGGAGGCTCGTTTTACTGCGTTTGAATTTCAAAAAGTCTTTTGCTTTCTTTAGAATGAACAACAGTTTCATGAGCTCAGGTTCTAATCTGGGAGGTTCTGGGTTTGCGATGTCAGATTAAACCGGTAGAATTGAAGCAGCTTTGGGGCCGGTCATTTTCACCCGGATTTGCGCAGAGAAAACGTCTATTTGGTGCGTAAAGTGCGTGACTAACGTACAGACCCTTACTCAGTGATGATGACACGTGTCTTACCTGTGGCTGAGAGGCGGGGGTCGTGCTCGGCGGGAGCAAATGTCCCGTGAATCCAGGTGTTGCGGATTATTCCCCCGTTTTGTCTCCGCGCGTCCGTCTCCAGCGCGGCGCCTCGTCGCTTTGGCACCAAAACCGGCGCATCCTCCGATTCAGACTTTTATATGACGCGCGCGCGAGACGTGGACCCCCCCCACACACCTGTCCACGAGCACTATCGATACCCCCACGCGCGCCCTCCCCTTCGCGCGCCATTCACGTACGAACGACCGATACGAGCCTATGCGAACATGTTTCACTAAACCGCGCGTAACTCTGACGTGAGGGCGCGCGGCGGTTTGGGGGAAACTCATATTTATCAGAATGAGGTTCGATTGTAGGATTTGGTGCGATTGTGCAACATTAAACATAAATATAGGCAGTGAGGGAAGAGTAGCCTCAATATTTACTGAAATAAAAGAAAGAAAATGTTACTTGAACGTGGAAATCGTGACATTTACGAAGAAAATTCCCAGAAAAACTCAACAAGTCTGGAGAAAAAAGGAGCACGAGACCAACTGCACGGGTTTAATATTTGACAGATCGCACATTTTCTCCAGTTTGGCTTTACCCAAATCTAAACGCCTCTCGAAAAAAGCGACGCAAACACAACTGAAGAGTGATGCAAAAACAACACAAATCAGAATCACGACAGGGACTTGTTCGATCGTGCAACACGAAACAGAAAACACGTGACTATGAGACTAAGGGCACGTGTGAGAGAATTACATTTAAACTATGAAAACAACAACCGGACCGTCCGCTCTGCCCCGTCACGCTCGTGAGGGTTTTCAGGCAAAACGTGATCAAGGAAAGAGTTCATGGGAAAAAACGTAGAGATTTCAATGTGAGACTTTTGCAGCAGATGATTGATTTTCTTCATTTATATCGCCTTGTTTTTTTTTTTTTGGGGGGGGGGGGGGGGGGGGGGGGGGGGGCTCAAAACTCAAAGAATCTGTCAGGGATTCATTATATTAAAAACCTTGTGGAGCCAGGGCCGGATTTAAGTCATATGGGCTTTTTTCAGGGCCTCTCTACAATGAAAGGATACATTATTTTTTATTTTAAATTTGAACATGCAGAAGTAACTTTTTAAACATAGTACTAGTTTTAAAAAAAAAGAAAAATTAGTGAAAAAAACAGGTTAACATCCATCTTCTTCCACGTGTCCGTTTCCGGGTCGTGGGGGCAGCTGTTGGAGCTGCACCAGCCCCTATAGCGCCCCCCTGCAGGTGGTGGGTCCACAGAAGGACGGCCTCATGGTTCTACCCGGGCCTGTTGGTCTCTCATAAGGGGCTTCTGACCCGCTCTTTGTCTGACCCGTCACCTAGGACCTGTTTGCCCTGGGAGACCCTACCAGGGGCACAGAGCCCCCGACCACAGAGCTCCAGGATCATTCAGGTCAAACCCTCCCCCACGTTAAGGTGGGGGCTCCAGGAGGGGGAAGTTTAACATATTGACCCCAATTTAAGCTCCATGGCCCTCGCGGAAGAACCTTTGCTACTGCCAGACCGGTGGGGGGACATGTTTAAAAGGGGGGTCTAGGGGGACCAAGTTTAGACCTGGTTTAGTCTCGGTTTAGTCTCGGGTACAGAGTCGTCTGAGCATGTGAGAGAGTCTGCAGAGCCAGGGGCCCTTCAACCTGCCGGGCCCCTGGTCTTAGCCCCGTACGCCCCTGCCCCCACCCGGCCGTGAGTCCTCGCCTGTGAACAGTCTCCTGGAGCGACTACTGTGTTGATTCCTCCCGTCTTTAGCCGCTCTGTCTCCCACAGTCCGCTCGCTCACAGCCTTTCCTGCTACACGTGGATACCGAACCTGTTTGGACGTTAAGGAGAAACCTCTGAATCTCCACGGGTCGAATGAAGCCTTTAAAGTGTCAGACGGTGAGGATGATGTCATGACCGAACTTCGCGCCTCGTCACGCTCCTCGCGGCGGCGGCGGCGGCAGAACCAGGTCACGCTCCCGTTCCCGCCGCGGGTTCAGGCCACATGAAGGGGATCGTCGTTTCAGACCGCGGGCCCCGCAGGAGCCGACGTCAGGACAACAGGAAGTGAAACCGGAGCCGACATGTATCCTGTTGCCGTGCCAACCGTGTTGTATCAATGAGGCCTGAGTGAGTCGGAACTTTACTTCCTTAACCTCTTAACCCCCACCTGCGCTGAGCACATTTTCCCCAGTACGAGGGTTTCGATGAGTTTTGTAGGCCTTAGCTTTCAAATGAGGCGTCACACTGGCCTATACGTCTGTGAGCTCCAGAAGCAACGTGATGTGACTTGATGTGAGTACTTGACCTTGTGGTGACCCGGTGTGTGGGTGGGGGGTCCGCATGGCCTCTGTGACTCGGCAGAACTCGAGCTGATTCTTCAGAAGACGCGACAAAAGCGAAACGCCCCGGAGAACCCGGCTCCCGGAGAACCCGGGTTGCTCCCGGAGAACCCGGCTCCCGGAGAACCCGGCTCCTGGAGAACCCGGCTCCCGGAGAACCCGGCTCCTGGAGAATTTGATCTTCACGGTTTGAAGTCGTTACGTAAACACAAACACACACGAAGTATCGAGGCCTGAGGTTTGTGATGCTCAAAGTTACGAGACACAAAACCAACATGGCGGGACGTCGGGCGTGGCCGAGGGGGCGTGAACCTCTCATGGAGGTCACAGTATTTCACTCTCCATATTCTGTCGGAATGAAAACACATTCATCTACAATATAAAAACAAATAAAGTCCTTCACGAGATGAGGGACATCTCCATCATGGACACGTCCCACCCACTGCACGGGACTGTAGAGGAGCTGAGCAGCTCCTTCAGTGGAAGACTGAGACACCCTCAGTGCAAAACCACGTGGAGTGACCTCGGTATCAGCGGCACTTTATCAGTTTAACCTCCTGCACATTTTCTTTTATATATATATATAATTAGAATATCATGAAGTGCATTTATTTCTGTAATTCAACTTAAAATGTGAAACTAAAACATGATATAGACTCATTACATGCAAAGTGACACATGTCGAGCCTTTGTTTATTATAATTTTGATGATTAAGGCTCACAGCCATTTTCAAAATATTCTAATTTTATGAGAATTTTGATTTGTTTTTTTTTCAAGCTGAGCCATAATAATCCAAATGATAACAAATAAACACTATACAAATCTCACTCTGCATGAGTCTCATATATTAGTATCACAGTCACTTCATTCGCTTATACGATTAAAAGTATAAAGAATAAACATGTGATTTTGAGATGTTTTTTATTATTAACTAAAATCTACACGTCTGTTAGTTTTAATTCATAAATCCCCAAACGCCGTCATTGGACAGACTTTTCTTTTCCTGCAGCGTCTTTGCCTGAAAAAGAAAAGAAAGAAGATTTGATGAGAAACATTGTTGGAGAAAAGAAAAGTTTTCGTCCTGCGTTGGCCGGGAATCGAACCCGGGTCAACTGCTTGGAAGGCAGCTATGCTAACCACTATACCACCAACGCAACGGTAACGTAAGCGCGTTACGTCAGCGCTTTCAAACTGCGCGGGTGTAATTATGACACGAAGAAGCCCCTGAACCGACCGATTAAAGCGCAAATATGAAACAGAAACATGATTATACACAAGGGCTCGCGCTCTGACGCAGATTCACGCCGTTTTCCTGCCGTAAAACGCCGCGGTTTGTTGTTTTTGTCGAGGTTTCTTTGTGTTTGGTGCCCTCTTGTGGACGGCGCAGGAACACACTGCTGATAAACACGTGAACTCTGCGCATTAAAGCGGACAATGAAACAGGTCTGCGATTCTGCGGGGAATTAAACAACGTGACGCCAGATTTAAAGCCTTGGAAGTCATGAAAGGGCTTTAGATTAAGACAAAAGAAAAAAACATGAAATGAAAATAAATAAATACATTGTTGTTTGTGTTCTCTGAGGGGCTATCCACACTGATTATATGTATATCGTATATGTATATAAACGTAGGTATATGAAAACGATATCTGCATATAAAGACTATACATATATTTTGCCTAAACTAGGGACCGTCATCGAATACATTGTGATTCATGGACACAGGACTAATGGTATTGTGTATGAAGTTATGTTCACGATCTAGTCCTGGACATGCATTGGAAACGTTACCGTGGTAACTGACTGTAAACGTGCACTTTCTAATATGTCCGTTTGGAGGGTAAAGGCTCTGCGTCTGCCTCCTGCTTTAGGGCATCTTACCTCTGTGTTATTGTCAGGTCATCGGCTGAATAATCCGCTCAAATAAATAAGATGAATAAATAATAATAAACTGGCATTAAATCATTATTCACATTTTCCTCAGTTTGGTTTTACCCAAATCTAAAAGCTTCTTGGAAAAAAAAAGCGTCAAAATAGCCACAAAAACTAGAACAAAACAAGGATGGAAAAAAAAAATCAAAAAGCAACAAAAATTAGATAAAAAAGAAAATATAAAAAGGTCACGACAACACGAGGGAAAATATCAGTTTAGATCAGTTTTGTAGGTCTTAGCTTTCAAATGAGGCTTCCAGATTGTGGGTCGGTTGTTCGTCTGCATGCGTAGCGGTTCGCCCGTTCGTCCGGCAGAGGGAGCCAGAGCGCCGCGCGTGTCCCCCCTCGTCTCGCTTCGTTTCGCCTCACAGCGGCTCGTGCCAGGATAATGAGTCTCGTGGGAGGCGCGAGACCGCGACACTGCGATAATTAACACCATCAGGCGAACATTAAACGGCTGTTAAGAGGCTCCCGGTGTGACGAGGCGGGAGAGGAGGAGGAGGAGGAGGAGGAGGAGGAGGGGGGGGGGGGGGAGGAAGCAGCGCTCTCTCTCTCTGTCACATATTTCTTCCGATAAAAGGGCAGCGGAGCAACGTCTGGCCCCGGGGCGGAATCCGGCCCCGCGGCGTCGATTCAGCGGTCCATGAAAATGACAAGAGAGTTTAATCAGAGCGAGTGAGTTTTATACGAACTGTTCAGATCGATCTGCGCCTCAATCAGACCATCGTTAATTATCGTTTCACCCACAGTGAGTGAAGTACTTTCGTAGTACTTCCTGTTTGTCGTGAGATATATTAAGATAAAGTACTTTCGTAGTACTTCCTGTTTGTCGTGAGATTTATTAAGATAAAGTACTTTTCCTGTAGTCGGGCCAGAACATTTGCTCAAATAATATCCTTTATTACAGATAAGATCAAACTGGGTAGTGAAGGGAAGTTAACCCCCACCTGAGTGAGCACGTTTCCCCCCGTGTGGCTTTACCCAAATCTAAAGGAGTCAAAAATGCAACAAAAATGAGACAGAAAAGAGACAAAAACGAGTGGCACAAAAACACTTGACAAAAAGCCATGAAAGTGGAAACTACTGAATGTGCTTCATATATTTGCATCTGTTCCGGATACCTCCTGGGAGGTGTTCCAGGCATGTCCTTTTGGGAGGAGACCCAGACCCAGGACACGCTGGAGGGACTAATGTCTCTGTGGCCTGGTGTGTCCTCGGGGGCCTGGTGTGTCCTCGGGGGGGCCTGGTGTGTCCCCGGGGGGCCTGGTGTGTCCCCGGGGGGCCTGGTGTGTCCCCGGGGGGCCTGGTGTGTCCTCGGGGGGGCCTGGTGTGTCCTCGGGGGGGCCTGGTGTGTCCTCGGGGCCCCCCCAGGGCAGCTCTGGGACGTGTGTGCAGATCAGGAAGTCTAGACATCCGTCACCCGGCCCCGGATAAAGCGGAAGAAAATGGATGAGCTGAAAACCCAACGGAAAAGCGATGAAGACGACGCGAGGAAAACAGTTCAGATGAGTTTAACAGGTCTTAGCTTTCAAATGAGGCGTTACACTGGCCTTTGTGCCCGTTTAGATTTGGGTAAAGCTGACCTGGGGGTTTGTATTTTCTCATTAAAATGTCATTACATTTAACGAGATGAACCCTGTGTGAGCTTAAACACTCGGGGGAGTCGAACCCGGGACCGTGCCCTCATGGTGCTCAGACACACAGCCTCCTCCTCATCCCCTCCTCCTCGTCCTCCTCCCCCTCCTCCTCCATGTTGCTCCTCCTCCTCCTCCTCCTCCCCCTCGGCCTCCTCCCCCCCCTCCTCCTTCTCCTCCTCCCCCTCCCCCTTCTCCTCCTTCTCCTCCCCCTCCTCCTCGTCCTCCTCCCCCTCTTCTCCTCCTTCTCCTCCTCCCCCTCCTCCTCCCCCTCTTCTCCTCCTCCCCCCCTCCTCCTCCTCCTCCTTCTCCTCCCCCTCCTCCTCCTCCTTGTCCTCCTCCTCCCCCTTCTCCTCCCCCTCTTCTCCTCCTCGTCCTCCTCCTCCCCCTCCTCCTCCCCCTTCTCCTCCTTGTCCTCCTCCTTCTCCTCCCCCTCCTCCTCCTCCTCCTTCTCCTCCCCCTCCTCCTCCTCCTTGTCCTCCTCCTCCCCCTTCTCCTCCCCCCCCTCCTCCTCCCCCTCCCTCCTCCTCCTCCCCCTTTTCCTCCTCCTCCTCCTCCTCCCCCTTTTCCTCCTCCTCCTCCTCCTCCATGTTGCTCCTCCTCCTCCTCCCCCTCCTCCTCCTCCATGTTGCCCCGTCCTCTCTCCCTCTTCGCTCCGACGGCGATGATGATGATGATGATGTTTCCTTTATGCTCGGGGCCCCGCCTCCTCTCAGCCCATTGTTATCTGTTACCAGGCAACAGTGCGCTCCGTCGCCAGGGGAAACGCAGCATCCTCATCCTCTCTCTCTCTCCGCTCCGTCTATTGTATCCGCCGCCGCCGCCGCCGCTGCACATGGATAATAAATGACGCCACCATTTTGCACTTACGGCCCGTTATGGAGGCGCCGCTCCACACTCGCCGCCGGAGCCTCACGGCGAAGGTTCTCCTCCAGAACCGTTAACCCGTTTGTTTAGGTCCTACTGGTCTGGGGGAAATAAGAGAAAGTTCTGAAGTGTTTTTTCTCACGAGCCCAAACATGGAAGACGGTTGACGGTTTCCACGGTTACTGATCCACCTGAGATACTGACCGTCAGTGGAGCTTCAGGCGGTGCAGGGCGAAGAGAACATGTATTTAATCTCCAGTAAACCCCGCTGTCCTTAAAGGGACGAGATGTTGCTCACTACTGCCACCGCAGGCCGTACGCGTAACTGCAGCCTCTATATTAAGCACTTCGGACCCGAGTTCACACCTTCCTGAGTGACTGCAGGGTTTTGTGATGAACAAGAACATGTAGGGGGAGGAAGCAAGGCCGTGGGAACCCGGGGTGCTGAGGGCGCTGCAGCACCCCCTGGTGGCTAATTTGCGAACTGCAGGCAATATTAATAAATAGGAAAAATGCACAGAAAAAGCGTTTTGGGGGAAGATTTTGTCCCTCAGCGCACCCTAACTCAAATGTCTTAGATACTTAGCTTTCACATTTTTAAACTCCGTATAGTCCCTTTAAGGTTAGGATTCGGGTTAGATTGGATGAGTTTAAGCTCCACTGATCACCTGCCCCTCCCCCGGCTCCAGGGACAGCTTCATTTGGGTCGAGCACCGTCCCGTCAGGACCCCGTGAATCCACTTTTTAAAGGCCTGTGGTCCTAAACCTTTGATCAGCTGCAAAAACACTCTATTTAATTATGGTTTTCAATAAAAGCTTTGTGTCTGACTCACATTTCTTCTCGTTTCAGATTGAAGTTCAACCTTGTTTAGATCCGACCATGAGAAATGTGAACTTTGACCTTTTTCCAGCTGCTTTTAAACCCGTGATCAGGACACTGCAGACAATATAAAGACCGAGGTGAGTTTAAACATTTACCTGATTACTTCACGTGTTCTGACGTGTGTTTTGTCTTCATTGCAGTTTCATGTCTTCGCCACCGGGGGAATAAAAGTGCCCTTTTTTACCTCCGAGTCTGATTGATCAGGAATAAATGAACGAGTGAAAAGTGTAACATTTCGTTTTACTGCAGTTTTTTAATGATAATAATAATAATAATAATTCAGTGACGCGGGACATTTAGGTAGTTTTTCCAGAACGAGTAATAAAAAAGAGGAGTTAAACGGAAACGTATGGAGCGAAGTGAGAAACGCCGGCACGGCTCGGTTACAGTCCGACGGCCGTGAGAAATATCCCAAAGGAAAAATAAATAATGCTTCTTCTCGTCTGTGGATGAAGAGTGTCGGGAATGTTCCGCTCGTCTGCTTCTGAACTCCGCGCGAGACGACCCAGGACCAGCGTGTGAGGGACCTGGAAAGATCTCCGCCATTTTTCCCGTGATGCAAGTGAAAAAAAAATAATAATAATAATAAAAAGTGCCTCGTGGACAGATTTCTCGGCTGTGTCCGAACGTTCCCGCCGTGTGACTGTGTGGAGGTCACGTGTCCGAATGTGAAGAAGAAGAGTCGTTTCCCACAATGCATTCTGGGACGCGGGGAGGCCACGGAGCCGACGCCGTGAATGTGTGACGTGGGAGAAACCCTCCGTCAGGCCACCAGGGGGTGCTGCAGCGCCCTCAGCACCCTGGGTTCCCACGGCCTCGGCTCAAATGGTAAATGGGAGGGGGCGGGTCATATCGTTATCGCGATATCTGTTCCGCCCCATCAGAGCAGCAGAGACTCTGGCTGTCGGACACGTTGCTTAAAAAGTCAAATCAAAAGGAGGATTTAAATCATATCTGTGAGGGAATTAGTAATGGCGCTTAAAAGTCTTTTATCCGTTGTCAATTATATCGTCAAATATATCGTTATCGTGATATTTCTCTTTCATATCGTGCCCAAGTAAATAAATGGTCACTTTCTCTCAGCTCTGGTCCCTGAGCCGCAGTTTGGGAACCGCTGATTTAAAACTGAAACCTGGTTATTTCTATCTAACCGCTGAGACTTACGTGTTATTCAGAGAACTGCAGTTACTGAGCGTAACTAGTCCCGCCCATGAGAGCCGCGTGGATTCAACTTCCCTTTGAGACAAACACAACGGCTCTTTTCTGTTCACCCACATGATCTATACCTGAAGCATTAAGAGAAAAGGATCAGGGTTTCCGTTAGCCAGTTTGAAAAGCAAATGGCCGGTAAATATAATTTCCATCGGCCAAATAGGAGAAAATATGGAGAGAAAAAAGAAAAATAGATTAAATACAATATAAGTCGTGTCTAACAAAGTGTTTTTGAAGCAGGTCCGTCTGCGCAGTCACTGTGTCTGCGCAGACGGACCTTTGATGACTTTAGCGCTGTTGATTTGTCCCTCCATAATAATTCAGCGGTGAGAGACTTAGTCGCTAATCTTACACCTGGCCTGAAGTCACATTACAGGTGTGGAAGGGCATCCCACGCCGACCCTCGCCGCCGCGCCGCCGCGGTCGGAGCTGGATAAGGACGGTGATAAGATTGACCTCCTGAGTTAAGGTGCAGATACGTATGTGTGACGCCGCCGCTCTCCATCGTCTCCACGCCATGACTAGAGCGCTCGTGTAGCGCTCTGTCTATGACTAACCTGTACTGTAATTGATTATAATGTAATTGATTATAATGTAATTGATTATAATGTAATTGATTATAATGTAATTGATTATAATGTAATTGATTATAATGTAATGTAATTGATTATAATGTAATTGATTATAATGTAATTGATTACTTTTTAATGGCCGGTAATTCCAGTGAATGGCCGACGTTTTACGACCCAAAAAAAAAACAAGTCTAGCGGAACCTCTGGCATTGATTGTGGGCTCCTTTAGTTTTAACCAGCGATTTCAAATCTCACAGTTACTTGAATGCCTCACGGCGTTAGCCCGCGATGCTAACTGTTAGCTTAAACTAGCACTATAGAGTCGACCACAGTCCGGCACAATCGAGTAAAGGAGGAGTTCGGAGCGAGCGGGACATTCGGACACAGCCAATGTCTCCAAAGGTTTAAAACAGCGTGAAAGGTTCCCAGCCCGATCGATGCGTCAGATTTCTCCAAAATGGCGCCCGACACGACGAGCAGACCGTAAATCCCACATTGTTGCTGCAGAAGGAGCGGCAGTTCAGAAGCAGACTCCCCACACGGTCCCTTTGGTCCAGGAGGTAGACAGGAGACTAACAGTGATATGGTGAAGTGGTCGTCCCTTTCTGATGAGGTCACGTCCCGGTCCGTCAGTGACACTTCCTGGTTTGTACAGATCCGAGTCGGGAGTTTTGAGTCTGTGTTCGAGTCCTCTCCCGTCCCGTCTTCAGTCCGTCGTTGTGTCTCTGCGGGTTTTCACTCCCAGGGTTAGAAAAACCAGCGGAACGCCTCTCCGGCCGGGACAGACGGGGGGCGCTGTGGAGCAGAGCAGAGGGGACGGGTCAGTTTGGTATTTGTAAAAATGCTCCGACGATGCTTTCAAAGGGAAATGGGAAACTCGTTTATCTTATGAGCAGCAGAATAAATAACACATGTAGCAAAGAAAACTAAAAGCTAAACTACAACTACATTTATAAAACAACCCAGTAAAGAGGTCGCGTTCACCCAGTCATCGTGGCCTCTTGTCGATCTGAAAAGCTCTCAGCCCGACACTATTGTATTCATTATATTTCGTTATTATATAAATATAACTGTAGACAAGCGTTGGGCCTTTAGACGCCTTTGCACACGCCTCGGTCCATGTGCTCGCATTGACACGTGTCGCCCACACGCTTGTGTTTCCACTACACGACACAAACACAACAACCGCAGTTGTTGTGTTTGTGTCGTGTAGTGGAAACTGAACACAACGTCCTTCAACGTTTTTGTAACAGCGATGAGAACAATGTGGACAAATTATGGAATCATTCAGAGGAGCCGAGGCAAATACTGCAGGACAGAAGCAGCTAAAACATGATCTATGAAGGTAAGCTAATGTTATGCTAACGCCAGCTAAAGCTGCGCTAACAGCGGCTAAATGCTAATATGGGCAAAATCCCCTTTGATGATGTGAAATATTAACTCCGTATGACCTGCATGTTAATAGTGAGGGCTCTCTCTGGGTCTGTTCACGCCGCGTTAGCCTCAGTTTAGCTTTGGCCACGGCCAGAGCTCGGTCCTAAACTTACACCTGGTCTGGCCTCGTCAGTGGAAAAGCTCAACCGGGCCGACCCGGCCCTGGGCTGAGTAGTGTCTGCCAGTGGGAAACTGTTTTACCTCCTAAAGAATAACTGATCGAACATATTTGTAAAGTTCTGATCACTTTACGTTTATTAATCTATAACTGATGCTGTAAAAGCTCTGGGGCCGAATGAAGGTAGAAAGAGCTTTATACATTTACCATTTGTTTGCAAGAAAAGTCAAGACTTTATTGATCTTTTTCACTCACATCAGCCTCTTTTAAGAAAAGTCTCTTGGTATCGGATAATATCGGATATCAGCCGATACTCAAACCTCCAGTATCGGTATCGGGAAGCAAAGAAGCTGGATCTCTAGTTTTACTGTCTCTGGCAGATTTACATCTGTTTTAATGTTCCCCTTCTTTGCTTAAATACAATCCATGAATGAATGATTATGTCCTTTACCTGAATTCATGGATTTTAAAACCGAAATGGCAGATCTAATGGTGGACCTGTTTCCTCTGAGCTGGGAACGCTCTGACATTTGTGGAGCCGGAGGAGGAGCCGCCTGACGGAAAAACAATGGCGTGTTTGGGAGTTTGAGGTCGACTTCAAAAGACGGCAACGATGAGGCAAGAGGCGGCAACCGGCTTCACTCACACTGCAGCTTCTGGTATGGCCCGGCTCAGGCCTTTGTTTAGTCCTGCTTTAGTCCATGTTTAGTCCATGTTTAGTCCTGCTTTAGTCCATGTTTAGTCCCGGCTCAGGCCTTTGTTTAGTCCTGCTTTAGTCCTGCTTTAGTCCATGTTTAGTCCATGTTTAGTCCCGGCTCAGGCCTTTGTTTAGTCCTGCTTTAGTCCTGCTTTAGTCCTGCTTTAGTCCATGTTTAGTCCCGGCTCAGGCCTTTGTTTAGTCCTGCTTTAGTCCTGCTTTAGTCCATGTTTAGTCCTGCTTTAGTCCATGTTTAGTCCTGCTTTAGTCCATGTTTAGTCCCGGCTCAGGCCTTTGTTTTGTCCTGGTTTAGTCCTTTGTTTAGTCCTGCTTTAGTCCATGTTTAGTCCTGCTTTAGTCCAGGTTTAGTCCTGCTTTAGTCCATGTTTAGTCCTTTGTTTAGTCCTGCTTTAGTCCATGTTTAGTCCCGGCTCAGGCCTTTGTTTTGTCCTGGTTTAGTCCATGTTTAGTCCTGCTTTAGTCCTGCTTTAGTCCATGTTTAGTCCCGGCTCAGGCCTTTGTTTTGTCCTGGTTTAGTCCATGTTTAGTCCTGCTTTAGTCCATGTTTAGTCCTGCTTTAGTCCATGTTTTAGTCCTGCTTTAGGCCTTTGTTTAGTCCTGCTTTAGTCCTGCTTTAGTCCATGTTTTAGTCCCGGCTCAGGCCTTTGTTTAGTCCTGCTTTAGTCCATGTTTTAGTCCTGTTTTAGTCCATGTTTTAGTCCTGCTTTAGTCCATGTTTTAGTCCTGCTTTAGGCCTTTGTTTAGTCCTGCTTTAGTCCATGTTTTAGTCCTGCTTTAGGCCTTTGTTTAGTCCTGCTTTAGTCCATGTTTAGTCCTGCTTTAGTCCAGGTTTAGTCCTGCTTTAGTCCATGTTTAGTCCTTTGTTTAGTCCTGCTTTAGTCCATGTTTAGTCCCGGCTCAGGCCTTTGTTTTGTCCTGGTTTAGTCCATGTTTAGTCCTGCTTTAGTCCTGCTTTAGTCCATGTTTAGTCCCGGCTCAGGCCTTTGTTTTGTCCTGGTTTAGTCCATGTTTAGTCCTGCTTTAGTCCAGGTTTAGTCCTGCTTTAGTCCATGTTTAGTCCTTTGTTTAGTCCTGCTTTAGTCCATGTTTAGTCCTGCTTTAGTCCATGTTTAGTCCTTTGTTTAGTCCTGCTTTAGTCCATGTTTAGTCCCGGCTCAGGCCTTTGTTTTGTCCTGGTTTAGTCCATGTTTAGTCCTGCTTTAGTCCTGCTTTAGTCCATGTTTAGTCCCGGCTCAGGCCTTTGTTTTGTCCTGGTTTAGTCCATGTTTAGTCCTGCTTTAGTCCTGCTTTAGTCCATGTTTAGTCCCGGCTCAGGCCTTTGTTTTGTCCTGGTTTAGTCCATGTTTAGTCCTGCTTTAGTCCATGTTTAGTCCTGCTTTAGTCCATGTTTTAGTCCTGCTTTAGGCCTTTGTTTAGTCCTGCTTTAGTCCTGCTTTAGTCCATGTTTTAGTCCCGGCTCAGGCCTTTGTTTAGTCCTGCTTTAGTCCATGTTTTAGTCCTGTTTTAGTCCATGTTTTAGTCCTGCTTTAGTCCATGTTTTAGTCCTGCTTTAGGCCTTTGTTTAGTCCTGCTTTAGTCCATGTTTTAGTCCTGCTTTAGTCCATGTTTTAGTCCTGCTTTAGTCCATGTTTTAGTCCTGCTTTAGTCCATGTTTTAGTCCTGCTTTAGTCCATGTTTTAGTCCCGGCTCAGGCCTTTGTTTTGTCCCGGTTTAGTCCATGTTTCCTCCGTGTTTTAGCCCGGGTTTCCTCCGTGTTTTAGCCCGGGTTTCCTCCGTGTTTTAGCCCGGGTTTCCTCCGTGTTTTAGCCCGGGTTTCCTCCGTGTTTTAGCCCGGGTTTCCTCCGTGTTTTAGCCCGGGTTTCCTCCGTGTTTTAGCCCGGGTTTCCTCCGTGTTTTAGCCCGGGTTTCCTCCGTGTTTTAGCCCGGGTTTCCTGTGTGTCCAGCCGCAGAGGAACCGGCCCGGCTGAGACTTATTGCTGATCAATATTTCATCGACGCCGCGGTCGACCTCCGGGAGCGCGGCCATCCATCTGCGTCGCTAACGGCAACGAGACGCCCGCGCCGACACGAATTAGCGGCTCTAATCGGCCTAAACGGCGAGTAATTGGCGCCGCGGCGATAACTGCCACCGGCGCCGCGAGAGCCGGAGACGGATCGAGGGGAGAGAGATTCATTAAACACAGACGAGAGCGAGACGAGGATTCCCTCGGATTAGGAACCAGGGGTTTCTCCACGAACACGGGGCTAAAGCAGGCTAAACAAGGGGCTAAAGCAGGCTAAACACGGGGCTAAAGCAGGCTAAACACGGGCTAAAGCAGGCTAAACAAGGGGCTAAAGCAGGCTAAACAAGGGGCTAAAGCAGGCTAAACAAGGGGCTAAAGCAGGCTAAACAAGGGGCTAAAGCAGGCTAAACAAGGGGCTAAAGCAGGCTAAACAAGGGGCTAAAGCAGGCTAAACAAGGGGCTAAAGCAGGCTAAACAAGGGGCTAAAGCAGGCTAAACAAGGGGCTAAAGCAGGCTAAAGCAGGCTAAACAAGGGGCTAAAGCAGGCTAAACAAGGGGCTAAAGCAGGCTAAAGCAGGACTAAAGCAGGACTAAACCAGGACTAAACCCGGGCTAAAGCAGGACTAAACCAGGACTAAAGCAGGACTAAACCAGGACTAAAGCAGGACTAAACCAGGACTAAAGCAGGACTAAAGCAGGACTAAACCAGGACTAAACCAGGACTAAAGCAGGACTAAACCAGGGCTAAAGCAGGGCTAAAGCAGGACTAAACCAGGGCTAAACCAGGGCTAAACCAGGACTAAACCCGGGCTAAAGCAGGACTAAACCAGGACTAAACCCGGGCTAAAGCAGGACTAAACCAAGACTAAACCAGGGCTAAACCAGGGCTAAACCAGGACTAAACCCGGGCTAAAGCAGGACTAAACCAGGACTAAACCCGGGCTAAAGCAGGACTAAACCAGGACTAAACCAGGGCTAAACCAGGGCTAAAGCAGGACTAAACCAGGGCTAAACCAGGACTAAACCAGGACTAAACCCGGGCTAAAGCAGGGCTAAACCAGGACTAAACCAGGACTAAAGCAGGGCTAAACCAGGACTAAACCAGGACTAAAGCAGGGCTAAACCAGGACTAAAGCAGGGCTAAACCAGGACTAAAGCAGGAGTAAAATGTGTTTCCAGTTTTTCTGTCATTTCATGTGTGAGTGCTTTATATCTCTCCCTCTCTTCTCTCCCTCTCTCTCTGTGGGCCGTGTTTTGTGAATGAGTGTCTGGCTGATCTCCCGCAGCAGCAGGTCTGGCCTCCGCCGTGTTTCCCCCGCGGTGCACGCTGTGCTCCAGGCAAACGGCCGACTCGCTCGATACTCTCCCTCCTCCCTCCTCCCTCCTCCCTCCTCCCTCCTCCCTCCCTCCCTCCTCCCTCTCCCTCCTCCCTCCTCCCTCCCTCCTCCCTCTCTCTCTCAGTCTCACGCTTCACAGGAGGAAAGTCCGGGGCTCGTTCTGGCAAATAAAGCTCTCGTATCGCCGCGGCCGTAAGTGCAGCTTTAGCGGGTAATGGATTCACACGCCGCCAAAGCCAAGTCTGTTATCGCCGTTTTCAGCCTCTGCTCCGGCTGCTTTTCTCCAATAATTATTCAACGACGAAGCTGATTTATAAGAATGGGAACCGCTACACGATTAACAATTAAAGTATCGAAAAATATCATATTTTTAGATTTGAGTTTTGATGCTGTTGGTTCAGGAACAGGAAGTGACTCGGTTGTTTCAGCTCAAATAAAGGATACACTGAATAGAAATAAGGCCCAAGGCTAGATGTTCAAGCTTCAAGGCTTCACGAGCACCAGAACAGGACCCACTGATGTTCTCTCCCTCTCCTGGACGGTGTTTAACTCACAGTGGGAGGTTCGGTTTGTACTTTGTCCAGCCAAGGGGCCGCTTTCAGCTACATCTTTCCGTCTTTCTGTTTGGCATTTCTGAGACGTGAACCTACACACACCGTCACCAACACACGCAGCTGCTTCGAACCAAAACATCTGCACCAACTCCAAAACATCTGCACCAACTCCAAAACATCTGCACCAACTCCAGTCTCCCCCAAACCCAGAGGGAAAGAATTGACCTGAGCAAAAACAATGTGATTTTTGGATTCAGCATCACAACTGTCCAGTGCAACACGTAACCTCTTAACCCCCACAAAAAAAGAGCCACAATAAGAGGGAGACCGATTTTACAATATCGGCTATCGGCCAATATCGGCTATCGGTCGATCAGGTTTCACTAAACCATATATGGATATGCTGCATGTCATTTTGAAGCCCAGGACCTGGAGAATTCAATCACAAAATGCCGCGGCAATCAACAGTAAGCTAATGCTAATGCTAACGCTAATGCTAATGCTAACAGCAACTAATCAAAGCTGGGACAGAAACTATGATTGAATCACCAAAAGTAATAAAGTGACTGTGCATGTGCGTATGTTTGTGTCCACAGGGGGCGCTGTGGGCGTTTGTGCGTGTGTCCACAGGGGGCACTCTGAGTGTTTGTGTTTGTGTCCATAGGGGGCGCTCTGGGTGTTTGTGTCCACAGGGGGCGCTCTGAGTGTTTGTGTCCATAGGGGGCGCTCTGAGTGTTTGTGTCCATAGGGGGCGCTCTGAGTGTTTGTGTCCATAGGGGGCGCTCTGAGTGTTTGTGTCCATAGGGGGCGCTGTGGGTGTTTGTGTCCATAGGGGGCGCTCTGAGTGTTTGTGTCCATAGGGGGCGCTGTGGGTGTTTGTGTCCATAGGGGGCGCTCTGAGTGTTTGTGTCCAGAGGGGGCGCTCTGAGTGTTTGTGTCCATAGGGGGCGCTGTGGGTGTTTGTGTCCAGAGGGGGCGCTCTGAGTGTGTGTGTCCACAGGGGGCGCTCTGAGTGTTTGTGTCCACAGGGGGCGCTGTGGGTGTTTGTGTCCAGAGGGGGCGCCCTGAGTGCGTGTGTCCACAGGGGGCGCTGTGGGTGTTTGTGTCCATAGGGGGCGCTCTGAGTGTTTGTGTCCACAGGGGGCGCTCTGAGTGTTTGTGTCCACAGGGGGCGCTGTGGGTGTTTGTGTCCATAGGGGGCGCTCTGAGTGTTTGTGTCCATAGGGGGCGCTCTGAGTGTTTGTGTCCATAGGGGGCGCTCTGAGTGTTTGTGTCCATAGGGGGCGCTCTGAGTGTTTGTGTCCAGAGGGGGCGCTCTGAGTGTTTGTGTCCATAGGGGGCGCTGTGGGTGTTTGTGTTTGTGTCCACAGGGGGCGCCCTGAGTGCGTGTGTCCACAGGGGGCGCTCTCACCTCCAGCGAGCCGCCGCCGCTGCCCGGCTTCTTCTTCAGCTCCTCGCACTTCCTGAACTTGCAGATCTGGTGGCCCGTCTTCCTGTTCCGACACGAGGAGCAGACGCCGCAGTTGATGAGCCGCCTGCAGGGGGCGCACACGCCGCACCGCTTCCTCTTCCTCTTAGCGGCCGCGCCCGAGGAGGCCCCGCCCCCCGTCGCCGCCGCGCCCGAGGACCCGGCCCCCGTCGCCCCTGACGACGGCGAGGAGGAGGAGGGGCAGGGGGAGGAGTTCTGCTGACAGTCCGTGAGCGCGCGCTGGCCGCCGCCGCCCGTCATCTGGAACGCGCTCCCGGCGTCGCCCGACCCCATCGCCATGACGATGACCCCGGGAGGGATGCCCAGCGAGCCCAGGAAGCTCCCGCCCATGACCCCGCCCCCGTTGCCCTCCGATAGGCCCATCATGTCCGAGTGGGCGTGTCCCTGCTTGTTCAAACAGTCCGTCCCGTAGTTGGGCAGGAAGTTCCCGTTGCTCGGCGCCATGTGATGATGCGCCTGCGAACCAGGAAGTGCGCTCTTGTCGCCGCGTCCTGATTGGCTGTTTCCTGAAGCGTTCTGGTGCGCGGCCGAGGCCATGTGACCCGGCGGGGCGTGGTGCGGGCTGGGCTTCGGCCGCGTGCCCCAGAACACCGCCGCCGGGTTCATGTTCATGTTGTCGTGGCAACCCCAGGGCCCCGTCGCCATGGCGCCCAGCCGCGGCGGGAAGATGGGCGCGGCGGCGGCGAGGCGCGCGGCGAGTTTGGCCTGAGGGAAGTTGTTCATGTTCATGTTCACGTTGGTTTTGTAGAAGTTGGCGATGGACGAGCGATAGCGATCCATCTCTGAGTAGTCGAGCATCGGGGCCAGACCGGACATCTGCGAATAAACGGTAATATATTTAAATATAATTACGGAATAACCGAGTAATCGAGCATCGGGCCAGACCGGACATCTGCGAATAAACGGTAAATATAATTAAATATAATTACGGAATAACCGAGTAATCGAGCATCGGGGCCAGACCGGACATCTGCGAATAAACAGTAAAGAGGTCCTCTTACTGAACACGAGTCACCGTGGCCTCAGTGCGAGGCCCCTCGGAGCAAGAGGATGGAGATGGGAGGGGCTTACAGTGAGGTCGCTTGAAAATCAGGAAGAAAAACGACTGGATATTTTCATCTGTTTTCGATCAATATTGTATTTTCTAACCATCAAAGTGATGAAGTCTGACATTATTATAAAATGATCGAATACAGATTTCTGCTTTTACGATGTAAATCAATGTAAATCAATGTAAATCAAACCATCTGGATTGACCTCTCAGGCGGGGCGCGGCGCTCACCTGTCCCTGCGCCGCGTATCCATGGTGATTGGGGTGATGGTGCGAGGGGGCGGAGCTTCTCTGCAGCATCGAGGAGA
Source organism: Proterorhinus semilunaris (assembly GCA_021464625.1). Classification (NCBI taxonomy): domain Eukaryota; kingdom Metazoa; phylum Chordata; class Actinopteri; order Gobiiformes; family Gobiidae; genus Proterorhinus; species Proterorhinus semilunaris. The sequence goes on along the minus strand of CM038364.1, from coordinate 22,019,165 downwards.
GGTCAGTGTCCATGCACACGCCGCTGCTCATCCCGGACATCACAGGCGCCACCTACAGACTGACAGGTGACACTGCGCGTTAGCGTTTCACCCGAGATACTTCAATATTTCCGTATCTTTTACTTTATTTGCCCATTTGGTGCCGATTCTGTTGAAAATGTTCAGAACAAAAACAAAATTGTGAATTGCCTACAATAAGTTAAAGGGATATTTGAGGATTTTCGACTTAGGCCTCATTTCCTAGTTTTCCAGAGTGTTAAATTCATGCAGTTCTTATATTTGAAGAGTTTAGCGGCGCTAGGCTAATGCTAGGCTAGTGCATGTCTATGGTATCAGTTAGCCTGCATTAAAAACTAAGCTCTTCAAATATAAGAACTGAATGAATTTAAGAAAAAAATATCTCCAGACGTCAACAAAACTCTGGAAAACTAGGAAATGAGACCTTATGTCAAAAATCCTGAACTATCCCTTTAACTGAGCACATTTTACCCGTAACTAAATATCTAGAAAGATGCTTAACCTGAGAGCTTACAGCCTACAGGCCAGTGTGGCACCTCATTTGAAAGCTAAGGCCAACAAAACTGATCTAAGTTAGACATTTAGTTTTTTAATGCAACTGATCAAGCCACAAAAACGTGAGCGTCAGCACGAGGAGGAAGCTTAGATCAGTTTCAGATTTGGTCCTCAAAGCCCCCGGGGCGACCTGCAGGAGCCGTGAGCAGTGTGGGCCGTCTGCAGATGTGAGGCCAGGCTGACGGTCAGTAACACCTGGCAGGGGGATTCACCCATTGTACATGTTTTCCGTGGTAGGGGAAACCGGAGGAAACCTACACAGACACGGGGAGAACATGCGAACTCCACAGAAACTCCTCCGGGCGGGAGTCGAACTCAGGACCTCCTGCTCATGAGTTAGGAACCCTCCTGTGATAACAGTCACGAGGCCCAGATCAGGGGAAGATCTTACTACAAGGAAACTGTTTAAATGTCGCCTTGTTTTGTTGACATTGAAAAACTCAATAAACCATGTTAGTGATAGCTGTGTTTCAGGTCACACCACAGCGCTCTAAAGGCCGACGCTGTTATACGGAGGAAACATTATTTAGTTTTTGAGGAGATGTTTGGTCTTGTCCAGAGAGATCGTGGACCCAGTGACTGAAACTAATGATCATTTTTGTAATTCATGCATTTTCTTTTGAGCTACGGGAAAACTGGCTCCTCCCCCCCCCCGCTGGGTCCGATGACATCATCACATTCTAGAACCTGCGGCCCAGCGATAGGACATTAACCTCTTAACCCCGAAAAGCCTCTGGAACGAAGTGAAGCGAACGAAAAGGAAAACGAAAAGTGACAAAAGAAAACCCGCGACGACAACACGGCAGCAACGGATCCATTTAGATCCGTTTTGTGGGTCTTAGCTTTCAAATGAAGCCTGACCCATAGGCGTTACACTGGACTGGAGGGGGAAAAAAGAGAGATTAGAAAGAAAAAAGCTCCAGTATATTGTTCAGTGCGAGTTGGAGATGCGAGAAATGCCCTTGAAATGACAATCCTCCAGATGAATCTATGCTGAGGCATTTGCGTCAGTGAAGTAACGCGTTACTCTGAAGATCAGGGATTAGACTGACGGTTCACGTGCTAAAACTGAACACACAGAAGACACATCTGCACCCGCTCCCCCGCGGGCCTCCAGTCCTCCCCGCTCCTCCACATTGTTTACCCCGGAGCCTCGGCCACATTCTTTGGCCAAATCCCTCGGCAAAAAAAATAAAAAAAACCCGGCGCTAAACCTCCCGAAATCCCGCCTCCCCTCTGACCTTTCCGCCTCTTTAGCCTCTTTATCCCGTTATCGCGTCCCCCCCCCCCGTCCCCCCCCACCCTCCCCGTCACCCCCCGCGGTCACACCTTTAGCAATTAGCATCGTTCAACCTGCCAGATCCGCGTCACCTTCCGTCTCCCTCCGCCTCCGGTGTGTGCGTAAAAGAGCGCGCAGCTGCAGGATGTGTGTCAAGGCGATCGCCCCCCCCCCCCACCCCTCTTCCCTCCTCCCCCTCCCCCCTCCTCCCTCCCCTCCGCGCTCCCTAAACCCCTCCGCTCCCTCGAGGCGTAACTAATTACCCTGTCTGGTCAAGCGGCCCCGACGCGCGGGAGAGAAGGTCACCACCGCCGCCGCCACGCCGCGCCGCTCGCTTTTTTTCCCACGACACGTCGCGGCGAGTGCGCGTATTTTTTCTTTTTTTCTTTTTTCCTCCCCTCCTTCTCTCCTTCCCTCCTCTCTCTCTCTCTCTCTCTCTCTCTCTCTCTCTCTCCTCGTTTCCTTTTCACCCTCCAGCAAAGGAAGGACGGAGGAAGAGAAATGAAAGCAACAAGGGACGCGCGGGGAGCGAAAAAATAAAATAAAAAAAAAAAAAAAAAAGGTCTTAAGCGATAAAACGCGCGCATGCACAAAAAAAAGAAAAGAGAAAAGAGACACAAAAAAGAGAGAGAAAGGAAAACAAAGATGGTGGTTTTGGAGCGTGTTGTTACGACTTACCTACCGACCACCACGAGGCACAGGAGGGGAGACCGTCTGGGAATTAGCCCGCCACGGATCATGGCTGGCGGGGAGAGGGAAAGAAGCGCAGAGGAAGAGGAGAAGAAGGAAAGGAAGAGGAAAGGAAGGAGGAGAGGAGCGGAGCGGCGAGAGAAATGAGGAGGAAGAAGAGGAGGAGGAGGGGGAAATAAAGCGAAAAGGGGGGCGCGCGAGGGGGGCTTTAGGAAACAGAGGGGGGTGCGCCGCGCGAGGAGGGATAATCACCTGGGTTTGGCACGAGCGCGGAGGGAGGAGAGGCGGCACGAGAGCGCGGAAGGAGGGGAGGGGGTGTGGGAAATTAACGCGAGGAAACGAGCGAGGAAAGGAAGGAAGGATGCATGCACGCGCCTCGGGGGAGGAGGAGGGAGGGGGGCGGCGGGGAGGGGGGGGGGGGGTGAGGTTATGATCGCGACACGCGCACAGTCAAGCGGTGAGCGCCAGGGAGATGGATGCGAACACACACGGAGCAGCGGCGGCGGCGGCAGCGTTTAGGGACCGAGCGCAGCGGCCATTTTTACCGCGGCTTTTTATAGAAACACAGAAGTCAGAGCCGCCGCCGCCGGTACCCAGCAGGCAGCGCGGCCCCGGGGCGCAGAAACACAGGCCAAATATAGACTTTTACGAGGAAAACGATAAATAATGTGAGATTAGGGGCAGAACGAATAGATAGATAGATAGATAGATAGATAGATAGATAGATAGATGAATAAATAGATAGATAGATAGATAGATGAATAAATAGATAGAAAGATCGAAAAACGCAACAAAATGTGCCGGGAGAAAAACAACAATAAAAATGCAACAAAAACACGACAAAAAAGTGTCGATCGGTTTTGTAGGTCTTAGCTTTCAAATGAGGCGTCACCCTGGGCTATAGGCTGTAACCTTTTAGATTGGAGTAAAACTGGAGAAAATGTGCTCGGCTAAGGCGGGGGGGGGGCGGGGGGGGGGGAACTCGCTCTCAGCATTTGACCCGTTGGCCGCTGGGGCGACCTGCGGGAGCTTTGAGCAGTGTGGGCCGTCCCCAGATGTGGAGCCGCAGGCTGACGGTCAGAAACACCTGGCTGGAGGATTCACCTATTGTACATGTTTTTAGTGGGAAACCAGAGGAACCCACGAGGAGACCATGCAAACCCCGCACAGAAAGGCCCCGTCCCAGGTGGGAATCGTACCCACTGTGAAGCACGAGCACCAACTGCTGAGCCACCGCGCACAAACATGTGATAAAGAAAACGCCGTCACATTAAGGTCCCGACGATTCATCGATTCATCGGGAAAATCGTCATTAGTATCGTCATAGAAATCGAACATCTTTTGTCACGGCAACCTCCCCCTCTCTCGGTACAGCTGTGTTTTTCTGTTCCGCATGGAGGTTCAGCTGATTTATGTTTTAGCAGCTTATGAGATAAAGACGTTCGAGACCTTCACGTTTGTTCCTCTGAGACACTGAGGAGGCGCTAAACGAGGAGGTATCCAGACGAGACTCGCAGCTGAGCCACACATGCCTCCTATTGTTCCGGCTAACGGGCGTTCACGGAGAGATGTAACATTTATCTCACTTGGATCTGGTCGTGGGGTCACGGGGTCGTGGGGTCACGGGGTCGTGGGGTCACGGGGTCGTGGGGTCACGGGGTCGTGGGGTTACGGCCAGGTGATCAGTTAAAGGCCCGGTGCATCATCATCATCATCCTCCTCATCAGGGGCGTCCTCCAGCATGTGCTCTCTCTCTCTCTGCTGTGGGCAGTGTGGGAGCTGCTGGCGCTGGCGGCAGCTCGCCGTCTGCCGCGCCGCGATTGGCTCGGAGGGAGGTGAGCGGCGGCGGCTGATTGGACCCGAGCCAACGGGACCATAAGGAGCAACATTACTCACTCAGCGCCGAGGAAAACACCGCGGCCCGCCAGAGACGGGACGACACCGCGGCCCGCCAGAGACGGGACGGGCTCCACACCGCGGCCCGCCAGAGAGTCTGATGGCGGAGGGAAAAAACTGTTCAAGTGGCGGGAGGTCTGGGTCTGGATAGACCGTAGCCTCCTGCCTGAGGGGAGAGGGGTGAATAGTCCGTGTCCAGGGTGAGAAGGGTCAGCTGTGATCCGACCCACACGCCTCCGGGTCCTGGAGGTGAACAGGTCCTGGAGAGATGGAGCTCACAGCCAATCACCTTCTCTGCAGCACGAAGAGGAGGTGAGGATGAACCACACGGTGATGGAGGAGGTGAGGATGGACCACACGGTGATGGAGGAGGTGAGGATGGACCACACGGTGATGGAGGAGGTGAGGATGGACTCGATGATGGTCGTGTAGAACTGCACCAGCATCTTGGTTGGCAGCTTAAGTTTCCTCAGCTGCCGCAGGAAGAACATCCTCTGCTGGGCCTTCTTGATGAGGGAGCTGATGGTCGGCTCCCACCTGAGGTCCTGGGTGATGGTGGTGCCCAGGAAGCGGAAGGAGTCCACGATGGAGATGGGGGTGGGAGGGTCTGTCAGGGCGATGGGCGAACCTGAGACCGAGAAATGTTCCACCTGCAGTGCATTTTCTCCAGTTCAGCTTTACTCAAATCTTAAAGAGTATAACCTGTAGGCCAGTGCAACGCCTCATTTGAAAGCTAAGACCTGCAAAACTAAGATTTGTGCCGTTTTGTCGCTCTTTATTGATCATCAATCCTCGAGCAAACAGCCGCACTCAGGTTCGTCTCCACGTCACATTAATTATGAGTAAAACATGAAATGTGGAAACAGAAGAATTGAGTGGAACATTTTAACTGAAGACACAGACACTTCATTCTGACATTACTCAAGTAGAAGTAAAAAGTACTGTGTGAAAAAACTCTTAACCCTCGCCTCAACCGGGCACATTTTCCTCCAGTTCAGCTTCACCCAAACCTGAAAACGTCTTGACTGGAGCTTTAGGCCAAAGTAACGCCTCATTTGAAATCATCAAAAGTGAAATAACATTTATCCTCATGTTTCAAAAAAAAAAAGTTCGTATTTTTGACGCTTTTCTGTTGCTTCTTTGTCGCTTTTAGATTTGGGTAAAGCCACACTGGACAACATGTGCTTGCTTCAGGTGAGGGTTAAGAGGTTACATCATTAATCTACGCAGAGAAGTTTAACCCTTAAACACTTCCTTTTGTGGCCACAAGAGGGAACCAAAGACATCGGCTCCACGCGTCCTTTTCTGCTTCTCCACATCTCGCAGACTTCCTTCCTTTTGTGTTATTTTCTGGCTCCACTTTAACCAGAAGGAGCGGCGTTAAAACATCACACACACGGGATCTTTCAGCACCAGAAACTTTTATTGAAGCTTTTTTCCAACAGCGTCGTTTGAAGCTCGGGGCAAATCTTCACATTTTCTCAACGACTTCCTTCCGGTGGATGCGCAGGTCCTCGCGCCCGCCGTTTATTTATTTATCAAACCAGTCATGAAAAAACATTCATCGTACAAACATTTTACAGTACAAAACGATAAATTAACTTCTTGATCAGCGTTAAGAGTTTGGTTGGCAACAAGACGACGACTCAGGGATTTAATCTGATAATAATCATCATAATAATAATGGGCAGAGCCAGGTTTAAACGTGTGGTTTTATTTGTGACAGATTAGAAACAACGATTTGTTTTGGAGTTGTGGATCTGGTTTAGTTTTTGAATTAAATTATTAAAACGTTGGCTTGTTTTTAGAGTTCAAAGATCAATAAATCTGAGGAATTGGAAATGTAAAAGTCCCTGTGGAAAAAGCTTCCAAATGGGGACGGGTATCGTTATGGATTTATCGATCCAGTACTTTAACGAAGCGCTTAAAGGGGAAAACAAACAGAGCAATGTAGCCTCGGCCTAGATTTGTTTTTATTACACATTTAAGCTACATTTGGACCCAATTTATTTGTAATAAGTGCGGACACTTAATGTGGGAGGTAAAGAAACAGATAATACGGGAAAACTGTGGCCTGCTCCTTTGAATCTTTTACTACATAATAAAGATTTCATTTCGTTATGAGATCTGTTCTGAGCTCAGACGAGTGGATGCGTAGCGGTCTGGCCTTCACGCGTGCGCTCAGTCACGCACAAAGACCAGAGATGTTGTTAGTGTTTAGCCTCTCCTGCTCTATGGGGCCAAGCGGGGGTGAAGTTAGAAGCGACCGAGCTCTGAAATACGGTGAGAAGTTACAGGATCCAAGTCTAATCACTCAAAGTTAAACGTTTGGCCCCATAGAGGAGGAGAGGCTGAATGCGAACGTCTTTGGTCTTTGTGTGTGACTGAGCGTGAAGACCAGACAGCTACGCATCCACTCGTCTAAGCTCAGAACAGATCTCAGTGTGGCCTGTTCCTTTAAGAGCGATGAGGCTCCTCTGTCCAGGTGGCCCCGGGGCACACGTGGCCTCGGGGCCGACACGAGACCGGGTCTCAGGACCACGCCCGGCTTCCACATCTGTAACGTGTGGAGTCTCACGGAGCCACTAAAGTGCAGATGTTGTTAAAGTTTGCAATAGATGCATTTAAAAATATGTTCAAGGAGATGAAGGAAGATAAAAAAAACATAACTTGTATGTTGAAATAAAAAAATAAAATTGTTCAAATTATTGATTATTTTAAAACCAAAGAGTCACAAATGTGTCGCCGTGTTGGTTCTGGATTTCCACCGCGTGTTCATATGAACGTACGATCCTGCAGAACAACATGAACACGGATGAATAAATAAATAATAACAGAGTCCCTCTGTCTGCACATGCGCCCTGTGTTTGCTCCCCCCGTCTTTAGCCGCTCTGTCTCCCACAGAGGAAATGACCATATTTGGATCACAGCGTCATCTCGGTCACAGCCTCTCCTGCTACACGTGGATACCAAACATGTCAGTGTGAATGAATGAGCGCGGGAGTCGGAGTCACTTCCTGGATGAATCTCAGAGAATAAACATCGTAAACAGAAAGTCTGAAGTTCAAATAGATTCACAGCGTTGTTAAATAAATCCTGTTTTTAATCCGTCAAAATGAAAGTCCTGAGTTTGTTTCCAACCGAACCGACGCTCTGATCACTTCACGTCCTCCGCGCGGTTCCTCACGTCCAGCCCGAGGTCGCCGCGCCTCAAACTCCCCTCGCCCGTCGGCAGCGCCCCCTCGCCGGACGCCGCCAAGTCCGACAGCAGGTCCGCGGTTTTGGCGTTGAGCTCGGCAAGGAAGGAGTCCGAGTCGGGCGTGGACCGGCGCCCCGGGGACGCCCGGCGCTGCGTCCGGACCGAGGCGTTGCTCGCGGAGCTGCTCTCCGTGTCCCGCAGCAGCAGCAGCGAGTCGGCCACGTCCCGGTGCGTGTCCAGGTCGTGCAGGGTGCGGGGGGCGTCCGGGTCCTCCGCGGGGCTCGAGGCGCTCCGGGGCCACTTTTTCCTGCTCTCCTTGAGCTGCAGGAACGGCGGCAACGTGGACGGGTAAAACGTGGACCGGAACCCGTCCCCACCCTCGAGCTTCCCCGAGATGGAGCAGCTTCTAAAATGGTTATCGTGCGGGAAACTGGGGGTGGAGGTGGAGGGGCGGTCGGGTTTGTGGGTAATCCCGTCCAACACGCTCAGAATGCTGTTGAGGAGTTGCCGATCGGCGAGTTCCGGGTTCTCGAACGCTTCTGGAAAGTCCGTCCGACCAGAAGAACTGGCCTGATCTTCTAAAAGTTGTAGCTTCCCCGAGTCTTTGGACGACGACTCCTCCTCCGCCCCGGGACGTCCCACCCGCTCCACGTCCACGTCCGTGCTGCAGTCGCTGCTGTTCTCCAGGGAGATGGGATCCGTGGAGCGGTCCCTCCGAGGAGCCGACGCCTCGGACTTGTCGGACTCGCGGTCCAGGATGTCCACGGGGAGCTCGCCGATGTCCCCGCCGCCCAGGGACGGGTGGACGAGCGGGAGCGCCGGGAAGTGGCAGAAGTCCACGGTCCGCTGGGAGCCGAAGGGCGAGCTGCAGACGCTGCTGCTGCGGGCGAGGCCGCCGGCGCTGTCGCTGTCCAGGGTGATGACGAGCGGCGAGCTGAGGGGAGAGCGGACAGGTTACACTTCCCTTTACCCTTTACCCTCGCCTTTAGAGAGCTGAGGGGAGAACGGACACGGTTACCCATCCCTTTACCCTTTACCCCTTTACCCCTTTACCCTCACCTTTAGAGAGCTGAGGGGAGAGCGGACAGGTTACACTTCCCTTTACCCTTTACCCCTTTACCCCTTTACCCTCACCTTTAGAGAGCTAAGGGGAGAGCGGACAGGTTACACTTCCCTTTACCCCTTTACCCTCGCCTTTAGAGAGCTGAGGGGAGAACGGACACGGTTACCCATCCCTTTACCCCTTTACCCTCGCCTTTACCCTCACCTTTACCCTCACCTTTAGAGAGCTGAGGGGAGAGCGGACAGGTTACACTTCCCTTTACCCTTTACCCTCACCTTTAGAGAGCTGAGGGGAGAGCGGACAGGTTACACTTCCCTTTACCCTTTACCCTTTACCCCTTTACCCTCACCTTTAGAGAGCTGAGGGGAGAGCGGACAGGTTACACTTCCCTTTACCCCTTTACCCTCGCCTTCCCTACGCCTTTACCCCTTTACCCTCGCCTTTAGAGAGCTGAGGGGAGAACGGACACGGTTACCCATCCCTTTACCCCTTTACCCTCGCCTTTACCCTCACCTTTACCCTCACCTTTAAAGAGCTGAGGGGAGAGCGGACAGGTTACCCTTTACCCCTTTACCCTCGCCTTCCCTACGCCTTTACCCCTTTACCCCTTTACCCTCGCCGTTACTATTAGTTAGCCAGATACTAAATCTAACGGTTGAAATGAAACACCAAACTTTCACGTGTGACTCTAGAGTACTGTTACATTTTTATCAATATCGATACCTGACCGATACCTGACCGATACCTGACCGATACCTGACCGATACCTGACCGATACCTGACCGATACCTGTGCTACATTATTTGTCATAAGAAAATAGATTCATGTTAATTTATTCTTTTTCCTTCCATTGAATGTCGTTGCATTTTGGAAAATGAAACGTCCTTTACTTTATTTTACTTTATAGTTTGTACCTGGAGATCAGACTTTACTTTATAGTTTGTACCTGGACATCAGGCCGTGGCGCTGCTGGCGGCGGCGGCGGCGTTTGGGGGGCGGAGACACCGTCCCCTCGTAGATGATCTCCACACTGGGACTGCGCTCTCCTCGGCCGCTGGACACACGGGACAAAAGCACCGGTCAGACCTTCAGACGTGGCTAAAGCGCTCGGGCTCATTACATCAGGGTCTAGCGGAGGCTCCGGCTTTACCCCAATCTAAAAGCTTCTGGGAAAAAGCATCAACGTGGAGACGAACACCAGGATGAAAAAGTCAAGCCTCGTCCTCCCGTCAGAAAGACCTTCTGACGGTTAGAGCTCGTGCTTCACAGTTAGAAGGTCCTGGGTTCGATTCCCACCTGGACGGGGCCTTTGTGTCTGTGTAGGTTTCCCTACCACTAAAACATGTACAATAGGCCAGGATGAATGTGAGAGTGTTTTTATCTGATTGGTTAAACACTCGGGCACAGAGTCACATGACTGGGGTTACGTGTCGGTCGCCTCGAGTTTATAAATAAATAAGGATTGATTGAAAAAGTAACAAAAACACGGCGACAATGTGACAAAGTTATGACGACTTAGGGCTTAGCTTTCAAATGAGGTGTTGTTGCTTTAGGTTTGGGTAAAGCAGAACTGTAAAGACTGACCTCTCTCCGCTCTCCCTCCGCTGCCTCTCCCTCCGCCGCCGCCGCCTCTTCTCTCTCTCCTCTTTCCTCGCTCTCTCCAGGTCTCGGGCTTTAGTCCGGCCCCTCCCGTCGCCGTGACGACTGCCCCCGCCCCCCCCGGGCTTCCACGTGGGGTCGCCGGCGTCGCAGTCCAGATGGCGGCTCTTGTACTTCCTCTTCCCCCCGGGTTTCTCCGTCGCGTCCGTCTTCCCGTCGTCGCCGCTCGGCCTCGGGGGCGGGGTCGCGATGGGCGCCCGGGAGGAAGGGGAGGAGCCGAAGCAGGAGGAGGAGGTGGAGGACGGCGGCGTGGACGGGCAGGAGGAGTTGAGCGGCGACACGGACAGCGAGTACCCGTGCGCCCAGTCGCTGTCGGAGGCGGGGCTGGAGCGCGAGGGCGAGCGGGAGAAGCGGCGCGAGGCCGACAGCGCCGACGAGCCGCCGCGGAGACGTCGGTTCCGGCGCTGCTCGCGTTTGTGGCGCCGGGACTCGCCGCGCTCGTCCCGCGGGGGGCTCTGCGTGAGGCTGCGCTCCGGGCTGAGGCGGTGGGACAGCGAGCGGGACGGCTGGGCGTCGGCCATCGCCTCTGGACACAAATGATACACAACAATTTAAACAACACATCCCAGACCTGGAGCCGCCAAACGAGAGCGGCCATCTTTAAAAGTCTAGGAATCGAAAGCCAAGTATCGTTAAAGTACCGATAACCTTTTTTTTTTTTTTTTTTACGGTACCCAGCCTTATTTGAGACTAGGAGTGACAATATATCGATTTTCCGATATATCGCGATATTCTGCAGGACGATACTTTTTATTCCGATATCGATACTTTTAATGACGTCATGCATATTAATGAGCAACGTCATGCATACTAATGAGGCAGCAGGGCTTCACAGTCAATAAAGGCCAACAATGATCAAGATTTCAGTCAGACCAGCAGGGGGCAGCACTACAGTTTTAAGCACTTGGACCAAACACTGTCACACAAATAAATGACTTTTAATGATAGTTTTTATGATTATAAAGAAGATTAATTTGGGGTTGATTTATTACTTTTTAAACAGGACTGTGGTTTCTTTATTTAAATGTAAATAAGTCACTGACAGATCTATAGTGTGGGATCATTTATAAACGTCATACAAAGCACATGAAAGTAAATGTAAATGATGAATAACATGTAGTATGTTAAAATAAAGGTTAAAAGTAGCATGTTTTTTTAATTTTTATCGTGATGTATCGTAGCTTATTTTTGTGAGTATCCCACCCGTATTTGAGACTCGTGGAAACTCATCAAGTCTTTGGTGATAATGAGACGTATGATTTATTAAATCCCGTGCATTAGATGAAGGATTTCGTTGGTTGTGCAAAAAGAATAAAATCGACAGAGGTTTAGTAAAAATAAAAAGCTCATTTTAATCAAGGCCGAACACATCGGGAGAATTTAGGTTTGAAAATAAGTCTGGCTTTTTTATTTGCAATACTTGCCCTAAGGACTACAGCTTTTCTTTTCCCCATTATGGTCCATTTTCTGACGCAGTTCCAGCGCCATCTGGTGTTAGCTCTGGGTAACACAGGCTGGACACACGTGAGCAGCTCGTACCTTCTCCGCAGGGCGTGGAGGCCGTTGGTAAACTCGGCTCCGGCTGTTTATCCTCCGTCTCCTCCTTCTCCACTGTCCTTCCTTTCTCTCCGTCCATCGTCTCGGCCTCCTTCTTCTCTCCCTCCTCTCCTCCCGTCTCCTTCTCCTTCTTCTTCTCCTTGTCCTCGTCCTCGTCCGACGACAGCTGGACCAGTTCGGGCGTCCGTTCCGCGATGGGTTTCTTGTAGCCGACGATCAGACACTCTTCCTCCGCCTCCTCTTCCTCGCCCCATGGCCGCGGCGACGACAGCGGCGTCCTCGTCTGATTGGCCGACTCCGGGGGGGCGGGGCTGAAGCCGGACAGGTAACAGGAAGAGTCCACGGCGGTGTAGGAGGGGCCGGGCGTCTCGTCGTCCCAACCTGAGAGGGACGACCAGGTGAGATATTTGAATATTGTACATGTTATGTTTTATTTTCATGCCCCTGAGCCTTGAGCTGCAAATATACTTTTAAACTCATTTACTTTAGTTCAGCTCAGAAACGAGATACAGATGCTGCGAGAAGCAAAGAGGCCGAGGAACATACTGAGCAGGGAGGTCAAGATTAACCGAGGCCTGGAATTTTTCAAAGGGAATTAACAGGAATAAAAGGGGAATTAACAAAACTGAAGGACATTTGATCTGAGTTATTATACACTGAAATATCTATCACAGCAGAGGAAAAGAAAGAAATCATGATTGTGATTTTCTTTCTGACACCAGGACGGTGTTTTTGAAGAAGAGCTTTTGCAAATGGAATAATGGACTCGCTCGGTTTGGATTCATCTTACTCATATAAACGGTTTTACAATATTACATTGCTTTAAAAGTCTATCATTTAGGTCAGTTCTGTGTGAGACACAGGCCCCGCCCACTCCTCAAACGTATTGATCTGAGTCAGAGACAAGTTTAACCTGCAGTGTTCCCCCTGGCCGCCCCGCCCTCAGCGCCCCCCGCCCTGTCCGGACAATAGCCTTTAATTATTCAGCGATAATCACCGATTGTTAAAACGAGCGTCTTTAGCAAATCCGTTCCGTAAATCCATTCCGGTTTTTGTTTTATGGGTTACTACGCTTGATCAATCCAGTCTTTTTACGGATCCAGTCCGCGTTTTGCACTCAGTCACCCAGACCTAGCCTGGTGAGACCAGAATGATTCCCCTCTGTATTTTTTTATCCAGCGGGGGATCAGTCTGGTCACCCAGTCAACGCTCGCGCCTTCCGCAAAATTAATCCGTTCACGTCCAATCTGAATCGTTTATTTGCCGTGACGTGTTGTTAGCGAGCAACGTCACTCACGGGACGCGGAAGTCCCTCAATAACAATCTACGAACGATGCACGAAAGAGAGAAAGCGTGTCTCCAGTCGGCGGTAAATGACCAAAAAACACATCGACAGTAGGTGAGTTTCGTTATTCATAATCCTGCGCAAATATTAACGCAAAACCGCTAATAACACCACATCAACAGCAGACGCCCGCCCTTCGCTGATTGGTTTACTCCACTTCCTGTTTGCTTGCGTATCTACCGCTGTGGGAAATGGATTCGACGCAGGGGTGACCAGACTCACCGGCTGGTACAGCGGTGAGTCTGGATTTTTCCAGGCTAACCCAGACCATGCGCTCGTGTTTATTTGAGGCTGTGCCAGAAAAGATAGGAGACACGGGAGAGACGGGAGCTGTACGTTTAACTAGAGCGATTAGATGACAATAAAATTAACATTAAATCCCTTTGGCACTTTGTAAATAAGAAAATCCAACCCAAGCTGAATGAAACAGTTGAGTTTAGCCTAAACTGTTTGGGTGAAGCTGCGTCTGTTTCACATGAAGTCACTGAACTTAGCCTTAAATGCTGATTTTGGCTCCTCTCGTTTTACGCAGAACACAGACTCATAAACTGGAACTCACTGATAAATATTAAACATGAATATGAGGAAAATCCAAAACACCCGGACGCTGCGCTAATCACGCACGCTCAAATATTCACACAAAAAAAAGGTCTCTCTTGGCTCTCATGGGTCCGTTCGTCCACACTGACCACACCGTCCACACTGTCCACACTGACCACACTGAGCACACTGAGCACACTGTCCACACTGACCACACCGTCCACACTGTCCACACTGACCACACTGAGCACACTGAGCACACTGTCCACACTGTCCACACCGTCCACACTGACCACACTGTCCACACTGAGCACACTGTCCACACTGACCCCGCACGAGAGCGCAGGTGTGGGATCTTGTAACACGTTTGTTGTATGTACTAAAACACGTATGAGCAGTGTGACCGACCTGACAGGCTGGTGGGCTGGTTGTCGGGCGCCGGCCGCGCTCCTCTCTCGCGCTCCTCGTCCTCGGAGATGGCGATGACGGCGCTGCTGTCGGAGCTGTCGATCCTCTCGAAGTTGAAGGCGACCTCGGGCGGGTCGTAGGCGGCCTGTAGGTCGTAGCTCTCCATGTTCAGGGGCGAGCGCGCGAAACTGACCAGCTCGTGCAGGAACTGGTCGGTGCGCGCCAACAGGAACGGCCGCAGCTCGTCGGCCGCGGGCGCCAGGTCCTCGAGGCCCAGGCGGGCGAGCGCGTTCAGAATGAGCCGCACCACGATGGAGATGAGCGGGTCGTGGGCGCCGTAGAGCACCGTGAGCTCGCGCCTCAGCCACGGCCGCAGTCTGTGCAGGTTGGACGGGTTTTGGCAAAAGCTCTCGGCGGACACGGCCCTCTGCGGCTGCTCGTGGTTGCCCCGGGCGACGCCTCGGACGCGGATGCCGCAGCGATAGAGTCCGCGCCGCAGCGCCACCATGTCCCGGTCCCGCAGCGGGCGCACGGTCCCGCCCTCGCGCTGCAGGCGCTGCCTCGCCGCCAGCTTCGCCAGCAGCCTGCGAGTCTCACGGGTGTTCCCCACAAAGGGGGGCATGTTCCCGGCCGGCCCGAGGCCCGTCAGCCCCTCGAACACGATCCCGCGCTCCGTCAGGTCGTACGGCCGCGCCTCGTCCGGGGGCAGCAGTGGCTGATTCAGCAGCGTCCCGGGCGGCGCGTGGACGATCCACTCCAACAGCGGGACGCTCCGCCTGTTCCGCCGGTGCCTCCGCGCGCCGTCCCGGTCCCGGCGCAGCGTCAGACGCATCCGCTCGTCCCCCGCCATCGCCGCCACCATGGCGATGGTGGCCTCCACGCTGTCCAGCTCCTGCCGCGGGCGCAGCGTGTACTTCTTGAAGTCGTTCTCGCCGCGGACCGAGTGCAAGATGGCGCCGAAGGGCTGCTTGCAGAGCGGGCACTCGGCCTTGTTGTGCGACCACTCCTGGATGCACATGAAGCAGAAGCGGTGCAGGCAGCGGTCCAGGTACGCCAGGTTGTTGAAGCGGTCCAGGCAGATGGGGCATTTGGAGTCGGGCGAGGTGTCCTCCGCGGCGAGGACGGGGCGCGAGGGGGCGGACGAGGAGGACGAGGGCAGGGGGGAGGCGGCGGCGGCGGGGGTCGACTGCTTGTTTTTGGTGGTGCTGTTGTTCTTGCGGCGGCTGCGCGGCGCTCCGCTCCGGCTGCGCTCGTCCCGCCCGTGCTCGACTCTCTGGGGGCGGGCGCTCGCGGACGACGTGACCTCGCGGCGACGCAGTTTCATCGGCGCCATCACCTGCGGAGTCGAGGAAAGAGGGTAAGCGTGTGAAATCATGGGCGGCGCCTCGGGCTGGGCACCGATAAACGAAACCAGTTTGGAATAAAAAAAATAATAAAGGTTTAGTTACTAATTAGAAGTATCGAAGGCAGGAACCGAAACTCATGATGCTGTTGGTTTTCAAAATGTAAAAGGAAAAAGACAAGTTTTGAAAAAAGGGGAACATTTTGGGGGGAGTGGGTAAAATGGCAAAACAAAGAAAAAATGTGGGTAAAAAAAAAATATATAAATAAAAAAGGGGGATATCTGAGAAAAAAATAACACCATTTTTTTTTAATTATTGAAAAATAGGGGTAAAAAAACATGTAGGTGAAAAAAAAAAGAAAAACTTTGGAAAATTTGGAACGGGTTTCTGCCCTTTTGTCGTTAAAGGAAGTTTCTTGGTTGTTTCACCTCAAACAAATGATACACATGTAAGAGAAATAAAACGGGAGGAACGGGAATAAATTAAGATATTAATTGGTTTTCTGGTTCTATATAACAAATAATTTTAGTACAAGTATCGTTTAAGCGCCAGTATCTAGATTTTCTTTACGGTACCCAGCCCTAGTGGTGAACAAACTCATCCCTAGTTTTCCCCACACATTTCACGCATCCACATTCTTCACAACAAACATGAAAAACAGGCGAGACGAGACTTGAGAACCAGATACGCAAATGTCTAATTTTACACAAAGAAAAGAAAAAACACTTGTATTCAAAGCCGAGAAAATAGCCAGATATACGAGTCTCCAAATGTGCTACAGGGACTCGGCTCAATCACTAAACTGCATCGGTCTCAGTTCCACTAAAGCAGATTCTAAAGTGTTGGAATAGACGCTCTGATTATTTTGGCCACGTGCCCGTCCCCCAGAGGTACTCTCTGAATGTCAAGGAAACTCCTCCAGTAGAGGGCGCTGTCCACATAAAACCATAAAACCAAGTAGATTATAGTGTTTTGTTCTAATGTGGGTCAATATGTTGTTTGACTACAGTCTAAAAGTTGCACGACTTCCTTCACTCATTATTATAGCAGTTTATAAATTATAAATGTATCGATATAAAAATCACAAATCGAATCCTGGTCTTTCAGTCGCTTTCTTTTTTTTGCCCCTGTGAAGCATTTTGTGATTTTATCTGTGAAAGGTGCTATATAAATAAAGTTTCTTCTTCTTCTTCTTTTTTTCTCGTCACCTTTTTTGTCGCCCTTTTGTGTGGCTTTCCCATCACTTTTTAGTCGCGTTATTGTCGCTCTTTTGTCGTCACTATTTATATGCTTTTTTCCCCCAAGAAGCTTTTAGATTTGGGTAATGCCAAACTGGACAAAATAAGCTTGGTATTCGTGCAGCTCTAGGTCACTCAATAGGGATTTCAATGTGGCAAGGTTAGTCTCAAACTATCTGACTTTATGAACACTCTAAACACGAATCTGCCACGATATAAATACTTAATCTTAAGAACTGATTATTAGGAGGACACTGCGTTTACACAGAGACTAAATGGGACAGAACTTAAAGCCCTAATGAGCAAAAACAAACCAGCCGAGTGGCCCGATGTGAATGAACTGTGGTGACCCAACGTTTCACACCTTAAGCTTTCACTGCAGATCAACACGTCAACAGTGTCACACACAATAACCACGGGCCAAGTCACTGTGAGTCAGCGTTTGTCAATCAGTGTCTGGCTTTTCATACAATTATAAAGTGGTGCATTTACTGCCAGCGCCGTGACACCAAAAATAACACGTCACAAAACGCCTCGATTTCACGCGTATTTCTGATTTTACGGCTTAAATCGGCGATAACCTGCATCCCAAACACCAGACTAGCGTTTTGCAGTGGCGTTTTATGTTAAAGTCGTCGGGAACGCTCAATTATTACACCCAAAAGCAACAATGCTAATAGGCTAACCGCTAGCACACCCGCTTAAACCGTCAAATCCTGCATCCATTTCAATGCATTTGCAATTTATACAAGTGGCGACGAACGGGCAGGACGTTAAACATACGCTCGGTGTGAATTAAGTCGCAACACAGTAAAGGGAAGGTGTAAAAAAACGCGTTATGCTCGCGCGTTAGCATGTTAGCCGCGGTTAGCTCGCCGTTACCTGGTCGGAAACGGTAGACTCCCCGGGTGCCTTCCAACGCTCCTCATCCGCGTTCGCGCCGCCGCTCCCGGGCAGTTGCGCTCCGTGTTTGGTCCGCGGCCGCGTTGGAGACCGGGCCCCGTGGTCTGCGACGCGTTTACGGTTCGAAATTGCTTAAAAAGTATGAGATTGTCGGGTAAATGTTCGGGTTTGATCGGCTTGTTCCGCTACACATTTCAGCCGAGAATGCAGACGCAAAGCACGCCGGGAGCAGAGATCGTGTGTGGGTGACGCTCGCGCTCACGCCTCGCTCGTAGTTATTTATTTTTCACTATAGTGTATATTACCGTTTAGGTGTAATTGTTACATATAACATAGTGTATGCAAATAAAATAAATATAAAAAAGTAGGACTAGGTAGCTATTTTTTTTATTTTTTGTTTTATTTTTATTTTATGTATTTATTTTATTTTTTATGTTATTGTTTTTGTTGTTTTTTTATTTATTTTTATTTATTTATGTATTTTTTAGGACTAGGTAGCTATTTTATTTTTTTATTTTTTTATTTATTTTTATTTATTTATTTATTTTATTTTTTTGTTTGTTTTTTGTTTGTTTTTTTGATTGATTTATTGATTTATTTATTTTTATTTATTTATTTATTTATTTATTTTTATTTATTTTTTAGGACTAGGTAGCTGGCGACACAAAGGCGGAGAGTGAGACGTCACGCGCGCATTAACATATCGCTCGGCTGCGTTTGTGATGGTGTCGACGAGCCCGAAATGAGCAAGAAATAAATGCGAAATAAATCGGAAGCTTGCACGTTTTCGTGGATTTAAACCCGAGGATGCAGAGTGTGAGCCGCCGGGGCTTGGACAGAATCTACTCTGTGGTAAATACAAGACTATGTTTACGTAAAAGCCGTATTTTACCTCCGCATTAGCACTTAGCTGCTGTTGATTTGGAGACTATTATTCCATCGGGTTGTGTTTTATGGTTGTAAGAAAACATATATAAACATTATACATTTCGAAACCTATTTTGTTTGTTTATAGGTTTGTAGGAATAACTGTTCACTTTTCTCCATCTCTTATATTCAAGCCTTAGGTATAAATTAAATCCAAAATGATGGGATTAACTGCGTTACTTTACTTGGGAAACACTTGCAATACTACACACTGTGGTTTATATCCGAGGCTATAGGCCAGTGTCACGCCTCATTTGAAAGCTAAGACCTACAAAACTCATCCAAATGGATCATTTTCCTTGCATTGTTGCCACGTTGTTGCTTCTTTTTTTTTTTTACATCACTTTTTTTGTCACTTGCTCCTTTGTGGCTTTTTTTGTCGCGTTTATGACCCTTTATTTCAGGAGGTTTTTAGATTGGGGTAAAGCCAAACTGGAGAAAATGGTGAGAGGTCGAGGGTTTCACACAAACGCATTTACATCAACATACTAAAGAACCTCCGCGTGCTTCACGGTGGTAATGTAAGATAATAGTGTGTTACCGATATGTTTCAGATAGTGCTGGGGATCGTGGTGTTGTCCTGGGGCTTCGTGATCTACGGCAGCAGGGTCGCGGCGCAGCGGCTCCTGGAGGAGAGAGCGGCCAGAGCCCAACAATGAGACGGCAGGTGATCAATGCTGTAGATCAGGGTCTCACTTTAACGGGTGACCGACCCCCACCACCTGAAGCGGATTTACCCAAATCTAAAAGCTGTTGGAAAAAAGTGACAGAAAACGAGGAGGAAAAAGCCACAAAAATGCAATGAAAATGCGCTACTCTGGCCTCTGTAACAGTTTAGATTTGGGTAAAGCTGAGGGTATATTCACTCGAGTAACTTTTTCTGTACGTTTTGCAAGCAGTTTTTTCATACAGCACCTTTTACTTCTACTTGAGTAATATTAAAATGTATCTGTACTCTTGAGTAAAAAAGTAACTTGTGCCACTGTGAGTAAATCTTTAAGAGGAAAATAATGTGTATTTTTTTTATAATTTTTTTTTTATAATTTAGGTCAAACCTTTACCTAGTATTCAAAGTAAAATGTTCCTCCTCCTCTAATAAATACTTGTGTCACTACTCTTTACTTTTACTTGCGTACGATGATTTAAGTTACTCTTCCTGTTTTTGACTACTTCCTGTCATTTATAAACTGTGTGGTTTAAAAAGTGTGCCCTGGTTGTCCGCTAGAGGGCGCCACGTGTCCATAACAGAAAACTCGTCTCACAGTTATGGATCAGGAGCCACTTCATTTTAAATTCTGCTTATATTTTGTGGGGAAGTGAATAAGTGTAGTTTAGGTGTCGTTAAAGCCCTGAGGGGGAATACTTACGGCACTACTTTCAGTCACATATACAACGGTAAATGTCAATATTTAGTTTAGATTTTAGGAATAGGACAAATAGATTTTAAATTGTTTGTTTTCTGTCTTTCAGATTTATCGACTCTCGAGGTTAAACCTGGAGCTTAGGTTTTGCAGAAGTGACGGACCAAGAACGCCACGCTGGATGTTTACATGTACAGATAGAGTTTTGTAATATTTAATGCTTTTTTTGTAAAATATTTAATAAATAAAATGCAAAATAAGACACATTTTGATCAGTGTTTGTTGTTCACAGCACAAACGAGTTCCATCTGTGTACTTTCCTCTTTCAATTTGAACATTTTTACTGCAGACGATGCGTAACATTGGACTCAAACTGCATTCAATGTAAATGTTTGGAAAACGAGACAAAACCGCAGGGCCGTCCCTATGGCGCCCCCTGCTGGGGGGGTCCCGAACCCAATACTCCCGTCATTTAGAACGTCTCCGATTTTCTGACTTTAGAACGGAAACTGACAAAGACTTCGTGAATTCACTTCAGAAGTCGAGGTTCCTCCAATATTACTCATAATAAAATAAAACTAGACTTTTCCACGTCCAAAAGGATAAAAATAAAAAAAGGATCAAAACAACTAAACAAAACAGTAGCATGAGATTTGGGTCAAGAAGCGCGCAGAAATGTAAATAAACATTACTTCCTTTTAATATTTTTTATCTTCCTTTTTTTGGGAGGTGGGGGCTCAAAAGTTCAACCTTGCCTAGGGCGCCGAATTGGTGAAAATGTAACGAATAATATTTGTTACGTTTTCGTCACATGTGACAAAAGCTGTGTCAACAACACAGCATCAAAGCGAGGAAAAAGATCCTTTAAGATAAGTTTTACGGGTCTTAGCTTTCAAATGAGTCATTGAGCAAAGCCGAACTGGAGGAAATGTGCTTGGTTAAGGCGAGGGGGGTTAAGAGTCTGTGAATCCAGTCATTACCAAATACTAATGAGAGACAACATTTGTCCATTTTGGATTTTTAGATCTACACCAAAAACATAAACAATGAACTGAATTACAAAACACTCTCGTCTCATATTGAATCGACTGCAAACGTTTCAAAGTGAGCGCAGCCTCATTAATGCGCCCCCCCAAGCCCCCCCCCCCCGGCTGTGGACGGACACAAAGGCGCATTTGAAGCCCGTGAAATGTAAATGGTGTTCCTCACTGGGACACAGGCGGAGGTGAGCACCCATCTCATTAGCGCCCACTTCAAACGCGCACGTGCGCTCGTGTGCTTAAAAACACGCTTTGCATTTCAGAGCCCGACGCTCAGGCCGAGGCTCTTGTGCACGTGCGTGACGGGTTCGGCCGAATGAACCGTGGAGATCTGGCTCCCACAATGTTCAAACTCTGCACACGTTTGATTTAAACGCGATGCAAAGGGGACGGCTGCATCTGGTTCCGGTTTGGCACCGGGACGTCGCCGCTGTCCCGATGAGGCTCCTGGACCTCTCCCAGGTCCCGATGAGGCTCCTGGACCTGTCCCAGGTCTCAGCTGCTGCTTCGGGACGAGGAGCGCTCCTCTCCAACGTGAGCCCGACTGAAGAGGGAGAACATCTGCCTCAGGGACAGAGAGTCCTCCTGACACAAGTACAGATACTCCTGCTCCAGTCACGAGTCAAATGGACCAAACACGCGGACACATGTTTTTATTTGGAGCCTTTATAGAAATATAGTGACCAGTGTGGAAAGTCTGACGTTCTCAATACAAATACTACTCAAATAAAGAACAGATTATCTTAAATCAGTGGTGCCCAACCAGGCGATCGGGGTCTACTGGTCGACCCGGACTGATCCCGAGATGATCGCGAGGGGTGAAGGTGAAGAGGAAGGGCAGGAGCAAGTGGCTGTTTGCTCCGCCCACTTTTCACCACAGACCGAAGATACAGATCTGTTTTACAGAAGATCCGACTATCGCTGTAAAGTAAAAGAAAAGTGTGAATATCTGCTTCATTTTTCTGTTTGGTTCGTATTAAGGACAGTTATGGCCCGTCATGCAGATTGGCGTGTGTGTGTGTGTGTGTGTGTGTGTGTGTTTGTGAGGGTTTGTGATGTCCAGTGGTTGTGTGACGATGATAAAAGGTCAGAGTTACTGCTGTAAACGAGGTGTTCATGACGTTGACCCTGAGCTGGTGGATCTCGGGAGGCTGGCGACTTGAAGACTAGGGTTGGGCACCTCTGACTTAAATGAAAGATACAAATACTTAAAACACGACCGACAGCTTTACTACGTTTAGTAAAGCTTCAGATAAATCGACTGGAGCCTCAGACGGCGCTCTGGTTCTAAGCGGTTTCCGTCAGCAGGTCGTAGTTGAGCGTTCCCGGTAACGACGCGTACGTCTCTCTCTCCGCCTCCGTATCCGTGGTAACCACGCCTGAATCCATGGTGACCAGTTTGGGCGTCTTGGCGTCGGCGTTCGCCTCCTTTACCCCCAAAACGCTCTTCTTTCCCTCGAGCCAGTACGTCACCATGTCGCCCTTCCCCTGAAGACGGACAGTTCAGTTATTCAGCGACACTTTAGAAAAGCTCTTTTATCAAAAGGCTCGTGCTGTTCCGGTTACTATGGTGTCCAGAGGGGTCACATGACTCGAGTCAGACTTGAGTCGCAATTTTCAGGACTTGACACTTACTTGACCAAAGCTCCAGAAAGACTTGACTTAAGACTTGCCTTTTGTGACTCGAGACTTAACTTGAGACTGACTGTAATATTAGATTTATCAATGATAAGGATTTAAGTGTAAAACCAGCAACAAGACGACAGGACTGAAGAAGAATCCACTCTGAGCAGACAGGGCCCGGGGCATTATAGGGGAACCCCGGACCCAGAAAACCCAAAATGTTATTTTATATTTAAGACCGCAGGGAAAGCAAATGTATTAAAATAAGTCTTCTCTTTGCTCTAAATAGAGGAATGAAAGCGAGTTCGGCGCCTTCGCTCCAGCCCGCTCTGCTCCAGATTGCGAGAACTGCTGCGTTTATTTATTTAATTTCATTTTGAGTCACACCCAAAACCTCCAGTTGAGAACCCCTTTAGGTCGAAAAGGATATTTCCGGATGTTTGACATAGGGCCTCATTTCCTAGTTATCCAGAGTGTTGTGGATTTCTGGAGATATTTATTTCTTAAATACATGCAGTTCTTAAATTTGAAGAGTCTAGTGGCGCTAGGCTAATGCTAGGCTAAAGCATTTCTACGGTAACAGCTAGCCTGCATTAAAAAACAGTGCACCTGAGGCAAATCACTTATAACGCCAGACTAAGTAATTATAACCATTTTGCATTTAAAATAACTTATATTTGAGCAGCATCAGCTTCGTGGCTGTAAGCTAACGCAGCGGCGGAGTGATCTGCGAGAAAATAGTCCCTCAAAATGCGATAATTCATGTGATGCAAGGTCAGTTATATTTCAAAAATTATTATCGACACAGACATTTATATGGTTAGTCTGATGTTATAAGTGAATTACCTCAGGTGCACTGTGGAGCACCTGAGGTCAGACTGTTTTTCAGACTGTTTTTAATGCAGGCTAACTGATACCCTAGACATGTGTTAGCCTAGCATTAGCCTAGCGCCGCTAAGCTCTTCAAAAATAAGAACTGCATGAATTTAAGAAAAACATATCTCCAGACATCAACAACACTCTGGATAACGAGGAAATGACGCCTTATGTCAAAAATCCTGAAATATCCCTTTAAGCAGAGCCAGAGTGAAAACCCTCTTACACTCCCCACTCCTCCTGCTCCCCTTCGCTGTGCAGCTGTTTCTGTAAAGAGATAAATGAATGTCTCTGCTGCTGCGGTGTGTCATTGGCTCTGACCTTGACCTGGAGTGTCCCTCTGCACTCCAGCACGTATCCGCCGATCTCCTCCAGCAGGAAGAAGGTGCTCGAGCTGCACTGGACCTTCAGCGCTGTCGAGTGAGATCAGTTAGTCACAGAGTCACTGTTTGTGCTGCGGTCACTAGATCTTTGCTTTCTCACCGAGGCTGGTGGACTCCATCCGCGACGCCGTGTTCACCGTGTCCCCGAACAGACAGTAACGAGGCATTTTAGTCCCGACGACTCCGGCCACGACTGGACCTGAAAGAGCACGGGTTTCGGAGAACAGGTCAGAAGTTTGGAAAGACTTTTGAACTCCCTTTATTCATAAGGTCCTTGTCCCTGAAATGGTTTAACCTCTTGACCCTCTCCAGGTCTTCTGAAAGCTAAAAAGCTACACAAATCTTTCCTCGCATTGTTGCCGCGTTGTCCTCACTTTTCTGTTACTCTTTTGTTGCATTTTCATCCTTGTCTTCGTCTAATTTTATTTTATTTTCCGAGTGGTTATTCCGGTTTGGGACGTCTGTGATTGGATCGATATACGACTTTTGGAGATTTGAGGCTGTGAGCAAAGTTCCAGACCGTCCTGTAACAGTAGCAGTCGTACCTGAGTGAATCCCCCCTCTGATCTGTAGTTGAGTGTTGGGTTTGTGTGGGATCCTGAAGCTCCTGCAGACGGACACCAGGTCCAGGGCCATGCTGGCGATCTCCGAGGCGTGAAGGATCCCGTTCTCGTGAGGAACTCCAGATACCACCATGTCTAGATAGATGGATGGATGGATGGATCAAAATGTTGGATTCCAGGAAGATAAACGGGTAGATTAGTCCCACACTCACAGGCGTCGCCGATGGTCTCCACCTTGTAGACGTCATAGTTGTCGATGATGTCGTCGAAGGTGGTGTAGAGCTTGTTGAGCAGATCCACCACCTGATACGGAGTACTGGAGCCCGACAGCTGCGTGAAGCCCACGATGTCACTGAGGAACAGAAACTGACATTCACAAAAGAAATCTATTATGTTGCACCAGATTTTTAGCAGGTTTTCTCCTTAACATCTGTGTCCCAGAGATGAACGTGCTGTGTCTGAAATGAGAAGCTCAACCCAAGAACAAATGCAAAAGACCTGGGGAAGATGCTGAACCTGGTAAGAGTTTGTCATTATCCAGAGAGAAACAAGTCCTGACCATGGGCTGAGAGGGAACTCTGCCAGGAAGAAGCTCTGACTCCAGAACAAACACAAGGATAAAGACTTTAATGTTTGGAGACATGTCCTGTGTCTGTTTGTCCATAATGACCATGGTCACGTTTGGAGGAAAAAGCCTGAGAACACCATCCCAACTGTGAAATACAGGGGGGAAGCATCATGCTGTAGGTTTGTTGTGGGAGGGACTTCACTAAATAGATGACCTCATGAAGAAAGAACTCTATGTGGAAATATTGGAGCAACATCTCCAGAGCCAGGAGGTTAAAGCTGGACAGATGGATCTTCCAAATGGACAATGACCCAAAGCCAAACTGGTCACAAAGTGTCTTAAGGAAAACACAGTCAATGTTTTGAAGTGGTCGTCACAAAGTCCTGATCTCAGTCCAGTTTAAATGTATGGGCAGAGCTGAAAAGGCATAGGCACACAAGGAGGCCTACAAATGTGTCTCAGTGACACCAGTTCTGTTTGGAGGAATCGACCAAAACTCATCCAACTATTGTGAGAAGCTCGTGGAAGGAAATCCAAAACGTTTGACCCAAAATATAGAGTTTAAAGGCAATGTTAATGACGTGTATCTCTGACCTGAAGAAGACGGTGGCGCTGACGTAGCTCTGGGCCTGGGCCGTCGTCCCCTGCCGCAGGTCGTCGGCCACTTGTCTGGGCAGCATGCCTGCGGAGCACAGTTTGTAATTCAGTGTCTGTAATTCACGGCGTCTCGTTTCGTCTCGGGCGTCTCACTGTAGAGCAGCCGGTCCGTCCTCTGCTTCTCGTGCATCAGGTCCTGGGTTCGCTCGGCCACCAAGACCTCCAGGTGCTTACTGTACTTCTCCATCTGCAACACGGATATGAAACTCAATATAACACAGACATAGGATAAAGTCGATAAATGATTGTGATGTTTCCACTCTCTCGCTCTGCACTGGGCAGTGTGGCAGTGTGGGCAGTGTGGGCGTCGTACCAGGGTCATCATCATGTCGACGGGGCTGCCTTTGACCGGGTTGATGCGGTGGACGAACTTCTTGATCTGCTCAAAGGTGGGTCTGTGGGCGGGGTTGTGGGCGCGGCACCGGCGGATCAGCTGCGGGCGAAGAGAACTCGCGTTACAACACGGATAACGTTCCCCCCGTTCCAGACGCACGGCCCGGGCACCTCCACGTAGTCCGCGGGGCAGGGGCAGGCGTTGTCCGTTTTGCTGCGGATCAGTTCGGGCAGCGGCGGGCACCAGGCCGACTCCAGGCTCGACTCCTACGGCCACGACAACGCTGGGTTTAGACCGACTTTCATTCACATGTGTAAAGACTGTTGGAACTCACGGGGACGGGGTCACTGCGCGTGGCGATCTCCAGCAGGATGATGGAGTAACTAGACACATTTAGAGAAGGTTCTGAACATCTCATGTCCTGCTCGGATGGGAGTGAGTGTTATAGAAACGGCGTCGTACCAGAAGACGTCGCCCGGCTGCGTGGGCTCAACGCTGGAGCTCTGGAACTCGGGCGGCAGATACACCTCCATCAGGCGCTGCTGATAGGACGACGCAGGCTCCGCCCCCTCGTCGTGCCGGAACGTCCTCAGACCGAAATCTGGAACGACAAGATTCGAAGCTTCTTCACAATGTGCAAAATGATTAATAACCTTTCTTCCAAAACGGGCTGATCAGAAGAAATATGTTATTCTGGAGGAGGAAAGCTGCAGACCCGGAGGCACAGCAGATCCACCGTGATAGTGCGCCCTCTGCTGGAACAGCGGGTCTAGACCGTCAGCTTGATTTGATTTATGAACAAAGAAAGAAACCTTACAAATGTACAAAATTTGATTTGACACATTATTGACATCAGTGTTGATCTTTTGTTTTAGTGAAGTTGAGGAAGTCAGCCGAAAGCTCGGGACTGAATAAGAGAAACAGGGAAGATTTTATCTTTACTTTATGTTATTGGATCTGCAAGCTAACATTATGAGCCCAATGAATTACGGCCGAGCGAGTGCCGATCCGCTCCACACCGGGACCGGCTGTAGCTACATCTCTTTCTCTTGAGACATGAACATTGTTTAGCTCACGATGGGGTTAATAAAGGTTTTAGTTTGACCTGTGAGAGCCTATAATGAGGGAATGAATGTGAGGCTGCCATCAGAGCTGCTTGGAATAAACCTCAATTGACCTCTTCCGGTCGAGCACGAAGTCCGTTCATTAAGTGGAGAACGTGGACAAATGTTCGCGGCTAAAACCTGAAGTTTAGTAGATCGATTTGAACACGTCAACACTGCACTGTCTAACGGTTCCGTCCGCAGTTACCCGTGATCTTGCTGACCCAGCGGTCGTCCAGGACACAGTTGAGGGACTTGAGGCGCCCGTGGCAGAGCCGGTGCTGGTGCAGGTAGGACATCCCTCGGGCAATGTCCATCGCGAAGGAAAACCGGAAGCCCCAGTTGAGCGGGATCTCGTCGTTCAGCAGCACGTCGTTCAGACTCCCTTTGGGGCAGTACTCGGTGACGATGGCCACGTTGGGCAGCTCCACGCAGCCGCCGACGAACTTGCACAGGTTGGGGTGATCCAGCTCGCTAAAAACACGACATCGTTACTCTCATTACCGGAACCTGAGGAGAAATACAGAGACTGAGGGTTCCCTGTTACCGGACTTGTTTCACCTCCTGCCGGATGGTTTTGGACAGAGAGAACGACTTGGTTTGGATTTTCTTTATGGCAACTGTTCGACCGTCACTTAAAGAAGAAAAGAGGAAGAATTATAAACAAGCTATACACATCTGAACGACCCAGGGCTGAAAACTGATGATTGTGTATTATTAATGAGCAACAGTTAAAACATAAAGGGTTTCTGACTGAGAGTGAATAAAGCTAATGATGATTAATATAAAGTAGTTACTAGACTCCGGTGCAGGTGAAGGCGGCCCGGCGGGGCCCGGGGCCCGTGCAGGAGCTGAGGGCCGTCACTCGGCTGCTGTTGCTCTCGTTGTTCCCCAGAGGAGCGCTCAGGACGCTGCCCGTGGTCACGCGGGCGCCGTGCTCTGAGGACAAGCACACGTCTGAAACACGGGAAACCGCTCACATCACGGATAGAGCCGGGTTTGAAGGGTTTTGTTTTGGGACATATTATAGTTACGAAGACTTTGGATCCAGTTTTTGATCAAGCTATTCATAAGTGGAAAAAATAACAGAAAATACAAAACATTTTCCTTGGTTTGTGGGTTCAAAGCTCAGACATCAGGTGGGAATATAAAGAATCCGTCTGAGAAAAGCTTCCAAATGTGTTTCTTTGGATTACAGCGTCATCTTGGGCACAGCCTTTCCTGCTACACGTGGATACCAAACTTGACAGTATTTGTGAATGAATATGCGTTGGAGTTGGAGTTACTTCCCGGATAAATCTCCGGCTCAAAACAGCAGAAGAGTTTGGTTTATTTAATTGTTTTACTCTGACTTTAAAACTCTCCACATTGACACAGGTCTTCCGTCCCGGCGGCTGTACCTTGCTTAATGTGGGAGAAGTCGATGATCCAGCTCTCATCCCAGAGCAGCTTCTGTTTCTGATACCAGAGCCACTGCAGCAGAGAGCACAGCCTCCTCAGCCTCTCGCTCTCCCCCAGTACATGTTCAGTGTGTGTGACGGACAGACTCACGGAGCAGAGGGCGGCGCAGCAGGTGCAGAGCAGGCCCAGCGGGAGCCCGATGGCCACTTTGGTCGCGGGGCTCATGGGACACTCCCCACAGTCGGCGGGACAGGTGCGGCAGAGCTCCGCCCCCTCGCACACGCCGTCGCCGCAGACTGAGACAAACGAATGTGACTTCAATAAACACTTTAACCTGATAACGGGTACGTACTTTCAGCCGGCAGCACGGTGCTCTTGGCCTCTAGCGCCACCTGCATTTGCCCCACTCTGATGTGGGCGATCAGCGACGTGAGGCCCGGGTGGAACAGCACCACCTGCAGGACACAGGACACTTCTAAACACACTAGTCAGAATCCCAGAGCCCAAACTGCTTTACCCCAATTACACAGAGTCTGTTTATTCATGAGGTTCACCAACGAGAACGAGGAGGAGCTAAAGAATCACGAGCCAACGAGGCTCCGCTCATTCATTAGGCACAGATATAAGCTCAGATGCCCCGACAGAAAGTCAGGCCGCAGAGAGAGAGGGATACACCGGGCCGGAGCCGGAATCTTTGAACCCCATCCTCCCCGCCATCTACAACATCGGGCCTCCGGGGAGCCGTGTAACATCGCAATTAAAATGTTTGTTATTGTTGTTGAATAATCATAATAAAATAAAAACGAGCCTTAACCAGATCCAAAAAGTGTCCAAAAGGATCGGAAAACAACTACAGCTATTTGGATCAAGAAATACGCAGAAATATAAATTAAAGAAGAAAAGAAAAAAAAAGTTAAATCTTGCCCAGGGCGCCAAACTGGCGATACATCTGCCATAAGTTTCCAACTATTAATGATCACCATCGATTCTGCCCCACACTGGTCACTAACAGCGCTGTGGGGACACGAGGAACAGCAGAGCGCACGATGCATCACTCGGACAGATGTGCACAGACAGATGTGCACAGACAGATGTGCAGGCTGCGCAGCTGACAGTGAAGGCTGAATGGCGGGGGCCGGCGGGGGGGCACAGAACTACCCGAGCTGCAGCGTATTATTTGAAGATAAACCAAGCAAGCTTAAATTTAGCCTGAAATGGAGAAGAAGAAGAAATATTTATTCCCAAACCACATAATCAATGGCATGAACCTGTCAACACGTGTGCAGTTCCCCGATGTCACGCTATGGCCGCTCTTCTCTCTCGTGGTAAAATACAATGAAGCTGAGGAGAGGAAAGCTTAACTGCAGCGGGAAGAAAACGCGGGGTCTGATGATTTAAAGTTATACCAGTATTTTGTTACTGAAATAACCTTCAGAGTTCATCTGGTCAGACTCTAGGATCGACCAGATGAACTCTGAAGGTTATACCAGATATAAAGTTGATCCATTTTGCCTCGTCAGCACTAATGCAAACGCCCTCATGCAGCGCGTGTATGTTCATGCCTGATCTGTTTTGTAATTGAGTAAATGAGTTTGTCCTGCAGTAAAATCAGAGCTGCTTCTGTAGTAAAGTCAGAGCTGCTTCTGCAGTAAAATCAGAGCTGCTTCTGCAGTAAAATCAGAGCTGCTTCTGTAGTAAAATCAGAGCTGCTTCTGCAGTAAAATCAGAGCTGCTTCTGCAGTAAAGTCAGAGCTGCTTCTGCAGTAAAGCTCCGGGAGCTCCGTGCCTTGGAGGTCCAGTTGCTCTGCGTGATCTTCCCGGTGGTGGAGATGGTGTGAGTGAAGATCTTCCCGTCGTCAGGGATCCACGGTCCGCAGATGCTCTCCGTGACCTGCACAGACACAGCCGTGAACCCCCCGTTCCGTCTGCCTCTCGGCCCCCGGATCGCCCGCCCTACCATGTATCCTATGGGGCAGGAGTGGATGTTGGCGTGGTGGATGCAGCAGTTCTCCCCGTCGGCGTCTTTCCAGTTGGCGGGACAGTCGAGGTGTTCGCAGAAACGCCGCGCCGCCTCCGCGTCCACGATGGAGCTGCGGGGGGGCGGGGTCAGAGCCGGTTCAGAGTCGGAGACCCAGTTTGTGGACGCGGTCAGTGTCATACCTGTGAGTGAAGATCCCGTTGTCCACGGCCCACTGGTAGAAGGAGTCCCGGGCAGTGACGGTGTACGTGACGCTGAAGACCTCGCCACTCTTTATGGACTCCGGGGGGCGCTCCACCCAGGCCATCTCCAGACCTGCGGCACACACAGGTCTTTAATGAAACATGAGGCTCGTTGAGTGGCGGCCATCTTGTGACCGGCCGGCGAGGCTAACCACTAAGCCACCGATGCAAAACCAGGAGCAACGTTTTCATTGATCCGAGGGCAGAATGTGATCGGGTTATTTCTTCTTCGTATCGTGTCTCAGTCAGGATCAGCTCGAGCTTCATCAGAGCTGGACATGAGGCTCTTTTAATCTATGACCCCGTCCCCAAAGTGTCCTCCACTCACACACTCACACTATATCGACGTATCGCTCCATGAGGGAAATGCAGGACGATAATATGTTGAGCCTGGATCAATGCACGACACACGGTCTGAGCTTAAATACAGAAGAACGAAGAGAGAGCAGAACCACCACCAGCTCCACGTCTCTGAAGGTTTCACTGAAGCCAAAGTAAACGTCCTTATTCCCTGAAAGTCCTCAACGACAGCAGATTATTAAACGCTCTCAACAATCCACACGAGATGAAGACCAGATTTTATTCTAATGGGAAAATTCAGCTCCTTCTTCTGTCTCGGGGCCTTTATCAGAATGAGGTAATTATCCAGAGCAGCCATTTCCCAAAGTCCGGGACATCGCGGCCCATTATCGGAGCCCAATAACAACAAATTAACTCTGTTCTGAAGGATTTGTTATTATTATACCGGTGAAAACAGGAACATCAGTGACTGATGGTCAAACACTGGTTTAAAGTCATGAACCTACACTTACAGGAGAAACGTGGACTTAAGTGTTGCCTGCACATATTCCCCGCCGTGTCTCACCTCCGCAGTGGATCATGTTGAACTCGTCGGGTTTGTCCAGGGGCCAACAGTCGTACTCGCTGTTGTCCAGGTCGTGCCAACCCCGAGCGGCGCCGAGGCAGAGAAACAACACCTGGAAACATCACACATTCACACATGAAAACCACAAAACAACAGTAGAACAGCCACATGAACGGAAATAACGACAATATATCAGAATAATAGTGGGATAAGAAAGAGATGAACGATAAAATGAAATGAAACTAAATGATTTGAAAAAGAGAAATGGAGTAAAAGGTGAAAACCTGACCCAGAGCAGCGTCCGTGGGTCCATGTCCCTGATGTCTCTGATGTCCCTGATGTCTCTGATGTCCCTGATGTCCCTGATTTCCCTGATGTCTCTGATGTGAGGATTATTCCAAATAAACTGATCAGATTTTTATTCAGAGGACGAGGAGAGAGAGAGAGAGAGAGAAAGGAGAGACTCTGACAGAATACTGCCGCCCGGAGGAGGACCCGAGAACTGCACTGTCACAGACTGGATCTGAGCATCTCAAAGGACTTTCAGCATAAGATGAATGTTCAGGTTTGTGAATCACTTCCAGATGACGATCAGGGGAAACATTTGGATGTTTCTTTACACGACGGTGTCTCTGCTGTTGAGACGTATCGGCCTCTGCTTCGACTGGAATGATCACATTTTGGAACATCGTGAAAGAAGCCTATAGTTTATCCATGAGACAAGTATGTCCTGTATTCTGGAGGAGCGCAGAAGGGCCACCGGTCTGGCCTCTCAATGTTCTCCATAACCTCTTACCCCCCGGCTTGACCGAGCTTTACCCAAATCTAAAAGCTGGGGGAAAAAAGCATCAAAATAGCGACGAAAACGAGGATGAAAACGGAACAAAAACGTGCAGCATAAAAGTGAAAAAAACAAACAAATAAAACACAAAAACGTGACCAAAAAATGTGACAAAAACTCACAATCACTTTTTCCAGTCCAGAAGCTTTTAGATTTGGGTAAAGCCGAACTGGAGAAAACGCACAGTGGAAGTGTTGCATTTATGCTAATTTGGGCCAGGCTGGTCAGAGTCCGGGGCCGTTTGTCGGTCCCAGTCGGCCCGGACTGGTGGTGGACTGGGAGACAGAAGAGGCGGTGAAGGGGTGGAGGTGGGTCGCAGCACAGCAGGGAAGCACAGGACCGTGGGCGATGATTGGCTGCGACTTAAGTGGCTTTGCACTGAGGCTGAGGTGGAGGTGTGACCCTCACAGACGGGATCATTGAATTCATTAATCCCCGTTTGACCCGTCCTCAAAGCCACTGGGGCAACTTTAACTACTGTGCCGGGACAATCAGGACCGAGGGCTGGTCCCAGACACAGACTGACGTCACCTCAGCCTCGACACGTGGCTGAAGTCTCTCCCTAAATCCAAACACAGAGGAGAGACAGAGCGTTCACCTGCCTCCGCCTCTGCCCCTGACAGTCACAGCCTCTGATGGACAGCTCATTCCTCCTCCTCCTCTTCCCCACGGCGGCTGCAGGTGCAAACATGTCATTACTGTAAAAGTGCAGGAAGTACAGTACGAGCCTGAGGACACGCACATACCTCCGCCTGACAGAGCGCCCCCTGGAGGACCGGGACGCACCTCATTCAGCCCCGGAGGCGGAGGTTTTGCCACAGTAATAATTCAGTCTGTGCGGACATTAAGTGAAGAAAAGAGTGAATATTTGCCAATGAGTTCGGAAAACGACTACACTTTATCTGCACGGGCCTGTACGTTTCCAGATGGGTTTATTTTCAGCTCGTGGTGTTATTTTACCCCTCTGCCCCCCCTGTTGCGACAGGTCTGTTTTTAACTCAACATCTGCAGAAAGAGAGAGAGAGGGAGAGAAGAGAGGAGGGGCAGAGAGGGGGGGAAATATCAATCACTTTCTCCTCGGGGTTGGACACTTTTACGCACGTGTTTCCTCCTCGCAGCCTCGTCTTTGACTGTTCTGTAAAACTTGGACAAACTTGGATGAACTTGGACTAATCTCTCTCTCAACCTCGACGCGTTTTCGTCGCGTTCCGCGCGCGTCTTGACTCTATTTCCGCGGTGCGTAAAGTCGCGTCATTGCGATGCCGGTGAGTCGCGGACGGCGCTGACCGCTTTACCCCCGGGGAGCGCCGCTGCTGCTGAGAGCCGGCCGTGGAGCATGTTCCCCCGGCTGTGGCTCGCGCTGGTGCCCGTGTGGAGCGCGTGGAGCAGCGGACAGCGCTACGACAGGTACGCGCTGGTACGGGGGGAGGCTGTTAACGGATTAAGTGGGATTTCAGACGGTTTAGCTTCACGACGTGCTTGGTTTTTACGCACGAATTGTTCCACATCTCCTTCGGGAAAAAACACGATATTCAAATGATTTTAAGCGACTAATTGTGCACGTTTTATTTGGTTAATGTGGTTTTTATGTTCGGTTGGACACAACTGTTCATACAGGTTTAATGTGCGTAATTATAAACGTTTTGGGGCAGTGGTGGAAGAAGTAAAAGTGCAGATACAGGACCAGAAGTGTACTTAAGTAAAAGTATAAAAGTGTGCAGAGTAAAATGTACTTTATGAGTAAAAAGGCAAAGTATTTAAGAGTTTAATGTGCAGGATTTTATTTGTTTTATTTTTTTATCATTTGAACCAAACCAGTTCATCATAGAGAGGAACATTATGCAGCAGAGTAGAAAGTACAGATACAGGCTCTAAGGTAAAGTAGAGCCTGTAAAAGTAAAAGTACCTATAATTTGTACTTGTACTTGTTGGTTCAGTAACAAATCATCTCTAATTTCACTGACACTGAAACAACTTTCTTCAATACATTTGGGGAATTTCCACACTGATTCTCTTCCTAAAGACGAGACGCTGCAGGTGAAACATTTACATTAGTTATATCAATTTTAAACTTTTGCTGTATATTACAGACCTAAATATGAGAACAAAATGTATTGCAGGTTTTCTGCCATTAGGTTTCCATGAGGGCTTGGACTTTTTGTTTTGATGAATTAATTACATACGTTTTAATTTAATGCCATTAATCGGAATTAATCACACTTTACTTTAGCGGTGCTTGTGAGTGGTGTGGATCGTTCAGCTGCTCCACTTTAAACTCTTTAGAATGTGGTGAAGTCACGCGAACGCAAAGAAAAACAAAAGATTAAAAAAAAAAAACCTGAAAAAAGACTCTGAGGTCTGAGACTCTGAGACTCTGAGGTCTGAGACTCTGAGACTCTGAGACTCTGAGGTCTGAGACTCTGAGGGTCTGAGACTCTGAGGGTCTGAGACTCTGAGGGTCTGAGACTCTGAGGGTCTGAGACTCTGAGGGTCTGAGACTCTGAGGGTCTGAGACTCTGAGGGTCTGAGACTCTGAGGGTCTGAGACTCTGAGGGTCTGAGACTGAGGGTCTGAGACTCTGAGGGTCTGAGACTCTGAGGGTCTGAGACTCTGAGGGTCTGAGACTCTGAGGGTCTGAGACTCTGAGGGTCTGAGACTCTGAGGGTCTGAGACTCTGAGGGTCTGAGACTCTGAGGGTCTGAGACTGAGGGTCTGAGACTCTGAGGGTCTGAGACTCTGAGGGTCTGAGTCAGTCAGACAGACAGTCAGACAGACAGAGCGGGGGGAAAGTATGCGTCCCGTCGTGTCGGGGCCTGATCTGAAGTGGGACGTGCCCCGGATCCTGAGCCGGTCCGGACTGGCCCCGAGGAGCCGAAAACACGCTGCGTCTCCCTGACTTCACA
Organism: Proterorhinus semilunaris; assembly: GCA_021464625.1. Taxonomy (NCBI): domain Eukaryota; kingdom Metazoa; phylum Chordata; class Actinopteri; order Gobiiformes; family Gobiidae; genus Proterorhinus; species Proterorhinus semilunaris. The sequence continues at coordinate 21,983,807 of CM038364.1, read as the reverse complement.
CCGACACTGATCCCTGTCTGTGTCGCAGCTGGAGGGACCTGCAGGGGGCGCCGTCCGACGGTCTGTGTCGCTATGGCAACGGCGTGGAGTGCTGCTGGGGGTGGAGCCTGGAGCGCGGGCGCTGTCGACGTAAGGCCCGGCCTCAGTTTGTGTTAAAGGCGCAGTAACCGCGTATTTATGGGAAGTATCTGTTGTACTTCCAGCGGCGTGTCCTCACGGCTGTAAACGCGGCGAGTGCGTCGCCCCGGGGCGGTGCCGGTGTGAGCCGGGCGTCACCGGGAAAACCTGCAACCAAGGTAAGAAAGAGCACGTGTGAAGAGATGGAAGAATAAAAATGGCCACAACTTCCTAGAAAATCTAAATAATAGATCGAGACAAGTGAATGAGGATTAAAATGGCCGCCAAAAAAAGGCAACAAAACATGACAAAAAAGTGACAATGCAAGTAGAAATCTTACATCAGTTTTGTTGGTCTTAGCTTTCAAATGAGGCGTTGCACTGGTCTAGAAGCTGTAAGCTCCAGTCAAGAAGCTTTCAGATTTGGGTAAATGGAGAAAATGTGCCTTTAAAGTGGGGGGTAAGAGGTCAAATGTGTGGGTGTTATTGTGTGATATATTTGTTACAGACGAAGTGGAAAAATCTGCAAGTCCTTGTTTTGTTTTTTGTTTTTAATTAAAAATTCAATAATCTGGCAGGAATTCGTTATTAGAGACAATTTCCCCAAATAAATCTATGGAAAAATATATATTTTTTGTTTTGTTTTTTCAGGTGAAAGTTCAGATGTTAAAGCTGCATTATGGAACTGTTTATGTAGAAAAATAGGATTTGATGTTTGCATATTTGACCTTGTAGTGACCCAGTGGCTTCATGAGTGAAGAGCCTCTACAACGCTCCAGGATCACTTGTGTTGTAGTTTTCACGGCTGACGGAGCCAAAACCTACAACACAACTGATCCTGGAGCGTTTCCCCCATAAGCTTTGAGATGATAATAGTACGTTTCCCCCTCATGTTTATGCCTTTAATCTGTTTCAAATCCAGATCTCTACCTCGTTTGTCCCGAGCCTCCGTTTAAACCCGTGTAAACAGAGCGAGGGGGGAGCGCTCGTCTGAAGCGCATTCCTGCGGCGTGTTTCGCTGAGCGCAGAAACGCCGGATCTGTTTTTTAGAGCCCGGCTTTAATCCGCTGATTACAGAGCGGCGTCAGACTCACTTCCTCTGAGCAAACTCGCACGAAGACCCCAACCCTGACCACGACCATGACCAGGACCCCGACGCCGACCACGACCCCGACCACGACCCCGACCACGACCACGACCAGGGCCACCGCCAGGGCCACCGCCAGGGCCAGACCTAAACAGCTTCTCCACCACAGTCGAGCCTACAGACTCTTCACAGGCCCCCACTCTACTCATTTTCTAAGTCTTTTAAAATCTCATTCTTACCTGATTTATTGAGCTTTGAACCGATAAAACGAGGCTAAATTAGATATTTGTTTTCTCTGTCCATTATTTTGGACAATTTTGGCCTTTTTATGCATAAAATATGAAACTTGTAATACATTTTATCCTCATATTTCCAGAAGTTTCAGATGGAAATCTCTACATTTTATTTTCTTCCCTATCCACCTGCAGCGTCTCATCAAAAACAGATTCTCACGTGACCGGAACTGAACTGACCCGAGGAAGTGTTTTGTTTTTCTTCTTCCTCTGCTCCAGATGATTTAGTGTCGTTTGTTTCCTCTGTCAGTGTGAGTTTAACCTTTGGCTTTCGACCCGGGGCGTGTGAGGGGGCGTCGGAGACTCGGCTGTTTGGGTTTCGGACACGCTGATCGTGAAACCTCGGGATGAAGAAACACACAACATGCTCGGATTAGTTTCATACGAGGAATCCTCCTGCCACTCACGTGTTGGTCCTGTTGTGTTTGTGTTGATCCTGTTGTGTTTGTGTTTGTGTTGTGTTGTGTTGTGTTTGTGTCAGACCTGAACGAGTGCGGCCTGAAGCCCCGCCCCTGTAAGCACCGCTGTGTGAACACGCTCGGCTCCTTCAAATGTTACTGCGCCGACGGCTTCGCGCTGCAGCCGGACGGGACCTGCAAACGTCAGTACCTCCTTCACCACCGCACTCGGGCTGAGAACCTCTGAGAACCTCACGATACGATACACGATACATGGCTCACGATAACGAGGATCTCACGATACGCCGATACTGCGATAATCGATATATGGCACAAATATGACCTACGATACATCACGATGTAAAAAAAACATGCTACTTTTATCCTTTATTTTAACATATTATTCATTATTTACATTTCTTTCCATGTGCTTCAATCAATCAAACTTCATTTACAAAGTGCTTTTCCTACCGAAAGGTATCACAAAGTGCTATACGGATAACAACATTAAAACAATACGCCCCACATCATACATCCATATATATATATATATATATATATATATATATAAATATATATATATCGCTTTCTCGATGTTTGAGAAAAATGCTAATGAATGCTAACGAATGCTAACGAATGCTAACGGCCATGAAAAGTTGCCCGGACCAGGATCGAACGCCGCCTCTCTTTGACCTTTCAGATGCGCGCACCTGTCGCCATGCCAACTGTCAGTACGGCTGTGAGGTCATGAAGGGGGCGGTCCGCTGCACCTGTCCGTCGCCGGGGTTACGGCTCGGGCCGGACCAGCGCACGTGCGTCGGTGAGAAACAAAGCTGTTCATCCTGTGCGTTACCTACGTGTCTCCTTCTCTCGTTTCTGCGTCTCAGACATAAACGAGTGCGTCCTGTTGCCGGGGGCGTGTCCTCGGGACAGGAAGTGCGTCAACACCTTCGGGAGCTTCGTTTGCAGATGTCACTTCGGATTCAGACTCAGCCTCATCGCCGGGCGCTACAGCTGCATCGGTCTGAACTCAGAGTCAAGTCCACGTTAGCTTCGCCGAGTCACTTATGCTAACGTGCTTCTGTGTCCTGAGCAGACAAGGACTCCAGGCCTTTCTGTTCCCTCCACCCCCACGCTCCCACGTGCAGCTGCACAGACGGACGCTGCAAAGGTACAAGTACAAGTACATACTGTATACAAGTACACGCACATACTGTACACCAGTACACGCACATACTGTACACAAGTACACGCACATACTGTACACCAGTACACGCACATACTGTACACCAGTACACGCACATACTGTACACCAGTACACGCACATACTGTACACAAGTACACGCACATACTGTACACCAGTACACGCACATACTGTACACCAGTACACGCACATACTGTACACAAGTACACGCACATACTGTACACAAGTACACGCACATACTGTACACCAGTACACGCACATACTGTACACCAGTACACGCACATACTGTACACAAGTACACGCACATACTGTACACAAGTACACGCACATACTGTACACAAGTACACGCACATACTGTACACAAGTACACGCACATACTGTACACAAGTACACGCACATACTGTACACAAGTACACGCACATACTGTACACCAGTACACGCACATACTGTACACAAGTACACGCACATACTGTACACAAGTACACGCACATACTGTACACCAGTACACGCACATACTGTACACAAGTACACACATACTGTACACAAGTACACGCACATACTGTACACCAGTACACGCACATACTGTACACAAGTACACGCACATACTGTACACCAGTACACGCACATACTGTACACCAGTACACGCACATACTGTACACAAGTACACGCACATACTGTACACCAGTACACGCACATACTGTACACCAGTACACGCACATACTGTACACAAGTACACGCACATACTGTACACAAGTACACGCACATACTGTACACAAGTACACGCACATACTGTACACCAGTACACGCACATACTGTACACAAGTACACGCACATACTGTACACAAGTACACGCACATACTGTACACCAGTACACGCACATACTGTACACAAGTACACACATACTGTACACAAGTACACGCACATACTGTACACCAGTACACGCACATACTGTACACAAGTACACGCACATACTGTACACCAGTACACGCACATACTGTACACCAGTACACGCACATACTGTACACAAGTACACGCACATACTGTACACCAGTACACGCACATACTGTACACCAGTACACGCACATACTGTACACAAGTACACGCACATACTGTACACCAGTACACGCACATACTGTACACCAGTACACGCACATACTGTACACAAGTACACGCACATACTGTACACAAGTACACGCACATACTGTACACCAGTACACGCACATACTGTACACAAGTACACGCACATACTGTACACAAGTACACGCACATACTGTACACCAGTACACGCACATACTGTACACAAGTACACGCACATACTGTACACGCACATACTGTACACAAGTACACGCACATACTGTACACAAGTACACGCACATACTGTACACCAGTACACGCACATACTGTACACCAGTACACGCACATACTGTACACAAGTACACGCACATACTGTACACAAGTACACGCACATACTGTACACCAGTACACGCACATACTGTACACAAGTACACGCACATACTGTACACCAGTACACGCACATACTGTACACAAGTACACGCACATACTGTACACAAGTACACGCACATACTGTACACCAGTACACGCACATACTGTACACAAGTACACACATACTGTACACAAGTACACGCACATACTGTACACCAGTACACGCACATACTGTACACAAGTACACGCACATACTGTACACGCACATACTGTACACAAGTACACGCACATACTGTACACCAGTACACGCACATACTGTACACCAGTACACGCACATACTGTACACAAGTACACGCACATACTGTACACAAGTACACGCACATACTGTACACCAGTACACGCACATACTGTACACAAGTACACGCACATACTGTACACAAGTACACGCACATACTGTACACCAGTACACGCACATACTGTACACCAGTACACGCACATACTGTACACAAGTACACGCACATACTGTACACAAGTACACGCACATACTGTACACAAGTACACGCACATACTGTACACAAGTACACGCGCATACTGTACACAAGTACACGCACATACTGAAGTACAAAGTCACTTCCTGGGTTCACGACACAAAGTACTTTAGACTACGTGGGGACTTTGCTACTCATAAAACTGACTCAAATCTTCTTCATAAAATTTACTAAAATCTCACTTTTTCTTTCCAGATGTTCCTAAAGTCAAAGTGGAGCCGCAAACCCCAAAAACTACAACTACAACTACTATTACAATCCCTACTACCACTACTACTCCTACTCCTACTCCTACTACTACTCCTACCACTACTACTCCTACCACTACTACTACTACTCCTACTCCTACTCCTACCACTACTACTACTACTACTCCTACTCCTACTCCTACCACTACTACCACTACTACTACTACTCCTACTCCTACTACTACTCCTACTACCACTACTACTACTACTCCTACTCCTACTACTACTCCTACTCCTACCACTACTACTCCTACTACTACTCCTACCACTACTACTCCTACTACCACTACTACTACTCCTACTCCTACCACTACTACTACTACTCCTACTCCTACCACTACTACTACTCCTACTCCTACAACTACTACTATTACTACTGCTGCAAGTACAACTCCACTTCCTACTACTACTACAACACTTGCTACTACGACGACTACACCTATTCCATCTACTACTCCTACCACTACTACTCCTACTACCACTACTACTACTACTACTACTACTACTACTCCTACTACTCCTACTACTACTACTCCTACTACTCCTACCACTACTACTCCTACTCCTACTCCTACTCCTACTACTACTCCTACTCCTACTACTACTATTCCATCTACTACAACTACTACTACTACTACTACTACTACTCCAGCCGCCACGACAAACCCACAGTCTACTTCAACTGCTACTGTTACTACCATGCAAACTACTACTACTCCCACAGTACAGGAAACTACCACAATAAGACGAACGGCGGCTCCGACGACTCTTATTTTGAAAAGCACGGCTCCCTCCACGACGACGGTAAACAATCGCATCAACAAAGACGTGACGCATCGACAGAGAGGAGACGTCCACAGTAAGAATAACTATCCCGTATCGGCTCTGCGATGTATCGCGATATTCTGCTGCGCGATACGATACTTTCCATGCTCGTACCGATACTTCTCACGCTCGTATCGATACGTTCGATGCCCTTTAACTGGTCCAGGACTCCACGGCTGACAAAATGTGCCCATTGTAGGAACAGGCTCAAAGGTAAAGGCGTTTCCGTGGAAGTGAAAGCCACGCCCCCTGACATCACTCCTGCAGCTGTAACTGGTTCCGAGTCGGCACTAGTGTTTGGAACCGAGAGTCAGCGTTTGTTGAGTGTTAAATAACGAACAAACGTGAAAAATCGCATACGTTCCTTTAAACATAGAGACATATCGTCGGCTATTATGTGCAACATATATCGATTATCGTAGTATCGGCGTATCGTGAGGTTATCGATATCCGTGTATCGGATCGTGAGATACCCAGAGGTTCCCCACTCTCTTCTGCCTTTGTTTTCCAGTCCCGCGTCTTCCCGGTCAGAACCAGGTTTGGGAGTTCGATATCGAATTGGGAAACACGGCGGACGAGGCCAAAGACGACGCAGGTAAACGGTCACGACCACGACGCCGGATTCAAGATCAGATCCCGCCGGGAAAATGTCCCGAAATTAAGTTTACAAGCAGTGGATATGACGAGGAATAGAAATCCAGTGAGAGCTTTGCATCGTCTCAAAAGGAATTATTATAATCTCTTTCCAACAGTAGCATGTGGGGAGTTTTGTTGACGATTGTAGGGATTTTGTCCTCGGGATTTCCACAGTAAAATCAGATTGAATTACAAGGATATGTAGTGAAAATGATGAGGAATATAACTCTAGTGTAGTTATTTTAATCCATTTACAAACGTAGCATATGTAGCAGTGTGGATTATGATGCAATCACCATGGACACCATATTCAATTTGAATTTTCTCATGATTTCTACAATAATGTTAGCTGAGATGAAGCATATATGTCAACATGAGGAGAAATAATAATCCAGCCAGAATTTGGTGTCACCTCAAAAGGGTGGATTATAATCCCTTTCCAAATGTAGCATTTATGGCACTGTGGTTTAACCATACTGCAGTATACAGTCACCATGGATGGCATTTTCAATGGATTTCTACAGTAAAATGTCATGGTATTAAATACACATGTAATTAACCTAATGAGGGATTATAATCCAGTAACATGTATGTGTCACATCAAAAGGGACGATTGTAATCCCTTTCCAAATGTAGCACATGAAGCATTTTGGGTAAGGATTTTAGAATTTAAAACAGTTAGAGCCGTATGAACCATCTCGGGCCCTGAGAACTTCAGGGAGGGGTCTCCTGGTGGTTCCCAGAGTCAGGACTAAACACGCTGATAATTCCCCGTGTTCTAAAGTCCTCATATTGAAGACCTCTCCCTCAGACGCCGCGGCGGGACGGGCCTGTTCGTTCGACCGAGGTCTGTGTGACTGGATTTCGGAGCGAGAGGGCGACGTGCACTGGGAGACCACGGCCGGACCGCGAGGTAACGCCGCCAAAGCCCAGATGAAAACGTCCAAAGGCTTCATTCCTCTCACGTCCTGCAGGTGAGCGTTACCTGTCCGTCCCGCCCCTGAAGCCGGGCCAGCGCTCGCTCAGAGGGGCCCGCCTCTCCGTGCCCGTGGCCCCGAGCGCGGCGCCGCTCTGCTTCTCCTTCGCCCATTGGTTGACGGGGCACCGGGTGGGCGTGGTCCAGGTGTTCCTGCGGAGGGCGCGGGACCACAGGTACGGGGCCGCCGTGTGGAGCAGGACGGGCGCGCACGGCTGGAGGCTCACTCGGGTCACGCTGGACCGGGACGTCGACCGGGTCAGGACGTTACTCATTGCGGCGCACTATGTCACTTCCTGTCCGTGTCCGATGAGGAAGTGAAACTGTTTTGTGTTTCCAGATTTTACTGAAGGCCGAGCGGAGGAGGGGCCACCGCGGACAGATCGCCGTCGACGACCTCAGACTCAGGCCGGGGGCGTGCCGATGATGTCACACCGACACAGGCCTCTGATTGGACGACACGTGTTATTTATGGCGAGAGATTGATTTGATGTGTTTGATTCTGACGTTGTTTTGTAATAAAAGCTCGAACCTTTAAACGAAATATGCGAAGGTAAACGTTGCCCCGCCTCCGACCCCGCCCCCTCTCTCGCCTCCACCTGCGGGGCAAGCGAGACGTCTGCCCTCCCTCACCCCGACCCCTCCTCTTCCTCACTCACAGCTGGTTCAGGAGGAAGGGGCGAGACGACAGGCTTGACAGGTGATCATTATGAGAAAATCAACAGAGCTGAGGGAGGGGGGGGGGGGGGGGGGAAGAGAGAGGAGGAACGAGGGAGAGGAGGAACGAGAGAGAGGAGGAAGAGGGAGAGGGGAGAGGAGAGAGAGAGAGGGGGAGAGGAGAGAGAGGAGGAAAGAGAGAGAGAGGAGAGAGAGAGAGGGGAGAGGAGAGAGAGGAGGAAAGAGAGAGAGGAGGAAGAGGGAGAGGAGAGAGAGAAGGAGGGGGAGAGGAGAGAGAGGAGGAAAGAGAGAGAGGCGGAAGAGGGAGAGGAGAGAGAGAAGGAGGGGGAGAGGAGAGAGAGGAGGAAAGAGAGAGAGGGGAGAGGAGAGAGAGAGGAGGAACGAGAGAGAGGGGAGAGGAGAGAGAGAGAGGGGAGAGGAGAGAGAGGAGGAAAGAGAGAGGGGAGGAAAGAGAGAGAGGGGAGAGGAGAGAGAGAGAGAGGAGGAAGAGGGAGAGGGGAGAGGAGAGAGAGAGAGGGGAGAGGAGAGAGAGGAGGAAAGAGAGAGAGGCGGAAGAGGGAGAGGAGAGAGAGAGAGGGGAGAGGAGGGGGAGAGGAAGAAAGAGAGAGGGAGAGTTTCCCTGCACTCTGACTCACAAACACTCACTCTCTCCTTCATCCTGGCCGTGCTCGTGCCCCCCCAGGCGCTGGGGGCAGAGCGCGGGGGATTCTTCCTTTACGACCTGAGCCCTGTCATTACTCACACTTTTCCTGCGGCCACAACTTTTATTCCTCTCCGTTTGATCCGAGTCCGGGGAGTTTCCGTCGAGAGGCTGATTCACTTTATATTTAAACCTCGCTCTGGCCCCGGCGCTGCTCCGTCATCAGTCGTGCTTTTTCATTTTCATCTGGCACCTTTTTTTTTGCGCTAATTTCAAAAGTCAGATTTTTGTTTTATTTGAGGCGTAACTTACGAGAAACAAAACATGAAAAAATTATGTGAGAATCCGTTTTTGTACTTAAGAGAACACCGCCCTCTGCTGGTCACAGTCAGTCATTATGTTAACTGGAAATAACCTACATAATATATATATATATATATATAGTTAATTTTTTATGTTCATTGTTTATTATCATTTTATATATGTTTTTATATTTTTAAGATTGTATAATATTGTCAACATCGAAGTTTAAAATGGAGTCGGTGCAGCTAACAATCCTATTGTGGTAACTATGGTAACGGTCAAAACACTGAATTTCTGACTCGGTTTATGGTGTAGGTGCATTTTCTCCAGTTCGGCTTTACCCAAACCTAAAAGGTCCCAGCCTATAGGCCAGAGTAACGGCTCATTTGAAAGCTAAGACCTACAAAACTCTTTCTTTCTGGTTTTCGTCTCATTTTGTTGCTCTTTTGACACTTTTTCCACAAAGCTTTTAGATTTGGGTAAAGCCAGACTGGGTTAATATCTAAGGGCTGGGCCTGTTCACATGAAACAAAAACAGTCACACAGTCCAGCGCCTTCTGTCTGCACATATAAGGTCACATGACTCGTCTCGTAAAGGCGCCATTATCAGCGGCGCCTGGTCTTCCTGTTTGAGCCGGCGGCGCCTCTCGGGGCCAGTCCTGCCCCGGCCCTCGGTCACGATGCTTCTCTCCTCCGTCGCTCTCCTGTTTCTCCTCCATTTCCCTCCCGTCGTCGTGGAGACGGAGGTGACTGGTTGCCAGAGAGGCCGGGACATAGACCACCGACCCCGGCAGAACTGCACCGCGGCGGGTTTCAGCCACGTGCCGGCGGGAATCGAACCCTCCACCCAGGTCAGGAAACCACTGTTATGGCTTTACTCTGGGGAAATGCGTCAAAGTACTTCAGTACTTGAGTAAAAGTACTGGTAAAGTACTGAATTTGCTTTAGAAACTGCTTAAGTATACAAAGCATATAGTGTTAGTGTTTCAAAAAGATGAAAACGTGGCCTTATTCCTCTTCTGCACTGGAGGAAAAAATGACATGGCCTATTTTTCCTGTAAAGGTTTGTAGAGAAAGTGTAATATTTGTGCTTTACAATTTAAACTGGACTTGCTGCTCGCTGTAAAAACCTTGTTCGAAATATGAAAATACAATAATGAAATGTGAACAAAAAGAAGGGGTCCAAGCGCTGACCCTTGAGGGACCCCTTGACCGGGCCGTACTTTGTTTCATTACTTAACGGATATTACTGGTTAAATCCTACGCCAAAAAAAAAATATTTTTAGATCCAAGTTTTGATGCCGTTGGTCCAGGGACAGTTTTAAAGGAAGTCACTCAAATAATATTTGTTCCCCCTCAATTTAACAAAACGCTTTGCCCAATAATGTCTTTTTTACACACTTTTTTTTTAATCCATTTTGCCTAAATGTTTTATCCCTAATTTTTATTACAAATATTTTTCCTATTTCCCCACACATTTCCCTATTTTTGCCCAATTTTTCCCATCAAATTCTTTGTATTTTTTCTTTCATTTCTCCCAAATCATTTCCCATTTTCCCGACACTTCTTGACATCGGAGAAGAACCTGATATTGCAAATGTGCAGATCTTCCACACATTATTGTTATGTTTGACAAATTAGTATCGGTAAAAGTATCGTGCAGGTATGAGAAGAATTACTCGCTTCAAAAATGTTTCATGAAGTGTGCATTGTTAGGCTTTTGTAGAGTTGAAAGTGTTATATTTATCTTTTTAATGTCGTGGAGTAAAAGTAAGAAGTTCTCCACACAGATACTGCTAAAGTACAGCTCCTCGAGTACTGCAGTATCTGAACCCCAGAGCGTTTCCGGAGTGTCGTGGTTTGACAGTCGCGTCTGAACCACTTCCTGTCGATACGAGCCTCGTGCTTCCTGAGCGTTGGAACGTCCATAACCGCTGTGTCTTCATCTGTGTGGATACTTCTGCTGCTGGTTCATGCTTCTCCACGTTCTGCTGCTTTTGTCCCTTTCAGGTTTTGCTGTTCCCTCTGAACCAGTTCCCCGACGTGTCCTGGTCGTCGTTCGCCGTTTTTAAAGGAATCTACGAGATCGACCTCAGCCAGAACCAGGTCAGAACGTCTCGGAAACTCAAAGACCGGTTTAATACGAAGAAAACTCATTCACCGGTTTGGAGGTGATGTTTTTAAGGCGAGACGCTGCACTTGAATCAGGAAAACGTTTTCATAAACTCTGTCTCTGCATCGAACAGATCAGTTTGTGCAAAACAACTTTCTCCAACTAAACTCAGACAAAGTGTTCTCAGTCGCCTCGAGTCTCTCGCTCTAAAACCAAAAAATCAGGTTAGAAATCTAGCAGTAATCATGGACTCAGACCTGAACGTAAACAGCCACATCAAAGCAATGACATCATCAGCTTTTTAGCATCTGAAAAACATTCAGATCAGAGGAATAGTGTCAAAACCAGACTTGGAGACACTCATCCATGCGTTTGTCTCCAGCAGGTTAGACGACTGTAACGGCTGCTCACTGGCCTTTCTAAACGAGCTGTTAGAGCTGCAGAACATCCAGAACGCTGCTGCTCCAGTCCTGACAAGAACCAGGAAATACCACCATATTAGTCCAGTGCTCCGGTCTCTGCACTGGCTTCCTGTCACTCAGAGAATAGGATTTAAAACAGCTCTGCTTGTGTACAAGTCTCTTCATGGTTTAGCCCCAAAGTCCATCTCTGACATGTTAGAGCCGTATGAACCATCTCGGGCCCTGAGAACTTCAGGGAGGGGTCTCCTGGTGGTTCCCAGAGTCAGGACTAAACACGCTGAGGCTAAAGCTAAAACAGAGTCAGGACTAAACACGCTGAGGCTAAAGCTAAAATCTGGAACAGTCTTCATGAGGATGTGAGACAGGCCTCAACTCTGACAATGTTCAAATCCAGGCTGAAAACAGCTCTTTTTACCCGAGCAGATGAAAACTGAAAGTATTTTATCTGCACTCTGGCCTTTTACTGTCATTGATTAACTTTATGTTGATGTTTTATTGATTTGATCTGTTTTCTTGTAACTTTATGCAACTCTGAAGCACTTTGAATTGCCTCGTGTATGAATTGTGCTCTACAAATAAACTTGCCATTTGAAAGTGCAGATCTCCCACAAAGGAAAGGACCGTATTTGGATCATATTCGGGAAAGACCAGGGAGCGCCGCCATGTTGGAGTTACTTCAGACAAAATCCCAAGTCGTCATTAAATAAACATCGTAAAGAGATTGTCTGTTTTCCCTCTGACATCACCTGCAGCGTCTCGCCTTGAACTCTTCTTTAAGCAAACTGGAGCGATCTTCTTCTCCAAACCTTCCTCTTGTGGTTCCAGATCTCCGCCCTCGTCCCCAGCGATGCCGCGATCCTCCCCACCCTCAGCGTTCTCCGCCTGGCCTCCAACCAGCTCCGTGCCGTCCCTGATCACTGCTTCGCCGCGAGTCCCGCTTTAACCAAACTTTTCCTCCAGGGCAACATGATCGGCTCCCTCGCGGACCTCTCCTTCAGCGGGCTCGGCCAACTGGAGGTCGGTCTGGAACAATAATCACCATAAAAGTCTTTTCCAAACTAACCGGTTGCCGTTTAGGAACTGGATTTGTCGAGCAACCACATCCAGACTCTTCCTGAGCGCATGATGCTTCCTCTGACCTCCATAGAGACGCTGTTCCTGGAGGAGAACCAGGCAAGGAACACAACTTTATGAGTGTAATCTGAACGGTTTATTGATCATTATTTTTGAAGCGATTCGGATTCACAAACCTGCCACATTCGTTGATTACATTTCAGATAAAGGAGATGCCCGACGCTTGGTTCAGCCCGAAGGAGGAGGTGCCTTACCTGTACCTCTCAGCCAATCCGTGGGTTTGCTCCTGTTCTGGTACTTACCTGCAAACGTACCTGGAGGATTACAGCATCAACATCTACACGAGGGACGGAACGATCGTCAACCCCGACGACCAGAGTGTGGTGAGTTCAAAGAGTCTCCGCCTGGTGTCGCCTCTAGATCTGCCCCAGGAACTGTGGGGGGAAGTCTGGGCATCTCTGCTCAGACTGCTGCCTCCAGCGACCCGACCCCGAATGAAGCGGAAACAAAATGGATTGACGATGTTATAAAGCAGGGGTAGGCAAGTTTCATTATTGCCAGAACACCAAGGGCCGAACCCCCCCATTGTAGCCTAAAGTAAAGAACCTTTTTCTACAAATACCAACGCTTTACATCAGTGGTTCTCAAATGGTTTGGCTTCAGGACCCAACATTACCCTCGTATGACCAGCCGTGACCCAAATTAAAATGTAATTTGTCATATATCGTATAAAATATTGTATTTTCCACACAAGTTGTGTTGAACAAGCAGTAGATCCGCCTTTAAGACTGAAATTAGGATCAAAACAACTCAATAACATTCATTTGAACAGACTCTGTTAGTGATTCCATGCAGTTTTAGATGGAAAATATTGAATAAAAGTTCCCGATAGGCACGCGAGACCCACTGAAAATGGTTCCGTGACCCACATTCGGGTCCCGACTCACCAGTTGAGAACCACTGTTTTACATTAGACCAAGTGGGACGCTCTGCCAGGGTACTTTTTAAATACTGACACTATTTCTCACATTTTTGGGGTAATTTTAGAGGTATTTTATCTCTTATTTGCATATTTGCATAATAATATTTCTCAAAATCATCATGGGGGGGGGCCAGAGGTTCTGTGCTGGAGGGCCGGATTTGGCCCCCGGCCCTGACGTTGCCTACCCCTGTTATAAAGGATATGTCAAGACGTACCTTTACAACAAGGGCGAAGCTTCCAGTTTTTCAAGTTGGTTTCAGTGGCATCAAATGGCCCTCAGTCGTTTATCGCAATATGTTCTACCTCAATACAGGTGAAATTTAACTTAAAATGTGAAACTAATATATGATATAGACTTGCAACGTGACATATGTCAAGCCTTTGTTTGTTTTAATGTTGATGATTTTGGCTCACAGCTTGTAAAAACCCCAAATTCAGAAGATTAGAATATTACATGAAATCAATTAAAACATTATTTTAAACAGAGATGTGGGACCTCTGAAAACTATAATCCTGCATATGTAATAGTCCTTTTACTTGAATCACAGCCGTAATGCGGTTGCGTGGCATGGATGCTCTCAGCCTGTGGCTCTGCTGAGGTGCTATGGAAGACCAGGATGCTTCAGAGGAACATCTGAAGCCCATGTCCAGGATCCGTCTGTGTGTGGAGGCTCTTCATGCTCTGACTCCAGCCTCAGGCTACTCCTTGTGAAGGTCCCCCACACTTTTGAATGGCCTTTTCCTGACAGTCCTCTCCAGACTGAGCTCATCCCTGTGGCTCGTGCACCTTTTTCCTCCACACGTTTCCTTCCACTTCGATCCAGCACTTTGAGAACATCCAACTTCTTTTGCTCTGACCTTCTGAGGCTTTTGTCAGTGATGGTTTTCTGCACAACTGTCAGGTCAGCAGGTCTGAACCCATGATGCTGAATTCTACTGAACCACTGAGACCATTTAAAGTCTCCGGGACCCTCTGCAGGTGTTTTGGATTCATTAGCCGATGAAAGGAGACACTTTGAGCTACAATATAGTCCCTGTAAACAATATTCTAATCTTCTGAGATTTTGAATTTGGGGTTTTAACAAGCTGTGAGCCAAAATCATCACGCAAAGTGAGATATATCGAGCCTTTATTTGAAAATAGACTGTAAGCCCTAGTCATCAAAATTATATCAAACAAAGGCTAGACATATGTCACTTTTCATGTCATGAGTTTATAGGCAAGTTTATTTGTAGAGCACAATTCATACACAAGGCAATTCAAAGTGCTTCACAGTTGCATAAATTACAAGAAAACAAATAAAATCTATCATTAAAACAACATAAAAATTGCTTTGGAAGGAGAAAAAGAGTTGTCTTTCTGTGTCACTGTAGCCTTCGCTGTAATTGATATAAAATATAGTTATTTTGTGTTTGTTTTTAGGTCTGTGACAGTCCCCTGTTTCTCAAAGGCCAAGCCCTGATCACAGTCCGAGAATCCGTCTTCTGCAGTGATGAAACAACTACTGCATATTGGGCTATCCCTACTACTACGACTACTCCTACTACTGCTACTCCTACTACTGCTACTACGAGTACTGCTACGGTTGAATATGTGACAATAATTGACTATAAAGTCGTAACATGGTATGAAACGTTCACGCGCTTCGCCGAGTGGTCGGATCAGTGGGGATCGTTCAGAGGAGACGGACGACCGGTCAAAAAAACAACCCTTCCCCCAACATCCGAACCGCCCCCCACGACTGTGCCAACTGTCCCCCCTACCAGACACCACACATCGACGAAAACGCCAACCGAACCCGCGGCGACCACAGCTCCCACTCTTGAAACGGCCAAAACGACGCTTGCAGATGCTGCCAGCGCGGCGACGGCCTTGACCGCATCGCGAGACTCGGTTTCCGCCCTTGGAAGCGTTGGAACGACACCTGCGGACACGATCCTCGCCGTTAGCCCGATTAGCAGCGCCGTACCTAGCGGTGAGGCGGCTAGCGCGGCGCGCGGGGTCTTCTGCTTCTGGCTGTTCGTGGGCTGCGTTTTGCTCTGCGTCGTTTTGGCCGCCTCTTCGTTGATGACCGCGATGAGGTTGTGTCTTTGGTACCGCGGGGTTTACAAGGCGCTGAAATGCATAATCGCCGGCAAGGAGCGGGTTAGCATGATGACTCACGAGCCGGCGCAAGCTAGGTACCGCACAATGTTGTTTGTGGCGAAGGAAGCTGACGAAGTCGAGTGTGTCGTCGGCCTAGGACCAAAACATGGCATTTTAGAAGCGGGAAGCGTCGGGGAATCCGTTTACGAGCAGACAGTGCATCGGGTTATTAGCAGAGAACAAGAAGTCGAGGCTAAGGAAGTGCTAGCGGAATGCGGAGCTAGCCGAGAAGCTAGAAAGCGCTACAGCGTGATCCTGAGGGAGGTCCGCGAGAAGGACGGCGGGGAAATGGAGAGATGCGATTGGGTGGTGGGCGGGTGGGAGGCGGAGGACAAAGGGGCGGGGCTCGGGGGCAGCTGGGGGGCGTGGCTAGGGCAGGTCTTACCCAGCATGCCGTGGGGGGTGAGCGCGCCGCCAAGAAGCGAAGCGGCGTCAGAGGAGGAAACAGGAGAGAAGTGATGAAGGAAGACGTCGACCTCTTGACCCGGTAACCCCCGCCTTAAAGGAACAGGACACCGTTTTTCCAGACTGAGCTTAGACGAGTTGATACGTCACTGTCTGGTCTTTGTGTGTGCGCTCAGTCACGCAAAACGACCAAAGATGTTGTTCGCATTTGGCCTCTCCCAGCATATTCCTATGGCTCCAAACGGGGTGAAGTTAGAAGCTCTTCCACGGGCACAAAGACCAGACAGGTACGCATCGACTCGTCTAAGCTCAGGTAAGAAGATCTCAGTGTGGAAAAACCCTGGCCTGTTCCTTTAACCAAGTGCATTTTCTTCAGCTTTACCCAAATCTAAAATCCTAGAGGTCTCATTTAAAAGCTAAAACCTACAAAACTCATATAAACAAATCTTTTTCATTGCATTTGTGTTTGTCCCTTTTTCACTTTTTTTTTCACCTCTACTGAAAAAACGTCCACATGGACCAGATTTCGGCTTGACTTTGTTGGTGTGTGATAAATATGTTTATAGTCTGCCAGAAAACGGCTAAAAAGAGAGAAAGGATTTCTTCTCCCTCCACGCTTTATTTAAACAGCTTCATCCTTCTCCCTTGGGCCTTTTTCCTTCTTAAAGTTATAATATCGATGAAAGTACACAAAATAATATTACATTGTAGATACAAATGCCCTTTTTATGTTTTTATTCTTATGACAGCATTGACTGATGATCATGTATGTTAATAAAATAATAAATAATAAAATAATTTGACTGTTTTTTTAATTGTATGAACAAATACAAATGAGTCTCAGAGAAACCAGTTTATTTGGCGTCGTACAGTTTAGTAAAAATGCAAAAGTGACGGGTTACGGGTTGAATTTGGTGATGAGGGGCCAGCCGGTGTGGAGTCGTATCCACTCGTAGAAATGCGCCACCTACAGGTCAGAGAAACAAAACGGTCAGCCGCGTAAATGCTGCACATGTCGGGCTTTTCATTCATAAAGTACATTTACTACAGTACTTAAGTAGCATCTTTAAGGATCTACTTTTTACTTTTACTCCACTACATTTCTATAAAGGCTCCAAAGTAATGCTGCGTTTACACATAAGCACGATGCGTTACGAATGCCACAAATGCACATTCGTGGCCAAGGATCACGAATTTGATGATTCGGGGTCGAGGTTTCACGCGCCGCCACTAACTGTTGCGACCTGTTACTACGCGTTACGATTAATGGCACGAATTATTACGCACGGTCACGAATATGCGTCCCGCGCTGCTGCGTGGTGTTGCGCGCTGCTGCGTGGTGATGCGCGCTGCTGCGTGGTGATGCGCGCTGCCACGGGATGTTACGGGTCACTAGGAATATTCGCGTTCTGTCCGAAATCTGTCAAGAATTGGGCGAATGTGGAGTGATCTTCTGCCACCGGGTTGGAGGCGGAGCAGAGGCCGTGCTCTCCCCTGAGTCATTGGGCTCGTCTGGCTCCAACTCCCGAACACCAGGTACGACCCAGGAGGAAGAAACACTTTCAGCACCCCGAGGAGCGGCAGTGGCTCGGGGTGCTGAAAGTGTTTCTTCAGGTGCTGTCCGTGGCTTGGAGCGCGGCTTGGCCGACTTTGTGACACTTTTCCACTGCAGGTACGAACATTTACTTGGGCGTAGCGTGTGTTTCTGTCCATTTTGAGCGTGAAAACGGTGATTCTGCTCTACGAATGCTCTACGAATGCTCTACGAATGTTGTACGAATGCTCTACGAATGTTGTACGAATGCTCTCACGCTGAATTACGAAGCGCCACTCCTCCTTACGAAAGGACACGCTCCGCTGCGAACTCCACGAACAGAGGGTGATTCGTGACATTCGTGGAAGATTTTTTGACAGACAAAAACTTTCTCCACGAACGTCACGAATGTCACGAACTGATGCGTTCTGTTAAGAATCCCATTGAGATGCGTTAAGTCACGTCACGAACGTCACGAATGACGGAAAAATGACATTCGTAACGCATCGTGCTTATGTGTAAACGCAGCATAAAAGTCCTTTGTCCTCACGTCTTCTTCATTTTAAAAGCCTAATAAAGCACCTTCTATGAACAGCAGGAGACACGAGTTTCCAGCGTTCATTTTCATAATAGATTTGAATTTAGTTTAGTCATTTTAAAAGTTTACATCGAGTCGAGATTTAGCCAAACGATTATCTTCCATTTCAGTGTTGTTTTAGTCGACTAAAGCAAAGAGGAATTGCATTAATAATATTTATTATAATCATATTTAATCCTCTGCTTGAACAAAGCTCTGGTCCTTTGGCCGTGACTTTAAATGACACGAGGCTCTTTCAAACTGTCAGTGGACGTTTGGATCAGTGTTAATTTTGACAACATATTTTAATTTAGTTTTAGTCTTTTGACGAAAATGTAATTCAATTTTAGTCGAGTTTTAGTCGACTAAAATTGCAAGTCAATTTAGTCGACTAAATTTAAGACACATTTAGTCGACTTTGTATTAATAATATTCATTATAATCATATTTAATGGAGGTCCTGCTTCATGGAGCTGCTCCTCATGAACAAAGCTCAGAGCTGCTCCTTTGGCAGTGAAGTCACATGATATGAGGCTCTTTCAGACGGTCAATAGACGTTTGGATGATTTTAGTCTCTCCTTTCCATTTTTATTTAGTCTCATTTTAGTCGACTAAAACATCTGGACATTTTAGTCATAGTTTTAGTCGCATGAAAAACGTTTAATTGAGTTTTAGTCCAATTTTAGTCGTCAAAAAAATCACTTTGACTAAAATTAAGACTGGTTTGGATTAGTCCTACTTTAGTCGAGGAAAATATCTGGTCATTTTAGCTTTAGCCTCATAAAGAAGCTCAGACTGAAGCACGAGCAGAGCCGTGGGAAGACATTTTAGTTAGGGGGGGCTGAGGGACAAAATTTACCCAAACAATTCTTTCTCTGTGCATATTTATTATTTATTGATATTGCCTGCAGTCCGCAAACTATCCACCCGGGGGTGCTGAAGCGCCCTCAGCACCCTGGGTTCCCACGGCCTTGAGCATGAGCCCTGACATTGGGCCCTAAACAAAGTTTACAGTGGACTCTTTTGCCACTTATTTAAACGGACTTGTACTTTCTTTGAATATTTTCGTGTGTTCCACAGCACAGGCACTGAAGTCGAGCTTAAAGCACCTTGGTGTAGACTCCGGGGAAGCCTGGGTGCCCACACTTGTCTCCCCAGCTCACGATGCCCCACAGATACGCCACTCCCAGCGCGTCCTCGCACACCAGGGGCCCGCCGCTGTCTCCCTGGCACGAGTCCACCGAGCCGTCCAAGTCACCTGGAGTCATACACATGGGTTCACCTTCAGAACGAGCGCCTGAGGCCATGGGGGGAGGGGCACTCACCCGCGCACAGCATGCCGGGTTGGAAACGATCTTTGTAGTAGTTCTCGCAGTCGGATATCAGCGACACGTTGGCCCAGAGCAGGACCTTCGCCGCTTTACCCTCTGCGGGAAACACACGGGACAGAGAGACAGAATCACACAAATACAAATCCTACAAAACTCTAAACTCTAAACGTGTCTCCAGGTCGGCGCCAGTGATTTTAAAATAGTAATTTCATTAAAACAAGATGTGTCCTTCTCCAGAGTGCAGACATGGTGGAGCTAAAGTCCAACCTTAGTAGGTCTTTGCTTCAGGTCGCCAGTCAGCAGCCAGAATGGTAATTGTCACAATGACCTGCCGGGGGATTCACCTGTTGTATATGTTTTTAGTGGCATGGGAAACCGGAGGGAACCTACGCAGATACGAGGAGAACATGCAAAGTCCACAGAGAAAGGATCGAACCCGGGATCTTCAGTAAAGTGAAAGTGCTCACCCCAGCCCCACTGTGCTGTGTGTGTAGTAGGAGTAGATAGAAATTATTTTTTTCACTCAAAATTGGCCGTAAATACTGTTTAAAGTGGCGCTAGCCCGCAGTTAGCTTTGCCCGTTAGCCTGTTAGCTTCTTCTTCGTGGTTCTATTAGTGTGTATTGGTGACTCTGACCCGGTGGCAGGCAAGTTGCAAATGTGGTTTTCTGGCCATAGACACCAGGGGGCGATGAAAGACCCCCCCAATCATCCCATTAACACTTGTATTACCCCCAGAGGGACGACGGGAAGGATGTATTAAGAGAAACAAGTTACTTTGTACTGCTTTAAAGATTTGTGCACTGTTTCTACTATTTTCTGGTTTGTTCATTTTGTTTTCAGACCCACCTCCAATCTACTTTATTAGGGAACCTCTCTGCTAACTCAATTGATAAATATTGAATGGTCACTAGCAGACCAGTGGGTTACCCCGCCTTACAAAGGTTACACCCTACATAAGTACCTGCAGTGCGGCCCCACCCGCTGATGCTGCAGCTGTGATTGGCCTGGAACAGCTGCTCGCTCCAGGGCACGCAGACGGGACGCACCGCGGGGTTGTCACGGAAACACTTCTCCTCGTGCGGGAGCTTCATCAGCTCCACCAGCGCGATGTCGTTCTCGTACGTCTTACCGTTGTATCTGAGGGAACCGAGACATCATCTACACTTCTGCACTTTTGTATTTTTGCTTTCACAATTAGGTAAGAGTGAGATGGCGCCGTGGCCCACATGTTGGTGCCGACCCACCAGTTGAGAAACACAGCTCTGATCTATAATGTTAGATGATGAACTCTACATTTGGAAAGACAAAGTTAGTAGAATGTATTTACTTTGAAAGAACTGGACCTGCGCTCAAGCACTTAAATCATGTTTGAAACGCTGCTAAAAGTGTTGACACAGAGACAGCCCCAGGCCCAGATAAACGGAGGGGGGAGTGTGAGGAAGGGCCTCAGGTATAAAACCGTGAGCTGTTACTGTGGGTGGATGTGGATGTTTTGCACCGGGACGATGTCCGTCGTGGTTTGAGCGCGGTTCTTCCTCCACAGAGAAAACTTCACCTTAAAGGCAGAGGGGTTTGGCCTGATGAAAAACAAAATAAAAACATTAATGAACATTTAAAAGTCCAACGTCATTCATCACTTTCCTACATTTTCACTTTTAAGTTTTAATACAGATTTCTCGGCTATAATCGAATCTGTCATTAAGTAATAGTAACTGGTCTGAGCTAAAACCCGACCTGACGCAGTGAGCCGCCGTGACGATCCAGCAGCCGCCGATGTACGCGCCGCCGCAGTCTATCTTCCCCAAGTCCAGCAGCGCCACCTGCCACTGGATCTGGTGCTGCAGCGGGACACGACACTCGTTTACATTAGGAGCAAAAGGCTAAAGGGTTTAAGATACTCACTGGTTTGGAAGGCACGCCCCCCACGACTCGTCGGACACGCCCCCCTGGCCTCCGCAACACCTCCTCCGCGTCCACAAACTCCATGTTCGGGACGCCGCACTTCAGCCCCTCCAGGTTCTTTCTGCTCAGTCTGATCTCTGGAGAAGAAAAAAAAACATATTTAGAATTGTCGCGGTGCTTATGGACTCACAGTCGTGTTGTTCCTAAAGGCTTCAAGGCTGTTCCAGAATTACAGTGACAGTAACACAAGTGCAGTACTAAGTAACTCTTGCCCCTAGAGGCCATAAGCGCAACTGCAGGTGTCGTAGCAAGTTACGATTTTCTAACTTATTAAATGTCTTGGAGAGTAAATCCTACGCTGACAGAAAAGGCGAAGGGACAGAGGGATGTTGTACATGCAGTTGTACAATGGAAATGTTTTTTTTTCACTCAAACTTGGCTGTAAATACTGTTTAAAGCGGCGCTAGCCCGCAGTTAGCTTTGCCCGTTAGCCTGTTAGCTTCTTCTTTGTGGTTCTATTAGTGTGTATTGGTGACTCCAACCCGGTGGCAGTCAAGTTGCGAGCATGGTTTTCTGGCCAGAGACACCAGGGGGCGATGAAAGACCCCCCCATTAACACTTGTCTTACCCCCAGAGGGACTAGGAGAGGATTTATTAAGGTAAACAAGTTACTAAGTGCTGCTTTAAACAGCCCTAACAGAGCTTTTCAGTCATTGGAGCAGGGAGAGGCCATTTGACATCGGACTAACTCAGGGGTGTTTAACATCTTACCCCCTCGCGCATTTTCCCCAGTTTGGCTTTACCCAAATCTAAAAGCTTCATAGCAACAAAAATTAGATAAAAAAAGTGACCAAAATATGTGACGAGAACGAACATGAAAGCCACAAAAACGCGACAAAAAGCAATGAAAAAGTGACAAAAAAATGACGAAAAATGATTAAAAATTACAAAAATATTACAAAAAAGTCACGAGAAAATGACAAAAAAGTGACAAAAAAGTGACAAAAACACAAAAGTCAAATAAGTTACTACAACACAGCAACAACACGAGAAGACAATTCCATGTAGTTGAGTTTTGTAGGTCTTAGCTTTCAAATGAGGCGTTAAACTGGCCTATAGGCTGTAACCATTCAGATTTGGGTAAAGCTGAACTGAAGAAAATGCGCTCGGTTCAGGCGGGGGTTAAGAGGTTAAGTGGAACGCCCTCTGCTTTAGTTCAAGTTGGTCCAATCCAGTGGAGACAAGCGTCTGTGCGAGTAAAGTTGCGAAAACGTGGACAAATAAACCCTACATTCTTTATATTCATGTCACGACTGAAACTTGGATCAAACCTTTACACTCAGTTACTCGCAGTACTCTAGTAACTGAATCGCTAAAAATATCACCAGTGTTTTTTATGCATTAAACGAGACAGGAACATAAATGACCAAAAAAACCTTGCAATACATTTTCCCCTCATATGTGTGTCAGTAATCTACACTGAAAGTTTCAAATTGAAATCTCTACATTTAAAAAGTTTCCCTGTTCACCTTAAATCTACGAAAGAGCAACTTACCGTTTCGTGCGGTCGCGAATTCTGCAACGAGAAGAAAATCATAATCTTACTCAGTGTTTTGATACGACAGGCTTTGAATGGAGACGGAGGAATGAGTTTAATAAGTGGAAACGTACCAGTGTTATTCGTTTCTGCGCGATGTTTCTCTGTAGAAGCATAAAAGAAAGTAAAAAGTACACATTTTTTACTACCTTTAAGTATTCTGAAGTAAATGTGTTGCTCTTGTATCTGTACTTGATTCTAATGTAGGTACAGACTAGAACATCGCTGCGTTTCTGAAAAAGGTTTTCCTTCACCTTTTACTCCCGCCTCGTCCGCTCCGTCCAGACAGTCCCTGATCCCGTCTCCGACCGCGGACTCGGGAATGCACACGCCCGAGGTGCACCTGAACGCACCGCCTCTGCAGCCTGTGAAACAGCAGATCAGGGAACTTCACACCCGGCAGAAACCCCATTCCCGCTAAAGTTCAGAACAAGAAGAACATAAAACCAACAAACCAACATTCAGCTCACAGGACGCCAGCACAAAATCGAAATGGTTAGCTCAGTTAAGCAAGGGGACTATTAGTGCGTTCAAGTTGACCAGTGGGGGAGGAGGGTGTTACAGTACACGGCGCCATCCTCTATAGCACAGGTATCACCCCCCTCCCCTCAGGCAGGAGGCTACGGTCTATCCAGACCCACACCTCCCGCCACTTGAACAGTTTTTTCCCTCCGCCATCAGACTCATGATCAATAACAAGTGTCTGTAGCTCAGTTACAGAGTCATGGATGTATCTGCTCTGTTGCTGTTGGTGAGTCCACACTTAGACCCGCTGCTGTCACTTTATACGCTACACATCTGTAAATACAATCCCGCTGTTCATTGTCAAATTGTTGTTGTCTTACCACACGTCACTTTATTTTATCTTATTTATTTAATATTTTTTATACATGCCCTTATAGCCTTATAGTTTAACGTTCTTAGCTTATTTTTTTATCTTAATTCTGTGTTATATGTTCTATGTCGCACGTTTGCACCGAGACAAATTCCTTGTTCACAAACCTTGGCAATTAACCGATTCTGATTCTGATTCTGATATTTCCGCGTGTCCTCATTTTGCTCTTCAGTTTTCAAAGCTTATTCCAGAGACCGGCCGGTGTTCGAGCAGTAGAAGCTACCTTGATGATATTTGCATGGCAAACAATGAAGGCAGCTACAAGAAGGCACTTCAGAGACATACAACTAGAGTAACCTATTACAATCTCTGCTGTCTTCCTCTTCTTACTCCTTCTTTTCTTTCGTTTTTGCTGCCAGAAGCATAACTTCTCTTCATTTTGTTGGAGGAAATGCGTAGCTGTCTATTTACTTCCAACATGTGGGTTTGCGCAGCTACTCTCTCCTTCTCCGCTGAGAAACAGGCGAGGGAGGGGTGAGTTTGGCTCATGGGGCCCTTTCAGGGAATCTGCGACAGCCAATTTTCATTGCCCCTTGTCACTGCTGCTGTGTAGGGACTTTATTCTCTTGGCTGTTTCCGTCAAATCCCTCTGGGAGCCCCGAGCAGCTGCCTGCCTTGCCTAATGGCTACGCCTCTGAACTCGTAGATGATCAGACTGCTCTGAGTTCACATGAGATGAAGACAGTAAAGGCAGCCACTGGAGACGTGCAGCTAATGACAAACCTTTGACAAAATCACTGCACCAGTGACGTGAAGGTCCCAGCCTTCAGTATAACGTGATGTAGAATGTTTTCTATTATTTCTAGGGAGCAGATCCGTTAGCATCTTATTAGCTAACTGTTGTAGCATTAGCCGTTTTTGTTACATATGAGTTTATTCCGCTGAAATGCTCTGAGGTCGAAAGTCCTCATTTTCAAGTGGGAAAGATACCAGTGGAGAGTTTCAGCTGAATAAACCAAACGGCCAATGCTACGACAGTTAGCTAATAAGATGCTAACGCTTCTCCTCACTAGATATAATTCAATACATTCAAAAAACATAGTGTCTAAACCAGGCTTGGAGACACTCATCCATGCGTTTGTCTCCAGCAGGTTAGACGACTGTAACGGCTGCTCACTGGCCTTTCTAAACGAGCTGTTAGAGCTGCAGAACATCCAGAACGCTGCTGCTCGAGTCCTGACCAGAACCAGGAAATACCACCACATTAGTCCAGTGCTCCGGTCTCTGCACTGACTTCCTGTCGCTCAGAGATGTCTTTGAATCCATATTTTGATGCAGTGTTGATGCTGTTGGTTGTAATAAAGAGTGACTTGGTTGTTTCACCTCGAATAAATGATACAAATTTGAAAGAAATTGTCTTTTATGGAATAAATGGACAGATATTGTTCTGTTTTCTGTTTCTAGGTAATAATTACACATAGGTATCGTACGCCCTAGACCCACTTCTCTAAATCCACAGTACTGAGGACAACACTTTCTTTTTAATACCTTGTTCATATACTAATTTAGGCATTCTTAAAGTCCAGATACATCTATTTGAGAGAACTGGACCTAAACATTGAAGCTCCAGCCGCTAAAATGATCCCATACTTTGTTTTAGCTTCAATAGAAAACACTTCCGGATTGAAAGCTAAAAATATAGAAGTCTGAAATCTTAGGGGGAACTACTATAAAGGTAGAGAAAAGAGGAAACGTACGGTTGCAGCACATCTCGTCGCTGCGGTCGCCACAGTCGTCGACGCCGTCACACGTCTGTCCGCGGCCGATGACCTTGTCGTTTGCGCACTCGAACTTAGCGCCTGAAAGAGAAAACGCCGTCACCGGAGCGAAGTCCGAGCTGCCCGTGGGCACCTCGTTACCTTCGACCTCCCCCGTGTAGCAGTTCTTCAGGGCCACGGTGTTGTCCGTGCCCATGTGGTTATCGAACGTGCACTCTCCCAGAGTCTCCTCGAACCCCTCGCACTTCACGTGAACGCAGCTCTCGGGGAACGACCTCCCGGGATACGAGTCCCGCAGCTCGGAGAGCAGCCTCGTCTCGGCTTCGTGCGCCCCCCTGTTCCAGAAAGCACAGCGTGTCCCTCTCAGATGAAGTAGAAACTAACAGCCCTGTGGTTGAGTATTCAAGTAGATCATCTTTGACTGTTTTATCGAACTAATGGGCGAGGAAAGCTCTTCTCTTTGGTCCTCATGGCGAGGAGCTGGCATTGCTGTAATACCACCCCCTGGTGGCCAGAAGTGACTCCAAAACACACTTGGTAAACAGGGTTCTGGTGTTACTGCTTTACGACCACGACGCTGGGTGCCGGCATTATCCGCCATTGCTTTAATACCTCCATCTAGGAGCAGCAGCTAAAGCTAGTCTTCCATCAGAAAGCATTGCACTTGTAGTTGGCTTTGTTGTTGCTTTCCCCCTCTCTCTTGTATTTATTATTTATTTTAACTGTTTAATATACAGTTTTTTTGCCCTGTGTTACACCTCATGTGTGTTGTATTGTTATGTCTTTTCTTAATGTCTTATCTCTATACCTTTTTGTAAATATGCACTTTTTGCAATAAAGGAAAAAAAAATAATAATAAATAAATAAATAAACATAAAATAAGAAAGCATTGCACTCGACACACGTGTTAAGCAACTGTAAAGCCTGGTTTCAATTTTTTTGTTTCCGTAATGTACATTTTAGAAATCTTGTGTACTAATGAGGGCCGGATTTGATTGACAGGCCGTTAGCATGAGAGCTAATGGCGCGGAAATGACAACAACACGAGGAAAAAGATCCGCTTAGATGAGTTTGGTAAGTCTTAGCTTTCAAATGAGGCGTTACTCTGGCCTACAGGCTGTGACCTTTTAGATTTGGGTAAAGCTGAACTGGAGAAACCGCACTTGGTTAGGGTGAGGTATTGTCCTGACTGCAGTAAAGTAAAGTAGTAAATGTTTCCTCACAGGCTAGTCCCATTCTCTCTGCAGGCGACGTTCGCGGCGGCCATGTTCCAGGAAGAGCCGCAGATCAGCTTCCTGTCCGCGACCTCGGGGTGGAGCGCGTTGGGAACGTCCAGCGTGATCAGCCCGTCCTCGAACGAGCTGCCGTAGAGCTGGTGCGACTCTGAGGGGGAAGATCAGACGTTACACATTTCATCCGACTAATAACCGGTTCATCCGGAAACGAGATCCAGCGTCTCGCCGTAAAAACGTAAAAAAACTTTATCCATTGAAGTTAAATCAGACAAAAGGAACGAACCGTCACATGAGCCGAAGTGTGACACGGTGCGGCGCTTAATTCGACACATCGTCGCCTTCGCCTGAAACAACAGCAGCCCGTGAAGAAGACATGAAACGTAAACATAAATCCCCCACTTTAAAGTTTACCGACATCAACCCGGGAAATGAGGGAAACTGGCAATATCCAAAAGCAAATTTGGGCAACAGGAACTTTTCTTTGTGGATTGTTTTTCTGCTTAAAGGCCTTAAACCTGATTTTGTTTTACTGCAAACCATGAAAGAGAAAATTAAAGTGTTAGTTCTAAATTAATTCCTAACTTCCCTAAGATATTTGTAGCATCCAGATTCTTTTTCGGGACGAGTTTATAGGCACGTTCCCAACTTTTGTGAAATCACTTTAGGTATAAACTTTATTGATCCCGAGGGAAATTGCAATATTATCAGCTGCTCACATTCACGCAGCAAAATAAATACATAACTAAAAAATACAGTAAAAAAAACAGTACAAATTTAAAACGGCAATACACCAGAATCGTTTTGATGACTTGTTCAGCCGGGAGATGTTCCTCCAGCACACGGCAGCAGTTTGGAGCAGATGTTAAATGAAAATGTTCCTGTAGAGATGGTTTGTGTTGGTGGTCCCCTTTCCCTTTCACAGAAATGCTACAAAACTAGCTTGCAAGTTCATGAAATTGATTTATCCACCCATCTATTTTCTTCCACTTGTCCGTTGCCGGGTTGTGGGGGCAGCTGTTGGAGCTGCACCAGCCCCTATAGCGCCCCCTGCAGGTGGTGGGTCCACAGAAGGACGGCCTCATGGTTCTAACCGGGCCTGTTGGTCTCTCATAAGGGGCTTCTGAATTGATTTAAATGCTATATAATTAGATGCACACTGTTTTCACACAAATGTCTGAGAGTTTACAATATGCTAAAGGAGGGACAAAATAAATGTTACTCCGAAAATAATTAAATAAATCAGGTATAGGGCCTTTAAAGCTTTTAAAAATATGATTTATGTAGACGGATAAAATCTGTTTTAAGTAACATTCATCATTTTATTTCCGTGAAGCAGCAAATTAATGTAATAAAATGTTGGGCCGAAAGGTTATTTTTATTTGACTTAGATATAAAGCTCCATAACAGTTTGACTCATTTCCCATTGACATAACGTGGTCGGCACGGCAACCGCTTAAAATCGTTTGCCTCTATGTATGTGACTTCCTGTCGGTTTGCTTGATTTTGCGTTAACAACTTTTAGACCATATTTTTTGTATTTCTGACAAACATATGCCGTAAATATAGTAATGTCATTATTGTCCCAGAACATTTTATTTAATGCCAGTCGGAATCCAATTTAACGCTGTAAGGGTTTGTAAATGCCCTGTGGAAAGCCTGCGTCAGCACATGGTTCTCCTCAAGGCTGTGTACTTTCCCCCAAGCTCTCCACCAAACCGATGGAAGCTTTGTGTTTCCCCTCCCGGACGCCGTGGAGTCGGCGCGGCCTGGAGGGGGGAGGTGAAACATGGCGGTGGTTAAAGGAGGCGGAGTTACGTGGCAGTAGGAGCGGTAGTTGCGGCGATCGGCTCCACACACCGCGGTGACGTTAGCGCTCGGACACAGATACGGAGGTTTACAGTGACACGTGCCGCTCACGCAGCGCTGCCACGGATAACAGAAGACCAGCTCACAGGAGCTCCTCGTGTACCTGCAAACACCGCGGCAGAGTGGTTAGAACCCGGGACCCACTATTCGGGTTCTTTTTACAAACATATGGGACATTGTGGGTTATTTAAGCATGAAACGCTTAAAAAAACCAAAATGAAAACTTGATGTACATTTTTTTCTCATATTCATGCCTTTAATCTAGAGCAAAATTCTCAAATTGATATCTCTACATTTATAAAGTAATTATTAACCTGCAGCAATGATAAATACTGTAACTGGGCCGACACTTTCACATGGTTCTACCAACATTAGGCACTCAATTAATTAGTTTAGTTTAGTTTATTTGAGCAGTATACATTCTGCTCAAAAGGAGTGGGCTGAAGCAAGAAGCTTATGAGCTTAGGTTTAATTATCATCATCATCATTATTATTATTATTATATATTTATTTAATTGAGTTATATATGAAGTATGATGTAGCCCTGCACAGTGTGGTGCATTAAAAAGCCAGAGTGTAGAGCGGGCCAGTTGAAGAGGGCAGTAGCTCCCCTTCAACAAACCCCCACACAGCTGCCCTAACAGCTGCTTTGGTAGATGATGTTCCTATGCTGAGTGGTGCCTTAACAGACAAGGTTTAGAGCCCGTTGGGAGGATTCATCCCCTGCCAACCCTAATTCTCCATTTGTGAATTTGAGCAATAGAATGACAACCGTTCCAAGCAGCAACACTCTTCCTGATTATAGAGGAAAACAATACACATAATCGATCCCACTGCTCCCCCTAGTGGCAACACATTTCTTCCTCTATATATTTCAAAAGTCTTTTGTTTGTATTTATATTTGAACAGGTTGCTGTTTGGACATCGTTTCAATTCCATCTCCAGTTTATTCCACAATTGTTCACCATTAACTGTTGGACTAAAACTTTTCAGAGTTGTGCTATGTTTCTGAATCCTAAAGTTTAATTCATCACGACCAAGACGTTCCTGGATCCTTCTTTGTATTTGGTTTGGTAACAATGTATACCTTGCTTTGAATAACATCTGTACAGTTTGGAACTCAACAATGTCACAAAACTTCATGATCTTAACCTCTTAACCCCCACCTGCACAAGCACATTTATCCAGGCATTACCCAAATCTAAAAGCTTCTTGAAAAAACATCATAAATGAGACTTAATGAGGATGAAAATGCATCAAAAATACATTTTAAAAAAGACACAAAAAAATCACCCTATATGTGATTAAAAAATGATGACAAAAAAGTGATAAAAAATGGAAAGACAAAACGTTGTGAAAGAGCGACAGATCGGTTCATATCAGTTTTGTACGTCACAGCTTTCACATGAGGCGTTACACTAGCTCTGGCGTCGAGTAACATTTAGATTTGGGTAAAGCCGAACTGGAGAAAAGGCGCTGGGTTCGGGGTTAAGAAGAATCTGGATCTGCTCCTGTGATCTCAGTGTGCGGCTGACGTTACTTCTTTGTTAAACACTGCGAGTCCAGGACGCCGTCGTCCGGAATGGGGACCGACCCGGACCCGTTCAGGGGAACCTCCACTGCGACCCCGGTCGGCCTCGAGGAGTTGTGCGCCGGCGGGCCGGAGTCGGGCGCCGGCGGGATGGTCTGGAAGAAACCAGGACCGGAGTTACATGAGATAATCCTTGATTGGATGGTGCTGGTGGCCGTACTAATGGTACGAGTAGTGGTTTATTTTGTTTTTGTTTTCCCCTCTTTTTTGTATTTTTTGTATTCAAGTATTTATTTCTTATTTATTTGAACTGTTTAATATATGTTTTTGTTGTTGTCCTGTGTTATGCCTCATGCGTGTTGTAAGTTAAAACGCCAAAGAGAGTTGTGTTTATTTAACCTCTTCACTCCCAGCTGAACCGAGCACATTTTCTCCAGTTCGGCGTCTTTCAAAAGCGTCGAACAAAACCGTGACGACACAATAACTATGTGGTCTTAGCTTTCAAATGACATTCCCATAGGCTGTACGCTCCAGTCGGGAAGCTTTTAGATTTGGGTAAAGCTGAAAATTGAGAAAATATGCTCGGATTGGGCGGGAGATTAAGAGGAAATCTGCCTGAACTGTTAAAGTCCTGCAGTTTCTCCAAACGCGGTTTTCTTACCGTCAAAGTCTGGAGCACCAGGACCAGCAGGAGGACCAGACTCAGACCTGCACCTTTCATCTGGAGGAACATCTTTCTTCTCCCACACGCAGCGCACATAAACAAGTACTAAACCCCAGAGAGGTGGAGACGCAATGTTACTGATGTCAACGACCTCCTTCTCTTCCCTGTCAGATATTGATTTTGGGGGAAAGAGAGGGAGGAGTTTTACAGTAAACGCGTTTAAACAAACGCCAAACATGAACAATAGGAACAAAGTGCACAGGGTCAAACGCGGGGCCCACTGTAGATGTTTAATCGTATTAGCTTAACAAGTAGAAGTGGAAAGTACAGCTACTTCAGCGCTTGGATGAACGAAAGGATCACCCGCCTCGGGCGCTTTGTCGGAGTCTCTGCGCTGAACACATTGTCCAGCCTGTGCTGAAATGATCTCTCTGTAAATAAACCTGTTGTAACGCCGCGTGGTTAATGTTTAACTAAATCTCAGAACAGTTTCAAAATCTGTGAGCAAATCGGTTCAGACGATTAAAGGGCCCATCTCACCTGGCAGAATTACGGAGACGTCCCAGCGATCTCCGCAACGTCTCCACTACTCGGACTGATTATGCACAAGGCCAGGAGACTAGAGTCGCCTCAGGTCACAGAGGGATTTGATGTTTAGAAATATTGTTTTACTGTCATTACATACATTATCAAAAGGTAGAAGGAAAGCGCTTCTCTTTGGTCCTCATGGAGCTGACGTTGTTGTAATACCACCCCCTGGTGGCCAAAGGCAAGTCCAAAAGACACGAGAACAGGATTCTTATGTAGCTTTGGGCCTAAACTGCTTAAAAGCCTGGCTCCAAAGAGTTTAATTTAAAAAGGCTATGACCCATGTGACAGTCATATTTTTAACCATGCTGTGTTTTGTATATTAGAAATAACATTTGCAGGCCTAAATCTTTGATTGACCGGCTCTGTCCCGCGAGGGCGCAGCTTCCTGCCTTTTTGCCCTTTTAAGGGACAGACTTCGTAGGAGAAAATTGAGCAGCCATGTTAATTTCACAGACCTCTAAGGAATGGATCCTTATGGGCTGAATGGGACCCACTATTATGTAGATCTATGTAGTAAACACATGTTTTCATGTTTCCCCCTGCAGCTATAACCCGCCTCCTGAAGGTGCACATTGTCGTTGTGTCCTTGGGCAAGACACTTCACCCTCCTTGCCTCCAGTGTCTGCATACACTGGTGTATGAATGAGAGAGTGAATGGGCCCCCTATGAGAGACCAACAGGCCCGTTTGGAATCATGAGGCCGTCTTTCCGTGGACCCACCACCTGCAGGAGGAGCCATAGGGGCTGGTGCAGCTCCAACAGCTGCCCCCACGACCCGGCAACGGACAAGTGGGAGAAGATGGATGGATGGATATTATTATTATTGTCTGTGTAAGTTGTCAGTCGTACAGGAATTGTCCATCTTCAATGAAGGTACTTGAGTCATCTTCTGTACTCGGTAGTTGAACGTTTCGCCTCTCATCCAAAAGGCTTTGTCAGCAGACAAAGGCCCGCTCAGCCCGCAGCTTATTATTATAATAATGATAATAATAATAATAATTATTATTATTGTTATAATAATAATAATGATAATGATAATAATAATAATAATAATCATTATTATTATTATTATAACAATATTATTATAATAATAATAATAATCATTATTATTATTGTTTAGCGGAACCTTTCTCCGGCGGGCTCTGATCACGTGACACCATACGTCATCGGGCAACATGGCGTCCTCGGATTGTAGCTGAACTAAAACAACGGTGCAAAAGAAATCTCCAAAAACGCCGAAATATCTGCTTTCTTTTCCCGGACGGTGTTCCTTCCTCTGCGGGTAAGTGTGAAGTGTGGACCTGTGTGAAAACGACCGGGGAAACGAGCGCAGTCTGTACTAAATGAGCGGGTTTCGGGGTTAGCTGCGGAGCTAACGGGGATGTAAACAGTGAAAGAAGCTCGAGCCTGTGAGTCAAAGCGAGAACGTGGAGGTGTTTGTAGCTTTTACCGCAAATGTGAGTGCATTTGCTGCGGCTGTTGTTGACTAACCCCTGCACATTTGACTGTTTGTTGTGGAGTGTTTTCAGCGTTTCGTTTTGAAGCACATTTGCAACGTTACCGACCGCGAGTAACAATAAATGAATGGCGCCCGTAAAAAACCCACTGCTATTCAGTCTTTAGGTGGAATCTGTGCTGTGGTTGTGCGACATTGAGCTAGTCTACATTGAAACACGGCAAAAAGGTGTCAAAAAAAGGCCACTTTACTGAGCTACAGCGAATAGGATTGCGCCGCTCGTGTCCACTTTGTTTAACCTCTTAACCCCCGCCTTAACCGAAGAGGTGAATTATTGTTATTTACGCACAGCAGTCCTAAAACAGAGACTAGACCCCCGGGATCCACTACCAGGCCTCGTCGATCACATACTTGCACGTTTGGCTCATTGTCTGATGACTGTCCCACATGTGTAATATGACACAGAGCAGTCACGCTCGCCTGTGGGCTGCCTCGGGTTTCTCCTTTTCCAGATCGCAGACCTTCTTGGTTTCGGATTTGCATAAAGGCAAACGTTTCAAAGCACCAACCCGGGTCGAGAGGAAATATACACTTGCTCTACACATTGTTCAATAAGTGATTTGTTATTTTGTCTATGTGTCTTTTTGTTTTCATGTCTTATATTTTGCTGATGTAAATTGTGTTTCAGTTTATTCCAGGTTTATTGTGTGATGTTTTGATACTTAAAGGGTTTGTCCATTTTCTGCTTTTAATTTTTTGAAAAGAGGGAGTGAAAGCTGTATTTTTACTGATAACATTTTATCCTTTTTTTAATTATTATTATATTGGCCAGATCTGGAGCAATACACAAATATCCTGATTAGGGCGGGAACCTCTGGGTACCTCACGATTCGATACGATACGCGATACATGGCTCACGATAACGATTATCTCACGATACGTCGATACTGCGATAATCGATATATTGCACAAAAATAAGCTGCGATACATCACGATTTAAAAAAAAATGCTACTTTTAACATATTACATATTATTCATCATTTACATTCTTTTCATGTGCTTTGTACCACTTTTATAAATGATTCCACACTATAGATCTGTCAGTGACTTCATTTACATTTAAATAAACAAGAAAACACACCCCTATTTAAAAAGTAATAAATCAACCCCAAATTAATCTTCTTTATAATTATAAAAACTATAATTAAAAGTAATTTATTTGTGTGACAGTGTTTGGTCCAAGTGCTTAAAACTGTAGTGCTGCCCCCTGCTGGTCTGACTGAAATCTTGTCGGCCTCTATTGACTGGAGCACTGCTGCCTCATTAGTATGCATGACGTTGCTCATTAGTATGCATGACGTCATCAAAAGTATCGATATCGGAATAAAAAGTATCGTATCGTCCCGCAAAATATCGCAATATATCGGGAAATCGATATATCGTCACACTCCTAATCCTGATCACACATTGATAGATTCCTGTTCTCTTCTTCCTCCAGAGCCTCCTCTCTGTTCAGTGCGTCTTGTATAAACGGCTAAAATGTCCGGGAAGAACTCCGGCGAGCGCTTCAAGGTCGGCGACCTGGTCTTCGCCAAAATGAAGGGCTTCCCCCACTGGCCGGCCCGGGTAAGCTCACGGGAACGACCGCTTCTATTGTAAGTTTTATGTTCGGGTTCATTTTCATCGTTTGTTTTCTCGCAGGTTTGTAAATCAGAGGCCGGCTACAAAAAGCGAGTCCCCGTCTACTACTTCGGGACGCACCAGACGTACGTATCCCCTTCGCTCGTCCGCCCGTTGCCGAGAGTTTCCATGTGGACTGTGTTGTTGTTGTCTGTCGCAGCGGGACCGTCCCGTCGGAGAACGTGGTCCCGTACGTCGGGAACAAAATGAAGTACGGCAGCGGCGTGCGGGTCAAGGGCTTCGCGGAGGGGATGTGGGAGATCCAGAACACGCCGGGACTCGGCAGCAAACAGCAGGTGCTCCACGCAAAGCTCCGTTTAGCATTCGAGCAACGGAGAAAAGTATTTGTCTGTTGTTTTTAATTGGCCACGATTTAAACACGATAAATCAAACATAGATTCTTTTTTTTGTTGTGATAATGCTTTTAATAATAGTATTTGGGCTTTAAATAAGAACTTGACTTGCTGCTGCCTGTGTAAGCCCTCCCATTGTCAATTATATCGTCAAATATATCGTTATCGTGATATTTATTTTTTCATATCATGATATAGATTTTAGGCCATATCGCCCAGCCCTAGGCATAGGATCAGGAGTTTCTTCCTTATTATGTGTCTGCGTACACTGGTGTATGAATGGGTGAGAGGTTCCTTGCTGTAAAGCGCTTTGAGTGCCTAATGTAGGTGGAAAAGCGCTATATAAGTTGAGACCATTTACCATTATCAGGACCTTTATTGATTTCCTCAGACGCCTTCTGTGGCTTAGGATCAACAGCTCCTTCCTTATGGTCAGTAGCTTTATTCATTACCTTCACTTCAGTTTTCTCAGACGCCTTCTGTGGCATAGGTAGGGCTGGGCCATATCGTATCGCATATCGTTATCGTGATATAATGTTTTGATATCGTTGTAATTTTTTATATCGTTGTGGACACAATATAATTTATGTTACGCTCCATCAGAGCAGCATAAACGGTGACTGTAGAACACGAGCTGAAAAAGTAAATATGAAATGAAGGATGTAAACTGCTCGAGTAGATCATATTTGTGAGACAATTATGCCGTAAAAAAAGAATAAAATATCACTGAATGAATCTTCCCAACAGGCGTGAGGCTGGGATTTTGAAGTAATTCGTCCATTGTCAAATATATCGTTATCGTGATATTTATTTTTTCATATCATGATATAGATTTTAGGCCACATCGCCCAGCCCTAGTCTTCAGCACTTTATGGTTCAACTGGGTCCTGATTCATGTGTTTTTATAAGACCGGTATAAATCTAGTCTTTTTTTTGTTTTTTTCCACAGACGCCAAAAGCGCCGACTCCTTCGAAACCTCCGGCTCCAAAATCAACTCCTAAATCTAAAAACGCCACGGCCACTCCCGCCAAGACTCCCGCCAAGACCCCCGCCAAGACCCCCGCCAAGACCCCCGCCAAGACTCCCGCTAAAGACGCTAACGACAACAAAACGACTCCGAAGTCCCGAGCTCAAAGTCCGCGAGCCGCCGGGTGGAGCCGAAGAAGCGCCAAGCTCGCACCTCCGGCAGAGAAACCGACCAGTGTGGGGGAAACTACCGAAGAAGAGCCGCAGAAGAAGAGAAAACAGGAAGACGAGCCGGCGACGAGAGGACGCAAGCGACGCAAGCAGGAAGTGGACACGCACAACCAGGAAGTGGACGCGCAAAACCAGGAAGTGGCTGCAGAAGTTGTAGAAGCTGAGGCTGAAAAGCAAGATGGCGGAGAGGCGAGTAAAGGAGTGAAAAGGAAGCTAGAAGAGGAGGAGGGAGAGATGGAGGGAGGAGGAGAGGAAAGCAAGACGGGAGAGGAAAAGAAAGATGGAGAGAAGGAAGGAGATAAAAAAGAGGAAGGGAAGGATGAGGAGGAGGTCGAGAAGGAGACGGAGGAGAAGAAAGATGGGGAGGAGGTAGCACACAGGAGGGGGAGAAGGAAGAATGAGGGAGACGAAAAGACGGAGAAGAAAAATGACGAGGAGGTAGCGCCCCAAAAAAGAGGGAGAAGGAAGAATGAGGGAGAAGAGAAGACGGAGAAGAAAGATGAGGAGGCGGGAGCACCTCAAAAAAGAGGGAGAAGGAAGGATGAGGAAGAAGAGAAGACTGAGGAGAGAGATGAGGAGGAGGGAGCACATAGGAGAGGGAGAAGGAAGGATGAGGGAGAGGGACAAAAGAAGGTGGAGGAGAGGAAAGATGAGGAGGAGGTAGCACCCCAAAAAAGAGGGAGAAGGAAGGATGAGGGAGAGGGACAAAAGAAGATGGAGGAGAAGAAAGATGAGGAGGAGGTAGCACCCCAAAAGAGAGGGAGAAGGAAGGATGAGGGAGAGGGACAAAAGAAGATGGAGGAGAAGAAAGATGAGGAGGAGGTAGCACCCCAAAAGAGAGGGAGAAGGAAGGATGAGGGAGAGGGACAAAAGAAGATGGAGGAGAGGAAAGATGAGGAGGAGGTAGCACCCCAAAAGAGAGGGAGAAGGAAGGATGAGGGAGAGGGACAAAAGAAGATGGAGGAGAAGAAAGATGAGGAGGTAGCACCCCAAAAGAGAGGGAGAAGGAAGGATGAGGAGGAGGTTGGAGACAGGAGAAAGAGAAGGAAGGATGAGGGTGAAGAGAAGACGGAGCAGAAAGATGATGAGGAGGTAGCACCCCAAAAGAAAGGGAGAAGGAAGAATGAGGGGGAAGAGAAGACGGAGGAGGCAGCACACAGGAGAGGGAGAAGGAAGGATGAGGGAGAGGGGCAAAAGAAGATGGAGGAGAGGAAAGATGAGGAGGAGGTCGGAGACAGGAGAAAGAGAAGGAAGGATGAGGGTGAAGAGAAGACTGAGGAGAAGCCGAAAGCCAAGGAGAAGCGCGACAAACCTGTGGATGAAGAGGTGAGTTTGTGATGTTTCTTTTGAATATTCGACTTTTTAAGAGTTATTTTTGTTACAGTGGTAAACCTGCAGATCCAGGACCGCACATTCAAGGCCGTAATGCTATCGCTAAGCTAGGCTACGGTCGCTAACCTGGCGCTAACACCTGCTTCTTAAAAACTCAATCGGCAGCCGCTAAAGCCATATTAATGGCAAAGAAAAGGTCCTCGTTTCCTTTGCAGCTCTGTCATTTAGTTTTTATAGAGGAGTCGGAAAGTCAGAGTGGATAAGAGCAATGTAGTAGTTCACTAAATGCATATTAATTAGCCATGTGCTCATAGTGCTGGTGTCTTTTATAAAGGCCCTAAACATCATGCTGTTTTTTTGTGAAGGGGCTTAAAATGCTGCAACTGGTAAAATGCCCATTTAACCTTTATAATGTATTGCCCAACATTGCCTCCTAATTTAACCGACTGGTGAAACTACTGTAATATATAATTATATTGGCCTATATAAAATATAATGATACAAACAGTCGGCATCAAAATATCGGATCGTGACATCCCTAATTTGAGTGAAATTAAGCCAATTAATGTCTTCCCTCTACAGCTGTACTCGTATACGGCCTTGTAATGGCCCCGTTAATGTGCTTAAAGGCTTTAGGAGCGGGAGACAGTTTAACGAGCGTCGTGTTTTATCTGAAATCGTTCAGAAACAGAAGCGGATGGCGGCGAAGAGAGAGAGCGTCCTCAAGTCGCTGCGGGGATTGATCAAGTCCGGGAAAAGAGCCAAGACGAGAGAGGCGTCCAGGTAAACGATCCGAAAACGTTTCTTCCTGTTCACCTGCAGCGTCTCACCTTGAGCCCGTCAATTCTGATTTGTTTTTATTTTTCTTTTAGGAAAAGTCTAGAGGCCGCCAAAAAGAGGAAGGAGAAGAAACCCGAGGTGAAAAAGTCTGATCGGACCAAGCGCCGAGACGATCCAAAGACCAAGAGGCTCCGAAAGGGCGAGAAAGCGAAGAAAAAGGACGAGGAACGAGGTCAGAAAGAGACGACCAAGGAGGCGAGGAAGGACGCGGCCAGCGAGCCCAAAGCGGCGGATAAAAGGGCGGAGCAAGCGAAGAGCGAACTAGGAAGCAAGAGGGCGGACAAGGAAGCGAGTGAGGAAGTGAAATCGCCTAGAGAGGGTGCAAAGGAAGCGACTAAGGAGGCGAAGAAGGAAGAGCCCAAGAAGGAGGCGAGCGAGGAGGGGAAACCGGAGGAGAAACGGATCATCGGGAAAATCGTGAAAGCGTCGTCTGGAACCAAAATCCACGTCAAGACGATGGGCGGCGGTTCGGAGGAGGCAAAAACCAAAAGTGGCGACGTCCAAAGTGAGAAAAAGAGAGTTTCTGAGGAAAAGGAAGGAGAGAGCAAGAGAGACGGTGCCAAGGAGGCTTCGAAGGGCAAGGAGGAGCCGAGGGACGGTCGGAAAGAGAGGACAGACGGTAAAAGTGACAAGGAGACTGCAAAAATGTCCGACAGTAGCAAAGGAACTACAAAAACGGCCGACAAAGGCAAAGAAACTGCAACGACGGCAGAAAAAAGCAAAGAAACGACAAAAATGGACAAAACAACCTCTAAAGAAACTACAAAAATGGCCGACAAAAGCAAAGGAACTACAAAAATGGATGAAAAAAGTAAAGAAACTACAAAAGTGGACAAAACAACCCCCAAAGAAACTACAAAAATGGCCAACAAAAGCAAAGAACCTACAAAAATCGATAAAACGACTAGAGCAACTTCAAAAATGGCCGACAAAAGCAGAGAGACGGCAAAAAAGACCGACAGAAGCAAAGAAACTACAAAAATGGATGACAAAAGAAGAGGAACTACTAAGGCGGTTGACAAAACGGGGAAAGAAGAAGCGAAAGAAGTCGGTAAAAGGGTCGAATCTGGACGGAGAGAACGGAGGGACGATGGAAGAAAAGAAAAAGAGGGGCCCAGGAAGAAGGTGAAGGAAGAAGAGGTCGGGAAGAGCGGCGCAAAGAAAGAAACCGACAACAACAGAGAGCCCAGGAGAGGCAGGTGGCACAGGGTCGGGGGAGAGGAAGTCAAAGGCAAGAAAGAGCAACAGAAGGAGGAGAAGAACGAGGGGGCGGCGGTGGAAGAGAAGGTCAAAGAGGGGGAGGTGGAGAGCATCGAGTCGCTGCAGGAGAGGATGATGCGTGCGCTCCGGGAGGAGGAGGAGAGGGCGGAGGGAGCGGCAAAGAGCCCGGGGGGCGGCGCCGGGATGACGCTCACGGACTCCACGCTGCACCGGCTCCACGGGGACATCCGGATATCGCTCAAAATGGACAATCCGGTGAGAAAACGCACTTTGCTTTCCCAATCTAGTTCCAATCTAGTGTTTTTTTGAGTGTTTGCTGAAAATCAACCTTTGAGTCCGGCTTTACCCAAATCTAAAAGCTTCTTTAAAAAAAAAGCGATAAAAAAGTGATGAAAAAGCAGTGAAAAATAACTCAAAAGGTCGTGACAATGCGAGGAAAAACATTTATATCAGTTTTGTAGGTCTTAGCTTTCAAATTAGGCGTCACACTGGCACAACCTTTTGAGATTTGGGTAAAGCTGAACTTGGAAAAAAAAGCACTTGGTAAAACCTCTTGACTCACCTGAACCGAGCACATTTTCTCCAGTTCGGCCTCGCTCAAATTGGCCTCTATTGACTGTGAAAACTGAAGCACTGCTGCCTCATCAATATGCATGACGTCATCAAAAGTATTGATATCGGAATAAAAAGTATCGGTATCGTCCCGCAAGTCGAGATACGCCGTCTCCATTTATGAAACTCGGAGGGCAGTGTTGTCAATCAAACGAGGATATTTATTCAGATGTTGGATTGAATTTAGCTCAAACACGTGCATGAACACTCAGAAATGAATCAAATGCTTCCCTGCAGACTGATGTGATTGGACATGTCTGTGCCCCAGGACGTGGGTGCGTGTCTGCTGGCCCTGGATCAGCTCAGCATGGTCTACGTGACGTCCCAACACGTGCAGAGACACAGCGAGCTCGTCACCACGCTCAGACAGGTACAGCCGGTTACACATTACACGGGGTTTGGTGCAGCCACGGCGAAGTTCACGCAAAAAGGCTCAGTCCAAACGTTGGCGGGAACGTTTGAAATCAAAGGATTGTATAGAAAGTATCATCTACGGCTGCGTTATATGAGAAAAAATCCAATATTACTATACTTTTTTAGGTCAATTAGAATTTTAAAGCCCATACATTTAAACTGGCTTTGGGTCATTGTCCATTTGGAAGATCCATCTGTGTCCAAGCTTTAACTTCCTGGCTCTGGAGATGTTGCTCCAATATTTCCACATAGAGTTTCTTCTTCATGAGGTCATCTATTTAGTGAAGTGCACCAGTCCCTCCCGCAGCAAAACAGCCCCACAGCAGGATGCTGCCCCCCCGTATTTCACAGTTTGGATGGTGTTCTCAGGCTTTTTCCTCTAAACGTGACCATGGTCATTATGGCCAAAAGGCCACAGGAAATGTCTCTAAAGTCTTTATCCATTATTTATTTGCAAACTCCAAACTGGCTTTTAGATGTTTCTTTTGGAGTCAGAGCTTCTTCCTGGCAGAGTTCCCTCTCAGCCCATGTCGGTGCAGGACTTGTTTCACTCTGGATAATGACAAACTCTTACCAGGTTCAGCATCTTCACCAGGTCATTTGCATTTGTTCTTGGGTTGATCTTCACATTTCAGACACAGCGCGTTCATCTCTGGGACACAGAACCTTCTTTCTGATCTGTCTGATACTGGACAGTTCCATCTTTGTTATACTCGTATAATTGTTTGAACCAATGAACGTGGCGCCTTAAGGCGTCTTGAAATTGCTTCCAAGGTCATGACCTCGTCATCTGGGCTTTCCCAAATGTATAGTAATCCTATGTAAATTTCTTAGACAGTAAAAAAAGGCAAAAAATCTCTCATTCTTCTGGTATTTAGCAAATGGAAATGATTTAGAAAGTTCTATTTGACCTAAAAAAGGAAGGGTTCATTCTGTTTTCATGTCAGACATTGAGAAAAAAAATGCACATGTGTCTTTTTATATAGTGTATGTAAACATCTGGATCCCACTGTACGTGCTTATTTTATGACTTGGGATTTTGTCTATAATCCCGCCAACATGTCCCTGGTCTTTCTCACGCTTATTCATTCACACTGACATGTTTAGTATCTACGTGTAGCAGGAAAGGCTGTGACCCAGATGACGCTGTAATCCAAATATGGTCATTTCCTTTGTGGGAGACAGAGCGGCTAAAGACGGGAGGATATACACGTTCGGGCGGTTTTTCGATCGTACTTTAGGCTCATCGCGACACTTCGATAATGATTCGTGAACGTGTGTCTCGTTTCTCTCAGCTGCGTTTTTACCGGGCGAGCGAGGCCATCATGGACAAGGCCTCCATGCTCTACAACCGCTTCAAGAACGCCTTCCTGCTGGGCGAGGGGCAGGAGGTGGTGAGCGCCGGCTTCCTGCGCTCCCTGCTGGAGGAGAAGGAGCGCGAGGAGGGGCAGCGCTGGCGGGACAAGCTGAAGACGGAGGACCTGCTGCAGGAGGTGAAGCGGCGCATGGAGCACGTGCACG
This sequence comes from Proterorhinus semilunaris, assembly GCA_021464625.1. NCBI lineage: Eukaryota > Metazoa > Chordata > Actinopteri > Gobiiformes > Gobiidae > Proterorhinus > Proterorhinus semilunaris. The sequence continues at coordinate 21,941,201 of CM038364.1, read as the reverse complement.
AGCGCAAGGAGGCCCACGGTACGGACGCAGGGGTGTCACCGTGACCTCCTCAGTGCAGTCTCTCCAGTTCAGCTTTATAGGCCAGTATAACACCTCATTTGAAAGCTAAGACCTACAAAACTAATTTAAACTGACCTTTTTCCCTGCATTTATTTATTTAATCACGGGACCATATTAGTAGGAGGCACTGCAGTTTGTTACTCCATATTAATTAATTCACTTTTGTTGCCTTATTTCCCAGCTCCGGTGGAGAGTCACTAGCCACACAGCGCCCTCTTGTGGACTAAAGGACCTCTAAGACGACTCCATGGTGCTATTTCGTACATTTCCGCATTTTTCTGGACTTCACCATCTCGCAACACTTATTTATTTATAGTCGACTTCTTCCAATGGCCTTAACTCAACATCTTTAAATGCATTACTTCCATTTATACACATTTAACTTGTTTTTTTTGTCAACAGTTCTCAACTCTATTCACTACAAAGTGCTGCAACATCCCCGCCTCTCAGAGAGTTCATTCACAAAAGTATTATTCTGATGAAAAAGTGAAGCTAACTCATGCTAAACCTGTCTTAACACGTTTTTTTAATAGGGCTAAGCTAACTGGCGCTAAAGCTAAAGGCATCAAAATCCAAGTATTAGCTGTTAAGTTGGCGCAGGCTAGGCTAACGAGTACCTTACATTTACTTGTTCATTCAAAAAAAGTGTTATTCTGGTGTCAAGGCTAAGCTAACTCATGCTAAACTTGTCATAAGTCATTTTTAATTGGGCTAAGCTAACTGGCGCTAAAGCCATAATAGTCCAAGCATTAGCCGTTAAGATAACTGGTGCTAAAACAACAGGTTAGCTTTATTCTTTCTACCTATTTATCTGCTTGGACATTTGCTACAAATGCTCAAAACTAACTTGCATGAAACTCTAAAGTAAAATTCGTTTTTTACCATACACTTCCATAGTTTTGAGGAACACCGGGGGATGATTAACCGTGAAATATTAGCAAAACACATTCATAATTTTGTAGTATTTTTGGTTTCAGTTTTTAAAAGTTGTTTAGCGCCATTCAGATTCCACTTTTCAGCTCCATATAAAGTGATTTTTTTTTTTTTGGTTACTGTAAGAAGTGGTTGATGGGAAATGGAGTTCTCCAGACAGACGCATTAAAGGCATTTTTGTATCATTACGTTCGACAACCGCTGATATTTTACTGTATTTAACTGTCACCGTGTGATGTTTTTTAAAGTTTTTCCTCTTTATTTTGTAGATATTTTAGTTTTGGTTGTATGTAGCTGTGTATTTTTCATTGTTGGGATATAAAAATCTGAATTTATAAATTACTACAATTGCTGTGCATTTATTTCTATATTTTGCCTAAATAATTGTGTGCTTGTTAACTAATTTGTTTGATCTGTTCTTACCTGAGCTTAGACGAGTTGATGCGTAACTGTCTGGTCTTTGTGCGTGCGCTCAGTCACGCTAATGTTGTTAGCATTTAGCCGCTCCCAGCAAAGGTATAGCTCCAAACTGGGGGGGAAGTTAGAAGCGACCAAGCTGTTCCACGTTTTCCCCATTTAACTACAGTTGCGTGAAAAGTTAGACCATCGAAGTCTAGTTAGTACTTTGACGATATTACTACGCGGATGCCGAAGTCCTCCAGGTGTTATTACGCCTCACAATATAGTTCCCCTTTATATCCGCTTAGAAAATCCACATGTTTAATTTTGTTTAACTAGACTAGATCATGTAACTGTATTCTGACTAAATTCACCCCAGCTATACTTTGGTGGGAGAAGCTAAATGCTAACAACATTAGCGTGACTGAGCGCACGCGTAAAGACCAGACAGTTGCGCGTCAACTCGTCTAAGCTCAGGCAAGAACATAATCTCAGTGTGGAAAAACTATGGCCTGTTCCTTTAAGTAAGTGTCTGCGTAAGTTTTATGAATGAGAGAGTGAATGGGTGACTGGTTCCTTACTGTAAAGCGCTTTGGGTTATTTTTATATGTTTATGATATTGTCTTTGAAAATATTCGAATTATTTTTTATGCTTTGTTTCTCATAAATGTCACAAATGAAACATGAATCAGTTACTCATTATTCACATCTACTTGAGTCAAATAATTTCAAAGCAACGTTATTCTTACCTGAGTAAATATTTTCTGATAATAATATGATAATATGGCAATGGAAGACACGAGGACAAGAAACGCGTTACAACAGGAAGTTAGCATCATCTTGTAAACCTAATAGTTCTCGTCTCTCTTTTATCCCGGCTTTGAGCTAGTTTAGCCCCAGTTCGTCTCAATCTTCGCCCGGGTGAACTGCTGTAAACTGAGCCGGGTCTGTGCGCTCGTGGGGCGGGGACCCGGAAGCCTCCATCGCAGCGGGCGGAGGCGTGTCCTGTGGCCGCCTCTCGAAGCTCCTCACTCGGCGTCAGATCACGGAAGAGCCCGCTGCGCCTGATCCGTCTCCGGAGCGGGTTTTTTTTTTCCACAGAGGACTTAACGAGACGCGGAAGGAGGGAGAAACATGGCGCTGTCGTGACTTGGGAAGGCTTTTTATTAATTCTTTTTGTCCGCGAAGGGGGGGAAAAAGGAGGAGAAAATGGCCCACGTCAGCAACGGGACTCCAGCCGAGGAGGAGGTGAGTCGCGCGGCGGCGGTGTCTGGTAACCCGGGCTGCGCTGGAGGAAAAACGCAGGAAGGAAATATATCAAATTGAGACTAAAAACGTGGCTAGATTAGGTGCAAATCTGAGAATAAAAGCCAGACTGAGAGAGGGGGGGTGATTTGGTGTTGCGTAAAGGTGTAGCCTACCTGCGCCAGTGGAAAATCAGAATCAGAATCAGAATCAGAATTCGTTTTATTCGCCAAGGTTTGTGAACAAGGTTTACAAACTAGGAATTTTACTTGGTTCAAACGTGCGACATAAAACATATAACACAGAATTAAGATAAAAAATAAGCTAAGAACGTTAAACTATAAGGCTATAAGGGCATGCATAAAATAAAAAATATTAAATAAATAAGATAAAATAAAGTGACATATGTTAAGACAACAACAATTTGACAATGAACAACAGCGGGATTGTATATACAGATGTTTTGGCATTTAAAGTGGTTTTAAGTGTTTAAAATGATAAAGTGATAAAGTGATAGCAAATAAGGCAGACCTAGAGCCTCATTATGGGACAGGGCATGGAGTGAAGCAAACACTGGGCACTAAAATGAATCAATTTGAATGAAACATGACGCCAAAATGTCATTAATAATTGATCAAGCTTTCAACTGGATTCCAGCTGCAAATGTATTGGGGGGGGGGAATGACATTGCTGAGTGTTTTCGTGCAGAAGTTCATCCAAAATGCAACATGTATGATCTGTCACACATTCTGCTGCAGGTTTTTGGGCTGAAATGGTGGACAGATCCTGCTCAGAAGTTGCATGTTGTGTCCAATGTGCTGCGAATGTTAAGAAATTATACACACACAGGATCTTTTCATTACTGGTTATTGTAAGTAGAGTTCATGTGTGTGACGATCTGACTTCTGCCACTAGAATAAACCCTGGAGTAGAAAAAAACTGTTTTGCTGCTGCTTCCTGTGTGGAAGAGGTTGTAGTAAACCTTCAGGATGTCTCACAGTTTGCACTTACTAACAACAATCATAACACTAACCCTGCTGTGATTGTCTGTTGCGTTTCCTGTTGCTGGTGAACACTCTTTACTGACAATGGCGAGCCGATTCTTACTGGCAAAGAACCCGAATTTGATGTTGAAGTGAGAAGAATCATTTTGAAATAGAACTGTAGGAAGGAAAAAGACTGGCTGGCCATTATTGCGAAAGCTACGCGATATTACTTCCATATTTCTCTGCACAATACGCCATTAAAGCGTCTTAACCCCCACATGAACTGAGCACATTTTCTCCAGTTTGGCTTTACCCAAATCTGAAAGCTTCTTGTGTCAAAATAGCAACAAAAATTAGATTTAAATGCAACAAAAGAGCGACGAAAACGTGACAAAAAAGCGATGGGGAATTTTTTTGCCCAAGATGTTACGACTACGGGGCAACAACGTGAGGAAAAAGCTCCATTTAGGTGCGCTTTGTTGGTCTTAGCTTTCAAATGAGGCTCGGTTAAGGCGGGAGTTAAGAGGTTAAAATGGAATACAAGACGTAAACCATCAGAAGTATGTGCTGCAAACCTCTCACTTGGCTTTGTCGCTCAAAAATAGATTTGTCCTGAACACACAAAAAAACTCTGTCCACAGTTACCCTCGGATTTTCCTTTTTATATATATATATTTTTTTTCACTATATTTTTCAACAACAAAAAATTCCCCACTTTTCCTTTATTTCTCCCCTATTTTATGCCATTTCATCCCCAATTTCTTACCATTTCTTGCCCTTGGAGATGAACTCGATATTGTAAATTTGCAGCTTTTAACGTATGATCTTGTCAATATTTATCTCATGTAGGTCCATCTTTGACGAAGGAACGGCGTTATCACGTGGTTTAAAGCTAAGACAAGGTCGATTCTGAATTTCTGATTTGTCCACAGAAGAGGCTACTTTACCTAAACATCTCCGTCTGGCATTTCCCACGCGATTGACCTCGAGACCCTCGTTTTGCTTTAACAGTTCATTGCACGGCCCGTAATTGCGTAATATTCCACACAGCTGTTTTTTTGTGGCCTGGGCCAAACTCGTGTCAAACAAACGTCTCCTGAATGTGAAGGCGGTTAATCTGATTAGCGTCATTCGAGTCAGCAGACTCCGCTAACCAGGCCGCCAATGGAGGACAGTCCCACAGGAGCAGAGGAGAAGGAAACACCAGGGCCTGTTTCACCGGCCTGGAGACTCCATATGTCGCCGAGACGTCCCCCTGGAGGTAGACTCGGTGAAAACCCATCCATCCATGTTCTTCCGCTTTATCCGGGGCCGGGTCGCGGGGGCAGCAGTCTCAGCAGAGATGCCCAGACTTCCCGATCCACGCACACCTCCTCCAGCTGTTCTGGGGGGACCCCGAGACGACACCACGCCAGCTCGGAGACATAGTCCCACCAGCGTGTCCTGGGCCTTCCACAAAGCCTCCTCCCAATAGGACATGCCTGGAACACCTCCTGAGGGAGGCGACCAGGAGGCATCCGGAACAGATGCCCTAGCCACCTCAGCTGGCTCCTTTCGACGTGAAGGAGCAGCGACTCTACTCCGAGCTCCTCCCGGGTAACTGAGCTCTTCACCCGATCTCGGAGGGTGCGCCCAGCCACCCTGCGAAGGAAACTCATTTCGGCCGCTTGTATTCGCGATCTTGTCCTTTCGGTCGTTACCCAGATCTCATGACCATAGGTGAGGGTGGGATGACCATAGGTGAGGGTGGGATGACCATAGGTGAGGGTGGGAACGTAGATCGATCGGTAAATCGAGAGCTTTGCCTCAGACTCAGCTCCCTCTTCACCACAACAGTCCGATACAGCGACCGCATCACTGCTGACGCCACACCGATCCGTCTATCGATCTCACGCTCCATCCCTCACTGAGAACATGACCCCGAGATACTTGAACTCCTCCACTTAGGGCAAGAACTCCCCACCGACCTGAAGCGGGGAAACCACCTGGGTTAATTTCAGCAGAGTCTCCGCATGGTCTCCGAGTTCTGTCACTTTTATTTGTCTTCAGTGAAGGTCGTTGAGACGTCTCCTGTTCTGTCGGTTTGAAAGAGGAGGAGTCAAAGAAGCATCCATGACCAGGGATGGCGTCTTCTCTTTCACCCCAGTTTACACTGATTTGTGATTCTAGACGGCAAATGTTTTAGCACAGGTATAGAAAAAAAGTATAGTTAAAGTACCGGTATCGAAAAGTAATGTAATGATACCTAGTCCTAGGGGCAACTCGAGTCTCCAACTAGTCTCCAGGCCGGTGAGCTCGGCCCATAAACAAATCCCCAGTGTTTTCACGTTAGCCGCGGCGGAGAGAGGAAGTTTAGCTCGGAGCCGTGTGGGAGAAAAGAAAAAATCCCTTTTTATGAAAGGCTCTTAAACGTCCCACGCACTTTCGCAGCTTCTCGCTCTGAAACACATGCTTCACTTCCTACAGAAACTTCATCAGCGCAAAACAAGGAGCTGTGGAGACACAATCTTAATGATTTTATCTTATTGATATATTGGTTACAAAGAGTTTCTCAGAGGGGATTTAGATCTAGCTTTGAACTCTATAAGTAAAAAAAAATCTAAATCCGGTCAAGTCCGAGTCTGTAGGAGCGACTAAAGTGGAGATGTTGTTGTAAGAGTGGAATGAGTCTCACTGAGATTTATTTAGTTTTTACTTACTTCCATTGTATCTTTGTTTTGGTCCAGTTTTTGTCTCTTCTAGGCCAAACGCTGTGTGTAATCTCAGCCAAATCCACATCAACATTTTTTAGTGTTTTGTCTTTTGATGCCCAACGAAGCCCTGGATCTCGGTACTGAAAGTCACCGTTCTATTTCGTAAATCCTCGCAGAACATGTTGTAGAGCTCCGACCTACAAGATCAGCCGGTTTCTCCACACAAAAAGATCGCGAACTCTCCATCAGAGGAACGAGGGGACAGTTTCAGCCGAAGCTGCAGCTGTAAATGACGTCTCGCGCACAGAATCGCAGCCATTGTTGACAGCGATCCCGTGTGCGATTGTCGGTGTCGGGCCGTAAGTCGCTGAGTCAGAGCGACGCGTTCATCTCCCGTGACGACACGTGTTTGTTTACGCTCTCCTTGACCGTTGTAATTTTCAGTCTCAGGTGGAGCTGGAGGGTTCGGAAGGGACTCATTTAACCCGGATACTTGAGTGCACGCAAACGCGCTCTCCACACGTTTTATATCGATCCGATCACAGAGCGGACAACTTCCACCAACTAAGTGAATATGAGAATCCGGCGCCTCATTTCGAAGCTCTGTAAACACTGGATCTTCGCGCTGTATTTACTCCCATATGTAGCTCTGGGACGGCCCTTTCCTGAGGGGATTCGATTCACGTATCAGTGTTTTCTCTGCGTCAGCTCTGACCGGCGTCGTCTCCACAGTCTCGTCTCTGTGTCTCTACAGTCCAGGAATGTCCCGTCCCATGCCAAACACCGGCGTAAAATACACACCGGGCACACACGGGGTTAAACTGACGGGGTCGTGAACTCATTTTAAGCCTTCTGTTAATAAACGGATATCTCTAAGTTTATTTCCCCCCTGTCCTCCACCTGCGTCGTCTCTCCTGAGCTCCTGGTCGTGTTGAACGCTCCTCCGCCCCAGGAAAATCCAGCGTGTGCCCGTGGTTTTATTGGCTTCATAAACCCGCCCGGTTACTTCCTGTTTCCTGTTTACAAAGCGAAATTTGAGGTCGTTGAGGTCTCAAGTATTTACATATGACTACACACGCCAGGATGAGGGTTAGGCCTGGGTTTACTGTCCACAGATTAAAGATGAAACCACGGCCAGTTAGAAGTCGTCTATCCGTGTCATATTTCTAAAGCCACAGATGGAAGAGTCTGTTTCTAAAGACTTAAAGATTTAAAGCCATTTCAGTGAAATTCTGTGTAAAGCATCAAATGTAAAAAAAAAAATAACACACAGCAACTGAATATGTTTTGACCAGATATTTGTATTTTTAATAAAGTTCTGTCTGGTTCAGCCTGGTCCATGTTTAGTGCAGTCTGGTCCATGTTTAGTGCAGCCTGGTCCTTGTTTAGTGCAGACTGGTCCATGTTTAGTGCAGTCTGGTCCATGTTTAGTGCAGTCTGGTCCTTGTTTAGTGCAGTCTGGTCCATGTTTAGTGCAGTCTGGTCCTTGTTTAGTGCAGTCTGGTCCATGTTTAGTGCAGTCTGGTCCTTGTTTAGTGCAGTCTGGTCCTTGTTTAGTGCAGTCTGGTCCATGTTTAGTGCAGTCTGGTCATGTTTAGTGCAGTCTGGTCCATGTTTAGTGCAGTCTGGTCCATGTTTAGTGCAGTCTGGTCATGTTTAGTGCAGTCTGGTCCATGTTTAGTGCAGTCTGGTCCATGTTTAGTGCAGTCTGGTCCATGTTTAGTGCAGTCTGGTCCATGTTTAGTGCAGTCTGGTCCTTGTTTAGTGCAGTCTGGTCCATGTTTAGTGCAGTCTGGTCCTTGTTTAGTGCAGTCTGGTCCATGTTTAGTGCAGTCTGGTCCTTGTTTAGTGCAGTCTGGTCCATGTTTAGTGCAGTCTGGTCCTTGTTTAGTGCAGTCTGGTCCATGTTTAGTGCAGTCTGGTCATGTTTAGTGCAGCCTGGTCCATGTTTAGTGCAGCCCGATCATGTGTAGTGCAGCCTGGTCATGTTTAGTGCAGTCTGGTCCATGTTTGGTGCAGCCTGGTCCATGTTTAGTGCAGCCTGGTCCATGTTTAGTGCAGTCTGGTCCATGTTTAGTGCAGTCTGGTCATGTTTAGTGCAGTCTGGTCATGTTTAGTGCAGTCTGGTCATGTTTAGTGCAGTCTGGTCATGTTTAGTGCAGCCCGGTCATGTTTAGTGCAGCCCGGTCATGTTTAGTGCAGTCTGGTCCATGTTTAGTGCAGTCTGGTCATGTTTAGTGCAGTCTGGTCATGTTTAGTGCAGTCTGGTCATGTTTAGTGCAGTCTGGTCATGTTTAGTGCAGTCTGGTCATGTTTAGTGCAGCCCGGTCATGTTTAGTGCAGTCTGGTCATGTTTAGTGCAGCCCGGTCCATGTTTAGTGCAGCCTGGTCCATGTTTAGTGCAGCCCGATCATGTTTAGTGCAGTCTGGTCATGTTTAGTGCAGTCTGGTCATGTTTAGTGCAGTCTGGTCATGTTTAGTGCAGTCTGGTCATGTTTAGTGCAGTCTGGTCATGTTTAGTGCAGTCTGGTCATGTTTAGTGCAGTCTGGTCATGTTTAGTGCAGCCCGGTCATGTTTAGTGCAGTCTGGTCATGTTTAGTGCAGCCCGGTCCATGTTTAGTGCAGCCCGGTCATGTTTAGTGCAGCCTGGTCCATGTTTAGTGCAGCCTGGTCCATGTTTGGTGCAGTCTGGTCATGTTTAGTGCAGTCTGGTCATGTTTAGTGCAGTCTGGTCCTTGTTTAGTGCAGCCCGGTCATGTTTAGTGCAGTCTGGTCCTGTCATCGTGGTAAAAGTGCTCCTGCCCGGGCCAGTCGTAGCCCGGCGTGTGCAGTGAGCGGTGGCGCCTGAGGCTGCAGCTGCTTTTCTCTGTTACATAAGTCTGGCTGTCCGGCTATTATTAGCCTCGCTCTGTTTCTCCTTCGCTCGCGCTCTGGTCACGACTGTGACTTCACATCACTGCGGTCACTTCAGGGACAGGCCCGGGTTTAGTCCTGTTTAGTCCTGGTTTAGTCCTGCTTTAGACCTGGTATAGTCCTGCTTTAGACCTGGTATAGACCTGCTTTAGACCTGGTATAGACCTGCTTTAGACCTGTTTTAGTCCTGGTATAGTCCTGCTTTAGACCTGGTATAGACCTGCTTTAGTCCTGGTATAGACCTGCTTTAGACCTGGTATAGACCTGCTTTAGACCTGTTTTAGTCCTGGTTTAGTCCTGTTTAGTCCTGGTTTAGTCCTGCTTTAGACCTGGTATAGACCTGCTTTAGACCTGGTATAGACCTGCTTTAGACCTGTTTTAGTCCTGGTTTAGTCCTGCTTTAGACCTGGTATAGTCCTGCTTTAGACCTGGTATAGACCTGCTTTAGTCCTGGTATAGACCTGCTTTAGTCCTGGTATAGACCTGCTTTAGACCTGATATAGACCTGCTTTAGACCTGATATAGACCTGCTTTAGACCTGTTTTAGTCCTGGTTTAGTCCTGCTTTAGACCTGGTATAGACCTGCTTTAGACCTGTTTTAGTCCTGGTTTAGTCCTGCTTTAGACCTGGTATAGTCCTGCTTTAGACCTGGTATAGACCTGCTTTAGTCCTGGTATAGACCTGCTTTAGACCTGGTATAGTCCTGCTTTAGACCTGGTATAGACCTGCTTTAGTCCTGGTATAGACCTGCTTTAGACCTGCTTTAGTCCTGCTTTAGACCTGGTATAGACCTGCTTTAGACCTGCTTTAGACCTGCTTTAGTCCTGCTTTAGACCTGCTTTAGACCTGCTTTAGTCCTGCTTTAGACCTGCTTTAGACCTGCTTTAGTCCTGCTTTAGACCTGCTTTAGTCCTGCTTTAGACCTGCTTTAGTCCTGCTTTAGACCTGCTTTAGTCCTGCTTTAGACCTGCTTTAGTCCTGCTTTAGACCTGCTTTAGACCTGTTTTAGTCCTGGTATAGACCTGCTTTAGACCTGTTTTAGTCCTGGTATAGACCTGCTTTAGACCTGTTTTAGTCCTGGTATAGACCCGCTTTAGACCCGCTTTAGACCTGGTATAGACCTGCTTTAGACCTGCTTTAGACCTGGTATAGACCTGCTTTAGACCCGGTAAAGACCTGCTTTAGTCCTGCTGTAGACCTGCTTTAGACCCGGTAAAGACCTGCTTTAGTCCTGCTGTAGACCTGCTTTAGACCCGGTAAAGACCTGCTTTAGACCCGGTTAGAGAGAGGTCTGTGGATGTTTGAGTCTGATACCGTCATGAAGAGGATGGAAACACTGATTCGATTCAATTTGATTTATTTTCGGTCTCCCAAAGAGTCCGGTTGCACAGATATTGGATTTTCCTGTAGATAAACATCTAAAACTGTTAAACATCACGGTCATTTAATACATTTCCGTTTCCTGCAGCAACGAGATGCAAATCTGTGGGAGGCAAAAACATCCTTAGTTTTAATCTTTCCTGGTAAATCTTTCAAAACGCCTCTAGTTTCCTGAACATCTCCGAGCTCTTTTCTCCAGAGAACAGGGGGTGACGCGTCTGTCCGGTTTGGCCGATGAGAACGTGCTTTTGCTTAATTAAATATGAAGTTCTCTCATGCACTTCCTGGTTCTGTTTGTGCAGGACTGCTTTGAGGACGCGTTCGACCGGACCCCGGCGTGAGTATGACTGGACGGTTTGGAGCCGGACACGGCGAGCCTGGAATGTAACGTGTTTCTGTTCCAGCACGTGTCAGATGGACCTCCACACGGCCATCCAGGAAACTCAGTGCGCCCTGAACCTCGTCCTCAACAACAAGTTCTCGGAGGCGCTGGACCTGCTCAAGCCCTGGTGAGGAGCCCAGACTCTGGTATTACCTTTGATCACAGTGAAGGAGCTTCTGTTTCCCACACAGTTCCATACGAGCGTGAGATCAGTTTACACGAGACACACGAGAGTTTGTTTATGGCGACTCAGACAAACCTGATTGTTCTGCAGCGTCGAGAACAGAGCTCAATAATTCACATAATTTTTGCTCATTTTTTACATTTCTAATATTTTTCCCTATTTTTCCCCTTTATTTTTATTTTTAAATTGTGTTTATTTTGCCCAATGTTTGCCCCATTTCTCCCTATTTTTTACTTTTATGGCCAAATTTATTTCTAATTTTCCCAATTTTCCCCCCTCATTTTTGCCAATTTTTATTAGCAATATTTTATATATTTCCTCCCATTTTTCCTCTATTTTTCCCTACTTTTTCACCATTTTTATTTTTATTTTTTTCACAATTTCTTAAATGTTTCACACATTTCTTGACGTTTGATATGAACCCGATATGGTAAATATTTGCAGATCTTCCAAACATTATTGTTATTATATATATTACATATTTCCGTATCAGTATCATTAAAGCACTTGGACCTCACCACAGGGATGAGCCTCGTGTGATGAGCCTGTGTCTGTGTTGCAGGTGGAGGGACAGCATGTACCACGCTCTGGGCTACAGCAGCATCCTGGTGATGCAGGCCACCATGACCTTTGAGCAGAGGGACATCCAGACGGCCATGGGCGTCATCAAAGAGGCGCTCAGCACCTGCCAGAGGTCAGGCGCTTCAGACCGGCTTTAGACCGGGTCTAGTCCTGCTCTAGTCCTGGTTTAGCCCGGGTCTAGTCCTAGGCCGTTTCTCAATGTGCAGGCTCTGAGAACGGATTTGAGGAGTTCATGAGTGTTTCTAGTTTTGAAATAAAATAATAAACAAATACATTTTGACCGGTAAAGTATGAACAAATCTGTAATGTCTTTTGGGAAACGACACGTAGATCTTTTGCATTTGTTCATTAAAAATATTGCATTAAAAAAGACACATTTTTCTCCCTCTGCACTTCGACAACATGAGCTGCTAAAAAGTCAGTTTCGATAGATTTCGATCAAATAAATGTTAAAGAACGTGTTGTTTGTTTGCAGGTTCAGAAAGAGGAACTCGATGGTGGGCGCTCTCCTCAGTAAACAGACCAACCTGCAGGAGCGTAAGTCCCGCCCCCTCGTGTGATTGACAGCTATGTCTGTGCAGGAGTCGGACTGGGAACCGTTAAACAATCTTTAGATCCACGTTCTGATGCTCTAGGTCCAGGGACAGAATTAAAGGAAGTGACCTGGTTGTTTTTCTCCCCCCATTTCTCCCCCTATCTTTACCTTCTTTTTATTTTTGCCCAATGATTTGCCTCATTTCTCCCCATTTCTCTTTCCCCTCATTTTTCATCATTTTTTATTTTTAATATTCCATTTAAATGTTTTTTTTTTCTCTCTCTCTCTCTCTCTTGTTTGCCCCATTTCTTCCTATTTTTTTTTTGTCTTCCGGACCAAATTTTTTTTCAAATCCCCATTTTTTTCCCCGAAATGTTTTTCCTATTTCTGCCCATGTTTTTTTTCTCCCCTATTTTTGCAAAATGTTTGCCTTTTTTTTTTTTTTAGCTTTTTCCCCGATTTTTGCGCCATTTCCCCCCAGTTTTCATTTTCACACATTTCTTGACATTGTTGAACCCAATATTGTAAATGTGCAGATCTTCCACACATTTCCATATAGGAATCGTTAAAGTACTGGTATCGAAGATACTGTAACGGTTCCTGTGCCGTCCGTGGAGGCCGTGGGGTTTATAATAAAATGTTCTTGTTTCTCTGATTCCCAGAGGAGATGCACGCGGAGCTGTGTTACGCCGAGTGCCTCCTGCAGAAAGCTACGCTCACCTTCGTCCAGGTCAGTCTTCGTCTTCACCGCACGTTTTGGTCCTGGTGTAGTCCTGGTTTAGTCCTGGTTTAGTCCTGGTTTAATCCTGGTGTAGCCGTTTTCAGCCTGGATTTGAACATTGTCAGAGTTGAGGCCTGATGATGTTATTGCTTTGATGTGGCTGTTTAAGTTCAGGTCTAGGTTTAGTTGGAGAAAGTTGTTTTGCATCCACAAACCGATCTGTTCGATGCAGTGACAGACATAATATCTATGTCTTTGTTTTTAAAGGACGAGAATATGATCAGCTTCATCAAGGGCGGGATGAAGATCCGCACGGCTCATCAGATCTACAAGTGAGCGCCTCCCCTGAGCCTCCGATCGGCTTCACCCGGGACATGTTTAGTAACGTTTGGCGTTTTTCAGAGATTGCCAGAACGTGCTGAGCGCCGGTCGGGGCGCGGACGGCCAATCGGACGCCTTCAGGCAGTTCGAGGGCGGAGTCAAACTGGGCGTCGGCTCCTTCAACCTGGTCAGTGCTTCCTCACTGCTCTGCTCACACTCGTCTTCATTTAGTGATGGGCCTTTTCGGTGAAGGGTCAGGGGGAACCTCTGTGGACTCTTTAAGCCCCGCCTTAACCGGGCGCACATTCTCCCGTTCAGCTTTACCCAAATCCGTAAAGTCACAGCCTACAGAGCCGTGGAGGTTTTCTTCATACACTGACTCTGACTGTGTTCCTGGTTCCAGATGCTGTCGCTTCTGCCTCAGAGGATCCTGCGTCTGCTCGAGTTCATCGGCTTCTCTGGAAACCGGGTCAGTGCTCTCGGGAAGTCCCGGCTCGGGATCAGGACCAGTACTGATGCTGTTGGTCCAGGGACGGCCTTACAGGAAGAGACTTGGTTGTTTCAGCTCAAATACATGATTTTGTTTCCTATTTTTTACCCCAATTTTAACCCCCCATTTTTTCTAATAAATTTGCCTCATTTTCCCAGATTTTTTTTTACACAATTTTGTTCTTATTTTTGCCCAAATCTTTTCTCTTTTTCCCAATTTTTGCTCATTTTTATAACTAATATTTTCTCTATTTGCCCAAATGTTTTCCTAATTTATTCCCCATATTCCCCCATATTTTTTTCTCTATTTCTTCCTCAATATTTCCCTATTTTCCCCCCATTTTTTCCATAATTCCTCCCCATTTTTCCCCCATTTTAATAGTTTTTCCCAATTTCTTCCATTTTTTTCCTCTTTTTTTTCCATTTATTTCCCTATTTTCCCCCCATGTTCCCCCCTATTTTTTTTATTGTTTTCCCCAATTTCTTCAATTTTTTCTCTCTATTTCTTCCCCAATATTTCCCTATTTTCCCCCCATTTTTTCCATAATTCTTCACCATTTTTCCCCCTATTTTTTTTTATTGTTTTCCCCCATTTCTTCCATTTTTTTCCTCAATTTTTCAATTTTTTTTTCTATTTTCCCCCCATTTTTTTCTCAATTCCCCCCCTCTTTTTTCCAAATTTTTGCACCATTTTATTTTTTCCCACATTTCTTGACATTGCAGATGAACGTGCTCTTGTACATTTGCAGATCTTCTGTTTTCTGGTTCTAAATGATAAACGGTATTAACAGAACGTCGCCCAGCCCTCTCGTCCCGGGCTTCCTCCCGTGGTCTCCGTGTCCCTGTAATAAGTCTTTATCTGTGTGTGGGTGCAGAGTTTCGGTTTGTCCCAGCTCAGAGAAGGCGCCTCGAGCCACAGCCTGCGCTCCATCCTCTGTGCTCTGACCCTGCTCTTCTACAACACCTACGTCTCCCTCATCCTCGGTACGAACGACACTTTCCTCCATCACATCTCGACGCTGCTCCCCTGTGCGTTAGAGACTCATGACCTCGATATTGTTCCAGGCACTGGCGAGGGGAACCTGGAGGAGGCCGAGGCGTTACTGGAGCCGTACAGACACAAGTATCCCAGAGTAAGACGCTTCACGAAAACCGGGATATTTTCACTTCGTGTCAGCTTTAAATGTGATTTTAATCCCAGGGCGCCATTATCCTCTTCTACTCGGCTCGAATCTCCAACTTGAGGGGTCAGTTTGAAAAGGTAAGATCGCTCTCTGTATCCACAAGATAATATTATTGAAATGGCTGTTTTTTGTATTTTTAATATGGTGGAAATGGAAAAATGGTTGAAAAAAATATTTGAAAAAATGTGGGGAAAATGAGGAACAAACTGAAAAAAATAAAATAAATTGTGGGGAAAAACTGGGGGGAAAAATACAAGGAAAAAAGTAAAATAATGTAAAAACAAAAATGTTAAGAATGGGGTGAGAGTGAAAAAAATTTGGGGAAAATGAATAACAAAGGGAAAACAATTGGCAACATATTTGAAAAAATGTGCACAAAAAAAGGAAAAAGGACGAAAGGGGAAAAAATTTTACGAAATTAATAAAGTGTAAGAACAGCAACAGCCGCTGCGTCACTATAAGGTCAAACACGTACAAATATCAACTTTGTTTTCCCCACATAAAAAGTTGCGTAACCTTTTTAAAAATATATATATTATACTTTATTATGTGTTCATATCCCTGGTGTCGTGGCCAGGCCGTGTCGCGGTTCGAGGAGTGCGTGCAGAGTCAGGCCGAGTGGCGGCAGATCCATCACCTCTGTTACTGGGAGCTTATGTGGACGCACTCGTTCAGGCAGGACTGGGTCCAGGCCTATCACTACGCCCGGCTGCTGTGTGAGGAGAGCCGCTGGTCCAAGGTCAGAGGAACACTCAGGCTTCAGAGGAACACTCGGGCTTCAGAGGAACACTCAGGTCATTAACCTCCGCCGTAACTCCTCCCTCTCTCTGTGAAGGCCATCTACGTTTACCAGAAGGCGGCGATCCTCAGCATGATGACGCAGGAGGAGGCGCAGAAAACGGGAGAGAACATCGTCGAGCTCTTCAGGTTTGGACAGAAATAATATGATAATAATAAAGCCTTGACAAATGTGGAGCGTCTGCGTTCACTGGTGGTTCTTTGATGTAAAGCACTTTGAGCCAAAAGCGGGCAGGAAGGCGCTCTTTAAAACTCTTTTACCCGCCCCGCCCCGGAGGCGAGAGCAGCTGCTCCGAGAGACGAAAATGCTTTTAGTTTTAGTCATATTTTAGTCATTTATAAATGTGATAGTTTTAGTCAGTTTCATTATAAAAAGTTATAATTATTGGAAATTGAGATAAATAATAATAATCTCTTGGCTTTATAACTTTTGACAAACAGATTAAACAATAGGCAGAAGTTTCTCTCCTCGTCGCTTCAGCTCCGTCTGCACATTGGTTCATCTACAGCTTCTGTAGATGACCCAAAGGCGCTGATCCCGTGGGTGCTGTGGGGCAGAGCACCCACTCAAATCTTTGGGCATCAGGTGAATTTGCCCCAATAAATATCGCCTAACCTGTAAAGCCGCTGCGCTGTTGATTTCCATCCGGTGGTGCTATTCCGCTCGTTTAGCTCCATAGGGCGAGCGCCGGGCTCCCAACCACGAGACTGCGGGATCGATCCCAACCCTGACTTGTTTTTTTTTTTTTTTTTTTCTCGACTGGGACAAACATAAATATTGGGTCGACCCAACTATCACTGTGTGAAAACTCACTAACCACTAACTAAACTCGTGCTCCGTTACTGTCCTGCAGGCAGGTGGAGGGTCTGAAGCAGCGTCTGGCGGGAAAGTCCATCCCGACAGAGAAGTTCGCTGTGAGGAAGTCCCGGAGATACAAGAGCGCCTCTCCTGTGCCTCTGGTCGTCCCGGCGCTGGTAAAACACGCTTTAAGACCCAAAACCCGGACTAAACCGCTAAGACGCTGTTCCTGAATGGTTTGCAGGAGATGATGTACGTGTGGAACGGCTTCACCATCGTGGGGAAGAGGGCGGACTGCACGGAGGCGCTGCTCGTCACCATCGAGAAGGAGGAGGAGAAGCTGCGGGACGACCCCGGTGAGTCCCGGACCCCGCGGGGACTAAACCCTGTGTTTGAACCCGCTCTGTAACGGCCTGTCCTCTTCCAGAGCCGTCCGAGCTCCACGGAGACGACAGCTGTCTGGTGCAGATGCTGAAGGGGCTGTGTCTGAAACATCTGGGCCGTCTGCTTCAGGCCGAGCTCTGCTTCACTCAGGTGCTCTCCAGGTAAATGGCTCTCATGTATACAGGCGGGGGCAATGTGTCGCCTACAAGATGTTATCCAAATATGCACCCAGAATGTCTGTTTGACGGGCCGGGACTGGCCCCCGGGCCGCCTATTGAGCGGGCCCGGTCTGATGCTTGACATTAAACCTGATGTCGTCAATTTGACCAAAATGTAGAAAAGATGTGGGAATAAAAAAGGAAAAAAATGTTTTAAAAAAATGTTGAAGAAACTGTAAAATTTAAAATAATGGGGAACATTTTTGGAAAAAAATAAATCAGTTGAGAGATGGGGAAAAAAGTGAACTATTAAATTGGGGGAAAAACATTGAAGAAAATGGGGTAAATGTGTAAAAAACTGCAGAAAAAAAAATTTTGAAGAAAAAAAAGGGTGTGGGGGATAAAGGCAATGAATAAAAAAAATAGGGAATAGTTTAGTTTAGTTTATTTGTTTATTTGAGCAATACACATTGTGCTCAAAAGGAGTGGGCTGAAGCAAAAAGCTTATGAGCCCCCACCCCCATTTGACATTTTTTGAGGGAAAAAATGTCAAATTAAAAATATATTAATTGGGAAAATGTGGGGGGGGGGAAATAAAAATGGGGAAAAATAAGGAAAAAAACGTGGGTAAATTTGAAGCATGAATGACATGTTTGAACCAGTGTTAATTTCGTCGACTAAAATATTTAGTCTTAATTTTAGTCAAAGTGATTTTTCTGACGACTAAAATTGGACTAAAACTAAATTTAAAGTTTTTCATGCGACTAAAACTACGACTAAAATGTCCAGATATTTTAGTCGACTAAAATGAGACTAAATAAAAATGGAAAGGAGAGACTAAAATCATCCAAACTTCTATTGACCGTCTGAAAGAGCCTCATATCATGTAACTTCACTGCCAAAGGAACAGCTCTGAGCTTTGTTCATGAGGAGCAGCTCCATGAAGCAGGACCTCCATTAAATATGATTATAATGAATATTATTAATACAAAGTCGACTGAATTTGTCTTAATTTAGTCGACTAAATCTCGACTAAAATTGAATTACATTTTCGTCAAAAGACTAAAACTAAATTAAAATATGTTGTCAAAATGAACACTGGTTTGTACCCGCCTGATTTAAACTGTTGCGTTTCAGTGAGCGTCGGATCCGATACGACCATTACCTGATCCCCTTCACTCTGTACGAGCTGGGGCTGCTCTACAAGCATCAGGGCAACTTCGCCAAAGCCGCCGCGTACATCGAGAACGCCAAGTCAGTCCACGTTTTACTCACTCTGTACCTTTTACCTCTTTGTCAAATCACTCACAGCAGGTTTTACTTTCAGGACCAACTATAAGGACTATTCCATGGAGTCCCGGCTGCACTTCCGGATCCACGCCGCCCTGAAAAGCCTCAAAGGGTCTCCCGTCAGCACCCCATAGTCCAGACGACGCTCTGCGGAAAACTGTTCGAAACAACCTAAAAACAAGCGCTCTCTTCGGCTGCGTCCACAATAAAACCGGAGCTTCCCTTTAACGAGAACCGGCTTCTGTGGCCGAGTTTAAACATCGGGCGTTTTTGAGGCGAGACGCTGCGGTGTTAGATTTACGAAACATAAATCATTCAGATATTGATTAAAACATTTTGAAAAGTAAAAATGGTAGAAGTATTTTAATCTTTTGTTTAAACGACAAATCTGGATTTAACCAAACTATCTTTATCGCGTGTGACACATTAGACGCAGTTTTTCACTTCCTTATTGGACACTGACAGGAAGTGACATAGATGGAGGCGAACAATTTTAAGCGGTTGCCGTGCCGACCATTTTCAGTCAATGGAAACTGATGTGGAACTTCACCGCTATGCAACCAGTGTTGGGAAGATTAAAAAAGTAATGAGTTCTAGTTATCCGCAGTACTACGACTGCGTTGCTAACTGAGCTACCAGACAAAGTAATTATTGTGCGTCTCGTTCGTCATGTGGGAGTAAAAATAAGCCTCCTCAGATAAATCAAATATATCCGTAAAACCCGTTCACCTGCAGCGTCTCGCCTTAATATAGAGTTCTTGCTCAAAATACGACTGGAAACACATAAAAAGTATCAGAAACGAGCTGTAAGCCGAGTACAATCCTCCTCTTATTGTGGACGTGGTTAGAAACCCGGACAAGTCCAAATGTTGGGATATTTCTATAGTTACTGAATTTATTTTACACATTATTGAAAGTTTATTGTGATATTTATTATTTTTTTGTTTTCATATTTTTAGCTGTAGCCCAGTGCTTCCATTATACTGATTCCATTATACACTATAGACGGCGTTTATGGAACATTTCACCAAATGTTATATATATCGTTTGACTTCTTCTATTCTTCTATTCACAGAAGGACCGTCGACATTCTTTGGTACTTGAAAACAAACCGTATATTTTTTACTTTGCTTGATATCGCATTTGATATTCATGTTACGTTATGAAGGACTTTGCTGAACACAAAAAGAGCCCTTGTCGTGCAAACATTACGTCCACTTCTCCACGATGAACAAAACTTGCACAATAGGGGCTTTTCCACACTCCCTTTTCACGCACAAAACTCCCTCCAGGCCTTACAGCTCCTCCTTTAAAACACTCAAATACTGATCTTGTAAATATGTTACGACTGTTGGAACATTATAAATATATTAAAGCGTACAATAAGCAGGAGAGGAGCAGCTTAGTTTAGGTTTTTTCTTTTGCCTTGTTTTTGTAACGATATTTAATGAAATGCAAACGCAGCCTTAAGTACGATGCACATTTTGGCAGCAATATTAAAACAAACATTAGCTGTAAAGCGTTAGCCGTTAGCGATAGCCGTTAGCTGTTAGCGATAGCCGTTAGCTGTTAGCACTGGGTTTGCTAGGTTTGTCACAGGTTAAGACCAATGGGTTTTACTTATTGCTTATGTCTGAAGTCACCAACAGCCTATATTTGTGTGAGATACAGCAGCATATGAAGTCACAGAATTTAAATATAAGAATCCTCTGCCCCTCTGTACCACCAGGGTTGCCAGGTCCACAGTTAAACCACAAAAATTGGGCAGCTTTTTAAAAAAAAGCTTCTTTTTTTTTTGCCCTGCTGTTTTCAATGAGTGTGTTTACATGCGCTGGAGTAACCTGGTTATTCGGCGTATCCTGGTTATGACAGTATTCTGTATAATGTTTACAGACCAGGACACTCGTATCCCTGTTTACATGAGCTACTACAGTATCCTGGATATGTAGGCTCCAGAGAGGAGCGGAGCTAAGGAGATAAATGCTAATTACCAGGTTATTCATAGGGATTTTAAGTTTCCTGGTTTTGTCTTGTTCATGTAAACACAGTGTCCTGGTTTATCACCATGGATGACGTACTGAGCATGTGCGAACTTTTGAAACGGATACGGCAGGAGAAAAACCTTTCCTACAGCCATTATATCTGGTACCTGGGCTTTTAAAACTCAATCTTCAGCAAAACATTGAAGTACCTTAAAAAAACAAACTCCTTTTTAGCTCTGTGGTCAATTTTTATTTAATTCTTTTTTCAGTTCTCGCGTCTGACTGAAGCTGGGAAAGAACTCTACTGTTATGAATGCTTCGTTAGATAGTTCTTGTCCCTGAGCTGGAGAAATGTCTGAAAAAGCCATGTCTTGGCAACATTGCTGAAGTATTTAGCTCCTTACTATATTTGTAATTGGCCTCTCTGTATCCGCTGCTCATGTAAACAGGGATAAGAGTGTCCTGTTTTCTCAGACGCATGTAAACACACATGTGGAATAGGCATTTTTAAGTTTTGTTCTTTTTTATTAATCAAAATCACTAGGTTTTCCTAATGAAAAAGTCTTCAAGGCTTTTTTAGAGGGAGGTTTCTCCTCATCGCAGGAGAACATCGTAAATGTAAACTAGTACAAAAACATTCACATTTCCAGCTGTGCCGTATGTTTGCGGATTTTGGGCGTTTTTTCATATATTTCTGGGCGGGTTTGGCTGTCGAGACCTGGCAACCCTGGCCCCATCTCTCTTTGTATCAGAAAAGACTTTCACCAGCTAGAAGTTACTGCCCGCCGGTAAATGTTACTAAAACATACAATTAGACTTTTTATTTCCAAAGTTAATACAAAACAAAAGTTGTATTTCTATTTGCAAAAAGGCGTCACTCCTACTTCAAAGTAATAGTCGAAAACTGAGGGATTTTTGCTTGCACTTGCGTTTTATTTGCTATTCCATTAACTAAAGGAAGAAAAAGCACAACATTCCTGCAGAACGATGTTAAAAGAAAAATATATTTAGCTTTTAAGGAGTGTTTTGAATGTGTGAATATAACCGTTAAATGCGTCCAACAGAAACGATACAACTTGAACAATATTTAGATTGTTATGTTATGAACTTTGCTTTTTAAAGGTTATGGCTTTCTCGTTCTGAATGTAACACAACCTGAAGACCAAAGTCGTTTTTGCTCGACTAATCATTATTTGTATCGTTTTGCGTCTCTTTTATGATTCCACTTTTCGTGCCTGGATGTAAACTGTGTGTCTTTTAAATATTTAAAGATTAGGACCTATTTAAAAATGTCTCAGTGCAAACATAAGCGAAATTTGTCGGGTGAGTTGTGGCGACGGACACGGATGATTTTTGTAATAAGTGTTTTGTTCAAGGACACAATGGCAGTGCTTTACCTAGAGCTGGGACATAGGGCGAAGCAATGAAGGTTTCACGTAAATGGTATATTTCATTTAATATAATTTATCTCTTTAGCTGCCTTTACATGCCTTTCAGTCATTTTGTTGTTATGGCGGCCATTTTGAATACCGAAGTAGAATTATGCAGTACTAGAAAATGTAGAAATATCTCTACTCTGGATTCTGAAAGACGACTGATGGACAGCGGCATTTTTATGTTCTCGGAATCATTGCTCAAGAAGATAACAGTAAAAACACGGCCCCAGAGACACGTTTATGTGAAGAAACCAGTGTTTAAGACGTTAGCATGCTACCGGTTAGCATTTAGCTTCAACAGCTCAGCACTGACCTTTCCAAGAGAAAGCCCTGAACCACACTCAAAACATCTAGCCTTGGATACAACATGTGACAGAGGTCAGATTCATGTGAGCCACACATGTGTTTATCGTGTTGAAGCCAGTGACTGTTGATTGGTGACAGGTGCTAACCGGTAGCATGCTAACGTCTTGAGCAGCGTAGACACTGACTCGAACTGAGACTCTGTTGACATGACAAACTGTAAAAATCTTTGATGTGTTCATTTAGTCTTCAGAGTGAAGCAGATCCTTAGTAAATCCTGCTGTCGCTCGACAGACAGAGCTGCTACGTCTGTGCTACATTAGCTTATATCAACCTGCGTCTCTGGGCCCGTGTTTTTACTGAGGAAATACTACAGTAACAGCTCTGACCTCTGTCACATGTTGTATCCCAGGCTAGATGTTTGTGGTTCAGAGATTTCTCCTGGAAAGGTCAGAGCTGAGCCGTTAAAGCTAAATGCTAACCAGTAGCATGCTAACGCTGACTCACTGGTTTCTTCACATAAACGTGTTTTTACTGTTATCTTCTTGAGCAATAATTACGAGTACATTAAAATGCCGCTGTCGATCAGTTGTCTTTCATTTATATCCTGTGTAGAGATATTGCTACATGTTGTAGTACTGCATAATTATACTTCAGTATTCAAAATGGCCGCCGGAACTATGCGCAATGTCATTGGAAAACGCATGAATAATTTCAAAATAAAACTACCTTTTACAATCATGGTTCATCAGATACATGTCACAGCACAGTCCGAACAATGAGCCGTTACTGCCACAGGGGGCGCCAGACCTGAAAATCTATTGTCAATTCAGTCCCTCGCTCTAACCCTTAAGCCACCAGTGTGTGTGTGAAGTCGCCACAGCTCGCTCTGTCTGGTTCCTGTCGTGCCTCTCGTGTGTTGGAAACGTGTCCCGGGGTTTTTCGTTCATCGTGTCTGTTTTTCAAAGGTTCTTTTACGGTTCTGCGCTTCACGGCGGGTTCCACCTTATCGAGACACAAGGTGCAATAATAAAATATATATATTGGGATTTGAATGTGTGTCCACTGTTGTTTTTCTTTGGGAGCGCGCGGTGAAAAATAACCCCCGCCTGAACCGAGCACTTTTTCTCCGCGTTGGCTTTACCCAAATCTAAAAGCTTAAATTTTTTTTAAAAAAAGCATCAAAATTATGACAAACGCAACAAAAACGCTACCATCACTTGTGTAGGTCTTAGCTTTCAAATAGGCTGTAAACTCTAGTCAGGAAGCGTTGAGATTTGGGACAAAATGTGCTCGGTTAAAGTGTGGGATAAGCGAACCAAGCACATTTTCTCCCGTTCAGCTTTACCCAAATCTAAAAGCAAAAAAGTGATTTAAAAAAAGAAAAAAAACTACTTCAAAAACAAACAAAAACTGCGACTATGCAACACACGAGTTGGGGTCAGTTGTGCAGGTCTTAGCTTTCAAATGAGGCATTACACTGTTGCTCTCCAGTCGAGACGCTTTTAGATTTGGGTAAAGCCAAACTGGAGAAAATGCTCTCAGTTCAGGTGGGGGTTAAGAGGTTAAACCAGAGGACGCTCGTATCAGGACAGTTAGTTTGTTGTGTATCTGTTGATTGTTGGCGCTTATGCGTAAAAGTCTCGCCAGGGGGCAGCAGAGCAGTGACTCCCAATCGAAGCGCACGCGAAGAAGAGCGGGTGTAAACAACATGGCGTCGCCCGGTGAGCACGCGACTGCACACGCGAGCGACGAAAACAGCGAAACGACGCAACAAAACACGACGGAAACGGATCAGACCGAAGACACGCGCGGCTCCGGACCCGCACCCGCGCCGGACTCGGCCCGGGAGCGACAACAGGAACAGAAACCGGTCCAAGATGACACGGATGAAGAGTACGGGTTTCCATTATCATTAGTATTTCCATTAGAAAACGACGACAGGAAAAGCTACAACAGTTTTACCTGATCGTGTTGCTTTCACGTTTATTTATTTATTGGTTTATTTGCTGTCACGTGACATTACAACATTAAATAGAGTTTAAAAGTTTGACTGTCGCTGTGAAAATGCAGATGTTTTGGCTCAGGTTAAGCCTGATGTTGGTCAGAATCAGAATAGTTTTATTGCCATTGTTTTATTTGTTTAATGTTCAGTCGTGCAACATGAAAAATAAAACATATAAACACATAATTTAGATGAAATAAACTAATATTAAGTAGATATCTTGTATACAACGAATAAAAAGCTTTAAGGTGCAAAAAGTATAAATAATAAAAAATACAATTAGAACAGACTTTAAAATGTCTCCAGAGTCTCCCGTTCTAGTGCAGGCGGTTGATGAAGTGACGCAGATACGGAGATTATTGCACGTAGTTTTGTAAATCATTATTGCACTGTCACTCATGCACGTGCGTAATCTAGAGACTGCAGTTACGCGTGAGACCTGAGGTGGCAGTAGCGAGTATAAAACGACAACTGGAGTTCACAACATAGGAAGGAAAACATGTGTAAACTTCACTGTTGTAACTTAATCTTATGACAGGTCGGATAAAGATGAAGACGAGGAGGAGGAGGAGGAGGAAGAAGAGCGCCCCCCTCGGGTCATGGACACCCCGGAGGACCTGCACCTCGAGGCCATCGCCAACTCCATCTGCCTCCACCCGAGCAGAGACGTGATCGTGTGCGGCGACCTGGACGGAGACGTGTACGCCTTCGAGTACTCGTGCACCGAGGGGCAGACGAGGGAGCTGTGGTCCTCAGGTACCTCCAGTCATTCACAAATACTGAGGGGTTGGGTATACACGTGTAGCAGGAAAGGCTGTGACCAAGAAGACGCTGTAATCCAAATATGGTCATTTCCTTTGTGGGAGGCGGCAGCGGCTAAAGACGGGAGGAAAACTTTACAGACTCACATGTGCCAGAGTGATTTTTACTAAGTCGTTTCCTCAGGGCACCACATGAAGTCGTGCCGCGCCGTGAGGTTCTCGGCGGACGGGGGGCGTGTCTTCACCGTGTCCCGGGACAAGGCGGTTCACCTGCTGGAGGCGGAGTCCGGGAAGCTGGTGACGCGGATCAAAGGCGCTCACTCCGCCCCCATCAACGCGCTGCGGATCATCGACGAGAACCTGCTGGCGACGGGAGACGATAACGGGGGGCTGAAGGTCCACCACCCACACGCTTCTTTAAACCCTCTGATCAAACAAATGTCGTTGAATCTGAGCCTGTTCTTCTCCAGGTCTGGGACATGAGGAAAGGCTCCTCCATCATGGACTTCAAACATCACGAGGACTACATCAGCGACATCACCGTGGACCAGGGCAAGCGCATCCTCCTCACAGCCAGGTGGCGCCAGCGTTTACCCTTTACAGCATTATCTCGTAAAGTCTTTGGAAATAATGAGTCCCCCCCCTCCCCTCAGCGGTGACGGGACGATGGGCGTGTTCCACCTGAAGCGGCGGCGTTTCGAGCTGCTGTCGGAGCCTCAGGGCGGGGACCTGACGTCGGTGGCGCTGATGAAGCGAGGGAAGAAGGTGGTGTGCGGGTCGAGCGAGGGCACCGTCTACATCTTCAACTGGAACGGCTTCGGCGCCACCAGCGACCGCTTCGCCCTCAAAGCCGAGTCCGTGGACTGTATCCTCCCCCTGAGCGACAGCGTCATGTGCACGGCCTCCATGGACGGATACATACGGTCAGTCCGGGACGCGCGGCGTTTGGGGACCAGTGACGGGAATGTAGGGCACGGGCAATACTGACAAAAATAATATCACAATATTATCGGGGACTTTCTCGCTAACGATGATGATGCAAAAACATAAAGTTCCCCCCTTTTCCGACTCAATTTGGGCCCTTTTCCCTTTTAATTTCCCCTTTTTCTTCTCCCTCAATTTCCCCCATTTTCCCCCACAACTTGGCTCCTTTTTCGCCTCAATTTGACCAATTTTTTTCCTAAATTTTCCGCCTTTTTCCCCTCGATTTTCCCTTTTTTCCCCCCCTCAATTTCCCCCCTTTCCCACTCAATTTGGGCCCTTTTCCCCTTTTTCTTCTCCCTCAATTTCCCCCTTTTCCCCCTAAATTTTCAAATTTTTTCCCCTTAATTTCCCCCTTTTTCCCTTCAATGTTCCCGTTTTTTATGGATTTTTTGCACACAAAAAAATCAAAATTTTATCTCAATTTTCTCCCTTAAATTTCCCCCTAAATGTTTCCTCAATTGTCCCATTTTTTCCCTTCAATCGAGGGAAAAAGGAGAAAATTGAGAAGAAAAAGGGAAATTTTCCCAATTTTTCTCCTCAATTTTCCCCCTTTTCCCCCTCGATTTTTCCACCCTTTTTGCCTTCACATTTTTCTCCTTTTCCCTTAATTTTCCCTTAATTTGGGCCCTTTTTCCCTTAAATTTTCCAATTCCTACAGCCTATAGGCCAGAGTAACGCCTCATTTGAAAGCTAAGACCTACAAAACAGTTTTTCCTCACATTGTTGCTGTGTTGTCGCTCTTTTGTCGCGTTTTCAGGAACCCTCTTAGATTTGGGTAAAGCTGTATAAACCGTGGGGTTGCCAGGTCTGACTCCCGTCTCTCCCTCAGGGCCATTAACCTGCTCCCGAACCGCGTGCTGGGCTGCGTGGGGCAGCACGTGGGCGAGCCCATCGAGGCGCTGGCGAGCTCTCACTGCGGCCGCTTCCTCGCCAGCTCCGCCCACGACCAGAGCGTTCGTTTCTGGGACGTGTCGGCGCTAAGCCACGCCCACGTGACCACGTACCGCAAACGCAAGAGGAAAGACGGGCGGCTCAAGTCCCTCAGCAAGAAGGCGCTCGGGGAAAACGACTTCTTCGACGGACTGAAGGAGGAAGAGGAGGAGAAACCGGAGGAAGAGGAAGAGGAGGAGGAGGAAGAGGAGGAAGAGGAGGACAGCGACTGAAGGAGGAAGAGGAGGAAGAGGAGGACAGCGACTGAAGACGAGATTAACATCTACTGGTATCGAACAAATAAAAGCATCCAAAGCAGGAACAGAAAATAAATCTTTATATTCGAGTTTTAATATTGTTGGTCATGAAAATGGAAAAGGAACAAGTGAAACACAAGTGGGGAAAATGTGGGAATAATATAAAAAATTTGAAACATTTGGGAAACAAAAAAAAAGAAAGTGGGAAAAATTGGGGGAAATCAGGGAAAATTTTGGAAATTGAAAAAAAAAAAAAAACGGGAATAAATTCGGGGGAGAAAGTGTTTTTTCTGCCCTTTTTGTCAAAGTTTCACCTCAAACAAATGAAAAAGGAATAATAAATAATAATACATCAGTTTTATACAGCGCTTTTCTGGACACTCAAAGACGCTTTACATTGCACTATTCATTCACTCCATATTTGGCGGTGGTAAACTACTATTGTAGCCACAGCTGCCCTGGGGTAGACTTACAGAAGCGAGGCAACCAGTCTGCGCTATCGGCCCCTCCAACCATCACCAACCACTCACTCACATCATTGATCCTGGCCTATTGTACATGTTTTTAGTGGTAGGGGAAACCGGAGTACATGGAGTACCCCTACGCAGACATGGGGAGAACATGGAAGCTCCACAGAAAGGCCCCGTCCAGGTGGGAATCGAACCCGGGACCTTCTAGCTGTGAAGCACGAGCGCTGAAATGAACATTATTAATCTGTTTCCTGGTTCTATTTGACGAATCATTATCGTTCCCAGCCCTGTTTAATTACGTGAAGACTGTTCACCAGAATGGAGCGTTTCTGACTCTGGAAAAGACTCTTCAGGAGAAAACGTGGATTTTTACGACCGTTATGTGTCTAGTTTTGTCCTTGATGTCGGGATAAAAAAACTTTATTTTATGACTTTTTGTCTGAAATCGCTCCAACGTTCAACACGGACATGTTTGATATCAACATGAGGATTCAAGATTTATTGAGCTCTGAACCCGCAAGAACGAGGAGAAATCTGAACTTTTACAACAGATTTTTTTCACTAATAACGAGTTTATTCAAAACAAACAAAAACAAAATCCCTCTGAGCAAATCTGTGTAACCAACATGTCACAGAATAAAACCACACATTTAAACCTGGCTCTGTGCATTATTTAGATATTCTATGTATGTCATGTGTTTATCAGTAATCTACAGCAAATCAATGAAAAACTCTAAAGTGCTTCAAAGATGAAAACATTGCACTTTATTAAAGTTCTTCTTTTGGCCACCAGATGGAGCTCTGACTATATATTTGTTTCAAAGTATTTACACTGATGTGACCGCAGCTGTTTTTAAGTGCCACAACATTTTTCAACCAAATAAGCAATAAATCCTGCGGTTCCTTTTGGCCCTTTCACAGTAAGAGCCTCGGCGAGTGTCGTCTTATTTTGGCGGGGTCTCCTTCTTGCGGACGAGACGCAGTGTCATCCGGGGAGTCAGGCCTTGGTCCAGCAGCGCCTCTTTGAGCTGCAAACAGAGGCGGCTTTAGTCTTCGGTTTGGTCTGGACTCGGCCGATACGATACCAGGGGATCGAAGAGAAATATCAAATCTTTATATTCAAGTTTTGATGTTTGTTGGTCATCACAATTAAGAAAACTAAGTGAAACACAAGTGGATTATTATGTTTTTCTTTTCTTTTTTAAGGGTAAAAAGTGAGTTGAAAAATTAAGGGCAAAATAAAAAAAAGCTGTAAAAATGTGGGGAAAATTGTGAAAAACTCAGGAAAAAAATAGGAACATTTGGGGATAAAAAAAAAAAAAGTTTAAATTTTTGTGAAACTTGAAAAATAATAAGTAAAAAAAAATGAGAACGTTTGAAAAAATTTTGTGGAAATAAAAAAACAAGGGGAAAGTGTTCTTTGACCTTTTTTCGTTAAAGGAAGTTTCATGGTTTCACCTCAAACAAAAGATACAAATGCAAAAGAAAACAAATAAATGATCAGTTTTCTAATTCTACATGGCAAATCATTTAGTATAAGTGTTGAAAAAAGTATTAAAGTACCAGTATGGAAACAAGTACGGTATCCAGCCCTAGTCGGGAGTGCCTAAAGCTGGAGGATTCACCCATTGTACATGTTTTGGGTTGATGCAAACATTCTACTCTAATCCACATCCCATTTCAGGCTTAAACTGACTTTTCTTCTGCCTTGAAAAAAGGAAACGTTTGCCTTAAAAAGCCTTGAATCTGACTTGAAACCCTGTGGTAACTTTCCTTTTGTGGAAACTTTCCTTTGACAGTGGTTTGGTGAAAGACCTGAGCCTGACCTTCTCTGCTGCCCCGTGACATAAACAAATGAAAACAAGTGAAAGTGAACTCGTGCCTTGTGCAGCACTTGGTTCTGGAGGAAGTCGTCGCTGAGCGGAGTCGCAGAGACGATCTTTGTTCGGAGGAAAACTGGACAAACATCAGAGTCAGCGCTTTGTCCGTGACTGAGGACCAAACCCAAAGACTCACCTGAACTCGGCTCGGATTCTGCAAAATTCAACACATATTTCGGGTCAGTTTTCACTTATTGTGGTTTGTGCCAAAAAAATGTAGAATAATAAAATAGATATTGATCATTTCGTCCTCACCGTTGTGCACCGTGACAGTGACCGTCCGAGACTCCGTCTGGTAGAAGCTGGAGAGCGGGTTCTGACTGAGGGGAGAGGGTGACCGTTACCGAACAGCTGAGGGAAGAGCCGGGACGCACCGATCCGATACCGGCATCGAATATCCAAGTCTTTCACCGACTAGCAACAGGAAGCTAATGCTAGCAGCTAATCGAGGCCATGATCGTTTCACCTGAAGCCGCCGGGACATCATGGCCCCTTAATGACCCGAACATCTCTCCATGATGCTCCATTCAATTCTATGTTACAGATACAACTGTGGTGACCCAGTGACTGTGTGAGCGGTCGTCATGGAGCCTTTACTTTCCATCACTGTGGTCTCTACAACGCGCCAGGATCAGATGTTTGGAAGGATTTCACGGCTGGCTGATTCCCTCATTAGAAAATCTAGAAAACAATTGATCCTGGAGCGTCCCAGAGACCCCTGTGGTCTAAAGGCCCATCAACTTCCTTTTCCACATAAAAAGTTGCATAATGCACCTTTAACAATGACTGTAGGCTAAATACTGATTTAAAGTATTATCCTCGCGTGTGTGTTTTCTGTAGAACATAAATGTATTTATGAATCACAAGTAAAGTCGAGTCTGAATCGGTCTTTGTTTTCCCGTCAACTGCTTCAAACATGACCATATATGGGCGACTCCAGTCTATCTGCCCCGATCATTTTATATGAACCTAAAAGTCAGTAGCTTAAAGGATCCTTGTTGTTTTCCTTTGGTCTATTCATAGATGATAATTGATCTGTAACATTTGCAAAACAACTGATCTCACACTGGAGAACTCACAACAAGACTCTTGATATCGGTTAATATCGAATATCGGCAGACACTCAGACCTCAGTATCGGTGCATCTCTAACCCTCCCAAAGAGGAGTCTGTATAAAACAAAGTACCTGTTGGAGAATGTGACAGAGAAGCTGACGGTGAAGCTCCGCCCCTCGTCTGCGTCCGAGGGAACCCAGGACAGGACGAACCAGCCGGGTCCTGACGTGGCGTTCCTCATGCCCTCGGGCCCGGAGAACCGCAGCCCCCTCAGCCTGGGACGATCAAACGAATGAGACCGGCCTAAACCGCCCGAGCTAAAGTCGCTAACGCTAACGGCGGTACTCACGGAGCGCCGCTGCTTTCCGCCCGGACGTCAATGGCCACGGTTTGGTTCACGGAGACGAACAGCTCGGCGCCGTTGGCCGGAGTCGGATCCAGGAACCCGGGAACTGATGAAGAACCAGCTTCAGCGTTTATGGACCTTCAGTTTAGTCTAGTGTAGTCGAGCCCAAATCTCCAGAACCGAAAGTGACGGAGACTTCGCGATTTTGTGTTTTGCTTTGGTGCTCAGAGCTTTAGAACGAACCCCCAGAGGTGCTGAGGAACATCGCAATGGACAATCGTGCTTGTACAACTGTGATTGTATTTGATATATTTTATGTTGCAGACTTTTGCTTTTATAATAAACCGAACAATAAGAGCTAAAGGTCTCGTGTTTCTGAACTCGGGCTGTTTCTTCTTCAGCTTCAGACTCCCACGGTGATGTTTCAGCAGAGCCCGAAGCTTTGCCTCCTCCAGACCGTACCAGACTGGAAGATCCTCGAGCTCTCGCAGGACATGGACGGTGTTTAACTCACGGTGGGAGGAAGAGTTTGTCCTTTTATAAGATGTCAGAGGTTAAGTGGAGACTCGGCCAACGGGGTCATTTCCAGTCATGAGTTTATTTATGAATTGGTTTATTTGGTCGGGACAGTTCATATTAGTGACTCTCATCCTCCCCCTGTGTTGTGAGCAGCTAATCGTCCCGGTCATAGCGGAAACCCGTCCCACACAAAGGCTCATGGGGCGGAGGTGGATCGTATCACATGTGATACACTGGGCTTTTGGGGCACATACCGTACATAAGGGCCCAGGTGGATTATTTAAATTAGCAGTAGATTAGTAGATTCCAAAACAAAACACCTGTAAGTCTAAATCTCACAGTAAGTAAAATATGTACAACAGGAGGTGCATGATTTGCCTCCAGGGCTTCAACTCACCTTTCACGACCGTCACCACGAAGCACCGCGGCGCCGACTCGTGTTTGCCCAACCTGCGGATGTTACAGATCTTTAATAAAACTCGCCATAGCAACACGTCGGAACCAATGGCAATCCTGGCGGCCATCTTGTGCCCGGCCCCTCTAACCCAGTGCAATGCGATCGCATGGAAACACCTTTTATGTCCTTGATACCGTTTCAATTCTGAGTTATTTCATGATTCTCTTAAGTCTCATCTGCCGAGAAAATAAAGTTTTTTTTTCACTTTCAAATGTTCTTCCAGTTTTACAGGAGGCACAGACTTTTTTTAACGTGACTAATATGTATCGAACATGGGACAGTGGTACCGTGAGTGCTAACTGAACCCTGGGAATGAATGGAGCAAACAAAGCTAATGCGGCGTATCCCGACTGAGGAACGAGACGTAACGATCACACATGCCGTGTACGTACATCGTCGTGACCTGCAGGGCGGCGCACACGGGGCAGTGCAGGTTCATCTGCTCGTCTGTGGGAGTCCAGCCCAGCGCGAACTCCTTCAGCCCCGTTTGGGACTGCGTCATGTTGGCCGGCCCGTTATGGAAGAGCCGCGAAGAGCTGAATCAAAAAGCAAAACGTCATCGCGGTGGAGACTCTGGGTACAAAAAGACAAAATAAGTAGAGAACACGTAGCGTACGAGGAGTAGTTGGCGGCGAATCGTATGAAGATGACGATCTGCTGGTGCGGCGCGGTGAAGAGCTGGGCACCGGGGTCCGGGGTCGGAGGCAGGAACTTGGGCAGATACAGACCCTCCTCACAGGACGGGACAGACTGGGCCACTGCAACATCATCGTATCGCTAGGTTTACATCACAGTCTAAAACAGCGTATAACTATGATGCTAACTGTGGCAATCGTTATGCTATGCTATGCTATGCTATGCTAAATGCGCTATATATAGACACAACAGCGTTTCCTTATTTTATTTTTTTTTACAAATGCTGTGTTTGCAAAATAGATCTATGGTGTCAAATAAAGTTTACAAGAGAATTATTTGACTACCACAGCTTTTATTTTTATTTTTTTTCTTTGAACAGGGATGCATTGTACTAGGGTTGTTAAAAGGTGTACAAAACTGGTATCAAAACACAGACTCTGTGCATAACTTCAAATCATAACAACGCCGCCCAAGAAGTGACTTCCTGTTTCGATCCAGCACGCCAAAATAAAAGCACACAGCTCGTCTCATTGAGTAGTTCGGCAGGTACTTGCACCATTACAAGAATATAATCAAATACACACAGTTTAAGTGTTTGTCTGTTAACAGTTGGGCAGAAAGAAAGTTGAACTAATGAATAAGATGGTGCTTTTATTTTGGTGTGCTGGATCGTAACAGGAAGTCACTTCTTGGGCGGCGTTGTTATGATTTGAAGTCAATTGGAGAAGACTGGAGACTTAACCCCGCACAGATAATAATGATGAGGGGAATCATTTGTTTATTCTCTGCCTTACCCTTGAATAGGAACTGCACGAGGACTTTGCTGAGGCTCTCACTGGGGCTCCTCGCCTCCTGGCTCCCGTTGGTGAAGGTCAAATTCAGCTCGGCTCTGGGGAAGTCCTCGATGACCTGGTCCACCCTGAATATGTCCCCGACTCGGCTGAGGTCCGGAGTGTAGACGATCGTGCACGACTCGGTAAACTAAGAGAGAGAGACGGTTCAGACGCCTGCGCTGAAGGCTAACCACTCTGCCACCCGCTCACCGAGGGGAGCAGCGCCGCCGTCACGCACTCCTCGCACTGGACGTTGGAGATGGTCAAAAGTCTGCACCTGACTCTGTCTTTGTCGGGATCGACTCTCAGAAAGGAAACTTTCAGCGGACAGTTTACGGGAACTCTGTGAACACAAACAGCCTTTAGGGCGAGACGGGGGAGAAACTTCCCGACATACAATAAGTCACTTGTTCTTCTGTGAGGCCTTTATGTGCCTTCACAAAGATTTAGTTTTTGAATAAACTAGTGAGTGAATAAATCTTTAAAAATTCAGATAAAGCAGATAAAACAAGATGTACAAGGTTAAATTAAGTTGTAATTTAATAAAAGGAGAGTAAAATGTAAATTGAACAAAGGAGTAAAACCAAAACGTAAAAAAAGTGCACAAAAGTAAAGGCCCATTCATACTTCACAACACGCAAGACCTTCTTGTTCTTGCACCCTGAGCTGCAAAACAAAATGAAGTCACGTTTGTCGCCATGGAAACGTTTTGTAACTGACGACAGTTCCATGGCGACAAACGTGACTTCATTTTGTTTTGCAGCTCAGGGTGCAAGAACAAGAAGGTCTTGAGTGTTGTGGAGTATGAATGGGCCTTAGTAAGAAAGTGCTTTATTTGTCCTTGTACAAGCGTACAATGAAATAGTGTTCAGGTGTTAGTCCTGAGCCGCTGTGGAACCACCTGACCCGCATGTTTTTGGAGGTCGGGGAAACCGTAGCACTCGGAGGAAACCTGTCTGGCTGAATTAAGTCTCCTCTGATCCTCTGAAACGGTGCAGCGCCTCCTGGGTTTGTCCCAGTTTCAGAGCATGGTGTCCTGCACTGGTCAGCTCCACCTCCTCCTTTCTCTTCCTGCTGCGCAGCTCCCTCCGCTCCACAGCAGTCTTTCACCATCTTCTCCTCGTTTGTCTCTTTTTTGTTTCCTGCAGCGCCTCTTTGATGCCGCCTCTGTCCTGCAGGGGGGGCTCTTGGTGCCTCTTCGGTTTCTCAGAAGAAGAAATGTTCCGGTCTCAAACGTCTTCAGCCGATAAGCTGCTGTTCAAGGCCGTGGGAACCCAGGGTGCTGAGGGTGCTGCAGCACCCCCTGGTGGATAGTTTGTGTATTGCATGGAATATTATTAAATAGGAAATAATCACAGCAAAAGCGTTTTTGGGGGAAATCATGTCCCTCAGCACCCCCTAACAAAAATAAGTTCCCACGGCTTTGCTGCTGTTGTTTACTTTTAAAAAGCTGCTTCTTCTGGACCATTATGGCCTATAATAAGATAACGGAGACATGGGCTGTGTCCGAATGTCCACCCTCGTCCCTAACCCCTCATTCCCTACATAGGCCCGCACTATATACTAGACTATATAGTCACTGATTCTGTGGCTATTTGGACAGAAGCCACTACTTTCTCCGAGCTGCGCGACGTCACGTGCAGATTTCTTTTCCTCTTTTTTTTTCTGAATTTATTTATTGTTACAAACGTTTATTTTATGAAACAGAACAACAGTTTTGGCACTTTTACAGGCGTTTTATTTGACATTTAAATTAAAATTAAAACTATCATATTAAAAAAAAATCACTCCAGCGTTAGCTCAAAGACGTGCAGAAAGTCGGTCAGAGCCCGGTGTCCAAAGCGCCAGCAGAATGAGCGACTACATCGGCTAAAAGTCGCTAAACTCCGGGAATAATGTATTTCTGCGATAAAGACCAAACTAATGAGACAGTGGAATATTTATGGATAAATACGAGTCAGATATATTTAACATGGGTTTTACATGAATGGCTTGGATTATTTGAGAGGAAGCTATCGGTCATTTAACAGCTCGAGCTAAAGGTTAGCAGCTAACGTTAGCATTTTTCACCGTAACCGTTTATATTTAAGTCATTTATTCGTGATAAATACAAACACACGATTGAAACAGCTGATTTCATTCAGTCGTGTTTAGTTCAAAGACCTGTGGCTGTCAGACATTCTTCTCCAACTCTCGCAATGCATTGTGGGCTATATTGACCCGTTTAGGGACCACCACTGCTCACTACTTTTCAGAATGCATTGTGGGAAATTTTGAGTGCACTACTTTTTTCTCTCTGGGCATTCGGACACCCCCACAACATGGCGTGACCACCATATAGTCACTATACAGGGAATAGTGTGGACATTCGGACACAGCCATGGACATAGAAAGAAACTATTTAGAATGGGCCAACGTTTTGTAACGCCTTGTAAATCCTCGTGGACTTTGGCAGCTGCCCACACAGGAAACGACCATATTTGGATTGCAGTGTCGCGTCCCGCCTGAAAAGCCTGAGGTTCTTCTCACCGTACGATGGGCAGCATGGAGACCTGAGGAGAGGTGTTGGATTTCCCAGAGTCTGAGCGAGTCCTTAAATCCACCTCAGTTAAGTTCCTCCATCGGTCCTGGGCTGTGGAGATGTCCTCGCCGCCTTCCCCGACGTTAGACCTGGAGAAACGTGTGGACAACGTGAGGTGCTGGATGGACGCCCCGTGACCTTCCGGGACGTCCACGGCACTAGACTTGCCTGATCGTGAACGGGCCGTTAGTCGCCGCTCGCCGCGTCAGAATCTGCTCCACTTGACAGTAGCCCTCGTCGTCTTCGTAAAGGGTCCGGGCGAGGGCGGAGCTCTCGTTGCCGCAGTCCCCGGAGAAACACAGCCACTGGCCCGCACTGCAGTCCGGCGAGGTCTTCTTCATCCGAATCACAAACTGGAAGGACACAATTCAGTGATATAAACACGGGTCAAATGCATACAGTTCCTTAGGTACTTTTTCTTACTAATGTTGCAATGGAAACAAATGAGGCACTGGGGGGGAAATGATTAAATAGGCTGCGTTCACGTGACATCACAACCTTCTAAAGATCCTATAGTTTAACATTGAGGCGGAGCAACTGAAAATTCAATGGCCGTAACCATAGTAACGCTCAAAATGCAGATTTATAGTCTTAAATCGTTGCTAATTTCTCTGTAATTCCTGAGGCCAATTCACATGAAACAAAAGCGGTCACAAAGTTCAAAGTCATATCTTCAGCTCATATGAACATGTGTCTAATTATTTCTTCACAAAGGCGTCCAGAAGTGGAGACATTATTCAATAAAATGTGCCTGATGTTGGCCAGTAGGAAGGACTTTCAGCCATAAAATTCACACGTCAGGTTTGTGAATCCAGTCACTGTCACATGATCAGAGAAACATTTGGACATTTTCTTTTTGGAAATGTCTTTCAAAAACTGTTTCCCTCCCATAGAGTTGTATTGGCACCTGCCCTCCGACTGAAATGGAATTCTATAACGTGAACGCAACCTATTGATTTTTCGGATTTGTGGCTAAAAACATTTTCATTTCTCAAAGTTTTTTTCCTCCACACAGTATTTTGGCTTTTTTTTTTCACATGTCCTGAAATGAATTACGCACTTCCCTAGAGCTTATCTCCCCAGAGAAACAGCTATTTGTTTTACTTGTATGTTTGTCTTTTGGCAGGACTTTGTGGTCATCCCTTGGCAGTAAAAAAGATGTCCGTTACGTTTACACGGACAGAGAAATCAGATGCCTGGAGTAATCAGACAACCCAATAATCAGATCCGATGCGTTTCAGGAACCGGATGATGAAAAACCCCAGAGCGGTTTTGGATTTCGAGTCTTCTCCACTCGCAGAACCAGGTGGAGATGACTGAAAATGACTTTCCGTATTTGGACTTGGAGTCAAAGGGAGACGGCTCAGGGTTAGAGACTCAAAGGTCCAGGGTCCAGGTCAAATGTGCATTATTGTAGTGATCTCGACAATTTAGTGAATATTTCAAGCTGGGACTCGAACCCACAACTCTGCAGATGGAGCAATATTCTCCAGATAACTTGACATTTGTATTTCTTTTTTTCATATCTATATTTTTCATGATATCTTACAATCTGCGTGACATTAGTTTTGCCTTTTGTTTTATTTTCCTGTTAAGAAAGAAATCCGATTATTCTCTACGTGTCTCTTCAATGATCGGAGAACTCCAGAAATCCGATTATCAGACTTTCTGGTCCTCACGTAAACGTAGCCGGTGATTTTGCAGAATATTGGGAAGAGACAAACGATTCCTCATTTCCGAAGTGCGTGGACGGCCTGAAGGCGGGACATGTTTGGGTCAAGTGTGAATGAGCCAGAGCTGTCGGAATATTCGGGTGAATCACGGCATCGTAATGTTTCATTCTGGGTCTTGAGTTTAGTTTAGTTTAGTATAGTTTCTTTGTTTGTTTATTTGAGCAGTACACATTGTGCTCAAAAGGAGTGGACTGAAGCAAAAGCTTATGAGCGCCCACCCCAAAGTGCAATAAAATAAATAAAAAATTTCAAAACATTTCAGCAGCTACATTCGTACAGACCAACTTACAAACTTACAAAAAAATATATGAACTGTTTATATAATTAATTGGAACAACGCACAACTACAACAACAATCTCGTTTCATGTACGATGTCCAGAACAAAGCAGTCAAAAAAAATGTGATCCTTAATATATTTCTTTCAGATTTTTACCCTTGATAACCGAGAGTTACTTTTATGTTATGAAGGTACATTTATAGATATTATACTCCGAGATCCTGATACTTCCCAGTTGTCATTACCATTCTCAGTATAATTTTAATTTGGGTGTAATTTTCATAATCATTATTATTATATATTTATTTAATTGAGTTATATGTGAAGTATGCTGTAGCCCTGCAGAGTGTGGTGCATTAAAAAGCCAGAGTGTAGAGCGGGCCATTTGAAGAGAGCAGTAGCTCCCCGTCAACAAACCCCCACACGGCTGCCCTAACCGCTGATTTTGTAGAATATGTTCCTATGCTGAGTGGGTCATGCTGTAACACACACGGGTCGGCCTTTCGTGAGGTTCATTTAGTCCCAACAAAGCGCGGGCTCAAGTGACCAACGCCGTCTTTGTCTTTTCATACGTCACAAGTTTTTATCTAAAGCCCATTGAACTTCAGAACCGTGTTGTTCTTTATGCCGGCCACGCCTCACACTTCGTGGCACAGGGTCGAACTTTATTTATGACTTCCAGAGCACGGATCCAAGCGTATTCACTCAGGCTTGGACTATTTGCTGTCCCAAATGAACCTCTTAACCCCCTCTTGAACTGAGCACATTTTCTCCAGTTTGGCTTTACCCAAATCTAAAAGCTTCTTGAAAAAGTGTCAAAATAGACCAGGTTTCGCTTCTTTGGCCCGGATCAGAGCCCGTTTGACGAAAAAGATCAATTTAAATGAGTTTTGTAGGTCTGAGCTTTCAAATGATGCGTTACCCTGGCCTACATGGCTGTAAGCTTTTAGATTTGGGTAAAGCTGGGTTAGGAGCTTAAAGGGATATTTCAGGATTTCTGACATTGGGCCTCATTTCTTAGTTATCCAGAGTGTTGTTGATTTCTTGAGATATTTTTTTCTTAAATTCATGCAGTTCTTATTTTTGAAGAGCTTAGTGGCGCTAGGCTAATGCTAGGCTAAAGCATTGCTATGGTATCAGTTAGCCTGCATTAAAAACAGTCTGACCCGCTCCACAGTGCACCTGAGGCAAATCACTTATAACACCAGACTCACGATATAAATGTCTGTGTTAATAGAATAATTTTTGAAATTTAACTGACCTTGTATCACATGGATTACCTCATTTCGAGGGACTATTTTCTCGCAGATCACTCCGCCGCTGCGTTAGCTTACAGCCACGAAGCTGATGCCGCTCAAATATAAGTTATTTTAAATGCAAAATGGTTAAAATGATTCTATTAACACAGACATTTATATCGTTAGTCTGGCGTTATAAGTGATTTGCCTCAGGTGCACTGTGGAGCGGGTCAGACTGTTTTTAATACAGGCTAACTGATACCATAGAAATGCACTAGCCTAGCATTAGCCTAGCGCCACTAATTCAGATAAAGCAGATAAAACAAGATGTACAAGGTTAAATTAAGTTGTAATTTAATAAAAGGAGAGTAAAATGTAAATTGAACAAAGGAGTAAAACCAAAACGTAAAAAAAGTGCACAAAAGTAAAGGCCCATTCATACTTCACAACACGCAAGACCTTCTTGTTCTTGCACCCTGAGCTGCAAAACAAAATGAAGTCACGTTTGTCGCCATGGAAACGTTTTGTAACTGACGACAGTTCCATGGCGACAAACGTGACTTCATTTTGTTTTGCAGCTCAGGGTGCAAGAACAAGAAGGTCTTGAGTGTTGTGGAGTATGAATGGGCCTTAGTAAGAAAGTGCTTTATTTGTCCTTGTACAAGCGTACAATGAAATAGTGTTCAGGTGTTAGTCCTGAGCCGCTGTGGAACCACCTGACCCGCATGTTTTTGGAGGTCGGGGAAACCGTAGCACTCGGAGGAAACCTGTCTGGCTGAATTAAGTCTCCTCTGATCCTCTGAAACGGTGCAGCGCCTCCTGGGTTTGTCCCAGTTTCAGAGCATGGTGTCCTGCACTGGTCAGCTCCACCTCCTCCTTTCTCTTCCTGCTGCGCAGCTCCCTCCGCTCCACAGCAGTCTTTCACCATCTTCTCCTCGTTTGTCTCTTTTTTGTTTCCTGCAGCGCCTCTTTGATGCCGCCTCTGTCCTGCAGGGGGGGCTCTTGGTGCCTCTTCGGTTTCTCAGAAGAAGAAATGTTCCGGTCTCAAACGTCTTCAGCCGATAAGCTGCTGTTCAAGGCCGTGGGAACCCAGGGTGCTGAGGGTGCTGCAGCACCCCCTGGTGGATAGTTTGTGTATTGCATGGAATATTATTAAATAGGAAATAATCACAGCAAAAGCGTTTTTGGGGGAAATCATGTCCCTCAGCACCCCCTAACAAAAATAAGTTCCCACGGCTTTGCTGCTGTTGTTTACTTTTAAAAAGCTGCTTCTTCTGGACCATTATGGCCTATAATAAGATAACGGAGACATGGGCTGTGTCCGAATGTCCACCCTCGTCCCTAACCCCTCATTCCCTACATAGGCCCGCACTATATACTAGACTATATAGTCACTGATTCTGTGGCTATTTGGACAGAAGCCACTACTTTCTCCGAGCTGCGCGACGTCACGTGCAGATTTCTTTTCCTCTTTTTTTTTCTGAATTTATTTATTGTTACAAACGTTTATTTTATGAAACAGAACAACAGTTTTGGCACTTTTACAGGCGTTTTATTTGACATTTAAATTAAAATTAAAACTATCATATTAAAAAAAAATCACTCCAGCGTTAGCTCAAAGACGTGCAGAAAGTCGGTCAGAGCCCGGTGTCCAAAGCGCCAGCAGAATGAGCGACTACATCGGCTAAAAGTCGCTAAACTCCGGGAATAATGTATTTCTGCGATAAAGACCAAACTAATGAGACAGTGGAATATTTATGGATAAATACGAGTCAGATATATTTAACATGGGTTTTACATGAATGGCTTGGATTATTTGAGAGGAAGCTATCGGTCATTTAACAGCTCGAGCTAAAGGTTAGCAGCTAACGTTAGCATTTTTCACCGTAACCGTTTATATTTAAGTCATTTATTCGTGATAAATACAAACACACGATTGAAACAGCTGATTTCATTCAGTCGTGTTTAGTTCAAAGACCTGTGGCTGTCAGACATTCTTCTCCAACTCTCGCAATGCATTGTGGGCTATATTGACCCGTTTAGGGACCACCACTGCTCACTACTTTTCAGAATGCATTGTGGGAAATTTTGAGTGCACTACTTTTTTCTCTCTGGGCATTCGGACACCCCCACAACATGGCGTGACCACCATATAGTCACTATACAGGGAATAGTGTGGACATTCGGACACAGCCATGGACATAGAAAGAAACTATTTAGAATGGGCCAACGTTTTGTAACGCCTTGTAAATCCTCGTGGACTTTGGCAGCTGCCCACACAGGAAACGACCATATTTGGATTGCAGTGTCGCGTCCCGCCTGAAAAGCCTGAGGTTCTTCTCACCGTACGATGGGCAGCATGGAGACCTGAGGAGAGGTGTTGGATTTCCCAGAGTCTGAGCGAGTCCTTAAATCCACCTCAGTTAAGTTCCTCCATCGGTCCTGGGCTGTGGAGATGTCCTCGCCGCCTTCCCCGACGTTAGACCTGGAGAAACGTGTGGACAACGTGAGGTGCTGGATGGACGCCCCGTGACCTTCCGGGACGTCCACGGCACTAGACTTGCCTGATCGTGAACGGGCCGTTAGTCGCCGCTCGCCGCGTCAGAATCTGCTCCACTTGACAGTAGCCCTCGTCGTCTTCGTAAAGGGTCCGGGCGAGGGCGGAGCTCTCGTTGCCGCAGTCCCCGGAGAAACACAGCCACTGGCCCGCACTGCAGTCCGGCGAGGTCTTCTTCATCCGAATCACAAACTGGAAGGACACAATTCAGTGATATAAACACGGGTCAAATGCATACAGTTCCTTAGGTACTTTTTCTTACTAATGTTGCAATGGAATCAAATGAGGCACTGGGGGGGAAATGATTAAATAGGCTGCGTTCACGTGACATCACAACCTTCTAAAGATCCTATAGTTTAACATTGAGGCGGAGCAACTGAAAATTCAATGGCCGTAACCATAGTAACGCTCAAAATGCAGATTTATAGTCTTAAATCGTTGCTAATTTCTCTGTAATTCCTGAGGCCAATTCACATGAAACAAAAGCGGTCACAAAGTTCAAAGTCATATCTTCAGCTCATATGAACATGTGTCTAATTATTTCTTCACAAAGGCGTCCAGAAGTGGAGACATTATTCAATAAAATGTGCCTGATGTTGGCCAGTAGGAAGGACTTTCAGCCATAAAATTCACACGTCAGGTTTGTGAATCCAGTCACTGTCACATGATCAGAGAAACATTTGGACATTTTCTTTTTGGAAATGTCTTTCAAAAACTGTTTCCCTCCCATAGAGTTGTATTGGCACCTGCCCTCCGACTGAAATGGAATTCTATAACGTGAACGCAACCTATTGATTTTTCGGATTTGTGGCTAAAAACATTTTCATTTCTCAAAGTTTTTTTCCTCCACACAGTATTTTGGCTTTTTTTTTTCACATGTCCTGAAATGAATTACGCACTTCCCTAGAGCTTATCTCCCCAGAGAAACAGCTATTTGTTTTACTTGTATGTTTGTCTTTTGGCAGGACTTTGTGGTCATCCCTTGGCAGTAAAAAAGATGTCCGTTACGTTTACACGGACAGAGAAATCAGATGCCTGGAGTAATCAGACAACCCAATAATCAGATCCGATGCGTTTCAGGAACCGGATGATGAAAAACCCCAGAGCGGTTTTGGATTTCGAGTCTTCTCCACTCGCAGAACCAGGTGGAGATGACTGAAAATGACTTTCCGTATTTGGACTTGGAGTCAAAGGGAGACGGCTCAGGGTTAGAGACTCAAAGGTCCAGGGTCCAGGTCAAATGTGCATTATTGTAGTGATCTCGACAATTTAGTGAATATTTCAAGCTGGGACTCGAACCCACAACTCTGCAGATGGAGCAATATTCTCCAGATAACTTGACATTTGTATTTCTTTTTTTCATATCTATATTTTTCATGATATCTTACAATCTGCGTGACATTAGTTTTGCCTTTTGTTTTATTTTCCTGTTAAGAAAGAAATCCGATTATTCTCTACGTGTCTCTTCAATGATCGGAGAACTCCAGAAATCCGATTATCAGACTTTCTGGTCCTCACGTAAACGTAGCCGGTGATTTTGCAGAATATTGGGAAGAGACAAACGATTCCTCATTTCCGAAGTGCGTGGACGGCCTGAAGGCGGGACATGTTTGGGTCAAGTGTGAATGAGCCAGAGCTGTCGGAATATTCGGGTGAATCACGGCATCGTAATGTTTCATTCTGGGTCTTGAGTTTAGTTTAGTTTAGTATAGTTTCTTTGTTTGTTTATTTGAGCAGTACACATTGTGCTCAAAAGGAGTGGACTGAAGCAAAAGCTTATGAGCGCCCACCCCAAAGTGCAATAAAATAAATAAAAAATTTCAAAACATTTCAGCAGCTACATTCGTACAGACCAACTTACAAACTTACAAAAAAATATATGAACTGTTTATATAATTAATTGGAACAACGCACAACTACAACAACAATCTCGTTTCATGTACGATGTCCAGAACAAAGCAGTCAAAAAAAATGTGATCCTTAATATATTTCTTTCAGATTTTTACCCTTGATAACCGAGAGTTACTTTTATGTTATGAAGGTACATTTATAGATATTATACTCCGAGATCCTGATACTTCCCAGTTGTCATTACCATTCTCAGTATAATTTTAATTTGGGTGTAATTTTCATAATCATTATTATTATATATTTATTTAATTGAGTTATATGTGAAGTATGCTGTAGCCCTGCAGAGTGTGGTGCATTAAAAAGCCAGAGTGTAGAGCGGGCCATTTGAAGAGAGCAGTAGCTCCCCGTCAACAAACCCCCACACGGCTGCCCTAACCGCTGATTTTGTAGAATATGTTCCTATGCTGAGTGGGTCATGCTGTAACACACACGGGTCGGCC
This sequence comes from Proterorhinus semilunaris, assembly GCA_021464625.1. Classification (NCBI taxonomy): domain Eukaryota; kingdom Metazoa; phylum Chordata; class Actinopteri; order Gobiiformes; family Gobiidae; genus Proterorhinus; species Proterorhinus semilunaris. The sequence goes on along the minus strand of CM038364.1, from coordinate 21,897,172 downwards.
TTTCGTGAGGTTCATTTAGTCCCAACAAAGCGCGGGCTCAAGTGACCAACGCCGTCTTTGTCTTTTCATACGTCACAAGTTTTTATCTAAAGCCCATTGAACTTCAGAACCGTGTTGTTCTTTATGCCGGCCACGCCTCACACTTCGTGGCACAGGGTCGAACTTTATTTATGACTTCCAGAGCACGGATCCAAGCGTATTCACTCAGGCTTGGACTATTTGCTGTCCCAAATGAACCTCTTAACCCCCTCTTGAACTGAGCACATTTTCTCCAGTTTGGCTTTACCCAAATCTAAAAGCTTCTTGAAAAAGTGTCAAAATAGACCAGGTTTCGCTTCTTTGGCCCGGATCAGAGCCCGTTTGACGAAAAAGATCAATTTAAATGAGTTTTGTAGGTCTGAGCTTTCAAATGATGCGTTACCCTGGCCTACATGGCTGTAAGCTTTTAGATTTGGGTAAAGCTGGGTTAGGAGCTTAAAGGGATATTTCAGGATTTCTGACATTGGGCCTCATTTCTTAGTTATCCAGAGTGTTGTTGATTTCTTGAGATATTTTTTTCTTAAATTCATGCAGTTCTTATTTTTGAAGAGCTTAGTGGCGCTAGGCTAATGCTAGGCTAAAGCATTGCTATGGTATCAGTTAGCCTGCATTAAAAACAGTCTGACCCGCTCCACAGTGCACCTGAGGCAAATCACTTATAACACCAGACTCACGATATAAATGTCTGTGTTAATAGAATAATTTTTGAAATTTAACTGACCTTGTATCACATGGATTACCTCATTTCGAGGGACTATTTTCTCGCAGATCACTCCGCCGCTGCGTTAGCTTACAGCCACGAAGCTGATGCCGCTCAAATATAAGTTATTTTAAATGCAAAATGGTTAAAATGATTCTATTAACACAGACATTTATATCGTTAGTCTGGCGTTATAAGTGATTTGCCTCAGGTGCACTGTGGAGCGGGTCAGACTGTTTTTAATACAGGCTAACTGATACCATAGAAATGCACTAGCCTAGCATTAGCCTAGCGCCACTAAGCTCTTCAAATAAAAGAACTGCATGAATTAAAAAAAAATATCTCCAGACATCAACAACACTCTGGATAACTAGGAAATGAGGCCCAGTGTCAAAAACCCTGAAATATCCCTTTAACTGAATTCCCCCGACACTTACCTCCACTGATCCGTCCGGGTGCGTCGCTTTCGGATAGAAATTGGTCACGGTGCCGAAGGTTCCCGACGAGGAGCGAGCAAGAGACAGAAACAGCACAAGCACAAAAAACACCTCCATCGGGAAAGAGCAGAAAAAGGTCAGAAAAGGGGCATGAATGTGGAGACAGACAGACAAACGTAAACTAGAAGTAACTCGGAGCGAATAGGCACGAGCTACAAAGGACGGGACCAGGACGCCTCTCCGGGATTCAAACTGAACTAAACCGGGCTGAAGTATCGGCCCGGTTTGGATTACACTCACTATTGTGCTCCAACATCCCTCTTTGTCTGTGGAACAAAGTCTTTCTGAGCAGCGTGTATCAAGATTTACACGTTCACAAAGTAATTCTGCAAAGCACAACATGTTAACTCATTCACTGCCATAGACTGTGCCGTAAAGCCTCGCGCACCTTCCATGTAAAGATCTCACTTGTAGACGTTATTCCATTGAGTCAGCAGGGGGCAGCAGTGCTCTTTGGATGCCCGATCACAGGAAGCAGAAGGAGAAACTACTTCTTTAGATTTACCTGATCTCAGGCGTGTAGGACAAACCGGCTCTGGATACAGGACTCCCCTAGCCTGGCTAACGCCAGACTAAAATCACCAGTGATTTTTTTTTTTTTTTTAATCTTTTATTTATTCATCCATGTTCATATTTTTCTTTACAGGGTCATACATTAATACGAACAGTACATGGTGAAAAGGAGCATGAGGAAGACATTGTCTTATTGTCCATGCCCCTTTGTAATAGTTATAGGAAAATCGATGACCAAAACGGCAGGTGATCCATTCAACAGATTTGTGACATGGTTTTTGGTTTTACAAAAATCAATAATTTTAACCATTTTAACAAAACAAAAAAAAATTTATTTTAATTTTTTTATTCATTCATTCATTTCAGCATGTAAGTTATGTTTTTTGTATATATTTCTCCATCTGCATCTCCTTGAACATATTTTTAAATGTATCTATTGTTTGAGAACATTTTAATGTGTTCTTTAATGAATTCCATAATCTTACTCCAGCAACCAAGAAACCTCTGTCTCAGTGAGGTTCGGGAGAACGGTACAAAAATTTCCTTTTCTCCTTGTGTCGTCTGTGATCAAGGTCAGTTTCTTATAAATATGTTCAGGTACCAACTTGTGTTTAATTTTCCACATGGTCTGTAAATTTTTTAAATTTGCGAGATCTTTAAATTTTATATATTTTTGTTGTGATTCGAAAAGACTGGAGCGGACACAGCAGTCTGGCGTTAGCCAGGCTAGGACTCCCCTGGAAAAGAGATTCATAATTTTTAAATCCAGGCTCAAGACACATTTATTCAGACTGGCTTTTAACTCTCAGCAGTACGGCGACACTTGAGTAAACTCTATCTGTTTGATCTGTTTTATTGTTTGAGTGAATGAATTGTATGAATGTTTTTAATTGATTGATTTCAGTAGGATTTCAAATAAAAAACAAATTAAAAGTAATTTTCTCATAAAAGACTTTCCGGGGTTTTCTTTATCATTGATATTTTGATTTAGACCCATCACTGGGCCTTGAGGTCATGTTCTTTGTGGCATGTGGGAATGACAAGTACTTTGACTCTTTGAATCCTTCAGAATCTGCCATGTTTGAGGCTAATGCTAACGGACTAGCCAACTGCTAACTGTCCGCACATGTTTGGACCCAACACCACTCCTGTCTATTCCCACCTTTTTTAACGCTAACAAACGCCAAAATAGCGCCACCATCTGGACTCATTTATATAAAGATAAAATGTCTCAATGTTTTGTTTTTCTTTATTTTATTTTTACTTTATGGTAAATTAATCGTAGCCTCAGACTCCTGGGCAGGGTTAGGGTTCAATATGCAACAGGAAGAAAAGGGTCCTCCATAAACAAAGTACGTGAACCACTGCAGAGCCACTGCTTACCGAGCAAGATACCAACACCGATATCTCCTCTGTGCTATTATTTGCTATTGGCTGTGAAGACGCCATTTTGCTCTGTTTAAGTAATTGGCTCGTCTTGATTAAACCACTTGAAATGACCAGGGAGAGTCAGATCTTTTTAAAGTTTATTTGAGTTCAAACATAACAACAGAAGGTAACATGTGAACAAACAGTAATGTAGGTTTTACTCATTCAGGATGAAGTCTTACAATTACACAAACAGATTAAAGGGACGAGATGGACGTTTTTTAACTCGCCACTGCCACCTCAGGTCTTACGTGTAACTGCAGTAAAAAATTAAAAACATTTAAATCCATCTAAAAAGGTTACCGCCCCTTTCTGGGGGAAACGGCAGCGCTCGTCCATTGAAATGAATGAGAAAAGATCGTCTAGAAAAAAAGATCTTTGTTGCCGGGTTCACCTGCAGCGTCGCACAGCGTCGTCCTGTGTTATTCATTTAGCTATTTCGCCTTTTCCGTATCTTGACACTGGCTCCAAAAACTAAACTGCAGCATAAACGTGGCTCAGTTCGATCTCACTCAGTCCATTCTGATTTACTGTCTCTGACTTCAACACAAAAACATATTTAAAAATAACACACTCAAAATCTTAACACAAAATCCCCAAAACCAACCACATCAAACTGAATAAAACAATAATTCACACCTTTAAATATGATGAAGATAAAACAGAGGAACAGAAACAGGATAATGGAAATGGCCGCTGGTATTTTGGGTTTGGCCTGATGTTTGCATGTGACTTTAGTCAAATACGTCCCTTTCCAACGCAATATTAAAAAATATGTAAATAAAGGAAACCATTGGTCAGTGTTAAAGGGCCTTTAGGGAGAATTCAAATGTAGCTGCTCCTGTAGTCAAACAAAGCTTTTGTTTAAACCAACCTTTACTCCATTTTAACAGCGTTTCTTTAGTGAACGACTCGGAACTCACGGTTCAAACTGAAGTAAAAAGTTTCCACTTGCAAAGGTACTTAAACCAGGTCTATCAGGGGTCTAAACCAGGACTGTAATGGGTCTAAACCAGGACTGTAATGGGTCTAAACCAGGACTATAATGGGTCTAAACCAGGACTGTAATGGGTCTAAACCAGGTCTATCAGGGGTCTAAACCAGGACTGTAATGGGTCTAAACCAGGACTGTAATGGGTCTAAACCAGGACTGTAATGGGTCTAAACCAGGACTGTAATGGGTCTAAACCAGGGCTATAATGGGTCTAAACCAGGACTGTAATGGGTCTAAACCAGGACTGTAATGGGTCTAAACCAGGACTGTAATGGGTCTAAACTAGGACTATAATGGGTCTAAACCAGGGCTATAATGGGTCTAAACCAGGACTGTAATGGGTCTAAACCAGGACTGTAATGGGTCTAAACCAGGACTGTAATGGGTCTAAACCAGGGCTGTAATGGGTCTAAACCAGAGCTGTAATGGGTCTAAACCAGGATTGTAATGGGTCTAAACCAGGACTGTAATGGGTCTAAACCAGGACTGTCATGGGTCTAAACCAGGACTGTAATGGGTCTAAACCAGGATTGTAATGGGTCTAAACCAGGACTGTAATGGGTCTAAACCAGGACTGTCATGGGTCTAAACCAGGACTGTAATGGGTCTAAACCAGGATTGTAATGGGTCTAAACCAGGACTGTAATGGGTCTAAACCAGAGCTGTCATGGGTCTAAACCAGAGCTGTCATGGGTCTAAACAAGGACTGTAATGGGTCTAAACCAGGTCTGTAATGGGTCTAAACCAGGACTGTAATGGGTCTAAACCAGGACTGTAATGGGTCTAAACCAGGACTGTAATGGGTCTAAACAAGGACTGTAATGGGTCTAAACCAGGACTATAATGGGTCTAAACCAGGACTATAATGGGTCTAAACCAGGACTGTAATGGGTCTAAACCAGGACTATAATGGGTCTAAACCATGAGTCACTTTTTCATGTTTCTGTCACATTTTTCTGGCTTGATCGGCTGCAAGCTTCAGTCGAGAAGCTTTTAGATTTGGATAAAGCTGGAGAAATGTGCTCGGTTAAGGTGAGGGTTAAGAGGTGAGAAAGAACACACAAAATCCCCAAAACCAACATCATCAAAATGAATAAAACAATAATTCACACCTTTAAATATGATGAAGATAAAACAGAGGAACATAAACAGGACAATGGAAATGGCCGCTGGTATTTTGGGTTTGGTAAAGGAGGAGCTGTGGCCTGATGTTTGCATGTGACTTTAGTCAAATATGTCCGTTTCCAACGCAATATTTAAAAATATGCATCGGGAAATAAAGGTCACCGTTGATCAGTGTGAAAAGGACTCGGTCCTTTAGGGAGAATTCAAATGTAGCTGCTCCTGTAGTCAAATAAAGCTTTTGTTTAAACCAACCTTTACTCCATTTTAACAGCGTTTCTTTAGTGAACGACTCGGAACTCACGGTTCAAACGGAAGTAAAAAGTTTCCACTTGCAAAGGTACTTAAACCAGGTCTATCAGGGGTCTAAACCAGGTCTATCAGGGGTCTAAACCAGGACTGTAATGGGTCTAAACCAGGACTGTAATGGGTCTAAACCAGGGCTGTAATGGGTCTAAACCAGGACTATAATGGGTCTAAACCAAGACTATAATGTGTCTAAACCAGGTCTATAATGGGTCTAAACCAGGGCTGTAATGGGTCTAAACCAGGACTATAATGGGTCTAAACCAAGACTATAATGGGTCTAAACCAGGTCTATAATGGGTCTAAACCAGGACTATAATGGGTCTAAACCAAGACTATAATGGGTCTAAACCAGGGCTGTAATGGGTCTAAACCAGGGCTATAATGGGTCTAAACCAGGACTGTAATGGGTCTAAACTAGGTCTCTAATGGGTCTAAACCAGGGCTGTCATGGGTCTAAACCAGGACTGTAATGGGTCTAAACCAGGTCTGTAATGGGTCTAAACCAAGACTGTAATGGTTCTAAACCAGGACTGTAATGGGTCTAAACCAGGACTGTAATGGGTCTAAACCAAGACTATAATGGGTCTAAACCAGGACTGTAATGGGTCTAAACCAGGGCTATAATGGGTCTAAACCAAGACTATAATGGGTCTAAACCAGGACTAAAATGGGTCTAAACCAAGACTATAATGGGTCTAAACCAGGACTGTAATGGGTCTAAACCAGGGCTATAATGGGTCTAAACCAAGACTGTAATGGGTCTAAACCAGGACTGTAATGGGTCTAAACCAGGACTGTAATGGGTCTAAACCGGGTCTGTAATGGGTCTAAACCGGGACTGTAATGGGTCTAAACCAGGACTGTAATGGGTCTAAACCAGGGCTATAATGGGTCTAAACCAAGACTGTAATGGGTCTAAACCAGGACTGTAATGGGTCTAAACCGGGTCTGTAATGGGTCTAAACCGGGTCTGTAATGGGTCTAAACCAGGACTGTAATGGGTCTAAACCAGGGCTATAATGGGTCTAAACCAGGGCTGTAATGGGTCTAAACCAGGACTATAATGGGTCTAAACCAGGACTATAATGGGTCTAAACCAGGGCTGTAATGGGTCTAAACCAGGACTATAATGGGTCTAAACCAGGGCTGTAATGGGTCTAAACCAGGGCTATAATGGGTCTAAACCAGGACTATAATGGGTCTAAACCAGGACTGTAATGGGTCTAAACCAGGACTATAATGGGTCTAAACCATGAGTCACTTTTTCATGTTTCTGTCACATTTTTCTGGCTTGATCGGCTGCAAGCTTCAGTCGAGAAGCTTTTAGATTTGGATAAAGCTGGAGAAATGTGCTCGGTTAAGGTGAGGGTTAAGAGGTGAGAAAGAACACACAAAATCCCCAAAACCAACATCATCAAAATGAATAAAACAATAATTCACACCTTTAAATATGATGAAGATAAAACAGAGGAACATAAACAGGATAATGGAAATGGCCGCTGGTATTTTGGGTTTGGCCTGATGTTTGCATGTGGCTTTAGTCAAATATGTCCCTTTCCAACGCAATATTTAAAAATATGTAAATAAAGGTCACCGTTGATCAGTGTGAAAAGGACTCGGTCCTTTAGGGAGAATTCAAATGTAGCTGCTCCTGTAGTCAAACAAAGCTTTGGTTTAAACCAACCTTTACTCCATTTTAACAGCGTTTCTTTAGTGAACGACTCGGAACTCACGGTTCAAACTGAAGTTTCCACTTGCAAAGGTACTTAAACCAGGTCTATCATGGGTCTAAACCAGGACTATAATGGGTCTAAACCAAGACTATAATGGGTCTAAACCAGGGCTGTAATGGGTCTAAACCAGGGCTATAATGGGTCTAAACCAGGACTGTAATGGGTCTAAACCAGGACTATAATGGGTCTAAACCAAGACTATAATGGGTCTAAACCAGGGCTGTAATGGGTCTAAACCAGGGCTATAATGGGTCTAAACCAGGGCTATAATGGGTCTAAACCAGGACTGTAATGGGTCTAAACCAGGACTGTAATGGGTCTAAACCAGGTCTCTAATGGGTCTAAACCAAGACTGTAATGGGTCTAAACCAAGACTGTAATGGGTCTAAACCAGGACTGTAATGGGTCTAAACCAGGGCTATAATGGGTCTAAACCAAGACTGTAATGGGTCTAAACCAGGGCTGTAATGGGTCTAAACCAGGGCTATAATGGGTCTAAACCAAGACTGTAATGGGTCTAAACCAGAACTGTAATGGGTCTAAACCAGGACTGTAATGGGTCTAAACCAGAACTGTAATGGGTCTAAACCAGGACTGTAATGGGTCTAAACCAGGACTGTAATGGGTCTAAACCAGGGCTATAATGGGTCTAAACCAAGACTGTAATGGGTCTAAACCAGGGCTGTAATGGGTCTAAACCAGGGCTATAATGGGTCTAAACCAAGACTGTAATGGGTCTAAACCAGAACTGTAATGGGTCTAAACCAGGACTGTAATGGGTCTAAACCAGAACTGTAATGGGTCTAAACCAGGACTGTAATGGGTCTAAACCAGGACTGTAATGGGTCTAAACCAGGACTATAATGGGTCTAAACCAAGACTGTAATGGGTCTAAACCAGGTCTCTAATGGGTCTAAACCAGGACTGTAATGGGTCTAAACCAGGACTGTAATGGGTCTAAACCAGGTCTATACCAGGACTGTAATGGGTCTAAACCAAGACTATAATGGGTCTAAACCAGGGCTGTAATGGGTCTAAACCAGGGCTATAATGGGTCTAAACCAGGACTGTAATGGGTCTAAACCAGGACTATAATGGGTCTAAACCAAGACTATAATGGGTCTAAACCAGGGCTGTAATGGGTCTAAACCAGGGCTATAATGGGTCTAAACCAGGGCTATAATGGGTCTAAACCAGGACTGTAATGGGTCTAAACCAGGACTGTAATGGGTCTAAACCAGGTCTCTAATGGGTCTAAACCAAGACTGTCATGGGTCTAAACCAGGACTGTAATGGGTCTAAACCAGGACTGGAATGGGTCTAAACCAGGTCTGTAATGGGTCTAAACCAGGACTATAATGGGTCTAAACCAGGACTGTAATGGGTCTAAACCAGGATTGTAATGGGTCTAAACCAGGACTATAATGGGTCTAAACCAGGACTGTAATGGGTCTAAACCAGGACTGTAATGGGTCTAAACCAGGATTGTAATGGGTCTAAACCAGGACTATAATGGGTCTAAACCAGGACTGTAATGGGTCTAAACCAGGACTATAATGGGTCTAAACCAGGACTATAATGGGTCTAAACCAGGACTATAATGGGTCTAAACCAGGACTATAATGGGTCTAAACCAGGACTATAATGGGTCTAAACCAGGACTGTAATGGGTCTGTAATGTCTTGCACACATACAAAGGGCTTATCTCAGCGGCCTAGAGACCAGTTGGAGACTATCCAACTATCACATTCAGCTGCAGGTGTTTTGTTCCTTTGAGAATTCGGGGATCGTCTTGTTGACCTGGGTGATGGAGACGTTCACAGGTAGACCTCGCTGCTCCAGCTCCTTCATGATCTGAGGACATTTAGGAAATAATGAAACTAGAGCTTCATTTGCATCTGCAACTGATTATTTTGGTCATTGATTCATCTGAAGATTATTTTACAAACTGATGAATGTCTGAGACCGGCGGGGATGGAGGGAACTGTAAAGGTGCGTACACACCTGACCGCTTCTATTTGGTCGCTTTGATTCTGAATAAAAAACTCTACGCTATTGCTGAGCACTGAGATGTGAATGACAATACACAGTAGTGACCCGCACCGGCCACGGGGGGGCGCCGCGGGAGGCCTGAATGCAGCTTGAGTGAATGTTTGTAGGGCTCTTATCTTCATCTGAACTTGGTTTGCTCAAAGCTGTAGATGAACACGGAGAGGAAGAAGGTGATCCGAGGCGTGGTCTTCGTCAGGGCACAGAAATTCAGAAAGCATTGATTGTCCTACACAAACTGAAATAGTTTCAAAAAAGTGTAACGTTGTTTGTTTAAAAAAAGCCATATCAGTAGTGCAACTTATTGTTCTCAGTTTGAGTCCTTCCACTTTGCTTTCGCTCGGCAGATTTGTGAAAATGCCGTCAGACAGTAATCATTGTTAAATTCATAATAATGCATCGAGAGTGAATCCGTTGCATTGGCGACTTTAATCTCCAGCAGCCCTGTAACGCAATGTGCCGGAGGTATCCGGACACGGCTTATGTGCTGGCGGCGGCGCTGTGGCTGGACTATGGGGCGACTCGTTACCTTCTCCCTCAACCCAAAGTCCCCACATTAGCATTTCAGCTAAAACGCTAGCGTTAGCGTACTTGGCTGTAGATGTGGTGACGCTCACGCAGGCGAGTCATGAGGTTCGAAGTATCGCTGCCTTTAGAGACACTTTCCCTGCACGTTCCACAAACTGGAAAACTGTCCCTCGGCTTTCTTCAAATACCCCAAATATACCCAGATTCAGACTTGGTCCTGTTTGAAGCTGAGGGACGTCCTGAGCGCTGCCGTCTCGGACATGATTCCAGCTTCGAGAAAGTTTTGTTTTGGTTGTGCTACGGAGAGCGCCTTCAGCAGGTGAGACGGCGGCCGGTGAGGCTTTGCCGACACCGCGGCTGCGGTTCAGACACACGTGTGAAAGATCAGGAAGAAGTCAGAATATATGAAGATCAGATTATGCTGTTTTACATGTCTCTTCAATAATCGGATAACTCCAGAAATCAGATTAAGATCCGGATCTGGTCTCCATGTAAACGTAGCCAGTGACGGGGTCTTCATCGGGGCAGGAGCTTGGACTGAGGACGTTTATGTCCAAACTGCTTTGTGATCATCACATTTAGGACAAAACCCTCACTTTAAGAACAAAGGGGTTTTATATTCATTCATCTGTAACTAAAATGGTGGTCAACTATTTCAATCATCGGTGATGGTAAAAAGTTATTTCAACGAACTTAAACACAGTTCACGTCCATTGTGATTATTTAGGCGTCTCTCTCTCACCTGCTTCACCAGATCGGCCTGCACTTTCTCATCAGTCAGATCAGCCGTGGTCTTCATCCCGACTCTGCTCAGCACTGTTTAACATCAGAGAGAATCATTAGGGTGGAGACTGAACTGACCCTTTAAGTTGAATAATAATAATAATAATAATGCATCAGTTTTATATAGCGCTTAATGAGTATCGTCCATATTAACGTCTCTGAGCTTAGTTCATGTGGAGAACAAACATGAGGCACATTTACCTTGAGTAAATGAGATCAGAATCAATACTAATACAGTTAAGTCGACTAAATTTGAAGAGAATTATTTGGCAAAATCTTGACTAAAATAAATTCATGAATTGAACACAGTATGTTACAAAGCGTCGTGTCAAGCCTTACCCATGTAGGTTTTGGGTTTTTCTGGGGGGGCCTCTGGAAGGGGAAGTAATAAAAACAAGTTATTTCGTGAGACATTTCACCTTCAGTCAAAGCTCAGGGCGGACGGGCCACAGGTGCTTTCTAGAGGAGCGCTGACTCTGTGCAGACAGAGGGGGCGCTGTCGCGTAAATGCGCTCCAGCAGAATGAGAGAAGGAGGCGCGGTTACACGGCCGGAGCCGACGAGGCGTCTGTGGAGAGAGGGCAGCGGCGGGTACGCTCGCCCTGGGCGACAATAAAACCCAGCGTCCCCATTTTCAATAATAATAATGCATTGGTTTTATATAGCGCTGTTTAGGACACTCATTTGCATTATTCATTCACTCCATACTTGGTGGTGGTAAGCTGCTATTGTAGCCACAGCTGCCCTGGGGTAGACTGATGGAAGGGAGGCAACCAGTCTGTGCCATCGATCAACACCATCCACTCACTCACTCCATTCAGCCAGGCTTTCTGGTGTTTCCCAAACGGTCTCTCATCCAAGTACTGACCAGGCCCTTCCTGCTCCAGGTCTGACGGATCAGGCCGAGCAAAGGACACTTTAGACCAGTGGTTCTCAACCCCTTATACCCCCATTATAACCCCCTGTTATAATGGGGGTATAAGGGGTTCGTGACAAACATGTCCTGTTCCCATTGGTACAGTATGTTACAAAGCATCATGTAAAGCGTTACCTTTAAGTTCCTCTGGAAGGGAACCTAAAGAAAAATAAAAACCATCAAAACACCACAGTGCACATCTGACCAGTGGGGCAAAGAAGAATCTGAGAATGGAGAGGCATCTAACTGTCATCACATTTCAACTGTGGGACACACCATCCTAAAGAGACATCCTGAGTATCACATCGTATGATTTTAAATCATTGATGTGTGTTTTATTTATTGCATGGGCTTATGAGGGCTACGGCCAGTAACTTTGGGATTTTGTCTCTCACAGTTGAAGTGTAACTCTGCTTAAATTCTTTGTAAATGCGAAATCAGAGTCGTATCAAACACTTATTCGCCCCACTGTGTATTTAGTTTTTATTTCCTCTCTTTTTCTAGAAACTTTAAAGACTTCTCTCACCGTTTCCTACATTGACAAAGACACAACGGACCTCAGAGGATAAAGTGTTCGACCTGAAAACAGAAAAGAAGATTTCTGAGCGTTTTGTTGAGACAGAAATGGGGTCGTTTTTTAAAAAGGCACTGACTCGTAAATGGTGTTGGCGCTGAAGCAGACAGGAAAGCTCTGCCCGTCCTCACTCGTCCCAGGTGTCCAGGTCAGATTGTACTGTCCTCCAGATCCTTGCTCTGTCATCCCACGGGGTCCACTGAACACCAGCTCCGAGATGCTCAACACATCACAACATTGTACTTAACAGAATGTCCACATTGCCCGACCTGCCACGTCGGCTCCACGGCCCTCAAGAGCCTTTCCTTTCATTCACTGTTGTGTTCTGTGTATCCAAAGCTTCCACGTGGTCCTCACTAAAGGTTCTGCTCCAATAAACGTCATTAGACATTTGGATCAACCTGATCCAGATTGAACACGCCCCTCGTTAGTTCATTGTGTGTTTTCAGTGCACGGCCCATCGGCCCTGAGGTGCGGAGGGCGGCTCCTGTGCACAAAATAACCATCTCCGCACCTTCGATCGCTCGTTGTCGATCGGCCTCATAATCACAGACCCACGAGGTCAACGAGGCCACGGTTTTGTATGTTCTGACCTCTCTGCACGGCTCTTTGGATAAAGATCTTTGGATAAGCTGGTTTTATACTGACTCAGAGAGCTGGGCTATCAGGGCACCTACTGTGCATGTTTTAGGACCAGAGACGTCCCCTGAAGATAAGGTGAGTCTCAGGTTCGATGTCAGTGGAGACTCTGCATGAAGACTTGAAAAAGTCTCCATGTGGGCGCGGTCTCAAGCAGCTGTGTCGCGAATACTATTTGTTACTTGCTACTTTTTAACTGTAAATCTTTTGGAGATCATGTGACGTATCCTGTCACGTGATCCTTGTAATCAAGTGTGTCTGTACAGGTGTGTTAGAGCAGCTTTGATCGTCTGAAGAGGAGCTCCTGCCCAAAACGTCACTGTGGTCAGAAAATATGAAAACAAAGCTGGAGAGCTATTCCAGTTGTGTGGATTTTTCCTCATTTCTAATGATACTTGCTTTGTGATCCAGCTCACTGGCTGAGTATTTGTGGATCTGTTTCCACAAACAAACTGTACGTTTCTGTTACGTCCCGCAATGTCTCCGAGAAGTTTGTTTGTTTTCACTGAGACACGCCTTATCTGCAGGGGACGTATCGGAGACATCTCCGTGACCATTGGCTAGTCTCCAACTATAGTCTCCTGTCCGGTGAGACAGGCCCTTTGTATGCAAACAATCAGTCCGAGTTGTGGAGACTTTGCGGAGACTGCCGGGACTGGAAGTCTCCTCCGGTGAGGTAAACCCTTAACACTTTGTGATGTCTTTGTCATTGATGATTTCCAAACGGTTCCCGTCACCTCAGCCATGTTTGTGCTGCTGTTGTGATATTGTGTATAAAATGCATTTGATTAAGGACTTGTGCTGTGAGGTGTGAGTGCTTTCCACTGAGTGCTTTTATATTGTTTGTTGTATTTCTAAATGAAAGACACAGGTTTCTGTGGATGTGACTTACTTGCTGACGCTGTTATACGCCCTGATGGGGATCTGCACAGTCTGACCCGCTTTGGCGCTGATCTGGGCTCCGTGTTGTGGGGTGGGGTCCTGCAACTTGGGCACGCAAATACCCGGGGTGCAGGAGTGAACGAACGGGTCCACTGAAAAACACAACATTATCATTGACTTTATTTAGTCTTTGTTCATGACACTGAAGCGGCGCAGTGGCCAGTGTGAGTACTGCAGCTTTAGGCCCAGTGCTTTACCCTTCATGTAATTAATATCTCATTATACACGTTCTGTAGGCGTTATTATGATGATAGGAACAAGCAGATGTTACATGTGATCAGAGCATCATCTGCTCCTCAATATTAAGGCTCATATTTCACTGTTACGAAAGAAAACAAGAGCTTAAAAGCATTTTATCTTTTTTTTTATTTCAGAAGGGGCCTGGAACCGCCATCTTCACGCAGTGGAGGGGTTTGAGCCCGAGTGATCCTACTCACCTTATTCCGCCCCGCCCACTTTCGCCTCTTTTCTTTGTCTCTGCACCTCTTTGTTTTGACTCTTCCGGTCGAGCGTGAAGCGCGTTCATTAAGCGGAGACGAGGGGAAACGTTCGCCGCTCAAATCTGACGTTTAGTCGATTGATTTGTGTAAAATGTTCATTGTTCATTTGCACCAACATGTCAACACTGCACCGTTTCTCCGCTCGGCCTGAAATCCGCTTTGGGTCCGTGTAGGTTTTATCTGGACTTCTTCAGTCCCGTGTAAACAGGGGAGAAGGAGCGTGCACACTCTGGGAGCCACACGTTTGCCTGGTTTAAAAGAAGAAATGGATTTCTCCCATTTCTTATGTATTGTTATAAAATTGACAATTCTGTAATGCATTCTGTGACTGTGCTTGAGGTTGATCTATTTTTATTCTATTTTGTTCCATTCTGTCTCATGTTGGTCATGACTAAGGCGTGTTTTATAATAATAATAATACATCAAACTTGTATAGCGCTTTTTTGGACACTCAAAGACGCTTCACATGGGGAATAACAAAACAAAAAAAGGGTTTAAAGAAAAGCTAGTTTGAACAGGTGGGTTTTGAGTCCTGATTTGAAGGTTGGAAGTGAGTCCGAGTTTCTAATGGGCAGTGGGAGTGAGTTTATGATGATGCACACGTTGGCGTATTAAACCTCGTCACTTTTTGCCTCGGCCGCATTTGTTCCATAAAAGTATTTTGGCTACTCGAGCCCCCTCGGCAAACAGGTCCTGGGGTCAGAAGCCCCCTCATCAGCTTTTTGCTTCAGTCCACTCCTTTTGAGCACAATGTGTACTGCTCAAATAAACAAATAAACTAAACTAAAAAAAAATAAAGTCTCGTCTCTTTTAATGCACAGCACAGGACACTTAATGATGGTCCGGTTTAGTAAGTATTGTTATTGTTGCAACCACATCATTATTATTGAAGTATTTAAGTATATGAACGGGGGTGGGAGTCAATAAGCGCGTCTTCTTCCCACTCCTTTTCGAGCTAGAATGTTATTTATATTTTTTTAATCTTTTATTTTTATTTTTTTTCTGGCTTTTGTGCCTGTTGTGTAAAATAATCAATCAATCAATCAATCAACAGTAAACGTAAAGGCGTTTGTACCTGACAGTAGAAACTGGACGGGTACTTTGCTGATGGCGTTGCTGGTGCGTCTCAGAGCAGAACCTCCAGAGTTAGTCAGATTAATGTCAGTCCTGGGGAAGTCCTCCATCACCACCTGCACGGCGTACAGGCCCCGAGTGCTGTTGTCGTCAGATCCACTGAACGACAGAGTGCAGTTCTGAGGCAGAGATTACAGGTAGTTCATAATGATAATTACGCTGTAGTTCATAATGATAATTACGCTGTAGTTCATGTTGATAATTACGCTGTAGTTCATAATGATAATTACGCTGTAGTTCATAATGATAATTACGCTGTAGTTCATAATGATAATTACGCTGTAGTTCATGCTGATAATTACGCTGTAGTTCATAATGATAATTACGCTGTAGTTCATGCTGATAATTACGCTGTAGTTCATAATGATAATTACGCTGTAGTTCATGCTGATAATTACGCTGTAGTTCATGTTGATAATTACGCTGTAGTTCATAATGACAATTACGCTGTAGTTCATGTTGATAATTACACTGTAGTTCATGTTGATAATTACGCTGTAGTTCATGCTGATAATTACGCTGTAGTTCATAATGATAATTACGCTGTAGTTCATAATGATAATTACGCTGTAGTTCATGCTGATAATTACGCTGTAGTTCATAATGATAATGTCTCACCGGAGACAGGCTGAGCACAGACGGAGGCGTGCAATCGGTGCACTCCTCTGGATCTACGCTGTTATTGGCAAATCTGCACTGAACCAGGTCTCCATCAGGGTCAAAGTTCAGCAGATGGATGTTCCTGGGACAGTTGTATGGGACTCTGAACAGGGAACAGTGGGTTGAAGAAGATTAAAGACCAAAGCAAAGTTTATAGTCAATACTTCCACATGAAAATGTGCAGAAAACTGAAATGATGTTACTCTGAAAACATAAACAAACCCGTGGACACATAATGAGCTTCACAGTAGGGCTGAAACAACGAATCGATTAATCGATTACTCGATTACAAAATAATCGTTAGTTGCAGCCCTACTTTACAGCCACTGCGCTCCTCTGATGACGCGGGACGCCCCTTCATCCCCTCTCCTTAAAAACAGCCACAACTCAGACTCTCTTTGCCTGGCCAGACAGACACTCTTCTGAACGCTTTTGAGAATCCACCTCCATGGATCAATATTCTACAGTCTATGGTTGCTACGTCTGCATGACCCAAACAAACCCTGCATGGGGCAGGGAGGGGAGAGAGGGTGAAGCTGGACCTTGTCCCTGGACTTCACAGACTCCTCCCTGTGATGGATGGGTCACCTATGATTCTAAAACCTTAGTCTCTCTCATCTAAACATGGGGAGATCAGAGTGAGGTGGTACCTGTAGATCAGCAGGGCCGTGGTCTGTGGAGAAGAGTTGGGTTTCCCAGTGTCGGAGCGATTTCTCGGTTCAACCAGTAATGTGGCTGTTACAGTGATAACTTTATTTGATGTGTTTGTGACCCACGATAACGCCAACCATCTAAAATAAGAGATTATGGTCAGATTTGCTTTGATCCTCTGTTGTTCCATATTTTTAAAACGATGCCATTTACCTCATGTAAAATGGTTCATTTGTGGACAATGTCACACGGTAGTTTCGTCCAGTTTGGAAACAGCCATAACTGGAATCAATGTTTGTCCATGATGTTTCCGAAGCCGACGAGCCAGGAGGCCAATAACCATTGAATGAATAACCCACATGAACATCCAAGGTCCATTTGAATTGAAAGTCCATCTGTGAAGAAAACAGAATTGAATTGAATGAACGGTAAAAGACGGTTTTGTTTTTCAGCTTTTCCTTTTGTTGAGTTTGTTGTTTGTTCCACAGTGTGATACTTTTGTTTTGTCAAAGCAATGACCGCGTTCAATAAAATGAAAATGTGGAGCAGATTAAATGAATTCAGGTAAAGATACTTTTACTCCAGTAAGTGCGACCACTTGAGTAACTTTTCGAAGTAACTGTACATAGAACTACTATACACAACTATATAATGACTTCATGAAGTAGTTTTATCTAAAGTACTGTGTTATAAAACTACTCCTCGTTCTTGGAATACTTAAGTATTTTCTTCAGCAAATCCATCAGTTGTTTCAAATTCATAAAAATTTGACTTTTATTTGTAGTATCTTTACTTTTAGTCAAGCAATTAAATCAATTAAGTATATATATATAATATAAATGGGATAATGAGGGAAGAGCAGACACCAGGCCATGGAACAGCTGAGCAGCCACTTGTCCCATTACTTGTCCAAATACTCTCAAATTAAAACAGAGTCTGCAGTTTAAGCACATCTTTGTTGTTTCATTTCAAATCCACTGTGGGGTTTTATAGGGATGGTACGAAATATCGTTTGGCGAAATATCGCGATACAAAACGTGACGAAACGCATCGAGTAAAAAAAAAAAGAATTGAAAATTATTCTTTTTTTTTAATGATGTTTATTTATTTTTTTCATGTAAAGCGTCTTTGAGTGTCCAAAAAGTGCTATACAAGTTCTATGTATTATTATTATTATTATTATTAAATGAAAAATATATATATATCCGGGGAATGGTGCAGTGCGTCACAGGCATGATATGTTCGTTTTTTTGAAGAAGAACCAGTCCTGAGATACATTAACCTAGGGTTAGTATTTGTGGACCTGACTGTAATTGTAAATGTGATAAATATAATGAGTCTGTGTCTCTGGACGATGATCCAATCAGAGTGAGCTCTACTCTTCTATTTAATAATTGACCTTTATGTAACCAGGAAAGTCCCACTGAGATTAAGGATCTCTTCTTCAGGGGAGTCCTAGCCCCGGGGGGAACCTATTGGGACAAGACGAGTGGTATTGGCAAGCCCGGATTAACCATATGGGCAACTGGGCAATTGCCCAGGGGCCCACCGTGGGCCGTATATGGGCCGTCCACAACATCTAAAGGGCACGAGCAAAATACTGTTACTGTAAGGGGCCCTTGAATATTGTTGCCCAGGGTACAACGAAGTGTTAATCTGGCCCTGTATCGGTCCGGTGTTTCGATAGCGCCCCGGTTACGCGAGGGCCCCAGCAGACCCCGGACCATGCACCAAGAGAGCAATGGACGCCAAGGAGTGGGGGCGTTAAACTCTCGAGCGCCCGCGAGGCTAGAATTAAACTACGTTAAACCAATAGTTAGGAATGAAGAACGAATAAACCACCTGGACCCGTGGGACAACCCTGGGCCCAGCCAGGACGGCCTGGTTATACTAATTAATAACCCGTAGGAAACCGACATGGGGAGAACATGCAACTCCACACAGAAAGGCCCCGCTGTGAGGCACGACCGCCCTACAGGTTAAACCAGAGCTTCATTTGATCGTTTGGAAACGCTCATTCCAGTTCGTCAGGGTAAAGCATTTGAGATGATATAATAGTGTTTAACGAGAGCGTTACAGTTACTCTTAGTTTATTTGAGACGGGGCAGTGTACGTTTATATGACACATGAACAAACATAAAAAGTCCTCTGGCCAAGATGTGAAAAACAATTGGAATAAAAACATGAAAATACAATTACAAGACATTGACAAATCAAAAACAATATAAGTACAATATTGAAAAAACACATGTTCCAAACGCTACAGAATCCACGTTTACAAAACAGCATAACAGTCTTTTAACGTTGGCAGATGTAAACGTTAATGAGCCACATTTTAAAACAATCCTGAAGGCCTTGTAAGTGGTTTGCTAAAAGTTAAGCATAAATCTGAAAAAAAGAATGAAAAAGATCCGCACAGCTTGTATCGTCAGACATGAAGCAGGAGATGAAACCCCTGTGTTTGTTCTGCCCCTAATGAGCAGCTCTTTGTACAGCTCGACTGGTTGAACACAAACTCTACAAACACAGGAGTTTCTTCTCTTGCTTCATGTCTGATGAAGGGCTGATCTGACGCTCATCCCTTTAGTAACAATAAAAGATCGATTGGGAGCATAGTATTGAGTCCCACTCAGCGGCGCCCCCCACTGACCAGGCCCCTGAGGAGCGACACCGTCCAGAGCTGTTTCTTTGGCCGATCAACTCGAGGAGCTGGAGCCAAATCATGTGTTACTTTGTATATGAGACTCAGATCTGCAAATCCATGAAGACCAGTTTCAAAAGTACTTTTCAGAATCGCACAGTGATGAGAGTGCGGTGGTTTTCTGTCCATGACTTTAATGGACTTTTGCAAAGCACTAAGAGCCTCCTGCAAACATTCACTTTAAGTTTACAATAACTCGAGCTCAACAAAAGCCACGTTACTCTGCAGACCCCAGTTTGACTTCATAGTAATTATCAGTGAGTGCAGTATTTCCCAGAGTACGTACCACAACTGTTCCGTTTGGATAGGTTTGCCGATAGTTGTACGTCATGACTGATCCCTTGTAATCCCTCCCGTACGAACCTCCACAGAGGAGCAGCAGCAGCAGCAGCAGCATCATCCACACGCGCTCCATCGTACTGCACAGTCTCTGAATACAGTTACAGCATTTCAAACTAAAAACATTTGCATATTCAAAATCATCTGTGAGCTCTGAGGAAATACACAGGAACATGATGATACATGACAATGACACGGAAATATCTGCGCACAGGAAAACAGGCCCTTAATAACTATATAAGGTTTGTGTCAGCTGCTGCGCCCTGTGTTTAGTCCCATAAAGTTCACATAAGTATGTATATATATATATATATATATATATATATACACATATATACAGAGGCAGCTACTTTGGTTGAAAATATCACTATTGAAGGCAAACCATTGCAGTGGGATGAATGTATAAAACATTTTAAGATTTTTGTTAATGACCTTTTAGATGAAGGTGGAGATTTTATTTCTTCTACATTTTATAAAATATAACAGTTTGGATAATTCAAGATTTAATCAGCTGCTTTCAGCTATCCCTAAGACATGGAAAGCAAAAGTATGTAGAGGTAAAAGGAATAGACAAATGTTTTTTCTCCCACAAATAAGAGGTTATAAGATGTGAGCGGCACGGTGGCACAGTGGTTAGCGCTCGTGCTTCACAGCTAGAAGGTCCGGGTTCGAGTCCCACCTGCACGGGGCCTTTCTGTGGAGCTTCCATGTTCTGTCTGTGTATTTCCCCTACCACTAAAAACATGTACAATAGGCCAGGATGAATGAGAGTGTGGTTGGAAGTGCACATGGGGGACGGCGGATGCAAATTAGCCCAAGGCTACAATCCAGTGTGGCTTGTTTACATGCATGAGAACCATGTATGTTCATTAACATGCACTGTGCCTCTTGTTCCTCACAGACCCTGTTTGTTAACAGCTGTGCGGTGTCTGCACACCTGTGTTTCTGGACGTGCTAATGTTGTTGAAGTCCTGCATTCTACCCGGGCACATTAGTCCTGCGACCTTAGTGAGGCACTGCTTTATACATTCTCCCTCTGAGAAAGGTTTTCCATGTCGGGCAATGGCCTGCGTGGCATTCTCTTGTGTTTTCTGAGCACGGAAAAAAACTGTTGTTGACTTTCTTAGATGAAGGTACGTGATTCATCGTCTGTGCTCAGTAGTTGAAGTCTTCGAACGTTTCGCCTCTCATCCAAAAGGCTTCGTCAGCGACAAAGGTCACAATCTGCACGCAGCTGAATATATAGACCAACGGGGAGGAGTTAGGGTTGGCTCCTCCCCTCTAATCACAGCTACTCTCACCTGTGGGTAAACCCCTTTGAAGTAGAGCGTCTCTAATGATCTGCTCACCTCAGTATCGGTCAGTCATGTCCTATTCATAGATGATCACTGCCCAGTATCTGTCCTATTCATGGCTAATCACTGCTAATTACCTGCCTATTGCTCTTTTGTTTGCTGAGGTGCCGTCTCCCTTGGCTGTTGTTGACTTTGCAGGCTAGCTGTCATTTTCTGAACTTTCTCTTCCCGCTCAATACCCGTGTATGAGGTGTAGGTTGGATGTGTAGTCTCATCATGTCGTCGGACATTATAGTCTTTCATTACTGCAACAGTATCGCTGCAGATTAAACAAACACATCTCCCATTTACCTCAGTGAAGAAATAATCACTTCCCCAATGTTCGGCCCTCCTGCTCAATCTTGCGTTTCTTTTTCTCTGCCATCTTTTGTTCGTCTTTTGCATTATTTTTTTTTTTTTTTATTGCTCTGATTTGGCGGGCAGTGCGGCCTACGTTGACTACGCAGGCTGCGTAGGGCCGGCCTCCGCAGCCGCAAGGGGCCCGCGTATTAATAAGTATTAATATACTTCAATGCCCGCATCTCAGTCAAATTCCCAAACTGTGGGTCAGGGACCAGAGGTGAGAGAATGTGATAATTTACCATTTTAAACAATGGGGGGAAAATAGACTAGTGTCATCCTAAATCCGAGTCTGACAGTGGCTTAGTGGATAGTGGGACAGGCCCCAAAGTGATAATAATCGATAATATAATCAATTCAAAAATAATAATAATAAAAAATTTCAACAACAAAAAAATAAAAATTACGAAATTATGTTTTTTAGAATTTTGCAGCGGGCCACTTAAAAATGGGCCGTGGGCCGCAGTTGACCCGCGGGCCGTAGTTTGGACACCCCTGCGTTATATGAACGTTCCTCCAAACCAAAAATAATCTAAAAACATGCAACATAACGTTATGTTTAAAGCTGTGAAGAGTAACGCTCACGCCACTGATGCAGTGGGTTTGTTACAGTTTTAGCTTTAGCTGCTCCTCCACTGGGGGGCGCCATTACTGTCTTCGCTTATAGCAGTTCTTATACTGAACTTATAGCAGTTCACACGCCTGAACTGAGCACGTTTTCTCCAGTTTGGCATTACCCAAATCTAAAAGCCTCTTGTTTGGTCCTCCTTGCAAACGAGATGTTTCATCTCAAGGGGTTTTCCAACAATAAATTGAATTAAATTGAATAAAGTGTCAAAATAGCGACGAAAACGAGAAGAAAACACAACAAAAAAAGACCATAAAAAGCATCAAAAGAGCGACAATAACACAATTAAAAAGTGCCGAAACCGTGACAAAAAAACGTACTAAATTTGACAAAAAAAACAGTGACAAAGCAAAGAATTTAGGATCAGTTTTGTAGTTCTTAGCTTTCAAATGAGGCGTTACTCTGGCCTATAGGCGGTAAACTTCAGGCCTTTTAAATTTCGCCACAGACAGATAAAGCTCTTGTATTATCTGAGAGAATAAAAGAGAGAAAGATCGTACGTGTAATGTACTTATTCGTTGAGCGTAGGGAGACATGGAGGAGACGGCTGTAGCTTTTAACTGTGTTTATTCAACTCCGCCGAGACGGAAGTACGGGTAAGAGTTTCAAAATAAAACATACATTACAGCAGAGACCTGCACGGGACGGGAAATCCCGCGGGACTTGCAGGACCCGACACAAATCTCGCGGGAGCAGGCGGGAATCAAACTGCCTCGGGCGGGAGCGGGCGGTCAGACCGAGATGTGGGGCCTCGAGATGGTAGAGCGGGTCAACATCTACAGGTACGTCCAAGAGTGATGGGAAGGATTGGCCAAGACTTAAGAAAAGATGAACAACCTGTGGTTTATCGCTCAACCAATAAGGCAACCACCTTAACAGACACAACAAGTACAATAGAATAAATTAAATACAAAAAATGTGTAACGTTCAGTTTGTTTTGGTTCTAATTCTAAAATGCAACGTTGCTACCCGGGTAGTGTTGGGACCAATGTTTCAGTCTTGATCCAATGGAGGGTCCAGTCTCGGCCTGGGCGATATTAGACCGTCTTACGATCTCCAGAGCTGACGATCTGTCATTTTTGTGGGATCGTTTTATCACGGTTTTATGCACTTCAGCAAAGTTGACTCTTTTCACCGTCAGTGAAGCAAACCCAAGCCGCGCACTTTCTGCTACGCTAATGTCAGACGCTAATGTCAGACGCTAATGCGAGCGTTTGGCAGCGAGCCGCTCCCCTACAGTCGCATACAGGACCAGGCTCCTCAATCTGGAGCTTTTAAACCCAGAGTTCTGTCTCTATCTCAGAGGTATTTATGCGTCTTTCCCCCACCACTGCTCCGCGTAGATCGCAGCGTGTGTTTATTTATTTACCTGGCGGCACACGTGTGAAGAAGCGAGCGTGTCCTTCGTCCTCACAGTTCTGTAGGCGCCGCATCTTCTCATTTGTTTAATTTAAATCCTGGACCGCGTTCACAAATGCGCTGTTTGTCAGTCTGAGTTCATTATTGTAAATTCACGTAACAGTGACGAACTTCTTCCTGTTTGAGTTTTACACAATAAAAGTCACTGCATGTTATCCCTTTAATAAGACTCTTATTGTGAAAGGGTCGACAGCGACAGAGCGTTATATTTACAGCAGCTCGACGTCATGAGAGAGACGTCACAGAAACAATGCCAAACAGACACGAACAACAAGCATTTGCCAAACTTACTTCTACTTAACTTGATTATCTGGAGTTTTATTTAGTTTTTTTATTCATAAAGTGAGTTTGCTTTAGGTCCAAGTCTATTATTGCTGTGTTGATTATCACAAAGTTGAATAAATTAGTGTAGTATTTTTCTTCTTCAGTGTGTAATTTAAGTAATTTTTAAGTCATTATAAAAAATCGTGAGAAAATCGAAATCGTAAGTTTATTATTCAAAAATCGTCTATTTTTGCCATATCACCCACCTCTAGTCCAGTCTCGGTTCTTCTGCAGCGGAAGGCGTCTGGCTGGCCACACCGTCACACTCGCCTGCAGGGATCGTGGGCTGGGCTCGCCATCACTTCTCAGGCTCACTATCAAACCAGTCTTTTTATAACTAATGAAATTACTTTTTCACCAAAATTGTACAATGCTTGTCATTAACCAAAAATAATGTATTGTGATTTCAAATATGCAGTATTTATATCAAATACAAAACATTTCGCTCTGCTAGGAGCATGACCGTGTTAGCCATTAGCAACAACAGCTAGCATAGCTGCTTAGCATTTTCTAGTACATTCCGATGAATTGCAATGATACATGTGCACCGAAGCAGGTAAAATATTGGGCTTACATCATAAAACACCCGTTTTTTTAAAATGAAATATCTGGTTTCAGAGTTCTCAATTTATCTGACTGAATACACATTAGCCTCAAGCTAAACATGAGCGCTCACCTGGGTTTTCTTCATAGATTTTGCAAGGGAGTCACTTCTGCAGCACACGGACTTGTATCTTTAGCCTGTTTATAGTACAGTATAAGTAATTAGAATTACAATAATCATATTTAATAACTATGTTTAGTTCTTTATCGCTCCGTTCAGACACACGAGGAGCGTGCTTCAAGCGAAGTGACCAAGACCGCATGGGTGAGGCTTAAGTTATTGGAGGCGCTGTGGCACACTCTAGTGGACAACTAG
Organism: Proterorhinus semilunaris; assembly: GCA_021464625.1. NCBI lineage: Eukaryota > Metazoa > Chordata > Actinopteri > Gobiiformes > Gobiidae > Proterorhinus > Proterorhinus semilunaris. The sequence goes on along the minus strand of CM038364.1, from coordinate 21,872,438 downwards.
TGCCATTGCAGCTTAAACAACATGTACTGGTCTGGCAGCCCATTGTTTCATGTGCGTTACCGTTGCAATGAAAAACATTACATTTTTAAAACTATTACTGTAACTCCAACACGTTAATGATAATAGTAAGTTCTTGATTGTCCAAAAACTGCCATGAAGAGGCGCTCTGGATGAAGAGAGAAACGTTGGAATGTTTTTAAAAATGTAACTCTAGTTTTGATTTCACACGATTGAAACGTGTGTGATTAATTTAACATCATCATTTTGACAATGACGTTGTCGTTGTCATGAAATTCTAATGTTCGACAGCAGAGGGCGCCATACAGTCATGTTTACATAAAAGGCATTGAACAAACTGAGCAAATCCTTCAGGAGCTTTTCAGAAACAAAGGGCCGTCGGGTCTGAAGCCGGGAGTCGATCCAAACCGGTCGAGAGGAAACAGACTTTAGGGCCAAACTCTTTTTTTATGTTGTGTTTTCATTTTCAGGTTTTGGGCCAATTAAAAATCCCTAATCTTCCCAATAAGATAATAGAAAATAAACATCATTATTCACTGATTACATATCTGTAGATTTAAATTAGGAAATTCTTATTTCAAGGGACATTTTCACAAATTGTTTTTTTCTCATATTAGTGCGTTAATATCTCAATGTTATTTATTTTTTACAGTTTTTTACATTGGAAAACTAAACTGTGTTCCAAATGATTATGCAAATTGTATTTCAGTGCCATAAAAGTAAAGAATAGAAGTTGTTCAATGAAACTCATGGATGGTTTTGTGTCTCAGGGCTCTTTGAATCACTGACCTCAGTCTCAGACGCCTGTGATGATCAGTTTTCAGGTTAAGGGAAAAATACTGAAAAAGGACGTTCCACATTATTAAGCAGACCAACATGTTCAAGCAATAAGGGAAAGAACATTTTTTAATTGATTGATTTCAAATAAAAAAACAATAAAAAGTAATTTTCTCATAAAGGAGTTTTCTTTATCATTGATATTAAGTACTTTGAACCTTGACTGAACCTTGACACATTTCTGTCAGTCTATCCCGGGGCAGCTGTGGCCACAGTAGCAGCTTACCACCACCGAGTATGGAATGAATGAGGCAAATGTAAAGCGTGAGTCCAGATCATTATGAATTCATCTCTAAAGGCCGGTCCATTCACTAACGATTTGGCTTTGACAGAAACCGAAAACAGCTGGAAACATCTGGATCCTTCAGAATCTGCCATGTTTGAGGCTAATGCTAACGGACTAGCCAACTGCTAACTGTCCGCACATGTTTGGACCCAACACCACTCCTGTCTATTCCCACGTTTTTTAACGCTAACAAACGCCAAAATAGCGCCACCATCTGGACTCATTTATATAAAGATAAAATGTCTCAATGTTTTGTTTTTCTTTATTTTATTTTTACTTTATGGTAAATTAATCTTAGCCTCAGACTCCTGGGCAGGGTTAGGGTTCAATATGCAACAGGAAGAAAAGGGTCTTCCATAAACAAAGTACCTGAACCACTGCAGAGCCACTGCTTACCGAGCAAGATACCAACACCGATTTTCCTAAAGCCGTGCTGTGAAGACGCCATTTTGCTCTGTTTAAGTAATTGGCTCGTCTTGATTAAACCACTTGAAATGACCAGGGAGAGTCAGATCTTTTTAAAGTTTATTTGAGTTCAAACATAACAACAGAAGGTAACATGTGAACAAACAGTAATGTAGGTTTTACTCATTCAGGATGAAGTCTTACAATTACACAAACAGATTAAAGCAGGGGTGTCAAACGTACGGCCCGCGGGCCAGAACCGGCCCGCCAGTGGGTTCAGTCCGGCCCACGGGATAAATATGCATTATTAAAGAAGAATAAACTTCATTTTCTTTCAAATTTGCAGTTCTTATATTGTCCGCTAGGGGCGCTGTGTTTGAGTCAGTTCTATCGCTTTACCTGCTTTTCCTGTTGACTCTGGCGCCCTCTTCAGGGAAATGTCTTTGTCAAAAAAGAGAAAAGTGGACACAGAGTGTCGGATTTTTCAAGAAAAATGACCTCTTCCTATATGTATACAGTGATCCTTGTTGAATGTTTTTACATTATTTTATCGATTGATATAGTTGATAAATGTTGACGTCTCTTTTGCAAGAAAAAAATAAGACTTGAAAAGAGGACCATTCCCTCTAATGAAGACTATGTAGCACTTTGAGAAACTTGTAAAGTGTAAGCTGTTGTTATTATTATTCATTTATTGGAAAAAAAAAAGTATTTTCCTGTTTACATTATATGTGGCCCGCGACCCAAAATGAGTTTGACACCCCTGGATTAAAGGGACGAGATGGACGTTTTTTAACTCGCCACTGCCACCTCAGGTCTTACGTGTAACTGCAGTAAAAAATAAAAACATTTAAATCCATCTAAAAAGGTTACCGCCCCTTTCTGGGGGAAACGGCAGCGCTCGTCCATTGAAATGAATGAGAAAAGATCGTCTAGAAAAAAAGATCTTTGTTGCCGGGTTCACCTGCAGCGTCGTCCTGTGTTATTCATTTAGCTATTTCGCCTTTTCCGTATCTAGACACTGGCTCCAAAAACTAAACTGCAGCATAAACGTGGCTCAGTTCGATCTCACTCAGTCCATTCTGATTCACTGTCTCTGACTTCAACACAAAAAAACATAATTAAAAATAACACACTCACAATCTTAACACAAAATCCCCAAAACCAACCACATTAAACTGAATAAAACAATAATTCACACCTTTAAATATGATTAAGATAAAACAGAGAAACATAAACAGGACAATGGAAATGGCCGCTGTTATTTTGGGTTTGGCCTGATGTTTGCATGTGACTTTAGTCAAATATGTCCCTTTCCAACGCAATATTAAAAATATGTAAATAAAGGAAACCATTGGTCAGTGTTAAAGGGTCTTTAGGGAGAATTCAAATGTAGCTGCTCCTGTAGTCAAACAAAGCTTTGGTTTAAACCAACCTTTACTCCATTTTAACAGCGTTTCTTTAGTGAACGACTCGGAACTCACGGTTCAAACTGAAGTAAAAAGTTTCCACTTGCAAAGGTACTTAAACCAGGACTGTAATGGGTCTAAACCAGGTCTATCATGGGTCTAAACCAGGACTGTAATGGGTCTAAACCAGGACTGTAATGGGTCTAAACCAAGACTGTAATGGGTCTAAACCAAGACTGTAATGGGTCTAAACCAGGTCTCTAATGGGTCTAAACCAGGACTGTAATGGGTCTAAACCAGGACTGTAATGGGTCTAAACAAGGACTGTAATGGGTCTAAACCAGGACTGTAATGGGTCTAAACCAAGACTGTAATGGTTCTAAACCAGGACTGTCATGGGTCTAAACCAGGACTGTAATGGGTCTAAACCAGGACTGTAATGGGTCTAAACCAGGACTGTAATGGGTCTAAACCAGGGCTATAATGGGTCTAAACCAAGACTCTAATGGGTCTAAACCAGGGCTATAATGGGTCTAAACCAGGACTGTAATGGGTCTAAACCAGGACTATAATGGGTCTAAACCAGGACTGTAATGGGTCTAAACCATGAGTCACTTTTTCATGTTTATGTCACATTTTTCTGGCTTGATCGGCTGCAAGCTTCAGTCGAGAAGCTTTTAGATTTGGATAAAGCTGGAGAAATGTGCTCGGTTAAGGTGAGGGTTAAGAGGTGAGAAAGAACACACAAAATCCCCAAAACCAACATCATCAAAATGAATAAAACAATAATTTACACCTTTAAATATGATGAGGATAAAACAGAGGAACATAAACAGGATAATGGAAATGGCCGCTGGTATTTTGGGTTTGGCCTGATGTTTGCATGTGACTTTAGTCAAATATGTCCCTTTCCAACGCAATATTTAAAAATATGCATCGGGAAATAAAGGTCACCGTTGATCAGTGTGAAAAGGACTCGGTCCTTTAGGGAGAATTCAAATGTAGCTGCTCCTGTAGTCAAACAAAGCTTTGGTTTAAACCAACCTTTACTCCATTTTAACAGCGTTTCTTTAGTGAAAGACTCGGAACTCACGGTTCAAACTGAAGTAAAACGTTTCCACTTGCAAAGGTACTTAAACCAGGTCTATCAGGGGTCTAAACCAGGACTGTAATGGGTCTAAACCAGGACTGTAATGGGTCTAAACCAAAACTGTAATGGGTCTAAACCAGGACTGTAATGGGTCTAAACCAGGACTGTAATGGGTCTAAACCAGGACTGTAATGGGTCTAAACCAGGGCTATAATGGGTCTAAACCAGGACTGTAATGGGTCTAAACCAGGACTGTAATGGGTCTAAACCAGGACTATAATGGGTCTAAACCAGGACTATAATGGGTCTAAACCAGGGCTATAATGGGTCTAAACCAGGACTATAATGGGTCTAAACCAGGACTGTAATGGGTCTAAACCAGGACTATAATGGGTCTAAACCAGGACTGTAATGGGTCTAAACCAAAACTGTAATGGGTCTAAACCAGGACTGTCATGGGTCTAAACCAAAACTGTAATGGGTCTAAACCAGGACTGTAATGGGTCTAAACCAGGACTGTAATGGGTCTAAACCAGGACTGTAATGGGTCTAAATCAGGACTGTAATGGGTCTAAACCAGGACTGTCATGGGTCTAAACCAGGGCTGTAATGGGTCTAAACCAGGGCTGTAATGGGTCTAAACCAGGTCTGTAATGGGTCTAAACCAGGACTGTAATGGGTCTAAACCAGGACTGTAATGGGTCTAAACCAGGACTGTAATGGGTCTAAACCAAGACTATAATGGGTCTAAACCAAGACTATAATGGGTCTAAACCAGGACTGTAATGGGTCTAAACCAGGACTGTAATGGGTCTAAACCAGGGCTGTAATGGGTCTAAACCAGGTCTGTAATGGGTCTAAACCAAGACTATAATGGGTCTAAACCAAGACTATAATGGGTCTAAACCAAGACTATAATGGGTCTAAACCAGGACTGTCATGGGTCTAAACCAGGGCTGTAATGGGTCTAAACCAGGGCTGTAATGGGTCTAAACCAGGTCTGTAATGGGTCTAAACCAGGACTGTAATGGGTCTAAACCAGGACTGTAATGGGTCTAAACCAGGACTGTAATGGGTCTAAACCAGGACTGTAATGGGTCTAAACCAAGACTATAATGGGTCTAAACCAAGACTATAATGGGTCTAAACCAGGACTGTAATGGGTCTAAACCAGGGCTATAATGGGTCTAAACCAGGACTGTAATGGGTCTAAACCAGGGCTATAATGGGTCTAAACCAAGACTATAATGGGTCTAAACCAAGACTATAATGGGTCTAAACCAGGACTGTAATGGGTCTAAACCAGGGCTATAATGGGTCTAAACCAGGACTGTAATGGGTCTAAACCAGGACTGTAATGGGTCTAAACCAGGACTGTAATGGGTCTAAACCGGGACTGTAATGGGTCTAAACCGGGACTGTAATGGGTCTAAACCAGGACTGTAATGGGTCTAAACCAGGACTGTAATGGGTCTAAACCAGGACTATAATGGGTCTAAACCAGGGCTATAATGGGTCTAAACTAGGGCTATAATGGGTCTAAACCAGGACTGTAATGGGTCTAAACCAGGACTGTAATGGGTCTAAACCAGGACTGTAATGGGTCTAAACCAGGACTGTAATGGGTCTAAACCAGGACTGTAATGGGTCTAAACCAGGACTCTAATGGGTCTAAACCAGGACTGTAATGGGTCTAAACCAGGACTGTAATAGGTCTAAACCAGGGCTGTAATGGGTCTAAACCAGGGCTGTAATGGGTCTAAACCAGGGCTGTAATGGGTCTAAACCAGGACTGTAATGGGTCTAAACCAGGACTGTAATGGGTCTAAACCAGGGCTGTAATGGGTCTAAACCAGGGCTGTAATGGGTCTAAACCAGGACTGTAATGGGTCTAAACCAGGGCTGTAATGGGTCTAAACCAGGACTGTAATGGGTCTAAACCAGGGCTGTAATGGGTCTAAACCAGGACTGTAATGGGTCTAAACCAGGACTGTAATGGGTCTAAACCAGGACTGTAATGGTTCTAAACCAGGACTGTAATGGGTCTAAACCAGGACTGTAATGGGTCTAAACCAGGACTGTAGTGGGTCTAAACCAGGACTGTAATGGGTCTAAACCAGGGCTGTAATGGGTCTAAACCAGGACTGTAATGGGTCTAAACCAGGGCTGTAATGGGTCTAAACCAGGACTGTAATGGGTCTAAACCAGGACTGTAATGGTTCTAAACCAGGACTATAATGGGTCTAAACCAGGACTGTAATGGGTCTAAACCAGGACTATAATGGGTCTAAACCAGGGCTGTAATGGGTCTAAACCAGGACTATAATGGGTCTAAACCAGGGCTGTAATGGGTCTAAACCAGGACTGTAATGGGTCTAAACCAGGACTATAATGGGTCTAAACCAGGACTATAATGGGTCTAAACCAGGACTATAATGGGTCTAAACCAGGACTATAATGGGTCTAAACCAGGACTATAATGGGTCTGTAATGTCTTGCACACATACAAAGGACTTATCTCAGCGGCCTAGAGACCAGTTGGAGACTATCCAACTATCACATTCAGCTGCAGGTGTTTTGTTCCTTTGAGAATTCGGGGATCGTCTTGTTGACCTGGGTGATGGAGACGTTCACAGGTAGACCTCGCTGCTCCAGCTCCTTCATGATCTGAGGACATTTAGGAAATAATGAAACTAGAGCTTCATTTGCATCTGCAACTGATTATTTTGGTCATTGATTCATCTGAAGATTATTTTACAAATAACTGATGAATGTCTGAGACCGGCGGGGATGGAGGGAACTGTAAAGGTGCGTACACACCTGACCGCTTCTATTTGGTCGCTTTGATTCTGAATAAAAAACTCTACGCTATTGCTGAGCACTGAGATGTGAATGACAATACACAGTAGTGACCCGCACCGGCCACGGGGGGGCGCCGTGGGAGGCCTGAATGCAGCTTGAGTGAATGTTTGTAGGGCTCTTATCTTCATCTGAACTTGGTTTGCTCAAAGCTTTACTTGAACACGGAGAGGAAGAAGGTGATCCGAGGCGTGGTCTTCGTCAGGGCACAGAAATTCAGAAAGCATTGATTGTCCTACACAAACTGAAATAGTTTCAAAAAAGTGTAACGTTGTTTGTTTAAAAAAAGCCATATCAGAAGTACAACTTATTGTTCTCAGTTTGAGTCCTTCCACTTTGCTTTCGCTCGGCAGATTTGTGAAAATGCCGTCAGACAGTAATCATTGTTAAATTCATAATAATGCGGCGAGAGTGAATCTATTGCATTGGCGACTTTAATCTCCAGCAGCCCTGTAACGCAATGTGCCGGAGGTATCCGGACACGGCTTATATGCTGGCGGCGGCGCTGTGGCTGGACTATGGGGCGACTCGTTACCTTCTCCCTCAACCCAAAGTCCCCACATCAGCATTTCAGCTAAAACGCTAGCGTTAGCGTACTTGCATTGGCTGTAGATGTGGTGACGCTCACGCAGGCGAGTCATGAGGTTCGAAGTGTCGCTGCCTTTAGAGACACTTTCCCTGCACGTTCCACAAACTGGAAAACTGTCCCTCGGCTTTCTTCAAATACCCCAAATATACCCAGATTCAGACTTGGTCCTGTTTGAAGCTGAGGGACGTCCTGAGCGCTGCCGTCTCGGACATGATTCCAGCTTCGAGAAAGTTTTGTTTTGGTTGTGCTACGGAGAGCGCCTTCAGCAGGTGAGACGGGGCCGGTGAGGCTTTGCCGACACCGCGGCTGCGGTTCAGACACACGTGTGAAAGATCAGGAAGAAGTCAGAATATATGAAGATCAGATTATGCTGTTTTACATGTCTCTTCAATAATCGGATAACTCCAGAAATCAGATTAAGATCCGGGTCTGGTCTCCATGTAAACGTAGCCGGTGACGGGGTCTTCATCGGGGCAGGAGCTTGGACTGAGGACGTTTATGTCCAAACTGCTTTGTGATCATCACATTTAGGACAAAACCCTCACTTTAAAAACAAAGGGGTTTTACATTTATTCATCTGTAACTAAAATGGTGGTCAACTATTTCAATCATCGGTGATGATAAAAAGTTAATTCAACGAACTTAAACACTTGTCACAGTTCACGTCCATTGTGATTATTTAGGCGTCTCTCTCTCACCTGCTTCACCAGATCGGCCTGCACTTTCTCATCAGTCAGATCAGCCGTGGTCTTCATCCCGACTCTGCTCAGCACTGTTTAACATCAGAGAGAATCATTAGGGTGGAGACTGAACTGACCCTTTAAGTTGAATAATAATAATAATAATAATGCATCAGTTTTATATAGCGCTTAATGAGTATCGTCCATATTAACGTCTCTGAGCTTAGTTCATGTGGAGAACAAACATGAGGCACATTTACCTTGAGTAAATGAGATCAGAATCAATACTAATACAGTTAAGTCGACTAAATTTGAAGAGAATTATTTGGCAAAATCTTGACTAAAATAAATTCATGAATTGAACACAGTATGTTACAAAGCGTCGTGTCAAGCCTTACCCATGTAGGTTTTGGGTTTTTCTGGGGGGGCCTCTGGAAGGGGAAGTAATAAAAACAAGTTATTTCGTGAGACATTTCACCTTCAGTCAAAGCTCAGGGCGGACGGGCCACAGGTGCTTTCTAGAGGAGCGCTGACTCTGTGCAGACAGAGGGGGCGCTGTCGCGTAAATGTGCTCCAGCAGAATGAGAGAAGGAGGCGCGGTTACACGGCCGGAGCCGACGAGGCGTCTGTGGAGAGAGGGCAGCGGCGGGTACGCTCGCCCTGGGCGACAATAAAACCCAGCGTCCCCATTTTCAATAATAATAATGCATTGGTTTTATATAGCGCTGTTTAGGACACTCATTTGCATTATTCATTCACTCCATACTTGGTGGTGGTAAGCTGCTATTGTAGCCACAGCTGCCCTGGGGTAGACTGATGGAAGGGAGGCAACCAGTCTGTGCCATCGATCAACACCATCCACTCACTCACTCCATTCAGCCAGGCTTTCTGGTGTTTCCCAAACGGTCTCTCATCCAAGTACTGACCAGGCCCTTCCTGCTCCAGGTCTGACGGATCAGGCCGAGCAAAGGACACTTTAGACCAGTGGTTCTCAACCCCTTATACCCCCATTATAACCCCCTGTTATAATGGGGGTATAAGGGGTTCGTGACAAACATGTCCTGTTCCCATTGGTACAGTATGTTACAAAGCATCATGTAAAGCGTTACCTTTAAGTTCCTCTGGAAGGGAACCTAAAGAAAAATAAAAACCATCAAAACACCACAGTGCACATCTGACCAGTGGGGCAAAGAAGTATCTGAGAATGGAGAGGCCTCTAACTGTCATCACATTTCAACTGTGGGACACACCATCCTAAAGAAACATCCTGAGTATCACATCGTATGATTTTAAATCATTGATGTGTGTTTTATTTACTGCATGGGCTTATGAGGGCTACGGCCAGTAACTTTGGGATTTTGTCTCTCACAGTTGAAGTGTAACTCTGCTTAAATTCTTTGTAAATGCGAAATCAGAGTCGTATCAAACACTTATTCGCCCCACTGTGTTTTTAGTTTTTATTTCCTCTCTTTTTCTAGAAACTTTAAAGACTTCTCTCACCGTTTCCTACATTGACAAAGACACAACGGACCTCAGAGGATAAAGTGTTCGACCTGAAAACAGAAAAGAAGATTTCTGAGCGTTTTGTTGAGACAGAAATGGGGTCGTTTTTTAAAAAGGCACTGACTCGTAAATGGTGTTGGCGCTGAAGCAGACAGGAAAGCTCTGCCCGTCCTCACTCGTCCCAGGTGTCCAGGTTAGATTGTACTGTCCTCCAGATTCTTGCTCTGTCATCCCACGGGGTCCACTGAACACCAGCTCCGAGATGCTCAACACATCACAACATTGTATTTAACAGAATGTCCACATTGCCCGACCTGCCACGTCGGCTCCACGGCCCTCAAGAGCCTTTCCTTTCATTCACTGTTGTGTTCTGTGTATCCAAAGCTTCCACGTGGTCCTCACTAAAGGTTCTGCTCCAATAAACGTCATTAGACATTTGGATCAACCTGATCCAGATTGAACACGCCCCTCGTTAGTTCATTGTGTGTTTTCAGTGCACGGCCCATCGGCCCTGAGGTGCGGAGGGCGGCTCCTGTGCACAAAATAACCATCTCCGCACCTTCGATCGCTCGTTGTCGATCGGCCTCATAATCTCAGACCCACGAGGTCAACGAGGCCACGGTTTTGTATGTTCTGACCTCTCTGCACGGCTCTTTGGATAAAGATCTTTGGATAAGCTGGTTTTATGGACAAACTGACTCAGAGAGCTGGGCTATCAGGGCACCTACTGTGCATGTTTTAGGACCAGAGACGTCCCCTGAAGATAAGGCGAGTCTCAGGTTCGATGTCAGTGGAGACTCTGCATGAAGACTTGAAAAAGTCTCCATGTGGGCGCGGTCTCAAGCAGCTGTGTCGCGAATACTATTTGTTACTTGCTACTTTTTAACTGTAAATCTTTTGGAGATCATGTGACGTATCCTGTCACGTGATCCTTGTAATCAAGTGTGTCTGTACAGGTGTGTTAGAGCAGCTTTGATCGTCTGAAGAGGAGCTCCTGCCCAAAACGTCACTGTGGTCAGAAAATATGAAAACAAAGCTGGAGAGCAATTCCAGTTGTGTGGATTTTTCCTCATTTCTAATGATACTTGCTTTGTGATCCAGCTCACTGGCTGAGTATTTGTGGATCTGTTTCCACAAACAAACTGTACGTTTCTGTTACGTCCCGCAATGTCTCCGAGAACCTGTTTGTTTTCACTGAGACACGCCTTATCTGCAGGGGACGTATCAGAGACATCTCCGTGACCATTGGCTACTCTAGTCTCCAACTATAGTCTCCTGTCCGGTGAGACAGGCCCTTTGTATGCAAACAATCAGTCCGAGTTGTGGAGACTTTGCGGAGACTGCCGGGACTGGAAGTCTCCTCCGGTGAGGTAAACCCTTAACACTTTGTGATGTCTTTGTCATTGATGATTTCCAAACGGTTCCCGTCACCTCAGCCATGTTTGTGCTGCTGTTGTGATATTGTGTATAAAATGCATTTGATTAAGGACTTAGTGCTGTGAGGTGTGAGTGCTTTCCACTGAGTGCTTTTATATTGTTTGTTGTATTTCTAAATGAAAGACACAGGTTTCTGTGGATGTGACTTACTTGCTGACGCTGTTATACGCCCTGATGGGGATCTGCACAGTCTGACCCGCTTTGGCGCTGATCTGGGCTCCGTGTTGTGGGGTGGGGTCCTGAAACTTGGGCACGCAAATACCCGGGGTGCAGGAGTGAACGAACGGGTCCACTGAAAAACACAACATTATCATTGACTTTATTTAGTCTTTGTTCATGATGAAAAGAGCGGAGAAAAGCACGACACTGAAGCGGCGCAGTGGCCAGTGTGAGTACTGCAGCTTTAGGCCCAGTGCTTTACCCTTCATGTAATTAATATCTCATTATACACGTTCTGTAGGCGTTATTATGATGATAGGAACAAGCAGATGTTACATGTGATCAGAGCATCATCTGCTCCTCAATATTAAGGCTCATATTTCACTGTTACGAAAGAAAACAAGAGCTTAAAAGCATTTTATCTTTTTTTTTATTTCAGAAGGGGCCTGGAACCGCCATCTTCACGCAGTGGAGGGGTTTGAGCCCGAGTGATCCTACTCACCTTATTCCGCCCCGCCCACTTTCGCCTCTTTTCTTTGTCTCTGCACCTCTTTGTTTTGACTCTTCCGGTCGAGCGTGAAGCGCGTTCATTAAGCGGAGACGAGGGGAAACGTTCGCCGCTCAAATCTGACGTTTAGTCGATTGATTTGTGTAAAATGTTCATTGTTCATTTGCACCAACATGTCAACACTGCACCGTTTCTCCGCTCGGCCTGAAATCCGCTTTGGGTCCGTGTAGTAACTGGTTTTATCTGGACTTCTTCAGTCCCGTGTAAACAGGAGAGAAGGAGCGTGCACACTCTGGGAGCCACACGTTTGCCTGGTTTAAAAGAAGAAATGGATTCTCCCATTTCTAATGTTTTGTGTTGACAATTCTGTAATGCATTCTGTGACTGTGCTTGAGGTTGATTTATTTTTATTCTATTTTGTTCCATTCTGTCTCATGTTGGTCATGACTAAGGCGTGTTTTATGATGATGCACACGTTGGCGTATTAAACCTCGTCACTTTTTGCCTCGGCCGCATTTGTTCCATAAAAGTATTTTGGCTACTCGAGCCCCCTCGGCAAACAGGTCCTGGGGTCAGAAGCCCCTTATGAGAGACCAACCATGAGGCCGTCCTTCTGTGGACCCACCACCTGCAGGGGGCGCTCGGGCGGTGACCTCTCGTACCTCCGCCCTCTCTCTCTGAGCACCTCACGTGAGAACCAGAAGGCAAATGCATGTGTTGCACTGTTTTTATTATATGGTTCATTAGTTTTGCCATATCTAAATGATTGTGTAGAAGTTTGGGGCAATAACTATAAAAGTTCATTACACCCCCTTGTTATGCTCCAAAAAGGGGCTGAAGAATCATACATAAAGTAGGATATTGTGATCACACTAATATATTATTTCTGCGTCTAAACTGTTAAAAATGTCTGATTTAGTTGATTTCTCAACTTCTGTTTAAAGCGAACAAAAGTGTGCTACCGGCAAGGATACAAATGCTTTTTACACGCACAGAAGGGGGGGCTATAACCTGAGGGGGTGGGATAACTTTAAGATTCAAGCAGTGACTTCCACTAGTATGTATGTGTGTGTGTGTGTGTGTGTGTGTGTGTGTGTGTCTGTATATATGGTTTATGGAGCCAATTGACCTGACTACTCACCAGCACTACGAGAACCTAAGGGGATTAGCAGGACTATGCTACGGTCCTCATAAACCAAGATTTTGTATTTTCATTTTTAGCATATAAAGAGCATAATTTCATTGTTTTTCTGAAGTCCTTTTAATGCTCAATGATAATATATCATGCACATATCAAGTTTTTTTAAATTCTTAGCTTTTAAAGACCATAAATTCAAAGTTTATTTGACGTCCATATAATACCCCAACCTGACTTCTTGTGTATGGAGTGTATGATGTGCTCCCCCTACCCTACTCTGGCGGTATTGAAGGCTCCATTGTGATTGGTTCTTTATGGGGACACGTGCGGGATATGTGTCCGGGCATGTTGAGTGATTTCGGAAGACATCTAATGGTAATGCGAAGAAGAAGGACCAAGAGAAAGTTCACTCCAAAGAAGACAAGAAAATATATTGGTAAGTATCTAGTCCTTGTTAAATATACGTTATCAAGTATTTTCTGAATGGAACTTAGCCCCGGCCTGGAGGATTTATCCCCGGGCTGGATGATATGGGGACCGGGCTATTGGGTTTTGGAGCTGGCTGTGGAACTTAGCCCCAGCCTTGGTGAGTTTTCCCCGGCCTGGATGAGTTGGGGGGTGTAGTCCGAGGAGGGGTGCTTAAGAGTGGGTCCGAGATGTGGGCTGTGTGTCCCCGGAGGTCCAGAGGAGTCAGGGGGGCGAGGGTGTGCATGTAGGCCGGGGTAGGAGTGCCCTGAGCCGGTTAGTGTTAGTGGAGGAGAGGGTGGGTCATTGTGGTGGATGTTGGTGCGGGGCTGGTAGCTTTAGGAGCAGGCTGGTCAGAGGAGGTCCAGAGGAGTCAGGGGGCCGAGGGTGTGCATGTAGGCCGGGGTTGGAGTGCCCTGAGCCGGGTAGTGTTAGTGGAGGAGAGGGTGGGTCATTGTGGTGGATGTTGGTGCGGGGCTGGTAGCTTTAGGAGCAGGCTGGTCAGAGGAGGTCCAGAGGAGTCAGGGGGCCGAGGGTGTGCATGTAGGCCGAGGTGGGAGTGCCCTGAGCCGGGTAGTGTTAGTGGAGGAGAGGGTGGGTCATTGTGGTGTATGTTGGTGCGGGGCTGGTAGCTTTAGGAGCAGGCTGGTCAGAGGAGGTCCAGAGGAGTCAGGGGGGCGAGGGTGTGCATGTAGGCCGGGGTGGGAGTGCCCTGAGCCGGGTAGTGTTAGTGGAGGAGAGGGTGGGTCATTGTGGTGGATGTTGGTGCGGGGCTGGTAGCTTTAGGAGCAGGCTGGTCAGAGGAGGTCCAGAGGAGTCAGGGGGCCGAGGGTGTGCATGTAGGCCGAGGTGGGAGTGCCCTGAGCCGGGTAGTGTTAGTGGAGGAGAGGGTGGGTCATTGTGGTGTATGTTGGTGCGGGGCTGGTAGCTTTAGGAGCAGGCTGGTCAGAGGAGGTCCAGAGGAGTCAGGGGGGCGAGGGTGTGCATGTAGGCCGGGGTGGGAGTGCCCTGAGCCGGGTAGTGTTAGTGGAGGAGAGGGTGGGTGATTGTGGTGGATGTTGGTGCGGGGCTGGTAGCTTTAGGAGCAGGCTGGTCAGAGGAGGTCCAGAGGAGTCAGGGGGCTGAGGGTGTGCATGTAGGCCGAGGTGGGAGTGCCCTGAGCCGGGTAGTGTTAGTGGAGGAGAGGGTGGGTCATTGTGGTGGATGTTGGTGCGGGGCTGGTAGCTTTAGGAGCAGGCTGGTCAGAGGAGGTCCAGAGGAGTCAGGGGGCTGAGGGTGTGCATGTAGGCCGAGGTGGGAGTGCCCTGAGCCGGGTAGTGTTAGTGGAGGAGAGGGTGGGTCATTGTGGTGGATGTTGGTGCGGGGCTGGTAGCTTTAGGAGCAGGCTGGTCCAGAGGAGGTCCAGAGGAGTCAGGGGGCCGAGGGTGTGCATGTAGGCTGTGGTGGGAGTGCCCTGAGCCGGGTAGTGTTAGTGGAGGAGAGGGTGGGTCATTGTGGTGGATGTTGGTGCGGGGCTGGTAGCTTTAGGAGCAGGCTGGTCAGAGGAGGTCCAGAGGAGTCAGGGGGCTGAGGGTGTGCATGTAGGCCGAGGTGGGAGTGCCCTGAGCCGGGTAGTGTTAGTGGAGGAGAGGGTGGGTCATTGTGGTGGATGTTGGTGCGGGGCTGGTAGCTTTAGGAGCAGGCTGGTCCAGAGGAGGTCCAGAGGAGTCAGGGGGCCGAGGGTGTGCATGTAGGCTGTGGTGGGAGTGCCCTGAGCCGGGTAGTGTTAGTGGAGGAGAGGGTGGGTCATTGTGGTGGATGTTGGTGCGGGGCTGGTAGCTTTAGGAGCAGGCTGGTCAGAGGAGGTCCAGAGGAGTCAGGGGGGCGAGGGTGTGCATGTAGGCCGAGGTGGGAGTGCCCTGAGCCGGGTAGTGTTAGTGGAGGAGAGGGTGGGTCATTGTGGTGGATGTTGGTGCGGGGCTGGTAGCTTTAGGAGCAGGCTGGTCAGAGGAGGTCCAGAGGAGTCAGGGGGCTGAGGGTGTGCATGTAGGCCGAGGTGGGAGTGCCCTGAGCCGGGTAGTGTTAGTGGAGGAGAGGGTGGGTCATTGTGGTGGATGTTGGTGCGGGGCTGGTAGCTTTAGGAGCAGGCTGGTCCAGAGGAGGTCCAGAGGAGTCAGGGGGCCGAGGGTGTGCATGTAGGCCGAGGTGGGAGTGCCCTGAGCCGGGTAGTGTTAGTGGAGGAGAGGGTGGGTCATTGTGGTGGATGTTGGTGCGGGGCTGGTAGCTTTAGGAGCAGGCTGGTCAGAGGAGGTCCAGAGGAGTCAGGGGGGCGAGGGTGTGCATGTAGGCCGGGGTGGGAGTGCCCTGAGCCGGGTAGTGTTAGTGGAGGAGAGGGTGGGTGATTGTGGTGGATGTTGGTGCGGGGCTGGTAGCTTTAGGAGCAGGCTGGTCAGAGGAGGTCCAGAGGAGTCAGGGGGCTGAGGGTGTGCATGTAGGCCGAGGTGGGAGTGCCCTGAGCCGGGTAGTGTTAGTGGAGGAGAGGGTGGGTCATTGTGGTGGATGTTGGTGCGGGGCTGGTAGCTTTAGGAGCAGGCTGGTCCAGAGGAGGTCCAGAGGAGTCAGGGGGCCGAGGGTGTGCATGTAGGCTGTGGTGGGAGTGCCCTGAGCCGGGTAGTGTTAGTGGAGGAGAGGGTGGGTCATTGTGGTGGATGTTGGTGCGGGGCTGGTAGCTTTAGGAGCAGGCTGGTCAGAGGAGGTCCAGAGGAGTCAGGGGGGCGAGGGTGTGCATGTAGGCCGGGGTGGGAGTGCCCTGAGCCGGGTAGTGTTAGTGGAGGAGAGGGTGGGTGATTGTGGTGGATGTTGGTGCGGGGCTGGTAGCTTTAGGAGCAGGCTGGTCAGAGGAGGTCCAGAGGAGTCAGGGGGCTGAGGGTGTGCATGTAGGCCGAGGTGGGAGTGCCCTGAGCCGGGTAGTGTTAGTGGAGGAGAGGGTGGGTCATTGTGGTGGATGTTGGTGCGGGGCTGGTAGCTTTAGGAGCAGGCTGGTCCAGAGGAGGTCCAGAGGAGTCAGGGGGCCGAGGGTGTGCATGTAGGCTGTGGTGGGAGTGCCCTGAGCCGGGTAGTGTTAGTGGAGGAGAGGGTGGGTCATTGTGGTGGATGTTGGTGCGGGGCTGGTAGCTTTAGGAGCAGGCTGGTCCAGAGGAGGTCCAGAGGAGTCAGGGGGCCGAGGGTGTGCATGTAGGCCGGGGTTGGAGTGCCCTGAGCCGGGTAGTGTTAGTGGAGGAGAGGGTGGGTCATTGTGGTGGATGTTGGTGCGGGGCTGGTAGCTTTAGGAGCAGGCTGGTCCAGAGGAGGTCCAGAGGAGTCAGGGGGCCGAGGGTGTGCAGGTAGGCCGAGGTGGGAGTGCCCTGAGCCGGGTAGTGTTAGTGGAGGAGTGGGTGGGTGGTTGTGGTGGGTGTTTGGTGTTGGCCTGGGTGGTTCTTTGTAGGTTCAAGTATTGTCTGTTTATCTTTCAGAGTGACACTGGGAAGGACCAAAGGCAGGAGATGGCACAAGAAAAAAACAACCCAGACTCAGACCCAGACTATGTGGGTGATGAAGATTTAGATGAGCTCCCCCATCCAAATATATGGCTGACACAAAAGTCGGATACAAGTCTTGCTCCTGCTTCTAGTGCACCGGGAACCAGCCAGCAAGGTAGTTCTTCATACACCTCAGAGTTGCATTCAGAGAATGGTCCACAAAGAGGAGACCCACAGCGGACAAGTTCCATAAATTACTGCTTTGTCTGCGGTAAGCCCCAGAAGAAAATATCGAGACATCTTAAAACACACAAGACCAATGCAGAGATTGTACAAGTCTTTTCCCTTACTGATGTCAAGGAGCGCAACAAACGGATTGAAAAAATTAGGAATAAAGGGAACTTTTTACATAATCAAGCAGTATTACAAAGTGGGAAAGGGCAATTGAAAGTGAAGCGACGATGCAAAAAAAAAGCTTTGGATGGAAAGTTTATTCACTGCATGTATTGTCAAGGCATGTTTCTCCGCAAAGAACTATGGAGGCATACTCGCAGGTGCCCTCACAAACCCGAAGATGCAAACCAAGAAGAGACGTCTGGAAGGAGAAGGATCCTCGGCTCTGCATCAGCTCAGGATGCCGCCTTATGTGCGCAAATCTCGGGTGGGGTTTGGAAGCTTCTCAGTGTTATGAACGTGGATGAAGTTGGATCAGTTGTGCGAAATGACTTCTGTATTCTCCAGTTTGCCCAGTCACTTTACAACATTCATGGACAAGATACAACAAAGTATGAATACATAAGACAAAAACTGAGAGAAGTGGGACGTCTGCTGCTGTGCTTGCGGACAGATTTCTCTGTGCCGACCCTGGAAGATGCTGTTAGGCCTGCAAACTTTGAGAAAGTGGTACAAGCGGTCAAAAAGGTCGCAGGTTTTAATGATGACAATCTTTCGTACAAAACCCCGAGCCTTGCTCTTAAACTCGGCCACACACTGAATAAGATCTGCGACATCATCCACTGCAGGAGCTTGATGGCAGAAGATGAGAAGCTGGTGAAGTATACTGAAACATTTAAGAAGTTGCTCAGTACCAAGTGGAAAGAATATGTATCTCACAATGCCCTTAACACACTGAGCGATGCCAAGTTTAATAAACCGTTAACCTTACCATTCACTGAAGATGTTGTGAAACTTCACAAGTTTTTGGAAAAGGCAGCAGAAGAGGCCACAAGCAAACTGCAAGAAACAGATGATGCTCAAACTTATGCCCGTCTTGCCATGGTGTTGCTCACACAAATCATTGTGTTCAACCGTCGGCGAGCTGGAGAGGTTTCCAAAATGCCTCTGAAACATTTTCTGGAGAGGGATAATCAACAACTTCATGCGGATGTAAGCCTTGGTTTATCGGACACAGAGAAGAAGCTCTGCCGGTATCTAAGTCGCGTGGAAATTATGGGTAAAAGAGGGAGAAAAGTTGCAGTTCTTCTCCCCCGACCTGTTGTCAATGGTCTTACACTACTCACAAATAAGAGGAAAGAATGTGGTGTGTCTCCCTCAAACCCATTCTTATTTGCACGACCCAAAGCACCAACCCATTATAGAGGAAGTGACTGCCTGAGACGTTTCTCCACACAGTGCGACACAAAGTACCCCGAGCACCTCCGGTCGACCGGTCTCAGGAAACATGTGGCCACGCTATCTCAAGTCTTAAACCTCCAGGAGAATGAGCTGGATCAGGTGGCAGACTTCCTTGGACATGATATCCGCGTACACAGGGAATTCTACAGACTGCCTGTTCCAACAACACAACTTGCAAAGATATCCAAAGTATTGCTTTTAATGGAGAAGGGATCCATTTCCTCGCTAAAAGGAAAGACGCTGGAGGAGATTGAACTTGAAGGTTTGTTAAATGTATCTCTTATCTGGGTGTGCATGTAGGGCCGGGGTAGGAGTGCCCTGAGCCGGGTAGTGTTAGTGGAGGAGAGGGTGGGTCATTGTGGTGGATGTTGGTGCGGAGCTGGTAGCTTTAGGAGCAGGCTGGTCAGAGGAGGTCCAGAGGAGCCAGGGGGGCGAGTGTGTGCACGTAGGCCGGGGTAGGAGTGCAATAACAATCTATATCTTATTCTTATAAACAAACTAAATCGATTCAGACAGTGGTATTGGTGCTGACGGTAATAAAAAGGAATTAAATTCTCAGAAGCTATAACATGTACATAACCCGCAGTACAGGGCAGAAAGGTGGGGGCCGGCGGCTCGAGGAGAGCCTCTTCTGGCAGCTGACTCCTAAGTCTTTTTTTTGTAAGTTTGTAAGTTGGTCTGTACGAATATAGCTGCTTGAAATGTTTTGAAATGTTCTTTTTTTTTTATTGCACTTGGGGGTGTGGGGGCTCATCAGCTTTTTGCTTCAGTCCACTCCTTTTGAGCACAATGTGTACTGCTCAAATAAACAAATAAACTAAACTAAAAAAAAATAAAGTCTCGTCTCTTTTACAGCACAGGACACTTAATGATGGTCCGGTTTAGTAAGTATTGTTATTGTTGCAACCACATCATTATTATTGAAGTATTTAAGTATATGAACGGGGGTGGGAGTCAATAAGCGCGTCTTCTTCCCACTCCTTTTCGAGCTAGAATGTTATTTATATTTTTTTAATCTTTTATTTTTATTTTTTTTCTGGCTTTTGTGCCTGTTGTGTAAAATAATCAATCAATCAATCAACAGTAAATGTAAAGGCGTACCTGACAGTAGTAACTGGACGGGTACTTTGCTGATGGTTTTGCTGGTGCGTCTCAGAGCAGAACTTGTAGAGTTAGTCAGATAAATGTCAGTCCTGGGGAAGTCCTCCATCACCACCTGCACGGCGTACAGGCCCCGAGTGCTGTTGTCGTCAGATCCACTGAACGACAGAGTGCAGTTCTGAGGCAGAGATTACAGTTAGTTCATAATGATAATTACACTGTAGTTCATAATGATAATTACGCTGTAGTTCATGTTGATAATTACGCTGTAGTTCATGCTGATAATTACGCTGTAGTTCATAATGATAATTACGCTGTAGTTCATGCTGATAATTACGCTGTAGTTCATGCTGATAATTACGCTGTAGTTCATGCTGATAATTACGCTGTAGTTCATAATGATAATTACGCTGTAGTTCATGTTGATAATTACGCTGTAGTTCATGCTGATAATTACGCTGTAGTTCATGTTGATAATTACGCTGTAGTTCATAATGATAATTACGCTGTAGTTCATAATGATAATTACGCTGTAGTTCATGCTGATAATTACGCTGTAGTTCATAATGATAATTACGCTGTAGTTCATGCTGATAATTACGCTGTAGTTCATAATGATAATTACGCTGTAGTTCATGTTGATAATTACGCTGTAGTTCATAATGATAATTACGCTGTAGTTCATGCTGATAATTACGCTGTAGTTCATGCTGATAATTACGCTGTAGTTCATGTTGATAATTACGCTGTAGTTCATAATGATAATTACGCTGTAGTTCATAATGATAATTACGCTGTAGTTCATAATGATAATTACGCTGTAGTTCATAATGATAATTACGCTGTAGTTCATGCTGATAATTACGCTGTAGTTCATGCTGATAATTACGCTGTAGTTCATGTTGATAATTACGCTGTAGTTCATAATGATAATTACGCTGTAGTTCATGCTGATAATTACGCTGTAGTTCATGCTGATAATTACGCTGTAGTTCATGTTGATAATTACGCTGTAGTTCATGCTGATATTTACGCTGTAGTTCATGCTGATAATTACGCTGTAGTTCATGCTGATAATTACGCTGTAGTTCATGCTGATATTTACGCTGTAGTTCATGCTGATAATTACGCTGTAGTTCATGCTGATAATTACGCTGTAGTTCATGTTGATAATTACGCTGTAGTTCATAATGATAATAACGCTGTAGTTCATGCTGATAATTACGCTGTAGTTCATGCTGATAATTACGCTGTAGTTCATGTTGATAATTACGCTGTAGTTAATAATGATAATTACGCTGTAGTTCATGTTGATAATGTCTCACCGGAGACAGGCTGAGCACAGACGGAGGCGTGCAATCGGTGCACTCCTGTGTATTTACGCTTTTATTGGCAAATCTGCACTGAACCAGGTCTCCATCAGGGTCAAAGTTCAGCAGATGGATGTTCCTGGGACAGTTGTATGGGACTCTGAACAGGGAACAGTGGGTTGAAGAAGATTAAAGACCAAAGCAAAGTTTATAGTCAATACTTTCACATGAAAATGTGCAGAAAACTGAAATGATGTTACTCTGAAAACATAAACAAACCCGTGGACACATAATGAGCTTCACAGTAGGGCTGAAACAACTAATCGATTAATCGATTAGTCGATTACAAAATAATCGTTAGTTGCAGCCCTACTTTACAGCCACTGCGCCCCTCTGATGACGCGGGACGCCCCTTCATCCCCTCTCCTTAAAAACAGCCACAACTCAGACTCTCTTTGCCTGGCCAGACAGACACTCTTCTGAACGCTTTTGAGAATCCACCTCCATGGATCAATATTCTACAGTCTATGGTTGCTACGTCTGCATGACCCAAACAAACCCTGCATGGGGCAGGGAGGGGAGAGAGGGTGAAGCTGGACCTTGTCCCTGGACTTCCCAGACTCCTCCCTATGATTCTAAAACCTTAGTCTCTCTCATCTAAACATGGGGAGATCAGAGTGAGGTGGTACCTGTAGATCGGCAGGGCCGTGGTCTGTGGAGAAGAGTTGGGTTTCCCAGTGTCGGAGCGAATCCTCGGTTCAACCAGTAATGTGGCTCTTGGAGCAAAAACTTGGTTTGTGTTTGTGACCCACGATAACACAGTCCATCTAAAATAAGAGATTATGGTCAGATTTGCTTTGATCCTCTGTTGTTTCATATTTTTAAAACGATGCCATTTACCTCATGTAAAATGGTTTATTTGGGGACAATGTCACACGGTAGTTTCGTCCAGTTTGGAAACAGCCATAACTGGAATCAATTGTTGTCCATGATGTTTCCGAAGCCGACGAGCCAGGAGGCCACCCACTTAATTTACAACCCACATGAACATCCAAGGTCCATTTGAATTGAAAGTCCATCTGTGAAGAAAACAGAATAGGTTGCGTTCACGATTTAGAATTCCATTTCAGTTGGAGGGCAGGTGTCAATACAACTCTATGGGAGAGAAACAGTTTTTGAAAGAAATTTCCAAAAAGAAAATGTCCAAATGTTTTCTGTGATCATCATGTGACAGTGATTGGATTCACAAACCTGACATGTGGATTTTATGGCTGAAAGTCCTTTCTACTGGCCTACATCAAGCACATGTTATTGAATATTGTCTCCACTTTTGGACGCCTTTGTGAAGAAATAATTAGACATATGTTCATATCTGCTGGAAGATGTGACTTTGAACTTTCTGTCAGTTTTTGTTTCTTGTGAATTGGCCCAATAATTACAGAGATATTAGCAATGATTTAAGACTATAAATCTGCATTTTGAGCGTTACTATGGTTACGGCCGTGGAATTTTCAGTTGCCCTCCACCTCAATGTTAAACTATGGGCTCTTTAGAATGTTGTGATGTCACGTGAACGCTACCTATTGAATTGAATGAACGGTAAAAGACGGTTTTGTTTTTCAGCTTTTCCTTTTGTTGAGTTTGTTGTTTGTTCCACAGTGTGATACTTTTGTTTTGTCAAAGCAATGACCGCGTTCAATAAAATGAAAATGTGGAGCAGATTAAATTAATTCAGGTAAAGATACTTTTACTCCAGTAAGTGCGACCACTTGAGTAACTTTTCGAAGTAACTGTACATAGAACTACTATACACAACTATATAATGACTTCATGAAGTAGTTTTATCTAAAGTACTGTGTTATAAAACTACTCCTCGTTCTTGGAATACTTAAGTATTTTCTTCAGCAAATCCATCAGTTGTTTCAAATTCATAAAAAATTGACTTTTATTTGTAGTATCTTTACTTTTACTTAAGCAATTAAATCAATTAAGTATATATATATAATATAAATGGGATAATGAGGGAAGAGCAGACACCAGGCCATGGAACAGCTGAGCAGCCACTTGTCCCATTACTTTTGGTAAAAGTGAGGCTCACATACAAACACTTGTACCGTTCATTAGACTTGGATGTAAATACTCTCAAATTAAAACAGAGTCTGCAGTTTAAGCACATCTTTGTTGTTTCATTTCAAATCCACTGTGGGGTTTTATAGGGATGGGACGAAATATCGTTTGGCGAAATATCGCGATACAAAACGTGACGAAACGCATCGAGTAAAAAAAAAAAAGAATTGAAAATTATTCTTTTTTTTTAATAATGTTTATTTATTTTTTTCATGTAAAGCGTCTTTGAGTGTCCAAAAAGTGCTATACAAGTTCTATGTATTATTATTATTATTAAATGAAAAATATATATATATCCGGGGAATGGTGCAGTGCGTCACAGGCATGATATGTTCGTTTTTTTGAAGAAGAACCAGTCCTGAGATACATTAACCTAGGGTTAGTATTTGTGGACCTGACTGTAATTGTAAATGTGATAAATATAATGAGTCTGTGTCTCTGGACGATGATCCAATCAGAGTGAGCTCTACTCTTCTATTTAATAATTGACCTTTATGTAACCAGGAAAGTCCCACTGAGATTAAGGATCTCTTCTTCAGGGGAGTCCTAGCCCCGGGGGGAACCTATTGGGACAAGACAAGTGGTATTGGTGTATCGGTCCGGTGTTTCGATAGCGCCCCGGTTACGCGAGGGCCCCAGCAGACCCCGGACCATGCACCAAGAGAGCAATGGACGCCAAGGAGGTAAGCTCTCGAGCGCCCGCGAGGCTAGAATTAAACTACGTTAAACCAATAGTTAGGAATGAAGAACGAATAAACCACCTGGACCCGTGGGACAGCCCTGGGCCCAGCCAGGACGGCCTGGTTATACTAATTAAACACTAGCGCCATCTGCTGTCCGTTTTTATATTTAAATACATCAGTTTTAATCGTTATTTACAATAGAGTTCATAAAAACTGGTAATGCCACACTATTGTACATGTTTTTAGTGGAAGGGGAAACCAGAGTACCCGTAGGAAACCGACATGGGGAGAACATGCAACTCCACACAGAAAGGCCCCGCTGTGAGGCACGACCGCCCTACAGGTTAAACCAGAGCTTCATTTGATCGTTTGGAAACGCTCATTCCAGTTCGTCAGGGTAAAGCATTTGAGATGATATAATAGTGTTTAACGAGAGCGTTACAGTTACTCTTAGTTTATTTGAGACGGGGCAGTGTACGTTTATATGACACATGAACAAACATAAAAAGTCCTCTGGCCAAGATGTGAAAAACAATTGGAATAAAAACATGAAAATACATTTACAAGACATTGACAAATCAAAAACAATATAAGTACAATATTAAAAAAACACATGTTCCAAACGCTACAGAATCCACATTTACAACACAGCATAACAGTCTTTTAACGTTGGCAGATGTAAACGTTAATGAGCCACATTTTAAAACAATCCTGAAGGCCTTGTAAGTGGTTTGCTAAAAGTTAAGCATAAATCTGAAAAAAAAATAATGAAAAAGATCCGCACAGCTTGTATCGTCAGACATGAAGCAGGAGATGAAACCCCTGTGTTTGTTCTGCCCCTAATGAGCAGCTCTTTGTACAGCTCGACTGGTTGAACA
The DNA here is from genome assembly GCA_021464625.1 of Proterorhinus semilunaris. Taxonomy (NCBI): domain Eukaryota; kingdom Metazoa; phylum Chordata; class Actinopteri; order Gobiiformes; family Gobiidae; genus Proterorhinus; species Proterorhinus semilunaris. The sequence goes on along the minus strand of CM038364.1, from coordinate 21,847,824 downwards.
CAAACTCTACAAACACAGGAGTTTCATCTCTTGCTTCATGTCTGATGAAGGGCTGATCTGACGCTCATCACTTTAGTAACAATAAAAGATCGATTGGGAGCATAGTATTGAGTCCCACTCAGCGGCGCCCCCCACTGACCAGGCCCCTGAGGAGCGACACCGTCCAGAGCTGTTTCTTTGGCCGATCAACTCGAGGAGCTGGAGCCAAATCATGTGTTACTTTGTATATGAGACTCAGATCTGCAAATCCATGAAGACCAGTTTCAAAAGTTGTACTTTTCAGAATCGCACAGTGATGAGAGTGCGGTGGTTTTCTGTCCATGACTTTAATGGACTTTTGCAAAGCACTAAGAGCCTCCTACAAACATTCACTTTAAGTTTACAATAACTCGAGCTCAACAAAAGCCACGTTACTCTGCAGACCCCAGTTTGACTTCATAGTGATTATCAGTGAGTGCAGTATTTCCCAGAGTACGTACCTCAACTGTTCCGTTTGGATAGGTTTGCCGATAGTTGTACGTCATGACTGATCCCTTGTAGTCATTCTCGTACGAACCTCCACAGAGGAGCAGCAGCAGCAGCAGCAGCATCATCCACACGCGCTCCATCGTACTGCACAGTCTCTGAATACAGTTACAGCATTTCAAACTATAAACATTTGCATATTCAAAATCATCTGTGAGCTCTGAGCGAATACACAGGAACATTATGATAGATGAAAATGACACGGAAATATCTGCGCACAGTAAAACAGGCCCTTAATAACTATATAAGGTTTGTGTCAGCTGCTGCGCCCTGTGTTTAGTCCCATGAAGTTCACATAAGTATGTATATATATATATATATATATATATATATATATATATATATATATATATATATATACATATATACAGAGGCAGCTACTTTGGTTGAAAATATCACTATTGAAGGCAAACCATTGCAGTGGGATGAATGTATAAAACATTTTAAGATTTTTGTTAATGACCTTTTAGATGAAGGTGGAGATTTTATTTCTTCTACATTTTATAAAATATAACAGTTTGGATAATTCAAGATTTAATCAGCTGCTTTCAGCTATCCCTAAGACATGGAAAGCAAAAGTATGTAGAGGTAAAAGGAATAGACAAATGTTTTTTCTCCCACAAATAAGAGGTTATAAGATGTCAGCGGCACGGTGGCACAGGGGTTAGCGCTCGTGCTTCACAGCTAGAAGGTCCGGGTTCGAGTCCCACCTGCACAGGGCCTTTCTGTGGAGCTTCCATGTTCTGTCTGTGTATTTCCCCTACCACTAAAAACATGTACAATAGGCCAGGATGAATGAGAGTGTGGTTGGAAGTGCACATGTGGGACGGCGGATGCAAATTAGCCCAAGGCTACAATCCAGTGTGGCTTGTTTACATGCATGAGAACCATGTATGTTCATTAACATGCACTGTGCCTCTTGTTCCTCACAGACCCTGTTTGTTAACAGCTGTGCGGTGTCTGCACACCTGTGTTTCTGGACGTGCTAATGTTGTTGAAGTCCTGCATTCTACCCGGGCACATTAGTCCTGCGACCTTAGTGAGGCACTGCTTTATACATTCTCCCTCTGAGAAAGGTTTTCCATGTCGGGCAATGGCCTGCGTGGCATTCTCTTGTGTTTTCTGAGCACGGAAAAAAACTGTTGTTGACTTTCTTAGATGAAGGTACGTGATTCATCGTCTGTGCTCAGTAGTTGAAGTCTTCGAACGTTTCGCCTCTCATCCAAAAGGCTTCGTCAGCGACAAAGGTCACAATCTGCACGCAGCTGAATATATAGACCAACGGGGAGGAGTTAGGGTAGGCCCAGCTCCTCCCCTCTAATCACAGCTACTCTCACCTGTGGGTAAACCCCTTTGAAGTAGAGCGTCTCTAATGATCTGCTCACCTCAGTATCGGTCAGTCATGTCCTATTCATAGATGATCACTGCCCAGTATCTGTCCTATTCATGGCTAATCACTGCTAATTACCTGCCTATTGCTCTTTTGTTTGCTGAGGTGCCGTCTCCCTTGGCTGTTGTTGACTTTGCAGGCTAGCTGTCATTTTCTGAACTTTCTCTTCCCGCTCAATACCCGTGTATGAGGTGTAGGTTGGATGTGTAGTCTCATCATGTCGTCGGACATTATAGTCTTTCATTACTGCAACAGTATCGCTGCAGATTAAACAAACACATCTCCCATTTTATTTACCTCAGTGAAGAAATAATCACTTCCCCAATGTTCGGCCCTCCTGCTCAATCTTGCGTTTCTTTTTCTCTGCCATCTTTTGTTCGTCTTTTGCATTATTTTTTTTTTTTTTTATTGCTCTGATTTGGCGGGCAGTGCGGCCTACGTTGACTACGCAGGCTGCGTAGGGCCGGCCTCCGCAGCCGCAAGGGGCCCGCGTATTAATAAGTATTAATATACTTCAATGCCCGCATCTCAGTCAAATTCCCAAACTGTGGGTCAGGGACCAGAGGTGAGAGAATGTGATAATTTACCATTTTAAACAATGGGGGGAAAATAGACTAGTGTCATCCTAAATCCGAGTCTGACAGTGGCTTAGTGGATAGTGGGACAGGCCCCAAAGTGATAATAATCGATAATATAATCAATTCAAAAATAATAAAACATTTCAACAACAAAAAAATAAAAATTACGAAATTATGTTTTTTAGAATTTTGCAGCGGGCCACTTAAAAATGGGCCGTGGGCCGCAGTTGACCCGCGGGCCGTAGTTTGGACACCCCTGCGTTATATGAACGTTCCTCCAAACCAAAAATAATCTAAAAACATGCAACATAACGTTATGTTTAAAGCTGTGAAGAGTAACGCTCACGCCACTGATGCAGTGGGTTTGTTACAGTTTTAGCTTTAGCTGCTCCTCCACTGGGGGGCGCCATTACTGTCTTCGCTTATAGCAGTTCTTATACTGAACTTATAGCAGTTCACACGCCTGAACTGAGCACGTTTTCTCCAGTTTGGCATTACCCAAATCTAAAAGCCTCTTGTTTGGTCCTCCTTGCAAACGAGATGTTTCATCTCAAGGGGTTTTCCAACAATAAATTGAATTAAATTGAATAAAGTGTCAAAATAGCGACGAAAACGAGAAGAAAACACAACAAAAAAAGACCATAAAAAGCATCAAAAGAGCGACAATAACACAATTAAAAAGTGCCGAAACCGTGACAAAAAAACTTACTAAATTTGACAAAAAAAACAGTGACAAAGCAAAGAATTTAGGATCAGTTTTGTAGTTCTTAGCTTTCAAATGAGGCGTTACTCTGGCCTATAGGCGGTAAACTTCAGGCCTTTTAAATTTCGCCACAGACAGATAAAGCTCTTGTATTATCTGAGAGAATAAAAGAGAGAAAGATCGTACGTGTAATGTACTTATTCGTTGAGCGTAGGGAGACATGGAGGAGACGGCTGTAGCTTTTAACTGTGTTTATTCAACTCCGCCGAGACGGAAGTACGGGTAAGAGTTTCAAAATAAAACATACATTACAGCAGAGACCTGCACGGGACGGGAAATCCCGCGGGACTTGCAGGACCCGACACAAATCTCGCGGGAGCAGGCGGGAATCAAACTGCCTCGGGCGGGAGCGGGCGGTCAGACCGAGATGTGGGGCCTCGAGATGGTAGAGCGGGTCAACATCTACAGGTCCAAGAGTGATGGGAAGGATTGGCCAAGACTTAAGAAAAGATGAACAACCTGTGGTTTATCGCTCAACCAATAAGGCAACCACCTTAACAGACACAACAAGTACAATAGAATAAATTAAATACAAAAAATGTGTAACGTTCAGTTTGTTTTGGTTCTAATTCTAAAATGCAACGTTGCTACCCGGGTAGTGTTGGGACCAATGTTTCAGTCTTGATCCAATGGAGGGTCCAGTCTCGGCCTGGGCGATATTAGACCGTCTTACGATCTCCAGAGCTGACGATCTGTCATTTTTGTGGGATCGTTTTATCACGGTTTTATGCACTTCAGCAAAGTTGACTCTTTTCACCGTCAGTGAAGCAAACCCAAGCCGCGCACTTACTGCTACGCTAATGTCAGACGCTAATGTCAGACGCTAATGTCGGACGCTAATGTCGGACGCTAATGTCGGACGCTAATGTCAGACGCTAATGCGAGCGTTTGGCAGCGAGCCGCTCCCCTACAGTCGCATACAGGACCAGGCTCCTCAATCTGGAGCTTTTAAACCCAGAGTTCTGTCTCTATCTCAGAGGTGTTTATGTGTCTTTCCCCCACCACTGCTCCGCGTAGATCGCAGCGTGTGTTTATTTATTTACCTGGTGGCACACGTGTGAAGAAGCGAGCGTGTCCTTCGTCCTCACAGTTCTGTAGGCGCCGCATCTTCTCATTTGTTTAATTTAAATCCTGGACCGCGTTCACAAATGCGCTGTTTGTCAGTCTGAGTTCATTATTGTAAATTCACGTAACAGTGACGAACTTCTTCCTGTTTGAGTTTTACACAATAAAAGTCACTGCATGTTATCCCTTTAATAAGACTCTTATTGTGAAAGGGTCGACAGCGACAGAGCGTTATATTTACAGCAGCTCGACGTCATGAGAGAGACGTCACAGAAACAATGCCAAACAGACACGAACAACAAGCATTTGCCAAACTTACTTCTACTTAACTTGATTATCTGGAGTTTTATTTAGTTTTTTTATTCATAAAGTGAGTTTGCTTTAGGTCCAAGTCTATTATTGCTGTGTTGATTATCACAAAGTTGAATAAATTAGTGTAGTATTTTTCTTCTTCAGTGTGTAATTTAAGTAATTTTTAAGTCATTATAAAAAATCGTGAGAAAATCGAAATCGTAAGTTTATTATTCAAAAATCGTCTATTTTTGCCATATCACCCACCTCTAGTCCAGTCTCGGTTCTTCTGCAGCGGAAGGCGTCTGGCTGGCCTCACCGTCACACTCGCCTGCAGGGATCGTGGGCTGGGCTCGCCATCACTTCTCAGGCTCACTATCAAACCAGTCTTTTTATAACTAATGAAATTACTTTTTCACCAAAATTGTACAATGCTTGTCATTAACCAAAAATAATGTATTGTGATTTCAAATATGCAGTATTTATATCAAATACAAAACATTTCGCTCTGCTAGGAGCATGACCGTGTTAGCCATTAGCAACAACAGCTAGCATAGCTGCTTAGCATTTTCTAGTACATTCCGATGAATTGCAATGATACATGTGCACCGAAGCAGGTAAAATATTGGGCTTACATCATAAAACACCCGTTTTTTTAAAATGAAATATCTGGTTTCAGAGTTCTCAATTTATCTGACTGAATACACATTAGCCTCAAGCTAAACATGAGCGCTCACCTGGGTTTTCTTCATAGATTTTGCAAGGGAGTCACTTCTGCAGCACACGGACTTGTATCTTTAGCCTGTTTATAGTACAGTATAAGTAATTAGAATTACAATAATCATATTTAATAACTATGTTTAGTTCTTTATCGCTCCGTTCAGACACACGAGGAGCGTGCTTCAAGCGAAGTGACCAAGACCGCATGGGTGAGGCTTAAGTTATTGGAGGCGCTGTGGCACACTCTAGTGGACAACTAGTGCCATTGCAGCTTAAACAACATGTACTGGTCTGGCAGCCCATTGTTTCATGTGCGTTACCGTTGCAATGAAAAACATTACATTTTTAAAACTATTACTGTAACTCCAACACGTTAATGATAATAGTAAGTTCTTGATTGTCCAAAAACTGCCATGAAGAGGCGCTCTGGATGAAGAGAGAAACGTTGGAATGTTTTTAAAAATGTAACTCTAGTTTTGATTTCACACGATTGAAACGTGTGTGATTAATTTAACATCATCATTTTGACAATGACGTTGTCGTTGTCATGAAATTCTAATGTTCGACAGCAGAGGGCGCCATAAAGTCATGTTTACATAAAAGGCATTGAACAAACTGAGCAAATCCTTCAGGAGCTTTTCAGAAACAAAGGGCCGTCGGGTCTGAAGCCGGGAGTCGATCCAAACCGGTCGAGAGGAAACAGACTTTAGGGCCAAACTCTTTTTTTATGTTGTGTTTTCATTTTCAGGTTTTGGGCCAATTAAAAATCCCTAATCTTCCCAATAAGATAATAGAAAATAAACATCATTATTCACTGATTACATATCTGTAGATTTAAATTAGGAAATTGCTATTTCAAGGGACATTTTCACAAATTGTTTTTTTCTCATATTAGTGCGTTAATATCTCAATGTTATTTATTTTTTACAGTTTTTTACATTGGAAAACTAAACTGTGTTCCAAATGATTATGCAAATTGTATTTCAGTGCCATAAAAGTAAAGAATAGAAGTTGTTCAATGAAACTCATGGATGGTTTTGTGTCTCAGGGCTCTTTGAATCACTGACCTCAGTCTCAGACGCCTGTGATGATCAGTTTTCAGGTTAAGGGAAAAATACTGAAAAAGGACGTTCCACATTATTAAGCAGACCAACATGTTCAAGCAATAAGGGAAAGAACATTTTTTAATTGATTGATTTCAAATAAAAAAACAATAAAAAGTAATTTTCTCATAAAGGAGTTTTCTTTATCATTGATATTAAGTACTTTGAACCTTGACTGAACCTTGACACATTTCTGTCAGTCTATCCCGGGGCAGCTGTGGCCACAGTAGCAGCTTACCACCACCGAGTATGGAATGAATGAGGCAAATGTAAAGCGTGAGTCCAGATCATTATGAATTCATCTCTAAAGGCCGGTCCATTCACTAACGATTTGGCTTTGACAGAAACCGAAAACAGCTGGAAACATCTGGATCCTTCAGAATCTGCCATGTTTGAGGCTAATGCTAACGGACTAGCCAACTGCTAACTGTCCGCACATGTTTGGACCCAACACCACTCCTGTCTATTCCCACGTTTTTTAACGCTAACAAACGCCAAAATAGCGCCACCATCTGGACTCATTTATATAAAGATAAAATGTCTCAATGTTTTGTTTTTCTTTATTTTATTTTTACTTTATGGTAAATTAATCTTAGCCTCAGACTCCTGGGCAGGGTTAGGGTTCAATATGCAACAGGAAGAAAAGGGTCTTCCATAAACAAAGTACCTGAACCACTGCAGAGCCACTGCTTACCGAGCAAGATACCAACACCGATTTCTCCTCTTTGCTATTATTTGCTATTGGCTGTGAAGACGCCATTTTGCTCTGTTTAAGTAATTGGCTCGTCTTGATTAAACCACTTGAAATGACCAGGGAGAGTCAGATCTTTTTAAAGTTTATTTGAGTTCAAACATAACAACAGAAGGTAACATGTGAACAAACAGTAATGTAGGTTTTACTCATTCAGGATGAAGTCTTACAATTACACAAACAGATTAAAGCAGGGGTGTCAAACGTACGGCCCGCGGGCCAGAACCGGCCCGCCAGTGGGTTCAGTCCGGCCCACGGGATAAATATGCATTATTAAAGAAGAATAAACTTCATTTTCTTTCAAATTTGCAGTTCTTATATTGTCCGCTAGGGGCGCTGTGTTTGAGTCAGTTCTATCGCTTTACCTGCTTTTCCTGTTGACTCTGGCGCCCTCTTCAGGGAAATGTCTTTGTCAAAAAAGAGAAAAGTGGACACAGAGTGTCGGATTTTTCAAGAAAAATGACCTCTTCCTATATGTATACAGTGATCCTTGTTGAATGTTTTTACATTATTTTATCGATTGATATAGTTGATAAATGTTGACATCTCTTTTGCAAGAAAAAAATAAGACTTGAAAAGAGGACCATTCACTCTAATGAAGACTATGTAGCACTTTGAGAAACTTGTAAAGTGTAAGCTGTTGTTATTATTATTCATTTATTGGAAAAAAAAAAGTATTTTCCTGTTTACATTATATGTGGCCCGCGACCCAAAATGAGTTTGACACCCCTGGATTAAAGGGACGAGATGGACGTTTTTTAACTCGCCACTGCCACCTCAGGTCTTACGTGTAACTGCAGTAAAAAATTAAAAACATTTAAATCCATCTAAAAAGGTTACCGCCCCTTTCTGGGGGAAACGGCAGCGCTCGTCCATTGAAATGAATGAGAAAAGATCGTCTAGAAAAAATGATCTTTGTTGCCGGGTTCACCTGCAGCGTCGCACAGCGTCGTCCTGTGTTATTCATTTAGCTATTTCGCCTTTTCCGTATCTAGACACTGGCTCCAAAAACTAAACTGCAGCATAAACGTGGCTCAGTTCGATCTCACTCAGTCCATTCTGATTTACTGTCTCTGACTTCAACACAAAAAAACATATTTAAAAATAACACACTCACAATCTTAACACAAAATCCCCAAAACCAACCACATCAAACTGAATAAAACAATAATTCACACCTTTAAATATGATGAAGATAAAACAGAGGAACAGAAACAGGATAATGGAAATGGCCGCTGGTATTTTGGGTTTGGCCTGATGTTTGCATGTGGCTTTAGTCAAATATGTCCCTTTCCTACGCAATATTAAAAAATATGTAAATAAAGGAAACCATTGGTCAGTGTTAAAGGGCCTTTAGGGAGAATTCAAATGTAGCTGCTCCTGTAGTTAAACAAAGCTTTTGTTTAAACCAACCTTTACTCTTTTCTTTAGTGAACAAACTCGAGGTTTAAGCCTATTTTATGTGTTTTATTACTTTTGTGTATATTTCAGAGCCAGGTAACGGCAACGCTAACGGTAGCACAGCGGTTAGCACAGCGGTTAGCGCTCGTGCTTCACAGCTAGAAGGTCCGGGTTCGATTCCCACCTGGACGGGGCCTTTCTGTGTGGAGTTTGCATGTTCTCCCCGTGTCTGCGTAGGTTTCCTCCGGGTACTCCGGTTTCCCCTACCACTAAAAACATGTACAATAGGCCCAGGGGCTGCAGGTGGAAATTAGCACAAGTGCTATAACCTGGTACAATGCATCTCTCCTTTCTGAGGCTAATGTATACTGTACACTGTCCCTGTTCAAATAAAAATAATAATAATAATGTTTTGTAATCTGATTGTCTTTCAAACCAGCTCCCTCTGAAGCTCAGACTAAACATGAATATACAGCGCCCCCTGCTGTCACAGTTCAACACGGACACCTTTAGAAGCTTCATACACAGGATTATAGATGCATATCGGCATCGGCCTTAGAACAACACACCTTTATTAGATATAGTTCTATGATTGAAACCTTTAATAAATGTCTTAACCCCCAACTCTGCTTTACCCAAATCTAACAGCTTCTTACAGCCTATAGGCCAGTGCCTCATTTGAAAGCTAAGACCTGCAAAACTGATTTAAATGGATCGCTTTCCTCGCTTTGTTGTTGACACTTTTTTGTGGCTTTTTTATTCCTCGTTTCCGACTCATGTTGTCGCTTCTTGTGCGGTTTGTATTTGGGTAAAGCCAGACTGGAGTAAATCTGCTCCGTGTAGGCGCAGGTTAAGAGGTTTTTCATCTTTTCAAATTGCCTATCATTAAACATTTACTGCAGTAGGCCTGTCACGATAACACATTTCTGTTTTATGGTTCTGAAATGATGCGCAAAAGTCTACAACATAAAACATGTAAAATAGGAGCGCAAACATGTGACCGATTTAAAGGTAAGTCTCACTTTCGGACGATTAAATGATCTTTTTGGTCCTTTTCACCGCACAGCATCGTCCTATGTTTTTCATTTAGCCATTTCACCCACTCAGTCCATTCTGATTCACTGTCTCTGACTTCAACACAAAAACATAATTAAAAATAACACACTCACAATCTTAACACAAAATCCCCCAAACCAACCACATCAAACTGAATAAAACAATAATTCACACCTTTAAATATGATTAAGATAAAACAGAGGAACAGAAACAGGATAATGGAAATGGCCGCTGGTATTTTGGGTTTGGCCTGATGTTTGCATGTGGCTTTAGTCAAATATGTCCCTTTCCTACGCAATATTAAAAAATATGTAAATAAAGGAAACCATTGGTCAGTGTTAAAGGGCCTTTAGGGAGAATTCAAATGTAGCTGCTCCTGTAGTCAAACAAAGCTTTTGTTTAAACCAACCTTTACTCTTTTCTTTAGTGAACAAACTCGAGGTTTAAGCCTATTTTATGTGTTTTATTACTTTTGTGTATATTTCAGAGCCAGGTAACGGTAACGCTAACGGTAGCACAGCGGTTAGCACGTTAGCACAGCGGTTAGCGCTCGTGCTTCACAGCTAGAAGGTCCGGGTTCGATTCCCACCTGGACGGGGCCTTTCTGTGTGGAGTTTGCATGTTCTCCCCGTGTCTGCGTAGGTTTCCTCCGGGTACTCCGGTTTCCCCTACCACTAAAAACATGTACAATAGGCCCAGGGACTGCAGGTGGAAATTAGCACAAGTGCTATAACCTGGTACAATGCATCTCTCCTTTCTGAGGCTAATGTAGATTGTTCACTGTCCCTGTTCAAATAAAAAATAAAAATAATAATAATAATGTTTTGTAATCTGACTGTCTTTCAAACCAGCTCCCTCTGAAGCTCAGACTAAACATGAATATACAGCGCCCCCTGCTGTCACAGTTCAACACGGACACCTTTAGAAGCTTCATACACAGGATTATAGATGCATATCGGCATCGGCCTTAGAACAACACACCTTTATTAGATATAGTTCTATGATTGAAACCTTTAATAAATGTCTTAACCCCCAACTCTGCTTTACCCAAATCTAACAGCTTCTTACAGCCTATAGGCCAGTGCCTCATTTGAAAGCTAAGACCTGCAAAACTGATTTAAATGGATCGCTTTCCTCGCTTTGTTGTTGACACTTTTTTGTGGCTTTTTTATTCCTCGTTTCCGACTCATGTTGTCGCTTCTTGTGCGGTTTGTATTTGGGTAAAGCCAGACTGGAGTAAATCTGCTCCGTGTAGGCGCAGGTTAAGAGGTTTTTCATCTTTTCAAATTGCCTATCATTAAACATTTACTGCAGTAGGCCTGTCACGATAACACATTTCTGTTTTATGGTTCTGAAATGATGCGCAAAAGTCTACAACATAAAACATGTAAAACAGGAGCGCAAACATGTGACCGATTTAAAGGTAAGTCTCACTTTCGGACGATTAAATGATCTTTTTGGTCCTTTTCACCGCACAGCATCGTCCTATGTTTTTCATTTAGCCATTTCACCCACTCAGTCCATTCTGATTTACTGTCTCTGACTTCAACACAAAAACATAATTAAAAATAACACACTCACAATCTTAACACAAAATCCCCAAAACCAACATCATCAAACTGAATAAAACAATAATTCACACCTTTAAATATGATTAAGATAAAACAGAGGAACAGAAACAGGACAATGGAAATGGCCGCTGGTATTTTGGGTGTGGCCTGATGTTTGCATGTGGCTTTAGTCAAATATGTCCCTTTCCTACGCAATATTAAAAAATATGTAAATAAAGGAAACCATTGGTCAGTGTTAAAGGGCCTTTAGGGAGAATTCAAATGTAGCTGCTCCTGTAGTTAAACAAAGCTTTTGTTTAAACCAACCTTTACTCCATTTTAACAGCGTTTCTTTAGTGAACGACTCGGAACTCACGGTTCAAACTGAAGTAAAACGTTTCCACTTGCAAAGGTACTTAAACCAGGTCTATCAGGGGTCTAAACCAGGACTGTAATGGGTCTAAACCAGGTCTGTAATGGGTCTAAACCAGGACTGTAATGGGTCTAAACCAGGACTGTAATGGGTCTAAACCAGGACTGTAATGGGTCTAAACCAGGTCTGTAATGGGTCTAAACCAGGACTGTAATGGGTCTAAACCAGGACTATAATGGGTCTAAACCAGGACTGTAATGGGTCTACTGTAATGGGTCTAAACCAGGACTGTCATGGGTCTAAACCAGGACTGTAATGGGTCTAAACCAGGACTGTAATGGGTCTAAACCAGGTCTATCAGGGGTCTAAACCGGGACTGTAATGGGTCTAAACCGGGACTGTAATGGGTCTAAACCAGGGCTGTAATGGGTCTAAACCAGGACTGTAATGGGTCTAAACCAGGACTGTAATGGGTCTAAACCGGGACTGTAATGGGTCTAAACCGGGACTGTAATGGGTCTAAACCAGGACTGTAATGGGTCTAAACCAGGTCTGTAATGGGTCTAAACCAGGACTGTAATGGGTCTAAACCAGGACTATAATGGGTCTAAACCAGGACTGTAATGGGTCTAAACCAGGGCTGTAATGGGTCTAAACCAGGACTGTAATGGGTCTAAACCAGGACTGTAATGGGTCTAAACCGGGACTGTAATGGGTCTAAACCGGGACTGTAATGGGTCTAAACCAGGACTGTAATGGGTCTAAACCAGGTCTGTAATGGGTCTAAACCAGGACTGTAATGGGTCTAAACCAGGACTATAATGGGTCTAAACCAGGACTGTAATGGGTCTAAACCAGGGCTGTAATGGGTCTAAACTAGGACTGTAATGGGTCTAAACCGGGACTGTAATGGGTCTAAACCGGGACTGTAATGGGTCTAAACCAGGATTGTAATGGGTCTAAACCAGGTCTGTAATGGGTCTAAACCGGGACTGTAATGGGTCTAAACCGGGACTGTAATGGGTCTAAACCGGGACTGTAATGGGTCTAAACCGGGACTGTAATGGGTCTAAACCAGGACTATAATGGGTCTAAACCAGGACTGTAATGGGTCTAAACCAGGGCTGTAATGGGTCTAAACCAGGGCTGTAATGGGTCTAAACCAGGACTGTAATGGGTCTAAACCAGGACTGTAATGGGTCTAAACCAGGTCTGTAATGGGTCTAAACCAGGACTGTAATGGGTCTAAACCAGGACTGTAATGGGTCTAAACCAGGACTGTAATGGGTCTAAACCAGGACTGTAATGGGTCTAAACCAGGACTATAATGGGTCTAAACCAGGACTATAATGGGTCTAAACCAGGACTATAATGGGTCTAAACCAGGACTATAATGGGTCTAAACCAGGTCTGTAATGGGTCTAAACCAGGACTGTAATGGGTCTAAACCAGGACTATAATGGGTCTAAACCAGGACTATAATGGGTCTAAACCAGGTCTGTAATGGGTCTAAACCAGGACTGTAATGGGTCTAAACCAGGACTATAATGGGTCTAACCAGGACTGTAATGGGTCTAAACAAGGACAAAGGGCTTATCTCACCGGCCTAGAGACCAGTTGGAGACTAGAGTCACTGCTTAGGCCCTGGAGACCACACTGTATGGGGACTTGAAAAAGTATCTTCTGAGAAAGGCTCACAACTCACTTTTGGGTCCCGACCCACCAGTTGAGAACCTCTGTAGTAGAGGATTAGAGATGAATGCCAGTTTGAATCCATCCATCTTAAAGCTTTGTAATAACTTTAGAGGCCCTAACCCTAACCCAGTATTTAGAGGTCACCACCACAAAGAAGATCTAAAAACGATGTCCTAAATCACATTCAGCTGCAGGTGTTTTGTTTCTTTGAGAATTCGGGGATCGTCTTGTTGACCTGGGTGATGGAGACGTTCACAGGTAGACCTCGCTGCTCCAGCTCCTTCATGATCTGAGGACATTTAGGAAATAATGAAACTAGAGCTTCATTTGCATCTGCAACTGATAATTTTGGTCATTGATTCATCTGAAGATTATTTTACAAATTAATGAATGTCTGAGACCGGCGGGGATGGAGGGAACTGTAAAGGTGCGTACACACCTGACCGCTTCTATTTGGTCGCTTTGATTCTGAATAAAAAACTCTACGCTATTGCTGAGCACTGAGATGTGAATGACAATACACAGTAGTGACCCGCACCGGCCACGGGGGGGCGCCGCGGGAGGCCTGAATGCAGCTTGAGTGAATGTTTGTAGGGCTCTTAGTCTTCATCTGAACTTGGTTTGCTCAAAGCTGTAGATGAACACGGAGAGGAAGAAGGCGATCCGAGGCGTGGTCTTCGTCAGGGCACAGAAATTCAGAAAGCATTGATTGTCCTACACAAACTGAAATAGTTTCAAAAAAGTGTAACGTTGTTTGTTTAAAAAAAGCCATATCAGAAGTACAACTTATTGTTCTCAGTTTGAGTCCTTCCACTTTGCTTTCGCTCGGCAGATTTGTGAAAATGCCGTCAGACAGTAATCATTGTTAAATTCATAATAATGCGGCGAGAGTGAATCTATTGCATTGGCGACTTTAATCTCCAGCAGCCCTGTAACGCATTAGTGCCGGAGGTATCCGGACACGGCTTATGTGCTGGCGGCGGCGCTGTGGCTGGACTATGGGGCGACTCGTTACCTTCTGCCTCAACCCAAAGTCCCCACATCAGCATTTCAGCTAAAACGCTAGCGTTAGCGTACTTGGCTGTAGATGTGGTGACGCTCACGCAGGCGAGTCATGAGGTTCGAAGTATCGCTACCTTTAGAGACACTTTCCCTGCACGTTCCACAAACTGGAAAACTGTCCCTCGGCTTTCTTCAAATACCCCAAATATACCCAGATTCAGACTTGGTCCTGTTTGAAGCTGAGGGACGTCCTGAGCGCTGCCGTCTCGGACATGATTCCAGCTTCGAGAAAGTTTTGTTTTGGTTGTGCTACGGAGAGCGCCTTCAGCAGGTGAGACGGGGCCGGTGAGGCTTTGCCGACACCGCGGCTGCGGTTCAGACACACGTGTGAAAGATCAGGAAGAAGTCAGAATATATGAGGATCAGATTATGCTGTTTTACATGTCTCTTCAATAATCGGATAACTCCAGAAATCAGATTAAGATCCGGGTCTGGTCTCCATGTAAACGTAGCCGGTGACGGGGTCTTCATCGGGGCAGGAGCTTGGACTGAGGACGTTTATGTCCAAACTGCTTTGTGATCATCACATTTAGGACAAAACCCTCACTTTAAGAACAAAGGGGTTTTACATTTATTCATCTGTAACTAAAATGGTGGTCAACTATTTCAATCATCGGTGATGATAAAAAGTTATTTCAACGAACTTAAACACAGTTCACGTCCATTGTGATTATTTAGGCGTCTCTCTCTCACCTGCTTCACCAGATCGGCCTGCACTTTCTCGTCAGTCAGATCAGCCGTGGTCTTCATCCCGACTCTGCTCAGCACTGTTTAACATCAGAGAGAATCATTAGGGTGGAGACTGAACTGACCCTTTAAGTTGAATAATAATAATAATAATAATGCATCAGTTTTATATAGCGCTTAATGAGTATCGTCCATATTAACGTCTCTGAGCTTAGTTCATGTGGAGAACAAACATGAGGCATATTTACCTTGAGTAAATGAGATCAGAATCAATACTAATACAGTTAAGTCGACTAAATTTGAAGAGAATTATTTGGCAAAATGTTGACTAAAATAAATTCAATGAATTGAACACAGTATGTTACAAAGCGTCGTGTCAAGCCTTACCCATGTAGGTTTTGGGTTTTTCTGGGGGGGCCTCTGGAAGGGGAAGTAATAAAAACAAGTTATTTCGTGAGACATTTCACCTTCAGTCAAAGCTCAGGGCGGACGGGCCACAGGTGCTTTCTAGAGGAGCACTGACTCTGTGCAGACAGAGGGGGCGCTGTCGCGTAAATGCGCTCCAGCAGAATGAGAGAAGGAGGCGCGGTTACACGGCCGGAGCCGACGAGGCGTCTGTGGAGAGAGGGCAGCGGCGGGTACGCTCGCCCTGGGCGACAATAAAACCCAGCGTCCCCATTTTCAATAATAATAATGCATTGGTTTTATATAGCGCTGTTTAGGACACTCATTTGCATTATTCATTCACTCCATACTTGGTGGTGGTAAGCTGCTATTGTAGCCACAGCTGCCCTGGGGTAGACTGATGGAAGGGAGGCAACCAGTCTGTGCCATCGATCAACACCATCCACTCACTCACTCCATTCAGCCAGGCTTTCTGGTGTTTCCCAAACGGTCTCTCATCCAAGTACTGACCAGGCCCTTCCTGCTCCAGGTCTGACGGATCAGGCCGAGCAAAGGACACTTTAGACCAGTGGTTCTCAACCCCTTATACCCCCATTATAACCCCCTGTTATAATGGGGGTATAAGGGGTTTGTGACAAACATGTCCTGTTCCCATTGGTACAGTATGTTACAAAGCATCATGTAAAGCGTTACCTTTAAGTTCCTCTGGAAGGGAACCTAAAGAACCTAAACAGTGCACATCTGACCAGTGGGGCAAAGAAGTATCTGAGAATGGAGAGGCCTCTAACGGTCATCACATTTCAACTGTGGGACACACAATCCTAAAGAGACATCCTGAGTATCACATCGTATGATTTTAAATAATTGATGTGTGTTTTATTTATTGCATGGGCTTATGAGGGCTACGGCCAGTAACTTTGGGATTTTGTCTCTCACAGTTGAAGTGTAACTCTGCTTAAATTCTTTGTAAATGCGAAATCAGAGTCGTATCAAACACTTATTCGCCCCACTTCTCTCTTTTTCTAGAAACTTTAAAGACTTCTCTCACCGTTTCCTACATTGACAAAGACACAACGGACCTCAGAGGATAAAGTGTTCGACCTGAAAACAGAAAAGAAGATTTCTGAGCGTTTTGTTGAGACAGAAATGGGGTCGTTTTTTAAAAAGGCACTGACTCGTAAATGGTGTTGGCGCTGAAGCAGACAGGAAAGCTCTGCCCGTCCTCACTCGTCCCAGGTGTCCAGGTCAGATTGTACTGTCCTTTAGATTCTTGCTCTGTCATCCCACGGGGTCCACTGAACACCAGCTCCGAGATGCTCAACACATCACAACATTGTATTTAACAGAATGTCCACATTGCCCGACCTGCCACGTCGGCTCCATGGCCCTCAAGAGCCTTTCCTTTCATTTACTGTTGTGTTCTGTGTATCCAAAGCTTCCACATGGTCCTCACTAAAGGTTCTGCTCCAATAAACGTCATTAGACATTTGGATCAACCTGATCCAGATTGAACACGCCCCTCGTTAGTTCATTGTGTGTTTTCAGTGCACGGCCCATCGGCCCTGAGGTGCGGAGGGCGGCTCCTGTGCACAAAATCACCATCTCCGCACCTTCGATCGCTCTTTGTCGATCGGCCTCATAATCTCAGACCCACGAGGTCAACGAGGCCACGGTTTTGTATGTTCTGACCTCTCTGCACGGCTCTTTGGATAAGCTGGTTTTATACTGACTCAGAGAGCTGGGCTATCAGGGCACCTACTGTGCATGTTTTATGACCAGAGACGTCCCCTAAAGATAAGGCGAGTCTCAGGTTCGATGTCAGTGGAGACTCTGCATGAAGACTTGAAAAAGTCTCCATGTGGGCGCGGTCTCAAGCAGCTGTGTCGCGAATACTATTTGTTACTTGCTACTTTTTAACTGTAAATCTTTTGGAGATCATGTGACGTATCCTGTCACGTGATCCTTGTAATCAAGTGTGTCTTTACAGGTGTGTTAGAGCAGCTTTGATCGTCTGAAGAGGAGCTCCTGCCCAAAACGTCACTGTGGTCAGAAAATATGAAAACAAAGCTGGAGAGCAATTCCAGTTGTGTGGATTTTTCCTCGTTTCTAATGATACTTGCTTTGTGATCCAGCTCACTGGCTGAGTATTTGTGGATCTGTTTCCACAAACAAACTGTACGTTTCTGTTACGTCCCGCAATGTCTCCGAGAAGTTTGTTTTCACTGAGACACGCCTTATCTCTCTGTTTTTTGGTATTTGAATGAAAGGTTTCTGTGGATGTGACTTACTTGCTGACGCTGTTATACGCCCTGATGGGGATCTGCACAGTCCGATCCACTTTGGCGCTGATCTGGGCTCCGTGTTGTGGGGTGGGGTCCTGAAACTTGGGCACGCAAATACCCGGGGTGCAGGAGTGAACGAACGGGTCCACTGAAAAACACATTATTATCATTGACTTTATTTAGTCTTTGTTCATGATGAAAAGAGCGGAGAAAAGCACGACACTGAAGCGGCGCAGTGGCCAGTGTGAGTACTGCAGCTTTAGGCCCAGTGCTTTACCCTTCATGTAATTAATATCTCATTATACACGTTCTGTAGGCGTTATTATTATTATGATAGGAACAAGCAGATGTTACAGGGCAAATGGATGTTAAACTAAAGAGGATTTCTGAACACATCGTCCTAAAGGAGGACATGTGATCAGAGCATCATCTGCTCCTCAATATTAAGGCTCATATTTCACTGTTACGAAAGAAAACAAGAGCTTAAAAGCATTTATAATTTTTTTATTTCAGAAGGGGCCTGGAACCGCCACCTTCACGCAGTGGAGGGGTTTGAGCCTCAACCGCCTCCACCACGTGGAGCAGCGCGAGCACCTTAGGGGCTTCACCATGAAAAATGATAATGAAGTATATGTACTTTTATTGAAAGTGATGGTCATTGAAACTGTTAAAATGGACCCTCGTGGTGGCAATAGATTAAAAAACTTGTACAACGTGAAACATACTGGATTGACACTCTGGGAGCCACACGTTTGCCTGGTTTAAAAGAAGAAATTGATTGTCTGCCTGTGATCACGTGACATTTTAGGTCACATGATCTCTCCTTTAAAAATATCCACACCTGTGATCAATTTTACATGCCCTGAAGAAGACCTGTAGGCTGGTCCATGTATTAATAAAGGACTGTTATTTTTGCTTCATGACTCGAGGGCCTCGGACTTTCTTTACCTTTTTGACTCTTTTCTCTACACAAGCTGTTCTACAAGTCAGTCTCAGCTCATTTTTTCATATATGTACTTTTACTTTAAATATTTACTCACAGCGGAGTAGAAAGTAATCGGCAAATGCCTCATTTGATTTATAAAATACACGTAGTTTGTTTCATGCTACATGTATTTTTTTTTCCTGCCATTTTCTTTAAATGTCCTTTGTAAATATCACGATTTCCACCTGATTTTATGTTTTGTTTTACACAATGTATGGCGTCATTAAAAATAAATAATTTGTTTATGTTTTTTTACTTTTACTACTTGAGTAATTATTGGGTTACTACTTTCTACTTGTACTGGAGTACAATTATTTCAAAGTAACGTTACTCTGGTGTCCTGATGAAGACTCGTTTGAGTTGAAACATGTTCCCCCTCTGCAAACAGGTCCTGGGTGACGGGTCAGAAGCCCCTTATGAGAGACCAACAGGTTAGAACCATGAGGCCGTCCTTCTGTGGACCCACCACCTGCAGGGGGCGCCATAGGGGCTGGTGCAGCTCCAACAGCTGCCCCCACGACCCGGCAACGGACAAGTAGAAGAAGATGGAAGTCGGTGCAGTCGGTGAAGTCGGTGCAGTCGATGCAGTCGGTGAAGTCGGTGAAGTCGATGCAGTCGGTGAAGTCGGTGAAGTCGGTGAAGTCGATGCAGTCGATGCAGTCGATGAAGTCGGTGAAGTCGGTGAAGTCGATGCAGTCGGTGAAGTCGGTGAAGTCGGTGAAGTCGGTGAAGTCGATGCAGTCGGTGAAGTCGATGAAGTCGATGCAGTCGGTGAAGTCGGTGAAGTCGATGAAGTCGGTGAAGTCGGTGAAGTCGATGCAGTCGGTGAAGTCGATGAAGTCGATGCAGTCGATGAAGTCGGTGAAGTCGGTGAAGTCGGTGAAGTCGGTGAAGTCGATGCAGTCGGTGAAGTCGATGCAGTCGGTGAAGTCGGTGAAGTCGGTGAAGTCGATGAAGTCGGTGAAGTCGATGAAGTCGGTGAAGTCGATGCAGTCGGTGAAGTCGGTGAAGTCGGTGAAGTCGATGCAGTAGATGCAGTCGGTGAAGTCGGTGAAGTCGGGGAAGTCGGTGAAGTCGATGCAGTCGGTGAAGTCGATGAAGTCGATGCAGTCGGTGAAGTCGGTGAAGTCGATGAAGTCGGTGAAGTCGATGAAGTCGGTGAAGTCGATGCAGTCGGTGAAGTCGATGAAGTCGGTGAAGTCGGTGAAGTCGATGAAGTCGGTGAAGTCGGTGAAGTCGGTGAAGTCGATGCAGTCGGTGAAGTCGATGAAGTCGGTGAAGTCGATGCAGTCGATGCAGTCGGTGAAGTCGGTGAAGTCGGTGAAGTCGATGCAGTCGGTGAAGTCGATGCAGTCGGTGAAGTCGGTGAAGTCGGTGAAGTCGATGCAGTCGGTGAAGTCGATGCAGTCGATGCAGTCGATGAAGTCGGTGCAGTCGGTGAAGTCGGTGAAGTCGATGCAGTCGGTGAAGTCGGTGAAGTCGGTGAAGTCGATGAAGTCGGTGAAGTCGATGCAGTCGGTGAAGTCGATGAAGTCGATGAAGTCGATGAAGTCGATGAAGTCGGTGAAGTCGATGAAGTCGGTGAAGTCGGTGAAGTCGATGCAGTCGGTGAAGTCGATGCAGTCGGTGAAGTCGGTGAAGTCGATGAAGTCGGTGAAGTCGGTGAAGTCGGTGAAGTCGATGCAGTCGGTGAAGTCGGTGAAGTCGGTGAAGTCGATGAAGTCGGTGAAGTCGGTGAAGTCGGTGAAGTCGGTGAAGTCGATGAAGTCGGTGAAGTCGATGAAGTCGGTGAAGTCGGTGAAGTCGGTGAAGTCGATGAAGTCGATGAAGTCGGTGAAGTCGGTGAAGTCGGTGAAGTCGGTGAAGTCGATGAAGTCGATGCAGTCGGTGAAGTCGGTGAAGTCGGTGAAGTCGATGCAGTCGGTGAAGTCGGTGAAGTCGGTGAAGTCGATGCAGTCGGTGAAGTCGGTGAAGTCGATGCAGTCGGTGAAGTCGGTGAAGTCGATGCAGTCGGTGAAGTCGGTGAAGTCGGTGAAGTCGATGCAGTCGGTGAAGTCGATGAAGTCGATGAAGTCGATGCAGTCGGTGAAGTCGGTGAAGTCGATGAAGTCGGTGAAGTCGGTGAAGTCGATGAAGTCGATGCAGTCGGTGAAGTCGGTGAAGTCGGTGAAGTCGATGCAGTCGGTGAAGTCGATGAAGTCGGTGAAGTCGATGCAGTCGGTGAAGTCGGTGAAGTCGGTGAAGTCGATGCAGTCGGTGAAGTCGATGAAGTCGATGAAGTCGATGCAGTCGGTGAAGTCGGTGAAGTCGATGAAGTCGGTGAAGTCGATGCAGTCGATGAAGTCGATGCAGTCGATGAAGTCGGTGAAGTCGGTGAAGTCGATGCAGTCGATGAAGTCGATGAAGTCGGTGCAGTCGATGCAGTCGATGAAGTCGATGCAGTCGATGAAGTCGGTGAAGTCGGTGAAGTCGATGCAGTCGATGAAGTCGATGAAGTCGGTGAAGTCGATGCAGTCGATGCAGTCGGTGAAGTCGGTGAAGTCGGTGAAGTCGATGAAGTCGGTGAAGTCGATGAAGTCGATGAAGTCGGTGCAGTCGATGCAGTCGATGCAGTCGATGCAGTCGATGAAGTCGATGAAGTCGATGAAGTCGGTGAAGTCGATGCAGTCGGTGAAGTCGGTGAAGTCGGTGAAGTCGGTGAAGTCGGTGAAGTCGGTGCAGTCGATGCAGTCGATGCAGTCGATGAAGTCGATGAAGTCGGTGCAGTCGGTGAAGTCGGTGAAGTCGGTGAAGTCGATGAAGTCGGTGCAGTCGTTGAAGTCGGTGAAGTCGGTGAAGTCGATGCAGTCGGTGAAGTCGATGAAGTCGATGCAGTCGGTGAAGTCGATGAAGTCGGTGAAGTCGATGCAGTCGGTGAAGTCGATGAAGTCGATGCAGTCGGTGAAGTCGGTGAAGTCGATGAAGTCGATGAAGTCGGTGAAGTCGGTGAAGTCGATGCAGTCGATGAAGTCGATGAAGTCGATGCAGTCGATGCAGTCGGTGAAGTCGGTGAAGTCGATGAAGTCGATGCAGTCGGTGAAGTCGATGCAGTCGGTGAAGTCGGTGAAGTCGATGAAGTCGATGAAGTCGGTGAAGTCGGTGAAGTCGATGCAGTCGATGCAGTCGATGCAGTCGGTGAAGTCGGTGAAGTCGATGAAGTCGATGCAGTCGGTGAAGTCGATGCAGTCGGTGAAGTCGGTGAAGTCGATGAAGTCGATGAAGTCGATGCAGTCGGTGAAGTCGATGCAGTCGGTGAAGTCGATGAAGTCGATGCAGTCGATGAAGTCGATGCAGTCGATGCAGTCGATGAAGTCGATGCAGTCGGTGAAGTCGATGAAGTCGATGCAGTCGGTGAAGTCGGTGAAGTCGATGAAGTCGATGCAGTCGGTGAAGTCGATGAAGTCGATGCAGTCGGTGAAGTCGATGAAGTCGATGCAGTCGGTGAAGTCGGTGAAGTCGATGAAGTCGGTGCAGTCGATGAAGTCGATGCAGTCGATGAAGTCGGTGAAGTCGGTGAAGTCGATGAAGTCGATGAAGTCGGTGAAGTCGGTGAAGTCGGTGAAGTCGGTGAAGTCGGTGAAGTCGATGAAGTCGATGAAGTCGGTGAAGTCGGTGCAGTCGGTAAAGTCGGTGCAGTCGGTGCAGTCGGTAAAGTCGATGCAGTCAGTGCAGTCGATGCAGTCGGTGAAGTCGATGAAGTCGATGCAGTCGATGAAGTCGATGCAGTCGATGCAGTCGATGAAGTCGATGCAGTCGGTGAAGTCGATGAAGTCGGTGAAGTCGATGAAGTCGATGAAGTCGATGCAGTCGGTGAAGTCGGTGAAGTCGATGAAGTCGATGAAGTCGATGAAGTCGATGAAGTCGATGAAGTCGGTGAAGTCGGTGCAGTCGGTAAAGTCGGTGAAGTCGGTGCAGTCGGTAAAGTCGGTGCAGTCGGTAAAGTCGGTGCAGTCGGTAAAGTCGATGCAGTCGGTAAAGTCGGTGCAGTCGGTGCAGTCGGTAAAGTCGGTGAAGTCGGTGCAGTCGGTGAAGTCGGTGAAGTCGGTGCAGTCGGTAAAGTCGGTGCAGTCGGTAAAGTCGGTGAAGTCGGTGCTCTGGGAACATTTTTAGTTTGAAAACGGCTTGATTTTTAACCCGTCAAAATGAAGGATCGCCTTCAAAATGTTCCACAAATGACGGTTTCCGGTTAACGTAACCTCTGCCTAGGCTGCACGTTCATTGGGAGCATATTTAAAACACATCCGGTGCAGAGTGGGGTTTGTCTCATCATGAAGTTTAGTTCAGTTCCTCCATGTGGACCAAGAGGTTTACCGTGGCACATATTCAGGTTATGAATATGAAGGCCGGGTTTCTATTAAATATTCTATTTAAATAAATGTAAAGGCGTTTGTACCTGACAGTAGAAACTGGACGGGTACTTTGCTGATGGCGTTGCTGGTGCGTCTCAGAGCAGAACCTTTAGAGTTAGTCAGATTAATGTCAGTCCTGGGGAAGTCCTCCATCACCACCTGCACGGCGTACAGGCCCCGAGTGCTGTTGTCGTCAGATCCACTGAACAACAGAGTGCAGTTCTGAGGCAGAGATTACAGGTAGTTCATAATGATAATTACGCTGTAGTTCATGTTGATAATTACGCTGTAGTTCATAATGATAATGTCTCACCGGAGACAGGCTGAGCACAGACGGAGGCGTGCAATCGGTACACTCCTCTGGATCTACGCTTTTATTGGCAAATTTGCATTGAACCAGGTCTCCATCAGGGTCAAAGTTCAGCAGATGGATGTTCCTGGGACAGTTGTATGGGACTCTGAACAGGGAACAGTGGGTTGAAGAAGATTAAAGACCAAAGCAAAGTTTATAGTCAATACTTCCACATGAAAATGTGCAGAAAACGGAAATGATGTTACTCTGAAAACATAAACAAACCCGTGGACACATAATGAGCTTCACAGTAGGGCTGAAACAACTAATCGATTAATCGACGACTAATCGATTATTGAAATAGGTCCAGCGCATCGTGAGAGCAGCGGAGAAGATCTGTGGAGCTCCTCTCCCCTCCATTAAGGACATGTACTCCACCCGTCTCACCCACAAAGCCATCAGAATCACCAGGGACCCTATGCACCCATCACAGTCTCTTCATGGTAATGCCTTCTGGGAGGAGACTGCGGAATCTACGGACCAGGTCCAGTCGACTTAAGAACAGTTTCATAAACAGGGAAGCTGAACTCCCTAACCCTCCTTCCCACCATTTTGATTTTGCGGAGTCTCCACAACTCAGACTCTCTTTGCCTGGCCAGACAGACACTCTTCCTGAACGCTTTTGAGAATCCACCTCAATGGATCAATATTCTACAGTCTATTGTTGCTACGTCTGCATGACCCAAACAAACCCTGCATGGGGCAGGGAGGGGAGAGAGGGTGAAGCTGGACCTTGTCCCTGGACCTCACAGACTCCTCCCTGTGATTCTAAAACCTTAGTCTCTCTCATCTAAACATGGGGAGATCAGAGTGAGGTGGTACCTGTAGATCGGCAGGGCCGTGGTCTGTGGAGACGAGTTGGGTTTCCCAGTGTCGGAGCGAATCCTCGGTTCAACCAGTAATGGGGCTGTTGCAGTGATAACTTTATTTAATATGTTTGTGACCCACGAAAACCCAATAAATCTAAAATAAGAGATTATGGTTAGATTTGCTTTGATCCTCTGTTGTTCCATATTTTTAAAACATGCAATGATGCCATTTACCTAATGTAAAATGGTTCATTTGGGGACAATGTCACACGGACGTTTCGTCCAGTTTGGAAACAGCCATAACTGGAATCAATTGATGAGTGTGCTGTTATCATAGCCGACGCACCAGGAGGCCACCCACTGGTTGATAATTGTGAATTAGTATCCAAGGTCCATTTGAATTGACAGTCCATCTGTGAAGAAAACAGAATTGAATTGAATGCATCAGTGAACGGTAAAAGACGGTTTTGTTTTTCAGCTCTTCCTTTTGTTGAGTTTGTTGTTTGTTCCACAGTGTGATACTTTTGTTTTGTCAAAGCAATGACCGCGTTCAATAAAATGAATTTAGGTAAAGATACTTTTACTCCAGTAAGTGCGACCACTTGAGTAACTTTTTGAAGTAACTGTACAAAGAAGATAAAACTCACTGATCCAGTCAGTAACATCACCCAGACTAAAGTGCAGGAAAAGTAAGCACGAACGTCTGCTTTAACTAGTTTAATACCAATTAATACAAAATAAACCCCAATCAAATCCCGGTCTGAGCTGCGACTCGTCGTTGCTTCAGATGTGCGTTATTGAAGGACACGGAGAGGCCAGATGGAGCACACGCCAAAACACAGAGGAATCAAGAGCAGCATTTTGGTTTTGGGCTTTGGACGATATGAAGAAAGAAGAACATTGACGCAGAGAGACGGGACATGAGGCCAAACACAGACACTTTACTTTCTCTTTGACTCGCAGCCATTTAGTGACATTTCAGCTTAAACAGCAAAATAAGACATGACACGGACTCCTGCCTCGGATCGGAGCGTCGCCCCCCACTGACCAGGCCCCTGAGGAGCGACACCGTCCAGAGCTGTTTCTTTGGCCGATCAACTCGAGGAGCTGGAGCCAAATCATGTGTTACTTTGTATATGAGACTCAGATCTGCAAATCCATGAAGACCAGTTTCAAAAGTTGTACTTTTCAGAATCGCGCAGTGATGAGAGTGCGGTGGTTTTCTGTCCATGACTTTAATGGACTTTTGCAAAGCACTAAGAGCCTCCTACAAACATTCACTTTAAGTTTACAATAACTTGAGCTCAACAAAAGCCACGTTACTCTGCAGACCCCAGTTTGACTTCATAGTGATTATCAGTGAGTGCAGTATTTCCCAGAGTACGTACCTCAACTCTTCCGTCTGGATAGGTTTGCCGATAGTTGTACGTCATGACAGTTCCCCTGTACTCAAGCTCGTACGAACCTCCACAGAGGAGCAGCAGCAGCAGCAGCAGCATCATCCACACGCGCTCCATCGTACTGCACAGTCTCCGAGTACAGTTACAGCATTTCAAACCAAACACATTTGCATATTCAAAATCATCTGTGAGCTCTGAGCGAATACACAGGAACATTATGATAGATGACAATGACACGTAAATATCTGCGCACAGGAAAACAGGCCCTTAATAACTAAATAAGGTTTGTGTCAGCTGCTGCGCCCTGTGTTTAGTCCCATGAAGTTCACGTGATGGCCCTGATTTATCAACATTGCGTAAATAAATTGTGTATGCGTAGGTGTATGTGCGACACATGCCAGAGTGCGCGTGACATTTATGAACCTGTGCTTCCGCTCAGATCTTATCGTACGCGAGCTGAAACGCCCAAAAATATTCATGCACGAGGAGGCCTCACCCACGGGTTTTATGGCACGCACAAAACACACCAAAAAAAACATTTTTCCAACCAGGAAATGATAAATATTTTTGCGCATGATTAAAAAATCTGTCAGTAACCCACGTTAACCTTATAGCCGATCCAAGATCACATTTACTAAATAAAAAAAGAGGGGGGGGAAGAAATAGGCTAATAATAAAAAGTGACCTTTATTAAATGAGCCGTAGGCCTAAATTACGAAGGAGCATTGTAGTCAGTAAAAAAAAAAAAAAAAAAAAAAATCCGTTTTCCGAATTATTTTTTTCCCTCAGTGGATTATCTCGTAATAACGAGATACTATCTCGTAATTACGAGATACTATCTCGTAATTACGAGATAGTATCTCGTTATTACGAGATAGTATCTCGTTATTACGAGATATATTTTCCGTTTTTTGAATTAATTTTTTTTTAATCCGTTTTCCGAAATTTTTTTTTTTTCTCAGTGGATTATCTCGTAATTACGAGATACTACCTCGTAATTACGAGATAGTATCTCGTAATTACGAGATATATTTTCCGTTAAAAAAAGAAGAAGAAAAGTCTGGATTTAGGATGCATGCTCTTCCTTGAGCACCACGCTGCCCGGGGAGTAGATCTGTTTGATGACGTGCAATGGCCGATTTACCCAATTTACTACATTTTTACCACCTTATTGGACTAAAGCACAAGGAAATGTTAGATTTTCTACAAGTGGATGGATATAACATGAGTTTGTCGAGTCTTCGGAGACGCCTTTGGACTTTAGGATTGTTTAGGCGAACAGCCAAAACGGACCTGCTTGGTATACACTTCACTGTTGCGGATCAACGCCGACTGACAACACGTGTAGCTGCATAGCATAGCATAGCAAAGAAAGGGGAGGAGTTAAACTCAAAAATTAAAACAAAACCAAAAAAAATAATTCAAAAAACGGAATATATATCTCGTAATAACGAGGTAGTATCTCGTAATTACGAGATAATCCACTGAGAAAAAAAATTAATTCGGAAAACGGATTAAAAAAAAATAATTCAAAAAACGGAATATATATCTCGTTATTACGAGATACTATCTCGTTATTACGAGATAATCCACTGAGGAAAAAAAATAATTCGGAAAACGGATTTTTTTTTTTACTGACTACAATGCTCCTTCGTACTAAATAGCTTGTATAAAAAAGGGTACAAAATTGACGCCCGGGATACTCGCGAGCACGGAATACGGTCCACAGACTCCGCGCTCAAACCAACCAGAACACGGAGCATGGCCTTTTAGATTTGGGCAAAGCCGACCTGGAGAATTGCACTCGGTTCAGGCGGGGGTTAAGAGGTTAACATTGTACAATTCTGCACACGTGTAATATTTTATCATTTTTCTTCTCCTAACAGACAGATAATGCTCTTGTATTATTAAAAAGAGAGAAAGAGAAAAAAAAAATTTAAAAAAAACGATCGTACTTATTTGTTGAGAGTAAAGGGAGACATGGATGAGACGTCTGTAGCTTTTAACTGTGTTTATTCAACTCCGCCAAGACGGAAGTACGGGTAAGAGCATAACGCAGGTGTGAGTTTCACAATAAAAAAAATAAAATAATAAAAAAATAAAAAATAAAATAATAATAATAATAATTAAAAAAACACATTAAAAAAAACTAAAAATACACAAAAAATACAAATAATAAATAAATAAATAAATAAATAAAAAGTTTCACAATAAAACATACATTACAGTACGATTAAAACAAAGTCCCGCCCTCTTCCGCGTGTGCTCGCTCTGTGATTGGCCCGCTCGCCTGCCCGTCTTCCCCGTGACTCACCGCTGTCATGTGACCTGTGTTTGTGTCGCGCCACTTCCGCGTTGTCTTTGCAGAGTCATGTGCTTCACCTGTACCGACAACGCCGAGCCCAGGCCAAGACTCTGACCGCTTTCCCTGCACTCCCGAGCGGCCGAACCCTCCGCCAGACCCCGGTGTAGGCGCCTCTTTCTCCCCGAGGCTCCGGTTCTTTGGGACGGCGAGGGAGAGGCTCGTTTCTTCGCCATGTCGCTCCACTCCTCCGCCTCGGATTGTGTAGCGTTTTGAGCTCGTCTTCGGTCTCCAAACTATTTACAGGTTAGTCCTAGTTTAGCATTAGCATTTTATTCGCCTAAAGACATGAAATCGTCCAAACGTTTCCGTGAATCTGGGGAATATTGTGTCGCATCGTTTGACTTCTGTAGCGGAGAAAGATGGACGCAGGTCATTTGATCGAATCGAAATGGCAGGTTGTAAATATGTAAGTTTTGCAATGTTCTTTGCACAAACAAAATATCTTTGACCGTGACAGGATTTTATACTAAACAAAAATAACTAAAGAATAATAATGAAGAAATGCTTTTGCGGCGAAAACGACAAAATGAAAACCTCAATCGTTTTGTTTCACAATAACGATGATGAAGAGATATTTTTTGCACGTCAGACATTTGTAAAAATGTGCTGTCAAACATTTAAATCTCAATGCACAATATAAGTAACTTGCAACATGCGATACCGCTGTGCAATATCACGATAACAATATTATTATTGCGATATTTCACACGATATGTTTCATTCTGATTAGACATAATTGTAAAAAGCCAGATATTCATCAGCGCCACAGAAAGACTCAAATGGAACTAAATTAGGAAATGTTTAAATAAAACATTTATAAATTCTGGGCATTTTAAGATGAAGACTTCAGTGATGTTGTGATATATATATATAATTGTATAATTAGTGGCTTTGCTCTCGCGATACGATATTTTAGCCATAGATTGTGTAACCGTAATATAGTCGAATTTACACGCAGGTTTAGTCGACTAAAACTAGAGTCAAATTTAAGAGAATTAATTGACTAAAGACTAAAAAATAAATTAAAGTACAGATGAAACCTGGAGAATTAGAATATCGTTAAAAAGTGCATTGGTTTCTGTAGTTTGTCTTGAACTGTGAAACTAATATATGACACATGCACAGTGAGATATGTATAGCCTTTATTTGTTATAATTTTAATGATTGTGGCTCAGCTTGTAAAAAACCTAAGAAGATTAGAATATTTTGAGTTATAATCATCAACATTATAACAAACAAAGGCTCGATGATGAGTCTACGTCGTATATTAGTTTCACGTTTTGAGTTGAATTACAGAAATGAATGAACTTTTGTCCGAGTTTCACCTGTATGTCGTCAAACTTAACCCTGGATGATTTCCCTCTTCCTTTTTGTGTTTGCCCCGCAGGTTCCTCTGTCGGTTTCCGCGTGGGACTCTCTGTGATGGCGGACGGGGAACGCTCGCCGCTGCTGTCGGAGCCGCTGGACGACGGCTTCGGGCTCCCGCACGGTACGACCAGCGTCCACACGCTCCACTTTTACTCTAAAACTAAAACGTCCAGAGCGCCGCGTATACCGGACTTGGGTTTCCAGCGATTTTGTGACGATATTTTTCAGTATTGAATCATGCCCTGAAATATCACAAAAAAAGTGAAAGACAAGTTGAAAAAAAAAAAAAAAAAAAACTGGGAACATTTGGAGGAAACAATTTTATTAAAAGAAAAATAATAAAAAAAATGTACAAAAAATAAATTGAGTAAAAAAATAATAATAATAAAAATAAACTAGAAAAAGGGCACAAAAAATCGGGAAAATAAGTGGGAGAATTGTGAAAAAATGTGAACAATTTGGGAGAGAACGTCAGATTCGCCATCGTCGCGCCCTTTCACGCCCGTAGTAGATATTGTCTGGCAGTAACAGGAAGCGGCGCCGAATGTTTCCGTCATCGGGGAAACCAGTTTGTCGCGTCCCGTGATTGCATTTTTGTGGCGTTTGTGCAGCCGGGTTCGTTTATAGATGCTTCTTTATTGTGTCGAAACAATGCGTGGAGTCTTTCCAAAGTAATGCGACGAGGACTGGGCACCGTAAAAAAAAAAAAAAATCAGATACCGGTACTTTTGTCATATAGAATAATGTTAATTTATTCCTTTTCCTTCCATTCATTTCATTTGCATTTTTATCATTTGTTTGAGGTGAAACAACCAAGAAACGTCCTTTAACGACAAAAGAACATTTTTCAACTTTTTTTCTTCCAAATCTATTTATTTATTTTTTTCCCAATTTTGCTCAAAATTTCCCCAGTTTTTTCCACGTTTTCTCCCAAATTGTTAAAAAAAAAATCACAATTCTCCCACTTGTTTTTCCCATTTTTTGTGCACTTTTTCCTCCACTTTTATCTAGCTTATTTATTATAATTTTTTTTTACTCAATTTATTTTTTGTACATTTTTTTTAATTCTTTTTTTTAATAACATTTTTTGCTCCAAATGTTCCCAGTTTTTATGTATTTATTTTTTATTTTTTTAACTTGTCTTTCACTTTTTTTTCTTTTAAATTGCGATGACCCACAGTGTAAAAACTTGAATATAAAGATTTTATATTTCTTTTTGATACTTGCTTTCGATACTTGCAGCTTTTGTTTTGTAGTTTATGGATCTGCAGTATGTCGTCTTGATGCGTCTGAAAACTGAACTTTTCCCCCCTCCCTCCCACAGGCCTGTCGCCGTACCCGTGTGAGCCCCCTCCTCCGTACTCGCCCCAGGGCAGCCCCGACAGCAGCAGCGCCCCCGTCATCAGCTGCAGGGTGTGTCAGAGCGCCATCAACGTGGAGGGCAAGGCTCACCAGCACGTGGTCAAGTGCAACTTCTGCAACGAGGCCACGGTCAGTCGCTCGAGCTCCGGCCCGTTCGGCTTTACCCAAATCTAAGAGCGTCTCGACTGGACAACAACAGTGTAATGGCTCATTTGAAAGCTAAGAACTACAAAACTGATCGTAACTTTTTGGTGTTTTTTTTTTCAAGTTTTTTTCCTCTTTTGTGGCTTTTTCATCCTTGTCACTCTGATGTTTTTTTCAAGACGCTTTTACTGTAGATTTGGGTAAAGCCAAACTGGAGAAAATGTCCTCAGTTCAGGCGGGGGTTAAGAGGTTAAAGAATAATCCTAACGAATGTATCAGCTCTTTAGTTCTACACACTTTTATGAAAGTAAATGTTCCTGTCGGCCACAGTCTTGATTCTGTGTGTGTTGCAAATTAGCAAATAAACAAATAATAATAATAATTGAACCTCTGCAAAAGTTTAGTTCAGCAGTTTATTATATTTAATTATTATATTTCAAGGTACAGCCTATAATAAAACAAAAGCAAATAATTTGGACATTTTATTTATATATATATATATATATATATATATATATATATATATATATATATATATGACAAAAATTAAGAAGATCTTTAAATCAAATCAAATCAAACTTTATTTATAAAGCGCTTTACAGATAACAAACAGGTGCACGCGCGCACACACAAAATATATCATTAGGACTAAATAAATAGATGTGAGTTGAAAGCTAAGCTAAAAAGGCGGGTCTTGAGCTGCTCTTAAACACATGAACGTTCTCTGCGGTCCTGAGCTCCTCCTCAGGTCGTTCCAGAGGCGAGGGCCGTAATATTGGAAAGACGCCTCGCCGTGAGTCTTTCTGTTGACTTTAGGAATAACTAGGATAAGAAGGACCAAGACCATTAAGACATTTAAAAAACATTAAAAGAACTTTAAAATCGATCCTGAAACACACGGGGAGCCAATGCAGCGACTCTAAAACCGGTGTAATGTGGTCCCGCCTCCTGGTCTTCGTCAGGACACGAGCTGCTGAATTTGGAGAAGTTGTAAACCTGAGATCCTCTTTTTGGGAAGACCAGAAAGCAGGGCATTACAGTAGTCGATACGACTGGTGATAAAAGCATGCATGAGCGTCTCCGTGTTGGCCCGAGAGAGAATGGAGCGGACTCTGGCTATGTTCTTTAGATGGTAAAAACCTATCTTGATTTGATTTGATTTGCACCATCTCTGACCAACCCCATACATTCACTCACACACATCATTCATCCTGGCCTATTGTACATGTTTTAGTGGTAGGGGAAGAAGGCCACCAAACGGCGACAAAAATGTGACCAAAAAACGATGATAAAGAGAGAAACAAAAGCAACAAGGCGAGGAAAGAGATTTGTTTAGATGAGTTTTGTAAGTCTTAGCTTTCAAATGTGGCGTTACTCTGGCCTATAGGCTGTAACCTTTGTGCTTCCGTCTCGTTTTCTCCGCAGCCGATTAAAAACGCTCCGGTGGGGAAGAAGTACGTCCGCTGCCCGTGCAACTGCCTCCTGATCTGCAAAGTCACGTCGCAGAAGATCGCCTGCCCCCGGCCGTACTGGTGAGCGGCGGCGAACCATTACTAAATCACACCCGAGCGTTCCCCCCTGACCTCTTCTCGTCCCCCCCCCCCCAGCAAACGCGTGATCAACCTGGGGCCGGTCCACATCGGCCGGGACAGCCCCGAGCCGCAGCGCCGCCAGCCCGTGGGCGTCCGGGTCATCTGCGGACACTGCTCCAACACCTTCCTGGTAGGCTCGGTGTTCCCGAACGGCGTCCCGGTGCCGCGCTCTCGCTGACCCGCTTCTCTCTTGCAGTGGACGGAGTTCTCGGACCGGACCCTGGCCCGATGTCCTCACTGTCGCCACGTGTACGTTCCCCGTCGGGCTCATTTGTGCGTTCAGTCGATTTACGGCGATGCTGTACTTCCTGGTTTTGTGTTTGCAGCTCCTCCATTGGCCGGCGGTATCCCAGGAGGCGGAGTCTGCTGTGTTTGCTGCTGTTCGTCGTGCTCTTGATCTCGACGGCTGGACTCATGGTAAAACCTCCCCCTCCCCCCTCTGTCCCACGCAGAGGCTGGGATTAAACGGTTTAAAGGGCAGGTTTTAAGGATCACATGAGAAATGTTCAGCAGTGAAGTTATTCCTATTTGACAGGAAGTGACATAGGTGGAGGTGAAGTTCCAGGGACAATTTTCATTCACTGCACGCAGAAAGCAGGGCATTACAGTAGTCCAGTGGTTCCCAAAGTGGGGTCCGGGGGCCTCAGAGGCACTGCAGGGGGGCCCCCAAAGGTTGTCTACAAAATAAGTACATTAAAATAAACTTATTTTGAAAGGAACAATACGTTTATTTGCTGAAATGTACGTTTTTAAAACAGTATTTAGCCCCCAATTGTCACTAGATGTTGCTTTTCATGTAATTTTAGCTGTATAATAATTTATTTTCCTTTTGAATAGAGAAAATTATTAGTATTTTGGGGGCCTCGAGAGAATTTTGGACTGATTAGGGGGCCGCGATGTCCCGGACTTGGGGAATGGCTGCAGTAGTCGATAGGACTGGTGATAAAAGCATGCATGAGCGTCTCCGTGTTGGCCCGAGAGAGAATGGGGCGGGGCGATGTTCTTTTAGATGGTAAAAAACTCTCTTTGTGATATTCTTAATGTGTGGGATTAAAGTCGGCTCAGAATCAAACATCACACCCAGGTTCTTCACCTGTGAGGAAGGATCTTCTGCCATCCAGGATTTGATCAAAAATGCAGTTAAAGAGTGCATCCATTGGCCTGGTGTCCTCAGGAGACCTGGAGATGAACAACTGTGTATCATCAGAATCAGAATAGATTTTATTTGCCATGGTTTGAGAACAGGTTCACACAGAATTTAGATCAAATTAAGCTATAAAACTTTAAACTATAAGGCTTTAGGGGGCGTGCATAAGGAATATTAATAAATAAGATACGAAGTAAAAAGTAAAATATGGTAAGATGACAACAGTGGGATTATATTTACAGATGAGTAAAAAGTAAAGTAATAAGTGACAGCAGCGGGTCTAAGTGTGGAAACACCACACAGAGCAACAGAGCAGAAACATCATGAGTCTGTGACTAAGTTATTGGGTCTTGTTATTGTTCATGAGTCTGATGGCGGAGGGGAAATTATCAGCGTACAGTAACTATGAAAGTTGACTCCATGTCTCCTGATGACATCACCAAGAGGGAGCATATACAGGTGAAAAAGCACTGGGCCTAAAATCGAACCCTGGGGGACGCCACATGTAATGTTATGGACCTTAGAGGAGCAGGTATCCACACTCGCCATGAATGTCCTGTCTGTGAGGTGGGAAGTAAACCATTGATTTTATTTATTTATTAAAGGAAGTGCGTATTAACCAACATCTGTATAATCTGCCAGAATAAAATAAAAAATAAAGCAATAATAGAGCTTTATATACGTCGTAGGGAGAGAGTACAGCAGTGAAATACTCAAGCAGAATAAAAGGAGCGATGAAAACAAGTGAGAATAATAAAATCAACAGCAGAAAGACTAAAACATACAATAAACTAGTTACAACAGAACAAATACGTGCGAGGGCCGTCACCAGGGGGCAGCAGAGAGTTTATGTTTTTAAGCGCTGGCTGGTTGTTGTTTTGGAGGTTTTGTGGTTAAACTCTCCGTGTCGCCCTCAGACCGGGACGTGGACGCCGGCTCAGCAGAAGCACGGCGTGTACGTGGCCTGGGTGCTGTTCTGGCTGCTGACCCTGCTGGCTCTGGCCCGGACCATCTACTGGAGGTGCCTCACGATCAGCCTCCCCATCGCCAACGTCACGTAGAAGCCCCGCGACCGGGCGCCATCACGCCAGCGCGGTTCAAAAACGACCACGGGCGCTCTAGAAACGAAGAGTAACTTTGTAATTCCTCTCCCTAATCCCCAACTCCACACTAATACTCTGGGTTTATGCCGTTTTAACTTTTGTTTCGGGGTTGATCTTGAACGAAAGGCAAGGCCGTGGGAACCCAGGGTGCTGAGGGCGCTGCAGCACCCCCTGGTGGATAGTTTGCGAACTGCAGGCAACATTAATAAATCATAAATATGCACAGAAAAGGCATTTTTTTGGGTCAATTTGGTCCCTCAGCACCCCCTAACTAAAATGTCTTCCCACGGCTCTGTCGAAAGGCGTTTTTTAATTTGCATCGGGCTAAACTTCAGTTCATTTTGAGGCGTCGTGAACACAAGTTTAGGGCGAAAAGCTGAGCGATTGCTTTCAGTTTCTGGTGTTACGTCTCCGCCGGACCATGATGACGCTGCTGTACCTTCGATCAAAGCCTCCGTTTAAGTCCCGCAGACTGATTTTTAAACCTTGTAAGTAAGTCATCCAACTTAATGTAATCAAATATAGTGTTATTTTTTTGAAAAAGCATTTACTGCAGAAAGGGGGAAAAAAGACGAGCGTTGAATCAAAACGGACCTTTCGCAAAAGCCCCCCTGAATGTCACAGTGAGTGGGACGTCATAAAGTGAATTTAAAATCATCAACTTTTGCAGTAAATTATATAAATATAGAACGTACACCGGCTGATTTTTTCGTGGCCACGATCGAGAGAGAAAGTCATTGTTGCGTTAAAACATCTAAGCCCAGGTCGTGTTTCAGAAGATATAACCGC
Organism: Proterorhinus semilunaris; assembly: GCA_021464625.1. Classification (NCBI taxonomy): domain Eukaryota; kingdom Metazoa; phylum Chordata; class Actinopteri; order Gobiiformes; family Gobiidae; genus Proterorhinus; species Proterorhinus semilunaris. The sequence continues at coordinate 21,812,323 of CM038364.1, read as the reverse complement.
GTAGAGCCAGGCAGAGCTGCGAGCATTACTTCATCCACTTTGCTGCCTGGTGAGAGAAGATGGCAAACTTTGAGAAAACGTCTGAGTGAAGCGCGTTTAATTCAGCCTGTTCCTTTTCTTCCACATGTTCCCAATGCCGGAGCTTCATCTTTAGTTTCTTTTGCTTTGAATCCAAAAAAAAAATCCCACACCTCCAGACTTTACTTTGTCCCAGGGAGGATAAAGCGTGGAGTTATTCAGATCCACCTGCTTCACCCGGTGTCGGAGGTTGAATTGTAAATAAACTCTGTGGATGTGAATAGTTTCGGTTTTGAATAGAAACTCAAAGCCGCGGCGTCTCCCTCTAGTGGCCAGTCCGTGTAACTGTCCAGTGTTCTGGCGAATCCCTGTGTCTGCGTTCCTGCGGAAAAAGGGTTTTGTAAATGTAAAATAATCACTTTTAAGCGCGGCGATCACGATTATGATTGCTTAAAAGTGTCAGGTGATCCGGAGAGTGACGCGTAGCAACTGTTGCTATGGGGTGTGATTGGACAATGGCCGCTTTGGGGGCGTGGTTTTGCGAAAGGTCCGTTGCTGTGGAGACGAAACGGCGTCCAGTGGGAATCGACTTAAATGGAAGAAATGTGACTAAAAAATGAACTTTCCTTTTGTTTTATTACTTTTTGCACTTTTCGTCGCACTCGCCTGAACCGCAGCAAAGAACGAGAAGTTCGTATCGTCTCGAGCGTTGACTCACTGTAGGTGTGTGCGTTTTTTGAACTTTGTCCCTTTATGCTTCCTGTAGGGCATTAACTAACTTTAGGGACCAGAACCGAAACCTCGCATTGATTTGAATCGCGTTTTGCACTTATGTGAAAGTAAATCGTATGTTTTGTGAAGAGCATAGTTTTTTTTGTTCGACTTCTTCTGATGATGAATCACTGGTTTCTCACAATTTCGATCTAATCTAGGGCTGAACTACTTCCAGAAAATAATGTGGTGCAATTGTGATATGAAATACATTTGTAATAAAGGGATAGTTTACAGTTAAAGGCCTTGTACCCGATGGTTCTCCTTCTTGAGCGCTGCCCCTACAGGCCCGAAGCCGCAACTACACTTAAGGGAATGCAACAGGCTCTGCTAACTCCGCTATGGCAATAAAATCCACAGGGCAGAGGCGCCACCGAGGTCCAAACCAAATCACCTCGAGGTCCAAACCAAATCACCTCGAGGTCCACGTCCGGACCCGAGCCCAGAGTTTGAGAAGGCCCGACATCATCGGGTACAGGATCTTTTTAAATGGACTGAATAAGGAAGTTCATGAATGTTGATCTATATAGCACTTATTGGGCGTTCGGCATGTGTGGTTTAAAACATACTTGGTGTTTTTTTTTTATTATTTGCAGCTATACGAGCATTTTAACCTCAGAAGCACAAATCTCTAAGGAAATGAGGGTCGTTTTTTTGTGTGAAAACCACTTTGTATCGTGATGCAAACCCTAAAGCGCGGGGTTCCTGCGCAGTGACTATGAGGAAAAGAAGCGCTCTCGATGATTTTGCCAAGAAACTAAGCAAGACAAATACAAAGTGAAATTTCAGCAGTTTGGAACATTTGTACTTGAAATAATATCACAAGTAAATGTAACTATTTCTGTCACTTTGTTGTTGCAATACAGTTTTTGGGCGAGTAACAACTATATTATAAACATTCAAATATCTTAAAACCACGTTCCGAACGTGAAACCCGTGCGCGCGCGGACCCTGTGTCGTTGGTTGAATTGTAAATAAACTCTGTGGATGTGAATAGTTTTGGTTTTGTATAGGAACTCAAAGCCGCGGCGTCTCCCTCTAGTGGCCAGTCCGTGTAACTGTCCAGTGTTCTGGTGAATTCCTGTGTCTGTGTTTCTGCGGAATGGGTTTTGTAAATGTAAAATAATAACTTTTAAGCAATCAAACGGGTCTCGTGTGCTTATTTCTCGCTTTGTGTGAGTTCGGTTCAATCAAAAAGGGGAAGTCGTGCAATAAAAGGCATCGAACCAGAGCACGGTACTGATTAGGGCGGGACGATATGGACAAAATGCTTTTTACAATTCTACACAATTTAAACATTTTTAAACATTTGATTGTGTGAAAGAGCTGGTTTTAAGTGTAAATAAAGTTATCTGGTTAAATGATGCAGTGTATATACAGTATTAAGATCTTATTTTTTATTCATGAAATGTGGCTTTAAAATGAATGAACACCAAGCAAAAAACGGAGGCAAATTTAGTTAAACCCGTTGGTTTATTTTGAGTACATTTAATGTTTAATGCTAAAGCTGCTAAGCTTGCGAACACATTTGGAGACTTTCAAAGACACATGATGTTGTTTTGTCCATCCCATCACACCGAGAAAACAAACTCTTAAATCCCAGACTGACCCAGATTACTGTGAACACACAAAAAATATTACAAATAAACTGTTTACTTTATTTGTACATTACACAATTCTTTTCAACGCTAACTTTAAGGCGTCTCTATTCTGATAACACAAACAGATCCTTAATCTGTAAAATGCGCCACTCAATACCCAATTCCTCCCCCTGCCGCTGTGAGGCGCTGTCGCTTCACTCTGACCCAGTGACCGAAGAAGCCCACGGAGCCCTGATGCAGAGTTGACTTCACACACACGTCAGTTTTCCCTCTCACTGGATTATTCTGCAGCTGTCGTTCTCCGTAACCTCGAAGTAACCGCAGGTATGAGGCAGAGACGTTTACTCCAGAAAGATCCGCTCTTCGAAACCTTTTGAATTACGTCCTCCGCGTAACGTGGAGCCCGATGCTAGCGCTAGCCGCGTTAGCTCCAGGCCCAAAAGTGTAAACATAGGAGAAAATAAACCGACGTTCTTGCGGAATGTGTGGCGTGTGGGTGAAACACGTGGTTATTGCATTTGACATTTGCTAGTTTAGTAGAAGACCAGCTGCTGTGACTTGGATTTCTGAGCTAATGTGGACATTTGGCATAAACACAACAAGTTGCTTTGAGTCTGATGATTGCTAAAACCAGCAAATTGATCAATTTAGGGCTTTTTGTTTTCAGTCAAGCATGTCAATCACGTGGTTATCAGTAGTGTGTCTCTATGTGGCAGCTCTTTATTTGTTCTTTATATTTTGTTGAATAAAAGATGTTACAGCTCAATGTGGACAGATTCTGATCGCATTTCCGTAACTGTTTCTGGAATAATGCAAGAAAATGTATTTACAAACCACTTCAATTAAGATTATTTGCTAAAATCATTATCATTATAAGTTCAAACGAAATAATATAAAGATAAGAACCTGTTAGGGCTGGGCAAAAAAAAATAAAAAATCGACTTGACTAAAAATCGAGTTGGTCAGTGAAATCGATTTATTTGTTCAGAAAATAGAAATGTACTTTATTTTTTATTTTTTTTAGTAGTATTATAATTTCGATGTTCAAAAATTATATTACATTACACAACTGCCTTTGCTATTTTTGGGTTTGTTGATGCACTTTAACTATAAACAATAAATATATTAAAATTGTATTTACAGTCGGCTGTTATTTTGTTTGCGAATTTTAAATCAACTTTTTTAGTAGAAATAAAAATGCTATTGTCTTTGTGTGATCCCCTTTAGTTTACAAGGTTAAGATTTAAGCAGCTTCATCTGTAAAGGTACTAAGTATTTTCAACTGTCCCTCTACTGTAAATGGCCCTGTACCTGTGATAGTGAAATTAAATGTTTAGTGGGCAGTCGGGGCATCTCTGCTCAGACTCCTGCTTCTGCAACACGGCCCCGAATACAGCAGAAGAAAATGGATGGATGTTTAGTGAGTCTGAATTTTCAGTAAAAATAAAATCTTGTTTATGGTTGTAAACGTCAGTGGCGGCCGGTGATGTGAAAACCAAGGGGGGGGGCTGTTGCCTCTACCTACCTTCAATTATAGTTTAAAAGATACTTATAAACATTGGTTTTAACTTCAAAAAGAAAGTGGGGGCATTTAATATTATTATTTTATGCAGAATATAATACAAACTTAACTTATTGTTTAGTTTTATTCAACTAAATAATAAAGAAGCATGAATTTATGCTTTTGGAAAATCTTTTTTCTACTAAATGTAAAGATAGTCACTATACATATTTGTGTTTTGCACCAACAGAACAAAGGCAGGAGGTGTTTCCTCTTTGATTTCATGTACAGTATTAGTCCCAGACCTGCTGTGGTTCCTTTATGAGCCTCAGAGCCACAGGTTTAAACTTATATAAACAGACAAATGATCCGATCAGAAATAATGTGCAGCTTATGTTTAGACGAGAGTCCTCCTCCGTAGCACCTGGAGCTCCACTTTTGTTTCCCTCAATGAATGACTGAATGATGTTCTCCTCTTCTGTCGTAGCTCCTCACGGTCCTGAATCTTCTCTCCATCAAATGTCCACGTCCTGGGACATAACTGTCCAAGTCAGCGAGGGTTGTCCCAAAGTGTGAAATAAATCAGCAGTATCTATGATTTTGCCAAACTTAAAATCACCTCCCATAATAGACCAGCCGCCACTGGTAAACATGACAAAATGTGCAAAAGTTCAAGGTGTATTAGTACTTTCGAGAGGCGCTGTCTGTGTGTGTGTTCTCTCCCGCCTCCCTCTGTCAAGGACACTATGTGGCAATAAAAATGTAATTTGTGGTTTCTCAGCAATTTCATTTCTCTCCCCGTGTTAATTATGAACAAAAGGCGATTGCAGGATTCCACAAGAGAGCGTTGTTGATGGGCTCTTATCATTCAGTGGGATTTAACAGGTTTCCTTCATTACAGTTGTGCCGTTGTTGTACATAACTCTTAAATCACTCTTCAATCAGAGTTAACTCAATGTTACACATATAGAGCCTTGAGACTTTTATTCTGAGATATTGCATCTCACTTATCACTGTCACATTCCTGCTTCAAGTGACTAAACTAAAACACGAACATCCATGTGGAAAAAACAAACTTGATATTTGTGAGTAATAGAGTGATACAGTGACCCAATAACTGTATGGTTGGTTACCATGGCACCTTTACAATAGCCTGGGAAAATCCAGCTAATGAATTTTTCAACCTTAACACCAATAAATATCAAATAGAATTTGGTTTATACACTTTGGACACATGACTCTTTTCTTTTTACACATTTTAATGTAAATATATCTCTTAAAATAATGACTTACTGTATCGCAATACATATCGGATCGTGACGAAAGTGCAGAAGGACTGCGCTTTAACGACTCCAGAAGGAGGCGACCTTCCCAAGATGGCCGTCCAGTCCCATTTCCAGTTCAGTAACCCCTTCTCCTGTTTTTCAGCGTTGCGCTAACAAGTCCTCTGATTCGAGGGCTCCCGGGGAGCGCTCTGCTGATTGGCCCTCAGGCGGCTTCTTTGCAGCTCGCTCAGCTCCAGGCGCAGCTCGCACTGACTCAGATAAACAGCGGCCGAGCTAACGCCAGCGCCGCCGCTCCCTCCCCTACTGCATCCGCCATCAGCCTCCTTAACCTGCTGAAAATCGCCAACAACATGTACAACCCGTACGGCAACCAGCGGCAGAGCCAGGGGCCGTACGGGAACAACCTCAACCCGGATCGTGACCCTCGTATGGGGGTTTCCAACATGGGGCTCCCTTTCAACCCTGGAGCGTCTGCTTCTGCCAGCCCTCTGTCCAGCCTCCCCATGTTCTCCCAGCAGATGTCCTACAGACCAGAGCCCGGCCGACCCGCCGCAGAGACTGACTGGGACCGGACCATGGACAGAACCAGAGACGACACTCGACACCTCAATACGCCTCTGTCCCAGCCCTCCTCCCAGATGACCCCGCAGAGAGACGACCTCTACTGCCCCTTCACTGCCACTTCCTCATACTCTGCCCCCTCCTCCAGCGCTCATCCTCCCGCTAGAGACTCAAGCAACGAAGACGCTGTTGACAAGTCCCTAAACTGGCTTCTAAGCCTAACTCGAGCCACGTCAGCCAAACCGAGGTCCACCACCTTTCCCTCCTCTTCTTCGAACTTCCTAGGGGGCAGTGATTCGTCCTCAAGTTTCCTAGGCGGTGACTCTCTGTTTAAGCGCAGCGAGGGGGGCATACCAGGCTTGAGCGACTATCGGAACGACACGGAAACCCCTCCTCCCCAGCGGAAAGACCCTCCTGCCAACAAGTACAGCGCTGAAACGGCCACTACCATCCTTCGGCATTTCGACCTCGAGAAAGAAGATCTAGAGCAACTAATCTCGTATCCTGAACATGAGATCACGCCTGATAATTTACCGCATATTCTTCGCCAAATCCGCATTGAAAAGACCAGAAAGATGGCAGCCGCTTCAACGTCTTCATATAAAGACCCTTCACCTGCAAGACCTGGGTTCGACAGCAGCTCCTGGGCTGCTTCTAAGCAAACCAAAGTTATGGACTATGGACACAAAGACTTGTCAAGTAGTGCAATGAACTTTTCAAAAGACATGCCTCTTTCGAAACAAAGCACTACGATTAGGGACTATTCTACTGACATCCCACCATTTCTAAATAAAGTTGACTTGGAAAAAGACAAGTCGCCCGTTTTGCATCCCAGTAAAGTCATCGAATATGGACACACTGGGAAATACGTAACTGGGGCTGGCACTGAAAGTGGCACTATGGGGGCTATTGCAAGAGCCATCCATGGCATCATGAAGATCGATACAGGTTTTACAAGAGACACCTTCCCCACCACTGAGACGGCCACAACTCCCACTCCCGCTAAGCCGATCCCCAGTTTGGGGTCTACGTCCCAAGACAAAATCAGCCCTGCCGCTAGTTTCTCATCACAGTTTCCCTCGACGTTTCCCCCGACGTTTCCCTCGGCAACTTCCAAATCAAGCGAGAAACCGTCAACAACGCAAGGTCCTGCCGCAGTGAAATCTTTCCACTTCCCGAAACGGGACACAGATTTGAGACAGCGCAAGCCAGAAGCGTTCAAAGAGAAGGAGGAAGAGGTCAAGCCGCTTTCCAAGTTGTCGCCACAGTCCACACAAGCCGGCAAGAAGTCCGGAGTCGTCGTCCTCGACAGCGCCAAGAAGCCGCAGTCCAAAGTTGACGTCAAAAGGCCAGAATTGCCGGCTCCGCATCAAACAAAAACAGGACCGATGCCCAACGCAGCCCAGGCGACCTCGCAGTTCGCTCCGAGAATCGTGCTCCTGGCTACTCCCCCGTCAGCGAACCGGATTCCAACTGTATCCAGCAACGCGATGGGCCGTCCCACCATCATCCCGCCAGCGCCGAAGCAGCCGCCGGTGAAGCCCGCCCAAAGTAAAGTCACCCCGAAAAACAAGGTGCCTCCGCTGGCCACCCCGAAACTCCAAGCCCAACTTGCCCCCGCGCCGGTCAAGAGCCAACCCCTGAAAGGGGCGAGGTCCATGGTCCTCGCCTCCCCGAAGACCTGTTGTCTGTGTAAGAAAGAGTGTCTGCAAATGAAGGTGAGTAGGTGACTGCTCTCTCTTCTCCTGTACCTTTTAACCTGATCATAATAAAAAAAAATATTGAATCCGTTAATGTTGACGGATGGTAGACTCCTTATTAGAGAATTCAAAGGAAGGAAATGGGTCGATGGACCTTTTTTTGTTATGTAGTTGGTTTTGGGCTTGTGATAGCAAAATCTTCAACTGTTGATTTGACAAGAGTAATGTAAAAGATCCCCTGTTATGCTTACTATATTAGTATTTAGTATTCCATATATTTGACATAAAATATGACGGGTTGTTTCTGCCGCGACAGGGCGACAAGGGCGTGCAATCCATTTTTGATTTGCCAATTCTAGGCCTTCATGAAGAACTGCCTTTTTTCTCCCATCCCATCCAAACACCGACCAGGCCCTTCCCTGCTTAGCTTCCGAGATCTGACGGGATTGGGCAGAGCAAAGGCGGTCTGGTCTTAAACAGGTCTATAATCCTGTAAAAACATAAATACTTTTTTACTTTAGGTGATTCAATCATAGTTTCTCTCCCAGCTTTGATTAGCTGCAGTTAGCATTAGCATATTGTTGCTAGCTGCAGAATTTTGCATGGCGATCAAAAATACAATTGCGGACCTGGAATGTTCCAGGTTCTGTGCTTCAAAATGACATACGCATGTCCACATTGACAGAGGTTTTGTGAAACAAATATCGGCCATTAGCCGATTTTCGTAAAATCTCCAAATATTGGCCTAGTCAAAAGTCTAAATAAATCTCATGCACAAAAGGCTCTGAGTAAAAAGGGTACAATGCTGGAACAGGTATATGCAGGTCAGTGATAAAGAGTAGAAAACATCCTGAGCTTCCCCTGTTTGAAGGACCACCAGCCGCCACTGGTAACATCTCAATCGCCATTGCTACTGTACATCCACCCAATGCTCAATAAACAGAGTTAAGTCAACCAACAAAAATCAGTTGACTTAATGTACATTTTTCCTGGGCGCAGCACCATTTGTGTAGCTTTGGAGTGGCTAGCTGTTTTGGAGACAATTTATTTTAAATTGCCTGTAAGTGTAATGGGGGATCTTGACCTTTTGTAAAACTGTAGTGTACTGTATTTAATGTTTAAATGAAGAAACAAGACCTCACGACCCAACAAAAGAGCCGTGAAGAGACTACAGAGGAGTGGCCATTCCCGTTCCAGACCCAAACCAGACGGGAGATTCGAGACTTCTGGAAATACTTTCATCCACATTTATTTTACATTTCTCAACACAAATCACTTTTTTAAATTTTACATTTGATTTTTGAACAACTCCATATAGTTTTAATGTTTCATGAACCCTTGCATCGGCTTTAAGTCGGCGTTCACGAGCCTCTTCACAATTTTTTCCCTTCAATCGGTTTGGACGGAGGGACTTGAAGATGGCGTCCGGCGACCGACCGACGAGAGCCTACAACACGTCAGCACAAAAGACTCCACTGAATCATCTCCAGGTGGAGCTTCTGAAGAGGAAGAGGCTTTGAAGACTTCATTTTTGTCAATCTTTTTAGCCACTAAGCACCTCCACGCTAGTGCAGTATTTCGTAGCCCAGTGGTTCTCCAGATTCCACTGATTTCAATTATGTATCTGGGGTTTGGTGACGTCTCAAACACATCTCGTTCTTCTTACATTTTGTTTGTTAGTAAATACGACCTCGATCTTTCTCTGTGTCTGGACTGGCTTCCTGACTTGGTTCCATGAATGTGGCATCTGTCCGGCATCGACTCTAGTGTCAAAGGGCTGCAGTGTGTTTCTTTGTTAGTATCGAGGCTCCGGTGGATATTTTTGCCTCTCGTTGCTCTGTGGAGGAGGTGGAGGCTGTGCGGGAGTGAAGGTCTGCTCCTCCGTAGACGAGTACAACCCGCACGCTACAGGAAGAGGGAATATTGTTTAGCTTTGACAGAAGATTCTGAGGCCATTTGTCTTTTTTTTTTAAACTGTACTATTTTGGAAAATTGTCAATTGCTGTGTTAAACTCGGACTGTTTTATTGTAAGGAAAATGTAGATGTTTGTATGAATTTATGCTCTTTGACTGTTCAGGTCTTACCTCATCTATGCTTTTTGTCACGTGTATTTTTCATTTTACTGACCTTCCTTAGATTATTGTGCTGTCGGGGTTAAAGCTGTTTGTACAAATGCCGGGAGTTGTTTCGAAGCTTTACACTTTGTTAATTTCTGACTGTGGCGTCTGTTTAGGACTGGATTACTCACAAGAACACTTCCCTCCACATCCAGAACTGCAAACAGCTCCCCCAGAGGTCAGTCATTGTTTCTTTCACTCGAGAAAGGTCAGAAATAAAAACTGGGGAACAAGTTATTTTAATCCATGTAAGCGATGGAGCAAATGGGGAATAGGGAACTTTTTAAATGTAGAGATATCGATTTGAAACTTCTGCTGTAGATTACGTACATAAATATGAGGAAAATGTTCTGTTTTCATATAAATATACCCAGTATTCCCAAAGTGTCCCTGATAATGGATAGAGCCAGGTTACAAAGACTTGTTCCGAGTCTCCGTTTAGTTTTAAAATGAGATCTTTTTTTGGACAAATCTGTAAAAATGTAATTTGTCCTTGTTTTTTGAAATTCGAAGCTCAATAAATCAGGTTAGAAATTGTCTATTTAAAAAATCCTACACAAAAAAAAAATGTATATTGAGTCCAATATAAAAAAAAAGTTGTCTCACAGAATGTACCCATATTTCAGAAACTACAAGGGTCTTAGCTTTCAAATGACAGCTAATGCTAATGAGTGCAATGCCTCTACTGTTGAACATACTTCCACAGGCTCCTTATCTGTTTGGCTCATTCCAGTGTTTTCATGGCCACACACGAAACACCTACACCCCTCGAATAGCACAGAGTTCCAGGTCTACGGGACGGTCCCATCTAAACCCGGTGTGAATTAGGATTGTAGCGGGACCAACGTATCGTCATATCATGCTGTTTAACGTACGGTCGCTCCGCAGCTCCTCCACTTCCAGAGACGCCCCTCGGAAGAACCGCTCTCGATCGCCCAGCCCCCGAAGGCACCACGACTCTGAGCGGAGGGACAAGCGCAGGAGCAGGACTCGATCCCCGCACCGGCAAACCAAAAGGTCTGAGCTCTTTTGCTTCATGCGCTTTGGTCGAACGCAAGTATTTACCAGAATAATTCATTTCAAGGTATATTATTCCAAGAGAACGGTGGCCTACAGGGACATTCCCTTTGATCAAAGTGCGGTAACCCTTTTACTGAAAACAACAGGTTCTGGTACGAACACCTCACTGTTCCAAAGTTTCACCCAGGCCAGTTCTGTAGCTTCTCTAATCGGCAGTTTCAGCAGTGCTAGCAGAATTGCACGAGGGTTTTCTAATCATCAGTTCCCCTTTAACCAGTTGTCTGTGTAAGCTCTCAGTCATACAGGAGTTGTCCATCCTCCATGAAGGTTCTTCAAAGGGGTTTACCCACCGGTGAGAGTAGCTGTGATTAGAGAAGAGGAGCCTAGAACCCTAACTCCTCCCCGTTGGTCTATATCTTCAGCTGCGTCCATAGTGTGTATATTTCAGAGCCAGGTAACGGTAACGCTAACGGTAGCACAGCGGTTAGCACAGCGGTTAGCGCTCGTTCTTCACAGCTAGAAGGTCCAGGTTCGATTCCCACCTGGACGGGGCCTTTCTGTGTGGAGTTTGCATGTTCTCCCCGTGTCTGCGTAGGTTTCCTCCGGGTACTCCGGTTTCCCCTACCACTAAAAACATGTACAATAGGCCCAGGGACTGCAGGTGGAAGTGCTATAACCTGGTACAATGCATCTCTCCTTTCTGAGGCTAATGTAGATTGTACACTGTCCCTGTTCAAATAAATAAATACATATAACCAGTTGTCTGTGTAAGCTCTCAGTCATACAGGAGTTGTCCATCCTCAAAGAAGGTTCTTCAAAGGGGTTTACCCACGGGTGAGAGTAGCTGTGATTAGAGAGGAGGAGCCTAGAACCCTAACTCCTCCCCGTTGGTCTATATCTTCAGCTGCGTCCATAGTGGGACCTTTGTCGCTGACGAAGCCTTTTGGATGAGAGGCGAAACGTTCAAGTACCTTTAACCAGTGTCGTTTTCGTCGGCGGAGACGATAACGATATTATTTCGTCGACGCCCCTGTGTTAAATGACGATGACGAGGTAATAAAAGCTCTTTGTGACTAAAACATGACGAGACGTTTCTGGGTTCACGTCCATGAGATGAAAGTGGTTCGTCAGACGTTCACAAACGGAGCAGGAGAAACACATCCGGTAAACGTGACGCCGTCGGCTCACGTGGACTCGCTCGCCCTCGCTCTCTCGCCGCTACCATGAGAACGTCCTCCATGGAGCGTCTGACAGTGATGTCACAGGGACGTTCTTTTCTTCAGTTTCAAATACTGTCTGAAGCAGAAGCTGTAGACGGAGCTGAAGCGACGATCAGAGAAACGTCGTGTTCACAAAGACTCTTCTGCCTAAAAGCCATAAAGCCAAGAGATTATTATTATTATTATTATTATTATTATTATTCATCTCAGTTTCCGCTGCTCGTGTCCAGTCGGACCAGACCGTTGGAAGCGCCGCGTTCGAAGAGTGTGGGAAAAGTAGCGGCGTTTGGTCCGTAAATGTAGATTGGATCGTTTATGTCGTATGTTTTCCTCTCCAGATCCCACTCGGCCTCTCCTCCCTCCTCCTCCTCCTCTCGCCGCCCTCGCTCTCGCTCCAGGAGCCGCGAGCGCCGCGACTCCACCCCTCGCCGAGCGGAAGAGCGTCGCCGTGACGACAAACGGCCGTCTCCGAAAAGAAAAGCCGAGCGCAGACCGTCCCCCAGGTGTGGAATCCAAACCGACCGGTCCCTCGTCACCTTGACAAACCTCTGAAGCTCGTGTTCTGGTTCTTCTTTTCCCGCAGGCGACCGGACGACCGGCGGTTTTCGCCGCGGAGACCGGACGACCGGCGGTTATCGCCGCGGAGACCGGACGAGCGGCGGCCGTCGCCGAAGAGAGCGGAGGAGAAACGACCGTCGCCGCGAAGGAGCCGAGAGACGAGATACTCCCCGACGAGGCCTCCTCCCAGGTACTTCCCTCCTCCCAGGTACTCCCCTCCTCCCAGGTACTCCCCTCCTCCCAGGTACTCCCCTCCTCCCAGGTAAAGGGACAGTCTAACAAGTAGAGGATCTGTCCCAGGACGAGTGAGGGACGTCTGAAGGAACCGCGTCAGGTTCCATCGTCTTCTTTGTTTGGATTGTGCCTTTCATTAGAAATAAGTGGGTTTTTGGACCCACTCGTATTAAATAAAGGTGCATTGTTATTGATCACGTGACTGTTGAGTACAGGGCCACTGATCTATCGGGCCGGTATTTGGGTATTTTACAATATCCGCCGATAAAAGCCGATACCTCTGGGACGATATCTCTGCTTTGGAAAGAGTCGGGGCTTTAAAGCGAGTCCTCCCTCAACTTCCTCGGCCTCGGGGGAACCGAGAAACATCTCGATGAAAACCTCCGTGAATATGGACGTGCTGCATGTCATTCAGAAGCTCGGAACCTGGAGAGTTACTTTTAACCCCCGCTGTTGTGTTTTTGATCGCTATGCAAAAAACGCTGCGACTAGCAACAGTATGCTAATGCTAACAGCAGCATGCTAATGCTAACGGCAGCATGCTAATGCTAACAGCAGCATGCTAATGCTAACGGCAAATAAGCAAGTCTGGGACAGAAACTATGATTGAATCACCTAAAGTAATAAAGTCAAAATCGGCCGCTGCTGGAGTGTCTGGTCTTTAACAGGATTATAGAACAAACATTAGACTTTAGACGAACCCATATCGATCTATAACTCGGTATAATCGGAGATTACAGTTGTGTTAAAACTGTGCTTTTGATGTGAGACACCTTAAGGCATAAGACATTAGGATAAAACTTTATACATTTTAGTCATTTTAGTTACTCTGAAAATGGTCTTTAAATGTTTGAACAGTCATGGGCTCCAAATAATAATACTGCAGATTTAACAAAACAATATGTTTCAGCCCCAGAGCTGAAAAGGTTGAAACAGTGGAGAACACTTAGAACAACTATTGCTTAAAATTCACTTTTTTACTTTGGAGCCTTTGTTGAAACGTAGTGGAGCAGAAACTATTGTGTTTATCTTTCCAATAAAGCGTCTGGTTATTTATTTATTTGCAGATATTCGCCGCAGAGGCACTCGCCCCCTCGAGGCCATGAGCGGAGGGAGCGCGAGGAGCAGCGCTCTCTGTCCCGGGGCAGTCGAGAAACCAGGTCCTCGTCCGATAAAAGCTCCGCCCAGAGGAAGAAGCCCAGCGAGCTGGAGCAGGCCACGAAGAAGATGCTGGAGAAGTCGTCAGGTGGGAGGAGCTCTGAGTATAGAGGCGGGGTATATCGTCTACGAGATGATATTGAAATGGCTGTTTGGAAGATTTTACAATATCGAGTCAAGAAAAGGTGGTGGGGGGGGGGGGAATTGGGAAATAACACGGGGGAAGAAATGGGGAAAAATAAAAAAAATGTGCTGAACATTTTTTTTTTTAAATGGGGAAATAATTGAGGAAAATAGAGAAGAATTTGAAGGAAAAAGAGTGGGGGGGAAATAAAGAAAACGTGCTGAAATTTTTTTGGGGGAAAAACATCGAAAACTTGGTGAAAAATAAGGAAAAAATTTGGGGGGGAAATTGAAAAACATGGGGGACCTTCTTCAATGAAGGTACTTGATTCATCTTCTGTACTCAGTAGTTGAAGTCTTCGAACGTTTCACCTCTCATCCAAAAGGCTTCGTCAGCGACAAAAGTCCCACTCTGGCCGCAGCTTTTGTCGAGTACAGAAGATGAATCCAGTACCTTCATTGAAGATGGACAACTCCTGTACGACTGAGAACTTACACAGAAAACATGGGGGAATTATTGGGTGGGAAAAGTGGAAAGTTGGGGAAAAAAATAGGAAACAAATGGGCAGGAAATTTGGAAAATAATGGGAAAAACTGGGGTTGAAAAGTGTTCCTGCCCATTTGTAGTGTGTTCAGGACATTTATCTTAATGAGCAAAGTGATGTAGATGTTTGCAGCACATTTCAAATATTGCTTCATGATTGCTCTCGAGTAATTCTCTCCCCCCCACAATAGTGTCAGCATCGCTCAGCCCTAAGTTTGTCACGTATGACATCGACGATGTTATGACAGTGTGAACATTGGGAGTAATTCTGTTTTGTGGTGGTTTCGGTGGCAGTGCTGAAGTCTCTCTCTGGTCCCGCCGACATGGACTCTTTAGTGGAGACGATGATGCCACTGTTAATGTCGCGTTTGGCCAAAGAAATGGGCACCTCGTCCTCGGCGGCGCCCTCTACAGCCGCGAAGAAGAAGGTGGTGAAGAAGACGGTCTCCGCGGCGTCCAAACCCACAGTGAGTCAACGTTCTGCTTTAAGGATGAAACTGAAACCACAGCCCTTTGACACTGACCTACATCGAAGTCCATGTTCTAGTCTGTATTTGTTTTTGTGTTTCCAGGCGGTGAAACCTTCGACGATGGTGAGACTGGGCGCCATCATCCCGCCTCTGTCTCACGACGACGTGGTGGCGTTCGCAGAGCAATTCGGGAAAACCAAATCGGTTTTGCTGTTTCGCCAAAAACACCAGGTTTGTCCAGTGCAGTTTTAAATCTATAAAGTCGGTTTGGGGCAGAAGAATCTTGGACTAAATGTATATTAAAAAAAAAACATTCCTCAGTCGTCGTTCCACCTGCGATTTTAATCATTCGTCCTCCATCTTGCCGTCTTTTCCTAGGCTGTGGTGTGTTTTGAAAAGGAGGAAGACGCCAAGAAACTGAGAACTGCGAAAGACCTGAAGATCAAAGATCATCCGGTCACGATCGTCAAGTATAAGGCAAGAAACGGCAACTTTACGTTTAAAACAAACATTTCTCTTTTGCCAAAGCTTCTTATTACATTTACGAAGCGACATTGACATAAATATTTAAACTTTTCAGGAGGCAGTTTCTACAACTCAAAGAAAATCTCCCATATCTGCGGCGAGACGACCCTTGAAGTCGGCCATTAAGTAAGATCGCCATTTATTTAAAGTTTTCTACAACAACAAAGTGTAAGATGGTGATAAAGTCGTGTTTATCATCAGTGGCCGATGTCATGTACATAAGGCGTGTAGCCATTGGCTAATTTGCAGCACCCGTCCCGGGTTAGGCTTTTCAAAGGGTTTATAACAGAAAGATGAAAAATTTGTAAAAAGCATCAAACAATCTAAAGAAAGAAGAGAAGACGTATCTGACCACCTTATTCTGATATCATAAATACTGTCTAATGCTGAACATTCAGGCTATTTTCTTTCAAACCCAACGTATTATTTTTTATTTTGTACTTGTATAATGTACTTGTGGCACAGGGCATTGATATCAGCCTGGATAATCAGTCCCAGATTAGACCTAGTGGTGTCTTCCATGTTTTGTCCTGGTTTGGAAAAGTATTCCAGGTTTTGTCCTTGTCTGAAACTGTCTTAACTTCCAGTGTAGTCATGAACCTGGCACTTTATAAAATCATTGTTTGAAGGACTAGTTGCAATCCAGATCTTCAAAGCCTGATTCATTTAATAGATGTTTTGGTCTGTATAACCAAGCTATTGGTGCTTACAGAGACTCACTCTCAGTTGGTACTTTTTTGACAGGACAAAGAATTTTATAGAACTGTATTGGTTAATAAGGAGCCATGTGCAAACTCCTGTGGCTCCCAAGATGATGATATTTTTAACTGAGTTAGAAACCTCTACTTATATCATGGACAATTCTACTATTTGAATATAATTTTGGGAGGCTCAGCCTGCATCTAAACGTTTTGTGCTTAGATGCAGGCTTTACATTTACCTTCAGTAAATGTAAAACGACACTTATTGCATTTCATTACAGAACGACCGCAACTACAAGCAAAGCCAGTGCGTCCAAAACTGCTCCAGTGAAGGCCAGTACCGGCAAAACACCGGCCACCAGAACCACGCAATCAAAAACTACTTCGGTCAAATCTGGCGGCACCAGGAATGTCCCGACTGCCTCTACTTCACCAACTACTGCTGCTGCTGCTGCTATTTCTACCATTGCTACGATTATCACTCCTGCGACGGCTGGAGTGGTCGTAACTAGAGCGAGGAAAGCCACGGCAGGTCAGATCCGATCCGTCCAATACTCGAGCCTGAAGGAAGTCGTGATCCAAGACAATCCGATACCAAGTTTGTCGAAGAAAGTCACGAGTGCACCCGAAGAAGCCGACAAGGAAGCGATCAAAATCATAGACGTCGATAAGGAAGCGATCAAAATCACAGACTTCGACATGGAACTGATAGAAATCAGCAGCGGAACGGACTGCGAAGACGAGGGCGAGCAGAAGGTGTTGAAAAATTTGGCTGCGGAAACGCCAAGCAACAAAATGGATGCCGATAAAGTAGTCACTGAAGACAAAACTCCAGAAGAAGTGGTTGGAAGTACGAACAATACCGCAGGAAAAGATAATATGAAAAAATCTGAAGAAGTTGGAGAGAAGATTTCGAGCCAAGAAACGGTTGAAAGCGCCAAAAAAGATGATTCGAACGTGACGAAAGAAAAGCTTCCAGACGATCCCAAGTCGGCGCAGGAAATGTCCACTGAAAAAGACAAGATTTCCCCAACAAACGACGATGCTCAGGCTGAACCAACACAGCAGAAAACAGAACAAGTTGTGGAACATAAAAGTGAACATTTACCACTAAAAGAGTCTTCCCCGTTGACCGACGTCGCTACGGAACAAAGCGATTCAGGAGAAAAGACAGTCGTGGAAGGGTCTGAGAAGTTGGAGGTGGAGTTGAGCGCGCAGCAGCCGGAGGAAGAGTGCGCAGTAGCTAAAAAAGAAGAGAATTCAACGGAGAAACTAGCAGAGTTTGCCGAAGGGACGTCCACAGCGACACAAGGAGAGACGGTTGTAGAGGAGCGGGAGGAAAAGATGGAAGTTTCAACCACGGAAGCTGAAAGAGTCCAAGAAACGTCAAAGGCAGAAGGTAAGATTTTCCTTAGTCTGTGTAAATATGTAGATTTGCTCTGGAAAAATCCCACAAACCGAAGCAGATTGTAACTGTATATGTATTGTCTGAGATGCAGTGACCACAAAGCCAACGGAAGCAAAGCCAGAAGAGAAGAAGTCAGAGGAGACGAAGCCCGAAGCGACGAGGCAAGAAGCGACGAGGCAAGAAGCGACGAAGCAAGAAGCGACGAAGCCCGAAGCGACGAAGCCCGAAGCGACGAGGCAAGAAGCGACGAAGCCCGATGCGACGAGGCAAGAAGCGATGAGGCAAGAAGCGACGAAGCCTGAAGCGACGAAGCAAGAATCGACGAAGCCCGAAGCGACGAAGCAAGAATCGACGAAGCCCGAAGCGACGAAGCCCGAAGCGCCGAAGCAAGAATCGACGAAGCAAGAATCGACGAAGCAAGAATCGACGAAGCCCGAAGCGACGCCAAACACAACCCAGAAAATCCCTGTTCCGCAGAGTCCGAGTGCAGAGGCAGCGGGGCCGTCTCTGACCATGGGAGAGACTCTGGACAGACGACTCTCCTTCAACAACCTCAGTGAGAAAAACCCCTTTCATGAGTCGCTCGTTCAACTAATCATTTTCTGAAAATTGTTGTCTTTCTTCGCAGAAAAAAATTGTCTTCCTCTGTCCCACATCTTCGGACCGAAAGTAAGTCTTGGCATCAAACAGATCCTTCACTTCTGTAAATAGATGGAGGGTTATTGATTCTGGGGAACAGGAGGAGGAGACATCTTAAGAGGATAAATTTGTTCTGAAAACATTCTTACCATTAAGGCTGGGTATTGCCAACAACTTAATGAGTTCACGGTAACACATTATTTTACACTGCCTTTGATATTGTACCAAATATAGCACAATGTAAGTGTGTAATAACTTGTACCTGTCTGGTTCCGGACCCACGCACAAACCCGTCCGAACCCGAAACTTGGATCCAAACTTTGGACCCGACTGTGACTCCCCTCTGTCCTGCAGCTGCGCCTGCGCTGTCTCTTTCTCCCTCCCTCTTTAACTAACCCAGCTGAACAGAACGAGAAACTGCAGCCTCTGAGCTCCTTAACAAAACTTTTAGAATGATTGAATAATGGCTCGCTATAAACAATCCGACTAACACCTGAACACTATTTCGTTGTACACAATGACAATAAAGCACTTATTTACTATGTGTTTGCATGTCTGTCGGTTAAATAAACAAATAAAACGTTGAATGGCTTGATCCCTACATCTGCAGTTTGAGTTCTTTGCTGACTTTCTCCCAAACTCCGGCCTCTTTGAAGAAACTGATTTGAATCCATCTTTTCCAGTTCCTCCTGACTGGGAGAAACCGGGTTATTTTATCCGACCTCCCGAAGTACGATCCTCAGGACCCCTACACCGAGGAGGAGCTGGTGAAGAAGCTCACGCCATTTGGTTTTAAACACGAACCGAGTAACATCTACATCGTCCCTCAGTGCAAGATGGTAACGGCCTCGGCGAAGACCGGTTCCTGTGGCTCTTCTGCTCACGATCGACACTTACCTCTCGTTCTGTCCAGGCTTTTATCACGATGCCCGACGGTCGAGCGATTCTGGAGCTGGTGAAAGCGTTTGTGAGACGGCCGAATGCCAACGCGATGTTCCGGGGCCATCGCCTTATTCCCCACGTCTTCAACGGAGGAATGGTCGGCCAGGCGCCGGTAACGTTTCAGAAACCGATTTGGTGTGACCGTTTTTTCCATGCAAGGGCTGGGCGATCGAACCATTGGTCTTATTTAATGTTTACTTCGGAGCGTTTATAGAAAGGTCCTGGAGTCGAACGTATTACTGTAATGTTCGGACTATTGTGCGCACCTGAATATAAGCTGCTCCAACTAAATTCAAAAAGAATGATATTACATATATAAGCCGCAGGTGTCAACACTAGGGCCGATTTAAAAAGGCAGATATCTCCAGAACCTAACTGGAGATATCGCAAGAAGTAGCTTCTTGTAGTCCGGAAATGACGGTGTAATAATCTTTCAAATGTAGTGGAGTGAACGTAGTCTAGTCGATGATGATTTAACGTTGTTCCAAGTCCATTTTTAGGCTCCATATGCTTGACATGTCCACTTTAAGTAAATGTATTTGTTTTGCTTTTCAGGCTCGGTTTTACTGCTATGTGTCGCGGACGTGCAAAAAGGTAAGTGAGCTCTTTTAAAACCTGTGGCTCTAACAAAAATAGAGCCACTAAATGTGCATGACTCTTGGTACAAAGACCCCACTCCTAATCTGTGACATATTTGACTGTTATCGGCAGCACTTAGAAAGCGACCCAGAGAAACTGGTCTTCATCACAGGTGTTTCTGACAGCGACGCCGTGGAACTCCGGAAAAAGCTGGAGAAGATCGGATCGGTCAAGAACTACCTGCCGCTGCTCAACAAGGTAACGACAACCGCAATGAAAAACCTACATCTACTCCTTGTTCTAAGAAAATCCAACCCCGGCTTTGTGTCAAATGAAATATTTATGCTTATTAGTGCAAAAGTGTTATGTGGCCATTATTAAAATGTATTTGGCTGCAGGCGTTTGTGGAGTTTGACTCAATCCTCGACGCCGACAGACTCGGAGTTTACCACAGTCTCTTGAACAAAACTCCTTCGTACGAAGTCATCCGGCTGCAGATCCCGACGAGTCAAAGCAAAACTCTGCGTAAGTCGACATTTAGTCTACTTCAGTACAGATGTTTGTTGATATTTGTTTGTTTGAGCAGTTAACCTGCTCAAAGGGAGTGGGCCGAAGCCAAAGGCTTATAAGCGCCCACCCCAAAAATAAAAACAATAGCATTTATATTTAACTTTTGCAGTGTAGCAAATCATAAACAAAGGAACATAGGGCAAAGTAACAACAAATAATGAAGAACAATAATTAAAAAAAAACCGCAAAATAAAGAAACAACAACAAAAGAATGTACTACAACTCCCAAGAAATATAAACTTTTTAAAAATGTACCAGGTTATTGCAAAGTTTGATGTTTTGATCTAGATTATTCCATATTTCAACACTTTGAAATAATTTTCTCATTGTGCACATGCAGATACAGTATAATACCAAAGTCAACATTCTAATTGTACACAGCTCGTAAAAGTCAATGGGCGACTGAGAGCCCTGGGTCACTAATAATTATGATCATTTTAAAGTCGCAGTCTTAAATGCTTTCATTTGGTAAAATTCAGATTGGGTGCCATAGCGCCTCCCATAGGATTGAGCACATTTTTATATGGAGAAAACGTAAAATGTATGTAAAAAAAAAAGCTTCAGTTTGCACTTGTACAATGATACAGATTCATACTAATTTTTCTCTGAATAAGGTCAATTAAAACTTGATGGTTCTTCCTGGTCTTTATTTTTCTGTGTGCAGCTCCGTCTCAGGCGATCAGAGCCATGCCCGAGGGTTCAGAGAGGGCTCCGGGAGTGGTTGTCCCAGTGTCGAGCTTCGGGATCCCCTTCGGAAGCTTCGGTCCATTCTGGGTCACCATGATGAACAAACCTTACTTCTACCCCACCAGGGCCCCCTGGTTCATCATCCCAGGTAAACACTCTGTCGCTAATGCGGTCACAAGGCTCAGCATTTGTGATTTGGTAAATGTAAAGTATGTTTTGGTTTGTAGATTTCCAGACGCTTGCCTTGCCAATGAGGAACACCCCCAATCAGGTAAAATCTCTTCTAAAAGCAATGCATTTATTACTTTGAGTTGAATTCAAAAGTGGATTAATTTGGCTTCAGAATCTGCCCTTTTGTTGTCTGTTCGACAATGATCTTTTTGTAAGTAAATATAGATGTTTGCAGCACATTGTCGTCGAGAAGTCCCCAAAATATTGAGAAATAGATTTTGTCGATAAAGCTCAAATGAAATGTGTGGTTTTTCCTTTTCTTTAGCGCTTCCACTCGTTACATAAAAGAACCATCATGCTGACGCATTTGCCTCTGGACAACTACACTCACGAGGACGTGGCCGGGCTGGTTTGGAACTTTCTCGTGGGCAGAAACCTCCACTGTCTGTACTACGACGTCATCGTGCTGCCCCTGCAGAGACGAGTGAGTCTGAGAAACACGGCTTTTTACTCTCACAGGAGTTTCTTACAAGTGTCACCGTCTCTGCTTGTGTTCCAGGCGTTTATAAACTTCTACACGGGGAAATGTGCACAATTCTCTGAGAGGTTCTTCAAATTCGGAATGAAGCTGAAAGGGATCCAGCTCCATCCGCACTACATCGACAGCAGCCTGTTCCCACTGTCGTCAGAGGCAAGTTTTGTTTGTGGAGAGTTTTTTTGTTTGTTTAGAAGAAGCAAATTTAAGAAGTATATTTGTAGGTCATTAAAACGTATTTATAGCAATGATCCTCAGAAGTCCGTCTGATGGGCTCCGGTCCAGACTGATCATTATTAACATTGATTCTTTTGTGCTTCTCGCCTCACAGGAGCAAATGTACGCCACTTTTATGACGTTGAGCAACAATGTAAGTTCCCTTTCACATCTTAAAATATGCACTTTAGAGATAAAAGATTTGTGATAAATCAAAATGTAGTAGTTGTCCCTTTATTTGAGGGGTTGGTGGTTTGCGTCTACGAGTGGTTTCGCTAGAGAGAATTTCTCTCCATTTTGACAGAGTTGTAAAAAAATCCGTCATGAGCTATTTTTATCCGTTATGAATTAATCTCATTATGAGCATTTTACATTTATATACCCTAATATACAGTATGGTCTGCATATTTGTGTTTGGAAAACATTAAGATTGCAGGATAAATGGATCTAAACAAAACATGTTTTAAAAAACGTGTGCATAAAAGTGTCAAAGGAGGACGACTTATTCAGCGCGCCATCTGCTCAATATCAAGGCTCATATTACACTATTACAAATGCAAATTGGAGCTTATTAGCATTTTCTCAATTTTGACGTAATGTTTAAGAAACCATGGGTGAACAGGATGCTGCACTACTCCACGCACCACACCTCTTCTCTCTCCTCTTGGTCCTTCGTGTGTTTATCCAAATCCATGCACTCTCTGCTCCGATGTAAGACCCATCGCGGCACCAAAAAGCTGTTTATTTGCCATGCGAAAAGAAAAGCGAAACCAGAGAGAGCCCTGCGTGGTAGAGATACAGCTGTGTTGTGTCTTTATTTTAAATACGGCTTGATTTTCAATCTGTCAAAATGACGGACAGCCTTTCAAAATTTCCATCAAAGCTAAAAATATTCCATAAATGACGGAGAATTTTCGGTTAATGTAACCTTTGACATCTACAAACGTTCTGCTCACGAGGCCCGTAAAGCTCTTCTATGTAATGATCTTGTTCCTCCTGTTGTTGCTACGTTTTCAGCGAGCCCCGGAGAAGCTCCAGCTGGCTCAGCGGTTAATCAGCGTCTTCGTGACAGAAGTTTCTCTCGATGTTTTCCGACTCGTCATTGAAGTCGTAACGTCCGCCGCCCCCATCCTCAGCTTCCTGCCTCTGGCCAACAGGGTACGGTTCTCTCAGCTCACCAGCGTTCGTCTCGCCCTCAAAGCTGACCATTATATTGATCACATGAAGTCATTTTCTTCCTCAGATTTGCGTGGAGATGTCTGTTGTCAGTGACGTGGGAAAGGTGAAGGAGAAATTTTCCACCTACAAACCCGATGTCGACTGGAAGAAAAAGCTCTGGTTTGTGCTTTTTACATCGCTTTCCATTTGATTATTTATTTTTCATCCTTAAGAAAAGCAAACCTCCAGCTATGGGCTTGTTAAATACATGGGAACATATTAAGTTGAAATGTTTGTCTGTTTCTGTTTCACTTTAGGAGTAAAATCCTACATTTAGAGACGTAAGTATTCATTGATATAATTTATGTAATGCTCATCTTATGTATTTCGACAACTATTTGCAAATGTATTGTATACAAATATTGTTTTCAATTTATTTTAGTGCGTCTGAGTTAAAACAGCGTATTAAAGATTCTGGGAACACGGTGGTTCGACTCGATCAACCTCCTGTCCCGACATTACCCGAAAAGTGTGCCAAAGTGAAAGCTGAAAACGGCAAAAAAGAACAGAATACAGCTACGACGGATAAAGAAACGGCCATTGACGAGAAAGAGGAGAACCCTCAGTCTGAAGGCCCTACAGCGACGGAGGAGAACACGGATCAGGCCACAGAGAAATCAGAAACTAAAGACAATGACCAAAAAGAGGTAAGAATGTGCTCGACACGTGCATTTCTTTGATGCAAACGTTCCACATTCCACTTATTTTGCAGCAATTGGAATGTGTTTTATTTTTCAGAAACCAGACTCACCCGCCTCCTCGGCTCCTCCTAAAGGGCAGGACCTGAAAATCCAGACGTCAGCTGTTCGTGAGCCCAAACAGAACAAACTGCAGGAGGACAAAAAGGTCAGACAATGCGCAGATATTATCATTTGGCTCATGTGCTAGATTGTTATAAATAAATATCCTTTTCTCTACAGAGTCAGGCTTCAGAAGACTCCGCCGCCCACCGTGTCTCTTCAAGGGACTTCCCGTTCGAAGACTTGTCCGATTTCGTGACGGTCGACGAGATTTCGGACGAAGGGGAAGAACGGAGCTCGAGTCGCCACCACCATCAGTCCTCCTCTTCCTCTTCGCGAAGGTCCTCAGATTCGTGGCGGGATCGGGAAAAACCCAGCTCATCCTCTGATCGTCACCACACGTCGTCTTCGCAGTCTTCGAGAGATTCGGCAAAACATTCTTCGTCGACGGCTTCTAGTTCTAGGTCGAGTAAAGATGGTTTCAAGAGCCCCTCCAGCTCCACTTCGTCTTCTCCCAGAAAACCCAGTGACTCGTACAAATCTCCGAAATATCATTCTGCCTCGTCTTCCGGTAGTAGCCACCCCTCCTCTTCTTGCGATAAGCATTCGGAAAATCTGGACCGCCATAGCAAGGATAAAGCGAAAGAGAGCGAAGTGGAAAAGTCCGGCCTCAAGGGGTCGGACAAAGGTTCTTCTAGATCGCAAGAGAAGGAAGGGAAGTTGAGACAAAGCTCAAACGTTCAGCATTTAAAAGATGCTTGTGAAAAACCTGCTGTAGCTGGTGGTGATGGATATGAGGTTATTGATGAAACTGAAAGCATACAGGTTTTAGATTCAGTTGACGACTCGACAAAAACGGTAGAAGATGGAGTTGACTTGGAGGAATCTTTTCATGTGTTGGACAGTGTCACCGAAGAACAAGCCAACGAAGAACCAACTGATGAAAAGGTGCCTGAAGAGGCTCCCGACCAGGAAATGAACTCTCCCCATTCCAAAAGTGCGACAGAAAAGGTTGAGAATGTGAAACCTTTAACAAGAAGCAAACGGAAAAGAGAGGAAGATGTTGCTGAAACACAAGTTTGCTCCAAAACCGCCAAAACAGACGACCAAGAAGGCGATGAACATAAAACCTTTGAGATCCTGGATTCGATTGAAGAACAAACTGCTACTGAAGATGTTTCTCGTAAAGAGGAATTGGTAGAAAAAGATGATTTCAAGGAAGATCGGCCAAAATCAGATACTGAGCCCAAGAAGAGTGAAGCTTCCAGCACCAGGTCAACAAGGAGTGGAAGAACTACCAAAAAATCGGAACCAAGGGCCAAACAAGAGTTGCCAGTTTTCAAAATACAGGAGGAAATTGTTGAATTTAAAGTTGTGGATTCGGTCGAAGAGGAACCTACAAAAGAAGAAACCACTACGAGAAGGCGTAGTACTAGAGGGAAGAGGGAGGAGAAATTTGAAGTATTGGATTCAATTATAGATACTTCGTCAACGCAAGACGTATCTGAACGATCGACGAGAGAAAGGAGGTCTCGATCGGTCAAAATGGACTCCTCGACAGATGAAAAGTTGCATGACTCAAAGCATAAGCCGAGAAATTCTCAAGAAAAAGCAGATGGTAAGGCTTGTACAGATTTGAAACAAAGTGCCTCTGATTTTGAGCAAGGGGCCTTTGAGATTTTGGACTCCGTCGAGGAAGAGGCAACAGTTTCAGAAAAGTCTTCAAAGGGGAAAACGTCCAAAAGTGATTCCCTAAAAAGTGACTCTTCCTTAGATGAAAAGTCATGCAAAGATGACTCGAGGCATAGGACAAGAAAATCCAGAGAAAGAAGTGAAGACAAAGGGTTGGTAGAAGCGAATGAAGAAAATCCAACCAATTTGGAATCAGGTACATTTGAGATTTTGGACTCTGTTGAAGAAGAAACTACAACAACTTCAGAAAACTCGAGAAGTGGGAAAACATCTAAAAGTGATTCATCGAAAAAAGAAAGTACACCATCACGAAGTAGGGAAACTCCAGTAAGAGAATCACAAGAAGCTACGGCAGGAGATGAAGACGTGTATAAAGTGATAGATTCTGTTGAAGAAGTACAAACTCGGTCTTCGAGACAAACAAGATCCTCCCAGAGAGATCGCTCCTCTGACTCGCCGCTTACGGGAACTACGCCAACAAGACGTGGAAGGACTCCCGCCAGAGAAACAAAACAAGAAAGACATGGAAAGCCGTCTCCGAAAGATTTGCCTAAAGTTGACGTACAAGAAGCGATTGAAGAGGAGTTTGAGATACTAGACGCTGTGGAAGAGAAACCAACTCCGAAAGCTAGCAGGGGTAGACCGAGAAAACAACCCCAAAAGACGGCTGCAAAATTGGACATAAAAGTCAAAATTACAGCCAAGGAAGAAGGCAACATCCTGGAATCTGAACACGAGAAGCAAGCCGCTTCGATGGTGATTTCTGAAGATAGTTTACCCAAAAATGCTGAGGAAGAAGAGGAAGAACCACTCTATGAAATCTTGGATTCGTTGGAGGAAGATCAAATCCAAGATGAACAAATGTCCAGTACAGGAGAAGCCGCTGAAACTCTTTTGGTAAAAAGTGATCAAGAGGATAGACAAACTTTTGAAACCAAGGAGAAACCCGTGGATGATACTACCATAAATATTTCTGAAATTGAAAAATATTTAGCTGAGGTTAGATCTGGTCAAGGAGAAAAGAAATCTGTTGAATTGCCAAAAGACGATTCTGAAAATGCCATTGTTGAGCAAAAATCTTCCGAAAGCTTGGATGAAACTGTGATGGAAGTTCTGGAGCAATCTGGAAATTTGAACGACCACGTATCTAAGGAAGCAGCGGGTACCCGTGAGGCGGCTATTTTGGAAGTTGAGAAGACGGAAAGACGGACCACTCGAGCAACCAGATCGACGAGAAGCGGGAAAGTGAGTCTTGGTGAAGAAGTTTCTCCAAAACAACAGACGAGTAGACGGATTGAAGCCAAGCAAGAGTGTAAATCTGAATCGCCAATGGAGAAAGACGAGAAGGAATCATCCCAAGCTCGTAAAATTGCAGAATCAAAATTGGAAAAGTCTGAAATTCTGAAATTGGATGAGGTTAGCGATGACGAATTTCAAATTTTGGACTCTGTTGAAGATGAGGTGGAGATTAAGGAGCAAGAACAAACTCCACCAGTTGCTGCCAAGAGGAAGGGAAGGCCTCGCAAACACCCCAGGAAGAAATCAGGCAACAAGAAGGCTGATATCCCGTCCGCCGAAGAAGGCCAGGAGTCAAAGATTGAACAAGACATAATGAATGATGCTTTGGAAAAAGAAGATATGGCGAAATCTGAAATTGTTTTGGAAGAAATGGCCCAAACTGAGGATGACGAGGAACCAATTTATGAAGTCTTGGACGCGGTAGAAGAAGACCATGTTCTGGGGGAGGAGTGTGAAGATGTTGTCGCAGAAACAACGAAAAACTTGGAAGATTTGGCCCCGAAAGATGATCAACCAAGTGGAAAAGACAACATTGTATCCTCTTCTTTGCGGATTTCGGAAGCAATCGGGAAAGGAGATGTGGAAAACACTGAAGATGCAACGACAGAATTCCAAGAGCAAAATTTGGAAGCCCCAGAGGTGATTGAGAAATCGGAGGAAGATACTACTGAACAAGAAACTACTGAAGTTCAAGTACCGGTTGAAGGTCAGACGGTGACAGAAGACATTGTGGAGGGTGTAGAAGTTGTAGAAAAATATGAAGCCCAAGTAACAGACTCGGCAGACAATCAAGCTACAAATACGGTCATGGAATCGGACAACCCAAGAAACACTGAGGAATTGAGTGAAGAGACATCTCCAGATAGACAAATAGACAAAGTGTGTGAATTGGGGGCCAAACAAGAACCAGAAACTAATTTGGTTGATTCTTGTACTGGCGCCGGGGATGGAAATGGTCAAAATGAACCAGAGTTAGCCGTTGATAGTGGCAGTGTCCAGGTTTTAGAAACGGCTGAGAAAAACAAAAGTGTAAAAGTAGATATGAATTTAGACACGGTCAGCGACGGAGAGGATTTTCCCGACTTCTTCGACCACGACAGTCTGGTCGTTCTGGATGAATTTATCGACGACGAAGAGGAGGAAGGGGAGGGGTTACGAGTGAAAGGCGAGGAGCTTTGTGGAGAGGAAGAGGAGGACACGAGGGCAGAAGAGGAGGGGCTATGCAGAGAAGATGAACTGAAGGCAGAAGAGGCAGAGCGAGTACCTGCAAAGGAGCCAAGGAAAGAAGTGGAGGAGCACATTTCCGAAGGGGAGGAGCTGAAGAAGGAAGTCCAGGAGCCGCACCCTCTCGTACAGAAGGACCAATTGGAGCCGGTCAAACCAGAAGTGAGTATTTCAACACTTCTATTACAACAAACCTTCATTTATTCACTCCAATTCACTATTTTTGATTGCACATTTTCTAAACAATGGGTTCCCAAAGTTTTTCCACATTATGGATGTATATGAACAATGCATATTACTTTTTATTGCACTTATTTTAGGGGAAGGTTTAGCAGTACCGAGTTCTTCAATCAAACCAGAAGAATTCCATTGTGAATGTGTGAAAAGAAAGTCGGGTTTATGGGACTAAAGTTTGTCTTAAACAGAATTTGGTCATTCAGATCTGTGGAATATATATCATTAATCACTGGTGTGGTGAAGAGTGTCGGCTGGTTATGAGATCTGACCAAACAAGTCTTTCCTATCGAGAAAACTACAGTTAATCTCTTGTTTTTGTCCAGGTCCCCGTTTAAAGGCCTAAGTCGCTAAACCTGTAATTCTCCTGTGTTCTAGAGTTTGGAAATTCCAGATGAAGCTGCGACTGTGGAAGAGACGCAAGAAGAATCCAAATCTGTCAAACGAAAACACGAAGCGGAGGCTGGTAAGTTGGATTCAGTGGGAGACGGATGTTGAACGCGATGATGGCGTTTGTTCTAAGGCGTGTCTCGTTTCAGAAGAGGTTCCACACTTCGTGACGGTCGATGAAGTGGAGGAAGAGGAACCTCCGAAATCTCGAGGTCGGGGCCGAAAGAGGGGCAGGAAATCACCCGGTAAGTTTGTGTTAATTTATGCACATAGAGAAATCTCACTTTTCCTGTTGTTAAATCATTTTCCTTTTCCCTGAATCTTCAGTGAGAAAGTCGACTCGTGGCAGAAAGGAACTGGACGCCCGAGCGCCGGAGGAGGGTCAGACGGAGCCGGCGGAGGAGGGCGAGCCCAGCGCTGATTCTGGGGAGAGGAGAGAGGACAGTGGACCCTCTGTGGAGCTCCCTCCAGAGGCCGGGACACGGGTGGAGCTGTGTGTGGAGCTGGGGGAGGAGACGGGCCTCAGAGGTACAGCTCAGACAGAGAAGCACCTGTAGGTCATTGTTTGCTGGCCTGTTTCCGTGGGGAGTTAAAAAGCACTAAAAGTCTTCAAACTAAATTCCTTTTTTAAATCCTGAGTTGTTTGTGTTGTTGCAGTGGGCAGTAAACGGAGGACGGGTCTCGAGGGTCCGGGATCGAAGCGTTCTCGGTCTCAGTCGCCGTCTGTCCCGTCGGACACGAAGCTGCCTCCGTTCAGACCCAACAACCCCCTCGGTAACGGCCACACTCTTTCCACTTGTCATTATTTACCCACGACTCCAGTCGGGCAGCGGGACAGTGACTGTCCCGTGTGTGTTGTAGGTCAGCAGTTTGTCGTACCTATGTCCGGGTTCTTCTGCGACCTCTGCGGCGTGTTTTACCTGAAGGAGTCGACGGCGCGAGAGCAGCACTGCAGCAGCCGGCGCCATTACGACAACGTCAAGGTACGAGCCTCGAACCAGAGCGAAGATACACCACGCCCACTCTGAAGTAGTGCTGGGCGATATGACGATACATATCGTGGGGACGATAGAAAAGTGTCTATCGTGGCATTTCTCTTCTATCGTTTATATCGTTTCTAACCTAATTTCATCAATTATTAAAGCAAATATTACATTAAATAGGCCACAAAGAATGTATTAGTGTTTTCTTGTCACTATGCATCCTCTAAGTTTATATTAAGTGATTATAAACAAGAATAAAAAAGAACTTTTTCGCAAAGAAACTCCGTCTTGTTGTTTTACGACACCTGCTTTACGATATTGCTGTCCGCCGCCCGCCACACCTGCTGTAGCAACGGCGACATCTAATGGACGTACACCCCTACTACTACACTCAGCATTCTTATTTCTGAGTTAAATGTCACTTCATAACAGAGGTTACATTAACCGAAAATTCTCCGTCATTTGCGTAATATGTTTAGCTTTGACGCTGATCCGTGTCTGAGCGCGTGGGGCTCTCAGCTACTTCCCTAAACACCGCGTGGTTTCGCTCTGCTTCACGTACGGCACATAAACAGCTTTTTAGTGATGGATCTCACAACGGAGCTGACTGATAGGCAAGGCAACTTTATTTATACCACGCATTTCGTACACAAGGCCACTCAATGCGCATTGATAGTGCTGGATCTGGATTAAACACACGAGAGAGAAGAGAGAGGAGAGGCTGGTGCAGGAGGTAAGAGACGGACCAGCGCGTAGAGCAGCTAAAGACGTACAATGCAAACGGCTCGCCCACTGTTTCTTAAACATTACGTTAAAATTGAGATATAAGCTCCAATTTACATTTGTATTGGTGTAATATGAGCCTTGATATTGAGGAGCAGATGATGCTCTGAATAAGTCGTTCTCTACGCACGAGTTTACACATTTCTGTTGTTAAATTGGTGTCAGGACCATAGACTGTATAAAGGACTCAGATGTTCAGATCATGTTTAGCCCATTTTTCCTGCTGTCTCACATTTTTCCTGACATAAACAATACAGGCTATATAAATTATCCATAGCGAAACCACTGCTTCAAAATAAAGTAAAAAAAAAAGTAAGTAAGATGAAAATTACTTACTTACTTTTTTTTAAACTTTTGAAAGAATAACTGAAAACGGACTATATTATGGTATATCGTGATATATATCGTTATCGTGATATAAAATAATCCATATCGTGATATAGGTTTTTTCCATATCGCCCAGCACTACTCTGAAGATACACCACGCCCACTCTGAAAATACACCACGCCCACTCTGAAGATACACCACGCCCACTCTGAAGATACACCACGCCCACTCTGAAGATACACCACGCCCACTCTGAAGATACACCACGCCCACTCTGAAGATACACCACGCCCACTCTGAAGATACACCACGCCCACTCTGAAGATACACCACGCCCACTCTGAAGATACACCACGCCCACTCTTCAGGACGTTTGAGGGCGCTTTGTTGAGTAGTTACGGAGTCTTCCAGGCAATAACTGGTCTTTCCCCGCATTTATTCACAAATACTGACATGTTCGGTATCCACGTGTAGCACGAAAGGCTGTGATCCAAATATGGTAATTTACTTTGTGGGAGACAGTTTTCAGAAAATTTGAAACAAGTTTTTTAAATTCTGAAACATTTAGAAAAAGTTTTGGAAAATTTTCTCCAGCCCAGTTTTACCCAAATCTAAAAGCTTCTCGACTGGAGCTTACAGACTATAGGCCGGTGTAAGACCTACAAAACTTTATTTGTCACTTTGCCGCAGCTCTTTCGTGGCTTTCTTGTTGCATTTTCATCATTCTTTAAAGGCGTTTTGTCGCTTTTTGCGTGTGTGTGTGTTATTGTTGCTTTTCCGGCACATTTTAACCCCTTCCTTCACCGAGCGCATTTTCTCCAGTTTGTCCATTACCCAAATCTAAAAGCAGCATTAACACAATCATAAAAAAGGCTAATGGCTAAAGAGTGATGAAAAAGCAACAAAAACGAGATGAAAAAGCTATGATCAGTTTTGTAGGTCTTAGCTTTCAAATGAGACGTTACACTGGCCAATAGGCTGTAAGCTCCAGTCGAGAAGCTTTTAGATTTGGGTAAAGCTGAACTGGAGAATACATTTTTCTGGTATTTTCTTTAGAAATATTAGGATTTTTCACATTATTTAATCCATTCATTGAAATTGCGATTGAACCTCTGTCCAAAGTGCAAAGTTTGAAGGTTTATTTGTCTCGTGTTTTCCAGAAGTACTTGGAGAGACGGTCCCGAGGCGCGAGTCACCTTTG
The DNA here is from genome assembly GCA_021464625.1 of Proterorhinus semilunaris. Lineage (NCBI taxonomy): Eukaryota > Metazoa > Chordata > Actinopteri > Gobiiformes > Gobiidae > Proterorhinus > Proterorhinus semilunaris. The sequence goes on along the minus strand of CM038364.1, from coordinate 21,780,375 downwards.
AAGACGACCTCTCCCTGAAACTAAACCCAGTATTTCTTCATCTTTTACTACAGACCTCACCGCCTTTAGTATCTGTGCCTTTGCTCGAGTCACAAGTTCTTCTTCTTTATTCTCGACTTTACGAGTCTCTAATTCAACAAACTCGATCCCAAAAGACATGAAAACAAAAGTCCTTTTAAGCGCATCGATTATCTTTGTTTTTCCCTCTGGCTCATGTTTAGATGGAAAAGGGTCCAAGAAGGCGCACACTGATATGTACATTGTTTTGATTTTATAACATGTTTGTTGTGTATAAAAGAATAAAGTCTAATTTTTGTAATCGGTCTCGTGCTTGTTTTGGTCCGAGTGGGAAAAGAGATTATTTTTGATCAAGGAGGTTAAAGTCGCAGGAGCTTTAAACAGAATGATCAGCACATGAATAAAACACATCAGAACACTTTACAACAACACTAGGAAGACCAAAGTGCTTCACAGAAATATTCAGTATATATTCCTTTTCTAGGTATTAAAAGCCAGTTTGATATACATATGTAAAGGTTTCAACACTCCATAGGTTTCCAAGTCCATACTTGCATAAAAAAAAACTGAATCCAGAAGTGATTTATTTTTATTGCATCACAATTGTATATAAACAAAGTTGACATCTTATAATTTGGATAAATGTCTTAAGAATGAGTTGAACATCTTAAATGACCAGGTTATTCCATCAGTGGATTTCTTCTTATTCCAAGATGACGATGCCAGGATTCACGGGGCTCACATTAACGAGGGGTTCAGGGAGCCCAACACGGTTCAGATCTTTGGGGTGTGCTGGAGAAGGCTTTGCGCGGTGGTCACACTCTCCCATCAACAATACAAGGTCTTGGTGAAACATTCATGAAACCCTGGATATTTGGACATGGCAGAAGCTTTTTGAAATAACGCCGTAGAGAATGGTGCTGTAATCACGGCTACAGGCGTCAGACCAAGAGCCAGGGGGGCAGAAGGAGTATTTCGGCGGCTTTACTGAATACACGTCTCATTTCACTCACATTCATTAGATCTTTATGTGGAGACAGAAATAACTAAACCCTTGTTTGGAGCAGGTTTATGGTTAATATATCTGTCATTTCCAGTTGATCCGCATGACAAACTAAACTTTCCAGATCTGCTCATAATCGCGGCTCTAATGCTCGAGCGCCTCCAGGACGGCTTTCAAAATGGCCGCCACGGCGACTGCGCCCGGGTCTGGCTCGCTCACCCTCGCGGCGCTGATGTAGCTCGCTCGCCCCGCTTTGGCCATGAGGTCAGAGGTCGCCGCCGCTCCCAGCGCTGCTTTCTGAGGAACAAGACAAGGTTGTTAACTTTCATGTATTATAAGTATTTAATGATTTTATTAACTATTTCATATTTTTATCATTGTATTGCTGTGTTATTGTTATTATTGACTATTATATATATTTCTTGTCATTACTAATTAAACATCTTATTTTTATTTATTGTTTCAATTGTAATTTACTACTTTTTATTTATGTTTTGAGTATCTCGTTTCAAATTTTCATATCAACTCCATGGTTAAACTGTTTATAAAATGTGCTGCTTAAATTAAGTAGATTTGGATTAATTTAATTTAATAGAATGAATCTCCACTGTAAAACTAATAAATCCAATTAAGAGTAATAAAACATTCATAGAAATGAAATAAATAAAACCTTTTCAACTCATTTGAATATTTATCGGCTCATAACAATTGGCCTGATTGTTAATTATTATTTATTATAGGCTTTGAATGTTTTTAAGTCTTGTACCTGGACAGCAGCTCGTAGTATGTCCATGTGTTCACCAGGGGGCGCTGTGGTGAGCCTCATCAGCTCATCCACCGCCGGGCACAGAGCGTCCAACTGCAGAGGACCAAGGAAAAGTTACACCAATAATAATTAATTAATTCAATAGTTAAATAGTTTTGACGCAAAAGCCGTTCACCATCGTTCGGTCTCCGGGGTCGGCGCCGCCGTATCTGACAGAAAAATCAAAGAGTAAAAAGATTGTGGCGCCGTGAACGTTTCGCACTGACCTCCTCATGGCCTGCGTCCCAGCATGCACTGCTCTGGCCCAGTCTGACGGGCCGCTCTTCTCTTCAGTCACGTGACCCGCCGCCGCCGCCAGGAACAGGCTGTAGAGCTGAGGCGAGAGGAATCCATTCATGATCTCAGACCTGATTCACCCGAATACATATTTCCGAAGGCCATAAATGCAAAATTAATGCGTTTATTATTCCCAAGATAAGATACGCGTCTGATCCAGTAAACAGAGACATGATTGAAAATATAGAAATTACAAACTAAATAGGACACGAGAACTTTTACGCAGACATTTGAGCAAAATCTAAATCAATTAATTTTCCTGCAAAACCGACAAATGAATGTGTTTTGTAACATTTGGTATTTTTGATTGTTATGCAGTTAAAAAAAACAAATGCCACAAAATGAAAGAAAATGTGAGTAGATAGACATTAGATATTTTCAGCGAAACCTGCTACTGAAAGTGCTTTAAATCATGTATTTTGTATTTCAATAAACATGTCGGATTACTTCCCCTTTCAATCAAATTTAAATCATTTTCATTCAATGTAAGTCTTTCATTTTGATCTTCCATCATGTTTTCAAACCCAATTGTAAAATAATTATTGGGCCAAAAACCACAGTAACGATGACGTCACGCACCGCTCCCGAAGACCCGCCCATCTTCTCCTGGAGCACCGCCCCCACCACCTGCAGCAGTCGCCCGGGGCAACCGGGGATCACGTGACCGCGGCGCCACTCCTGAACGGCTGAGACGGGAACAAGCAAGAGCACGTTCTTTACTTTTTATCAGTCAAAAAATGAATATCTCCAAGGCCGTGGGAACCCAGGGTGCTGAGGGCGCCGCAGCACCCCTGGTGGATAGTTTGCGAACTGCAGGCAATATGTATAAATAGTAAATATGCACAGAAAAAGCGTTTTTAGGGTACATTTTGTCCCTCAGCACCCCCTAACTCAAATGTCTTCCCACGGCTCTGAATATCTCCATATTTTTAGGACGTTCTCGATGATGAAGCGAAGCGTCCGAAATCTGTAAAAATGTGCTGCGAACGTCGTAATTACGTCGCTTTGTTGCTCAAAAGGATAATTGTCCTGAACAGACTAGAAAATGCAGAAAAAATACTTTCCACATTTGTTCCCGAATGTTTTCCATTTTCCCCTATTATGTTGTTTCCACGTCCCCCTGTTTTTTTGTCCTCACCTCTGGCGGCCCGAGCGTGCGTGCTCCCGCAGTCGCCGTCGCCCGAGGCTCGGTCCAGTCGGTTCAGTTCGTCCTGGATCTGGAGCAGCGCGGAGCAGACGCCGTCCACGACTCGGCCCAGGACCGGACTCAGCGGACCTGCCCCCCCAAACCCCACGGAAGACCTTCACTTTGGCACCGGTAACTCCGTCTGTGGCTGTTTGTGGTTTACCTTCGGCGTGCGTCTGGTCCTGGGGGCTGGTCTGAGGCGCCGGGTCCACAGTGAAGCCCCGCCCACTCACAGGCGCAGCGCTGAGGTTTGGCCAGGCGGGGGCGCTGGTTTGAGCATCTGGACGGGACAAAGAAGGCGTTAGCGCTAGAGCCGGGTACCGTTATGAAAACCAAGTACTTCAGCGATACTTGGTTTTTGATACCGATACCTAAACGGAATGATGTGTTGTATAGAACCAAAAAACAGATTCATAATAATTAATTCATTTTTCTTGTATTTCATTTCTTTTGCATTTGTATCGTTTGTTTGAGGTGAAACAACCAAGAAACTTCCTGTAACGACAAAAGGGCAGAAAAACACTATCCAAGTTTTTCTTATTTTTACCCCCATTTAAAAAAAATGTTCTGTCTTTTTTGTTTATACTAATAAAAAACTTTTTTTTCCTTCATTTTTTCAACTTTTTATTTTATTTTCCCAAAATCTTTTATTTATTTTTTTCCACATTTTTTAAATGTTCCCAATTTTTCCCCATGTTTTTCTTATTTCCCAATGTTCTTTTTTTTAAATCAACATTTAAAATTTTCCCAAAACATTATTTTTTTTTTCCCTAGTTGTTTTTTCCAAATGTTGCTGCAAATTTTTATAGTTTTTTTCTATGTTTTATCCCAACATTATCAAAAGGATTCCCCAATTTTCCATTGAAAAATTTCCCCCCAATTGATAAATTTTCACTCGTATTTCACTTTTTTTCCTTTTAAATTTCGGCATCAAACCTTGAAAATAAAGATTTGATATTTCTTGTTGTTTCCTGAAACCTCTCACCGAACAGACGGAGAAGCTCCCGGCGGGTTTTCATCAGACTGAGGGAGACGCCGCACATTTCCAACGCCGTCATGAAGGCGCCGGACATGACCCGCTCCACGCTCACGCCGCGGGACTCTGCGCAGAAGACGCCGCCCCTCGTCAGAATCGTTCCTCTCACGGCGGGAACGTGAGGCGCAGGGCGAACACTGACCCAAATGTAAGACGGCGGCTCTGGTGACGACGGCGAGCTCCAAACCGGACAGAGCGCCGAGGTTATTCACACAGACGACCACCGCGTCCCCTGCGGAGGACGGCAGTAACGGTTACTACGGTAACGGCTGGACCTGTCGACATGGAGCGCAGGTGAACCGAGGTCACATGACTGTCTCGCAAAGGCGTCCAAAAGTGGAGACGATGGCGGTAAGTTACTTTTGTAGCCACAGCTGCCCTTTGAGATCGACTGACAGAAGCGAGGCGGCCGATCTGCAGCATCGGCCGCCTCGCAGGCCTATTGTACATGTTTTTAGAGGTAGGGGAAACCACAGTACCCAAAGGAAAGGGGAGTTAACCCGGGACCTTCCAGCAGTGAAGCACGAGCGCTGGGGGTTCAGCCCGGCAACAAAGGGTTCCTTGACAAGTTGAAGTTACTCAGGTTAAGAATATTTGTAGGAGAACTGACGATAAAGCCGATTGAATTGAATTGAGTTGAATTGAATTGAAACGATCTGCAGAACCTGATTTGAGCGGGAGATGTGATTGGTTGTCGGGGTTGGTCATGTGACTGATCATCGTCTGCACCACGTCGTCCGCAGACGTCACCTTCAAACACAGAAACAGGAAGTGGGTTTAGCTAAAAAAATTAAATAATAAACGGGTAAATTTAGGAAGAAATGTGTAGGGGGGGAACCTCTGGGTATCTCACGATACGATACGCGATACATGGCTCACGACAACGATGATCTCACGATACGTCGATAATTGATATTGCACAGAAATAAGCTACGATACATCACGATTAAAAAAAAAAATTCTACTTTTAACCTTTATTTTAACATACTACATATTATTCATCATGTACATTTATTTTCATGTGCTTGTTCCACTTTTATAAATGATCCCTGACTTACTCACTGAAAATGGGTCATAGATCTGTCAGCTTCATTTACATTTAAATAAAGAAACCACAGTCCTATTTAAAAAGTAATAAATCAACCCCAAATAAGTAATTTATTTGTGTGACAGTGTTCGGTCCAAGTGCTTAAAACTGTAGTGCTGCCCCCTGCTGGTCTGACTGAATTCTTGATCATTATTGGCCTCTATTGACTGTGAAAACAGTGGAGCACAGCTTCCTCATTAATATGCATGACGTTGCTCATTAGTATGCATGACGTCATCAAAAGTATCGATATCGGAATAAAAAGTATCGGTATCGTATCGTCCCGTAAAATATCGCGATATATCGTAAAATCGATATATCGCGGCTCTCCTGTGTCGATATGGCCCTGACCTTGGTCCGCTTCACGCCCGGCTCGCCGTGGATTCCTGCGGAACATCACACTGCACTTATACTTTATCGTTAGCAAAACCATTTTACAAACGGGCGCCTCACCCAGGCCCAGCTCCATGGCGCCGGGCGGCAGCTGGAACGTGGGTCCACAGCCGGGCACGCTGCAGGGGGACAGACTCACGCCCAGAGTGCCTGAGGAACCGTCCCGTCACCATCAGAAACGCTCACGGGAGGAAAACGTTTTAAAGGAAACTCACCGATCCCCGTTAGCGCCTCGTTCACCGCCGAAACGATCCGGTCCAAGGACTCGCCCTCCTCCGCCATCGCCCCGGCCAACTGCGGCGGGACGGGCGGTGAGACAAAGACAGAGACCCCGGGACAGAGATCGACGGTCCAAACCTTGTGAACGAAGACGGTCCCGCACAGGCCCCGCCTCCCGGCTTTACTCGGCCGCTCGAAGGCGCAGTCGTCCGCCGCCACCACCATCTGCACCGTCACCCCGAGCGCCCGCGCCCGCTCCAGCGCCAGGCCGAAGTTCAGCCGGTCGCCCGTGTAGTTCTTCACGATGAGCAGCACCGCGCTCGCCCCTGAGGTCAGAGCAGGAACATCAGGAACATCAGAAACATCTGCATTTAGATCATTTAAACACTTCCCACTTTGACCTCCTCACAATTTCCCCCATTTATGCTCCAGATGTTTTTCCCACAATTCCGGACATTGGAAATAAACTTGATATTTAAAATTCGTTTTTGTCTATTTGACCCATAAAAGTTCATTTTTTTTATTTTTTACTCCCATTATTTTTCCAAGTTTTCCCAAGTCCCCCCCCCCCCCCCCCATTTCCCCAAAAATATTATTTTTTTTTTCTCCCATACCTACTCCTTATTTTCCCCATTTTTATTTTTTTTCTATTTTCTTCGCATTTTTACCTCAAAAGTTGCCAAATTTTTCCCCTTTTATTTTTTTTCACATTTTCTCCCCATTCTCGCCCCAAATGTTTTTCAAATGTTTTTTTTTTACTCCCATTATTTTTCCAAGTTTTTTCCCTCCTTTTTCCCCAAAAAATATTATATTTTTTCTCTCACATATTTTCCCCAATTTTTACCCCAAAAGTTGCCAAATCCCCCCCCCCCCCCCAAATGTTGTCACATTTTTTCCACAACTCTAGACACTGGAGATAATCTGAATATTTCTGGAACGTTTCCTCCATTGTTACCTGCGTTGTGAAGGTAAAGAATGGCGGCCAGGATGGAGTCCGGAGGGGGAGACGCGAACACCCCTCCAGCCACGGCGGCCGACAGCATCCCGGCGCCCACGAACCCTGCGCGAGAGGAGACAGACTAACCACTGAGCCACACGGGGGGGGGGGGGGGGCTGGGGGGGACGTACCCGCGTGGGCCGGCTCGTGGCCGGACCCGCCTCCGGACAGAAGCCCCACTTTCCCGCGCAGGCCGAGGACGTCCGAACGCACCGCGACCCTGTGGCCCCGCAGCAGGGACAGCCCGGGACAGGCCCGGACCAGACCCAGGACGGCCTCGTCCACACACGAGTCCACGGAGTTCAGCAACTTCTGGAGGAGGGGGGAGGGGGGAGGAGCTTAAAGACATCACGGTCCAGGAGGAGGCGGTAACTATGGTAACGAGTCAAAACGCTGTACATGGGACTCTCACCCCCCCCCCCACCTGAACCAAGCACACGTTCTCCAGCTTTACCCAAATCTAAAAGCTTCTCGACCAGAGCTTACAGCCTATAGGCCAGTGTAACGCCTCATTTGAAAGCTAAGACCTACGGAAATGACTTTTTGTTGTTGTTGCTTTCTTCACCGCTTTTTACAATAGATGAAAAATGTTACTATTTATACATTTTGGGATGTTTTATTTTCTTTTGCAACTTCAAAAATCCTCTGAAGTATTTGGTTTTTGAGACGTTGGTCTTAAAGGTGAAATTAATACTAAACATGAAGTCTCATTTTTTTTTACAATTCAGTGTTTCCCTTTAGCAATTTATTCCAAAAACATATTTGGATCATATTCTCCTTTCTGCCGATTATGACACTTTGTCTATAATTTTATGTAATATCTTATTTTAATTTGCTCGTCTAGACCCAGAACCACCAATAAACAAAAACGATATAAAACTACATTCAAATGTTCATTGTTTCTTCTTTGAGAACACTAAGAGTTGTGTTTATTTAAGAATAAATCTTCCTAAATTATTAACCTGTTTTTAATTTAATGGCCAACATCAGGGGGAAAAATGACCTGCATGTTTTTGTTTGTTTGTAATGATCGTTTTTGGATCAGGCCAAACATTTACTCTGAACGGCGAAAACAATAAAATGTGTCGATCAAATTAAAAACATGTAAAGATTAAATAATCTCACATTTCAAGAAGAAAAAAAAAAAAGTATTTTCAAAATATAAGGGTGGTTCATTTTACCCCACTCTCCAGAAAACAAAAGGGGCAGCGCTTGAAATTAAATATATTATTTTAATTTGATTTGCAAAACAGATATTTTAGAAGGTTAATATTTCCATAGACAAACAAACGAGTTAGTAACATTTAGTCACCACACGTTTTATTTTAAATACTGAATAGAGGTACGCACATGATGTCACACAGCGATGTTGAACTGTGTTGTTTTAAATGGATATTTAGTGCATTCACTCTACGACTGAGGTCTAGTTTATAAGAGGAACAAACTTTAAACTCTCGTTATCTGCTCAGGTGGACTCTGACCACGCTCTCCAGGCTTTGGGTTCACCAACTACTCCTCCTGTTCCAGGCACGTGCACGTGAAAATGCCAAATATGTCGAAACGTTCCTGTGTTATTGTTTAAATGCCACGTGACACAGTGATCAACCTTTAAACGCTTTAATAACGGATGAAAACAAATTAAACACATTGTTTGACCAGTTTAGTCATTGACATCTGCGTAAGGTGCGTAAACTTTGAATAACAAAGAGCAAACACATCGTAACGGAATCGTAAGGTTTCTATAGTAAATCACCAGCTGTGACAGTTAAGACTTGGAATAATAAATCCCTCACCTCCATCGCTGCTCAGGCTTCCTCAAAAGGTAAATCCGGAATCCAGGTGAACTACATCCGGTCAGTGCACTTCACAATAAAAGTGCAAATGTCAAAGGTTTGGGTCTAAATTAAATGATGAGCTAAAATTCAAAGGGAATTGTAGTGACATGGCTGGGTATTCCTTTGACTAACACGGCTCAGGCTGTAGGCAAAACCAAATACATCAAATCCATCGATTTTAAAGTTCTTTTAATGGTTTTTAAATGTCTTAATGGTCTTGGTCCTTCTTATCTCTCAGAACTGCTTTTACCTTATGAGCCTTCGCGGTCCCTTCGCTCCTCCGGCAGGGTCTCCTAGTTATTCCTAAAGGCAACAGAAAGACTCACGGCGAGGCGTCTTTCCAATATTATGGCCCTCGCCTCGGGAACGACCTGAGGAGGAGCTCAGGACCACAGAGAACGTTCATGTTTGAGCAGGCTCAAGACCCACCTTCTTACCTTAGCTTTTAACTAATATCTATTTATTTAGAACTAATGATATATTTTGTGTGTGTGTGTGCGCGTGTGTGTGTGTGTGGGTGTGTGTGTGTGCGCGCGCGCGTGTGTGTGTGCGCGCGCGCGCGTGTGTGTGCGTGTGTGTGTGCGCGTGTGTGTGCGTGTGTTTGTGTGTGTGCGGGCGCGTGCACCTGTTTGTCTGTGTGTTATCTGTAAAGCGCTTTGTGATACCTTTCGGTATGAAAAGCGCTTTATAAATAAAGTTTGATTTGGTAGCTGTGAAAATCAAAGTCTAATAAGAAAGGAAGTATATGCCCTGTGGCCGCGGGAGTGGGACGCAGAAAGGCGGGGTTCAGAGGCGCGTTGGGAGCACCATAGAAGAGAGCAGGGCCTAATAACAACGCCCTCTAGAGTTCAATCACCAGGGTCCAAGGAGACCAGGACAACGGGAGAGTTTAAAGTTAGTTTATTTTGTAGAAAAGCTTTAAAAAGGTTTTTTAAATCTATTGAGGAGGAGCAGGTAAGTCTGATGGGGTCCAGTTGGTTTAAGGAGTAGGAGGAACTTAATATTGACAAAACTTAGATGGGCTCAGAGAAGGCTCTCTTCCAGGGGTCCAGGCTGAACGGCCGGCGTGGCTCATGGTCGCTGTGCTGGTTTGGTGCTATGGTAAAATGGTAAAATGGTAAAATGGTAAACGGTCTCAACTTAGCGCTTTTCCACCTACATTAGGCACTCAAAGCGCTTTACAGCAAGGAACCTCTCACCCATTCATACACCAATGTACGCAGACACTGGAGGCAAGGTGGGTGAAGTGTCTTGCCCAAGGACACAACGACAGCGTGCACCTTCAGGAGGCGGGGTTCGAACCCATGACCTTCCGATCATGAGACGACCCGCTCTACCATCTGCGCCGCCGTCGCCCCTATGATTTTATGATTTATTATTTTATTTTTCTTACCGGACTGTGTGATCGAGTGTGAGGTAGGGGTGTAGTAACCCCGAGCCACCAGCGGAAGGCAGTAATGCGCCGCCTGGCGTGAGTCTGCCGGAAAGAACAAGAACAGGAACAAGAAGAAGAACGCACACACGCGTCCGTTTTTCTCTCATTATATGGACTTTCTACCGCTGTCGTGCATCGTAACCTCTGAATAACCCAAGGTACGAGGCAGAGACGTTGATTCGTACAAAGAAAATCATCCGAAACATTTAAAATCTTACATCCGGGCTAAGCTAACGTTAGCTATCCGCTACGTGCCAGGCATTTCGCCCTGGAGCTGATGCTAAAACACAAACTATTCCGCCCATGTTATCATAAAAATGTGCTACAAGTTATAAACACGAGCCCAGACCTGGTCCTGATACTTATGAGTGCGCTTTGGTTTTGTTTCTGATTTAGAGTTGATGTATATTTTAATATTTTCTGCCATGAAGACCTAAAACTAATGCTATTTTCTCTGTATTCATGTATAGTTCCCTGAGCATGACTAGTTAAACGATTAAACTCATATTTTTTATCATAACCGGCTCTTAAATGCTACAGAAACACTGAGCAAAATCAAAGAATCAGTGCTAAACCATCTCCTCCTGGACGAAATGCCCAATAATTAGGGAGTCGTGTCATTTAACATGTAATTTCTTCATATGAATGTCATGTAAACCGTAGCAAACAAATAAAGTGATAGTGTTGTGCTGTGTGGGTGGAAGACTTCAACCTTTTTTCCTAACGGCACCATTTTTTCTCTCAAAGTAGGAAAGCGGATAGACTCAATAGTGATGGGCAAAGTGGAACCAGCCTACTGTGTCAGCAAATAGTTCTAAACTGAAGATCTATATTGTTGTCTGCTGTTGCTGCTAATGTACCGGGGTGACCACCTCAAAGTGTAGTGAAGGTGCGACATGGAGGGACAGGCGTGAGAAATTAAAACCTCAAAAGCCCCAAATCACACATAAAGGCCATTAACCTCTTAACACTTTTTTGTGGCTTTCTCGTCACATTTTGTCACTTTTTCGTTTGCTCTTTTGTGGCTTTTTAGCCGCTTATTCTTTTAGATTTGGGTAAAGCCAAACTGGAGAAAATGTGCTCGGTTCAGATGGGGGTTAAGAGTTGGGCTGGGCGATATGGCCTAAAAGCTATATCATGATATGAAAAAATAAATATCACGATAACGATATAATTGACAATGGGCGAATTACTTCAAAATCCCAGCCTCACGCCTAATGGGAAGATTCATTCAGTGATATTTTATTCTTTTCTTTTTTTTACAGCATAATTGTCTCACAAATATGATCTACTCAAGCAGTTTAGTCACCGTTTATGCTGCTCTGATGGAGTGTAACATAAATTATATTGTGTCCACAACGATATAAAAAATTACAACGATATCAAAACATATCACGATAACGATATGCGATACGATATGGCCCAACCCTAGTTAAGAGGTTAGGTTAGGACACAATATTGTACATTTTACGCCTTAAATACAACATGTCTATTCTATATATTGCAGCGTAAGTAGGATATTTGTCAAATTGGGGAAAGTGATTGTATAAAACAGACAAAATAAATATTGAAATGCAGCTAAATACTTTTGGTATCTTTTTATGAATTTATAGCATAACAGATCTATCAGTTTCATGATTGAATTATAAACTCGGAAACACTGGTGGATGATTTGTCATTCTCTGTGTAAATCTGACGTTATTGAAAAATGACGGAGGTTATGATGATATTCTTCCCCAGGTTTAGACTCATTTCTCATCCACCTTCCGCTTTATGTCCGCTGCGATTTATTCTATTTGGAGATAAACTCGCAGACCTTGGGGACAAAGACGAAAGGGCAGACCTGGATTGCTCGTCTTGTTTGGACGTTTGCCGTAAAGATGACGTGTTGCGTTTGATTTAATCATTGCTAATCGTGTGGAAAGTTGGTAATGTTTATCTTTGTGAAGCGGACCTTGTCTCGCTCTGCCTTGTTTTTTGTTCTCCCTCTCAGGTTAATCGACTCTGAGATATGAGGACATGTTCCATAGTGTCCTTTCCCTCTGTCAAGGACACTATGTCTCAATAAAGACTTAATTTTGTAGTTTGTGGTTTCTCAGCCATTTCATTTTACCTTTTTTTTGTGAGTGAAGAAACGTACCCGATTGTTAAATTTGAGCAGACTGACTACTGCACATTTGTCTCAATTGTTCTTGTCTGTCCTTTGTCTAAACGCCGGAGTGTGTTCTACAGAAAGCCCAGATGACTCTAGAAGGAGACGACGACCTTCCCAAGATGGCTGCCCTGTCCCAGTTCAGTAACCCCTTCTCTTGTTTTTCAGCGTTGCACGAACAAGCCCTGTGATTGGAGGGCTCCCTGGGAGCTCTCTGCCGATTGGTCTTCAGACTGCTTCTTTACCGCTCGTACTGACTCGGATAAACAGTGGCCGAGCTAACGCCAGCGCCTTCTGAGGAACAACATGTACAACCCATACGGCAACCAGCGGCAGAGCCAGGGGCCGTACGGGAACAACCTCAACCCGGATCGTGACCCTCGCATGGGGGTTTCCAACATGGGGCTCCCTTTCAACCCTGGAGCCTCTGCTTCTGCCAGCCCTCTGTCCAGCCTCCCCATGTTCTCCCAGCAGATGTCCTACAGACCAGAGCTGGGCCGAGCCACCGCAGAGGCTGACTGGGACCGGACCATGGACAAAGCCAGAGACGACACTCGACATCTCAACACGCCTCTGTCCCAGCCCTCCTCCCAGATGACCCCGCAGAGAGACGACCTCTACTGCCCCTTCACTGCCACTTCCTCATACTCTGCCCCCTCTTCCACTGCTTGGCCTCCTCCCACAGCCTCAATCAGCAGCAGCAGCAGCGGCATTGACGGGTCCCTGAGTTGGCTTCGGGAATTAACTCAGTGCACGTCAGACGCCAAACCACAAACTTCCTCCTTTCCCTCCTCTTCTTCAAGCTTCCTGGGCGGCAGCAGTGACTCTTCCCCGAACTTCGTATGCGGTGGCTCTCAGTTTAAGCGCAGCACAGGGGCGATACCAGGATTGGGCGACTATTCCGTCACGGAAACCCCTCCTCCCCAGCGGAACAACCCTCCTCCCCAGCCGAACAATCCTCCTCCCCAGCATTACAAACCTCCTCCCCAGCATTACAAACCTCCTCCCCAGCAAAACAATCCTCCTCCCCAGCAAAACAATCCTCCTCCCCAGCATTACAAACCTCCTCCCCAGCAAAACAAGCCTCCTCCCCAGCTGAACAATCCTCCTCCCCAGCTGAACAATCCTCCTCCCCAGCATTACAAACCTCCTCCCCAGCTGAACAATCCTCCTCCCCAGCAAAACAAGCCTCCTCCCCAGCTGAACAATCCTCCTCCCCAGCTGAACAATCCTCCTCCCCAGCATTACAAACCTCCTCCCCAGCAAAACAAGCCTCCTCCCCAGCTGAACAATCCTCCTCCCCAGCATTACAAACCTCCTCCCCAGCCGAACAATCCTCCTCCCCAGCTGAACAATCCTCCTCCCCAGCATTACAAACCTCCTCCCCAGCTGAACAATCCTCCTCCCCAGCATTACAAACCTCCTCCCCAGCAAAACAAGCCTCCTCCCCAGCTGAACAATCCTCCTCCCCAGTATTACAAACCTCCTCCCCAGCAAAACAACCCTCCTCCCCAGCTGAACAATCCTCCTCCCCAGCCGAACAATCCTCCTCCCCAGCAAAACAATCCTCCTCCCCAGCAAAACAACCCTCCTACAACAATGTACGGCACTGAAACGGCCACCAACATCCTCCGACATTTCAACCTCGAGAAAGAAGATCTAGACCAACTCTTCGCCATCCCCGAAGAAGAGATCACTCCTGATAATTTACCGCATATCCTTCGCCAAATCCGCATTGAGAAGAACAGAAAGATGGCAGCCGCTTCAGCTTCTGCACATAAAGACCCTTCACCTGCAAGACCTGGGTTCGACAGCAGCTCCTGGGCTGATTCTAAGCAACCTAAAGTTATGGACTATGGACACAAAGACTTGTCAAGTAGTGCAAAGAGCTTTTCAAAAGACATTCCTCTTTCTAAACAAAGCCCTACAATTCAGCACTATGCTAAAGATATCCCACCAATTCCAACTAAAGCTGAAGTGAAAATAGAGACGTCGTCTGCGCAGCCCAGTAAAGTGATCGAATACGGACATACTGGTAAACCCGTAACAGGGGCTGGCACTGAAAGTGGCACTATGGGGGCGATCGCGAGAGCTATTCAAGGCATCACGAAATTCAGTTCTCCTTCTACATCCACAGCAACGGCTACTACTCCTGAAAAGCCGATTCCCAGTTTGGGATCTACTTCCCAAGACCAAGTGATCAAATACGGACATACTGGTAAACCCGTAACAGGGGCTGGCACTGAAAGTGGCACTATCGGGGCGATCGCGAGAGCTATTCAAGGCATCACGAAATTCAGTTCTCCTTCTACATCCACAGCAACGGCTACTACTCCAGAAAAGCCGATTCCCAGTTTGGGATCTACTTCCCAAGACCAAGTGATCAAATACGGACATACTGGTAAACCCGTAACAGGGGCTGGCACTGAAAGTGGCACTATCGGGGCGATCGCGAGAGCTATTCAAGGCATCACGAAATTCAGTTCTCCTTCTACATCCACAGCAACGGCTGCTACTCCTGAAAAGCCGATTCCCAGTTTGGGATCTACTTCCCGAGACCAAATGAGCCCTGCCAGTAGTTTCCCATCACGGTTTCCCTCCGCAACCTCAAAGTCGAGCGAGAAACCCCCATCAACGCAAGGTCTTTTCAGCCTCCCGATACAGGTTATAGATAATAGACAAGTGTCCTCCACGTTAGATTCAAAACAAGCCACCAAGAAGTCCGGTCTGATCATCGTAGATACCGCGAAGGTGCCAACAACCAAAAAGCCCCAATCGCCAGCAGCGCATCCATCAAACCCGGGACTGCCGCCATTCGTTTCTCACCGGAAATCACGGTTCCAAACAAGCTATGTGGAAACGACTGCTCCCACGCTGGCGGTAAACCCGATTCAGATGCAATCCAGCAACGTAATCATGGGGCTTCCTAACATGTTGCCTCCAACGTGCACACCGTCGGTAGTAAACCAGCCCAGCCCGCCGCAGGTCGAGGTTCTAACGGCGACACACTCACCGACCTGGGCCAACATCCAGGACTACATCGCCGCCTGCCCGAGCTCCTTCCCACACACCTGCAGTCTGTGTCAGAAAGAGACCGCCTTCGGAAACACGTTGCCCATAGAGTGCTTGACCATGAAGGTGAGTGGACGACCGCTTTCTCTACTCCCGTCTCCTGTCCATAAAAGTAAAACAATACAGTGTTGAAATGTGGTAAGACTTGTTGAACCTTCGTCTTCGGCAGCTGATTTTGAGGTTATCTTTTTCTGTTTCGCGTTAATCCTGATTTTGCGTGAACACAAAGCTGGATAACTTTCTAGCCGGAAACATGCCCTTTGCGCAAATCTTGGACCAGGTTTAGTTCCAGCTTAGATAAGAAGACGAGCACACAGAGGAGAGAATCCTTCGCGGTGTGCAGAGGAAGAGGAGGGAGCACCTTGAGCAGCGGCGAGAGAAGTCCTTTATCTGAAACCGCGCATGGATTTGATAAAGTAGCAACATTTAGCAAGGGTTTTAAAGGGGGGGTATTATGTAAAATCGACTTTTTCAAGCTTTATATCATGTTATTATGTAATTCCCTCATTAAACACATGCCTGGAGTGTTGCCTCGGCTCATTCACATATTTTTGAGTAATCAGTAAAAACTTAGACGGCAGCCATTTTAGGTGTAGCTATGCCTCAGTCCTCCTAGGAACGCCCCCACCTCCTGGAGACGCCTCTGGACCTTTCGTCACCAGCCAAGCCACCAACCACTGCTCCTTAGCTCAGCAGAGCCCCCTCCCCGCACAGTGTTGTTGTTTCAATGCCACAGTAGTGTGCTGAAGGGGGCGTGTCGGAAAGCTTCTTAAAGAGACAGAGGCCTATTTCAAGACGTTCAGTACAGCCATTTTGAGAGAGCAATGTTATTCAAGGCAGTTATATTAATTTACTGCATATACAGACCAACAGAAGGTCATCATTGTAGTGCTATAGACTGGGGCTATGTGATTGAGAAAAGCATAATACCCCCTCTTTAAAACTTTAGCGAGCCGTATTTCAGTCATTCCTCTACCGTTTTTCAAGAAACTGTAAAGTGTCAAGGAGCTGAAGGGCAGCGCTTTCCGTTCATCTGGGCTGTACTTACTCGCCTGTGAGGATTTGTGGTTGGGTGCAAGTTTCAGGTCAGTCATCGGGTCCGCCATTCCATGACCTCTTGTTTAGTCTATGGCTGGGATATTGGAGCTTACTGTCTGATCCATCCTCCGGAACAGAAGGTAGCAATAATGCTTCAATAAATGGCTGCCATCGGAGGACTTTTTTGTGTTCTTTAAATGTTGAATTTGAAGGTTGTAGTAACGCACAATGACTAGCGGAGTCCCGGAGCGTTGGTTTGGCCGGACGCTCTGGTGGTTGTGTCCAATTGGCTTTTAAATGTTTATTTTATTGTTTAAAAATTGTGATTTTTGTGTTTGTGACTATGAAAGTTGTTTGTTTTTGGCCTTGCTGCTCCCTGTATATCCCCCGTGTGCAGACGAGGCGACGGAGACGACTGTTCCTGCACCAGACCCAAACCAGAAGGAAGATTCCAGACGCCACAATAACTCTTGAAACGCTTCCTCCTACAGTGCAGTTTTAGTTTCTCGAGTTGTCTTTTATCGGTTTCATGTTTGCATAATTTGAGTCTGTTAAGTCTTCTTCACACTTAGACCCAGATTTCCCCACAATCGTTTTGAATGATGTGGATTCTAAGATGGTCTTCAACCTGGATGGATGTCCGATGGCCCTCGATTGATGACCGACGCTTCTGGAATGACGACCGGTCACTGCTCTAGAGGCTAATTCTCCAACTTGGTCCTTCTGGCCCAAGATCCGGAGTCATGTCTGCCTTCTGCTCCCCACAGGGTTCCCATAAGGCGCTGGTCGAAGGATGGTTCAAAGCCAGGACAAGAGAATAATGTCTGGCTTTAGTTCATGGCCTTCCCATCCAAAATATTCTCAAATAGGGACATCAAGATTAACCAATTTTACGGTTACCACGATTATAAAAAGACACGATTAAGAGAAGCTATGGTTTACTGCTGCAATCTCACTGATAGTTGAGCAAAGCAGAAGGACGGGCCACCCAAAAAACAATGGAGGTCAGGAGTTTAAGGACCATTTTGAGTATCTTAAAGACGACCAAGGTTGTCTAGGAATGTTGCAGCAATACGTTTAATATAAAACATCTTCGAGATAATCCTTTGCAAATTACGTTTTTTGTTTTGCCGTTTCGTCCCGGCTGATTTTTGTAATGTTAAGTTAACCGGAAGCATTTTTCTTCCAATTGTTGCTTTTCCCAGGACTGGATTTCTCATCAGAACAGCTTTCGCCACAATGAGAACTGCAAGTGTCTCCGCGCCAGGTCAGTCATTGTTTCGTTTGCTGCTGAAATCTGAAAAGTGTGATTTGTTGATCGATAGGGCTGCGTACCAAGTATTGAAAGCAGGTACCGAAAGTTTTTATGCTAAATTTAAAAGGAAAAAAAGTGAAACCCAAGTTGAAATGTGTTTTGAAAATTTGATCAAGTGTTTTTGCCTTTGGTTATTCTCTGAAGGTTTGAAGTCTAGTTTGAGATAATAATCCATTTATATTTGTGTTATAAGGGGAGACACTGCATTTTCAGGTTTTGGGTAAAATTAGTCTTTATAAAGGGACTATATGAAGTTTAAATAAGTTAAAATTAAGTATTTTCCTCCCCTTACACGTCCCAGCCATGTTCTAATGTGTAGAATGAGCCCAGACCTGTTCACCACAACTGCCGATCAAAAAGTTGTTAATTCGGGTCTGAATCTTAATATAGAGACTGCAGTTACGTCTAAGACCTGAGGTGGCAGTAGTGAGTATAAAAATGACCAACTTGCATCTAGTCCCTTTAACATATATCTGAAAATTTTAAAAACTCAATTATTTTCTCACATTAGTGCAACAATATGTCCATGTAAGAGGCACCTACAGACTTCAAACACAATATTTTGAAGATTTATCAGATTTTATTTTTCCCCCCAGTATTTTTCTATACTGATTTATTATTCAAAATTCAAACACATTTTTTTTTTTTTAAACAAAAAAAGTCTGATATGTCACAAATTAAACCATCAATTTAAACCTGGCTTGCTCCATTATTTAGATGTTGTCACAGAAAATATGGGATTTTCTTTCAGGTATCCAGACTGGGATGGGAAAGCGTTACCCGTCACTCCTTCCAGCACTTCGCTCAGCCCCCCAAGTCTCAACGTCCCGGAGCAGACAGACAAGAGCAGGTCCCAGTCTCCACGCAGAGGAAAAAAGAAAGAAAGAAAAAGGTCTGAACAAACGCCATTTGTTAAAACATCCTTTTGTTGGCACTAACCCTGTGTTTGTCATTTTGAATATGTACGAGGATGGAAGGTTAGTTTTGTTCTTCCGTATGTTCTGTAAAAACTGACATATGGGATTAAATATTCCTTAAAGCCTTTTTATCACTTGTGAACTGGAACCAAAAATGGAACCAAGATTTCACACTCGGCTGCAAACCAATTTCAATTACAGAATAGCAAACGGTGAGAGGCCAATTATAACGAAAGTGTTTGTCCCTCCAGATCCCGCTCGGCCTCTCCCTCCTCCTCTCGCCGGCCGCGCTCTCGCTCTAGAAGTCGTGGGCGCCGCGAGTCGCCGCCTTGCCGAGCGGAGGACAAACGGACCTCCCCGAAGAGAAAAGGGTAGGAGTTCCACTCGGCATCATGAACTCTTCATCCCCACACAGTATAGCTCTCTAAAAGCTGTGGAAAAAAAGTTTAAGCTCATCCCTATGAAGTATTTGGATGTTGGAAATCATTCAGAAGGTGCAGGAGCAGTGGCTTCAGTCCGAGCTCCTGCTGGGTGACCGAGCTTCTCGCCCTATCAGAGCCCAACCACCTAGCGAAGGATCTTATTTCGACTTCTTGTACTTTTGATCACGATAAATGGTGAGTTTAGGAATGAAGATCGACTGGTAGTGACCAGTGGCGCCAGTTGGTAGAGCGGGTCGTCTCGTGATCGGAAGGTTGGGGGTTCGAATCCCAGCTCCCGGAAAATGCACCCTGTGTCCTTGGGAAAGACACTTCACCTGCCCCCCATGCGCCGGCCCACGCCAGCAGCTCACTCCCACAGATCGCCACGGCGACATTGAGGATGGGTCAAATGCAGAGAACACATTTCTCTACAGAGATTAATAAAGGATAACTTGACTTGAGTGCTATGTTCACACAAGCGTCACGTGACTCTGAGTGGATCCCCAGGGGACGCTGCTCCTCCCCTCATTCTTTCCGTGAGTTTGCAGCGGTGTCTTGTCCATATGAATAAATAGTTAAAGATTACAGGCAGACGGTCACAGCATCATGTATCAAAACATTGCGTCAGGAGCAAAGACTTCACTGTAGGAAACTTCCTGCAATCAGTGTTTTTTTCTTAGAAGTTCGTGGGAAACACAAAATAAAAATGGCACCAAGATTTTTGAACGAGTCGCTCAAAAAAGAATAAATACGTTTTAGTTGTTTAGTTTTTGTGGTGGTGTTTTTGATACTCGCCGTTGACTCCTCAATGAACACAAACGTTTCCTGTTTTTAACATATCCCAGTGACTTCTATCAGTATCTCACTGTCCGCGATGTTTTATTGAACTATTTAGTGATTTATTCAAGTCATGGCTGATCCTTATTGGGAAGATAGTTTGCGTAAGAGCAGCAGCGTCCGGACATCGCACCCGGAGTCTCGTGTCACTCGTGCAGAGAGACTATTGCGAGCTTTGCCTTTCGATTCAGCGATGTGCTCACACTCCATCTGTCCCTCACCGAGAACAAGACCTCGAGATACTTGACCTCCTCCACTTGAGGCAAGGACTCTCCAACGACCACCTTTTTCCGGTGGAGAACCACGGCCTCGGAGGTGCTGATTTTCATCCCAGTCGCGTCACACTCGGCTGCAAAACCCGCCCCGGTTTTCAATTCCAATTCCAGAATATCGTCATAAGCATTTTGTGATTTGGGATGTGTCTTTCCCTCCAGATCCCGCTCGGCCTCTCCCCCCTCCTCACCTCGCCGGCCGCGCCCTCACTCTAGAAGTCAAGAGCGTCGCCGATTGGAGAAGCGTCGCCGTGATGACAAACAGACCTCCCCGAAGAGAAAATTCGAGTAGGAATTTCACTGAGCATCATAAACTCTTCATCCTCCTTTTACGATGGGCCAGGGTTGCCAGGTCAATTGGGCGCGACTTTAAGACTTCCCGGAACAGCCATTCCCAAAGTCAGGGACATCACCCTAATCAATCCAAAAGTCCCTCAGGGATCCCAAATAAATAATGGACAGATTAATCGATTACTAAAATAATCGATAGTTGCAGCCCTAAAATCAATTCTTTTTTGGAGACCCGCTGCAGCCCCTGTGAGCCCCCCCCCCCCCCCCCCCCCCAGGTGTCTCCGGACCCCACCGTCAAATCGTATTGGGAATTATGTATCGCAATACTTTTAATACTCAACTCAGTTATAGAATACAAATACACAAGTGTTTTTGACTTGAAGATAGTTTGCAAAACTAAGAAACCTGTGCCCCTAGAGGCCATAAGCGCCACTGCAGGCATCGTAGCATGTTGTGTGTTTTACTCATTAATTGTCCGTGAGAGTAAATACTACGCTGACAGAAAAGACAAAGGGACAGAGGGATATTGTTCATCCAGTTACACAATGGAGATCATTTATTTCACTCAAACTTGGCTGTAGTTTGTAGTAGTTTGTAGTTTGTTTGTTTAAGTGGCGCTAGCCCGCAGTTAGCTTTGCCCGTTAGCCTGTTAGCTTCTTCTTTGTGATTCCATTAGTGTGTATTGCGCCTCTGACCCGGTGCAGGGAAAGTTGCAAGGGTGGTCTCACCAGGGGGAGATGAAATACCCCCCCAATCATTCCATTAACACTTGTATTACCCTCAGAGGGACGACGGATATGATTTATTAAGGTAAACAAGTTACTTAGTTCTACTTTAACAAACCAATGTGTGTATAGGATCGTGATGACATCATCTGGAAAATTTGAAGGAGCACAATGGCTTTAAAATATGTCGCAAATTCCAGCCGTGCCATAAAGTATGTCGTCAGGTTTTGGGCAAATTCAAAAGATATTTTTGGGCTGGGTTGCCTGCCTCGTGCCCTGAGCCTTTCCTGTCTGTTGTAAAGTGTACGTTTTCCCTCCAGGTCCCGCTTGGTCTCGCCTCCCTCCTGTTCTCGCCGGCCGCGCTCCCGATCCAGAAGCCGCGAGCGCCACAAACGGACCTCCCCGAAGAGGAGAGCGTCTCCCAGGTGGGAAACTCACTGCCCACCATTGACCCGAAGCGCTTGTATTACAATAGGATAATGTTGCCTCCAAATCCTTGACATTTTAAAGATATTTCAATGTCCGTTTCTCCCAGGAGCGAAGAGGACAGACGTGGATCGCCGATCAGAAGTTCCGACTGGCGAATAAACAGGTCGTCTCTGCGAAGGAGCCGAGAGAGACGCTACTCCCCGACGAGATACTCACCTTCAAGATATACTCCTCCCAGGTAGATGGAGTTCAGCACTGTATACGAAAACTCAATAAAATTTGTAGTTTTGCACCAGTTTTGAATAAAGAGCAAATAGAACAAGCTTTATTCCAGTTAAAATAGGAAAAAACAACACTTGAAATGAAAAAACAATTGCTTTATCCATTGATTTAAGTCATTTATCTTGAAATGCCTATCGAGCTAATGAAATCTTTTAAAACTGCAGCCGTTCTCCATCGTGGTCCTCCGCCACGCCCCCTAGAGGCCATGACTGGCGGGAAGGCCGGCGCTCTCTGTCCCGTAGTCAAGAAAGGAGATCCCCGTCAGATAAAAGATCGGCCGATAAGTCCACCACCCGGAGGGGGAAGCACGGCGATCTGGAGCAGGCCACCAAGAAGGTGCTGGAGAAGTCGTCAGGTGAGGAGGGGACATTTTTTGTGTGGGATTGACAGTAAAGCTTCAGCTGCCAGTTTAGTACGACGGATTTTGACCCAGTCCTTCACAAATAAAGATCATGTAAAATAAAATATATTTTTTTTCTTGTTTTTACATGCTACACCTTCACTTTCTTATAATCAATGTCAATATTATAGGGAAAGGTTCATTGTTTTGTCTCGTCTGATTTGCAGTGCTGACCGCTCTCTCGGGGTCCGCGGACGTGGACTCTTTGGTGGAGACGATGATGCCGCTGTTAATGTCGCGTTTGGCCAAAGAAATGGGCACCTCCCCAGCGCCCTCTACAGCCGCGAAGAAGAAGAAGAAGGTGGTGAAGAAAACGATCTCTAAACCCACTGTGAGTCAATCCGCTTCTGTCGGCTTTAAACCGTTTTTGAGTCTATTTCAAATTCTTTTTTTTCCTAATTTTTCCAATATGTTACCCTAGTTTTTCCCACTTGTTTTTAAAAAATATTTTCAACTTGTGTTTCAGTTTTTTTTCTTGTAAATTTTGATGACCAACAGCGGTACTTGCTTTCAATACTATTTCGATACCAGACTGGTATTGTTTAACGGTACTCAGCCCTAGTCTTGTATTGTTATACAGTATTTTGATGAAAAAATTGCTTCGGATTGTTTACACTTTTTGAAGCAACAGATTCAACAAAGCTTCTTGTTTTTTGTGACGTGTTTCCAGGCTGTGAAATCTTCGCCGATGGTGAGACTGGGCTCCATCATCCCCCCTCTGTCTCATGACGACGTGGCTGCGTTTGCAAAACAATTTGGGAAAACTAAATCGATTTTGCTGTTTGAACAAAAATGCCAGGTTTGTCCAACAACAACAAAATCACTACAAGACATTTTAGTTTTAGGGAAGAACAATGAAAACAATTTTTAAACACACCCAAGAGTATTAATATTTGAGAGAAGACTGAAATAGAAACTGCTAAACCAATACAAGCAGGGTTTTTGTGTGGTCATCAAATTAAGTGTAAAAATGTAGTCCTGAAATATCAATAAAAAGCATTGCATTGGATTCAGACTGGCTTTGAATGTACAGTTCTTGGAGAATTATGGCGTTTTTATTATACAATTAAATACAAAATTAAGGTGTTGCGACCCCCAAAAATATCAATGCGAACAATTGTAAAAAGTAATTTAAAGAGTATAAACGTTTAAAGTCTGGTTTTAACTGTTTACTTTGCAATTTCGTGTCATTTTCTGATATCAACTATTTTAAATGAAAAGAAATGCATTAAAATTACGTTTTTTTAAATTTGAACCCCTGGTCTGAAACAGATTTTACCTTTTATCTTTGTATTATTTTATTCTATTTTATTTTTTGTTTTGTCTTCGGAAATTTTCATAAAATGTTTGCAAATCTTTAAAAAAAAGAAATCTATTTTTTTTTCAGCATTCAAAATATAGCATTTGGGCTTTAAAATTCCATTAAAAATCATTACATTTGACTTTAAATCAGTCTTGGTCCTTGTGCATGTGGGGGTTCCTCCATGGTTGCCCTTTGTCCCCACTTCTGTTCGTCGTGATATTTGGCTGCCACTGTTCAACATTTGCGGCTTTTGCGATTTGTGAATTGTGGCCATTACAATTGCAATTTTAATAAAATGTAGCTTAATCTTGCCTTTTCTTCGTAGGCTGTGGTGTGGTTTGAAAAAGAAGACGACGCCAAAAAACTGAGAAACTCAACCAACCTTCTAATTAAAGAGCATCCGGTCACAATCGTCAAGTATAAGGCAAGACACAGCCATCATCTAATTACCCTGACATCACATGGACTTTTGGTATTAAAGCTAGACCGCTAGATGCGCCACACTCACACACAGCAGCGGAATTACTATGAATAATAATTAAAGGTTTTGCCTGTAGTGTTTTCCCAGAAGTAGTAGTAGTAGTAGTTTATTTTTCTTAGGTCAATATGAACATTTAGATCTTAGGGCACATGTTTTCCAAAGATCTTATACATATACTTTATGTATTTGATAAATGATGCCTGACCGAAAGGGGTTTAGGCTGAAGTCGAGACGTATTCTGCCAAACCCCTTTTACATCTGAGACACTGAGTCTAAAGAGACACATTATACAGTTTCTCTAATACCAACGATGGAAACATGTAAGCACAAAACTTAAACTTCAACAATCAAAATTATGTTATGCATCCTCGATCAACTTCTTTTCTAGTGATCTTCATTCAAGTGTTCTATACTTCTCCATAATGTTTAACTTATACATTTTCTTAAATACTTTAATAGTTTTGGAGCCCTTCAGTTGAATAGATAAACCGTTCCATAGATCAACTCCTTTGACTGATAAACACCTCCTCTTAGTATTACTCTTCGCCATGGGGTTTTTGTAGCAGATCAGTTCCTCTGAGGTTGTATCTGGATTCTCTAGTTTGAAACATCTCTTGTAAGCAGTGAGGAAGCATGAGATTGTGAGCTGCTGCGTATACATTAACAAGATCATGCAATTTTAAGATATTTAGTCTAATAAAAAGTGGATTTGTTGGACTTGTTGAAGTCATGAAATAACAATTAATTTACGTTGTTTGAAAAAACCTTAGCGATCCTTGTAGTTCCTGTAATAATTTCCCATCTTCTGTTTTGACATGAATCTTATTCTCCAGGCGGCGGTTTCCACGGCTCGAAAGAAGTCTGCGGTGTCTGGGGTGATGAGAACCTTGAAATCTGCAGCAAAGTAAGACACTGTTAAATGTTCAAAACCCTTATGTTCTCCAGTAATGTTTCATTTCATTACAGAATTTCTCCAGCTACAAGCGAAACTAGTGCGTCAGAAAAGACTTCAGGAGAGGCCTCTACCTGCAAAGCAACTACCAGCCAAGCAGCAGCCGCTGAAACTGCTCCGGAAAAATTAGGTAAATCTTACGGTTAGTCTGCATAAGTAAATGGCATGAAGATGTGGGTTTCTGAATTGTGCTAAAATCAAGGCCTTGATCATATAGTATTCAATTTGATTCCACAGGCATGAACTCAGAATTCTTTGGATATAGTGACCGTGTTCCACTTTTTCCATTATAAACTCATTCATTCAGAAGCTTTGAAACGAAGCCGAATGTGCCGTAATTAAAGATAAACGTGCCCGACAAAGTATTGGAGCATGTGACCAAACCTTTGTGCTTGTGATACAGCGACTCCAGAGCCGCCAAAAGAGGATCCATTTCCCAGTCTGCGTCCGTGGGTCTGTGGGACAATGGGAGAGGCTCTGGAAAAAATACTCTACATGAAGTCCATCAGTGAGTAAAACCTCCTCCATCCGAACGAGCGTGTGTAGCCTCAACTTTTAAATAGTTGATGCTACGTTAAATAATCGTTTTTATTTTTTTCACTAAAGCTTTATGTTTTCTCCACAGAGAGAAAGGTTGGCTGTTATCCTAACATCAGCGGCGAAGTAAGTCCTTATTAGATGCCAATTAAATAAAAAAATTAGGAAAAATTGGGGCAAACATTCAGAAAAAAATTATTTAATTGAGCTGAAACAACCATGTCCTTTAATGCTGTCCAATCTGTAATATTTTTTTCGGTACCTTCTGTTGATACTTTTATTGTTTCGACACCCGTAGTACATAATTTCGATACCGTACCGGTGTCGTTTAACGATACCCAGCCCTATTTGGGAACTGGTGCCCACGTTTATAATGTAAATCTTGTGGCTTAACGCTGGGGTAATGTATTTATCATGTTCTTGAGTAAACTTTCTTTGTCAATTGATTTGGAAAAAAGTGCATTATTTTTTTTCTGATTGTGAACAACTATTTCATACTTTCACCGTTTTGAAACAGAATACAACATTTTTCACAGTTAGATGCTAATGTGGCAGCCAAATATCATGACGAACAAAAGTGGTGAGAAAGGGCAACCCTGACCGACTCCAGCTTGCACAGGAAACGAGTCTAATTAACTTCTGCAGGGTTTATCCTACATTTTCTTTGTTTCTGTTGTTTTTCTAGATTTCTTTTCAGTTGACAAGCTATTATAAAATAATCGATAGTCATCCTCTTTTCCTACTCCAAAAAAAGGCAATAAGAATCATCACTAAAGCAGATTTCTATGCGCCAACAACCCCCATTTTTGTAGAGCTACATCTATTGAAAATCCATGATCTTGTTGATCTAAATACTTTAGTAATAGTGCACAAAGCACATAATAATCTTCTCCCTCCAAACATCCAGCAGCTTTTTGAACACAGGGAAAGTCCGTATAACCTCCGAGGAACTGCCATATTCAAAAAGCAAAAGCTAAAAAGAATTTAAAAAGTCGATGTATTTCTGTAAGAGGTGTTAATCTGTGGAACGATTTGGAAGATCATTTAAAACGGTCTAAAACAGTCAAGGCTTTCAAAAAGTTGTATAAATCTACTATCATTCAAAAATATATAAGTTAAGGATGAACAAAGTAAGAAACTAGTGAAAAGACTTTAATAGATCCATAATGAATGAATTTAAATGATGACATGATTTAGTTAAAATAAATTAATGTAAAACAAAATGTATAATTACATATATATTGGTGTGTTGAAATTTATGTTAAAATCAATTCTAAATACATGTTTATTTCTCTTCTGTTTGACACTTGATATTGTTTACTATTAATGTTTGTGTTTGTTTTCTCGTGGAAGTCTGTAAACTGGGTTTAGGCACAATAAGTTTTTACTTCAGCCTAAACCCTTTCGGTCGTGTTGTGCACGAATTATGGAGATGCTTGTTTTATGTTTAAAAGAATGAAAATGAAAATGACTGAATAAAACTACTACTACTTGATATAGTGATTCTAATCTAATTGCCAGTTTTGCAGTTGTAATCTATGACACTTCATTGAATAACTTTTTTTTTTACTACATAGATTACTTTAAAAGTAATCTAATGCCCAACACCTACAAATTCATGAGAACAGAGAGCAATGCCTTTTTAAATATTCAAATTGGTATCAATACTTTTGACCTGATATCAATACTTAAAAAGTAGCTGTTTGGTATCAATATATACAGGTTCTCGTCATATAATTAGAATATCATGAAAAAGTGCATTAACTTCTGTTATTCAACTTAAACTCTGAAACTAATATATGATAGACTCGTTACATGCCAAGTGAGATATGTACCGCCTTTATTTATCATTTTGATGGTTATGCCTCAGCTTGTAAAAAAAACAAATTAGAAAATCTCATAAAGTTAGAATATTTTGAAAATGGGACTGTAAGCCATAATCATCAAACGTATAACAAACAAAGGCTCGACATATGTCACTTTGCATGTCACGAGTCTATATCATATATTAGTTTCACATTTTAAGTTGAATTACAGAAATAAATGAATTTTTTTGTGATATTGTAATTATGTGATGAGCATTGTATGGTATCAATCCGTGTGTATTTTATTTCCAGGACTAAAGTTCACCTTTCCTTTGCAATTTGTTAAGGAGGACAGGAAGTGGCTGGTGCTTCTCAAAGGCCTCCCGGACCACCTGAGAGAGCCCTACACCGAGGAGCTGCTGGCGGAGAGGCTCAAACAGTTCGGTTATCAGCACGACCCAAACAATCTCTACGTGGTCCCCCAGTGCCGAATGGTAACTGCGCCTCCTCTGCTCCATCTGCTCCTACTGGGCTCCTGATCCACGTTTTCTTTGATGTTTTCCAGGCTTTTGTTACGATGCCCAACAATAAAACGACTCTAGAATTGGTGTTCAACTATCATAAAAAAATGTACTCAAACACCGGTTACCCAGGTCGGGCCGTTCTCCTCAAGTGGGGGATCTCTGTCCACGAGACACCGGTAACGTTTGTGTGACTTTGATCTGCTCTTTTGAATGACTAAACATTATATAGAAATAAGAATGAGCAATACGTTTGATAAATCTTACGCAATTTTTAATAGTAACCCCTTTGCTCATGTCTTTCAGTTTGATTTTTACATCTCTCTGATGCGGCTTTGCAACTACGTAAGTTAACCCCTCTAAAATAGTAATTGATATACATTTAGAAAAAAAAGAAAATGTGACGCTGTCTCCCCTTAATAAAGCACCATTATTGATCTATATTTACTGTATTGGCAGGAATGTGAAGATGACGGAGAGAGGACAGTCTTCATCACAAACATTTCTTACCGTGACATGGTTGAACTCGGAAATAGGCTGAAGAAGATCGGATCGGTCAAAAACTTTGTGCCGCTGCTCAACAAGGTAACGATGACCACAAGGAAGACCATTTAAACTGTTGAAGGACATCGCTGCCATATCGGGCTCCTCCATTCATATCCATCATGTCCGCTTCTGTACATTTGGTATTTTTATCACAGTCGTCTGTATCGTCTGGGATCTTATGGAGAGGTGGTTTTTTTCTTTCTAGGTTTTTGTGGAGTTCGAGACGAGCAGAGACGCAGACAGACTGGGAGTTTTCCACAGTCTTTTAGATGCAACTCCTTCGTATGAGATGACCAGGATGAAAGTCCCCCCGGCTAAAGACTCCACTTGGCTCAAGTCGACTGTTGAAGCAGAAGCCTGTACGATGAGACGTAGATCTTTAGATCCAAGTTTTGATGCTGTTGGTCCAGGGACAGCATTAAAGGACGTGACTTGGTTGTTTCAGCTCAAATATAATTTTTTCCCCTATTATTATTTTTTCCCCCCAAAATGTTTACACAATCTCATTTTTATTACTAATATTATTCCCTATTTTTCCCCAATGTTTTATTTTTTTTATTTTTTATACGGTTTCTCCCAATTTTCCCCCATTTTTTCCCCCATTTCTTGATATTGGAGATCTTAGCCCTTAATAAGGAAGAGTTTCATTACTTTTCCGTTACTTTTTTGTCACGTCTCTGTTCCTCCTGGTCCTCCTCAAGCCTGTGTTTTGTCCTCGTGCAGCTCCTTCACTGGCAGCGAACGCCGTGCCCGACGCTTCGGAGCGGGTTCCCGGAGTTGTCGTCCCGAAAGCGAACTCTAGGAGCCCCATCGGCAGCGGGAGTCCGTTCTGGGTCACCCTGAACTCCAAACCGTTCATGTTCCCCACACAGTCCCCCTGGTTCGTCATCCCAGGTGTTTGCTTTGCTCCGTGTCGCTCTTATTTACTCATGGCTTTATTTAACCACTTCCTCTTTTGTTCCGCAGATTTTGATTTGGTTACAATATGTAAACGGGTAAGCAAATCATTAACCAATTAGTGACGTTGTACTTAAAAAAAAGGACTTACTAGGGATGTCAAGATTAACCGGTTTTACGATGACCACGATTATAAAAGGACGCGGTAGGTTTTCCGTAAGAATTTCAGAAGCCACGGTTTACCGCGGAAATGTTTCACGCGGACGCACGAGCCGCTGCCATAAACACGTAAACTCACCGGTAGTTGAGCGAGGCAGGAGGACGCTCTGCTCCAGTGTTGTATCCAGATAAAAAACCATTGAAGTCCGCAGAGTGGGACGTCTTTAGGATCCAGAAGATGATCAAGGCGTTGTTGTTGTCGATGGACGTCCGTTATGCAAATCCTGTCAGAAAGTTGCAGCAAAAGGCGTCGAATATAAAACAACATCTTGGAGATAATCCTTCGCTGTGAATGTCCAGGTCAAGGTAACGAACTGCATACTTCCCAAAAAAGTTGTCCAAATGTTCGGAAATAGCCACAACTGGCTCAGGATGTAACAAAAAGCTAACGCTCCGCTCTGCTTCAGCGACAGAAAGGAAAGTGAAACCGCACATGTGGAGATCAGCTGTTCAAAACGTTTCATTCTCTGTTCATCAAAATAATTAAGCAACAGCTTAACTTTTGAGAGCATAAAACCGAGCCTAGACTGCGGCCTAATAATATATAGTAAAATAATTATGATAATGATGGTCATTATAAAGAAGTAAAGTTGACATTGTTTTGTATTATTCAATGTAGGCGTATTTATTTTAATGCAAAACAATCTTAAAGCATTTTTCATTTTTAGAAACAGTGACTGTTTACAAGTGTTAAAAAGCTTTTTAAAGACAAAAACAAAAAATATCAGTTCTTTCCTTTCATTCGGGGAATAATCGTGAATAATCGTAAAATCGCAATTTTTTGTTTCACAATAATCGTGACTCAAAAAATTGAAATCGTGACACCCCTAATACCTACAAATATTGGGTTATTTCTTGGCCTAATGCTTGATCCTTTCTCTGTCCTCTGTTTCCTAGAGTTTTGAGGAGCCTCAGGACAGGACGCTGATGCTTACTGGTTTGCCTGAGGACGGCTACACGTTGCTGCAGGTCTCCGGCCTGATCTTGCCCTACGACCACGATCACTGCATGCAATACCAGATCATCGTGCTTCCTCTGCAGAGACGGGTGAGTCCTATTCGGGTGAGTCCCAATTCAGCGTGGCAAATTAACATGCTATTCTCTTTTCTCTTTGTTTTGTGTTTTAGGCGTTTATCAACTTCTTTACTGCAGAGGCGTGTAAAGGTTTTGTCCAGAGATGTCTCAGAAGTGGCCCCGTGCTGAAAGGGGCGGCTCTCAGAGTTCACTACGTCACCAGCAAAGTGTTTCCTGCGTCGACCGAGGCAAGTTCTGCTCATCTCAGGTCAGACTGTGTGTGGCCTCTTTCTGGAGACCTGTCCTGGTCAAATAAAAGGCAACATGTACACTAGTAACACGCTGCCTCCAATTGGACTGATTGTAGTAATCAGCTTTGTAAAAATAACAGAAGTTGATGTTTGATATATTGCACCAAGAAAATATTGCGTTAAACAATATTACCGAAGACCTTTTAATGCCACAGAAAGTAACTCTTAAGCTAAAAAATGACAGTTAAGCTTTGTACTTCATCTTGAATTATGCCACTATAAACATGAAATGCAAAAATGCAAATAAATGTACATGAGGTCAGATGAGATCGGGCGTGCTCAGGGTACTATGGCTGTAAGCCTGGTGCTCGGAGCTGTTTCATAGAGGTGCCGTGGTCCCTGGCGGGCTGGGTGCGTGATGAGCCAGGCTGGGGGTCTCCTTCTCCAGCCCCACTGCCGCTGTTATTCACGATTTAGTTCCGCATTCATTCTCTATGGAGATTTCCTTTTTGCTCCAGAGTCTTTTCAGACTTTAAGCTGAAAGTGCCGCTTCAGGACCACGGACAGCTCCCCAGAGCGAGGCCTCGTGGGCTCCACAAAAAGGGGGATGACTTTTGATCCAAACCATTTCCAGGGTTGTAGAGGAGAGTCCCCCGCACACGCTGATGCCAGAACAGGTTTTACTGTACAGAGTCTCTTCCTTCCATCCGTCCGTCCGTCAATATAGTCTTTACCTATTTGTACAAGGAGGCCATTTTTGTTAAACTGAATTAGCCCAGTGTTAACAGGGGCGTCTGATTTAGGTCTGTATGAAGTGATACAGGGTTTCCCAGTAATACATTAGTCTGTGGCCACAGTCTCCCTCTCTTTCTCTGTCTCTCACCTTTTTTATAGAAACGATTTTTGGGTTGTTTTCTTGCAGGAGGAAGTGTACAGCACTTTTATGAAGCTGAGCAACAATGTAAGTTCAACCGTTTATCACAAACTAGCAGCAGTTTTAATGTTAGTTCTGGGTATTGTGCAAAAAGGGACGGGGAGAGTGGACACCCTTGTCGTGTGCCCCGACGTCGTTTGAATGTGGGAGAGTTTGTGTATAGTGTTGATCCAGTGGAAAGATGAATGAACTGTATAGGATAAAAATGTCCAGCTTCCCTTTGTCTTTTCTGCATTAAGTTAAAATGTGAAGCCTGAAGGTTTTCCCTGTTTTTTTTGTGTGTGTTTTAAGCGTGCCCCAGAGAAGCACCGACTGGAGCAGCGGTTACTGTGCGTGTTCGTGTCGGAGGTTTCTCTCGAGTTGATTAGATTCGTGATGGAGATCGTCACATCCGCAGCTCCCGTCCTTGGCTTCCTGCCTCTGGCCGACAGGGTACGGCTCGGCACCGACTGGAACGGATCATTCTATTCCTGTTTATAAAGATGTATCTGTCCTTTTTGGGGAATAAGTCTGATTGGAATATGAACATTTCCCCTCGTTTTGAATGTTGAAATTTTTTGTCTTAACCCGTGTTAATTTCATCGACTAAAATATATAGACTTAATTTTAGTCAAAGTGATTTTTCTGACGACTAAAATTGAACTAAAACTAAATTAAACGTTTTTCATGAGACTAAAACTATGACTAAAATGTCCAGATATTTTAGTCGACTAAAATGAGAAATTAGCTCTTGAGCTAAAACCTGGTCTGATGCTGGTCTCCCCTTGGGGTTAATTAGGCCCGAGCCAGGACTTTGTCCTGGTAAGGGACTATTGTTCTCCCCCGGTTTCTTGTTATTATTATTATTAGGCCCGAGCCAGGACTTTGTCCTGGTAAGGGACTATTGTTCTCCCCCGGTTTCTTGTTATTATTATTATTATTATTATAGTTACGCCTCTAAGATCCTGTTTTTCAGTGCCTTCCCGTGCAAAAGTACACGCAGAAATTGGCACAGTGATCAAAGTCGGCAAAAATTGCGTGTCAGTGACCGACATGCACACGCCCTAAACAAAATGGCTCCACAGCGCCCCCTCAAAGTTGACCCCCATTCTTTTGGGGACAGTCATTTTTGGTGTAGGCCAAACCCCTTTGGCACAGTGATAGAGCACATGGAGACAGTCACAAAACATAATTATAGCTCCACCCTCTGACCAACAGGAAGTCGGCCATCTTGGATTGAAATCCTGGAGACGAAATTTCTCACCAGCTGTTTAAATGTACTACTCCTTGGTTTTCCTGCAGAATAAGCTCAAACATGGCTCAATAGAATCTAGAGAAATGGAGCTACATTTTCAAGCCAGCTTTTTTTGATAACGTTTACAGTTTTCACATAGCGCCCCCACAAAAAACATGCTTTTTTCCCGTACCTTCGACAACCCCTCGCAGGCATGCACTCTATACAATCTGGATCATATTTGGCTGACATAAGGCCTCTTATGGTATGGATCCATAGAGCTCAATAACTGCACGGTGCTCACCACTATAGCGCCACCTATCTATACCTTGAAACATTTTAGTTTGTACAATTTATATGAAACTTTGCAGGTATATTCTACACATTAAATCGAACACAAAAATATATTACATGTGTTTGATATTTTCGAAGGTGTGGGCGTGGCAATGACGCACAGGAAGTCGGCCATTTTAACCTTTAACCTCTTAACTCCCACCTGAACCAAGTACTCTTCTTTGTGTGCTGTGTTTTCATCTGCACTTACGTCTCATTTCTGTAACTGTTTTTGACGCTTTTTTTCAAGAAGCTTTAAGATATGGGTCAAGACGAACTGGCGAAAATGTGCTCGGTTAAATTGGGGGTTAACAGATTAAAATGGCACCCCCACAAAAAAAGGCCTTTTTGCAGTACATTTCACAACCCCTCGCAGGCATGCGCTCTATCCAATCTGGATCATATTTGGCTGACATAAGGAAACTCACGGTCTGAACAGACAGAGCTCAATAACTTCACGGTGCTCAACACTATAGCGCCTCCTATCTATACCTTTAATATTGCATTCTGGATTATTTATCTCCCACTTTGCCGGTATATTCTACACAATAAACTAAACAAAAAATTATATTACATATACATCATATTGTGTAAGATGTGGGCGTGGCCAGTGTAAACGTGTTCCTGAGAGCATCATTATTATGCATTCTTTGTCCCTTTGAGTTTTAAATGTAATCACTTATACACCAAATCGCCCTGAATCTTTTTACATGAACACAAAAATGATCCATGCTATAGCGCCCCCTGCTGCAAAGAGCAAGAGTTAGTAGACAGAGAGCACACAGGTTGTGTGTGAGGCCGAGGGGAGAGCAGGTTTGGGCGAGAGCGGGGGCGGTTGCAAAGGAGGCGGTCGCAAGGGGGGGCTGCGCCAGGGGCGAGGGCCTACATCGCCGCTTGCGGCTTTAATTATTATTATTATTATTATTCCGCCTCTAAGATCCTGTTTTTCAGTGCCTTCCCGTGCAAAAGTACACGCAGAAATTGGCACAGTGATCAGAGTCGGCAAAAATTGCGTGTCAGTGGGCGACATGCACACGCCCAAAACAAAATGGCTCCACAGCGCCCCCTCAAAGTTGATCCCCATTCTTTTGGGGACATGCATTTTTGGCGTAGGCCAATCCCCTTTGGCCCAGTGATAGAGCACATGGAGAGAGTCACAAAACATAATTATAGCTCCGCCCTCTGACCAACAGGAAGTCGGCCATCTTGGATTGAAATCCTGGAGAAGAAATCTCCCACCAGATGTTTCAATGTACTACTCCTTGGTTTTTCAGCAGAATAAGCTCAAACATGGCTCAATATAATCTAGAGAAATGGAGCTACAACTGCAAGCCAGCTTTTTTTGATAACGTTTACAGTTTTCACATAGCGCCCCCACAAAAAACATGCTTTTTTCCCGTACATTGGACAACCCCTCGCAGGCATGCGCTCTATACAATCTGGATCATATTTGGCTGACATAAGGCCTCTTATGGTATGAATCCATAGAGCTCAATAAGTTCACGGTGCTCACCAGTATAGCGCCACCTATCTATACCTTGAAAATTTTAGTTTGTACGATTTATATAAAACTTTGCAGGTATATTCTACACATTAAATCGAACACAAAAATATATTACATGTGTTTGATATTTTCGAAGGTGTGGGCGTGGCAATGACGCACAGGAAGTCGGCCATTTTCACTTTTAACCTCTTAACTCCCACCTGAACCATGGTCATTTTATTGTGGTGTTGTGTTTTCATCTGCACTTACGTCTCGTTTTTGACGCTTTTTTTCAAGAAGCTTTAAGACATGGGTCAAGACGAACTGGAGAAAATGTGCTCGGTTAAAGTGGGGGTTAAGAGATTAAAATGGCACCCCCACAAAAAAAGCCCTTTTTGCAGTACATTTCACAACCCCTCGCAGGCATGCGCTCTATCCAATCTGGATCATATTTGGCTGACATAAGGCAACTCACGGTCTAAACAGACAGAGCTCAATAACTTCACGGTGCTCAACACTATAGCGCCCCCTATCTATACCTTTAATATTGCATTTTGGATTATTTTTCTCCCCCTTTGCCGGTATATTCTACACAATAAACTAAACAAAAATAGATATTACATATACATCATATTGTGTAAGATGTGGGCGTGGCCAGTGTAAACGTGTTCCTGAGAGCATCATTATTATGCATTCTTTGTCCCTTTGAGTTTTAAATGTTATCACTTATACACCAGATGGCCCTAAATCTTTTTACATGACCACAAAAATGATCCATGCTATAGCGCCCCCTGCTGCAAAGAGCAAGAGTTAGTAGACAGAGAGCACACAGGTTGTGTGTGAGGCCGAGGGGAGAGCAGGTTTGGGCGAGAGCGGGGGCGGTTGCAAAGGAGGCGGTCGCAAGGGGGGGCTGCGCCAGGGGCGAGGGCCTACATCGCCGCTTGCGGCTTTAATGTTTATTGTACACTGTCCCTGTTTCTCTAAATAAATAAATACAAATACAAAAAATAAAAATGGAAAGGAGAGACTAAAATCATCCAAACTTCTATTGACCGTCTGAAAGAGCCTCATATCATGTAAATCCACTGCCAAAGGAACAGCTCTGAGCTTTGTTCATGAGGAGCAGCTCCATGAAGCAGGACCTCCATTAAATATGATTATAATGAATATTATTAATACAAAGTCGACTACATTGACTTGCAATTTTAGTCGACTAAATCTCGACTAAAATTGAAGATATTTTTTTGACTAAATCTCGACTAAAATTTAATTACATTTTCGTCAAAAGACTAAAACTAAAATTAACACTGGTCTTAACTCCTCCCGCCGTTGTTTCAGATTTGTATCGAAATGCCTGGCGTGAGCGACGTGGCCAAAGTGAAGGAGAAATTCTCCAGTTACCTACCAGAGCTTTGGTACGTGCTTTATCTCCTCTTCATAGTGCTCGGTCAGTTCACTTTAAACTAATGAGTGCGTTTAAAAACAATAAAACTGTTTCCTGCCTCTGTCCACGTTGATTCAGAAACTCTGTATATTCTCTACATAACTCTGCCTGTCTTTTGTTTCAGGAATATCGTGCTCTCTCTGGAGACGTGAGTATATTTATATTGCAGTTGCTTTTTCTGCTAATCTGACAGTTCTTAATCATTTTGTCGCATTCGACCCGACTACCGTCTCCCATAAATAGCAATGACTCTCATTAGAAAATGGGCTTCTCCAATTGACTATGATATTTATGTCATTATTTTAGTTCAGAGGAAATTAAAGAGCGACTTAAGACCCAGGGGAACGCCGTGGCTCAACTCGACCAGCAGGCGGCGCCCACATCGCCGGAAGAGTCGGCCCGAGTGGAAGCTGAAAGCAGCAAAGAGGAACTAGATGTAACTGTGAGTTCACTTTACATACTCGGACTTTTTTAATGATTTTTCACCCAACAAAGAAATCCCTCTGAAAAAAATGTTTCTAAGTAATATATCAACAAAATAAACCATCGATTTAAACCTGGCTGTATCCATATTTAGAGATTGTCACAGAAAATAGTGGCAATTTTGGCCATTTTCATGTTTAGATTTCTCAAAGGGGGGGTATTATGTAAAATCGACTTTTTCAAGCTTTATATCCTGTTATTATGTCATTCCCTCATTAAACACATGCCTGGAGTGTCGCCTCGGCTCATTCACATATTTTTGAGTAATCAGTAAAAACTTAGACGGCGGCCATTTTAGGTGTAGCTATGCCTCAGTCCTCCTAGGAACGCCCCCACCTCCTGGAGACGCCTCTGGACCTTTCGTCACCAGCCAAGCCCCCAACCACTGCTCCTCAGCTCAGCAGAGCCCCCTCCCCGCACAGTGTTGTTGTTTCAATGCCACAGTAGTGTGCTGAAGGGGGCGTGTCGGAAAGCTTCTTAAAGAGACAGAGGCCTATTTCAAGACGTTCAGTGCAGCCATTTTGAGAGAGCAATTTTATTCAAGGCAGTTATTTTAATTTACTGCATATACAGACCAGCAGAAGGTCATCATTGTAGTGCTATAGACTGGGGCTATGTGATGGAAAAAAGCATAATACCCCCTCTTTAAAGTTGATTTTTTTCTTATTCTCCTGCAGCGTCTCACGATACAATATGTTGTCATTTTTTTAGGAGCTTATCCGATGCCTTTTTCTTGCCACTTTGCTTCCACACTGGAAAGTCTGGTATTTGTTTTTAAATGTATGTTTCAGGAGAAACCTGCGAGTGGATCGAACCCGGACCCAATCGGAGAAATCCCACCGAGTTCAGAACCAGCTTCTCTCACAGCGGGAGAGACTCTGGACAAACGACTCACCTGCAACACCTTCAGTGAGAAAAACAAACATCTGGAACAAAGCCCTGATCGTCTTCTAACACGTTCTTGTTCCACAGAAAGTCACGTATCGTATCAGTCAGTCCTCGCACCAGAAGTAAGTGTTTTATTGTTTATACATCAGAGCGAATGACGTCATAACGAGAGCGAAGCGGCAAATTATTACTTAACCTCTTGAACCGCGGCTTCACCCGAATCTAAAAGCTTCGCGACTGGAGAGCAGCAGTGTCACGCCTCATTTGAAAGCTAAGACCTACTAAAGTGAATGTTGTATCATTGTCACCACCAGTGTTAATTTCGTCGACTAAAATATTTAGTCTTAATTTTAGTCAGGGGAGGGGAGTGTGTGACGGGGGAGAGCCAGGTGAGGGGAGGAGGTGACGGGGGAGAGCCAGGTGAGGGGAGTGTGTGATGGGGGAGAGCCAGGTGAGGGGTGTGGGTGACGGGGGAGAGCCAGGTGAGGGGAGGAGGTGACGGGGGAGAGCCAGGTGAGGGGAGTGTGTGATGGGGGAGAGCCAGGTGAGGGGTGTGGGTGACGGGGGAGAGCCAGGTGAGGGGTGTGGGTGACGGGGGAGAGCCAGCTGAGGGGAGTGTGTGATGGGGGAGAGCCAGGTGAGGGGTGTGGGTGACGGGGGAGAGCCAGGTGAGGGGAGGGGGTGACTGGGGAGAGCCAGGTGAGGGGAGGGGGTGACGGGGGAGAGCCAGGTGAGGGGAGGGGGTGACGGGGGAGAGCCAGGTGAGGGGAGGGGGGTGGAGCAGAGCAGGGTTCACTGCTCCACCTACTGACGAAAAATGAAAGACATCACTTTGGGCAGCTTTAAGCTTGTAGATTTGGGTAATGCCAAACTGAAGAAAATGTGCAGGCGGTTTAAGTAAAAAAAAAACAAGTTTAGTATTCCAGTATTCCAGGTAGAAAGCACAAATCCGTGTAAGTGTAAACATAAGTCTCTCACTTTGACTGAGTAACTTGACCAGTAGAATCTGTACTTTTACTCAAGTACTTGGTTTATGTTCTGACGTTCTGTTGCTTTTAACCTTTTAAAAGCTGAGACGGACCAAAGTTATGTTTGTCACATTGTCGCTGCATTTCCAGCATGTTTTCTGTCACTTTTACAGTTGATTAATCTGTTGCAGTTCTGTGAGACGGAGCGAGCGCTGGTGGCGCTCTGCGACCTCCCGGACTACGACCCTCAGGACCCGTACACCGAGGAGGAGCTGGTGGAGAAGCTGTCGCCGTTCGGGTTCCTCAACGAGACCAACGACCTGTGGGTGGTCCCTCAGAGCAACATGGCTTTTGTCTTCATGCCCGACTGCCAGGCCATCGTGGACCTGGTGCGGGCGTTTGTGGAGCAGCCGCACTCGGTCGCCATGTTCAGGCGCCGCCGGCTCACGCCCCGCGTCCTGACGGGCTGCAGAAAGGAACCGGTAACGAAGCATTTTCAGAGTTCCTCAATATCTCAACCTTACCGGCTCCCCGTGTCTTTTCAGGCGAGTTTCTACTCTTGGCTGATGCGGTCGTGCCGTATCGTAAGTATGAAGCTCTTTTGGAAATACTTTCTTCTTGGCCGTCAATCAAAGTCAGGCCCTCATTAATTATGCAAGATTTCTAAAATGTATCCTACGATAACCAGCCCGGTGCCCCAGATTGTTTTTAACCCGGCGTAATCACAGGAGGAACATCTAGCTCTAGCCACTTCTAAACCATTAGGCACCGGGCATTAAAGTTGTTTTTAACGTGTCTAAAGTCCAATGCATTCCAATGGCGGACTAGTGGTCATATGGAGGAACTACAGCAAAGGTGGAGCAATGGCGGCCTCCAGTGTCGTAGTCACAAAGCAGAGCAGTCAGCGGCCATTGGGTGAAACCAGTAACACACATCATGACCTTAAGAACCAGAGGGAAACCTATGGATAGTTTGAGGGTCTAACCATTGAACATTTTTGGACAGAACGTTGCCGGCGGGAGCACGGTCCTCGTCTCAAACATCAACAGTGACTTGGCTGAATTCAGGAAGAAACTGGAGAAGTTTGGATTGATCACAAACTACGTGCCGCTGCTCAACCAGGTACAAGAACATTTTATATTTTAGGCAGTGTTTTTGTCTCATCCTCGGTGGCGTGCGGAGCAATGAAACGATACGGGACGATTGTTTTTTAGGTGTTTGTGGAGTACGAGTCGAACGCCGCCGCCGACAGACTCGGAGTTTATCACAGTCTTCTGAACAAACCGCCTTCGTACACGCTGACCCGGATGAACTTCCCTGGGGCCAAATACAACCCTCAGCGTGAGTCGATTTGGGATTCTGAGATTCATCGAGCTTTGAAACTAAAAAAAACCCTGGTCCGTCATTGTCCCGTGTGCAGCGCCGTCCGTGATGGGGGCGATGCCCGACGCCGCGGACAGAGCGCCCGGAGTGACCGTCCCGCGGATGAGCAGCGGGATCTTCTCCTTCAGCAACGGGCCGTTCTGCGTCACCATGACCACCAGATCCTTCCTGTTCCCCACGGAATCCCCCTGGTTCCACATCCCAGGTACCTGCTGGTCTCAGTCAGGGAGGTGTCAGTACTCCCTCCTTAGACTCTAGAGAGGAACAACTCAAAAACCCGGTGGGAGAAACGAGAAACCTTGAGGAGAACCACAGAAGGAGAGATCCACTCCCATGGACGGACAGGCTATAGAGACCCAGGGCCGAGGTGGGGTGTCCTGTGAGCCGAGGGGTGTCCTGTGAGGTGTCCTTTGAGGCGAGAGGTGTCCTGTGAGGCGAGGGGTGTCCTGTGAGGCGGGGGGGTGTCCTGTGAGGCGGGGGGTGTCCTGTGAGGCGGGGGGGTGTCCTGTGAGGCGGGGGGTGTCCTGTGAGGCGAGGGGTGTCCTGTGAGGCGGGGGTGTCCTGTGAGGCGAGGGGTGTCCTGTGAGGCGGGGGGTGTCCTGTGAGGCGGGGGGTGTCCTGTGAGGCGAGGGGTGTCCTGTGAGGCAGGGGGGTGTCCTGTGAGGCGAGGGGTGTCCTGTGAGGCGAGGGGTGTCCTGTGAGGCGAGGGGTGTCCTGTGAGGCGAGGGGTGTCCTGTGAGGCAAGGGGGGTCCTGTGAGGCGAGGGGTGTCCTGAGGCGAGGGGTCTCCTGTGATAATTAAATTTGACTGCTGTAGACGAGTGGTTTCCAAAGTGTGGTCTGGGGCCCTACGGGGGCTTATTATTATAAGTTATTTGTTTAATTCATGAGGCCATTGAATCATCATTAGACGCTAAACTTAACTTGTTTTGTAGATTCCGAGCCGGTGCCGATTAAGAAGGACTCGTGGGCGGTAAAATCTTGAACTTGTTAAACTGAAAAGTGTATTTTTGTGTAATTTCTGGACTGGTTTGTTCTCAAATCTTGTTTCTTCTCCAGACCTTTCAGGCCGCTGATAAAACCTCAGTCATGTTGACAAATATACAATGGCACGACTTGATTCACGAGTCTTTGGCCTCCATCGTGTGGCCCTGGTTAAAGGGCAGGAACCTGCACTGCTTCTACTACGACTTCGTCATCCTGCCGCTGCAGAGGAGAGTAAGTCTCACTGCACCGTCAGAGGAGTTTCCTTCATCCAACATCTCTGCGTTTGTGTTTCAGGCGTTTGTCAACTTCTACTCGAGGAATAAATGTGCACGTTTCGCTAAGTGGTTCTTCAACAGCGCGGCCGTAAAGACGCCGCTCCTCCAGGCGCACTACATCGAGGACAAGCTGTTCTCTGTGTCGTCCGAGGCAAGTCTCGCTGATCTTCTATTGTATCTTGTACCCCCAAAATCCCCCGCTGCTTTCCAGAGTCAGGACTAAACACGATGCAGCTTTTCTGCAGCTAAAATCTGAAGATGTGAAACAGCCACGACACTGACGATGTTCAAATCCTGAAAACTGTGTGAAGCTCCTCTACGTGGCCGGCATTGTTGCGTTCCCACATTGCAGCGCTAGAAGCGCCAGACTTGCAAACAGCAGCGAACTTTGTGCCACCCCCCTCATCTCACAGCACACACCCCCCTCACCCCCCAACACAGCAGAGCAGGTTGTCTGTGTAAGTTCTCAGTCGTACAGGAGTTGTCCATCTTCAATGGAGGTATGGGTCTGGATAGACCGTAGCCTCCTGCCTGAGGGGAGAGGGTTGAATAGTCCGTGTCCAGGGTGAGAAGGGTCAGCTGTGATCCGACCCACACGCCTCCGGGTCCTGGAGGTGAACAGGTCCTGGAGAGATGGAGCTGTAAATCCAAGGCAGATCTCTGTTTAGCACACTTTAAGAATAAAATAAATCAACAATATGAAATTGAAAAGACCATAGCCATTAATAAATGGGACCAAAATCCTACCTGTCTTGACATCAACCTGCCATGGGACTACGGATGAAAATTAGCCTATATGGCTAACTCCGGTACATTTACATGTTGAAAAACACATGTTGATTAATGTGCACTGTCCCAATTCAAATAAAGAAATAAAAAAAAATTGTGAATTTTATAACGTAAACAATTTTACCAGGTTGACTTCAGTGGTTCTTAAACTTTGAAGAGTCAAATGGAACGGGTGCAGCTTAACACTGAGCCTGAAGTAAGACCGCTGGCCCCCTCCCAATCCCTCCCAATCCCTACACATTTAGACAAAGTTCAACTAGTATAAAATAATCTAATAAATACAATTCTAAACACAATAAAATGTGTATAAACATAAAAATCCAAATAAGTTCACTCAGTGTCCCTTTAACGCCTCAGCTAAACTCACGCCGTCGTAGCCTGATATTCGCTACGATAAACTTTGGTCGTAGCTACAATCCTCTCTTTGAACCATCGCACAGTGGAGATTTTACGATCCCCACGTTGTTCTTCGTGACACAGTGTACACCAGGCCTGAGACGTGAACATGATGCTGAAAATATGTTACCTTCACCTTTAATGTAACTAAGTACTGATTGAACTGATGTTTTATGGATTGATCTCATCTGCCGATTAAAATAGTTTCCGTCATTATTAACACAGATTCTCTTGTGCTTTTCGTGTCACAGGAAGACGTGTACACCACTTTAATGGCGCTGAGCAACAGTGTAAGTTCACATCTGGAAATGGGTTTTTACCTGAACAATCACGGATCTGTATCCCCGCTCTCCGTTTGCAGCGCGCCCCAGAGAAGCTCCAGCTGGAGCATCGGTTACTCTGCGTCTTCCTGGGCGCGTTTTCCATCAACTTGGTTCAACTGGTGATGGA
Organism: Proterorhinus semilunaris; assembly: GCA_021464625.1. NCBI lineage: Eukaryota > Metazoa > Chordata > Actinopteri > Gobiiformes > Gobiidae > Proterorhinus > Proterorhinus semilunaris. Next base: position 21,737,361 of record CM038364.1, on the reverse strand, counting down.
AGTCGTCGTGTCCGCCGCCCCCGTCCTCGGATTCCTGCCTCTGGCCAACAGGGTGAGATACAAGACATCGCTCATCCTTGATTGTGGAGCGAGGGGTGGGAGGGAGGGCAGGGAGTTCAGCTTCCCGATGGCCTTGTGTATGAAACTGTTCTTAAGTCGACTCGACCTGGCCCGTAGATTCTTCAGTCTCCTCCCTGAAGGCATTACTCTGAAGAGACTGTGACGGGTGCGTAGGGTCCCTGGTGATTCTGAGGGCTTTGCGGGTGAGACGGGTGGAGTACATGTCCTTAATGGAGGGGAGAGGAGCTCCACAGATCTTCTCCGCTGCTCTCACGATGCGCTGGAGGCTCCTTCGGCAGGAGGCAGTGCTGGCGCCGTTCCACACAGTGATGGAGCTGGTCAGGATGTTCTCTATAGTCCCTCTGTAGAAGAACCACACAGTGATGGAGCTGGTCAGGATGCTCTCTATAGTCCCTCTGTAGAAGAACCACACAGTGATGGAGCTGGTCAGGATGCTCTCCATAGTCCCTCTGTAGAAGAGCCACACAGTGATGGAGCTGGTCAGGATGCTCTCTAGTCCCTCCGTAGAAGAACCTCACAGTGATGGAGCTGGTCAGGATGCTCTCTATAGTCCCTCTGTAGAAGAACCACACAGTGATGGAGCTGGTCAGGATGCTCTCCATAGTCCCTCTGTAGAAGAGCCACACAGTGATGGAGCTGGTCAGGATGCTCTCTAGTCCCTCCGTAGAAGAACCACACAGTGATGGAGCTGGTCAGGATGCTCTCTATAGTCCCTCTGTAGAAGAGCCACACAGTGATGGAGCTGGTCAGGATGCTCTCTATAGTCCCTCTGTAGAAGAACCACACAGTGATGGAGCTGGTCAGGATGCTCTCTATAGTCCCTCTGTAGAAGAGCCACACAGTGATGGAGCTGGTCAGGGTGCTCTCTATAGTCCCTCTGTAGAAGAACCAAACAGTGATGGAGCTGGTCAGGGTGCTCTCTATAGTCCCTCTGTAGAAGAACCAAACAGTGATGGAGCTGGTCAGGATGCTCTCTATAGTCCATCTGTAGAAGAACCAAACAGTGATGGAGCTGGTCAGGATGCTCTCTATAGTCCATCTGTAGAAGAGCCACACAGTGATGGAGCTGGTCGGGATGCTCTCTATAGTCCATCTGTAGAAGAACCAAACAGTGATGGAGCTGGTCAGGATGCTCTCTATAGTCCCTCTGTAGAAGAACCAAACAGTGATGGAGCTGGTCAGGATGCTCTCTATAGTCCCTCTGTAGAAGAGCCACACAGTGATGGAGCTGGTCAGGATGCTCTCTATAGTCCCTCTGTAGAAGAGCCACACAGTGATAGAGCTGGTCAGGATGCTCTCTATAGTCCCTCTGTAGAAGAACCACACAGTGATGGAGCTGGTCAGGATGCTCTCTATAGTCCCTCTGTAGAAGAACCACACAGTGATGGAGCTGGTCAGGATGCTCTCTATAGTCCCTCTGTAGAAGTTGCACATAACAGAGGCTGGGACTCTAGCTCTTCTTAACTTGCGGAGAAAGTAGAGACGCTGATGACTTTTCTTGACCAGAGATGTAGTGTGCATGGTCCAGGAAAGGTTCTCTGTGATGTGCACACCCAGGAACTTAGTGCTCGTCACCTTCTCCACTGCAGCACCGTTGATTGTTAGAGGAGCATGCTGCTCTTCGAAAGTCCACAACAATCTCATGTGGTCCGTGTCAGTGACCCAGACCACACTTTAGAAACCCCTGGTCTACAGCAGTCAAATTTAATTCTTTTTAAAGACATATAAAGCCGTCATTTACTGATTTTGAATGATGAAACGCTCCAGACGGTCCATCTCCTCAGCTTCGAGTCTAATCTGCCCGTCCTCCCGTAGGTTTGTATCGAGCTGCCCAGAGTCAGTGACGTGGCCAAAGTGAGGCAGAAGTTCTGCAGCTACGACCCAGAAGACGAGACGCAGAGGGCTCTCTGGTATGTGCCTTTGTGAGATTATCCCCCTATTTAACCCAATCTAAAAGGCCTATAGGCCAGAGTATCGCCTCATTTGAAAGCTAAGGCCTACGGATATTTTTACTCACATTGTCATCACTTTTTAATATTTTTTTGTAATTTGTAATTTCTTTTTTTTGGTGCATTTTTGTCACTTTTTTGTTATATTTTTTGTCACTTTTTGTCGCTGTTTTGTTGCATTTTCATCCTTGTTTTCTCACTAGACAAATTTAGTTCCACTACTTGAAAAAAGTCAGATATACTGCCTTTAAATATAACTATAGGCAAGAAGGCAGCCATATTGGATTTAATTTTAACACATTTTTTTTTTACAAAATAACACATTAATACTTGCTCAAGACTTTAAACGTCTATTACAGGTTTGTCATATTTTCATGATGTATTAGTACAAGTATTGTATTACGAGTCATTTTGGTTTTCTTTCACTTTAGGAAAAGTGTCCTGACTTTGGAGACGTAAGTATATTTTTTATTCTTACCATAAATTACATATACACATGTTTTCTATAACATGTACATTTGTAAACTTTAACTCAATCAATCAAACCTTATTTATAAAGTGCTCTTCATACCGGAAGGCATCACAAAGTGCTTTACAGATTACAACATTTAAAACAATACGCCCCACATCATACAGACATGCATATATAATAATAATTAGGACTAAATAAATAGATGTGAGTTGAAAGCTAAGCTAAAAGGTGGGTCTTGAGCCTGCTCTTAAATACATGAACGTTCTCTGTGGTCCTTAAAGAGTAACTCACCCTCTCTTTTCCCCTGATAAACTGTATAAATGAGTGTCCAATAGTGTCGTCTACATGTCCTGGTCATTATTTTGGCTATTTAATGCAAATTAGTTGAAAGATCAACTTTCTGCCTAAAACAGTCAGTGAGGCGCCATCGACAGCGAACTGTCCGTAGCGAGTTGGAGTTGAATATTTTCATTAATTGTCAGGTTTGCGAATTGTTAACATAGCATTTAGGTAGATTTTATTAGCATAGCTTTTTGTATTATAGATAATTGTATAGTGTTAGCAGTGTTAGTAGTTGAATAGTAAGAAAACTGGCACTAAAAAATAAAGATCTATAATTTTAATTATTTTTTTATCATTCAACTAAATAAGCATAAAGATAGACTTTATTATAGCCTTTACTCTACAGAGTGATCATTCAGTGGTAGTTTAGTTAATGTGTTACATTGGTTAAACTTAAAATTTAGTAATAGGAATTACTTTGGGCTATTACTGTGTCTTTGGGTCCACAATGTTACAGACCCTTAGTCCAGCCTTTAGATAAACATGAGCTGGATGATTCTGTGGTATCTTCAATGACAAACCGAAAACAATTTAAAAAGGACAGTGTTCCTTAAATAAAGCTTTGTAATACATACAGTCACGTCTCTATACCTCACACAGTATCTGCTGAGGACACTGAGATACATCTCCCATGCTTACGTAGACCACAGCAAAAAGTCTACATCTAAAATAGATGTAAATTCTGAAAGGACAGTTCGGTCCCTTAGCTGCGATGCTAACATCGATCGAGCTCAATGCTAAGCCGCTAGCTTTGTAAATTACAGAGGAATCACACTAATAAAATAACCCAGCGCCTCAGGTACAAGGCCTCTGTCTGTCACGATGCTTCTCCTGTGTAGAGAGAACTGTAAAGTTATCCATGTGAAACATGTTGCTTAACACGTTAGCTCGCTGGAACTCCATCGGACTTTGTTTATGAGTAGCGCTGCCGGTGCCGCGTCGAAGTCAGATGACTCAGGCCTGTCAATCACAGACCCAGAACCCTAACCCTTATGACGTGACAGATCACTTATCAGTTGTATCAATACACTAAAGGAAAACATTTAACACGGATCACTGGACCTTTTTATATCCTTGGCTACGTGACAGCCTGTTTGGTTGCGTTTATATAAACAACTCACATAAATTGATCCGATCATTACAACTTGTGCATTAAAAATATGTCAGATCAGCAACAACATTTCATTAACTAAAATACCAACACTTGTCCACTCCAGCAGTGGTTATGCTATTTTATTCGGCTTCAGGTATTTCTATCTTTGTTTTTGACCCAGCCTTGAAGAAGAAGATGATCTTTATTTATATAGCGCCTTTCACAGACATGGTCACAAAGCGCTTTACATGAGACAATTGTACATTCACTCCGTGGTGATAAACTACGCTTGTAGCTTCAGTTTCCACTGGGGGAGACAGACAGAGGCCGATATCCTATACCAGTATCGGATCGGTGCATTCCTAATTAATGGTGAATACTGTTGTGGTTTTAAGAAGATGTTGTTAACTCTGTAGTTCCCATTGTATTGTGAGAAAGTATAATATTTACTATCATTTCAGTGCGGCTGAGGTGAAACGGCGCGTAAAGAGGGCTCGAAATGAAATTGTTTGCCTTGAATCCCCTTTCGACAAAGCATCGTCATCGTCCACGGAAAAAGACGAAAGGTCTCATTACCACATCAACTTGGGCAGAGAGGAGCAGGATTGGGACAGAGCCAGTTCATCCTCTGCTCGATTTCGCACGTCGTCTCCAAGAGAATCAACGGCATCTTCTACTTCTCGGTCGAGTAGAGACGGTTACAGAAGTCGCTCTAGTTCGTCTTCCCCTAGAAAACCCCGCGAGTCGTCCAAATCTAAGAAATATCACTCCAGCGCGTCTTCGAGCAAGAGCCGATCCTCCTCTTCTCGCGATAAGCATTCGGAAAAGCCCAAGGACAGACCAAAGGAGAGCGACCCGGCCAAGTCTGGCCACGAGGGGTCGGGCAAAAGTTCTAAAACGCAAGAAAAGAAAGCAGAAGCAAAGGAGAGCTCAACTTGTGTGGAGCCAATTGCGGAAAAGATTCAAGACGTTAAAGATGACGCTAAAAAACATGAACAACTTAGCACTGAAGGATCCAACTTTGATCGGTCGGAAGAGCTAAAGAGTTCGAGTGAGAACACAGAAGATTCGAGAGATGCCGTAGAAGAACAAATTTCCGAACGCTACCAAGTTTTAGATTCAGTTGACAAAGCAATAAAATCGGGCGAAGATGGAGTTTGCTTAGTAGAGTCTATCCAAGCGTTAGACAGCGTCGCTGAAGGACAAGCCAATGAAGAACCAACTGATGAAAAGTTATCTGAAGAGGCTCCAAACAAGGAAATGGACACTTCCCAATCTGACAGTGCGACAGATAATGTGGAGAATTTGAAACCTGAAACGGGAAGCGAGAGGAAAAGAGAGGAAGGTGCTGCTGAAACACAAGAGGTTGGCTCCAAAACTGCCCAAACAGATGGTCAAGAAAGCAGTGAACATGAAACCTTTGATATCGTAGCTCCCGCTGAAGATCAAACTATTACAGAAGAAGCGCATAAAGGTGAAGATGTTCCCAGTGATGAGACGTTGCTGGAAAAAGATACATTTAGAGTTATTGATGACGAGGTGGAATCCAAGAAGAGCGAAACTCCTAGCACAAGGTCAACGATGGGTGGCAGATCAACTCTAGGCGATGAGAAGGTAAAAACGGAAGCACAGACCAAACAGGAGTCAAGCGTTTCAAGAATAGAGGAGGAAATGGTTGAATTGAAAGCTGAAGATCCGTTGAGAGAAGAACCTGTTAAAGACGAAAGCTTGACGAGAAGACGCAGCACTAGAGGGAAGAGGGAGGTTTTGGATTCGATTGAGGATAGTTTGTCAAAGCAAGACGCATCTCCAAGATCGACAAGAGGGAGAAAGTCGGTCAAAACAGCCTTGTTGTCAGATGAAAAATTGCACAACGATGATTCTCAAGAGAAGGCAGAAAAGATGACAAGTAAAGACTTGAAAGAAAGTACCACTGATTCGGAGAAAGGTATATTTGAGATTTTGGACTCTGTTGAGGAAAGAACTGCGTCAATTACTGAAAAGTCTAAAAAGGGAAAGACAAGTGATTCATCGGAAAAAGAAAGTACGCCATCACGAAGTTCGGAAACTCCACCAAAAGAATCTCAAAAAGCCAAGACAGGAAGCCGTGAAGAAAAGGATTCGGTCGAAGAAGTACAAACTCGGCCTTCGAGACAAACGAGATCCTCCCAAAGAGATCAATCGTCCGATTTGCCGCTAAGAGGAAATATGCCAAAGAGACGCGGAAGGCCTCCTGCTCGAAAAACAAAATCAGAAACATCTGCCGTGAAAGATCTGCCTAAAGTCGACGTACAAGAAGAGATCGAACAGCAGATCAAGATACAAGATGCTGCGGAAGGGAAACCAACGGTGTCTCCGAAAGCAAGGAGGGGAAGACTGAGAAAACAACCGCAGACACCTGCAAAATTGAAAGGAAGCCAGGAAGAAGGTAATATCCAAGATGAGCACGCAAAAACTATGGAGACTGTTGCAGATAATGTGCCCAGAACGGTTGAGGAAAAAGAGGATGAGCCAATTCACCAAGAACAAAGTCAAGATGAACAAATGCCAAGTGTCGGAGAAACCATTGAAACTCTTCTGGTGAAAATTGACAAAGGTTCACAAGAAGATGCACCGACGGAAGACAAACTGTCATCTGAAGAGGGAAAAGCCATGGAACCTCCCGGCCAAGTACAGGAGAAAGCCGTTGAATTGGAAAAAGACGAGGTGGAAAGCCAGAAAGAGGCTTCGGCATTTGCCATCGTTGAGCAAGAGTCTTTGGAAAGCACTAAGGAAACTTCACCTGACGACCAGAAGCAATCCGGACGTTTGAGCGACCGAGCATCTAAGGCAGCAGAGGATGCAAGTGAGGTGGCCATTTTGGAAATCGAGAAGACTGAAAGACAGACCAGTCGAACAACAAGAGCGACCAGAAGCGGGAAAGTGGTTCTTAGTGAAGGAATCTCTCCGAAACGAAGAAGAAACGAACCCAAGCAAGAGTCCAAATCTGAATCGCCAATGAAGAAAGATGTGAAGGAATTGTCCAAAACTGAATCTGTTAAAGATGAGACGGAAGGTAAGGAACAAGGCAATTCTCCTCAAGTTGCTGCCAAGAGGAGAGGCAGGCCGCGCAAACAACCCAGGAAGAGAGCTTCCAAATCGGGCTGTGTCGAGGCTGTTGGCCAGTCCGTCGAAGAAGAGCAGAAGTCAAATACTGAACAAGACAAAATGGAAGATGCATCAGAAAAGCAAGAAATGGTCAAATCTGAAATGGTTTTGGAAGAAAAAGCAAACCAAGAAGATGAAGCAATTGGTAAAGTTTTGGACGCAGATGAGGAGTGCGGTGACATTGACACAACGATGGAGAACATTGAAGATGAGGATCAACCAAGTGAAGACACCAAATTTGCTTCAGAAATTAGTACACAGCGAGATACAGTCAAAAAGGAAGATACTGAATCAACTGGGAAAAGTGAATTGGAGAAACCAGAGGAAGATATTAGTGACCGAGGAAATAATACAGAAATACTGCAAGACGCTCAGATCACACCAGAAGACATTGAAAAAGATGGCGTCCAAGTAAACGATTCAGTAGACTGTGAGGCTGACACCAAATCGGAATCGAACGTCCCAAGAAACGGTGATGAAGAGGCAAACACAACGTGTGAAATGGAGACCGGAGAAGAGACCGATTTTTCTGTGGACGCAAGTGATAAAAACGCTCAGGAGGAACAAGAGGTGTCCGTTGATAATGGCGATGTCCAACATTCAGTGCAAGAAAGGGATGAAGCAAAAGTGGAGAAAGTAGATTTGGATATTGTCCGCGATGGAGAGAAGTTTCCAGACGACACCAAAGCGAGTGAGACCATAGACGAGGAAGAGGAGAACCAGCTGGCCCAACAAAAAGTGAGAATTTCATGAAATCTACAAATGTTTCATAGAGTTTTATCTATTGTGTTTTTTCTTAAATGTAGGCGTGAAAGATTGTCTCGCGTGTGTTGTGAACCCTTCTCAAAGCCCAAAGTAGCGAACTCTGTAATCCCTTTGTCTTTAGACTTTGGGAACTCCAGGCGAAGCTGGTAAAGATACTGTGGAAGAAACGTCTAAATCAGCCAAACAGAAGCTCGAAGAAGGGACAGGTGTGTTCATGTGGATTACGATATTGCTAAATGACATTGCAGTTTTAATATATACATTGTTTTTAAAGGCCTTTAGTACCAGCAGCTCTTTTGGGCCACACTGACTAAGATGTTTTGTTGTTTTCGCTTTGTCTCAGAAGAGGGTCCAGGCTTCGTGATGGTGGACGGCGTGGGAGAATTGGAGGAAGAGGAGACGCCAAAATCCCCAGATCGGGGTCGTAAGAGCGGCAGCGAAACGCCTGGTAAATTCACTTGAATTCAAATGTGATTTAAGGTATTTTATAAAGCAGGGCCGGGAGCTGTTCATTTTTTTTTTTGATACCGGTACTTTTAAGATACTTGGTTTCCGATACCTGAACAATACTTTTTTCGATACCCAAACTAAAGCATTTGTCATAAAACAGATTAATAATGTTAATGTATTTCTCTTCCTTCCATTTAATTTCTTTTGTTTTTATATCATTTATTTGAGGTGAAACAACCCGGAAACTGCATTTAGTGACAAAAGGGCTTTTATTTTATTTTTTCAATTTCTTCAAAATGTTCCTTTTTTTCCCACTTTAATCAGGTTTTTTTTCTACGTCTATTTTGTGTCCGTTTTCCTAAAATGTTATTTTTATCCCCCAATGTGTTTGACAGTTTTTTTTCATCAGCATCAAAACCTGAATATAAAGATTTGTATATTTCTTTTCGGTACCCAGCCCTATTCCTAAATCTGAATCATTCCTATAATATTGTTGTTTCTTATGACCTGTATTTGTCTGCATTTAATTTGATTTTAATGAATCGGAGCCACAAAGTCTCGATGTGTGTTGTTGCAGTGGGCAGTAAACGGAGGACGGATCTCGAGGGTCCGGAGTCGAAGCGTTCTCGGTCTCAGTCGCCGTCTGTCCCGTCCGACACGAAGCTGCCTCCGTTCAGACCCGGCAACCCCCTCGGTAACGGCCACACGCACTCTTCTTCTGATGTTTTATTTGGCAGTTTTAGCGTTTGTCTACGACTTCGGTTCTGCGTTGCAGGCCAGGAGTACGTCGTCCCAAAGTCCGGCTTCTTCTGCGACCTCTGCTCCGTGTTTTATCTGAACGAGTCGACGGCGCGAGAGCAGCACTGCAGCAGCCGGCGCCATTACGACAGCCTCAAGGTACGAGCCTCGTTTGAAAGCTAAGGCCTACAAAACCGACTGGGGCCTAAGTGTTGCATTTTGCTCTTTTATTTTCTTTTTGCTGCTTTTTTCAGTTTTAGCAGAGGAGATTGTACTGCAACCATTCGAAAAGTGAAAACTAACCCTTAGTTTATGTTTCTAATATTTTCCAGAAACATTTGGAGAGACAATCACAAGGAGCTTCTTAGTTTTGAAGACGACTCTCCTCCTACCCTTGGATCACAGTGGACCTCATCTCCTCTGTAACGGTGCCTTCACTCGCGCATCGAGCCACAGTTTGGCTTCTTTGATGCGTCGAACGTGATTTGGAAACATCAGCGTGTGTAAAACCCAAATGCTAAGCTTCTGTGAAGTTGTTACATAATAAATATTGGCTTGTTTTGAATGTTAATCATACGTATGAGTGTGTTCCTTAGTTTTGTCTGGTGGAATCATGATCAATTATAAAAAAGTATTTTGTCCATTGCTCCTTAAAAAGAAGTCCAGTGCATTGGGTAAAGATCTGATTTCTGTTGAAAATGTGAAAAAATAATAATACTGCACAATTCTAAGTAGTTTATGAAATGCTGCGATCTTTTATTTCCACTACTTTTTTTTACTACTGAGGCTGAAAAACGGTTGTACTTTTGAAAAAATTGATTCTGTGTCGTAGTGGTTACTGCTCACCTCAGAATAAACAATCGATTTAATTGTGTTTGTGGTCACAACGTTTATTTCATCGGGGATTTATTTTGTCTTTGAATAAAAAACAAATCTGTTTCAGTGCTCAATAAATCAGGCTGGGAATAATATATTGGAAAATCCAGATGTTTAGTACAAGATTTGTTTCCTCAGTAGCACAACCACACGCAAAATCAGAAGAAGCCTTTGGTTCTGCAGCACTAATCACTGATAAGACTAGAACTTCTTTATAGAATACAAAATAAAACTCTACACCACTCACTCTGATTTATTTGGTTTTGCCTACAACTTTAGCCAAAGGAATACCCAGCCAATTCACTACAATTCTCTTGTTGTGAAAACCGCTCATAATTTAATTTATACCCAATACCCTCTGACCTCATGGCCAAAGCGGGGCGAGCGAGCCAGACGCTGTCGCCGTGGCGGCCATTTTGAAAGCCGTCCTGGAGGCGCTCGAGCGTTAGCGCCGCGATTACACAAGGTGACAGCCAAAAAATGGTCAAGGGTTTCTCAACTGATTTAGACTAATGTTGGTGTTCTGAGTCCGAACATCACGTGCATTTTGCTCTATCAGGTCAACTTTTTGAGATACAGCCATAGTGTTACGGATTACGTACGACTACGTTATTATGAATTCTGCTTATCAAATTTGATGGAGTAAATAAAAACTGAATGACTTTGGATACGTTGACTTTTATTTCTTGAGGAAAACGGAAAAAACGTCAAGGGTTTCTCAGCTGATGATCCGCAGAAATTTGTTTTTGACGCAAAATCGATTTTTAAAGCATTTCTGTAGCAAAAAACCCTGACCTGATTGAGCCAAACCAAGGTTCGGACTCAGAGCATCAACATTAGTCTAATTCAGCTGGAAAACCCTGGACTATTTAAAAAAAATATTTTTTTGTTACCCAGTGTTATGAGCAGATTTGGAAAGTTTAGTTTGTCGTGCGGATCAACTGGAAATGACAGATATATTAACCATAAACCTGCTCCAAACAAGGGTTTAGTTATTTCTGTCTCTCCACATAAAGATCTAATGAATGTGAAATGAGACGTGTATTCAGTAAAGCAGCCGAGATACTCCGTCTGCCCCCCTGGCTCTTGGTCTGACGCCTGTAGCCGTGATTACAAAAAGCTTCTGCCATGTCCAAATATCCAGGGTTTAATTAAGTTTTCACCAAGACCTTGTATTGTTGATGGGAGAGTGTGACCACCGCGCAAAGCCTTCTCCAGCACACCCCAAAGATCTGAACCGTGTTGGGCTCCCTGAACCACTCGTTAACAATGTGAGCCCCGTGAATCCTGGCATCGTCATCTTGGAATACGCCCGTGGCCGAGGGAGAAATCCACTGATGGAATAACCTGGTCATTTAAGACATTTATCCAAATTATAAGATGTCAACTTTGTTCATATAAAATTGTGATGCAATAAAAATAAATCACTTCTGGATTCAGTTTTTTTTTATGTAAGTATGGACTTGGAAACCTATGGAGTGTTGAAACCTTTACATATGTATATCAAACTGGCTTTTAATACCTAGGAAAGGAATATATACTGAATATTTCTGTGAAGCACTTTGGTCTTCCTAGTGTTGTTGTAAAGTGTTCTGATGTGTTTTATTCATGTGCTGATCATTCTGTTTAAAGCTCCTGCGCCTTTAACCTCCTTGATCAAAAATAATCTCTTTTCCCACTCGGACCAAAACAAGCACGAGACCGATTACAAAAATTAGACTTTATTCTTTTATACACAACAAACATGTTATAAAATCAAAACAATGTACATATCAGTGTGTGCCTTCTTGGACCCTTTTCCATCTAAACATGAGCCAGAGGGAAAAACAAAGATAATCGATGCGCTTAAAAGGACTTTTGTTTTCATGTCTTTTGGGATCGAGTTTGTTGAATTAGAGACTCGTAAAGTTGAGAATAAAGAAGAAGAACTTGTGACTCGAGCAAAGGCACAGATACTAAAGGCGGTGAGGTCTGTAGTAAAAGATGAAGAAATACTGGGTTTAGTTTCAGGGAGAGGTCGTCTTCAAAGGTGACTCGCGCCTCGGGACCGTCTCTCCAAGTATTTCTGGAAAACATGAGACAAATAAACTTCAAACTTTGCACTTCGGACAGAGGTTCAATCGCAATTTCAATGAATGGATTAAATAATGTGAAATATTTATTCTCCAGTTCAGCTTTACCCAAATCTATAAGCTTCTCGACTGGAGCTTACAGCCTATTGGCCAGTGTAACGTCTCATTTGAAAGCTAAGACCTACAAAACTGATCATAGCTTTTTCATCTAATTTTTGTTGCTTTTTCATCACTCTTTAGCCATTAGCCTTTTTTATGATTGTGTTAATGCTGCTTTTAGATTTGGGTAATGGACAAACTGGAGAAAATGCGCTCGGTTAAGGAAGGGGTTAAAATGTGCCGGAAAAGCAACAATAACACACACACGCAAAAAGCGACAAAACGCCTTTAAAGAATGATGAAAATGCAACAAAAAAACCACGAAAGAGCTACGGCAAAGTGACAAATAAAGTTTTGTAGGTCTTACACCGGCCTATAGTCTGTAAGCTCCAGTCGAGAAGCTTTTAGATTTGGGTAAAACTGAGCTGGAGAAAATTTTCCAAAACTTTCATCATATGTGAATGAATAAGCCACGGAGCGACATTTTCCAAAACGTTCTCAAAACTTTTTCAATCGGTTTCAAAATTTTAAAAACTCTTTCAAACTGTCCCACAAAGGAAATGACCATATTTGGATTACAGCGTCATCTCGGTCATAGCCTTTCGTGCTACATGTGGATACCGAACATGTCAGTATTTGTGAATAAATGCGGGGAAAGACCAGTTATTGCCAGGAAGACTCCGTAACTACTCAAAGCGTCCTCAAACGTCCTGAAGAGTGGGCGTGGTGTATTTTCAGAGTGGGCGTGGTGTATTTTCAGAGTGGGCGTGGTGTATCTTCAGAGTGGGCGTGGTGTATTTTCAGAGTGGGCGTGGTGTATTTTCAGAGTGGGCGTGGTGTATCTTCAGAGTGGGCGTGGTGTATCTTCAGAGTGGGCGTGGTGTATTTTCAGAGTGGGCGTGGTGTATCTTCAGAGTGGGCGTGGTGTATTTTCAGAGTGGGCGTGGTGTATCTTCAGAGTGGGCGTGGTGTATTTTCAGAGTGGGCGTGGTGTATCTTCAGAGTGGGCGTGGTGTATTTTCAGAGTGGGCGTGGTGTATCTTCAGAGTGGGCGTGGTGTATCTTCAGAGTGGGCGTGGTGTATCTTCAGAGTGGGCGTGGTGTATCTTCAGAGTGGGCGTGGTGTATCTTCAGAGTGGGCGTGGTGTATCTTCAGAGTGGGCGTGGTTTTCGCTCTGGTTCGAGGCTCGTACCTTGACGTTGTCGTAATGGCGCCGGCTGCTGCAGTGCTGCTCTCGCGCCGTCGACTCCTTCAGGTAAAACACGCCGCAGAGGTCGCAGAAGAACCCGGACATGGGGACGACAAACTGCTGACCTACAACACACACGGGACAGTCACTGTCCCGCTGCCTGACTGGAATCGTGGGTAAATAATGACAAGTGGAACGAGTGTGGCCGTTACCGAGGGGGTTGTTGGGTCTGAACGGAGGCAGCTTCGTGTCCGACGGGACAGACGGCGACTGAGACCGAGAACGCTTCGATCCCGGACCCTCGAGATCTGTCCTCCGTTTACTGCCCACTGCAACAACACAAACAACTCAGGATTAAAAAAAGGAATTTAGTTTGAAGACTTTTAGTGCTTTTTAACTCCCCACGGAAACAGGCCAGCCAACAATGACCTACAGGTGCTTCTCTGTCTGAGCTGTACCTCTGAGGCCCGTCTCCTCCCCCAGCTCCACACACAGCTCCACCCGTGTCCCGGCCTCTGGAGGGAGCTCCACAGAGGGTCCACTGTCCTCTCTCCTCTCCCCAGAATCAGCGCTGGGCTCGCCCTCCTCCGCCGGCTCCGTCTGACCCTCCTCCGGCGCTCGGGCGTCCAGTTCCTTTCTGCCACGAGTCGACTTTCTCACTGAAGATTCAGGGAAAAGGAAAATGATTTAACAACAGGAAGTGAGATTTCTCTATGTGCATAAATTAACACAAACTTACCGGGGGATTTCCTGCCCCTCTTTCGGCCCCGACCTCGAGATTTCGGAGGTTCCTCTTCCTCCACTTCATCGACCGTCACGAAGTGTGGAACCTCTTCTGAAACGAGACACGCCTTAGAACAAACGCCATCATCGCGTTCAACATCCGTCTCCCACTGAATCCAACTTACCAGCCTCCTCTTCGTGTTTTCGTTTGACAGATTTGGATTCTTCTTGCGCCTCTTCCACAGTCGCAGCTTCATCTGGAATTTCCAAACTCTAGAACACAGGAGAATTACAGGTTTAGCGACTTAGGCCTTTAAACGGGGACCTGGACAAAAACAAGAGATTAACTGTAGTTTTCTCGATAGGAAAGACTTGTTTGGTCTGATCTCATAACCAGACGACACTCTTCACCACACCAGTGATTAATGATATATTTTCCACAGATCTGAATGACCAAATTCTGTTTAAGACCAACTTTCTTTTCACACATTCACAATGGAATTCTTCTGGTTTGATTGAAGAACTCGGTACTGCTAAACCTTCCCTTAAAATAAGTGCAATAAAAAGTAATATGCATTGTTCATTAACATCCATAATGTGGAAAAACTTTGGGAACCCATTCTTTAGAAAATGTGCAATCAAAAATAGTGAATTGGAGTGAATAAATGAAGGTTTGTTGTAATAGAAGTGTTGAAATACTCACTTCTGGTTTGACCGGCTCCAATTGGTCCTCCTGTACGAGAGGGTGCGGCTCCTGGACTTCCTTCTTCAGCTCCTCCCCTTTGGAAATGTGCTCCTCCACTTCTTTCCTTGGCTCCTTTGCAGGTACTCGCTCTGCCTCTTCTGCCTTCAGTTCATCTTCTCTGCATAGCCCCTCCTCTTCTGCCCTCGTGTCCTCCTCTTCCTCTCCACAAAGCTCCTCGCCTTTCGCTCGTAACCCCTCCCCTTCCTCCTCTTCGTCGTCGATAAATTCATCCAGAACGACCAGACTGTCGTTGTCGAAGAAGTCGGGAAAATCCTCTCCGTCGCTGACCGTGTCTAAATTCATATCTACTTTTACACTTTTGTTTTTCTCAGCCGTTTCTAAAACCTGGACACTGCCACTATCAACGGCTAACTCTGGTTCATTTTGACCATTTCCATCCCCGGCGCCGGTACAAGAATCAACCAAATTAGTTTCTGGTTCTTGTTTGGCCTCCAATTCACACACTTTGTCTATTTGTCTATCTGGAGATGTCTCTTCACGCAATTCCTCAGTGTTTCTTGGGTTGTCCGATTCCATGACCGTATTTGTAGCTTGATTGTCTGCCGAGTCCGTTACTTGGGCGTCATATTTTTCTACAACTTCTTCACCCTCCACAATGTCTTCTGTCACCGTCTGACCTTCAACCGGTACTTGAACTTCAGTAGTTTCTTCAGTAGTATCTTCCTCCGATTTCTCAATCACCTCTGGGGCTTCCAAATTTTGTTCTTGGAATTCTGTTGTTGCATCTTCAGTGTTTTCCACATCTCCTTTCCCGATTGCTTCCGAAATCCGCAAAGAAGAGGATACAATGTTGTCTTTTCCACTTGGTTGATCATCTTTCGGGGCCAAATCTTCCAAGTTTTTTGTTGTTTCTGCGACAACATCTTCACACTCCTCACCCAGAACATGGTCTTCTTCTACCGCGTCCAAGACTTCATAAATCGGTTCCTCGTCATCCTCAGTTTGGGCCATTTCTTCCAAAACAATTTCAGATTTCGCTATGTCTTCTTTTTCCAAAGCATCATTCATTATGTCTTGTTCAATCTTTGACTCCTGGCCTTCTTCGGCGGACGGGATATCAGCCTTCTTGTTGCCTGATTTCTTCCTGGGTTGTTTGCGAGGCCTTCCCTTACTCTTGGCAGCAACTGGTGGAGTTTGTTCTTGCTCCTTAATCTCCACCTCATCTTCAACAGAGTCCAAAATTTGAAATTCGTCAGCGCTAACCTCATCCAATTTCAGAATTTCAGACTTTTCCAATTTTGATTCCGCAATTTTACGAGCTTGGGATGATTCCTTCTCGTCTTTCTCCATTGGCGATTCAGATTTACACTCTTGCTTGGCTTCAATCCGTCTACTCGTCTGTTGTTTTGGAGAAACTTCTTCACCAAGACTCACTTTCCCGCTTCTCGTCGATCTGGTTGCTCGAGTGGTCCGTCTTTCCGTCTTCTCAACTTCCAAAATAGCCGCCTCACGGGTACCCGCTGCTTTCTTAGATACGTGGTCGTTCAAATTTCCAGATTGCTCCAGAACTTCCAACACAGTTTCATCCAAGCTTTCGGACGATTTTTGCTCAACAATGGCATTTTCAGAATCGTCTTTTGGCAATTCAACAGATTTCTCTTCTCCTTGACCAGATCTAACCTCAGCTAAATATTTTTCAATTTCAGAAACATTTATGGTAGTATCATCTATGGGTTTCTCCTTGGTTTCAAAAGTTTGTCTATCCTCTTGATCACTTTTTACCAAAAGAGTTTCAGCGGCTTCTCCTGTACTGGACATTTGTTCTTCTTGGATTTGATCTTCCTCCAACGAATCCAAGATTTCATAGAGTGGTTCTTCCTCTTCTTCCTCAGCATTTTTGGGTAAACTATCTTCAGAAATCACCATCGAAGCGGCTTGCTTCTCGTGTTCAGATTCCAGGATGTTGCCTTCTTCCTTGGCTGTAATTTTGACTTTTATGTCCAATTTTGCAGCCGTCTTTTGGGGTTGTTTTCTCGGTCTACCCCTGCTAGCTTTTGGAGTTGGTTTCTCTTCCACAGCGTCTAGTATCTCAAACTCCTCTTCAATCGCTTCTTGTACGTCAACTTTAGGCAAATCTTTCGGAGACGGCTTTCCAAGTTTTTCTTGTTTTGTTTCTCTGGCGGGAGTCCTTCCACGTCTTGTTGGCGTAGTTCCCGTAAGCGGCGAATCAGAGGAGCGATCTCTCTGGGAGGATCTTGTTTGTCTCGAAGACCGAGTTTGTACTTCTTCAACAGAATCTATCACTTTATACACCTCTTCATCTCCTGCCGTAGCTTCTTGTGATTCTCTTACTGGAGTTTCCCTACTTCGTGATGGTGTACTTTCTTTTTTCGATGAATCACTTTTAGACGTTTTCCCACTTCTCGAGTTTTCTGAAGTTGTTGTAGTTTCTTCTTCAACAGAGTCCAAAATCTCAAATGTACCTGATTCCAAATTGGTTGGATTTTCTTCATTCGCTTCTACCAACCCTTTGTCTTCACTTCTTTCTCTGGATTTTCTTGTCCTATGCCTCGAGTCATCTTTGCATGACTTTTCATCTAAGGAAGAGTCACTTTTTAGGGAATCACTTTTGGACGTTTTCCCCTTTGAAGACTTTTCTGAAACTGTTGCCTCTTCCTCGACGGAGTCCAAAATCTCAAAGGCAACTTGCTCAAAATCAGAGGCACTTTGTTTCAAATCTGTACAAGCCTTACCATCTGCTTTTTCTTGAGAATTTCTCGGCTTATGCTTTGAGTCATGCAACTTTTCATCTGTCAAGGAGTCCATTTTGACCGATCGAGACCTCCTTTCTCTCGTCGATCGTTCAGATACGTCTTGCGTTGACGAAGTATCTATAATTGAATCCAATACTTCAAATTTCTCCTCCCTCTTCCCTCTAGTACTACGCCTTCTCGTAGTGGTTTCTTCTTTTGTAGGTTCCTCTTCGACCGAATCCACAACTTTAAATTCAACCATTTCCTCCTGTATTTTGAAAACTGGCAACTCTTGTTTGGCCCTTGGTTCCGATTTTTTGGTAGTTCTTCCACTCCTTGTTGACCTGGTGCTGGAAGCGTCACTCTTCTTGGGCTCAGTATCTGATTTTGGCCGATCTTCCTTGAAATCATCTTTTTCTACCAATTCCTCTTTACGAGAAACATCTTCAGTAGCAAATTGTTCTTCAATCGAATCCAGGATCTCAAAGGTTTTATGTTCATCGCCTTCTTGGTCGTCTGTTTTGGCGGTTTTGGAGCAAACTTGTGTTTCAGCAACATCTTTCTCTCTTTTCCGTTTGCTGCTTGTCAAGGGTTTCACATTCTCAACCTTTTCTGTCGCACTTTTGGAATGGGGAGAGTTCATTTCCTGGTCGGGAGCCTCTTCAGGCACCTTTTCATCAGTTGGTTCTTCGCTGGCTTGTTCTTCGGTGACACTGTCCAACACATGAAAAGATTCCTCCAAGTCAACTCCATCTTCTACCGTTTTTGTCGAGTCGTCAACTGAATCTAAAACCTGTATGCTTTCAGTTTCATCAATAACCTCATATCCATCACCACCAGCTACAGCAGGTTTTTCACAAGCATCTTTTAAATGCTGAACGTTTGAGCTTTGTCTCGATTTCCCTTCCTTCTCTTGCGATCTAGAAGAACCTTTGTCCGACCCCTTGAGGCCGGACTTTTCCACTTCGCTCTCTTTCGCTTTATCCTTGCTATGGCGGTCCAACTTTTCTGAATGTTTATCGCAAGAAGAGGAGGGGTGGCTACTACCGGAAGACGAGGCAGAATGATATTTCGGAGATTTGGACGAGTCACTGGGTTTTCTGGGAGAAGACGAGGTGGAGCTGGAGGGGCTTTTGAAACCGTCTTTACTCGACCTAGAACTAGAAGCCGTCGACGAAGAATGTTTTGCCGAATCTCTCGAAGACTGCGAAGACGACGTGTGGTGACGATCAGAGGATGAGCTGGGTTTTTCCCGATCCCGCCGCGAATCTGAGGACCTTCGCGAAGAGGAAGAGGAGGACTGATGGTGGTGGCGACTCGAGCTCCGTTCTTCCCCTTCGTCCGAAATCTCGTCGACCGTCACGAAATCGGACAAGTCTTCGAACGGGAAGTCCCTTGAAGAGACACGGTGGGCGGCGGAGTCTTCTGAAGCCTGACTCTGTAGAGAAAAGGATGTTTATTTATAACAATCTAGCACATGAGCCAAATGATAATATCTGCGCATTGTCTGACCTTTTTGTCCTCCTGCAGTTTGTTCTGTTTGGGCTCACGAACAGCTGACGTCTGGATTTTCAGGTCCTGCCCTTTAGGAGGAGCCGAGGAGGCGGGTGAGTCTGGTTTCTGAAAAATAAAACACATTCCAATTGCTGCAAAATAAGTGGAATGTGGAACGTTTGCATCCAGGGTTCGAAATTAACACCCGCCAACCCGCCAAATGCGGGTTAAAAATCATTTTGGCGGGTACCGATAAAAAACCTACCAGCCAGTTTGGCCGGTGATGCATGAGCTAGTGATGGGTCGGTCGCGAACGAGTCGGTACAAAGAGCCGGCTCTTTTAAGTGAAAGATGAGAGCCGAGCCTCACCCGCGAGCCGTTTTATTTATTTATTTATTTTTTGCATGTTGCATGTTTATCAAGCTCACCGTGCCCCGCTTTCTGCTACATTCAAGAAAAATAGAGAAAGGCAAAGAGTAAACGAGTAAAGAGAATGGGATCGGGGAGAGAGGGAGAAAGGAGAACTCTGCAGGCGCAGCCCGTTCGCGAGGAATGAACCTGCTATTTACACAAAATCAAGATCTCTATAAACTTAAACTACTCCATAAATGTAGTCAGCGCATCCATAGCTTTCAGTCACTTTATATTTGAGAGAGATCCGCTTAATATTTTCGGTTTTATGGTTAGAAAAAGTTACGCTGGGTTTGTGGAGTGAAAACAATGCGATGACGCGCGGAGCGGCGAAACGACGCGATGTCGGCCTTTTCCTCTCATGTGTATGAGCGCATTACAAACGTACAGGAGTCCTGGCTTAAGTAATAACTTCAGTTATGTCTGGAGTCTGTAACTCTCTCTCAGCGCGAGGCTCCAGCAGCTCACGGAGGCGGAGCTGAGGCCGCAGAGGGACTGGGGAGAAGCTATGGGAGAAGCATTTTGACTGTAAATAAAAGAGTACATACATGAAACTAATGGCAGCTTTAAAAGTGTATGTTGCTATAATAAACAATGGCTCTACCACCTCAAAAAATTTACTTTGATTCCTGAAGACAACACAGACCACTATAAGCCAATATCACATTATTATAGCAACTAATAAAATTAATTCCTCTTTTCTTTTTAATTGCTTTCTTGATTATAGTTGTTTTGTGCAGGGAGCAGTAGAGAGGCTCATTTAACGAGCCATTAATCCAAATCTCTCCTAAATTTAAAGTGTATATATTAAAAAAACATAAAGAGCCATTTGGGGGCCAAAAGAGTCGGCTCTTTTTGGTGAGCCGATCCAAATGATCCGGTTCACCAAAAATAGCTGAAAATCCCATCACTAGCATGAGCCAATCATGCAAATCATGTCAGAGACGCTCTGGGTGGTTTGTCCCCTCTGTCCTACATTTCCCATGAACACTACACTACTGGTGACGTTTTAGATACCTATTATCACATTTTCATCCAGTGGCATTCATAATCTCTTATTTTCGCAACGTAAAAATTTGTCTAATGGAAATTCTGATTGGCTGGTAACTTCAGAAAGTTACCAGCCACTTTGGCTGGTGATCAAAAAAGTTAATTTCGAACCCTGTTTGCATCAAAGAAATGCACGTGTCGAGCACATTCTTACCTCTTTTTGGTCATTGTCTTTAGTTTCTGATTTCTCTGTGGCCTGATCCGTGTTCTCCTCCGTCGCTGTAGGGCCTTCAGACTGAGGGTTCTCCTCTTTCTCGTCAATGGCCGTTTCTTTATCTGTCGTAGCTGTATTCTGTTCCTTTTTGCCGTTTTCTGCTTTCACTTTGGCACACTTTTCGGGTAATGTCGGGACAGGAGGTTGATCGAGTCGAACCACCGTGTTCCCAGAATCATTAATACGCTGTTTTAACTCAGACGCACTAAAATAAATTGAAAACAATATTTGTATACAATACATTTGCAAATAGTGGTCGAAATACATAAGATAAGCATCACATAAATTATATCAATGAATACTTACGTCTCTAAATGTAGGATTTTACTCCTAAAGTGAAACAGAAACATACAATCATTTAAACTTAATATGTTCCCATGTATTTAACAAGCTTTTTTTTTGCTTTTCTTAAGGATGAAAAATAAATAATCAATGGAAAGCGATGTAAAAAGCACAAACCAGAGCTTTTTCTTCCAGTCGACATCGGGTTTGTAGGTGGAAAATTTCTCCTTCACCTTTCCCACGTCACTGACAACAGACATCTCCACGCAAATCTGAGGAAGAAAATGACTTCATGTGATCAATATAATGGTCAGCTTTGAGGGCGAGACGAACGCTGGTGAGCTGAGAGAACCGTACCCTGTTGGCCAGAGGCAGGAAGCTGAGGATGGGGGCGGCGGACGTTACGACTTCAATGACGAGTCGGAAAACATCGAGAGAAACTTCTGTCACAAAGACGCTGATTAACCGCTGAGCCAGCTGGAGCTTCTCCGGGGCTCGCTGAAAACGTAGCAACAACAGGAGGAACAAGATCATTACATAGAAGAGCTTTACGGGCCTCGTGAGCAGAACGTTTGTAGATGTCAAAGGTTACATTAACCGAAAATTCTCCGTCATTTATGGAATATTTTTAGCTTTGATGGAAATTTTGAAAGGCTGTCCGTCATTTTGACAGATTGAAAATCAAGCCGTATTTAAAATAAAGACACAACACAGCTCTATCTCTACCACGCAGGGCTCTCTCTGGTTTCGCTTTTCTTTTCGCATGGCAAATAAACTGCTTTTTGGTGCCGCGATGGGTCTTACATCGGAGTTGAGAGTGCATGGATTTGGATAAACACACGAAGGACCAAGAGGAGAGAGAAGAGGTGTGGTGCGTGGAGTAGTGCAGCATCCTGTTCACCCACAGTTTCTTAAACATTACGTTAAAATTGAGAAAATGCTAATAAGCTCCAATTTGCATTTGTAATAGTGTAATATGAGCCTTGATATTGAGCAGATGGCACGCTGAATAAGTCGTCCTCCTTTGACACTTTTATGCACACGTTTTTTAAAACATGTTTTGTTTAGATCCATTTATCCTGCAATCTCAATGTTTTCCAAACACAAATATGCAGACCATACTGTATATTAGGGTATATAAATGTAAAATGCTCATAATGAGATTAATTCATAACATATAAAAATAGCTTATTTCGGACTTTTTTACAACTCTGTCAAAATGGAGAGAAATTCTCTCTAGCGAAACCACTCGTAGACGCAAACCACCAACCCCTCAAATAAAGGGACAACTACTACATTTTGATTTATCACAAATCTTTTATCTCTAAAGTGCATATTTTAAAATGTGAAAGGGAACTTACATTGTTGCTCAACGTCATAAAAGTGGCGTACATTTGCTCCTGTGAGGCGAGAAGCACAAAAGAATCAATGTTAATAATCAGACGGACTTCCGACGATCATTGCTATAAATAAATAAATACGTTTTAATCTTGCAATTGGGCAATGAGCTGCAAATATACTTCTTAAATTTGCCCCTTCTCAACGAAAAAAAACTCCCCACAAACAGAACTTGCCTCTGACGACAGTGGGAACAGGCTGCTGTCGATGTAGTGCGGATGGAGCTGGATCCCTTTCAGCTTCATTCCGAATTTGAAGAACCTCCCAGAGAATTGTGCACAGTTCCCCGTGTAGATGTTTATAAACGCCTGGAACACAAGCAGAGACGGCGACACTTGTAAGAAACTCCTGTGAGAGTAAAAAGCCGTGTTTCTCAGACTCACTCGTCTCTGCAGGGGCAGCACGATGACGTCGTAGTACAGACAGTGGAGGTTTCTGCCCACGAGAAAGTTCCAAACCAGCCCGGCCACGTCCTCGTGAGTGTAGTTGTCCAGAGGCAAATGCGTCAGCATGATGGTTCTTTTATGTAACGAGTGGAAGCGCTAAAGAAAAGGAAAAACCACACATTTCATTTGAGCTTTATCGACAAAATCTATTTCTCAATATTTTGGGGACTTTCTCGACGACAATGTGCTGCAAACATCTATATTTACTTTGTTGCTCAAAAAGATCATTGTCGAACAGACAACAAAAGGGCAGATTCTGAAGCCAAATTAATCCACTTTTGAATTCAACTCAAAGTAATAAATGAATTGCTTTTAGAAGAGATTTTACCTGATTGGGGGTGTTCCTCATTGGCAAGGCAAGCGTCTGGAAATCTACAAACCAAAACATACTTTACATTTACCAAATCACAAATGCTGAGCCTTGTGACCGCATTAGCGACAGAGTGTTTACCTGGGATGATGAACCAGGGGGCCCTGGTGGGGTAGAAGTAAGGTTTGTTCATCATGGTGACCCAGAATGGACCAAAGCTTCCGAAGGGGATCCCGAAGCTCGACACTGGGACAACCACTCCCGGAGCCCTCTCTGAAACCTCGGGCATGGCTCTGATCGCCTGAGACGGAGCTGCACACAGAAAAGTAAAGACCAGGAAGAACCATCAAGTTTTAATTGACCTTATTCAGAGAAAAATGAGTATGAATCTGTATCATTGTACAAGTGCAAACTGAAGCTTTTTTTTTTACATACATTTTACGTTTTCTCCATATAAAAATGTGCTCAATCCTATAAAATTTTACCAAATGAAAGCATTTGAGACTGCGACTCTAAAATGATCATAATAATTAGTGACCCAGGGCTCTCAGTCGTCCATTGACTTTTACGAGCTGTGTACAATTAGAATGCTGACTTTGGTATTATACTGTATCTGCATGTGCACAATGAGAAAATAATTTCAAAGTGTTGAAATATGGAATAATCTAGATCAAAACATCAAACTTTGCAATAACCTGGTACATTTTGAAAAAGTTTATATTTCTTAGGAGTTGTAGCACATTCTTTTGTTGTGGTTTCTTTATTTTGCTGTTGTTTTTTAATTATTGTTCTTCATTATTTGTTGTTACTTTGCCCTATGTTCCTTTGTTTATGATTTGCTACACTGCAAAAGTTAAATATAAATGCTATTGTTTTTATTTTTGGGGTGGGCGCTTATAAGCCTTTGGCTTCGGCCCACTCCCTTTGAGCAGGTTAACTGCTCAAACAAATAAATAACTAAACTTGAGCAAATATCTTAGCTACTCTACCCAACGCTGCACATCTGTACTGAAGTAGACTAAATGTCGACTTACGCAGAGTTTTGCTTTGACTCGTCGGGATCTGCAGCCGGATGACTTCGTACGAAGGAGTTTTGTTCAAGAGACTGTGGTAAACTCCGAGTCTGTCCGCGTCGAGGACTGAGTCAAACTCCACAAACACCTGCAGCCAAATACATTTTAATAATGGCCACATAACACTTTTGCACTAATAAGCATAAATATTTCATTTGACACAAAGCCGGGGTTGGATTTTCTTAGAACAAGGAGTAGATTTAGGTTTTTCATTGCGGTTGTCGTTACCTTGTTGAGCAGCGGCAGGTAGTTCTTGACCGATCCGATCTTCTCCAGCTTTTTCCGGAGTTCCACGGCGTCGCTGTCAGAAACACTTGTGATGAAGACCAGTTTCTCTGGGTCGCTTTCTAAGTGCTGCCGATAACAGTCAAATATGTCACAGATTAGGAGTGGGGTCTTTGTACCAAGAGTCATGCACATTTAGTGGCTCTATTTTTGTTAGAGCCACAGGTTTTAAAAGAGCTCACTTACATTTTTGCACATCCGCGACACAAAGCAGTAAAACCGAATCTGAAAAGCAAAAAATTATAAAATTTGGAAAACAAATACATTTACTTAAAGTGGACATGTCAAGCATATGGAGGCTAAAAATTGACTTGGAACAACGTTAAATCATCATCGACTAGACTACGTTCACTCCACTTCATTTGAAAGATTATTACACCGTCATTTCCGGACTACAAGAAGCTACTTCTTGCGATATCTCCAGTTAGGTTCTGGAGATATCTGCCTTTTTAAATCGGCCCTAGTGTTGACACCTGCGGCTTATTATGTAATATCATTCTTTTTTAATTTAGTTGGAGCAGCTTATATTCAGGTGCGCACAATAGTCCGAACATTACAGTAATACGCTCGACTCCAGGACCTTTCTATAAACGCTCCGAAGTAAACATTAAATAAGCCCAATGGTTCGATCGCCCAGCCCTTGCATGGAAAAAACGGTCACACCAAATCGGTTTCTAAAAAGTTACCGGCGCCATGACGACCATTCGTCCGTTGTTGACGTGGGCAAAAAGGCGATTGCCCCGGAACATCGCGTTGGCATCCGGCCGTCTCACAAACGCTTTCACCAGCTCCAGAATCGCTCGACCGTCGGGCATCGTGATAAAAGCCTGGACAGAACGAGAGGTAAGTGTCGATCGTGAGCAGAAGAGCCACAGGAACCGGTCTTCGCCGAGGCCGTTACCATCTTGCACTGAGGGACGATGTAGATGTTACTCGGTTCGTGTTTAAAACCAAATGGCGTGAGCTTCTTCACCAGCTCCTCCTCGGTGTAGGGGTCCTGAGGATCGTACTTCGGGAGGTCGGATAAAATAACCAGGTTTCTCTCAGTCAGAAGGAACTGGAAAAGATGGATTCAAATCAGTTTCTTCAAAGAGGCCGGAGTTTGGGAGAAAGTCAGCAAAGAACTCAAACTGCAGATGTAGGGATCAAGCCATTCAACGTTTTATTTGTTTATTTAACCGACAGACATGCAAACACATAGTAAATAAATGCTTTATTGTCATTGTGTACAACGAAATAGTGTTCAGGTGTTAGTCGGATTGTTTATAGCGAGCCATAATTCAATCATTCTGCAGCCGATTCTAAAAGTTTTGTTAAGGAGCTCAGAGGCTGCAGTTTCTCGTTCTGTTCAGCTGGGTTAGTTAAAGAGTGAGGTCCGGAACCAGACAGGTACACGTTATTACACACTGTTACATTGTGCTATATTTGGTACAATATCAAAGGCAGTGTAAAATAATGTGTTACCGTGAACTCATTAAGTTGTTGGCAATACACAGCCTTAATGGCAAGAATGTTTTCAGAACAAATTTATCCTCTTAAGATGTCTCCCCCTCCTGTTCCCCAGAATCAATAACCCTCCATCTATTTACAGAAGAGAAGGATCTGTTTGATGCCAAGACTTACTTTTGGTCCGAAGACGTGGGACAGAGGAAGAGAACTTTTTTCTGCGAAGAAAGAACACAATTTTCAGAAAATGATTAGTTGAACGATCGACTCATGAAAGAGGTTTTTCTCACTGAGGTTGTTACGGGTGAGTCGTCTGTCCAGAGTCTCGCCCATGGTCAGAGACGGCCCCGCTGCACTCGGCCTCTGCGGAACAGGGATTTTCTGGGTTGTGTTTGGCGTCGCTTCTTGGCTCGTCGCTTCTTGGCTCGTCGCTTCTTGGCTCGTCGCTTCTTGGCTCGTCGCTTCGGGCTTCGTCGCTTCGGGCTTCGTCGCTTCGGGCCTCGTCGCTTCGGGCCTCGTCGCTTCGGGCCTCGTCGCTTCGGGCTTCGTCGCTTCGGGCTTCGTCGCTTCGGGCTTCGTCGCTTCGGGCCTCGTCGCTTCGGGCCTCGTCGCTTCGGGCCTCGTCGCTTCGGGCTTCGTCGCTTCGGGCTTCGTCGCTTCAGGCTTCGTCGCTTCGGGCTTCGTCACTTCGGGCCTCGTCGCTTTGGGCTTCGTCTCCTCTGACTTCTTCTCTTCTGGCTTTGCTTCCGTTGGCTTTGTGGTCACTGTATCTCAGACAATACATATACAGTTACAATCTGCTTCAGTTTGTGGGATTTTTCCAGAGCAAATCTACATATTTACACAGACTAAGGAAAATCTTACCTTCTGCCTTTGACGTTTCTTGGACTCTTTCAGCTTCCGTGGTTGAAACTTCCATCTTTTCCTCCCGCTCCTCTACAACCGTCTCTCCTTGTGTCACTGTGGACGTCCCTTCGGCAAACTCTGCTAGTTTCTCCGTTGAATTCTCTTCTTTTTTAGCTACTGCGCACTCTTCCTCCGGCTGCTGCGCGCTCAACTCCACCTCCAACTTCGCAGACCCTTCCACGACTGTCTTTTCTCCTGAATCGCTTTGTTCCGTAGCGACGTCGGTCAACGGGGAAGACTCTTTTAGTGGTAAATGTTCACTTTTATGTTCCACAACTTGTTCTGTTTTCTGCTGTGTTGGTTCAGCCTGAGCATCGTCGTTTGTTGGGGAAATCTTGTCTTTGTCAGTGGACATTTCTTGCGCCGACTTGGGATCGTCTGGAAGCTTTTCTTTCGTCACGTTCGAATCATCTTTTTTGGCGCTTTCAACCGTTTCTTGGCTTGAAATCTTCTCTCCAACTTCTTCAGATTTTTTCATATTATCTTTTCCTGCCGTATTGTTCGTACTTCCAACCACTTCTTCTGGAGTTTTATCTTTATCGGCATCCATTTTGTTGCTTGGCGTTTCCGCAGCCACATTTTTCAACACCTTCTGCTCGCCCTCGTCTTCGCAGTCCGTTCCGCTGCTGATTTCTATCAGTTCCATGTCGAAGTCTGTGATTTTGATCGCTTCCTTGTCGGCTTCTTCGGGTGCACTCGTGACTTTCTTCGACAAACTTGGTATCGGATTGTCTTGGATCACGACTTCCTTCAGGCTCGAGTATTGGACGGATCGGATCTGACCTGCCGTGGCTTTCCTCGCTCTAGTTACGACCACTCCAGCCGTCGCAGGAGTGATAATCGTAGCAATGGTAGAAATAGCAGCAGCAGCAGTAGTTGGTGAAGTAGAGGCAGTCGGGACATTCCTGGTGCCGCCAGATTTGACCAAAGTAGTTTTTGATTGCGTGGTTCTGGTGGCCGGTGTTTTGCCGGTACTGGCCTTCACTGGAGCAGTTTTGGACACACTGGCTTTGCTTGTAGTTGCGGTCGTTCTGTAATGAAATGCAATAAGTGTCGTTTTACATTTACTGAAGGTAAATGTAAAGCCTGCATCTAAGCACAAAACGTTTAGATGCAGGCTGAGCCTCCCAAATTTATATACAAATAGTAGAATTGTCCATGATATAAGTAGAGGTTTCTAACTCTGTTAAAAATATCATCCTGGGAGCCACAGGAGTTTGCACATGGCTCCTTATTAAGCAATACAGTTCTATAAAATTCTTTGTCCTGTCAAAAAAGTACCAACTGAGAGTGAGTCTCTGTAAGCACCAATAGCTTGGTTATAGAGACCAAAACAACTATTAAATGAATCAGGCTTTGAAGATCTGTATGGCAACTAGTCCTTCAAACAATGCTTTTATAAAGTGCCAGGTTCATGACTACACTGGAAGTTAGACAGTTTCAGACAAGGACAAAACCTGGAATACTTTTCCAAACCAGGACTAAACATGGAAGACACCACTAGGTCTAATCTGGGACTGATTATCCAGGCTGATATCAATGCCCCGTGCCACAAGTACATTATACAAGTACAAAATAATACGTTGGGTTTGAAAGAAAATAGCCTGAATGTTCATCATTAGACAGTATTTATGATATCAGAATAAAGTGGTCAGATATGTCTTCTCTTCTTTCTTTATATTGTTTGATGCTTTTTACACATTTTTCATCTTTCTGTTATAAACCCTTTGAAAAGCCTAACCCGGGACGGGTGCTGAAAATTAGCCAATGGCTACACGCCTTATGTACATGAGATCGGCCACGGATGATAAACACGACTTCATCACCATCTTACACTTTGTTGTTGTAGAAAACTTTAAATAAATGGCGCTCTTACTTAATGGCCGACTTCAAGGGTCGTCTCGCCGCAGATATGGGAGATTTTCTTTGAGTTGTAGAAACTGCCTCCTGAAAAGTTTACATATTTATGTCAATGTCGCTTCGTAAATGTAATAAGAAGCTTTGGCAAAAGAGAAATGTTTGTTTTAAACGTAAAGTTGCCGTTTCTTGCCTTATACTTGACGATCGTGACCGGATGATCTTTGATCTTCAGGTCTTTCGCAGTTCTCAGTTTCTTGGCGTCTTCCTCCTTTTCAAAACACGCCACAGCCTAGGAAAAGACGGCAAGATGGAGGACGAATGATTAAACTCGCAGGTGGAACGGCGACTGAGGAATGTCTTTTTTTAATATACATTTAGTCCAAGATTCTTCTGCCCCAAACCGACTTTATAGATTTAAAACTGCACTGGACAAACCTGGTGTTTTTGGCGAAACAGCAAAACCGATTTGGTTTTCCCGAATTGCTCTGCGAACGCCACCACGTCGTCGTGAGACAGAGGCGGGATGATGGCGCCCAGTCTCACCATCGTCGAAGGTTTCACCGCCTGGAAACACAAAAACAAATACAGACTAGAACATGGACTTCGATGTCGGTCAGTGTCAAAGGGCTGTGGTTTCAGTTTCATAATTTCCTTAAAGCAGAACGTTGACTCACTGTGGGTTTGGACGCCGCGGAGACCGTCTTCTTCACCACCTTCTTCTTCGCGGCTGTAGAGGGCGCCGCCGAGGACGAGGTGCCCATTTCTTTGGCCAAACGTGACATTAACAGCGGCATCATCGTCTCCACTAAAGAGTCCATGTCGGCGGGACCAGAGAGAGACTTCAGCACTGCCACCGAAACCGCCACAAAACAGAATTACTCCCAATGTTAACGCCGTCATAACATCGTCGATGTCATACGTGACAAACTTAGGGCTGAGCGACGCTGACACTATTGTGGGGGGGGGTTACTCGAGAGCAATCATGAAGCAATATTTGAAATGTGCTGCAAACATCTACATCACTTTGCTCATGAAGATAAATGTCCTGAACACACTACAAATGGGCAGGAACACTTTTCAACCCCAGTTTTTCCCATTATTTTCCAAATTTCCTGCCCATTTGTTTCCTATTTTTTTCCCCAACTTTCCACTTTTCCCACCCAATAATTCCCCCATGTTTTCTGTGTAAGTTCTCAGTCGTACAGGAGTTGTCCATCTTCAATGAAGGTACTGGATTCATCTTCTGTACACGACAAAAGCTGCGGCCAGAGTGGGACTTTTGTCGCTGACGAAGCCGTTTAGATAAGAGGCGAAACGTTTGAAGACTTCAACTACTGAGGACAGAAGATGAATCAAGTACCTTCATTGAAGATGGTCCCCCATGTTTTTCAATTTTTCCCCAAAAATGTTTCCTTATTTCGATGTTTTTCCCCAAAAAAATGTCAGCACGTTTTCTTTATTTCCCCCCCACTTTTTTCCTTCAAATTCTTCTCTATTTTCCTCAATTATTTCCCCATTTCAAAAAATATTTTTTCAGCCATTTTCTTTTTTTTTTTTTTTATTTCTTCCCCCGTGTTATTTCCCAATTCCCCCCCCCCCCCCCCCACATTTTCTTGACTCGATATTGTAAAATCTTCCAAACAGCCATTTCAATATCATCTCGTAGACGATATACCCCCCGCCTCTACACTCCGAGCTCCTCCCACCTGACGACTTCTCCAGCATCTTCTTCGTGGCCTGCTCCAGCTCGCTGGGCTTCTTCCTCTGGGCGGAGCTTTTATCGGACGAGGACCTGGTTTCTCGACTGCCCCGGGACAGAGAGCGCTGCTCCTCGCGCTCCCTCCGCTCATGGCCTCGAGGGGGCGAGTGCCTCGGCGGCGAATATCTGCAAATAAATAAATAACCAGACGCTTTATTGGAAAGATAAACACAATACTTTCTGCTCCACTACGTTTCAACAAAGGCTCCAAAGTAAAAAAGTGAATTTTAAGCAATAGTTGTTCCAAGTGTTCTCCACTGTTTCAACCTTTTCAGCTCTGGGGCTGAAACATATTGTTTTGTTAAATCTGCAGTATTATTATTTGGGGCCCATGACTGTTCAAACATTTAAAGACCATTTTCAGAGTAACTAAAATGACTAAAATGTATAAAGTTTTATCCTAATGTCTTATGCCTTAATGTGTCTCACATCAAAAACACAGTTTTAACACAACTGTAATCTCCGATTATACCGAGTTTTAGATCGATATGGGTTTCGCTTTAAAGCCCCGACTCTTTCCAAAGCAGAGAGATCGTCCCACAGGTATCGGCTTTTATCGGCGGATATTGTAAAATACCCAAATACCGGCCCGATAGATCAGTGGCCCTGTACTCAACAGTCACGTGATCAATAACAATGCACCTTTATTTAATATGAGTGGGTCCAAAAACCCACTTATTTCTAATGAACTCAAACGTGAGAAAGGCACAATTCAAACCAAGAAGACGATGGAACCTGACGCGGTTCCTTCAGACGTCCCTCACTCGTCCTGGGACAGATCCTCTACGCTTGTTATACTGTCCCTTTACCTGGGAGGAGGGGAGTACCTGGGAGGAGTACCTGGGAGGAGGGGAGTACCTGGGAGGAGGCCTCGCCGGGGAGTATCTCGTCTCTCGGCTCCTTCGCGGCGACGGTCGTTTCTCCTCCGCTCTCTTCGGCGACGGCCGCCGCTCGTCATTTCTCCGCGGCGATAACCGCCGGTCGTCCGGTCGCCTGCGGGAAAAGAAGAACCAGAACACGAGCTTCAGAGGTTTGTAAAGGTGACGAGGGACCAGTCGGTTTAGATTCCACACCTGGGGGACGGTCTGCGCTCGGCTTTTCTTTTCGGAGACGGCCGTTTGTCGTCACGGCGACGCTCTTCCGCTCGGCGAGGGGTGGAGTCGCGGCGCTCGCGGCTCCTGGAGCGAGAGCGAGGGCGGCGAGTGGAGGAGGAGGAGGAGGAGGGAGGAGAGGCCGAGTGGGATCTGGAGAGAAAAACATACGACATAAACGATCCAATCTACATTTACGGACCAAACGCCGCTACTTTTCCCACACTCTTCGAACACGGCGTTTCCAACGGTCTGGTCCGACTGGACACGAGCAGCGGAAACTGAGATGAATAATAATAATCTCTTGGCTTTATGGCTTTGGACAAACAGATTACGCCACAATAGGCAGAAGAGTCTTTGTGAACACGACTTTTCTCTGATCGCTTCAGCTCCGTCTACAGCTTCTGCTTCAGACAGTATTTAAAACTGTCCCGAGAAAAGAACGTCCCTGTGACATCACTGTCAGACGCTCCATGGAGGACGTTCTCATGGTAGCGGCGAGAGAGCGAGGGCGAGCGAGTCCACGTGAGCCGACGGCGTCACGTTTACCGGATGTGTTTCTCCTGCTCCGTTTGTGAACGTCTGACGAACCACTTTCATCTCATGGACGTGAACCCAGAAACGTCTCGTCATGTTTTAGTCACAAAGAGCTATTTTTACCTCGTCATCGTCATTTAACACAGGGGCGTAGACGAAATAATATCGTTATCGTCTTCGCTGACGAAAACGACACTGGTTAAAGGTACTTGAACGTTTCGCCTCTCATCCAAAAGGCTTCGTCAGCGACAAAGGTCCCACTATGGACGCAGCTGAAGATATAGACCAACGGGGAGGAGTTAGGGTTCTAGGCTCCTCCTCTCTAATCACAGCTACTCTCCCCTGTGGGTAAACCCCTTTGAAGAACCTTCATTGAAGATGGACAACTCCTGTATGACTGAGAACTTACACAGACAACTGGTTAAAGGGGAACTGATGATTAGAAAACCCTCGTGCAATTCTGCTAGCACTGCTGAAACTGCTGATTAGAGAAGCTACAGAACTGGCCTGGGTGAAACTTTGGAACAGTGAGGTGTTCGTACCAGAACCTGTTGTTTTCAGTAAAAGGGTCACCGCACTTTGATCAAAGGGAATGTCCCTGTAGGCCACCGTTCTCTTGGAATATCGGACAGAGCACGGAGAGAAAAGTCCAATTGTATCTGTACAATTTCTTTCTTTTTAGAATCCGTCGGTGCGGCTTATATTCAGGTGCTCGATAGTCCAGACATTACGGTAATCCTTGAAATGAATTATTCTGGTAAATACTTGCGTTCGACAAAAGCGCATGAAGCAAAAGAGCTCAGACCTTTTGGTTTGCCGGTGCGGGGATCGAGTCCTGCTCCTGCGCTTGTCCCTCCGCTCCGAGTCGTGGTGCCTTCGGGGGCTGGGCGATCGAGAGCGGTTCTTCCGAGGGGCGTCTCTGGAAGTGGAGGAGCTGCGGAGCGACCGTACGTTAAACAGCATGATATGACGATACGTTGGTCCCGCTACAATCCTAATTCACACCGGGTTTAGATGGGACTGTCCCGTAGACCTGGAACTCTGTGCTATTCGAGGCGTGTGGGTGTTTCATGTGTGGCCATGAAAACGGGTCTTAGCTGTCATTTGAAAAGCTAAGAGTTTATATTGGACTCAATATTTTTTTTTTGGGCAGGATTTTTTAATAGACAATTTCTAACCTGATTTATTGAGCTTTGAATTTCAAAAAACAAGGACAAATTAAATTTTTTACAGATTTGTCCAAAAAAGATCTCATTTTAAAACTAAATGGAGACTTTGTAATCTGGCTCTACCCATTATCAAGGAAACTTTGGGAATACTGGGTATATTTATATGAAAAGAGAAAATGAAAACTTGCAAAACATTTTTTCCTCATATTTATGTCCGTAATCTACAGCAGAAGTTTCAAAGTGATATCTCTACATTTAAAAAGTTCCCTATTCACCATTTGCTCCATCGCTTACATGGATTAAAGTAACTCGTCAAATGCAAAAACCTCTTTCTCGAGTGAAAGAGAAACAATGACTGACCTCTGGGGGAGCTGTTTGCAGTTCTGGATGTGGAGGGAAGTGTTCTTGTGAGTAATCCAGTCCTAAACAGACGCCACAGTCAGAAATTAACAAAGTGTAAAGCTTCGAAACAACTCCCGGCATTTGTACAAACAGCTTTAACCCCGACAGCACAATAATCTAAGGATGGTCAGACTAGTTTAGTTTAATAAAGGCTGTGCACGTCAAATGGAAAATACACGTGACAAAAAGCATAGATGAGGTAAGACCTGAACAGTCAAAGTGCATACATTCATACAAACATCTACATTTTCCGTACAATAAAACAGTCTGAGTTTAACACAGCAAATATTGACTTAACACAACAGGTCCTTGATGAATATTTGAGGGAAAGAAATAAAAAATCTACTGACAGAGCACGATGTAACTAAACTACTGCATCATACTGTGTCTTGCTCACCAGTGGTTCTCCATTAGAATGTGCAGGGGGGTGGGGGGTGTTTGAGGGGACTCTTTTTTTTATTTATTTTTTATTTTTTTAAGAGCTTTACACAAAGTTATAATCAATAACGAACCTAGAGTCTCGTGACATTTTCACTTTTCAACCCTCGGGGTTTAGGGCGGCCTCATTCGCCGTACGACCGTTTCCGTTAGAATCCTCGCAGGCCGTTCAGTTGCCGTGCGAAATGCAAAGCGAAACCACGTGGCGTCCAACGGTCCGACAGTGATATGGCGGCGCTTTAGGGAGAGCCCAGAGGTCAGAGGTCAGAGCTGCATCTTTATTCCAATGACGGCTTCGATCCGTCAAAATGACAAATGGCCTCAGAATCTTCTGTCAAAGCTAAACAATATTCCCTCTTCCTGTAGCGTGCGGGTTGTACTCGTCTACGGAGGAGCAGACCTTCACTCCCGCACAGCCCACACCTCCTCCACAGAGCAACGAGAGGCAAAAATATCCACTGGAGCCTCGATACCAACAAAGAAACACACTGCAGCCCTTTGACACTAGAGTCGATGCCGGACAGATGCCACATTCATGGAACCAAGTCAGGAAGTCATACCAGACACAGAGAAAGATCGATGTCGTATTTACTAACAAACAAAATGTAAGAAGAACGAGATGTGTTTGAGACGTCACCAAACCCCAGATACATAATTGAAATCGGTGGAATCTGGAGAACCACTGGGCTACGAAATACTGCACTAGCATGGAGGTACTTAGTGGCTAAAAAGATTGACAAAAATGAAGTCTTCAATGCCTCTTCCTCTTCAGAAGCTCCACCTTGAGATGATTCAGTGGAGTCTTTTGAGCTGAGGTGTTGTAGGCTCTCGTCGGTCGGTCGCCGGACGCCATCTTCAAGTCCCTCCGTCCAAACCGATTGAAGGAATGTTTTTTGAAGAGGCTCGTGAACGCCGACTTATAGCTGATTCAACGGTTCATGAAACATTTAAATTATTGTTCAAAATCAAAAGGATTTTGTGTTAAGAAATGTAAAATGAATGTGGATGAAAGTATTTCCCACTTTCGCCCAATCCCGTCAGACCCTGGAAGCGAAGCAGGACGGGCCTGGTGGATGGGAGACCGTTTGGTAACACCAGGAAGCCTGAGCGAATGTAGTGAGTGAGTGAGTGTCTGGTGGGGGTTGGAGGGGCCGATGGCGCAGACTGGTTGCCTCGCTTCCGTCAGTCTACCCCAGGGCAGCTGTGGCTACAATAGTAGCTTACTACCACAAGGTATGGAGTGAATGAATAATGCAAATGTAAAGCGTCTTTGAGTGTCCAGAAAAGCGCTATATGAAACCGATGCATTATTATTATTATTTCCAGAAGTTCTTGTAGAGTCTCGAATCTCCCGTCTGGTCTGGAACAGGAATGGCCACTCCTCTGTAGTCTCTTCACGTCTCTTTTGGGTCTTGAGGTCTTGTTTCTTAATTTAAACATTAATTACAGTACTAGAGCTGGACGATCTAAAATAAATATCTAACAATAAATAAATAAATAAATAAAAATTAAAAAATAGATTTTTTTTTAAAATATGAATCGATTTGACCCACTAACTCGATTTTTTCAATTAAATCGATTTTTTCCCAGCCCTATAGAGTACACGATAGTTTCAAGATCCCCCATTACACTTACAGGCAATTTAAAATAAATTGTCTCCAAAACAGCTAGCCACTCCAAAGCTACACAAATGGTGCTGCGCCCAGGAAAAATGTACATAAAGTCAACTGATTTTTGTTGGTTGACTTAACTCTGTTTATGGACCACCTGCTCGCTGTTGGACCACCTGCTCGCTGTCCTCCCGAACCGCTAAACTATGGAATTGATTAACTGGAACCTCAGCGCAATTGATAAGTTTTTTTCACAAAGTGAGGCCACGGAGAAGGTCGTCTTCCCTGACGGGATTTTCACAGCTCGGTTTGCGATGGATGTTGTTTGCCTCGCGGTCCTGTCGGTCGGAGACATCAAAGATATTTACTTATTTGGACTCTTGATAACAGGGTACCTGCTTATTGGATGGACTGCCCTGGATTATCGGAAATTTGGAAAGACAGCAGTTTTCAATCGGACCACGCTGCTGTCCATTGAAATTAACAAGCACTTTGGAGCAGGAAGTGACCGAGTGATGGAATTACACCGGAAAGTAACACACAACGATGAACTGTTATGTAGGACCTGGCAGCTCGCTGTGGAGACGGACAATAGATGGACTGTATTTCTGGGAGGAACAGGGATGAACTGTGAAGGGAACTACCTGCTCTGGAGAACTGAACTAAAGCTGAGACCAAGAAAAAAGCTAATTCATTATAAATGTATAAACTGTTACTGGAATAATTCTCGTCCTCCTGAGAGGAGGTTTGAAGCAGCTGGACCGCTTATCTCTCCTACGCCGTCAACACTTCCCTTCAAGGTCAAGCCACGGAGCTGAACCTGATCAGGACTGAGCTCTCTGGGTCATATTTTGCATAACACTGACTTTCAGACTGTGAATAACCGCACACACATACCCCCTCCCTAACCACGCCCCCGTCGTTCTGCGTCTGCCTCAACACGTTTCTTCAGCCCCGCCCCCCCGGTCAATGGCCGGTCGTCCTTCCCCTCCCCAAGAAAAAATTCCGCACGTGACCTCGTGTGCTGTGTATTTCCCATGTCTTGATGTGTCTATATATGTGCTTTGCCTTAACTTAACCTGATTGTAATTTCGCATTTTTTCTTTTGTAAGGCGCATTGAGTTGCCTTGTGTACGAAATGCGCGGTATAAATAAAGTTGCCTTGCCTTGCCTTGCCTTTATTGAGCATTGGGTGGATGTACAGTAGCAATGGCGATTGAGATGTTACCAGCGGCTGGTGGTCCTTCAAACAGGGGAAGCTCATGATGTTTCTACTCTTTATCTTTATCTTTATTGTACACTGTCCCTGTTTCTCTAAATAAATAAATACAAATCACTGACCTGCATATACCTGTACCAGCATTGTACCCTTTTTGCTCAGAGCCTTTTGTGCATGAGAATTATGCCTGGAAAATTCCAGGTCCGCAATTGTATTTTTGATCGCCATGCAAAATGCAGCAGCTAGCAACAATATGCTAATGCTAACTGCAGCTAATCAAAGCTGGGAGAGAAACTATGATTGAATCACCTAAAGTAAAATCAGCCACTGCTGGAGTGGCCAAGTATTTATGTTTTTACAGGATTATAGACCAGACATTTGGAAAAATCATCCAAAAATGTTGGTCAAAGATATTGGCTGAGCATATCGGCACCGGCCTTAGACAAACCCATATCGGTCGAACTCTACTTTTGACTCATAGTTAAAATCAAAATGTTAAAATTCAACAATTGAATTCGGCCTAATATTTAGAGGGAAAGTAGGCTATTCTTACATCAGGGACTAAACCAAGTCCAAACGCTAACACGGTGCAAACTGTAACACAACACAATGTTGAGCTGTTGTACTGTCATGAAGTAGCTGTATGTGGCTAATAGCAGCTAAAGCAGGAGAAGTCTCTTATCCCACTAAAGTACATTCTTTTGAAAGCTTCCATAAAAGATGGCATGACAGAAATACTGCAAAGTTTATCCAAGTCATGTTTGGCCTTGACAGGTTCAGTTTTCTTCTTAGTGCTTTACAGCGACAGCAGCTGATGCCAATCAGAGGCTACTTTCTTAAAAGAGCCGTTTGTGCAGCTCTGAGGGACAGGAAACAACACTGAAACACCTGATTGACTTTCTCACACAATTTAAAACACTCTGGAGGATTTATCATGACATTTAATACATAAATTTGCTAAATAAAATTAATTATTTAGGATTTTTTTTTCAGTGAAATTTTGGGGGAAGTTCAGCTTCCTTTGTAGTTGTAACCCAGGTTAAAATCTGCATTAATAGTGTGTATATTAGACCTGCCGCTCCTGTCCCTTTAAATTGCCTGTGCCTGCCCAGTGACCTTAATTAACCCCAGTCACGTGACCGCGCTTAAGCCAATCACGCAGTGAGCCAATCACATTTAACCCAGCTGCAGCGTCTTCCTCATCAGAGGTGTGGGGAAGTCGACTGACAGCTGTGGACAGGTTTGTGTTTTGCTAATGTTCAATCTCGTGTTCGATTAATGCTAATGTTAAGATTGTTAATGCAACTTTTAGAACCTACTGGGCTGCAGGGTAACGTCACCGCCATCAGGGTCTGTTGTGTAGAGGAACTGGTGAGTAGTCTGAATGAATGAACCAAATGCTAATGCTAGGTGGGTTTTAAGTCACCTCATGTTGTAAAGTCCTGCCATTACTGTCTGATTTATACGAACCATGTGCAGCTAAAATAAGTTTCATGTTACACTGTTGACTGTTTTGTCAACCTGTTTGGTTGTTTTACATTGGATTATTATGATTTGGAAATGTGTACACAGAATTTAAGTTAATGCATTCTTATTATTTACTGGTCCAGTTGTGGCATTACAGGCCAGGTTCTCTCTCTTTCTCTTGGATTTCTCCATTCTCTGGAGAGATGAATGATGGCGAGCTGACCTAAGGCTGGGAGCCGACCATCCACGCGCATCCACTGAACAGCCACCCTGCTGGTCCGGTAGGAAGGTTGTCTGCAGCCTGTCCCCACACACTTCTCAACAGACTCTTCAGGCCCACTTGCACATCCCCTCCCTTTAACGAACAATAACCCATGGACTACTCAATCTAAAACTCTCACAAAACCCCCGTGGGTTGTCGCGTCGGTCTGGGGAATCCACCATTGCTGGGACATTTCCTTTTCTGTTTTGTTCTGTGTGTGGCAACCGCTGTGAATTCTGTAATACCCTACCTGAACAATAACTTCAAAGTGCACTTAACTATAACCGGTACAAACTGCAGTATGTAAATATTTTTGGGTTTTTCTATATTTTGTCTTATTTCTGTTTGTTATTAAAACTAGGCATTTTTCTTGGTGCACCTGTTCAACATAGAACATTATATGTAACAGGGGATCTTTTACATTACTCTCGTCGAATCAACAGTTGAAGATTTTGCTATCACAAGACTACATAACAAAAAAGGTCCATCGACCCATTTCCTTCCTTCGAATTCTCTAATAAGGAGTCTACCATCCGTCAATATTAACAGATTCAATATTTTTTTTATTATGATCAGGTTAAAAGGTACAAGAGAAGAGAGAGCAGTCACCTACTCACCTTCATTTGCAGACACTCTTTCTTACACAGACAACAGGTGTGGGGAAAGGTCTTCGGAGAGGTGAGGACCGTGGACCTGCAAGGTATTCCTTTCAGGGGTTGGCTCTTGACCGGCGCGGGGGCAAGTTGGGCTTGGAGTTTCGGGGTGGCCAGCGGAGGCACCTTGTTTTTCGGGGTGACTTTACTTTGGGCGGGCTTCACCGGCGGCTGCTTCGGCGCTGGCGGGATGATGGTGGGACGGCCCATCGCGTTGCTGGATACAGTTGGAATCCGGTTCGTTGACGGGGGAGTAGCCAGGATCACGATTCTCGGAGCGAACTGCGAGGTCGCCTGGGCTGCGTTGGGCATCGGTCCTGTTTTTGTTTGATGCGGAACCGGCAATTCTGGCCTTTTGACGTCAACTTTGGACTGCGGCTTCTTGGCGCTGTCGAGGACTACGACTCCGGACTTCTTGCCGGCTTGTGTGGACTGTGGCGACAACTTGGAAAGCGGCTTGACCTCTTCCTCCTTCTCTTTGAACGCTTCTGGCTTGCGCTGTCTCAAATCTGTGTCCCGTTTCGGGAAGTGGAAAGATTTCACTGCGGCAGGACCTTGCGTTGTTGACGGTTTCTCGCTTGATTTGGAAGTTGCCGAGGGAAACGTCGGGGGAAACGTCGAGGGAAACTGTGATGAGAAACTAGCGGCAGGGCTGATTTTGTCTTGGGACGTAGACCCCAAACTGGGGATCGGCTTAGCGGGAGTTGTGGTCGTCTCAGTGGTGGGGAAGGTTTCTCTTTTAAAACCTGTATTGACCTTCATGATGCCATGGATGGCTCTTGCAATAGCCCCCATAGTGCCACTTTCAGTGCCAGCCCCGGTTACGTATTTCCCAGTATGTCCATATTCGATGACTTTACTGGGCTGCAAAACGGGCGACTTGTCTTTTTTCAAGTCAACTTTATTTAGAAATGGTGGGATGTCAGTAGAATAGTCCCTAATCGTAGTGCTTTGTTTCGAAAGAGGCATGTCTTTTGAAAAGTTCATTGCACTACTTGACAAGTCTTTGTGTCCATAGTCCATAACTTTGGTTTGCTTAGAAGCAGCCCAGGAGCTGCTGTCGAACCCAGGTCTTGCAGGTGAAGGGTCTTTATATGAAGACGTTGAAGTGGCTGCCATCTTTCTGGTCTTTTCAATGCGGATTTGGCGAAGAATATGCGGTAAATTATCAGGCGTGATCTCATGTTCAGGATACGAGATTAGTTGCTCTAGATCTTCTTTCTCGAGGTCGAAATGTCGAAGGATGGTAGTGGCCGTTTCAGCGCTGTACTTGTTGGCAGGAGGGTCTTTCCGCTGGGGAGGAGAGGTTTCCGTGTCAGGATAGTCGCTCAAGCCTGGTATGCCCCCCTCGCTGCGCTTAAACAGAGAGTCACCGCCTAGGAAACTTGAGGACGAATCACTGCCCCCTAAGAAGTTCGAAGAAGAGGAGGGAAAGGTGGAGGACCTCTGTTCGGCTGACGTGGCTCGAGTTAGGCTTAGAAGCCAGTTTAGGGACTTGTCAACAGCGTCTTCGTTGCTTGAGGCTCTAGCGGGAGGATGAGGGCTGGAGGAGGGGGCAGAGTATGAGGAAGTGGCAGTGAAGGGGCAGTAGAGGTCGTCTCTCTGCGGGGTCATCTGGGAGGAGGGCTGGGACAGAGGCGTATTGAGGTGTCGAGTGTCGTCTCTGGCTCTGTCCATGGTCCGGTCCCAGTCAGTCTCTGCGGCGGGTCGGCCGGGCTCTGGTCTGTAGGACATCTGCTGGGAGAACATGGGGAGGCTGGACAGAGGGCTGGCAGAAGCAGACGCTCCAGGGTTGAAAGGGAGCCCCATGTTGGAAACCCCCATACGAGGGTCACGATCCGGGTTGAGGTTGTTCCCGTACGGCCCCTGGCTCTGCCGCTGGTTGCCGTACGGGTTGTACATGTTGTTGGCGATTTTCAGCAGGTTAAGGAGGCTGATGGCGGATGCAGTAGGGGAGGGAGCGGCGGCGCTAGCTCGGCCGCTGTTTATCTGAGTCAGTGCGAGCTGCGCCTGGAGTTGAGCGAGCTGCAAAGAAGCCGCCTGAGGGCCAATCAGCAGAGCGCTCCCGGGGAGCCCTCGAATCAGAGGACTTGTTAGCGCAACGCTGAAAAACAGGAGAAGGGGTTACTGAACTGGAAATGGGACAGGACGGCCATCTTGGGAAGGTCGCCTCCTTCTGGAGTCGTTAAAGCGCAGTCCTTCCTGTGGGACACACTCCAGAGTTTAGACAGACGGACGAGAAAACTAGAGATAAACGGACTTGATGTTAGTCACAAGTGTTTTGTGTTTATATGAACTAACAATTATCACTAGGACTGGGACGATGCACTTTTGTCACAATCCGATACACAAGTCATTATTTTAAGAGATATATTTACATTAAAATGTGTAAAAAGTGTATGAACCAAATGCTATTTGATATTTATTGGTGTTATGGCTGAAAAATTCATTAGCACAAAATGTAAACAAAGTGCTGTGTAACCGTCACTCGAGTGCATGATAAAAATGCCTCCAAACACAGGTATTGAAAGTATTGCAATCCGATATTTTGTCCCAGCCCTAATTATCACTGCAAAAGCCGGATGAAGCCACATTTGGGGGTTAATTAGAGAAAGTTAAAAGGTGCATTATGGAACTTTTTATTTGGGTAAAATAAACAAAAAGTGGTTAGTGGTTAGCGTGGCGCCTTTACTTTCCATTACAGTGGGGTCTATGATGTTCCAGGATCAATAGTTTTTAGAGTTTCTGGTAGGTTTACTCTACTGACAGACCCTCACACCAGAAAACCTACAAAACAACTGACCCTGGAGCGTTGTAAAGGTGCCATGGTAACCACCCATACAGTTATTGGGTCACTGTAAGCTCTATTACACAAATATCAAGTTTGTTTTTTCCACATGGATGTTCGTGTTTTAGTTTAGTCACTTGAAGCAGGAATGTGACAGTGATAAGTGAGATGCAATATCTCAGAATAAAAGTCTCAAGGCTCTATATGTGTAACACTGATTGAAGAGTGATTTAAGAGTTATGTACAACAACGGAACACCTGTAATGAAGGAAACCTGTTAAATCCCACTGAATGATAAGAGCCCATCAACAACGCTCTGTTGTGGAATCCTGCAATCGCCTTTTGTTCATAATTAACACGGGGAGAGAAATGAAATTGCCGAGAAACCACAAATTACATTTTTATTGCCACATAGTGTCCTTGACAGAGGGAGGCGGGACAGAACACACACACAGACAGCGCCTCTCGAAAGTACTAATACACCTTGAACTTTTGCACATTTTGTCATGTTTACAACCATAAACAAAGATTTTATTTTGATTTTTTTTTTACTGAAAGTTCACACAAGTAACAGACAACTGTGAAGTGAAGGCAAAATGATTGTTATTTTTCAAAAAATAGAAAAGTGGAGTGGAGCGTGCATAAGTATTCATACAGCATGAATTAATACTTTGTGGAACCCCCTTTTTCTGCAATAACAGCAGCAAGTCTTCTGGGGTTTGACTACAAGGTTTGCACATGTAGAGACTGACATTTTAGCCCATTCCTCTTTACAAAAAGAGAGAAGCTTATCTTTGTGAACACCCCTCCTTGAACCACCACCTTAACGTGGGGGAGGGTTTGAGCCTGAATGATCCTGGAGCTCTGTGGTCGGGGGCTTCGTGCCCCTGGTAGGGTCTCCCATCGCAAACAGGTCCCAGGTGACGGGTCAGACAGACGGGTTCAGAAGCCCCTTATGAGAGACCAACGGGCCCGGTTAGAACCATGAGGCCGTCCGTGGACCCACCACCTGCAGGAGTCGTCATCATGGGCTGGTGCAGCTCCAACAGCTGCTCCCACGACCAGGCAACAAACAAGATGAAGAAAATGGATAGATGGATGGCTGGCGTTTGTGAACAACAGTTTTCAGGTCTTTCCACAGATTTTCAATAGGATTTAGGTCAGGACTTTGACTGGGCCATTCTAACACATTCATATGTTTGTTTTTGAAACCATTCCATTGTAGATGT
Organism: Proterorhinus semilunaris; assembly: GCA_021464625.1. NCBI lineage: Eukaryota > Metazoa > Chordata > Actinopteri > Gobiiformes > Gobiidae > Proterorhinus > Proterorhinus semilunaris. The sequence continues at coordinate 21,694,106 of CM038364.1, read as the reverse complement.
TTGTGTTTCGGGTCATTGTCCTGCTGGAAGGTGAATCTCCGCCCCAGCCTCAATTCTCTTGTGACTCCAGCAGGTTTTCCTCAAATGTCTCTGTATTTGGCTCCATCCATCTTCCCAACTATTCCTACAATCTTCCCAGTCCCCGCTGAGGAAAAGCAGCCCCATAGCATGATGCTCCCCCCACCATATTTGACACTGGGGATGGTGCACTCAGGACGATGAGCAGTGTTAGGTTTGCTCCATACATAACGTTTTGCATTTGGGTCAAAAAGTTCAATTTTTGTCTCATCTGACCAAAGCACCTTCTTCCACATGGCACCTGTGTCCTCCATATGACTTCTAGCAAACTTCAAACGGGATTTCTTATGGCCTCCTTTCAATAATGGCTTTCTTCTGCCACTCGTCCATGAAGCCCAGATTTGTGTAGAGTACGACTTATAGTTGTCCCATGTACAGATTCCCCCAGCTCAGCGGCAGGACGTCCCAGCTCCTCCAGAGTTATCTTGGGGCACTTGGTTGCATTTCTGACCAGTGCTCTCCTTGTTCGGTCTGTTAGTTTAGGTGGACGGCCGTGTCTTGGTAAGTTCGCAGTGGTGCTATACTCCTTCCATCTCCGGACGCTGCTTTAAACGTCTCCACAGCTTTATCCCTGACCTCTCTGGTGAGCTCCTTGGCCTTCATGATGTTGCTTAGTGACCAATACACTCTGACCATAGCTCTGAGGCCCTCACAGAACAGCTGGAATTATACTGAGAGTAGATTACACACAGGTGGCCTCTATTTAATGATTAGGGAGAGGTGTGAACTTTCTGCAGTCGTTAGGAATGTTATAAAGGCAATTTAATGCACTCAGAAAATGCTGCATGAATACTTATGCACGCCCCACTCATCATGTTTCATTTTGCTTTCACTTCACATTTGTCTGTTACTTGTGTGTGAACTTTCAGTAAAAAAATCAGAATAAAATCTTTGTTTATGGTTGTAAACATGACGAAATGTGCAAAGGTTCAAGGTGTATTAGTACTTTCGAGAGGAACTGTAAGGATGAGAAGCAAAAAGCGAAGAGACAGATAAGTTCAGCTTGACAAAGATAAAGATTATCAACATCACACACATTATAATAGATCAAATCATTGGATCTGACTCGATTCTGTTTGAATATAGACTTGAAATGACTCGTGTTTTGATTTGTATATCCAGTTTTCTATTGAGCTAAAATTGCACAAAGTGTTTTTAAAGGCCCTATACCTGATTGAATTATTTTCTCACAACAATAAAAGAGGCAGTGAACGTTTAAGGTGTTGGCTGTGTCCAAACTTAACCCCGACATTCCTATTTAATTCAGGGACACTTTTCAGGGTCACAAAACTAGCGAGCGAGCTCACAATTGATACAAAAAAAAACTTTGCAATCACATGAACTGTCTTTTTTCCCACAAACCACTTAACATCCATCCATTTTATTCTGCTTTATCCAGGGCCGGGTTGCAGAAGCAGCAGTCTGAGCCGAAATGCCAAGACTGCCCACTAAACATTTAATTTCACTACCACAAAAATTTTTTAAAATAAATACCAGGTACAAGGCCATTAAATGCCAGTTGAAAATACTTAGTACCTTTACAGATAAAGCTGCTTAAATCTTGCCATGTAAACTAAAGGGGATCATACAAAAATAAAAGCATTTTACCCCAAGCCCCCCACACAAAAAATCTGAAATTTTCCACACGCACACAAAAAGTGGATATGACCTATTGAAGAATCTGTCCACATTGAGCTGTAACATTTGTTTTTCAACAAAATATAAAGAACAAAGAAGGGCTGCCACATAGGGGTGGGCCATATCGTATCGCAATATCATTTTTTTTATATTGTTGTAATTTTTTATATCGTTGTGGACACGATATAATTTATGTTGCTCTCAGCTCCATCAGAGCAGCATAAACACTGACTGTAGGACACGGGGACAGGTGCTTATAAAAGAATACAATATCACTGAGTTAATCTTCCCAATAGGCATAAGGTTGTGATTTTGAAGTAATTTGTCATTTATATCGGCAAATATATCGTGATCGTGATATTTCTTATATCGCGATATAGATTTTAGGCCATATCGTCCTGCCCTACTGCCACATGGAGACAAACTACTGATAACCACGTGATTGACATGCTTGACTGAAGACAAAACCCCCTACATTTCCCATGATATCTGTTCTATCATTTAAATCAATGACAGAACCTATGGCAAACCTTGAACGGTGACTGCAGATATGGTTTAAATACCTTGATCAATTTGCTGCTGTTAGAAATCATCAGATTCAAAGCAACTTGTTACGTTTATGCCAAATGTCCACATAGGGCACTTTTTTGAATCCCCGTAATGCTTTGCGGCAAAAGCAGGTTCCGGTTCTGGAACGTCAACAAAGCTAGAGAGGGCGGTATTTCCATAAAACTACAACGTTTTTGTGCGTGTAAGAAAAAGAAAAGTAGTCCGTGCGGTTAATTAAGGTTGTGCCGATCATACTGAAAACGAGTCCAATATTTTGTATCTATTGATGAATATTAACTGATGTAAACAACAATTTGCGAGTCATCGTTTTCATTTTCAGGTTACATCCTCTACGCTAAATGATGGCAAAGAAACTAATAGGCAAAACATATATAAAATATTTGTTGTTTACAATGGGTATTTGGAAGAGGCACAATATATAAAAATCTGTTCCACATTATCCTTCTGTCTATAATGTGAACAACAACATGAACCGCGACAATGCTTGGATTGTTTGCCTAAAAGCGTAAGAGACCCATGTCTATTTTAACCATAATAGATCCATGATTTTCACACCGGAACCAGCTGCGCCGGAAGTGCGCAGACGAGGTGCGCAACAATTGTGAGCTGCCCTATAAATGAGCAGCTGGTCTTCTACTGAACTAGCAAATGTCAAATGCAATAACCACACGTTTCACCCACACAGCAAGAACATCAGTTTATTTTCTCCTGCGCTATGTTTACACTTTATTTGTAAAAAAAAAAAAAGATTTGATGTTAAAAATGACGTTTTGGGCCTGGAGCTAACGCGGCTAGCGCTAGCATCGGGCTCCACGTTACGCGGAGGACGTAATTCAAAAGGTTTCGAAGAGCGGATCTTTCTGGAGTAAACGTCTCTGCCTCATACCTGCGGTTACTTCGAGGTTACGGAGAACGACAGCTGCAGAATAATCCAGTGAGAGGGAAAACTGACGTGTGTGTGAAGTCAACTCTGCATCAGGGCTCCGTGGGCTTCTTCGGTCACTGGGTCAGAGTGAAGCGACAGCGCCTCACAGCGGCAGGGGGAGGAACTGAGCATTGAGTGGCGCATTTTACAGATTAAGGATCTGTTTATGTTATCAGAATAGAGACACCTTAAAGTTAGCGTTGAAAAGAATTGTGTAATGTACAAATAAAGTATTGGGGCGACGGTGGCGCAGATGGTAGAGCGGGTCGTCTCATGGTCGGGGGTTCGAATCCCGCCTCCTGAAGGTGCACATTGTCGTTGTGTCCTTGGGCAACACACTTCACCCTCCTTGCCTCCAGTGTCTGCGTACACTGGTGTATGAATGAGAGTGAATGGGTGAAGCCCCTATGAGAGACCAACAGACCCGTTTGGAACCATGAGGCCGTCCTTCTGTGGACCCACCACCTGCAGGGGGCGCTATAGGAACCTGGTGCAATGTGATTTGACCCAGCAACGGACAAGTGGGAGTGGATGGATGGATGGATGGACAAATAAAGTAAACAGTTTATTTGTAATATTATTTGTGTGTTCACAGTAATCAGGGATTCAGGTATTTTTTCTTGGTGTGATGGGATGAACAAAACAACATCATATGTCTTTGAAAGTCTCCAAATGTGTTCGCAAGCTTAGCAGCTTTAGCATTAAACATTAAATGTACTCAAAATAACAAAATTTGCCTCTGTTTTTTGCTTGGTGTTCTTTCATTTTAAAGCCATATTTCATGAATAAAAAATAAGAGCTCCGACAAATTTTTTTTAAACTCATCTTAATACTGTATATACACTGTATCATTTAACCAGAGAACTTTATTTACACGTAAAACCAGCTGTTTCACACAATCAAATGTTTAAAAATGTTTAAATTGTGTAGAATTGTAAAAAGGACCATCTCTGGTGATGCATTTGGCTACTGGGCCACACTTTGAGAACCCCTGCTATATAGCCTAATATGTCCTTAGCGTTTAAAAGTGGCCTCTGAACTAAAGATAATTTACACAGTCCTAAGTTGAGATCATTTGAAAGATGAAAAAAAAAAATATATATATATTTTGCATGGTTTAATATGGAACAAGAAATGGGAGTGAGACAAAAAAAATAGTAAACGCACGTGGTGCAGCTGTAAGTAGCGCTGGGCGATATGGCCTAAAATCTATATCATGATATGAAAAATTCAATATCACGATAACGATATATTTGACGATATAATTGACAATGGACGAATTACTTCAAAATCCCAGCCTTACGCCTATTGGGAAGATTCATTCAGTGATATTTAATTCTTTTTTTTTTTTTCGGCATAATCGTCTTCCAAATATGATCTACTCAAGCAGTTTACATCCTTCATTTCATTTTACTTTTTCAGCACGCGTCCCCGTGTTCCACAGTCACCGTTTATGCTGCTCTGATGGAGCAGAACATAAATTATATTGTGTCCACAACGATATAAAAAATTACAACAATATCTAAACATTATATCACGATAACGATATACGATACGATATGGCCCAACCCTAGCTGTAAGCCATGTTTTTCACACTGGGTTCGATTCCCACCAGGATGGGGCCTTTGTGTGTTACAAATATGAAACCTTTTGTATCACCAAGACACATAAAAACACATCAATAATGTACACTTTAACTGTAACCTTAAATAATAAAGCTGAAATAAGCTTCCCCTGGGGGAGACTGACACCACCACACACGCCTATTGTACATGTTTGTAGTGGTAGGGGAAACCGGAGCACCCGGAGGAAACTTACGCAGACACGGGAGAACATGCAAACAGAAAGGAACTGGACTTTCTAGGGAAGCACGAGCTTTAACTGCTGTGCATATATAATTCAGATGAAAACCCCAGAGATTTGTGTGGCTTCTCGCGATATTGCCCAAGTCTGGTCTCATACCCCGTGATGGAAACATAATCTCCGTCGTCGTCAGGGGAGAGAGACCTGGAGACATGTTCCGCTAATGTCCCGCTGGAACCCCCCCCCCCCCTCGCTCTCGCCCGGCCCGGCTAATGTCCGAGTCACGCGCGCGCTCTGACCCCGCAGACCGCCGTGTCATCGCTTTGGCCGCGACGTGACCGTAACTATTTTCATTAAAGCCGCCTCTCTCGTGGGCCCTGCGGTAAATTACGCCTAAGCGACGGTGAGACCCCGCTCATCCCCCGCGGACCACGGAGCTTATCGCCGCGCGCTCCGCGACAGCTGGACTGGCACGCGCCCGTTTTAGACCGTCCGCGGGACATTAGAGGGACGATACAAGAACAGATACAAGAGGGGGCAGTAACCCCCACCTTAACAAAGCACGTTTTCTCCAGCTTTACCCAAATCTAAACGCTTCTCGACTGGAGAGCCTACAGCCTATAGGCCAGTGTGACGCCTCATTTGAAAGCTAAGACCTACAAAACTCTCCCAAGCTTCTTCCTTGTTTTTGTTGTCACGTTTTAGTCATTTTTTGTCTAATTAACCTCTTAACCCCCACCTGAACCGAGCGCATTTTCTCCAGTTTGGTTTTACACATTTTTTTTTATTTTTTATTATTTAAACTTTATTTAACCAGAGTGACCTGGTGACACATCCATAAAACTAAACGAATGTAAAAGCTTCTTGGAAATAAGTTTCATAATGGCGACAAAAACGAGGATGGAAAACTATATAGTGACACAAACGCATCAACAATAGCTTTCAAATGAGGCTATAGGTTGTGAGCTTTTAGATTTGGGTAAAGCTGCACTGGAGGAAATGCTCTTGGCTAAGGCGGGGCTTAGGGGAGACCGGGGCTGTTTGTCACACGGCTCATCAGCAGAAAATCCCACAAGAGTCCGACCTGCATGAAATGAAAGCTCGCGCGCTCGTCTTTCTATCACACTGAGATCTAACGTTATTAACCGTCATGTGCCCCACGTGCCCCCCATGTGCAGGGCGAGTTGTCACAGTGCCTGGGGGTATTTGTCACTGTTTTTGATGGAGTTTTTTATGTTAAATTTGATAAACCGTTGTAACTTTTTCGCTTTTTGAGATGAAATGTGTTTTAAAACAGTCGCAATGCCAGACGTTCATGACACTCGTTTGAACTGACCGTTGTGAAAGGAACAGATTCTCTAAAATGACACATACGGCCTTTAAAAATAAAAAATAAAGCTAATGTTAAAATAAAGTGATCAGGAAAAACATAATGGACACAAAAGAAAAAAAATGTCCCAACATGTTATACCCCTTGTGACAAATGAGAACATTACGATTGAAAGAGAAGAGGAATACACATATTATATATCAGTACCAGCAGACAGCGCCCTCTAGTGTGGCTATAAAAGCAATGTGACAAATAACCCCACGTGACAAATAACCCCGGGCTAAACGTGATGTAAACACAATCGAAAACAACAATGAGGAAGAAGCTTAGATGACTTTTGTAGGTCTCGGCTTTCAATACTCTGGTCTAGAGGCTGTAAACTGCAGTCGCAAGGCTGTGGGAACCCAGGGTGCTGAGGGCGCTGCAGCACCCCCTGGTGGATAGTTTGCCGAACTGCAGGCAATATGAATAAATAGTAAATATGCACAGGAAAAGCCTTTTTTGGGTACATTTTGTCCCTCAGCGCCCCTAACTAAAATGTCTTCCCACGGCTCAGTGCAGAAGCGTTTAGATTCAGGTAAAGCTGGAGAAACTGCGCCCGGTTAAGGCGGGGGGCGGGGGGTTAAGAGGTTAAGTCCTCGTCCCCGCCGCCCCCGTCTGCGCCCACATCGCAGATATGAGTGCGCCTGAAACACGAGGTCGGATTCCTCAGGATGATCTCAGACACTGGAGCCGCGTCCCGCTCAGATTAGCCCCGTCTGCTCGGAGCACGAGGCCGCTCCGGTTTCTCTCGCCGCTGGGCGGGGCGCGAGGAATCCGCTGAGCAAGGGATTACATCACCGCGGCGACGGGGGGGGGGTCTCAACGCGTGGGCCGTCGGCAACACGGTGCACTTACAACAGCGCTTAAAGAGTTTGGAGGGTCTGTACTTTACGTGAGCAGTATCGTTTTCATGGTATTTTCTGTAGAAATATTTGGATTTTCACAATATCACCAGTTTTGTCACGACTGAAACATAAATCAGACTTTTTTACGCTCAAACCGTAACATTTTCTTCACTTTTACTTGGAATTATTTCAAAATAACATTACTCGTACTCGAGTATAGGCCCAAATACTTTGTTCTACCTCTGTTCCCATCATGGATTCGCTCTCAAATGGAATAATTCTCATGATCGGACGGTCGGGGGTTAGAATCCCGCCTCCTGAATGCCCACACTGCTCACACACTCGCCTCCCGTGTCTGCGTACACCGGTGTATGAGATAAAGAGCCAATGGGTGAGTGGATCTTCACAAAGAAATGAAACGAGAGTCTTTTAAACACGAGCTGCTTCTCCTGCGGTCTTGAAGATACATTTCTGCTTGTTCTGAGGGGATCCCCTATAATGCCCCAGCCCCCGTTTGCTCGGATCCGCCCCTGCTCAAAGCGCAGTCTCCAGTCCTGCTGCAACAGGGCCGTGTGCGGCTGCGTAAAACAGCCTGCGTGTTTGTGCTCAGCTAAGAGAGGAAGAGATTTGCAACGTGCTGTAGCGATGAACGTTTTCCTGAAGCCTCTGAATCTTCAAAGCGTTTTAATGCATCCACAAACACATTTTATTTCCCTCCCTTTTCCCGCTGTATTAGCCATTAGCATTTGGCTAATTACCGTGTAAGCATAAATGAGCTAAACAACTAATAAATATAATGTCACAGCGAGTCATTGTAAGTTGTTGGCCTCATGTCTCAAGTCACAAAAGGCAAGTTCTAAGTCTAGTCTAGTCTTTTTGGATCATTAGTCCAGTACGTCTCGAGGAACAGTGAGCAATAACAGTGAAGCTTTAAACTGCCCCCTGGACTTTACTTTTATTACGTCATATTTGACCAGACGTATCAGCGCTTTTACTCAAATGAGGAAACCGAGTCCCGCCTCGGCTCATCAATGGAGGAAAAGTGCAAACATGGCCTCAAACGTTGATCCAAAATAACATTCCCATCTCTACACGTGTTTCCTCCGCACCTCGGCTTCTCTCTGTCCAGACTTGGACGACACTGGAGCCGGCGCTCGGAGCCATCACTCACTCCAGCTGTCCACACTTCATACTTACGAGGCGCCGCTTCAGTCCTGGGGTGCACTTTCAGTTCAGTCTGATCGATTCGCTGAGTAGTGTTGGGATTTATGCTCATCCTTGTTAAGCGTGGGGGAGAGGCCGATTCTGATTTGACTAATGTTCACAGCAGGATTAAGTTTAATCTTTGAAATGTGTGTGATGTAAATGAGACTTTGTGATCAGTTCAGACCGAAACCTTTGCTGTAGATCAGACGGAAATATGAGGGAAAAAGCATCGCAAGTGTTCTGTCATTTTATGTTTTCATTATAGGCTAGGAAGAGGCCAGGCCGCGCCCCTGGCTCCTGCCTGTATCCGGCCCTCAGTGGGGGCGGGGAGCTCCTCTGTGGGGGGCCGTCCTTGGGGCCAAAGGCTACTAAAACAGAAATACATCACCGCGACACGAAGGGCCAAGAGTCCAGTGCAGAAAATACTCGGCTCCGTGTGGGAACAGCTATCAATAACCCACACCCGGGCTAACCACTCTGCCACGGGGACACGGGCAGGACAGGCAGAGACCCCCGGATGAAGTCCATATCCAAATCTGAATAACACAGTCAGGTTCAGATTTATGGGCTCGTTTTGTGACATATTAGTAAGATTTGACTTTGAGATAATGCAATTACGACCCGCAACATCTCTTTCTCTCAAGACGCGAACATTGTTCAGCTCACGATGGGTTAATACCGTTTTTAGTTTGACCTGTGAGTCTCTATAAAGCTTAAAGGGATATCTCGGGATTGTTGACATTGGGCCTCATTTCCTGGTTATCCAGAGTGTTGTTGATTTCTGGAGATATATATTTTTTAATTGATGCAGTCCTTATATTTGAAGAGTTTAGTGGTGCTAGGCTAGTGCTAGGCTAGTGCTAAGCTAGTGCTAGGCTAGTGCATGTCTATGGTAACCCAAGCACAGAGCACCTGAGGCAAATCACTTATAACACCAGACTAACCATATAAATGTCTGTGTTGATCACATCACATGAATTACCGCATTTTGAGGGACTATTTTCTAGCAGATCACTCCGCCGCTGCGTAGCTTACAGCCACGAAGCTGATGCTGCTCAAATATAGTTATTTTAAATGCAAAATGGTTAAAATAAAAAGCTACGTCATTTTGATTAATATATTGAAACCATATGGAATGAATTACTTGGAGTTGAAAAAGTCCGTCCCTAGTTCCTTCTTGAAAACATCATAAAAAAAAGATTTACCATAATTCTTTGGTATTGACCCATACTTCCTCGTTCCAAAACTTCAAACTGAGCAGTTTTTTCTTCTGCTAATGAGAACGTAATTCGTCATATCAACCGTCTCCATAAATAAACTCGCCGTCACGCGGCGCTCCGTGTCCGAGAGCGGAGGTGCTAATGTGTGCGCTGTCAGTGATGTGTCGGCTTGGGTTTCGCGCTGCTCCGCTCTCGCAGCCAGAGTTTTCATCGCGCTGCAGTTCCGTGTCCCCGAACCCATCGGCTCACGCCTCCCCGACACGGGACGGGGCGGAGGTATTCACAGACTCTACCACACTGCTCATAAAACACATCACTTTCACTCCACTACAGTTCTATAAAGCATTTTCTCCAGTTGGCTTTACCCACATCTAAAAGCTTCTCGACTGGAGAGCTGGGCCATTTGAAAGCTAAGACCTGCAAAACTGATCTCTTTGGTGATTTGCATCGGACAGGTGCCATGATGTTAACTTGTGCAGGCCCCACTTGAAGGGGATAAACTCTCCTCCCAAACTAGTCCCAGGACTTCACTCCAAAGCCAACGATCTGCAAACACTTCATTTTTTGCAATAGGTGGAAAACAGGACACGTGAATAAATAAAAGGCACTTTTAAGTGAACACACATTTCCTTTTGTAGCTCCATAGCTTTAAAGACTACTCTAAACATACGTCCAGGAGTGTGGGCACTTTAGCCACACAAAAAAACAAAAAACTGCAAAGACAAACCTTTTTTTTTTAGGTTTGTTAACATGCAAATGCACCCAAACAATAAAGGCACTCAGAGTAAATGATAAACATAAACAAACAATTTGAGAAATCTATTGTAGCTACATTTCAGACTAATATTGCTTAGCTATGGAATTTCAGTTCATTTCAGATGAGAATATGTCAAAACTAGAGATTGACCGATACGGGTTTTTTTAAGGCCGATGCCAATTTTTATTTATATTTTTGACCAATTTTTCCATATGTCTTGTCTATAAACCTGTAAAAAACATAAACACTTGGCCACTCCAGCAGTGGCCAAATTTATCTTATTACTTTAGGCAATTCAAATCATAGTTTCTGTGCAAGCTTTGATTAGCTGCCGTTAGCTTTAGCATACTGTTGCTAGCTGCGGGATTTTGTGCGTTGAACTAAAATACAATTGTGGAGGTTAAAACTGACTCGGCGATTGAATTCTCCTGGTTCTGTGCTTCAAAATGACATACAGCAAGTCCATATTGACTGAGGTTTAGTGACTAACTAAATTATTTTAAACATTAGCCTTTACATTATGCGTTTTAACTCCATAGCTTTTACATGTGGTTTAATCCCAGCACACAACACATTAAGATCAGTCCATCCCATGCTCGGTGATTCCTCAGGTTATCGGCTGGTTCTTACCGGCTGTCCTGCGGGGTTGGAACTGAAGAGCTTGTAGCTGCACGGCAATATTTGAGGTTTTTAAGTTTATGTGCAGGTTCTTGGACAACGAGCAGTGAATGGGGCAGGCAGCTCAACAAAACGCTCGTTGCTAAGGTGCTTTTAGATCTCGGTAAAGCCAAACTGGAGAAAACGTGCTTGGTTCAGGCGGGGGTTAAGAGATTTAAAAGGTCACGTGACTTTGATGTTTGGGTGTTCATCTACTCAGAGCCGTGGGAAGAACCTTTAATTAGGGGGTGCTGAGGGATAAAGTTTACCCCAAAACCACTTTTTCTGTGCATATTTCCTATTTAATAAAATTGCCTGCAATTTGCAAACTATCCACCAGGGGGTGTTGCAGCGTCCTCAGCCCCCTGGGTTCCCACGGCCTTGCATCTACTACAGTATATGACCACGTCTAATGCAGGAGAAGTTTATTACCGTCCACACAGGCCTGGACACGTTTGAACGTTCAACACCCGAACCCGTCCCGCCACAGCCCTAACTACTGCCCCAAAATGACAATACCCCCTCGTGTGTTTGTGCCGGGACACAGGCGGAGGGTTCGGCGGGTTTCGCTCGTCTGTCAGGAAGTCGTCGAAGCCGTTTCTGGAGTGAGGCGATGGCGGTCGGCAGCTGAGCGTTTTAACGGCACCTGTTCCCGCTCTCGCCCGGACACATGCCGCGCTTTTACGACGCGCTCAAGGTCAGGGTGAAGGCTGGACCGTCGAGGACGGAAATGTGCCCCGAGGTCCGCGGGCCAAACGCATAGAACTGCAAATAATACTAGCAGTCCCGGCGTCAAGAGGGGGCGTGGGGGGGCGTCGCCCCCTCACGCGGACAGTCCCGCCCCCTCAGTCAAAATCAGTCCTTTTTTTATATATTGTTTTCAGTCTATGATGTGTTCAAAACAACCCAAAACTTGGAAGAAACTGCACTGACTCTAATGAAATTAAAATTCAGAGTTTCCAGTGGTCCTTGAACCCATCACGCACCTCCTTACTATGTCATCAGTGCATCATCCCGCAATAAGGAGTAGCCTGTAGCCAGCAGCTATATTTTCTGTTCAAAAGGGACATTCGCAAATGGCTGAAAAGCGACAAACTACACTATCGGCGTCCCTGCAGCCTGTGTGCAGCTTTCTCATACAATGCACACACTACACAAACAGCTGATGTTTATAACACAGCACGTCTGTGTCTCTACCACTTCATTTCTCCTCCGGTTTCAAAAACTGACTCCAAATCCGCAAAGATAGGCCGTGTTTGTGAGCGTGCGAAAACATGTGCGTGTCCCTCATTGGTCAGGGGTGTCAACAGTGTCACAACATCGCAGTGCAAGGCTGCTACGAAGCCTTCAACTTGGCTATAGTTCTGTCAAATGGAGATAAAAGTCGGCGACACGAAGAAGCGGGACGTATTTCAGTGGATTTAATAAGAAAATGAGACGCGCTCCAAGATGGAGGAGGCGGAGGAGACGGCGGAGAAAGCGGAGAGAGGAGAGCCGCTAGCGGCGAGATGAAGCTGAACAGTCCGTCTCCAAACTCAGTCAGTGCCGCTAAACTCTGTTCGCGGTTGAAATGTTGCTTGAAAAGGTGGTTCTCGTGAACGTTTGGTGATATAAAGTTGTGCTTTTTCGTGTGGGAATCGCTGTGGCCATGAAATTACGTGTTTATGCCGCTGTTTTGACAGAAATGACGAGGGAGGCGCGGCGGTGTTTTTCCGTTTTATTTCACTTTATTTCGCTTTCTGTGTGTTCACTTCGGGGACGGTAAACATCACCCACGTTTCTCCTGTGCGTCCAAAATCGGGCTTAAAAAATCAAACCTGTTTGATTTCCTGCGACTGTAGTCCAGTTGCGTCTGACTGCCCACACTACACGATTCCAACGCGAGTCCAGTCGTGACGCCCCCACACTACAAGACACGACTCTCTGTGACTATAAACACGACTCGGGAAGACTCGGCGCGACTGAGAATTGTATCAAAATCGGGCATAAAAATCGTGTAGTGTGTGCTGACCTTAACGTCGTCGCCCCCCCATGGTTTTCAGCCGCCCCCCCTTCTGTACTGAGCTGGCGCCGGGACTGAATACTAGTAATACTTTTCTATTTTTCATACATTTGCATTTTATTCTAACACGCTACATTAAAACCAATGGTAGTTATGGCAAAAGCCTAGTTTTAGTCGAACAAAATCAACAATTGCAGCCACATATAGTGCTACAACAATCCTTTTTCTTTAACACTTTTACTTAGACTGTTGTTTTACTTTGTTACTTTCCACTACCCCCTCCTGGAACCCCCACCGTAACGTGGGGGAGGGTTTGAGCCTGAATGATCCTGGAGCTCTGTTGCCGGGGGCTTGGTGCCCCTGGTAGGGTCTCCCAGGGCAAACAGGTCCTAGGTGACGGGTCAGTCAAAGAGCGGTTCAGAAGCCCCTTATGAGAGACCAACAGGCCCGGGTAGAACCATGAGGCCGTCCTTCTGTGGACCCACCACCTGCAGGGGGCGCTATAGAGGCTGGTGCAGCTCCCGGATGGACAAATGTAAATGCCCTTGTTCGAGTTTGAGACGCCTCTTTTTGAGCGTCTGTAAATGGATCATGTGAATGTAAACTAAAGAGTACCTCTTAACCACCGCCTTAACTGAGTGCATTTTCGCCAGTTCGGCTTTACCCAAATCTAAAAGCTTCTGGACCGGAGTTTACAGCCTATAGGCCAGAGTAATGCCTCATTTGAAAGCTAAGACCTACGAAACTGACCTAAGATTTTTCCTCTTGCTTCTGTGTTGTCACTTTTATGTCACATTTTTGTTGCGTTTTCATCCCAGTTTACGTCTCGTTTTCGTGGCTGTTTATATTCGGGTAAAGCCCAAAGGGTTAAAAAGCTTTTTATATAGAGTTGAGATACTGCAGAAAAATGACTTTTGGTCAGTGTTCTACCTCATAAACGTTCACTCCAGAGAATCAACCAATTCAATGTTTTTCAATTTAAATTCATTTAAGAAATTGTAAATTCAAAGGTTCAAAGGTATTCAAAATACTGAGGATGTGTGTGTTGGTGCGTGTGTGTATATATGTGTGTATATATTCGTATATATATGTGTATATATACGTATATATATATGTGTTGTGTGTGTGTGTATATATATATCTGTATATATATACATGTGTATATATACAGATATATATGTGTGTGTGTGTTTTTTTATATATATATGTATGTATGTCTTCAATGAAGGTACTTGAGTCATCTTCTGTACTCAGTAGTTGAAGTCTTCGAACGTTTCGCCTTTTGGATGAAACGTTCGAAGACTTCAACTACTTAGTACAGAAGATGAATCAAGTACCTTCATTGAAGATGGAAAACTCCTGTACGACTGAGAATTTACACAGACATATGTATGTATGTATATGTGTGTGTTTGCGTGTGTGTGTGTGTCTGTATATGTGTATATATGTATATGTTCGGAGTGGGTTGAGCCGCTCACTCCTCCCTTGTCTCAAACTTCTGGATCTCCTCCGTCAGCTCCTGGTTCAGTCGGTCCATCTCCTCACGCTGAGTCTTGGCGACTCCGGTTAAATCCTGATGGATGTCTGTCGTGAGGGTTTCCCAAAACAGATCCTCCAGCTTTCTGCGCAGTTGCTTGTTCTGCTTTCGCAGGCACTTGTTTCCTGCATCCCACTGCTTTTTCTCCTCGCTTAACGGCAGCTGCTCCCTGCGAACGCCTCTTAACCACGAGATCTCCTGATTCAGGCCACGCCTTCTCTGCAGCAGCCACTCCCGCTCGGCTTTCAGGCTCTTCAGATGGACCTGCAGCATCTTCTTGCTCGTTACTTCCGCGTTCAGGGCTCGGATTTCGGCGTGCAGCTGTGAGGTTTCCTCCCGCAGCTCGTCCAGGCCGTGTGTGAAGTTCTCGTTCTCCACCTCTACAGGTCCGAGCTTCTCCAGCTCCTTCTGAAGACACTCCACGTTCTTCCTGAGCTGTTTGTTCTTCGCCTTCACCTGCACGTCTTTCTTGGCCAGGTCTTTGTAGTTCTCCTTTGCTGATTTGTGGTCCCTGATCTCGGTCACCAGTTTATCCACGTCCTGTTGCAGACAGAGATTGTCGTTCTTCAGTTCGTCAATTTCCTGGAAGTGCAGCTTGTACTGGAAGGCGGCCGTCTTCTGCACGTCCAGCTCTTTCTTCAGCTTCTCCTCGTGTTTCAGCAGCTTCTCCTTTTCGCTCTCCATGACACGCTTCAACACTCGCGTCGCGTCGAGTTTATGCTTCCAGCTTTTCTCCTGAGCGAGTTCCCCGCACGTTTGGGAAATCTCTCGTCGTATCGTCTTGTGCTCGGCTTGAACGCGTTGGCTCTCGGCTTCCAGCTCGAGACAGCGCTCCTTCTCGGACGTTTGTTGTTGGAGTTTGGCGTTGGCGCGTTCCAACTCGCCCTGTAAAACACCCGTATGATTCCTCAACGCCGCGATCTGTGTCTCCATGTCGTTAGCTCTTTCCAAACACAGCTCCGCGCAGCTATCGGACTCTAGTTCCTCACAGAGCTGTGTGAGTTCATCCTGAACAGCGTCTTTTTCTTCACGAGCACGATTTCTCACACCCTCCAACTGGAGAAGCTGATGTTTCACGGTGGCCTGTTGATCCAGCTTGGATTCAGCTTGTTTCTTTTGCTCCTGCAGAACTCCTGTCTGCCTTTTCAGACCCGCGATCTCGTTCTGAAGCTCAGAGGAGGGTTCAATACTGGACTTTGGATTAGTGGTCCTGTTAATCTCCTCCAGTACATTTTGTAGCTCCTTGTTTTTGGAGAAAATGCCGTGCTTCTCCGCCTCTAACTGGGCACAGTGGTCTTTCAAAGCCTCTTGACTTCCTTGTTTTGATTTGGCGTGTTGGATCTCGTCTTCCAAAAGGTCTTTCTGACTTTTCAACGCCTTGATCTCCTTCTCGGTGTCGTTAGCTCTTTTTAAACACATGTCTTTGAAAGTATCCGGCTCTAGTTCCTCACAGAGCTGTGTGAGTTCATCCTGAACGGCGTCTTTTTCTTCAAGAGCACGATTTCTCACACCTTCCAACTGGAGAAGCTGCTGTTTCACGGTGGCCTGTTGATTCAGCTTGGATTCAGCTTGTTTCTTTTGCTCCTGCAGAACTCCTGTCTGCCTTTTCAGACCCGCGATCTCGATCTGAAGCTCTGAAGAGCGTTCAATACTGCTCTGTGGGTCAGTATTCCTGTTAATATCCTCCAGTACATTTTGTAGCTCCTTGTTTTTGCAGAAAATGCCATGCATCTCTGCCTCTAACTGGGAGCAGCGGTCTTTCAAAGCCTCTTGACGTCCTTGTCTTGATTTGGCGTGTTGGATCTCGTCTTCCAAAAGGTCTTTCTGACTTTTCAACGCCTTGATCTCCTTCTCGGTGTCGTTAGCTCTTTTTAAACACATGTCTTCGAAAGTATCCGGCTCTAGTCCCTCACAGAGCTGTGTGAGTTCATCCTGAACAGCGTCTTTTTCTTCACGAGCACGATTTCTCACACCCTCCAACTGGAGAAGCTGATGTTTCACGGTGGCCAGTTGATCCAGCTTGGATTCAGCTTGTTTCTTTTGCTCCTGCAGAACTCCTGTCTGCCTTTTCAAACCCGCGATCTCGATCTGAAGCTCTGAAGAGCGTTCAATACTGGACTGTAGATTAGTGGTCCTGTTAATCTCCTCCAGTACATTTTGTAGCACCTTGTTTTTGCAGAAAATGCCGTGCTTCTCCGCCTCTAACTGGGCACAGCGGTCTTTCAAAGCCTCTTGACTTCCTTGTCTTGATTTGGCGTGTTGGAGCTTGTCTTCCAAAGCACTGTTATGACTTTTCAACGCCTCGATCTCCTTTTCCAGCTCTGCACATTGCTTCTCAGAGGTCCCTCGCTCCTCTCTCTGGCTTTGCTTTGCAAATTCCTCGTTCAGAGCCTCGTACTCAACGAGTAACTGACTCTTCTCATCTTCTAATTCAAAGCAGCGGTCTTTTGAAACCTCTTGACTGTCCTGTCCACATGCTTTACGGTCGATGTAAGTGTTTTTGCGGCTTGTCAACTCTGCGATCTCCCATTCCAGCTCTGCACAATGCCTCTCTTGCTTCTCTCGCTTGTTAAGCTTTAAAAGTGCCACATCGACTGCCTTGTTCTCTTCAAGTAAGCACCTATGTTGCACTTCTAAACCAGCGCAATGCTCTTTCCAGAGGCGATCTTTGGTAATTTCTGATTTGTCGCTGCTTTGAAGACATTTCTTTGGCTTTGCTTCGAGTTCTCTCAATGTTTCCAGACCCTTTTCTCCACAAATCCCCATAAACGTGTCTCCAAGGGTCAGTTTCTGCTCAGAAACACAAACTCTTTCTTCTTCCAGACCCTTTTCTCCACAAATCCCCATAAACGTGTCTCCAAGGGTCAGTTTCTGCTCAGAAACACAAACTCTTTCTTCTTCCAGACCCTTTTCTGCACAAATCCCCATAAACGTGTCTCCAAGGGTCAGTTTCTGCTCAGAAACACAAACTCTTTCTTCTTCCAGACCCTTTTCTGCACAAATCCCCATGAACGTGTCTCCAAGGGTCCGTTCCTGCTCACGTTCTGTCCAAAGTGTCATGTTTCCGTCTTTGATGGACTCCTCGGTCTGTTCTGTGCGATCCTTGGACGTGGTCTCCAAAGTTTCACGCTCAGGGACTTGGTTCTGCTGAGCCAGGGCTGTGGAAACGTCGCCCGGGGCTGTTTTGGGGTCATTTCTCGTAAATCTGCACCGAGGACGCTGAGATTCGTTCGTCGGTGTTTCGTAGTGGGCTTTCAGCCTCGCAAACCTGTCCTTCGAGGTTTCTTCTGGCTCGACGCCTTCTATTTTCAACTTGGCCAGCATAACGTCGCTAAATCAACCAGAAATGAAGAATAAAAACAAACTAAATCGATTACGAAAGCTACAGTTGTTCAGATAAACGACTCAGACGCAGAAATCTCTCTTCAAAGTGCAGAGAAACGCTGAACCGTCGTAAACTGAAGCTCGTACACTGTGATCTGCGACACACTGCTGCTATGAAGGGTATCGGACCATGATGCATTGCAATAGAACGACCAATCAGACGCCAGGTGATGTCGCCGTGTTCCGAGCAGCGCTACGAGCGGAATCGCCCATATATGGTCACGTTCGAAGCGAAAACGATGGAAGACCCTGAACTTTGTCCCGTTTCTCCTCCGTTACTTTAACAAACGCTGAATCATGAAGATATTTTTATAGCGAATAAAAACACAGAGACACGAGAGGCTTCAGCGGCTCATAAACACTTACAGGCGACGCTAACCAGGAAGTGAATGAAACGTGATTGTGAAGATGAGGGACTTTGTTCCGTTATCGCCGTGGACGACACAAATGTTTTAAGGCCGGACGCTGCCGGTGAACAGGGAACGTTTTTAATTTAAAGACATTGATTTGAAACTTCTGCTGTAGATTACTGACATAAATACAAATATAGTTTTCAGTCATTTGATGTTTTCATGTGAAAATAAGGCGTTTTGTGCCTCTTTTTAGCGACGAGGGTTTTTAGCCGGGTTTAGTTTTAAAATAATGTAAAAATATAAATTTCGCCTTGTTTTTTTTTAGATTAAAAACTCAATTAATCAGGTTAGGAAGTAGATATTAAACAATCCCTCTGGAAAAACCTTGTAAGTCAGTCATACACGTGATAAATACGACACACAAACAGCCAGCAGGGGGCGTTATTAATCACTGCTTAACAAATCACTGGAGTTTAGTAGCTTAACAGAGGTGGGTAAAAACCGGACTGTGCTCTTAGTGTAAAGGCAGTGACCTGAACCGGCGACCGGCGAGGACTGGGCTGTACTGACTGTGCAGTGGGTTTTCAGTCCAAGTAAAGTCTGTAGGTGATACTGATGAGGAGATACTGTCGCACCAATGTGAGGAAAATGCATTTGGAGAATCAGTGCAATATTTACACATGTTATTGTGAAGATTAGCCCCTCCTGGAACCGTGGGGGAGGGTTTGACCTGAATGATCCTGGAGCTCTGTTGTCGGGGGCTTCGTGCCCCTGGTAGGGTCTCCCAGGGCAAACAGGTCCTAGGTGACGGGTCAGACAAAGAGCGGTTCAGAAGCCCCTTATGAGAGACCAACAGGCCCGGTCAGAACCATGAGGCCGTCCTTCTGTGGACCCACCACCTGCAGGGGGCGCTATAGGGGCTGGTGCAGCTCCAACAGCTGCTCCCACGACCCGGACAAGTGGAAGAAGATGGATGGATGGACTTTCCACTACGGCAAAACAAGTGCTTATCAGTCTCACGGCGACGTCTGAATCTACAGCACCTACACTGACTTTATTCATTTGTTAACTCAAAGAAAATGCCATATTAGATCATTTTGAAAGTGATGTTGTGTTTTTTTACTCATTAATCGTCCGTGAGAGTAAATACTACGCTGACAGAAAAGACAAAGGGACAGAGGGATGTTGTTCATCCAATTACACAATGGAGATCATTTTTTTCACTCAACTTTGGCTGTAAATACTGTTTAAGTGGTGCTAGCCCGCAGTTAGCTTTGCCCGTTAGCCTGTTAGCTTCTACTTCGTGATTCCATTAGTGTGTATTGGTGACTCCGGGTCGGAACAGGGAATGTTGCAATTGTGGTTTTCTGGCCAGAGACACCAGGGGGAGATGAAAGACCCCCCAATCATCCCATTAACACTTGTATCACCCCCAGAGGGACGACGGGGAGGATTTATTAAGGTAAACACGTTACTTAGTTCTGCTTTAACTTTGTGGGAGGAGTGAAACAGTGCCCCCCAATTTGACGCTGGTGGCCAAAGAGTGTACAGCATCCATACTGGAAGGGCTTACCATTGAGAATGAATGGGAAAAGTTAAGATGGAGTTACCAAAAAATTTAATCTCAGAATTTTTGGGGACTTTCTCAATATGAAACGATATTTTTGCAAACCATCAGAAATATGCAAAAATGTGCCAAAACGAGGGCTGCACGATTATTGAAGTAACGATATGCGATACGGCGATATTTCCCTAAACCATTTCCACACGATATGTTCCTTTCTAATTAAACACAAACTGTAAGGAACTCGTTTTCCAGCAAATTGTGTCAAAACAAGTCGATCTCAGTCGGATGAAGACTTGAGTGATGTTGCGATATATTGTGATACAGATATTGCATCACCTAATATCGCGATGTTTTTTGCGATATATTGTGTATCGCTTTGACACGATTTTTCCAATTTTTTTTATTGTTTTTCCATTTTTAACCATTTCCCTCCAATATTTCCACATGAAAAAATAACCTTTTTCCCATTCCACCGCCATTTTCATTTATTCATTTTTTCCAATTTTACTCAATTTAAATTATCCTACTTTCCCTCCCACCGTTTCTTTTATTTTTATGTTTTTTCCACATAAAATAAATGTACTTTTTTCCCAATTTTCTCCCAATTTTTTTTTTTTTTTTCAGTTTCTCTCAATTTTCTAATTTGTTCCACTTAAATATTCCCCTCCCAAATATTGTCTACATAGTATATATATATTGTTTTATGCTTTTCATTGTTTTTTTTATTGTGTTTGTGTGTTTTGGTGTTTCTGTGAGGCACGTTGAGTTGTCTTGTACATGAAATGTGCTGTACACAAATACATTTGCCTCGCATTTACATTTGAATGAATGAAGGAGAAATCTTCCAAACAGTAACGCCAACATCATCTTGTAGACGATGTCCAGCTCTACCAGAAGTCGCCCAACACCCTCGTCACCCTCGTCACCCTCGTCACCCTCGTCTCCCTCGTCTCTCGCGGTTGTTGCTGGAAAAGACTCGATGAGTGACAAAGGCGTGAGATTCTGCGGTCGCTGCACTTTGTTCCGAGCCGAGGGTCAGGCGGCTGCATTTAGCCGTGTTTATGTGACGACGGGACACGTCTGGACTTCGACTCATAAAAACTAAATACAGGGAAAAGAAGAGGCTGGAAACATAAAAACGTCCAGAGACTCGTATGTTTTAAATTCTGGCCCAGGGTTGCCAGGTCTCAATCATACCGTACCAAAACTATCTGAAAAGCCGCCCCAAAATCTGCTCCTAGACGTAGCGCATTTAAAAGGGAAGTACGCGGGGAGGAGGAACACCCATGGCTAGTTCAGCTTTACCCAAATCTTAAAAGGTTACAGCCCAGGATTTGGGCCAGTGTAGCGCCTCATTCGAAAGCTAAGAACTACAAAAGTCTTCTGAATGGAGCTTTTTCCTCACGTTGCTGCTGCGTTGTCTCCATTTTTGTGTTTCTCTTTTTTGTTGGATTTTTGCCACATTTCCATCACTTTTCTTTTGCTCTTTTTCGTCATATTTGTGTGGCTCTTTTGTCGCATTTGCATCATTGTTGTCGTCTTTGCTCTGCCTGATCTCGTCAGACCTCGGAAGCTACGCAGGAAGGGCCTGGTCAGGACTTGGATGAGAGACCGTTTGCCCGGAAGCCTGGGTGAATGTAGTGAGTGAGTGATGGTGGTCTGATGGCACGTTCACATTATTTATTTAATTTATTTTTCATTCTTCTTCATTCTTCTTCTTCGATTTTCTGGGAATTTTCTTTTTTTTTAACCCAAAGAGTTCCTCATATCCGCCGCGGAACTGTAGCGCTCGTAAACACGGCGGTCAAACCATCAGCAGATCCACCTGAGCTTAACGTGGATCAGAGACAGATCCTTTGAGCCTCACAGTTGTTCCTCAGCCACATCCGCTCACACACTAACCACTCTGCCACAATCACGAGCGAACACAGAGACGCCCCGGGGCAATGAACCACAGACCACCTGCCCCCCCTCAGACCCACGGGGGGTCAGTCAAGTCAACATAGCAGACGACATTTGAAAGATAAATATAACACATCAATCAACCTGTTCAAATATAAATACAAACAAAAGACTTTTGAAATATACAGACAAGAAGAAATGCGTTGCCACTAGGGGGAGCAGTAGGATCGATTATGTGTATTTTTTCCTCTATAATCTGGAAGAGTGTTGCTGCTGGAACTGTTGTCATTCTATTGCTCAAATTCACAAAGGGAGAATTAGGGTTGGCAGGTTATGGATCTGTTGAGAGGAATCCTCCCAACGGGCTCAAAACCTTGTCCTTTAATGCACCACTCAGCATAGGAACATCATCTACCAAATCAGCTGTTAGGGCAGCTGTGTGGGGGTTTGTTGATGGGGAGCTACTGCCCTTTTCAACTGGCCCGCTCTACACTCTGGCTTTTTAATGCACCACACTGTGCAGGGCTACAGCATACTTTATATATATAACTTAATTAAATATATAATAAGATTTGAGGACAGTAAGTTATAAAGAAAAAAAATCATCATCCCCTCCCTTCCCCACCCATGTTCCCCCCACACCTGCCGGGAGCTTAAAAAAGAAAAATAAACAAACATTACCACATTATTATTACAACAACAAAACAACAAAAATAATAAAATAAAAAGAGAGTATAGAAGGTAGAGAATTAAAATAAGAAAAAAACAAATGGGAGGAAGTAAAATAAAGGGATATAAAAAAAAAAGATGAGAGTTAAAAACAAGCACTCACACACACGTATATATTTATACCATGAAAAAAAAAAAGAACTAAATAAAAAAAAGATCTGACAACTCAAATTAAAACCTGTGAATGACTTTTGCAGTGGACTGACGGTATTACACTCATACTTTAACAGGATCTGATTTTGCACAACAATAATGTTTCTCAAAATCATCTGGGGGCCAGAGGTTTTGTGCTAGAGGGCCGGGTTTGGCCCCCGGGCCTGACGTTGCCTACCCCTGCGATAAAGGCTCCAGAGGGAAAAGTCCATGTGTTTGGTTCACGTTTAAAGCCGAATAATACAAACTCCAGAACAGTATAGGCGACATTTTACAGTATATAAACTTACTGTATATAAAGGGATGTGTACCTGTAGTATCTGTACTTCTACTCAAAGTATTGAAAGCAAGTACTTTGACCAACGAGTTACTTTAGTCTCATTAACCTCCACTTTGGCTTTGCCCAAATCGAAAAGCCTCTTCAAAATAACCACATAAGAATCAAAAAGTGACCCAAATAAAGCCACAAAGACGACAACACTTAAAAAGATCGGTTTTGTAGGTCTTAGCTTTCAAATGAGGCAATGGCCTATACGCTATAAGCTCCGGTCAAGAAGCGTCTATTTGTAATAGAGTTTGAACCGGAGTAAATATTGACATTTCATATCTCCATGGCGTCCCAAGAGGCTTTACAGGAACAAAACAAAACAAGAGACAAACGAGGAGGTATCCGGGCAAGACTCTTCTATCCCTACTATTGTTCTGAACGTCGGCCTAATGTACGTTCACTGGAGAGTAAGGAGGAGGAGTGTACGGAGAAAAAAAAAATATATAAAAGACGGTCACACACCCGAGCGTGAAAGCGTGATCGTTCTCACCTCGTGGACGTGTGCTTGTCTTTGGCGTTGCCGTGGCGACGCTCGTTGTTGATGATGACCTTCGGCGTTCGCACTTTCGGCCCCGGGGGTTTTTTCTTCCCCCCCAACATTTCACCGATTCAGGAGAGGCGTCCGAGGTGAACGACGACCCCAGAGCAGAGATAATATCCGTTTCTATTTATATAAAAAAAAAAAAATAATAAAAAAAAAAATATTATAATAATAAAAAGCTGTGGTAAGAAATGAAAACAAACACAAAATAAAAATCGCTTCAAAAAAGGTTGGTAAAAAATTATAAATTGAGTGTGTTTTGTAACCTCTTACCCCCCACCTGAACCAAGCACATTTTCTCCAGTTTGGCTTTACCCAAATCTAAAAACCTGAAATGAGGATAAAAAAATACAACAAAAAAAGCAAAAAATAAATTTATAAAAAAACATTAAAAAAACGCTTAAAAAAAAAGCCACAAAAAAGTGACAAAAGAGCAACAAGAACACAACAAAAAAGTTACGATCACTTGTGAAGGTCTTAGCTTTCAAATGAGGCGTTACTCTGGTCTATAGGCTAGTCAAGAAGCTTTAGATTTGGGTAAAACTGACCTGGAGAAACTGTGTTTGGTTAAAACAGGGGTTAAGTTTTCAATGAAAGAGGACAGAATAAAAAATAACTATAACTAAATATAATAAGTGAATGAAATAAATTGTGAAAATTATAATTTACATTAGATTTAGATTAGAATATACATTTGAAAAATATAAAGTGACAGAAAAAAGAAAACATATTAGAAGTCTCACTCCTTTATGTAGAATCAGTGACTTTCTGAAACCATCTCGCTTTTCTTTGTTAAAGTAAAAAAGGGGGAAAAAAGTATCCAACTTGTGGTTTTAAAGTGGTCGAAGTAAATCCGGCGCCTCTTGGCTGTGAAGGTCCCGCGTGGATTCCTCCTGGACGACTGAAGGTCCCAGAGGACTTCAACATCTGAAGCGACGCAAATCAAAACGGCGTCTAAACGCGGAGCAGAGCCCGCCCCTGGAGCGCGGAGCGACCAATGGGGGCGCAGAGGGGGGGTCGCTCTCACCACAGGGCAGATGAATGAAGGTACAGGCAAAGAGGCTGGGGAAGTTGTAGCTTTACCCAAATCTAAAAGGTTACAAAACTCATCTCAACAGATTTGTTTCCCGTCACATTTTTGTTGCATTTTCGTACTGGGGAAAAAGTGCTCGGTTCAGGTGGGGGTTAAGAGGTTAAGCAGCGTGCCTGTGATATACTAATGTAATTCTTCCATGTGCCATCTCTGCTTAAACACTGCCATCTGGTGGTCAGACGGAGGCATTAAGAGGACGGTACACTGCAGTAGTATCATCCAAGGGAACATTGTTTTTGTTTATAATCATAGCCGATAATCAATGGGTGAAACATATCATGTAAGTAATGTCTCTTAACAACAGATCAATGCTCTATGATAACGCCTCATTTGAAAGCTAAGACCGACAAAACTGATAAGAACTTTTTAAAGGGTTTTTGTCGTGTGTTTTTTTGTTGTGTTTTCATCGTTTTTGTTGTTGTGAGTAATTGCTTTTTCATTTCTTTTTTTCGTTGCTTTTTTGTTGCGTATTCGTCACTTTTTCATTGTGTTATTGTTGCTTTTCCGGAAAGTTTAGGTCACTCTTTTGACACTCTTTTATCACTGCTCTTCTGTGGCTTTTCCATCACTTTATAGTCATGTGTTTGTTTGTTTGTTTGTTTGTTGTGGTATTTTTTTTTGTTCTTTTGTCACTATTTTGTCACTTTTTTCAAGAAGCTTTTGGATTTGGGTAAGGCTGAACTGGAGAAAATGTGCTCAGTTCAGGTGGGGGTTAAGAGGTTAAGTCTACAAAGAAATACAAGAAATACATACACACGTATTTTTTGAAAAAGTTCTTAATAATAAAAAGAAGGATACATTAATATAAGTTATCTCAAATTATAGCATAGGTAAAAATAAGTTCTTGAAGTTCTTGAAGTCTCTGTGCCCCCCCTGGTGGTGCACTTGCCCCGGGCCTCCCTTCGCTGCAGCTCCGCACCTGTTGGCCCTTGTTCCTCCTCCTCCTCCTTCCTCCAGGGAAGACACCAACCACCGAACCAACCCAGTCTGCTCTACCCGGGCACCGCGCACCTTCCTCGGCCACAGCAGCAGCACAGGCACGCCCCTCTTCCCCTGCTCCAGCCCCGGCAGGAACAACATGCGGGATGGCGAGCGTGGAGGCAGCCGCCGAACACGAACGGATCCTGCGGGAGATCGAGAGCACGGACACGAACTGCATCGGTCCCACGCTGCGGTGAGAGGTTCCTCATTTTTTACGCCGGGAATGGGGCTCTATGCGCGGCGTGAGGGCAGCTGCGGGAGTCGGTTAGCATTCGTGGGAGTGTGGCGAATCTGCCGCAGACTGGAGCAGACCGGCAGATTCACGACCCTCGTATTTACGCCGTGCACGATATGATAAAATATCGCAATATTCGACAACTAGGGCAGGATTGAGGATTAAGTCAAGACAAGACATAATAAAACACAAAATCAGAGGCAAAACAAGAGTAAAATTTAACCAAGTTTGGAAAATTATCACTAACATTGAACTTTTTGTGGCCTACTTCTGTAAGTTCCATTCATTTTTTGTTCTGCGCTGAATTTGTATAAATCTCAAAAATAGTAATTAACATTAAAATATTTTGCGATATATTGTGGCTTCGATATGGACATTACATTACCTAATATTTTGATACAGTATTTTTGCAGACATGTACAGCCCTTTTGATAACAGTCTTGAATATTACGATTATTATATTGTGATTCTGTTGCGATATTTCACGAAACCATTTCAACATTATAAATTAAAATCTTAACGAAAATTGTAAGCAACATGTTGTTCTTCATTGTTCATCAAATTGTTTCAATATAAGATTTAAAAATACAAAATTATTACCCAAGCAAAGCGGAAATTGAACAGAAAATAATGACTAAAGAAACTTTTGTGCCATTTAAGTTTACCCTATGTTGTTGATTTAGGCTAGACAAAATTGTAAACATCCGTGATTTTTTTTTGCCACACATAAATGTAATGCAGATAATATTCTAACCTGTTTGACAATAAAATAGGCTATTTACTATCCAAAATTGGCTTAAATGAAGAAAATGAATACCAATTAATAAAAAAATCTAAAAATCTGAAATACCTAAATAAAGAGACTGCCAGACAGGTTTTTGTTTCCATGTCTAGCTGGCAATTAAAACATGTAAATAAATAAATGATGCCTATAGAATGTAACTAATTAAAGAAGCTAATTTATATTACGTGTATAATAAACCAAATAGGTGATCAATTTTAATAAACAAAACAGTCGCGTGTTGAAAAACGAGTCGCGAATCTGCGGTCCTGAATCTGCAGCTGCTCCGCTCCGCAGAATTTAATCGGTTAGCTTCCAGTTAGCAACTCCCAACTCCTCAAACTTCAACAATCTTTTACGTGTTTTCGGAAGGCTAACAGGCTTTCCCCGACAAACCAAGACACTCTACATTACCTTCCCATTTATGTCGACTCATTTGATTTAAGGTTAAATGTACGTATTTCATTTTTATCCCGGAAATGCTAACTTGTCCATAGGAATTTGCCAAAGTTGTGCTAACGAGCTAATGTTGCTAAGTGTTTGGTATTCTGCACAGCTCACGTTGGGCTCTGCTTGGGTTCCTTTGACAGGTGAATAGCGCCGCTTTGGCCCTGGTTTCATCACGTTTTAGCACGAATTTAGCCCTCAATTTGTCCTTTAGTTTACCCTTATAGTTGAGTATTCCCTAAACAAGGCGCACGTTGACTATTTTGTGGCTATTTCCCCCCATGGAACAGAGGACACTTTGTCACCTCTCTGATTGTAAAGGTGCATTAAAGCTTTTATTTAACCCCCACCTGAACCGAACATGTTTCCTCCTGTTTGGCTTTACCCAAATCTGAAAGCGTCTCGACTGGAGAGCAACAGTGTACTGCCTCATTTGAAAGCTAAGGCCTACAAAACAGATCCTAACTTTTCTGTTGTGTTGTCGCTGCATATTTGTCACATTTTTGTCGCTCTTTTAGTCACTTTTTTGTTGTTTTGTTTTGTATTTACAGTACAGTATTTACCACTACTGCTGTTGCCTGTCATGAGGTGTTACAAATAAAGAAAAGGAAATAAGTATGAGTGAAATGATTCATAAGTCTCTAGATACCGGGTTAGCTGTTTGTTTTTTTTGCTCTTAATTGTAGTTTATAACATAATCGGAACTGACATTGCTCACTTTTGACAGTTTAATTTGTTTTTCCACTGATGCAACATGAAACGCCTTGGCTTTTTGTATTATTTTGCTGCAAAATAATTTAAAAAAGAAGCCAAACACGAGCCGACCGTTTCTTTTGTTCCTGGTTGACATGATTTCCATTTGCTCAAAACCTCGTTGACTTAAATGGAGGGTTCATAGTTGAAACTGGGTCAACAAGTCTTTTTATTGTAGACTGGAGAATGTATGTATTTAACCTCTTAACCCCCACCTGGAGCGAGCACACTTTCCCCAGGTTGGCTTTACCCAAATCTAAAAGCTTCTAGGGGAAAAAAGCGTCAAAATAGCGACGAAAATGTGCCGGAAAAGCAACGAAAGAGCGACAAGTGGTGGAAGAAGTACTCGATATTCTTAAGTAAAAGTGCAGATACAGGACCAAAAATGTACTGAAGTAAAAGTATCTGATAAGATTTTTATTTCAGTAAAAGTGCAAAAGTATGCATTGTAAAATTTACTTTATAAGTTAAAAGTATTTAAGAGTTTAATGTGCAGGATTCTTCAAAATCATTTGAATCAAACCAGGTCTAAACGAGTAAACCAGGTCTAAACTCGGACTAAACCCGGTCATGTCTAAACCAGGTCTAAACCAGGTCTAAACCAGATCTAAACCAGATCTAAACCAGGTCTAAACCAGGTCTAAACCAGATCTAAACCAGATCTAAACCAGGTCTAAACCAGGTCTAAACCAGATCTAAACCAGATCTAAACCAGATCTAAACCAGGTCTAAACGAGTAAACCACTAAACCAAGTCTAAACCTGGACTAAACTCGGTCATGTCTAAACCAGATCTAAACCGAGTCTTAACCAGGTCTAAACCAGATCTAAACCAGATCTAAACCAGATCTAACCCAGATCTAAACCAGGTCTAAACTCGGTCAGGTCTAAACCAGGTCTAAACCAGGTCTAAACCAGGTCTAAACCAGATCTAAACCAGATCTAACCCAGATCTAAACCAGGTCTAAACCTGGACTAAACTCGGTCATGTCTAAACCAGATCTAAACCGAGTCTTAACCAGGTCTAAACCAGATCTAAACCAGATCTAAACCAGGTCTAAACCAGGTCTAAACCCGGACTAAACTCGGTCAGGTCTAAACCAGGTCTAAACCAGGTCTAAACCAGATCTAAACCAGGTCTAAACGAGTAAAACACAAAACCAAGTCTAAACTGGGTCTAATCCAGTTCATCATAAAGAGGTCACTTTGAAAATAAAATACTTTTACTGTGAACCCAATTTAAAAATGTAGTGGAGTAGAAAATAACAAAGTATTCATCATAAAATGTACTTAAGTAGAGTAAAAGTACCTATAATTGGTACTTTTTACTTAAAAAGAGACGAAAACACACCGTCAAAGCGATGAAAAAAAGTGACATCAGTTTTCATTCAATGAGGCGTTACACGGTCGCTCTCCAGTCAAGGAGCTTTTGGATTTGGGTAAAGCCGAACTGGAGAAAATGTGCTCAGGTCAGGTGGGGGTTAAAGTTTTAAAAC
Organism: Proterorhinus semilunaris; assembly: GCA_021464625.1. Lineage (NCBI taxonomy): Eukaryota > Metazoa > Chordata > Actinopteri > Gobiiformes > Gobiidae > Proterorhinus > Proterorhinus semilunaris. Next base: position 21,664,754 of record CM038364.1, on the reverse strand, counting down.
ATGTATTGAATATTTACGCTACTTCTGCTTGTCATGAGGCGTTTATAAAAAGAGAAAAAGGAAATAAGTGAAACGATCCCTGATTGCATTATTATTGCAAAGGTTTGTGTTTACATGTTGTGAACATAAACCGACTCATTAGTTTTTCCACGGATGCAAAATGAGAGGCCTTTACTTCTTTTTATAGTATATATAGTATAGTATACGCCTCAAACATGGCCATAGCTCTTTTCCTTTGTTCCCGGTGGACATTATTTCTGTTTACTCAAAACCTTGTTGACTTAAATGGAGGGCACAAAGTCCACACTAAAGCATTTATGCAGTTAAAAAAAACAATGTATAGTGTGTGAGCTTTGTAGTAGTTCAATGAATATTCAATTTCAATATTAGGGCTGCATGATGAACACACACACACTAGTATTACGTGTGGAAAAGTATCATAGAAAGCCTAGATGGAGCTCAGTAGCAGCTGTATTTGAGTCTCAAAGTTTCCGGGCCGCTCTCAAAAACACGCCTGAGTCTAAGTTTGGATCATCAGCGGCTAAATTTATCCCGGTGGCCGGATCTCACAAGTGCTTCTTATACGAACGCCACATGATGGACACGTCACGAGCCGAGAGCCGAGAGCCAGAGCTGTCGAAACCAAGCCACACATCATCAGCCAAAACATTACGACCACTGACTGTTTCACACTGAGCCGCGCGTCGTCATCTCCCGGGTGGGTCCCAGTTTGGAAATGGTTTAAGTCGTGGTTTTTCCCTTTATCATAGCCGTCTCCACTCATTTAGATTCGACTTCTATCACCCTTTGATCAATAACACTTTAGGTGAAGACGATACAACAAGGTCTGTGTTTAAAAACTTACTCTGAGGAGGCAAAATAAATGTAATTCTACAACACCAAAAAATCCGGTACCCCAGCTTTAATTAAAGACGCACCAGATTTAGCTTGAGCTAGTTTCCATCTGCAGGTGAGTCACAAAATGTACAGTATAAAATATATTTAACCACTCAAATACAAATATTCATTCATTCACCCGTTACAGCCATCAGTCCAGAGGGAATCATCCTAAAATTACTACAATGTGTTTTCATCATGTTTTTTGATGCTCTTTAGTTTCTGCTTTGTCACTTTTTTGTTTGCATTTTCCTTCTCGTTTTTGTTGGTTTTATTTCAAGAAGCTTTTAGATTAGGGTAAAGCCAGACTGGAGAAAATGTGCCCGGTTCAGGTGGGGATTAAGCGGTTAATATCTAATGATGATATGATGATATTTATGCATTGATTTGTTCCAATTTTGTTTTTTTTTTGCCATATTTTGTCATTTTCTCCCAACCATTCTCTCTTTATTTTGCAATTTCCCCCCATTTTTTGGACAATATTATATATATTTTCTCTCAATTTGTCCCATTTTTTTTCCATCATCCCCCCCTCCCCTCATGACATTGAAGATGAACTCAATATTGTACATTTGCATATCTTCCACACAGCGACTACAGTTGCTGCCGTGCGTGTCTGTGTGTTGATAATGTCTGCTTGGTGATGAAGGGCGTGTCTGTACTGAGCCCCTCCCTGCTGACTCACCCCCTCGCTGTAGGCTCTCACGTCGGAACTGGGTCAAGCTTCTTTACGCGTCTGACACGAGGGTCATTCGGGGGTCAATCAACAAAGTGCCTCGTCTTTGATTCACCTCAAACTCGGCCCCGACTGTCGTTGATCCATGTTATAGGCAAGTTTATCTGTAGAGCACAATTCATACACGAGGCAATTCAAAGCTTCACAGTCGCATAAAATTACAAGAAAACAGATCAAATCAATAAAACATCAACATAAAGTTAATCAATGACAGTAAAAGGCCAGAGTGCAGATAAAATACTTTCAGTTTTCATCTGCTCGGGTAAAAAGAGCTGTTTTCAGCCTGGATTTGAACATTGTCAGAGTTGAGGCCTGTCTCACATCCTCATGAAGACTGTTCCAGATTTTAGCTTTAGCCTCAGCGTGTTTAGTCCTGACTCTGGGAACCACCAGGAGTCCCCTCCCTGAAGTTCTCAGGGCCCGAGATGGTTCATACGGCTCTAACATGTCAGAGATGGACTTTGGTGCTAAACCATGAAAAGACTTGTACACAAGCAGAGCTGTTTTAAATTCTATTCTCTGAGTGACAGGAAGCCAGTGCAGAGACCGGAGCACTGGACTAATATGGTGGTTTTTCCTGGTTCTTGTCAGGACTCGAGCAGCAGCGTTCTGGATGTTCTGCAGCTCTAACAGCTCGTTTAGAAAGGCCAGTGAGCAGCCGTTACAGTCGTCTAACCTGCTGGAGACAAACGCATGGATGAGTGTCTCTAAGTCTGGTTTTGACACTATTCCTCTGATCTTAATGTTTCTCAGATGGTAAAAAGCTGATGATGTCATTGCTTTAATGTGGCTGTTTAAGTTCAGGTCTGAGTCCATGATTACTCCTAGATTTCTAACCTGATGTTTTGGTTTTAGAGAGAGAGACTCGAGGTGACTGAGAACACTTTGTCTGAGTTTAGTTGGAGAAAGTTGTTTTGCACAAACTGATCTGCATCACTGTGTATAAAGGAATAGTTCAGGATTTTTTACATAGGGCCATTCTTTTTCAAATTAATTTGACGAGTTTAGTGGCGCTAGGCTAGTGCTAGGCTAGTGCATGTCTATGGTAACTAGTAGCCTGCATTAAAAACAGTCTGACCCAAGCACAGTGCACACAGAGGCAAATCACGTATAACGCCAGACTAACAATATAAATGTCTGTGTCGATAAAATAATTTTTTCAATATAACTGAATTATCGCATTTTGAGGGACTATTTTCTCGCAGATCACTCCGCCGCCGCGTAGCTTACAACCAGGTAGCTGATGCTGCACAAGTTATTTTAAATGCAAAATGGTTCAAATTGCTCTATGGACACAGACATTTATATGGTTAGTCTGGTGTTATAAGTGATTTGCCTCAGGTGCACTGTGGAGTCAGACTGTTTTTAATGCAGGCTACTAGTTACCATAGACATGCACTAGCCTAGCATTAGCCTAGCGCCGCGAAAATCTTCAAATAAGGCCTGCATGAATTAAAAAATTAAAAATATCTCCAGAAATCAACAACACTGTGGATAACTAGGAAATGAGGCCCTATGTCAAAAATCCTGAAATATCCCTTTAAGCTCGTGCATGACGGAGCTTCGGACCCGAATTAACACCTGTATGAGAGACGGGGCAGGATTTCAGAGGCAGCTGTGGTGAACAGGTCTGGGCTCATTCTACACATTAGGACATGGCTGGAACATGAGGGGGGAGGAAAATACTTAGTTTTAACATTTTTAATCTAGGTATAGTCCCTTTAAGTTGAATAACAGAAGTGAATGCACGTTTTCATGATATTCTAATTACATGACGAGCACCTGTATAGTGTGTATAACAAATTAGATCCTGTTGTTACCGGACTGGTATCGGAAGCAGGAACCGAAAAGAAATATAGAATCTTTATATCCAAGTTTTGAGGCTGTTGGTCATCAAGATGTAAAAGTAAAAAAAAATAAAAGAAAAAAGGAGGGAAATTTTGGAAAGAAATAATAAAATTGTAAAAATGACAAAATAAAAATAAAAAATGGGGGGAAATATATATTTTTTTTAAATAAAAACATTTTAGAAAAAAAAGTGGAAAAAAATGGTTAAAGATGGGGGGGAAATAAAGGAACGTTTCTTGGTTGTTTCACCTCAAATAAATGATACAAATGCAAAAGAAAGTATCGTTAAAGTATCGGTATCGAAAACTATTTATTGGGACCCAGTTCTGGTCGGAGCTTGTGTTTCTATGGCGATGGTCCCGACGCCAAACCAGCCCTGGGGTAGACTGACAGAGGCGAGGCTGCCAAACTCTGCCATCCTCCGCCACCCAGTGGTGGGTGAAGTGCCTTGCCCAAGGACACGGCGGCATCAGGACCTCCTAAGAAAACAACGGTCCACTTGCTTTGTGCTTTTATCATTGGAACGACTCTATTTAAAGCCTCGCTCTCGTCCTATTGTTCGACCAGTTTCCTTCCGGGACAGGACACGGCGGGCGGGACAGGTGCGGGGCCACAGGAAGAGGCCGGAGACGGACACAAAGGAGACGCTGTGACAACAACGAGGAAATAATAACAAACAGCGATAAAATGTGTTGTTCATGTTTTCGTCTGGGTTTAGTGTTTTTTTTTTTTTACTCTTGTTTTGACACATTTTGATGAAAACAACTAATTTAATTTAGATTTTAATGGAAAGTTTTGCACTAAAATGATTTCGAGTGTCTGTTTTTCATGCTGCCGTCATTCTGAACTTGTTTTGATGATGCACTGTGAGCAGCATGTTCGAGGGCTGGGCACCGTTAAATAATACCAGTCTGGTATCGGGAAAATACTACATGGACAAAATAAAAGTATCGAAAGCAAGTTCTGAAATAATGTTGGTCATCATATAAAAAAAATAAAAAAAAAAGGTGAAAAATTGCAAAATATATGAAAAAAAATTGAGGGGAACATTGAAAATTTTGGGAAGATTGAAAAAGAAAAATTTGGGAAAAATGTGACATTTTCGAAAAATTAAAATAAACTGTAGAAAAATTGGGGGCAACGGATTTCCATCATTCTACTTTAAAAAAATAATAATAAAAAATAACTAAAATAAAAAAGGGTAAAAAATTGCTAAGTAAATGGAAAAAAATTGAGGGAAATATTTCAAATTTTGGGAAGATTGAAAAAGAAAATGGGCAAAAAAACTAGGACAATTTGGGGACAACGGATTTCCCAATCATTCTACTTTGAATAAATAAATGAAATAAAAAGTAGAATGATTTGGGAAAAAACGTACTACAAAAGGACTGAACAAAAAACATAGTATTTTTCCAAATTTTTCCCCTAGATTTTTTTCCATCTTTTTTTTTCCATCCAGCTATTTTCCCCCAATTTCCACCCCCCACACATTTTCCCCATATTTCTTCCAGGCAGCTCTAAGAAAAGTCTATTTCCAGATCACTTTTCGCAGATAAAAATCACAGAGTGCTGAAGAAACAACAGAAGAAACAACCTGAGATGGAGAACAGAACAAACAAGTCCATCAGCCAAAAGCCTAAATACCTAAAAACCTCCTGATTGAAGCTTCATCGATTTGCCGATCGCGTCCGTCCCTCTCTTGAAAACTCTGGTGTTTCCGCAGCTCGGTGTACGACGGCCAGGAGCATGGCTTCTTCATGGAGAAGCTGGACGCCCGGATCCGGAACCACGACCGCGAGATCGAGAAGATGTGCAACCACCACTTCCAGGGCTTCGTGGACTCCATCACGGAGCTGCTCAAAGTGCGCGGCGAGGCGCTCAAGCTCAAGGTAACGAGCCGCGAGCGCCCGCGAGCGCCCGAGGTCACGGTCGGTTCTCACGCTTTTGTGATTCCAGAGCCAGGTGACTGAGACCAACCGGCATCTGCAGGAGGACGGCAAGAAGGTCAGACGTTTCAGATTGATCAGCTCTCATTTTTTAGTAACCGTGTTTTTGCCTTTTCATCCCCTTTGTGTCGCCATTTTGATGTTTTATGCGTTTTCTTCCTCATTTATGTCTCCATGTCTTTGAAAATATAAGACATGTCCAACTTTTTGATGCTGTAGGTCATCAAAATGTAAAAAGAAAAAAAGTGAATCACAAGTAAAAAAAAATTAAATAAAAAAGGTGGGAAATTTGGGAAAAAAATAATACATTAAAAAAATTAGGAAATTAAAACAAAATTTGGGGAGAAAATATATATATATATATATATTTTGGATAAAAAACCTTTTAGAAAAAAACATTGTCCAACTTTGGTGAATTCTTGGTCAAGTAATAACTTATGGTAACTATCTGCTTCCTGTTAGCCTTTTACACAATAAAAGACACAGTATGTTATCGCTTTAGTAAGACTCTTATTGTGAAAGGGTCAGACGGCAACAAACACGAACAACAAGCCTTTACCAAACTTAGAGTTAGTTTGCTGTAGTTCTAAGTCTAGTCTAAGTTCTAAGTCTATTTTTGCTGTGTTGATTATCACAAAGTTGAATAAATTAGTATTAATTCAATCTTTTTCTTCTTCTGTGTGTAATTTAAGTGATTTTAGTTACTATAAAAAAATCGTGATGAAATCGGGAGTTTATTATTCAAAAATCGCGATATTCTATTTTTGTCATATCGCCCCGAGTCTAAAGCTCAGTAAAGGCTTGGGGCTCAGACTGTCTTGGTTTCCTGCAGTTGCTGACGTCGATGGAGGAGCTGCAGCAGTGCCGGATCCAGCAGAGAAACATCGCGTCCACCATCGACAAACTCACGCACTGCCTCCCCGGTAAAAGCACTCGGTCTGAAGAAAGTTTAAACGTTTGAGGAATGTTTTTAGCTTCAGTCCTTCATTTTGTAAATTATTATTTTTTTTTATTTCCGTAACTTATTGAATGTATGATCAGAGCAGTGTGGTCTGTGGAGGGAAGTGAGGGTGGGCGACGGGGAGGAGGTGAGGAGGGTGGGCAGGGTTCACTACTGACAACAAAAAAGACAACAAATGCATATTCCATCCATCCATCTTCTTCCACTTGTCCGTTGCCGGGTCGTGGGGGAAGCTGTTGGAGCTGCACCAGCCCCTATAGCGCCCCCTGCAGGTGGTGGGTCCACAGAAGGACAAATGCATATTAGAAGACAAATTAATGATGGATAAAAATAGCTCATTACAGTTTTTTTTTTATGACCCTGTCCATCAAAGTGAAAACAGGTCAGGACTAAACACGCTAAGGCTAAAGCTAAAATCTGGAACAGTCTTCATGAGGATGTGAGACAGGCCTCAACTCTGACAATGTTCAAATCCAGGCTGAAAACAGCTCTTTTTACCCGAGCAGATGAAAACTGAAAGTATTTTATCTGCACTCTTGCCTTTTACTGTCATTGATGAACTTTATGTTGATGTTTTATTGATTTGATCTGTTTCTTGTAATGAAGCACTTTGAATTGTGCTCTACAAATAAACTTGTGCCTGGCAGTGGTCCGGTTGATTGTGTAGAGCTAAGTTGAGTTCTACGTTACAGATTTGTTGTGAGACTGAATATTCAGACCTCCAGCTTATAACACCTGCTTTTTCAAATCCTCTCTTTGTGTTTCAGTCCTGGAGATGTACAGCCGACTACAGGAGCAAATGAGGGACACACGGTATGATTCCTGTTTCTACATTTTTACTTTTGTTTAAAGGTTATTATTAGTGCAGCTCCGGGTGAAGAGGAAGTTGGTCCATTGTTGGTCATGGATCATTTCGGCCACTAGAGGGAGACACAGCACAGGAAGAGAAAACTGGTTTAGATCAGAAAAGAGGAGAAAGTCACAGTTACTACAAACTGAGTCGTTTCATCGAATCTTTGAACAATCCAGTCCAAACTTTAATGCCATTAAAACATTAAATTAGATTCTTCTAAATAATGAGGCTGCTCGTGTGTGTCGCCCCGCAGGTACTACCCGGCGCTGCGGACGCTGGAGCAGCTGGAGCGCACCTGCCTGCCCCGCGCGGGACAGTACCGCTTCTGCGCCATCATGACGGAGAACATCCCCAAACTGCGCCATCAGATCCGCGACACCGCCATGGCCCAGCTGCGCGACTTCCTGGAGAGCATCCGCAAGCACTCGGACAAGATCGGAGAGACCGCCATGAGACAGGTACAGCAGGGGCAGTGAGACAGGTACAGCAGGGGGCGCTGTGAGACAGGTACAGCAGGGGGCTGTGAGACGGGTACAGGAGGTGCTCCAGGCATGTCCACTGGGAGGAGGCCTCGTGGAAGGCCCAGGACACGCTGGTGGGACTATGTCTCCGAGCTGGCATGGTGTCGCCTCGGGGTCCCCCCAGAACAGCTGGAGGAGGTGTGCGTGGATCGGGAAGTCTGGGCATCTCTGCTGAGACGCTGCCCCCGCGACCCGGCCCCGGATAAAGAAACTGGATGGATGAAAGTCCCCAAAAATACTGAGTAATTTATTGCCAATATTGCTCAGCCCTAGTATTTAAGAATTGAAATATCTTTAAAAAGACTTGTTGCCTCTAAACGCTGCTCGACTGAGACATGCTGAAGAGCATCCTTCTGTCCTGTAGAGGGCGCTAAAGGATCAGTGATGGACTTCACACACAGCGCTCCCAAACCTCTTTACTTCTACTTGAGTAGAAGTAATAGTTACTTGTGTCACAGAGAGTGAATCCTTAAGCAGCAAAAACTCCATGTGACGCTTAAAATAGATGCAGTTTGTGCTTCAGGAACTTTATTCTTCAGAATCTTTTTTTTTTTTTTAATGTTTTTCTGGCATTTCCTTTGGAAATACTTGGGATTTTTACATGATTTCATGTTTTGTTTCTCATTGGTAGCACCTTGTACTGAATTAGACTTGGTTTAAAGCAGGAAAATGATTTTCAAGCTTAGCATTCGCTGCACTGCAAATAAGTGACATTTTCTTGAAACAAGTACTTTTGTCCTTGACAGGGTTGCCAGGTCTGGGCAGCCAAACCCGCCCAATACAACAAACACATTTAATAACGAAGGGGATTTTAAATCACCCTCTGTGTAAAATTATATTACGCTGTAAAGACTAATAGTCTTGCTTAAAACAGACTACGTAGAGTTACTCTCTATATCCAAAACCATGAATGAAAACAAGTTGAATATTATAGTTTTTTCTTAATTTTTAAAACAATATATTAGGTATCGGATCGGGACTCGGTATCGGGCAATTCTCAAAATCAAACGACTCGGGACAAAAACACCTGATCGGGACAGAGGTCATGTGCTCCACTCGTTTCTCTCTCTCTTATTGAAAACGCAGCTCTCAGATCCCACGGATTTGATATTTTGTTTTTTGAAATAGTGATTATGATAAAAAAAAATAAGATTTGAATTTTACACTGAAAACAACAAGGCAAATAAACGCAGACAGTGAATTCATGGCAGTTAAATCTGCGTCATCACGTCATCCGTTATCATCTCGGGTTTTCACGTGATTCAAATTAATCGTGAATCAGACTTTTTTTCAGTTACTCAAGTAATAAAATAAAATAAATTACTCAAGTAGCATTTTCCCCCAGGTACTTTTTTACTATTGAGTAATTATTTCAGTCACAACTTATTTCATATTAACATTAAATGAGTGGCGCAGATGGTCGAGCGGGTCGTCTCGTGATCGGAAGGTCGGGGGTTCCACTCCTTGGGCAAGACACTTCACCCTCCTCCAGTGTCTGTGTGCACTGGTGAACATCTCAGAGTGTTTCCTGCTGTGAAGCACTTTGGGAGCAGGACAAAATGGCGTCACTGAATAGTTTTGAGGACTCGGAGCTAGTCATCGTTTTGTTCCCCCGTCGTTTAAACGCAATAATCCTTCGTATCTGTTGGAATTGTGAAAACGGTTTGGCTCATCGGGGCTCCTCATTCCCGATTCTTCCTGGTTTGACTCCTCCCGGTCCTTCGAGCCGGCCCCCGCGTGACCCTGAGCCGGGGGGGTCCGCGCGCTAACCGCTAATTACAGCGCGGATTAGCGTCGCCGCGGCCGCTCTCGGATCGAGGTCTGGACACGCTCCGCCGGCGCTGCTCCTCTTCCCTCCGTCCGTCCTCCTCGCTCTGGTCCGAATTATCCCCTCGTTCCAGCCGTGCGGGTTTGAAAACAAACAGTGGGAGCGATCGCACAATGGGGCTATTGTCCCGGGCCACATGCTGCACCGGGGGACGACGGATCGGAGACGGAGAGTATTTACAATCACTGGTGGCATCTTTCCCTCCGACCTAAACTTCTCGGGAGTTTAAGGTCGAACTTACTTTTCTTTTAAGGCGAGACGCTGCAGCTGAACGTTTCTCACGCAGGGGAGATGTTTAGCCATTTTGCAATATCGTGTATCGGCCGATCTGACGCCGATGAAAGCCGATATCTCCGGGACTTTTCATTGGAACGAGCGAAGTCAGAGCTTTTAAATGATTCTTGATGAGAACTTCCTCGGCCTCAGGGGAACTGAGAAACATCTTGGTGATTATGCAAATGCTGCAGGTCACTTTGAAGCTCACGACAGAGAATAGGCTGCGTTCACGTGACATCACAACCTTCTAAAGAGCCAATAGTTTAAAATTGAGGTGGAGGAACTGAAAATTCAATGGCTGTAACCATAGTAACGCTCAAAATGCAGATTTGTAGTCTTAAATCGTTGCTAATTTCTCTGTAATTCCTGAGGCCAATTCACATGAAACAGAAGCTGTCACAAAGTTCAAAGTCATATCTTCAGCTCATATGAACATAGGTCTAATTATTTCTTCACAAAGGCGTCCAGAAGTGGAGACAATATTCAAAAACATGTGCTTGATGTTGGCCAGTAGAAAGGACTTTCAGGTTTGTGAATCCAATCACTGTCACGTGATCAGAGAAAACATTTGGACATTTTCTTTTTGGAAATTTCTTTTAAAAACTGTTTCTCTCCCGTAGAGTTGTATTGACACCTGCTCCGACTGAAATGGAATTCTATAACGTGAACGCAACCTATTCAATGAGTTGGTTTTAATCTCTGCAACTGTGAAATTGCGAAATGCAGAGACTGGCAACAGTTTGCTAAAGCGAGAGGCGGCTCATCAAGGAAACTATGAAACTATGAGGATGAAATTAAAGGAACAGGCCACGGTTCTTCCATCCTGAGATTAGGGCTGGGCCATATTGTATCGCATATCGTTATCATGATATAATGTTTTGATATCGTTGTAATTTTTGATATCGTTGTGGACACAATATAATTTATGTTCCGCTCCATCAGAGCAGCATAAACGGTGACTGTAGAACACGGGGACACGTGCTGAAAAAGTAAAAATGAAATGAAGGATCTAAACTGCTCGAGTAGATCATATTTGTGAGACAATTATGCCGTAAAAAAAGAATAAAATATCACTGAATGAATCTTCCCAATAGGCGAAAGGCTGGGATTTTGAAGTAATTCGTCCATTGTCAATTATATCGTCAAATATATCGTGATATTTATTTTTTCATATCATGATATAGATGTTAGGCCATATCGCCCTACCTGAGATCTGTTCTCACCTGAGCTTAGACGAGTGGATGCGTAGCCGTCTGGTCTTCACGCGTGCGCTCAGTCACACACAGAGACCAAAGCTGTTGTTAGCATTTAGCCTCTCCTCCTCTATGGGGCCAAACGGGGGTGAAGTTAGAAGCGACCGAGCTCTTCCACGTTTCCCTTATTTAAATACGGTTACGTGAGGAGTTACACGATCCAAGTCTAGTTAAACATGGAGGAACTATATTGTGAGGCGTGGAAGAGCTTGGTCGCTTCTAACTTCACCCCCGTTTGGCCCCATAGAGGAGGAGAGGCTAACTGCTAACAACAGCTTTGGTCTCTGTGTGTGACTGAGCGCACGCGTAAAGACCAGACAGCTACGCGTCCACTCGTCTAAGCTCAGAACAGATCTCAGTGTGGAGAAACTCTTTTTGCATCAAGCTTGTTTTGTACTATTTTGAATTGCAATTCCCCGGTTAAATAAATGAATGAATAAATAAATCATATAAATAAAATAAAATAGTGTTTGTATTTTAGTTCATGAAATAACTGATCTAACGTGTTTGTGATCAGATCATTTATATTAATGAAGCCTAAAGTCATTTACCAAAGGATATTCAGTGTAGAAAAGTCCAGTGATCCTTGTTTAATGTTTTTATCTAATCAGCCCTAATGAAGCGCCCCCTGCTGTCACAGTTCAACACTGACACAGTTTACCGTGTACCGGGATTATAGACCAGTCATCGGCCTCGGAAAAGCCTGTATCGCTCGACCCCGAGGTGAAACGTTCTCTCCTGACCCTGTAGTCAAAGCTCTACAAACGTCTTCCAAATGTGGGCGCGGCCGGACCCGATGTCTCTCCGTGTTTTTTGCGCCGCTGTCGGTGACATCGTCGCCTCTAATGGGATCCAGACGGCGGCGGCGGCGGCGCGAGGGAAGATCGATGAGCCGGGTCGAGTTTCCTGGACTCGCACGTGCGCGCTCCCGGAGCCCCACGTGCACGCTCGTGACCCGGCGAGGGGTTAAACGCCGACAGGTGGGGTCGGGGTCGGCTGAGGCGCAGGTGCTCCGTGGAGTTCAGAGAAGGTCGAAGCTCAGAAGAGGAAGTTAAAGAAACACTTTTATAGTTTGTTTTATGACCATGAGTTCCACTGATCAGCTTTTAACCCGTAATAGTTTCTTTAAGACTATGACCTAAACGACTCGAGACCCCATCGTCTAAAGTTATTGCCTCTCATGGCTCTTTAAGGCAGAAAAACATTTAAAATCAATTTAGTTAATTTGGAATATTTGACTGGCTTTAACTAATTCTATGCTGTTTTACTCTCACAAACTACAAACAGTTTTTTATTTCACGTTGCAGTCATGTGGGGACCTCCAGAAGGGTCCCGACCCCCACTTTGGGAACCACTGCTTTAATGAAGCCATATTTTTGTGATATTTGACTAAAACACTTTGGCTCCATTAGATTTGGAAAAAACAAAATGGTGGCACAGCGGTTAGTGCTCGTGCTTCCCATCTCGAAAGTCCCAGGTTCGATTCCCACCTGGACGGGGCCTTTCTGTGTGGAGTTTGCATGTTCTCCCCGTGTCTGCGTAGGTTTCCTCCGGGTACTCCGGTTTCCCCTACCACTAAAAAACATGTACAATAGGCCCAGGGACTGCAGGTGGAAATTAGCACAAGTGCTATAACCTGGTACAATGCATCTCTCCTTTCTGAGTAGATTGTACACTGTCCCTGTTCAAATAAATAAATAATAAATAAATAAATAAACTTTGAAGTTGGAACAAGAGCGGGTCTCTGCTCGACCCACAAGGCTCCGACATGCAAGGCCGTGGGAACCCAGGGTGCTGAGGGCGCTGCAGCACCCCCTGTTGGATAGTTTGCGACCTGCAGGCAATAGAAAAAGCGTTTTTGGGGTAAATTTCTTTCCTCAGCCCCCCCTAATTAAAATGTCTTCCCACGGCTCTGCCAACATGTGTGAAAACGGCAGAATATTTTATTTCCCTTATATAAAAAAAGAGTTGTTTTTAACCCTGATAGAAATAAAATGAGCGTAGCATGTGTTCTTCTACTTTCACTAAATGAACTTCTCAAAGTGAAGCACAAACCCGTCTTGAGGCTCCTCCAGACGGGAAGGCCTTTGATTCTCGCATTCTCAAATAGCGTCGTTTTTTCGATCTGTTTTTGTTTTGTTGTTGCTTCAGAACTCCCAAAACGCCCATGAGGAAATCAAACCAGATTCCAGGTCGGGCATCGTCATTATTTGTCCATTATCGGCGGCGCTTCCCTTTTCGGAGCTTTGTGACTCACGGAGGGTTTGAAGGTTTGGGCACCGGATCAAAGGTGCCATTGTGAACCAGCTCTTCCTCCGCGGCCGGTTTCCTCATCAGCACGGGCCGTTATCGATTCCAAAACAGCGCGAAGGAAGCCTCCGCGGCGGCCCGGGACGCGATCGGGCGCTCGCTTTGATGTCGGGGCGTCGTGGATGTTTCTCAGAGACTTCGGGAGAAATGTTTTAAGCATTAGGAGGAGAACAAAGCGGAGGCGGCGACTTGGAAGTGTCTGTCTGGGGGGTCGAGGTCCGGTGACGGCCCGGACGCGGCAGCCATGACTTTATCGTTCCATGTTCTCCTAAAAACATGTACACTATCGCTCAAAGGCTTGGGGGTCACCCAGGCCAGCGCTATTGCTGCACACGGGTTTCCTTATCAATTAACCATTAGAACCTCGGCCACATATGGAGGTTTTCCTTTAAAAATCTCCCCTGATTCATTTAACGTTCTCCTCCATTAAAAAACTGTCCTTTTCTTTCTAAGGACAGTTTATTTGACTTCTCGTTTGCAGAACATGTTTTGGATACTTTCAGGAAGCGACTTTTCACCTTAACCTTAAAGGAACAGGCCAGAGTTCTTCCACACTGAGATGTTCTTACCTGAGCTTAGACGAGTTGATTCGCACCTGTCTGGTCTTTGTGGAAAAGCTCGGTCGCTTCTGACTCCACCCAGGTTTGGAGCTATAGGAATACACTGGGAGAGGCTAAATGCTAACAACAACTTTGATCGTTTTGCGAGACTGAGGGCACACACAAAAACCAGACTTATCAACTCGTCTAAGCTCAGGTAAGAACATATGTTAGTCTGGAAAAACTCTGGCCTGTCCCTTTAAGACATTTAAACTATATTCTGATATTTGGGGTAATTTCACTAAAATCGCTGTTTTCAATCAAAATAATTTAGCGAAATCATGTAAAAAGTGAAAGTGTCCCCGTGTGAATCTGCCATGTCGGTAAATCTGGAAGGTAAAAATAAAAGGTGTATTTTTCCCCTTGCTTAACCTCTTAACCCCCACCTGCACCGAGCACATTTTCTTCCGTGAGACAAAAAATGTGATGAAAAAGATCTGTTTAAATTTGTTTTGTAGGTCTTAGCTTTCAAATGAGGCGTTAAATAAATTAGGCCGTAACCTTTTAGACCTTTTTTGGGAAAGTTAACTGGATGCATTTGGTTAAGGCGGGGGTTCAGAGGTTAAAGGTCAGAATACTTCCACATTACCAAAAAGCAATATATTATATATTCAGCCTTCGTTCTGTTTCACTGTCTTTGTATTTTTCAAATCTCCTTTTCTTATACATTTTTTTGTGTGTAGAACTGTTGCTTTCATTACCCCATATATTAATACAGTATATATAAGTATAAGTAAATAAAAGTTTAAGTATAAGTATAAAAGAAACAGTGAAGCCTCATCGTGTGTTTGAAGTTCTACCAGAACACAGTTATTTTCCTGCACCTGTAAATCCGTCGGCCATTGTCCCGCAGACCGTCCTCCTCCTCAGCCTCTTCCTGCCTCAGTCCCGCGTCGGTATTTTTTAGGAAAACCTTTTTACTGGTCGTCCCCGGCGCTGGGTTTGGGCGCGGCGGCGGCGGCGGTGACTCAGAGGGCAGTGGCCGCGTCCTGGAGGGGCGGGTACTTGTGTTTTTAAAGATTTCCCCCCGAAAGAGCCGTCAACGATGAGCGAACACAAAGAGGGGAATGCGCCGGTGTATTTACGGCTTCCTTAACCTCTTAACCCCCGCCTGAACTGAGCGCCGTTTGGGAAAAAACAAAATGGCGGAAAAAAAAGCAACAAATTACATGATAGACGAGCACCAAAAACATGACTGAGAAGTGATGAAAAAGCGACAAAAAAGTGACAACAAAAGCAACAAAAAGGAGAATAAACTCTTAAAAACTGTGACAAACGCGGCGACGAAAGACTCACGATCGGTTTCGTAGGTCTTAGCTTTCAAATGAGCCGTCACTCTTGCCTATAGGCGGGAAACTCTCCAGGCAGGATGCTTTTAGATTGAGAGAACGTGCACTCAGTCGAGGCGGGGGTTAAGAGGTTAAACACTGTCCGAGAGCTGGTCCTGCTGTGGTGCCACCCCCCCCCCGCGCCCCAGTTAAAGCGCCCCCTGCTGTCATAGTTCAACACTGACACATTTCAGAGTTCGGCAGCATCAACATATCGATGGAGCTCTACTGATTTACCCGCCGTCTCTGTTTTCCGTCTCCAGGCCCAGCTGCAGCGCTCCCTCGACAGCTCGGTGCCCGCTCACCCGAGGCCCCTGGTCGGCCGGCGGGGCAGGAGGGGGCCGAGCGTTACCGCGGAGACCGAGGGCGCCGTGACACAGAACGGCGGCAGTCCGTTTTCGGAGCAGGACTCTGGGATTTTAGACGGGGACGAGGAGGACGAGGTGAGGACATGTAATGATTGTTTCACGGTGCAGGATGATCCTCCAGGGGGCGCCGGGCTCCGTCTTTTTCCAAATAAAGCCAGAACATCCCGAGATGTGACACAGGAACCTCGCGTCACTCCCGGGGCTTCCTGTGAACCCCAGACGTATTCGCCCACAGGAAGAACCTTGGGGCCGAAACAAAGGCCTGACCCCGCATCGCCACGGTTACGACCCCTGCGGCGCCGATCGGCATTTTCGGCCCGACACGCCAACGTCTTCCTCCACCGCCGCCGCCGCCCGCGAGAGACAGATGCAGGGCTGCAGGCGATACTGACAAAAATGAATATGCCGATATTTTTAGAGTTACATTTACACGGCTCTGTCGCTCAAAAAGTTTCCCTTATTTTTCCCAAAAGTTTCTTCGAATTTTCCCTTTTTTCGGCAATTTCCCCTCTGGTTTTTTTCAATTTTTTCTCACCAGTGTTGCTTTCGTCAACAAATAACGATATCATTTTGTTGACGCACCTTTTTGACCTTTTTGACGAAATTCAAAATTATTTCCCAATTTCCCCCATTTATTCTTAGATTTTCCTATTTTTAAATTTTTATCTTTTTTTTTTAAATTTTTTCTCCAATTTTCCCCCCAGAAATCTTTCATTATTCCCCCCAATTTTCCCCTTATTTTTTTCTTCTATTTTTTTTACTCATATTTTCAATTTTTTTATCAATTTTCTTAGTTTCTTTTAATTTGTTTCCCTAATTTCCCCCGTTTTTCCCCCAACATTTATCTCAATTTCCCCCCTATTTGTTTCTCAAAATCTCCCAAATACCCCCCCCCCCCTCAATATTTTCTCACCAGTGTTGCTTTCGTCAACAAATAATATCATTTAGTTGACGCACCTTTTTGACCTTTTTCTTCTTCTTTCTTTTTCTGAAATGTTCCATTATTCCTCCAATTCTCCCCTTATTTTCTTCTTCTATTTTTTTTCTCATATTTTCCAATTTTCCCTCTATTTTTTCTTAGATTTTCCTATTTTTTCCCATTTATTTTTTTCTCAGTTTCTTTTCATTTGTTTCTCAAAATTTCCCAAATCCCCCCCATTCCCCGTGTTTGTTCCACATTCCTCGACATTAAAGCTGCACATTTGCATATCCCGATATCCCCTTTGTCACCTGCTTTAGGGCGTGTGAAGAGCAAAGATGGAGCTGAACGTTTTCTCCTCGTGTGCTTTCGCAGGTGCCTGGAGCTCAGGAGCTGGTCGACTTCTCCCCGGTTTATCGCTGTTTCCACATCTACACTGTCCTGGTGAGAACGTTTCCATGTCCTCCTCACCTGCAGGTCTTTCCCGTCCCTCACGAGTGGAAGCGGTCTCCTCTCGTTCCTCCACCGAGTCGCTCTCGGTGACAGCTTCTGCTCCAGACGGTGAGGGGTCTCTCTCGCTCTGGGCTCGGGGGGCTGTGACCGGGACGCGAACTCTGGGCAGGAAGGAGAAGGTGAACCGCGGAGGTACAGAGGGAGGTCACAGAGGAGGGACTTTAAATCTGTGCAGGAACGACACATGGCCTGCAGGTTTCACAGTAGACGACTTTAAAGCACATGTACTTGAGCAGGGTTCCCGCGGGGTCTTAAAAACTCTTTAAAACTCTTGCATTTCATTTTGTAAGACCTGAATTTGCTGAAAACGAGGGTTTAGGGTCTGAGCTGGAGCTGGTGCCGGGTTGGTTTCCGTACTGACTTGGTTTTCCACCAAATTGAGAGCTGGTATTCTGCCTATTGCGAGAGTGGACAACCCTCTCTCACAGGCAGGTCATACGGATTTAATATTCCACCACATCACACCGCTGTTCTAAAGGGGGGTTAGCATTTAGCCGCTGCTAGCTGGTGTTAGCATCATAGCCCGTCTTTTAGCTGCTTCTGTCCTGGAGTATTTGCCTTGGCGTTTCCTTTGCATATCGGAGTTGTACTGTGCTGATCGATTGCTTGAGATGGATGGATGGATGATCGATAGATGGATAGATGGATGGATGGATGATCGATAGATGGATAGATGGATAGATGGATGATCGATAGATGGATAGATGGATAGATGGATGGATGGATGGAAATATGGATGGATAGATGGAAATATGGATGGATAGATGGAAATATGGATGGATAGATGGAAATATGGATGGATAGATGGAAATATGGATGGATAGATGGAAATATGGATGGATAGATGGTTGATGGATAGATGGATAGATATATGGATGGATGATGGATGGATGGATAGATGGAAATATGGATAGATGGATGGATGGATAGATGGATAGATATATGGATGGATGATGGATGGATGGATAGATGGAAATATGGATAGATGAATGGATGGATGATGATGGATAGATGGATAGATGGATGGATATATGGATGGATGGATGGATGGAAATATGGATAGATGAATGGATGGATGATGATGGATAGATGGATAGATGGATGGATATATGGATGGATGGATGGATGGAAATATGGATAGATGAATGGATGGATGGATGGATAGATGGATAGATATATGGATAGATGGAAAGATGGATTGATGGATGGATGATGGATAGATATATGGATGGATAGATGGATGGATGGATGATGGATTGATGAAATAGATGGATGATGGATAGATGGAAATATGGATGGATGGAAAGAAAGATGGTGAACACTGCAGGAAGTGTGAACTTGTAGCTACTTGGAATAATAATTGATTGTATTGATATAGAAAAAAATGTCATTACATAATCTGTATAACATTTCAAATGAAGGAAAGCAAATGCCTCCACCTCTAATACGAATAGTCTTAAAGTCTTCCACGGTGCCGCGTGTGCAGGGACCCTCAGTTCCACTTCCTCAGTGAGCCGAGGCAGATGTTGTTCATGGCGCTGTGGGATAAACTCACGAGTTAGTGATGAACTGTCTGTGGCCGTGACGTTACATTGTTCAGTGAAGCTGTTTCCAGACGGGTCAGGACCTGTTTATAACCAGCGTGTTTAAGTCTAGACGCGTTTCCCTCCGTTTACCTGTGTCGCACATGTTTCTGTGACACTTTGTTGGGCGAAACGCGGATTTACCGGTGGTTCTTTTTCCCCCCTCGCTCCGATAAACAGACTGTGATTAGAAAATGGCTCTCGTTCGCTTCACTCGTTTGGAAAGTAAACCTGGACACAGGCTAAGCTCCGCAATCAAGATCAACTCTTGGTTTTCTTCTTTTCCGAAATGCCTTCCACGGTTTCAGGTCGAACAGTGCGGCTTTGTGAGTCAGCGCTGGACAAATATGAAAAAGCAATGGAAGTATATTTGGTAATTCACCGGTAGTTGTATTATCTCTTAACATCTTGGGTTTGATGTCAGAGTAAAAATCTCTCCCTTTACGATGTTTTATTTTATGACGATCTCAGGGAATAAGTTCAGCGCTCCCTGGTCTTTCCCACGCTTATTCATTCACAAATACTGACATGTTTGGTATCCATGTGTAGCACGAAAGGCTGTAATCCAAATATGGTCATTTTCCTTTGTGGGAGATCGATTGGGAATGTAATGTTTTTGTTTTTTCACGTAAAACTAGTTCATTCAAAAACTAAATTCAAAATCCCCCTTTTGATAAAACACGACCACGAATGTGAACCCGTCTATCCATTATTTTGATTTTGTCGCTGAAAAGCATCACGCTGTGGGGTTGTTTCGCTGCGGGGGGGGGACCGGGACACTTCACTAAATAGATGACCTCATGAAGAAAGAACTCTGTGTGGAAATATTGGAGCAACATCTCCAGAGCCTGGAGGTTAAAGCTCGGACAGATGGATCTTCCAAATGGACAATGACCCAAAGCCACACTGGTCACACAGAGGCTTCAGGAAAACAAAGTCAATGCTGCCAGTTTAAATGTATGGGCAGAGATGAAAAGGCATAGGCACGCAAGGAGGCCTACCAATGTGTCTCGGTGACACCAGTTCTGTTTGGAGGAATCGACCAAAACTCCTCCAACTATTGTGAGAAGCTCGTGGAAGGAAATGCAAAACGTTTGACCCAAAATATAGAGTTTAAAGGCAATGCTACCAAATCTTAATGAAATCTATGTAAACCTTTGTCTTTATAAAAAGTCTTTATAAAATTCTATCTCTCATTCTTCTGGCATTTAGCGAATAGAAATATTTTTTAAAATTCTAATAAAATAAAATAAAAGTAAAAGTTAATTCTGGTTCATGTCGGACACTGAGAAAAAAACGGCCTTATTTTTATATGAAAGCATTTCTGTCTCATATTTAAGTCGCGCCGTGGTCTCGTGTGAACCTGTTTCTCGTCCCCGTGTCCCGCGGTGGGACGCCGAGCGCTCGGTTCACGGCCGCGGCCCGACTCGATGAATGGTCATTGTTCGGCTGAGGGTCAGACTGGGAATAAACTCCTGAACTGCTTTAAACCTCTGAGCTCGTGTTCTCTCTCCGAGTCCGAACCGAAGTGTGTGTCCGTGAATGGACATTGTTCTTGTGGGGGACGGCGCGGGGCGGAGGGGGGGGGGCGCCCTGTGACCGCGATGATGGGTCCCGAACAATAACGTGTGGAAGATCTGCAAATGTACGGGTTCATATCCAATGTCAAGAAATGTGAAAACAATGGGGAATAATTTGGGGGGAAATTGGGAGAAATTGTGGCAAAAATATGGAGTTTTTGGGGGCAAAAAATGAGGGGATAAAATTGAGAAAATGAGAAAAAATGTGGGAAGAGATGAAACAAAAAATGGGGGAAAAGATATAGAAAGAAAATTGGGAAAAAATGGGGGAAAAACAAATCTATTTGAGCTGAAAAGTCACTTCTTACTTAGATTTTGGGTTCCTGCTTTCCATACTTTCATTTTTCCGACACCATACTGGTATCGTTTAACGGTTCCCAGCCCTAACAGTGTGATGCGTCATTTGAAAGCTAAGACCTACAGAATTGATCTAAACTTTTTGTCGCATTGTTGCCACGATTATGTCACATTTATGATGCTTTCGTCGCCCTTTTGTTGCATTTCTTTGCGTTGTTGACAGTTTTTTTTTGTGCCTTTTTGATGCTTTTTCATTCTCGTTGATCGTTTTTGTCGCTATTTTGACGATTTGTTCGAGATGCTTTTGGATTTGGGTAAAGCCAAAGATGCTTAAATCAAGATGGCTACGTACTTGGGGATGGGAACGATAATGACATTTCGGGTCACGATTATCTTGGCCAAAATAATTGCGATTAACAATATTATCACGATATTTGCCTTCAGAACTTCAGCAAATTATGAAGTATTCCTCTTCATCGTCTGCCGCAAATGTCATATCGAGTGAGACATAAAGTATTTAAAGGGACACTGTGTAACATTTTGGACTATACTGTTGTCGTCAATGCAAAACATGCAGCTCATGAGCAGCTCGACACAGAAATCTTAAATACTGCTCACTGTAGTCACATCTCCGTGGAGACGTACCTAGCACGATAATCAAAAAATGTGGCTTATCGCGATTAACGATATTATTGTTTATCGTCCCATCCCTACACCATTGACTCGCTATGTAGCATCTGCTTTAAATGAATCCCCTTTGGTCAATATTTATGGAATTACAAGGCTTTTCCACTCAGAGTGTGACAATGTATCGACTTTCCGATATATCGTGATATTTTGCGGGATGATACGATATTTTTTATTCTGATTATCGATACTTTTGATGACGTCATGCATATTAATGAGAAACGTCATGCATATTAATGAGGCAGCAGTGCTCCAGTCAATAGAGGCCAATAATGATCAAGAATTCAGTCAGACCAGCAGGGGGCAGCACCACAGTTTTAAGCACTTGGACCGAACACTGTCACACAAATAAATTACTTTTAATTATAGTTTTTATAATTATAAAGAAGATTAATTTAAATAGGACTGTGGTTTCTTGTTTGTTTAATTGTAAATGAAGTCACTGACAGATCTATAGTGTGGGATCGTTTATAAAAGTGGTACAAACCACATGACAAGAAATGTAAAGTCGTCTCTCTCAGCTAAAAGGGAACACTGTCCATAGCCCGACAACCGTTAGCAGGGAAGCTAGTCTTATCGAGTCCAGTTCAGGGAATAGTCATTAAGAATCTTGTTCGCTAGCTTTGACGACTTTAAGCTCTTCCTTTTTCACGTTAAGAGTTACTGAACGTCGTCTTTTTGTTGCTGTGACCGTCGAGACAGAACGGGCCCGAGTGAACAAAGGCGCTGTCAGCGTGAGGCCACTTTAAAAGGTTTGGAGATAGGCTGATGTTTGGTTTTGGAACATTCCCGCGGCTGCTTTATCAGCTCAGGTCTGGTCTGTAACGTTAGATATGACCTCACACAGAAGCTCGGGAGAGGAGATATCTGCCGCTGACGAACTAAAGAGCCGTTTTCCCCCCGACCAGAGACGCTTTGTCTGGCGCGAGGGTGAGGTCATCAGAAATATGAAGCGTCTTTAGGTTTAATGTCAGGCTAAAAGAATTAGACCAAACTCTCCCTGTGCGCTGTTCATTTAAAGACTTGGAAGTGACTCCGACATGGCTGGTCTTTCCCCACGCTTATTCATTCACAAATACCGACAGGTTTGGTATCCACGTGTAGCAGGAAAGATGAGGCCGTGATCCAAATATGGTCGTTTCCTTTGCGGGAGACGGGAGAAATATAAATGATCAAATGTACTGAGCTTTGAACTAGAGATGCACCGATCCAGCTTTGTTCGCTTCCGATACCGATAATGTGGGTGTTTGAGTATCTGTGGATATCCGATTTTAACCGATACTGCAAGACTTTCTTAAAAGTGTCTTACTCTGAGTGAAAAGTCCTGTTTATTCCAGTGTCAGATCAATAAAGTCTTCTCTTCTCTTTCAAACAAGAGGTTACAGATCAGGATTAATTATATCTGTTAATAAACTAATGGAAAACACATTACACAAGGATCCCTGGACTTTTCTACGGATTATCCTTCGAGGTATGACTTTAGGCTTTAGGTTACATGAACTCATAAAGTGATAAGATCATTACAATGTGCATACAATACAAACTGCTCCAGTAGAAGTGATGTAATCATAATGTCTGTCCCAGTCTTGATTAGTTGCCGCTAGGCTAGAACATACATGCTGTATGTTCTAGCCTTTACAATCGTCCATATTCACTTCGATTTAGTTCAGTATCATATTTGTAGCCGATACTAATATCATTTTTTCAAGTATCGGCTCCGATATCCGATACCAGTATTGTTGGGTTGCAGGTTCTAGAATGTGATGATGTCATAAGACCCAGTGGGGGGAGGAGCCAGTTTTTCCAGCCAGTTGTATCTAAAAAGAAAATGTATGAATTACAAAAAATGATCATTAATATCAGTCGCTGGGTCCATGATCTCCCTGTCCTCAAAAACAACATAATTTTACCACTATATAACATTATAGGCCTTTTGAACGCTGTGAAGTCACCTGAAACCCATCAAAAAAAAAGAAAAAAAAAAAAAGAAGCTGGAATGTGAATGGTGTTTTCACTTATAACGAGGGCTGGGTACAGTTAAACGATACCAGTCTGTTATCGGAAAAAAAGGTTTGGGTACTACTGGTATCAGAAAATAAATATATAAAAATATGTAATTTTTTCTGTGCCATTTTTGTCCAATTATTATTTTTTTCCCCCTATTTTACAATTTTGTTTTCCTATTTTTTGCCCATTTTTCATCACAAATATTTCCCCTGTTTTTCCTCCAATTTATTTACCAACATTTTCGCCACAATTTCTCCTATTTTTACCAATTTCTTTCTTCTCAAATTATTCCACACGTTTCTTGATATCGGAGATGAACCTGATATTGTAAATTTGCAGATCTTTCACCCATTATTGTTCTGTCTTCTGGTTCCTGGTGTAAGTATCGAAAACCCAACCCAGTTAAAGTACTGGTATCGATGTAACGGTGCCCGGCCCTTCTTATAACTGAACAGATTAACAATTTTTTAGATGAAAACTCGCAATACATTTTTCTCTCATATTTATGTTTCAAAGTGATTTCTCTGTCTCTGTTTTCTCCCCCACATTCACCTGCAGCGTCTCGCCTTAAAGGAGCTCATGTGTGGACACCTGTTGAACCCACGTGTGGCGGTTTTCATGGCATGATTATTGACCCCAGCCCCCGTGCACTCGCCCTCACTGTGTTCCCCCGTGACCTTTGCCCTGTGTGTGTCGCCGCAGGGTTTGCACGATGAGTTTGAGAACTACTACAGGAAGCAGCGGCGGAAACAGGCGCGGCTCGTGCTGCAGCCGCACTCTAACATGGTACGGCCCTAACACACGGCGCTCACCCCCCCACGACCGCTCGCTCTTTACTACATTCAGCCTCACAGTTTAAGGGTTGGTCTGTTTCCTCCACAGCACGAGACGCTGGAGGGCTACAGGCGGTACTTCAATCACATCGTCGGGTAAGTGTATGGTCATCAGACACTTTGGCTGCCGGGGTCGTACAATGTCGGCCATTCAGAAGAATCATCGGACAGTAAAAGAAAAAAGAATGAATATTGTGTCATATGATCAATAGGACACAAAGACTTATCCCACTCAACGGCACAATGATTCAGACGGGTGATGAACCTTATCGCTGTCCTTGTCCAGCGCTGTCCGCGGTATCGGCTGCACCGTGAGGGTCGGGGGTTTGGATAATGTGGCTTCAGGTGCAAAATAAAACCGATTAATTCTCTCACTGCTGAAATATTCTGGAAGGACGACAGAGCGAAGCGAGGGCTAAATTCACCAAAAGTCAGTCTAGACCCAGTGTCTCCAACAGGCGGCCCGCGGGCCACTTCTGGCCAGCGAGATTATTCAATCCGGCCCCTGACTTGTAGAGAACACATTCCTGCATTCCTGAGTATGTAAAAAAAAAGTATAAAAATAATTGCATGCGTGCCCAGCAGAGGACACTGACATAAGAAGAGATCAAAATATAAACACATCGGGGGCGATGGTGGCGCAGATGGTAGAGCGGGTCGTCTCATGATCGGAAGATCGGGGGTTCGAATCCCGCCTCCTGAAGGTGCACATTGTCGTTGTGTCCTTGGGCAAGACACTTCACCCTCCTTGCCGCCAGTGTCTGAATGAGAGTGTGAATGGGTGAAGCCCCCTATGAGAGACCAACAGGCCCGTTTGGAACCATGAGGCCGTCCTTCTGTGGACCCACCACCCAGCTCCAACAGCTGCCCCCACGACCCGGCAACGGACAAGTGGGAGAAAATGGATGGATGGATGGATGGACATTATAGCCCTGTGGACACTCGGGGCTATACCATCACCGAGTGTGGAGTGAATAGATCATGATGACAGTGTAGCAGAAACTTGTGACACAGGCAATACAAGTGTAAGCTGAGCTTTTGTTTATGGACAAGGCAATTCACTTCCGATATATTTTGGCCCCCCGGGGATTTTACTTGGAGACCCTGGTCTAGACCGATTCCGCCTGCCACAAAGACGGGCCGAGGAAAGCACCTTTAACACGGCCGTTCTCCTGTAATGTAGTGTTTAAAATGGATTTAAAAAGAGTTATATTTACAAACCCTGTTATAACTTCTCTCCATTAAGTCTGTTGTTAGTTCAGAGCTGTTGGTTGAAGAATTTGAATGATAAAAACATGCATATATAATTCATAAATTGAATAAGTCGATTTCTTTTTTGCAAAATTACGGGCCGTAGATTTAAAAAAATGAATCTGCACTGCGCGAAATCCTCAACTTTCTGGTTTGTATCATTGTTGCTTTTCGATTGTTTTCATACCAGCGGCTCCAGTTCTTTCCGCGGATTTTCCGAACATCGGGCCTCGCACGTGTCCGTTTTGGAGACGTGTCTGGGGAACTGTCTGCTGAGGCTGGACAGACGGTAACGGGCACCGGGAGCCAGTCGGCCGGCGTTAAACGAGCTGTCAGTAAAACGTCCGACTGTTCCCGCTGCGCCCGCGCCAAAGAACACACGGCGCCGAGACGGGAAGATGGGAACCAGGCAGGAAAGTTCTGACGGAGCAGAGGTGGGGGAGGGAGGGATAGACCGTCACAGAGAAAGGAACTCGACAATAAGGATGATTACAAGAACCTCGTGATGCGAAAAGTGGCCTGAGATATATCAACTTTTTTTTAACACCGTTTTATCAACGACTACACGCCCCTCAAACATACACTCGTTTTCGACAAACACAGAGACTTGAGCTACTCAGGACGGATCTCATCCAGCCCTGGAGCCCAAGGAGCCCACCGATCATCTTCCTTCATGGGTTCTTCCTCTCAGACCTGAGTTTTTGCCTCGCTTGGCCTCTCTCTCTCAGCTCCAGAGTCCTACAAGCCAACGAGGCTAGGTAGGACTCCTTCAGCCGCATCAGGCACCAGAGACCTTACAGCCACAGCTACGAGCGGCCGCATCGACAATGAAGGAGGAGAACATGGACCACTCGGACTCCATGTCTCCAACCTCCCTCAGGATCTGGGAGAAGCTCATTCGGAAGGAGTTGAAGACCCTGCTGACAGAGGGATCCAGATGTTCCCAGCAGACCCTCACGATACGTTTGGGGCTTCCAGGTCTGAACGGCTTCCTCCCCTGCCAGAGGATCCAGCTCACCACCATCTCCGCTCTTCACCCGAGTGTTTGAGACATGCGGAGGTCAGATGACACAACTACAAAGTCGATCATCGGCCTCCTTCAGGCGTCGACGGCAAACATTTCAAATTTATATCTGTAGATTTATTTGTTCCTATTCACCTGGAGCCTCTGTCCTTAAAGGGACAGGGCACAGTTTTTACACACTGAGATGTTCTTACCTGAGCTTTGACGAGTTCATCTGCACCCGTCTGGTCTCCACGTGGGCCTTCA
This sequence comes from Proterorhinus semilunaris, assembly GCA_021464625.1. Lineage (NCBI taxonomy): Eukaryota > Metazoa > Chordata > Actinopteri > Gobiiformes > Gobiidae > Proterorhinus > Proterorhinus semilunaris. Next base: position 21,638,090 of record CM038364.1, on the reverse strand, counting down.
GTCACGTAAACACAGCACAGACGGCGTTAGCATTTAGCCGTTAGCATTTAGCCTCTCTCTTCCAAACTCTTCCACGTTTTCCCTATTTAAATATGGTTACGTGAAGTGTTACACTATAAAGTATAATGACACAAAATGAAACAATGTGGATTTTCAAAGCGGATAAAAAGGGGAACTATATTGTAAGGCGTAATAATACCAGGAGTAATTCGGCGTCCACGCAGGGATATCTTCACTTTACTGTGCAGAAAATCCACATTGTTTAATTTTGTGTCATTATACTTTATAGTGTAACACTTCCCGTAACCATATTTAAATAAGGAAAACGTGGAAGAGTTTGGTGGCTTCTATCTTCACCTCGTTTGGAGCTATAAAGGAGAAGAGAGAGGCTAAATGCTAACGGCTAAATGCTAACGCCGTCTGTGCTGTGTTTACGTGACTGAAGGCTCACGTGGAGACCAGACAGGTGCAGATGAACTCCTCTAAGCTCAGGTAAGAACATCTCAGTGTGTAAAAATGGTGGCCTGTTCCTTTAGGGCTTTTCCTGAGCGCTAGGACTCAGGCTAACCACTCTGCCGCTCTCCTCCTTTAGGTTCTTTGTGGTGGAGGACCATGTGCTCCACACGACGCAGGGCCTGGTGAACCGCGCCTACGTGGAGGAGCTGTGGGAGCTGGCGCTGTCCAAGATCACCGCCGCGCTGAGGACGCACTCGGTAAAAACAGTCACTACATCCTTAAAGCTCCTCCTTAGGGTCTAGGTCTAGATTAGGGTCTAGGTTCCAAAAATTCATCAAAAACACCAAAATATATTTAGTCTAAACCTCATTCAGCTGAACATTTTTCCGGATTATTCTTAATTGTTGCTCCCAAACCTTTTATTGTTAATGTGTGAGATGAGCAGATATTTAGCAGATTTGTGAAAGGCTGTTTTTGTGGGTTTCCAGTCTTACTGCGACGACCCGGACCTCGTGCTGGACTTGAAGAACCTCATCGTGATCTTCGCCGACACGCTGCAGGTGAGAGGTCGTTTGGCGAACGCCTCGAGCCGGGTCCGAAGTCTGTTCAACGACATATTAAACGCGTTTTCCTCAGGGCTACGGCTTCCCGGTGTCGCAGCTGTTCGACATGCTGCTGGAGATGAGGGAGCAGTACTCGGAGATCCTGCTCAAACGCTGGAACGTCACCTTCAGGTTTTTAAAGCCAAATCACTTGACTTCAGGGCCATTTTCTCCCAAATGAGGTTTTCATTCCACTCTTTAACAACATCTGCTCTTTATTTTTTCTCAGGTTTCTTTCACTTCAAAAAATAAAGATGTGCAAAAAATGTAGGCAAATTTGGCCACTTTGACAAAAAATAAAATGCCTTTTTTCTTTTTTTGTTTCTTTTTTTTGTTTCTTTTTTTTTGTTTTTAAAGAGTTTTATTTTACACAAAAAAAACATACAAAACCAACAGAGCTAACAACTCTGTTAAACAGGGTAAAACAAGACGACAGTTAAAGAAAGGGGACGTGCAGACATTAATGGGTGGGGGAGACCAAGACAACAAGAATGGACACGAATTTGCTTTAGATATTTCTCTTGTGTTTTTCCATTAGGGTAAGCGACTGTGTGTGTGTGTGTGCGTGTATGTGTGTGTGTGTGTGTGTGTGTGTGTGCGTGCTTTTCTATAATATTGGTTATGGGAATTGCCATGGTGGGTGACAGAGGCTGGCGTTTAAGGAAAGGAAAATAAGCAAACATTTTTTTATTTAAAATAGAATTGAATTTTAAATAGATAAGATCCAAGAGATGGGGGGGCAAATAATTGGATGATTTGAAGAGCAGAAGAAGAGGAAAGGAAGAAGCAAACAAACGAGGAGTAGACAAACACACATGCCCATACATAAACACGTACATATAAACATATTCCGGTCTCTTAGCTATTCCTCCCCAGTGGGGGGAGAGGGTTGCTTTGGAGTCTCCGGAGCTATCCCGGTCTGCACTCTCCTCAGGGTTAGGGTGCGACTAGGAATCATGGTCCATATGGTCACTGCCAATAATAACAATAAAATTTAAATTATAATTAAAAGAGGATAAAATAGAAAAAAAGGATAAATTAAAAAAATAAAAAATAAATAAAAAAATGAGGGGAAAATGCCTTATTTTTATATGAAGCATAAACGGACAGAAAACTTGCAATACATTTTCTTCTCATATTCGTACGATGGATCCACCGCCGAAGTTTCAAATTGAAATCTCTACGTTTCGATTTTTTCCCCATTCACCTTCTTTGATAACGGCGATTCTCCCGAAAACTTGAAACTGACCGCGGAGAAGCTTTTGCACCTCTGAGCGACCCCTTGTTTTGCCAACTCCTCCGCCCGCCCCCCCCCGCGACCCGAAGGTTCACGGCCCGACCGAGCGCGCCTCTTTGTGGGAAGCCGTTTTGTTGTTTTTTTTACGAGCGCGCGGAGAGAGGGCACGGAGGAGGAAGCCGCGTCCTTCGAAAACGCTCCCATTGTTTCGGAGCGGGGCCGAGGTCTTCGCAGGCGACCGGGCGAACGACACCGGAGGGACTCGAACTGGGAACAAACAGCCACTTCCTAAAAGCCACTCACGGCAGCGGCGGAGTCAGGGAGAGGGCAGCGCTGGCACTGGGCAGAAACGAACTTTAGAGAAATCAGTTTGAGACGGCTGCTGTGGACTCACTGACATGAATATGAGACAAGTTTTTTGGTTTTATTTCTTTGATACAGCCGTGCTCAAAGGTTTACATATCCTGGCAGAATTTCCCCATAGGCCTTGGTTGACAACAAAAAAGTGCAAGATACCTACTGTGAAATATGGAGAGAATAAAGTGACGTTAGTTCCATCTCAGTCTCCTGACCTCAACATCACTGAGCCACTGTGGGGAGATCTCAAACGAGGAGTTCATGCAAAACAGTCCAGGAACTTACAGGACCTGGAGGCTTTTTGCCAAGAAGAATGGGCCACGTTTGGATTCTGTGACAGACAGGGAGCCGGTGCCGACGGGCGAGCACAGGTGTGATGTTCCCGTCGCATTTGCAGCCTCTTTATGGGACGCTTGGCCCAGGCCACAGGACAAGGCGTTGCAATAATGCAAACGGGCGGTAATAAGAACATGCCTTTCCTAGTTCATTTAATGGAAGAGGAAGTGCACGTTAACCCTGCCTGATGCTGTGGTAATGCACTTTACACTTAATGCACTTAAGTGGAATTTGGTCTAGAACGTTTGGACACATCCCTCTGTTTTCTTTTCCAAAAGTTTTACAATATTACTTACTGTATTGAAATACCTATCGTATCGGCCTTTAAGTATCGTGATAACTTTTCCACTTCCATTAAGCTTAAAGCGCTTTACTGTGAGGAACCAGTCACCCGTTCACTGTCTCATTCATACACCAGTGAGTGGTCTGAAGGGCCGTTGGCGTAGATTAGCAGCCTCGCTTCCGTCAGTCTGCCCCAGGAAAAGCTCTGTATAATACTAATGCATTATTATTAGGGCCTCTAATTAATTAGAGGCTTATCGCATATAAATATTTGACCTGAGAACAGTGAGAAGTAAGTTTTTTCATAAGGATTTTTAGTATACCATTGAATAATGACTGAATACATGAGCTTAAGCAACAAAATATTGTTTATTTTTGTTCAACCAAGTCCAACAGACCAGTGCAATATTGCCATTAATTGTGCGGAAAAAAGGAAACTGAAGTGTGGAAAGCAAAGTGTGATTAATTTCGATTAATATTTTTAATCGCACTAAACCTCATGTAGTTAATTAATCGCAATTAATCTAATAAATTCCCGGCCCTAATTATTAATATTATTATTATTATTATTATTATTATTATTATTATGAATGTGAGTCACACCGTACGGAATCCAGGCACAAGCCGTTCAGTACGAGCGAAAGAGTCATCGCTCGTACTGATCCTACAGCGTCTGACTTATTGATTCTTACGCTTTTTGAGGAGATCTAAAGCTGACTTTGGCGATGTTTTTTGATGATCTAAAGCTGCTGCTGCTCTTGCTCTGACATAGATGTTAAAGTTCAGGTCTGGGTCCAACTCTGAACCGTGATGTTTGCCCCACAGACAGGCGCTGGACCAGGACAACTTCAGCCCCATCCCGGTGTCCACGGAGGAGGAGTTCAGACACTACACGGCGCTGTTCCCGCTGCACGACCCGGAGCTCGACAAGGTACCGGCGTCCAGCTCCTTCATCGTGGAAAACTCCAGAGCGCTCTGGCTTATGCGCCGTGTCGTTGCAGATGCCGTTCCCAAAGAAACTGCCCTTCTCCGAGTTCGTGCCTAAAGTTTACTGTCAGCTCAAAGAGTTCATCTACGCCTGCCTCAAGTTCTCGGAGGATCTGCATCTCAGGTACTGAACCCCCCGCCGAGTAAGAAATGAACAGACTCCCCCTTTACGATGTTTATTCGATGATGTTGTGTCGCTTTGAGCTTTGAGTTTTCCAGGAAGTGACTCCAATATGACTCCTGGTCTTTCACAAATATTCAAATATTCATTCACAAATGCTGACATGTTTGGTATCCACGTGTAGCACGATAGGCTGTGACCGAGATGACGCTGTAATCCAAATATGGTATATAGTGCTTTTCTGCTTTCAGTACTCACAGAAATTGCTGTTTGGAAGATATTCACAATATTGAGTTTATCTCCAAAGTCAAGAAATTTGAGAAAAACGGGGAAGAAATGGGTAAAAAAAAAAAATTATAATTAAGGAAAAATTTGGTAAAACATGGGAAGAAAATAACGAAGAAATTGGTAGAAAAAAAATAAAAAAATTGGGGAAAATAGGTAAAAGTTGGCAGGAAAAAAAAGTGTTTTCCTGCATATTTCTGTTGCAAAAATATCGCTTCAACAGTAAAAAATTCCCCCAAAAATATCGAGACGTTCAGTTTTACATTCATATCGTTCTGCCCGAACCCATTCACACCCACATTCATACACCAATGACTGTGTGCACCTACGGGATTCGAACCGCCGACCCTCTGGTGCAGACGACTCTTCAACAACATCTCCACTTAAAGGGATATTTCAGGATTTTTTCCATAGGACCTAATTTCCTAGGTTTCCAGAACTATTTTTTTTACTTTTATTCATGCAGTCCTTATATTTGAAGAGTCTAGTGGCGCTAGGCTAGTGCATGTCTATGGTAACTAGTAGCCTGCATTAAAAACAGTCTGACCCCAGCACAGTGCACCTGAGGCAAATCCCTTATAACACCAGTCTACCCATATAAATGTCTGTGTCGACTGAATAATGTTTTTAATATAACCATTTTGCATTTAAAATAACTTATATTTGAGCCGCATCAGCTTCCTGGTTGTAGCTACGCAGCGGCGGAGTGATCTGCTTGGTTACCGGATCTACAGTGGTTTGTTTACCTGCGGCCGGCGTTACTACACGTGGAATTCACAAAGGAGCTTTCTACAAATCAGACATGGCAACGTTTGGAGGAGACCCCATGATTTTGAAGAGGTTTTTCATGCAGGCTACTAGTTACCATAGACTTGCACTAGCCTAGCATCAGTAAACTCTTCAAATATATGGACTGCATGAATTAATAAAAAAAAATCTCCAGGAATCAACAACACTCTGGATAACTAGGAAAGGGATATTTCAGGATTTTTGACATGGGGCCTCACGTTTTTTAACGCAGGCTACTAGTTACCATAGACATGCACTAGCCTAGCATTAGCGTATCACATTTTTAAAACATTCTCCCGCCTCTCGCTCCATGTGTCCCGCCGTCACCTCACGGCACCCCGTCTCTAAACCGGTGTAATTGTCGGGTGAGAGTGGAAGAGGAAGCCGGTCTTTAGCTCGTCTCTGGCTCCGGTTTGTTTGTTCAGAGCGCAGCAGGTTTAGTTTGAGTCTCGGGCCGAGGCCAAAACGAAGGAAATACCAGAGTAACTGCGGCAAAGTGGAGAGCGAGCACCTGCCGGGCTGAGTGACCGACGCACCCCAGACTCATCAGGGGACAAGGAGAAGCTTTTCCTTTAGCTTCTAACCACAACAACACTGCAGGTGCATAGGGAAGAACCATTAACTATAGCGATATCAATTTGGAAAAAATGTATTGCAAGTTTTCTGTCATTCTATTTTTTCATATAAAATAAGGCGTTTTATGAGTAAAAATTGACAAAATTGCTAAAAATCTAAGCTTCTCAACTGGACTATAGGCTAATTTGAAAGCTAAGACCTACAAACCTGATCGTTACTTTGTTTCTTTTTCATCATGGTTTTGTCACTTTTTTATTGTGTTATTGTCGCTTTTCCGGCATGTTTTTTTTTTTTAAACGCTTTTTTTCTGTTTTAATCCTCGTTTTCTATTATTAAGCTTTTTTCAAGAAGCTTCAAACCTTAAAACAATTATTGGCCCCTTCCGAAACGAGCACATTGGTAAGAGGTCTAACGCCAAACCGGATGTGCGTCAGCGTCCGCCATGATGAGGGCTGTCAGTTAGGAAGAAGTTAGGGAAAGGAGCCTCAATGCTAACTATCATAGCCACTGTAGCATAGGGACCTCCGGTGCTAACTAACCGGTGATTAGGAGCTATGTGCCATCCCATAAGCCACTGCGCGGGAAATGTGATGGCTCATTTGGATTTTTCTTCTTTTTTTTCTCCTTAAATGTCTTTATTTGGACGTACGCAATACAGTAGGTGGCGGCATGCGCTTTGGTTTGGCCTGCAGTCCCCCAATAACCTTAAAGAAGAAGAGCAGCAGCTGTTGGTGATGTCACTTCCCCTTCCCCTGGGTAGTCACTTACTGCATAGAGATCTAACAGTTGACCCCATGAAAGTCTAAAGATCAGGAGCTAGGGTTAGGAGATGGAGGCTATAATTTGATGGTTTCAGACGCAGCCAGTGACATTTGACTGCACAGCGCCGCCTACTGTTCTGGAGTGTGCATTATTGGGTTTAAAATGGACAAAAATATGAGTAGAAAGTGTTAAATATTTATCTTTCAAATGAGTATAGTTGAGAAGTTGAGTGGGAAAAAATAACAATAGAAATTCGATACAAGCAAGTTCAACACAAACAAGCAGGAGATGTTTTCCAAAGCCTAAAAGGACCTTTGCCTGTAAAGCGATCGTCCGCATGCCGGTGCAGTGAAGGATAATGGATGAGTCTGAGATGGTCAGCTTCTCCCCTGACAGGAGCTGGATCTGAACGAGGTGACGCTGGCTCCCGACTCCACGTCTCAAACCACAAATAAATCTCTGCCTTTGAGCTGAAACATCCGCGGCCTTAAACGTCCGCGGACAGTCGAAAAACTCCACTAAGGAGAAGCAGGATCGGCTTCTGAAAGTCGTCCAGGAGCAGGAGCAGTTTTCAGAGGAGAGATTCCGAGAAGGATCGTTCGCAGGTGGTTTTGAGAAAAGAGAGAAAACTTGGCAACAATTCTATATTTGTGAGCTTTTGATTTCTGTCTGATCTGGAATTGGATATTGATGGAATCCCTGTGACGAAAACCTTCCAGCTCTTGTAAAGTTTGGAGTCTGTAACTAAAATGTGTTTGTTTTCCGTCTGCGCGTTGTTTAGCTCCACTGAAGTCGACGACATGATCCGAAAGTCCACCAACCTCCTCCTGACGCGAACCCTGAGCCACTGCCTGCAGTACGGCATCAAGAAGAAGAACGTGGGGCTGGCAGAGGTTTGCCACGTTTCTTTAAGTTTGTCTCAGATTGACCCTTCTGTACTGCAATGATGAATCCCATGTAGAGCTGGGTACTGTTACTTTTTTCCCATACCGGTACTTAAATTATATCTATACTAAATGATTTCTCATCTTTTTCGAGGTGAAATATGTACAAGCAACTTTATATTAAATATGTACATGATCCGAAAATATTGGATATTTGTGCAATTGTCTAGACTGTACATAATCGTGGACATTTGCATGAATTTGTCTTGGATTATTAACTCGAAATTAATTAAATCAACCAATCAATCAGTTTGTCATAAAGAACCAGAAAACGGATTAATGATAATTTATTCCTTTTCCTTCCATTTAATTTCTTTTGCATTTGTATACATGTTTTAAAAGGAAACAACCAAGAAACTTCCTTTAACGACAACAGGGCAGAAAAAAACAGTTTATGAGCTTCCCCTAATTTTTTTTATTTTTTTTATTTATCAAAAAACATAATAATAATAATTTCCCCCATTTTTTTCCACATTTTATCAAAATGATTGTACTTTCCCCAGATTTTCTCATCTTTTCCCCAATTTTTTTTCCAAACGTTTTCCCAATTTTTACCCCATTTTTTTCATACAATTTTCTATTTCCCCCAAATTGTAATTTTTCCCCAATTTTTTTCACTTATTTAAGAATTTTCCCAAAATGTTCTATTTGATCCCCCAATTTTCTTTTTTTCCTTTTTGGCCCAAATTTTCAGTTTGTTCCCAATATTTTCCCCCTTTTTTATTTATTTATTTTGTGTGTTTTGATGACCAACAGCATCAATATAAATATAAACCAGTAGTAACTTTTCCCCCGGTTGTTTAACGGCGCTCTAACCCCATGATGGCGGTGATCGTGATTAACTGATTAGTACCACCCGTCCTCTGTGAGCAGCTGGTGCAGGTGATCATCAACAGCACACATCTGGAGCACAGCTGTGGATTCCTCGAGGAGTTCATCTCCAACATCACCAACGTTCCTCTGGACACCGTCAGCGCCACCAGACTCTACGGACCCTCCACCTTCAAGGTCCGAACAACCAACAGTCACATGACTTTAAAACGTCCCGACATCTCTCAGGTCAAGTCTTTCAGGTCCAGAACGTTCCCATGTTGGTTTTTACGCAGGACGCCAGTCACGCGGCGGAGGCGGAGATCTACGCCAGCCTCAACGCCAAGATCGACCAGTTCCTGCAGCTCGCCGACTACGATTGGATGGCTCCGGCGCCAGGGGGCGGGGCCTCGGAGGTCAGCGATTACCTCATCGACCTCATCGCGTTCCTGCGGAGCACGTTCAGCGTCTTCACCAACCTCCCCGTGAGTACTTTTACTACAAATACTACCAACCTCCCCGTGAGTACTTTTACTACAAATACTACCAACCTCCCCGTGAGTACTTTTACTACAAATACTACCAACCTTCCCGTGAGTACTTTTACTACAAATACTACCAACCTCCCCGTGAGTACTTTTACTACAAATACTACAACCTCCCCGTGAGTACTTTTACTACAAATACTAAAAACCTCCCTGTGAGTACTTTTACTACAAATACTACCAACCTCCCCGTGAGTACTTTTACTACAAATACTACCAACCTTCCCGTGAGTACTTTTACTACAAATACTACCAACCTCCCCGTGAGTACTTTTACTACAAATACTACCAACCTTCCCGTGAGTACTTTTACTACAAATACTACCAACCTCCCCGTGAGTACTTTTACTACAAATACTACAACCTCCCCGTGAGTACTTTTACTACAAATACTAAAAACCTCCCCGTGAGTACTTTTACTACAAATACTACCAACCTCCCCGTGAGTACTTTTACTACAAATACTAAAAACCTCCCTGTGAGTACTTTTACTACAAATACTACCAACTAGGGATGTACTGATCCGATATTTAGTATCGGTATCGGTAGCCGATCCGGGCATTTTGAGAGATCGGATTTGATAACTAGTCGGGTCCGATACAAAAGAAGGCCGTGAATCTGCGGCCCTGGATCTGCACTTATCGCTCCGCAGTGCATTGAGGTTTATTGCAGCACAGCGGTAAACCTGCAGACGGGAGCCGCTGCAGATCCAGGACCACAGATTCACGTCCTTCATGCTATCGCTAAGTTAGGAAACTGATTTGCTTCGATTTATTCTTATTGTGTTTTGCACATAAGTAAGTGCCTCATGGGCTTACAAGACACATTTCAAAACAGAATTCAGATGCTGCCAAAATAAAATCACAGAAACTGCACAATCAATCATAACAGAACATCCACATCACCCAGGAGGATATAAATAAATGTGTCTACTATCGCTAACCTGCAGCTAACACCTGCTTCTGAAAAACGTTCTAATTTAAAATGAGAACTCTGGTTGGTAGAGCGGGTCGTCTCTTAATCGGAAGGTCGTGGGTTCGAATCCCAGATCCTGCAAATGCACCTTGGGCAAGACACTTCACCCACTTGGTCTCCAGTGTCTGCGGACACTGGTGTATCGATGAGAGGGTGTATGAATGACTGGTTCCTCACTATAAAGCGCTTTGGGCCTGATAAAGGTAGAAAAGCGCTTTATAAGTTGAATCCATTCACCATTTTCCATAACAGTATCATTAGAGTACTGGATTAATAAGGAGTATTCATAAGAGTAGTATCGATAAATCCTTAACAATACCCATGCCTCCTTGGAACCCCAGCTTAGTGTTCCCAACCCAGGGCGGTGGCCATCTGGAGCGCCTCCTGCCCTCCTGCCCCTCGTCATCAGTTTGGAAAAAGCTTCTGGTTTCCATTGAAAGGATTTACAATGTTTTTGCCTTTTTGGGAATTCTATTTTCACTCCACACCTCCCCAACTCCGTGGGGACTTTTACCATTTCATTTCCTGAATCCAGCGAGAGGAACCTCCTGAACAGAACGCGCATTTCAAGATTGTTTAGTGAATTTACAAATGTTGCAGCAAGTTGTTAATGATACGTTTAAAGTGGCGAGTGCTGTGAGGCGTTAGCTTGAGTTCAGCAGAAGCAACATGGAGCTCTTGTTCTCGGTTTTGTAGCTTATACGGTTTTAGCTCAAGGGCTTATTGCCTTGAATATGACTATAAAAATATATATATAGATAATGTTTTTTCTTACAGGGCCAGTCTTGACCCAAAAGTCCTGGGCCGATTTAAAATTTTTTTCTGCCAGTCCAGTCCAGTCCCCACTGTTTCCGCGTTTTCCCACTTCTCTTTGTAAAATCCCCCTTCACTGATGTGAGTCTGATTAATACTGACCACAGGCATCTTTCCGTCCAAATATGCGATGATTACAAAAACACAGAGCCCTTGTAGCGTAATCCCGTTGGCGGTGAGTCGCTGTAATGTGGTTAGCTTCACCTCCGCGCCGCGTATCACGCTCACCCTGAGCCGCTTTGGTCGGGAGCGGGTCACAGGGCGCGGGGGGCCACCCACCGCCGTGCCTGCTCTAAGTGTTTCTGCCTCCTAATCCCATTTACCCCCACCACCTCCACATCACCCCCCTCCCCCCGTCGGTGCCCGCTCGCTGCCCCCGGGGACCTGACCTCGTGTCTGGGCTCGGGCCTCCTAACTCGATCAGATGTTATGGATCTAAGCGGCGGCGGAGGAAATGCCAGGACAGACCGTAACAGGTGGAAATCACAGGGAGAATTCGTAACGTTAAGTGGATCATATTTGCGAGACAATTATGCCGTGAAAAAAAAAAATTCTTCCCAATAGGCGAAAGGCTGGGATTTTGAAGTAATTCGTCCATTGTCAATTATATCGTCAAATATATCGTTATCGTGATATTTATTTTTTCATGTCATGATATAGATTTTAGGCCATATCGCCCAGCCCTATTAACAACATTACACTTCCACAAGTCGTAGCTCAAAAGAAAGAGTATAAGAAACCGTATCAATTACAAAAATGATGATTAATATCAGTCACCGGGTCCACGATCTCTCTGTACAAGAGCAAAAATGTCCTCAAAAACTACATAATTTTTCCTCCATATAATAGTATTGGCCTTTGGAACGCTGTGACGTGACCTGAAACCCAGCAATTACGTGAATCCTGAATACAGAAAACAAATAATCCAATATGGCCGATGCACTTTTGTCGCCCTCAAAGTTGTGTTTGTGCAAGATCGAACCCTCGCTTCGACCAAGACTGTCTTTGCGCCAGACCCAGAGACATCCCACAATAAGTGCGCTTTTAATGAAATAAGTAAATTCGCCCTTGATCTGAGATTTGGATATTTGGATTACAGCGTCATCTCGGCCTTTCGTGCTACACGTGGATACCAAACGTGCCAGTATTTGTGAATGAATAAGCCAGGGAGCGCCGCCATGTTGGAGTCACTTCCTGGAACAAAACGTCATCAAATAAACATCGTAAAGGGAGAGTTTGGTCTGTTTTTTTTAACCCTGTGATGTTCAGCGAGAAAACTGTCAGACCGATGGAAATGTGAAGGTGCGAGTGCCGCCCCTTTAAGGCCCGGGACTGGGGCCGCGTCAGAAATGGCTCCAGATCGACTAAACGCTCGGGCCCGAGTCTCTCCACAAAGCGCCTTTACGGGTCACGGTCTCCAAATCCCCCGCGGTTACGCAACGCCACCTCGGAGGCGACATCGATCTCATAAACGCTAAAACCTCCAAACTCTGGGCTAATCCCGGCGCTAACGAGGGCCCAACGCCGCGGACGGGACACGGAGGAGGAAACGTCCGAAACGCAGACAGGAAATGGAATTCGAACCCTTTCTGATTAGCAAATTAATATCACCAATATCATTTAATCTTTTTAAATAAATCAAACCTTAGACCACGTTTAAGGCGAGACGGGCTGATTCATTCAGGACATTCATGTTTAGTAGATACTTCAGAGAGAGACAAAGACGTTCTATTTTTTTATAGTTCTGAAATTATCCATAAAAGTCTACAACATAAAATACAAGTACGAGCTTGTAATGATTTTAAGGCTCCGGCTGAGGCAAGGCAAGTTTATTTGTAGAGCACAATTCATACACAAGGCAATTCAAAGTGCTTCACAGTCGCATAAAATTACAAGAAAACAGATCAAATCAATCATTAAAACATCAACATAAAATTAATCAATGACAGTAAAAGGCAAGAGTGCAGATAAAATACTTTCAGTTTTCATCTGCTCGGGTAAAAAGAGCTGTTTTCAGCCTGGATCTGAACATTGTCAGAGTTGAGGCCTGTCTCACATCCTCATGAAGACTGTTCCAGATTTTAGCTTTAGCCTCAGCGTGTTTAGTCCTGACTCTGGGAACCACCAGGAGACCCCTCCCTGAAGTTCTCAGGGCCCGAGATGGTTCATACGGCTCTAACATGTCAGAGATGGACTTTGGTGCTAAACCATGAAGAGACTTGTACACAAGCAGAGCTGTTTTAAATTCTATTCTGAGTGACAGGAAGCCAGTGCAGAGACCGGAGCACTGGACTAATATGGTCATATTTCCTGGTTCTGGATGTTCTGCAGCTCTAACAGCTCGTTTAGAAAGGCCAGTGAGCAGCCGTTACAGTCGTCTAACCTGCTGGAGACAAACGCATGGATGAGTGTCTCCAAGTCTGGGTTTGACACTATTCCTCTTTCCAGGGCACATAAAGGGGAAATCTTTCGGTTCTGGAGATGTGGCCGATATATCGGTTGGGCCCGAACACTTGCGTTTGATTTGTAAACCGTAACTTCTATGTTAAGTTTGTTTTTAACTCTTTCTGCTTCTGCACATACATATACGCATAAGTACAGTATTTTCCGGACTATACGTCGCTCCGGAGTATAAGACGCACCAGCCGGAAAACGCCTAATGAAGAAAAAAACAACCGTGTGCTAGCGTAACACCTTGATGGTTCGCTACCTGAAGCATAAACAACGAACTAAACCGGTCAGATAACGTTAGCATAAAGAACAAACCTCTCCGTCTCACTCCAAATCACTTAATCCATTGAAATCTTCATCCTCGGTGTCGCCTTACCTGTTGACGAGCCTCTCCCGGCAGCACGTTTTTCAAGCTCTCATTTGCGAACTCCCTCCTCTCGCTGTGGCCATCGAGCTTTTAGCGCGCGATTAGCTTTGTTTCGTTTTCTTCACAGTACCCTCCGCTTCTCGCCCACTCCAAACTCTCTGTCTGCCGCTCGATTAGCCTGCAGCGCCCTCTGGTGGCATGTGGAATTATATATTTGAATAATAAAGCCTAACATGTCAGTATCTGTGAATGGGTACGAGAGAAAACGATCTCCTTTCTTTAGAGAACCTGTTTTTGTCGATCAGTATCTAGGCCTAAACTCCCGCCCCTTGGTCTTTGTGTTGCTGTAGGGAAACCCCGTAGAGCATGCGACTTTACCGGTGAGTATGAGCCAGATCTAACCGAGTGCAGTGCCTTTAATACTCGTAACATCTCATGAGTAGACGAGCAGTTTGACTAACGCGTGTGGCTTTGTTTAAACTCCCGCACAAATAATCATCACTTCCCGGTAGTGTCGCTAATTTGATCTGTGAAACTAACCCGTGTTTAACAAAGGGGAGGGGCCAGGTTCACAGTGTGGCGTTCACTTTATTGTCCTGGACACAAATAAGGCACTAATGATTAATGCAAATGTACAATAGGAGTGTGACAATATATCGATTTTCCGATGTATCGCGATATTTTGCGGGACGATACGATTCCGATATCGATACTTTTAATGACGTCATGCATATTAATGAGCAACGTCATGCATACTAATGAGGCAGCAGTGCTCCACTGTCACAGTCAATAGAGAGAACAATGATGAAGAATTCAGTCAGACCAGCAGGGGGCAGCACTACAGTTTTAAGCACTTGGACCAAACACTGTCACTGTTATTACTTTTTTAAATAGGACTGTGGTTTCTTGTTTCTTTAAATGTAAATGAAGTCACTGACAGATCTTTAGACCCATTTTCAGTGAGTAAGTCAGGGATCATTTATAAAAGTGGTACAAAGCACATGAAAATAAATGTAAATGATGAATACTATGTAGTATGTTAAAATAAAGGTTAAAAGTAGCATGTTTTTTTTAAGAGCACACGAAAAATGGCCACAAAAAATAAATCACATTTTGCCTGGTTGGATCTTAAAGCTGCACTATGCAACTTTTTCAGTGAAGGAAAAAAAAACGTAATATTTGTGTATATTTGACCTTCTAGTGACTGCGTCCTTGATGCTCCAGAATTAGTTGTTTTTGGGGTTTCTGGCCAGGTTCTGGTTTGAACCCATAAAAACGGATCCTGGAGTGTCATAAAGGCCACTGTGAGGGAAAGCAAAGGTGCCATGCTCCACCCGTAAAGCCACTGAGTCACTACAAGGTCAAATATTCACAAATAAGTTTTTTTTTCTTCACTGAAAAAGTTGCATAGTGCACCTTTAAGATCCAACCAAGCAAAATGTGATTTATTTTTTGTGGCCATTTTTCGTGTGCTCTTAAACTTTCAATCAGGACTGTATGTTATAAGTGTATTGTACATTAGGGCTGGGAACCTCTGGGTATCTCAGGATTCGATACGATACGCGATACATGTCTCACGATAACGATTATCTCACGATACGCCGATACTGCGATAATCGATATATTGCACAAAAATAAGCTACGATACATCACGATTAAAAAAAAAAACATGGTACTTTTAACCTTTATTTTAACATACTACATAGTATTCATCATTTACATTTATTTTCATTTTCAAGCCACTGAGTCACTACAAGGTCGAAAATTATACACAAATATTGAGTTTTTTTTCCTGTAAAAGTTGCATAGTGCAGCTTTAACAAGTACCAGTGAGTAGGAGTTCAATATTAGTCCAGTTCACGATGTAATTTCGCCGTATTCTTGTGGAGTATTGTAGCAAGTGCGTCGCCAAATAAAGACAACACCCAATAAAGGGATAATATAGGCTAGTGTCAGAAGGTATAGACTCGGCTCTGGAAGGGAGAGGCAAGAGACTGCGGTTTAGTTTGGTTTTTGCTGGTACCATATATTTAAGAAAGTGCAATAGTAAAAGGACATACAAGGCTGCAGTGCACAATATTTACAGTGAATAGAACTAATGAATGAAGAGACATTCAATAAGATCAATGAGCTCAATTCGAAACAATACACACATGGAACAATTAGTCTGCAACACAAAACCCTCGCGAACCAAAACCCACCCCTTCCACAGTTCAATAGGAGAACCCACGTCTGGGTTTGAGGTATATTGTCCAGGGGGATTGTGTGAGAGTCTGGGGATGGAGAGATTCGAGTGTATGTGGTGGGCAAGGGGAGAGAGAGAGTTCGTGGGGTGAGAGGTTTGCAGCTGCAGAGAGCCCCCTACCGGCCTGGCAGGAGAGAGTGACGATCCAGCACAAGTGGCAATCTTTAGGTTCGTTAGGCTAGGCCTCCTTCATAGCTCGCCATCAAGATCCTGGGAACCTGGCCTGTAGAGCAGTACCAAAGTCCCAGTAAGTCATAATGTACATTATCATTAGCTTCAGTGCGCACAATTCATAAATGGCACTAACCGTACTATATTAATTTAACCTTACAATCAACAATAGACAAACATGTTTAAATATCACATTCACTAAGTACTAAACAATACGTGCTGTAATATTTAGCAAGCACCCCACTACCTTTACAAACCATGATTAAAATGCTCAAAAGGTATTGCACCTTTACCTCAGTTAATACACACTATAGCCTAGTATAAAGCATGTGTCACCAAACAATTACTATTTGACAATAAGGTCCCATAACATTAAACATGGGCATTCGACTACATAGTGATTACATTTGAGTCACACTTTTGGTAGAAACAGGCATCGTTTTGATAACACAATTAGGCTAACCGGACCCATGTAAATACATGGGGATGCTCATGCTACAGCTAGCACAACAACTTTACCAGTTCCGCGCTTATCTACCCAAAACGCTTCCCTCACGGTCACCAAAGGCACAACGGAAGACTCCTAAGAGTTTACAAATAATCAGGTAAGCAACACGCGATTTTAGATTTACATAGTAGCGAAAAAGTGAATGAAACAGACCTGCAGCTCTCTCTCGTGTGGCTTCCCCACGGCTCCTACTCGCACTGACTACACCGGCATATTAGAACGTACGCGACTGGTTGCGCGGACCCACGTGACCGTGTGACGTCATACGCATAAGTGAACCGTGATTGGTTTAGGGGAAACTACAGAAATGGCCAGGTTTCTCACCTGGGTTACAGTATCAAAACTGTATATTTTTGAAAACTTTATTAAATAAGCAATCAGAAAAAGAATGTTTCCATTTGCTCTGATCTGTAAACAAACAAAAAAAGGTCAAATCGTCACATGTTTCATGGCGTTACCGTAGCGATGAAAAAATAGATGTACGATTATTAAAGAAATCTGCTGGTCCAGGGACTTCTTTCTAGACGCTTCTGTGCAGCGCTGACAGATCTGACTCCAGAGACACCAGCCTGAACCGTAACCTCTCCCTTGGATGAACTTCCCCCTCGCCCCGATCTGCTTCCTCGCCCCTAAATCTCGCCGTGACTCCTGTATCTGCTCCGGTGACTCCTGGCTGCCCTCTCGCCGTCAGCGCAGTGACAGCTTTTTGGAAGAACGCGCTGCACTTTTTTTTCCTTTTTTACTGTGTCCAATTGGATCCAGGAGTTTACGCCGCGTTCTTCTCCTAAATCAGCCCCCAACTAAACAAATACTTAAGAGCGGCCGGGTCAGGACAGAGAGGGGGGGTTTAGGGTCAGCTGGCATCGAAGAAGCAGCTACTGATATTTAGATCCAAGTTTTAAAGCTGTTCAAATAAATTATACAAATTTAATGATTGTTCTGTTTTCTGGTTCTAGTTAACACATATGTTAGTATAGGTATTGAGAAAGTACTCGGATATGTATCGAAAACCAAGTATCGTTAAAGTACTGATATCGCGGTACCCAGCCTTACTTATCAGTAATACTTGTTTACAGATGCACCGATCCGATATCGGGCATCCATCCATGTTCTTCCGCTTTATCCGGGGCCGGGTCGCGGGGGCAGCAGTCTCAGCAGAGATGCCCAGACTTCCCGATCCACGCACACCCCCTCCAGCTGTTCTGGGGGGACCCCGAGGCGACACCAGACCAGCTCGGAGACATAGTCCCACCAGCGTGTCCTGGGCCTTCCACGAGGCCTCCTCACAGTGGGACATGCCTGGAGCACCTCCCGAGGGAGGCGACCAGGAGGTATCCGGAACAGATGCCCTAGCCACCTCAGCTGGCTCCTGTCGACGTGAAGGAGCAGCGACTCTACTCCGAGCTCCTCCCGGGTAACTGAGCTCCTCACCCCCAGCCACCCTGCGAAGGAAACTCATTTCGGCCGCTTGTATTCGCGATCTTGTCCTTTCGGTCGTTACCCAGATCTCATGACCATAGGTGAGGGTGGGATGACCATAGGTGAGGGTGGGATGACCATAGGTGAGGGTGGGAACCTAGATGGATCGGTAAATCGAGAGCTTTGCCTCAGACTCGGCTCCCTCTTCACCACAACAGTCCGATACAGCGACCGCATCACTGCTGACGCCGCACCGATCCGTCTATCCATCTCACCCTCCCTCCTCCAACACGAGATACTTGAGCTCCTCCTCTTGAGGAACGGACTCTCCACCGTTATCGGGCATCGATTCCAAAGATCTGATACTAAACTTGATACCTGTTTTGGCTCTCACCGTTTAAAAACACCACTTTCACCAATTAAATCTCAGTGAAAATACACACGCTGTACGCTAACGCTGTACGCTAACGCTGTACGCTAACGCTGTACGCTAACACTGTACGCTAACGCTGTACGCTAACTACGAAAATGCAACAGAAAAGATATAAAAGAGCAACAGAAAAGTGACGACAAGCGATGAAAATATGGCAACAATGTGACAAAAAAAGATCTGTTGATGAGCTTTGTAACCTTTTAGATTTGGGTAAAGCTACAACTTCTCCAGCTCTTGAATGATTTCTGGGACGAGCGTTTTCTCTCCGCTTCGGTGTTTTCTTGCCCCCGTGGCCCGGCCTGAGCTCCGGACATGTAAACGGCGTTAGTGGATTTCACGGCGGCTCTAAATGTGGCGTTCGAGGGATTCCCGGGCGCTCCCAGACACGTGCGGAGCGCCGTGTAATTCGATTTACGGCGCCTTCGCTGACCCCGGGAACTCCAGCTGTTCGAGGCCAGACGTCATCAGGCGGCGTTCAGGCGACGCCGGTCGTTTTGCTTATTCAAATCTAAACAAGATCCAAAATGAAAATATCGTAAAAATTTTTTTACACAAAATGCCTCATATGAAAACAGAAAATAACAGAAAAAACTCGCAATAAATTTTTTTCCTCATATTTATATCCTGCACCGTCTCACCGGTTTGTGGGTCTTAGCTTTCAAATGATGTGTTACACGGTGGATTAACAGCAGCTTATGAGCTAAAGACGTTTGAGACCGACACTATTCTTCTTCTGAAACACTGAAGAGCCCCCACAGCTGCAGTACAGCGGAGGCGCCACAAGAGGAGCTACAGGAAACGAGGAAGGGACAAACGAGGAGGTATCCGGGCAAGGCTCACAGGCCTTTCATTGAATGGACGTTCACTGCAGAATAAAACAGAAGACGGTAAACGACTGTTGTGGAGCGGAAGGAGCTGCGCAGGAGGAAGAGGAGGTGGAGGAGCTGACCCGTGCAGGACACCACGCTCTGAAACGGGGACTAACCCAGGAGGCGCTGCACCGTTGCAGAGGATCAGGTCGACCCACAGTGGCTTAGGACATTTTTTTCCTCATATTTATATCAGTAATGTACAGGAAACAAGGAAGGGACAAACGAGGAGGTATCCGGGCAAGGCTCACAGGCCTTTCATTGAATGGACGTTAACTGCAGAATAAAACAGATGAACTGCTAAGCTCTTCAGAAGACGGTCAAAGACTGTTGTGGAGCGGAAGGAGCTGCGCAGGAGGAAGAGGAGGTGGAGGAGCTGACCAGTGCAGGACACCACGCTCTGAAACGGGGACTAACCCATGAGGCGCTGCACCGACCCACAGTGGCTTAGGACTAACACCTGAACACTATTTTGTTGTGCGGTTGTACAATGAAGCACTTCTTACTCACCTTTAGTGGCACAGGCGGTCGAGCGGGTCGCCTCGTGATCGGAAGGTCGTGGGTTCGAATCCCAGCTCCCGCAAATGCACTCTGTCCTTGTGTCCTTGGGCAAGACACTTCCCCCCTCCTTGCCTCCAGTGTCTGCGTGCACCGGTGTAAGAATGAGAGCGGGAATGAGGGACTGGTTCCTCACACAGGTCCTGCACATATTTTTAGAAACTGAAAGGTCTTAGCTTTCAAATGAGGCATAACTGGAGGAAATGACTGTACCCCTAAGTTGGCGGATAACGGGTGCAGTCGGACTAACCACTGTGCCACCGATGGCCGTGTGAATCGCTGTTTTCTTATTGCGGCGCTCCATCATCCCGCTGCCCCCGAACGCACCGCCGCTCCGTCTCAATGAGCGCCGGCAAACTTTTGACCCCACGACGCGTTCGAGCGCAATCCGATTAACCAGCGCTCGATGCCTCAACGGGTTTGTGATCGGGGGGTTCAGCCTCGTTTCTCCGGGGGAACGAGGGTCTTAGAGGAGGGAATGTAGAGACACATGTGGATAATGTTGATCAAATATGGGCGGAAAAATTGGGGTAAATGTCAAAATGAGGGGAAAACTACAAAGTATGGGGGGGGGGGGGGAATGAGGGGGTGCAAGGTATGGGGAAAAGATTTGGGAAAAATAGGTTCAATATGAGGTGAAAAAGGGGTAAAAATAGGGAAAAGATGGGGATGAAATTGCAAAGTATTGGGGGAAAATAAAGGGGAACTATGGAGGAAACAATGGCAAAGTATGGGGCAAAATTGTGGGAAAAAAGGGGGGGAAAGTTGGGGGGGAAAAATTGGGAAAGGATAAGGAAAAACTGCAAAGTATGGGGGAAAAACATGGAAAAAATTAGGGGGGAAATAAAGGGAACACATGGGGAAACGATTTGGAAAAATAGGTTCAATATGAGGTGAAAAAGGGGTAAAAAAAGGGAAAAGATGGAGATGAGTATGGGGGAAAAATAAGGGGAAACAATGGGGGAAACAATGGCAAAGTATGGTGGCAAAATTGTGGGAAAAAGGGGGAAAAGATTGGGAAAAATAGGTTCAATATGAGGTGAAAAAGGGGTAAAAAAAAAATAGGGAAAAGATGGAGATGAGTATGGGGAACAAATAAGGGGGGAAAATAAAGGGAAACAATGGCAAAGTAT
The DNA here is from genome assembly GCA_021464625.1 of Proterorhinus semilunaris. Classification (NCBI taxonomy): domain Eukaryota; kingdom Metazoa; phylum Chordata; class Actinopteri; order Gobiiformes; family Gobiidae; genus Proterorhinus; species Proterorhinus semilunaris. Next base: position 21,617,059 of record CM038364.1, on the reverse strand, counting down.
GGTGGAAAAAAAAAAGAGGGGTAAAGGGAAACGATGGGGGAAACAATGGCAAAGTATGGGGGGAATAAACTGGAATAATGGGGGGGAAATTAAGGGAAAAGAGATAATTCTTTAAACAAACAAAACAAACACAACTAACAAGTTGTTATTGATCTCACAATGGAGAAAGTCACTTGTTACGTTTGGCTCTCAAGAAAAAACGGGTGTGCAGGACAGACGGGGAAAAAGGAAATAGAGGTTTTTTATGTACTGTGAGTATTAACAAAAATCTTAAAGGGCCAAAAATATAAACAATAAGTAAAGAGAATATTGCCCATGTTACTTTACAGTGTTGAAATGATCGGGGAAGTTTCACGACACTGTGAGCTCTCTCTCGTCCAGGCTTATTCCATTCCAATGACGAGGTAAAAAATGAAAATAGACCAAACTCTCCCTTTACGGCGTCCGTTTCATGAGGTTTTCGTGAGGCGGCGTTTGTCCGAAATCTCGAAAAACAAACACCGACAAGTTCGGTATCCACGTGTAGCAGGAAAGGCTGTAATCCAAATATGGTCATTTCCTTTGTGGGCGACGGCATGTGCAGACGGAGACTAACCTTCAGGGCCGTTTTCTCCTGAGTCTTTTTCCCAAAGGTTTGTCTAAAGTGTTGATCTGAACAGTGTGTTGTGTGTGTTGTGTGTGTGTGTTGTGTGTGTTCCAGGGGAAAGTGGCGCAGACGGCCTGCATGTCGGCCTGTAAGCACATCTCCACGTCGCTGCTGCAGCTGCTGCTGGACCCCGAGCTGCGACAGGTGTCTCTGGGCGCCCTGCACCAGCTCCACGCCGACGTCCAGGAGTGCGAGAGTGAGACGCAGATACTTTTCCCAATTATTTAAATTATTCAGTACAGACACGGGTAAAGGGCCACATAGATTTAAAAGAAAAACAATGAGTCCATAGATTATCCAATGTGCCCTGAAGTTAATTAAAATGGCGTCTCTAATAATTGCATACGTTTGTGCTGAAGCGGCTCCTTGTCTTCGGACAGAGATATGGAAAGTAAAACTGAAACGTGGCCCCTCGTGTCCTGCAGGAGTTTCTCGGCTCGTTTAACGGTTTCCAGCCCTCGTTATTGCTGCAAACTGTGGTATTTGTGCAGCGAAAGAAATGGAAAAGCAGAAAGTATTTACTGTATTGGTGTGTCCATTCTGACCTGTTCTCTCTCTCTCTCTCCCCCTCCTCCCTCTCTCTCCCCCTCCTCTCCTCTCCTCTCCCCTCTCCTCCCTCCCCCCCTCCTCTCTCTCCCCTCCCCCCCTCCTCTCTCTCCCCTCCCCTCTCCTCTCTCTCTCCTCTCTCTCCCTTCTCCTCTCTCTCCCCTCCCCTCTCTCTCTCTCTCCCCTCTCCTCCTCCCCTCCCCTCTCTCTCTCCCCTCTCCTCCTCCCTCTCTCCTCTCCCCTCTCCTCCCTCCCCCCCTCCTCTCTCTCCCCTCCCCTCTCCTCTCTCTCTCCCTTCTCCTCTCTCTCTCCCCCTCTCTCTCTCCCCCTCCTCCCTCTCCCCTCTCTCTCTTCCTCTCCTCCTCTCTCCTCCTCTCTCTCTCCCCCCCCTCTCCTCCCCCTCCCCTCTCTCTCTTCCCTCCCCTCTCCTCTCTCTCTCCCCCTCTCTCCTCCCTCTCCTCTCTCTCCTCCCCCCCCTCCCCCCTCTCCTCTCTCTCTCCCCCTCTCTCCTCCCTCTCCTCTCTCTCCTCCCCCCCTCCCCCCTCTCCTCCCCCCTCCCCCCTCTCCTCTCTCTCTCCCCTCCCCTCTCCTCTCTCTCTCCCTTCTCCTCTCTCTCTCCCCCTCTCTCTCTCCCCCTCCTCCCTCTCCCCTCTCCTCTCTCTCTCCCCCTCTCTCCTCCTCCCCTCCCCTCTCTCTCTTCCTCTCCTCCTCTCTCCTCCTCTCTCTCTCCCCCCCTCTCCTCCCCCTCCCCTCTCTCTCTTCCCTCCCCTCTCCTCTCTCTCTCCCCCTCTCTCCTCCCTCTCCTCTCTCTCCTCCCCCCCTCCCCCCTCTCCTCCCCCCCTCTCCTCCCCCTCCCCTCTCTCTCTTCCCTCCCCCCTCTCCTCTCTCTCTCCCCCTCTCTCCTCCCTCTCCTCCCCCCCCTCCCCCCTCTCCTCTCTCTCTCCCCCCTCTCCTCTCTCTCCCCTCCCTCTCCTCCCCCCCCCTCTCCTCCCCCTCCCCTCTCTCTCTTCCCTCCCCTCTCCTCTCTCTCTCCCCCTCTCTCCTCCCTCTCCTCCCCCCCTCCCCCCTCTCCTCTCTCTCTCCCCCCTCTCCTCTCTCTCCCCTCCCTCTCCTCCCCCCCCTCTCCTCCCCCTCTCTCTCTTCCCTCCCCTCTCCTCTCTCTCTCCCCCTCTCTCCTCCCTCTCCTCCCCCCCTCCCCCCTCTCCTCTCTCTCTCCCCCCTCTCCTCTCTCTCCCCTCCCTCTCCTCCTCCCCTCTCTCTCTCCCCCTCCTCCCTCTCTCCTCTCCCCTCTCCTCCCTCCCCCCCTCCTCTCTCTCCCCCCCTCTCCTCCCCCTCCCCTCTCTCTCTTCCCTCCCCTCCCCTCTCTCTCTTCCCTCCCCTCTCCTCTCACTCCCCTCCCTCTCCTCCCCCCTCCGCCCCCTCCCCCCCCCCCCCCCCTCCCTGGTTCGGATGTGGTTTTTCCCACAGGTTTTGCCAGGGCCGGCCCGGTCGCAGGCTTCCAGGGCGACACGCTGCTGTTGGCCTTCAGTGACTTGAGACAAGTAGGTCTTTGTGCCGCGTGGTTGGTCCTGTCTCTGCTCCTGCTCCTTCACGGCTCTCTGTTCATCTTTGCACTTCACTCCAACACAATCCACGAAAATGTCTTAAACAACATCGAGGTCTGGGATCGGCTTGAACGTGTTTGTCAAAGCGCTGCAGCCGTTCACCGGGCGAAGGTCGTGAGGTCAGACGAGAACGTTTCAGGTGTTCGGTGGAAGAAGAACTCCATCCCCACTGTGGAGAGCGGGGGCTGGGTACTGTAGGAGATTTTCCGATATATCGTGATATTTTGCGGGGCGATACTTTTTATTCCGATATCGATACTTCTGATGACATCATGCATATTAATGAGCAACGTCATGCATACTAATGAGCAACGTCATGCATATTAATGAGCAACGTCATGCATACTAATGAGCAACGTCATGCATATTAATGAGGCAGCAGTGCTCCACTGTTTCCACAGTCAATAGAGGCCGACGATGATCAAGAATTCAGTCAGACCAGCAGGGGGCAGCACTACAGTTTTAAACACAAATACATTACTTTTAATTATAGTTTTAATAATAATACAGAAGATTAATTTGGGGTTTATTTATTACTTTTTAAACAGGACTGTGGTCATTGACAGATCTATAGACCCATTTTCAGTGAATCAATGAATAATAAGTAGTATGATCAAATAAAGGTTAAAAGTAGCATTTTTTTTATCGTGATGTATCGTAGCTCATTTTTGTTCAATATATCGATTATCGCAGTATCGGCGTATCGTGAGCCATGTATCGTATCGTGAGCCATGTATCGTATCGTGAGCTACCCAGAGGTAATTTTAACATTTTCAAACTCTCGTCCCTTTTCCTGCGTCTGAAACGTTGGGCGCCCTGGGACGCCTCCGAAACCCCCCAGCGCCGCGCTCGCCCCGGCGTTCTCCCCGCCCTGACAGCGCATGACGGATTGTCCCGGGCCACGATGAATGAGGGCGCGGACGTAGACGGATGGCCCATTCTGTCTGCCCGCATTGTGCTGTCCAGGATGATGCATGCCTCGCGATTCGAGATCCCGGGCGGCAGCGAGGCAACGGGGCCCGGCCGCAGACGCATTCAACGGACATCACAACTGTTTACCCGCCGTCCCCGACCGCCGCCTTTGTCCCGGGGCCTTCACCGCTCTTCGTGTCAAAGGAGAGGGCCACTTCCAACACATCTGCCCCAGTGGCATCGCGCCGCCATTTTTCATCTTCGCCTGTCAACGGGCGCTCGTTTTTCAACCCCCGTTTGACGCTAAACGCTCGATAAATCACGCCTTCATTTAACGCGCGCGACGTTTTTCGGGGTCGGAGTCCAGTTTGGGACGGCGCAGAAAATGTAGTCCCTCCGTCGGGAAACTTCGGGCTTTGGGGAGGAAACGGGAACAACGGGTTTTCTCCTTAACGTCTTGTTTTTTTTTTAAAATCAATAAAACTGACCAAACTTTCCCGGTTTATTTTATAACGTTTTGTTGCTAAGGGGCTGGAGCGTTGCTAGGAAGTAACTACGATGACGCTGTTATCCTTATATGGTCATTTCCTTTGTGGGAATCAGGTGAGAAATTGAGAATAAAATTGCAAACGTTTTGAAAGTTTTAGACGAGATTAGGAAATTTAGTAAAAGTTTTTGAATTTTTTTTTAATTTTTTTGGTAAAAGTTTTGAAAAATGTGACAAAAAAAAGAGAGAAAAAATTAAAAAAAAATTTGGAAAAGTAAAACAAATATAAAAATTAAGCTTTGAAAATGTTTGGACATTTTGGCATCATTTTTGAAAAGTTTGAAAAGAGTTTGAAGAAAAATGTGGAAGTTTGTAAAAGTTTTGAAAATGTTGATACAGTTTGGAAATTGGCTGGTCTTTCCCACGCTTATTCATTCACAAATACTGACCGGTTTGGTATCCACGTGTAGCAGGAAAGGCTGTGCCCGAGACGACGCTGTAATCCAAATATGGTTCTTTTACTTTCATCAGAGGGGTTTTTCAGTATCTAATTCCTGCCTGATTTATTGAGCTTTGAACCCAAGAAAATAATTTTTTCATTATAACCAACTCTATCGATTACTTAGACTTTGTTACTTGTCTAATCCTAGTGTCTGACAAAAATAACTTCATGTTCATTTGCAACAGAGAAGTCTCATATTACAACATACAATATTTGGAAGGATTTTTCAACGTCTAATAGATTTATTGAGCTTTATTGAAGACGGCGAAATTAAACATTTTCCTATTCAAAAACTAAGCAAGATCTTCAAAAAATGTAACGGAAAGGTTTTTATTGGAGATTTTGTCGCTGAAAATATTGGCATTTTTTGTTCCTGAGTCCGTCAGGTGAAAAAGGCGACATCCTTGTTGTTGTTTTTTTGATCTACGACTCCCAATTAATCACGCCGTTTCCCATCATCCGCCGCCGCCGCTCAGATCCTCTCTGTGTCTCCCATTGTCGCCCGTGCTTTTGTTTAAAGTCGGCGATGGCTCTTTTCTCGCTCAGAAATGATTAACCGCCTGCTCGGGACCTTTTCTCCCACGCGCCAATCACTGTCGCCGCCGCCATTTGTCTTTGAGCGCTCACGTCAATGTCCGCGGCGCATTCCCACCGAACGCCGCGGACGTTGAAAAAAATGTGATGGAAAAAAAGATCCAAAGAAAAAAAATCCAAAAGAAGCAACAAACGGGAAAGAAACGCGATACAATCGAGTGTAGAGCGGGCAGTAGCTCCCCATCAACAAACCCCCACACAGCTGCCCTAACAGCTGATTTTGTAGATGATGTTCCTATGCTGAGTGGTGCATTAAAGGACCAGGTTTAGAGCCCATTGGGAGGATTCCTCTCAACAGATCCACAACCTGCCAACCCTAATTCTCCATTTGTAAATGTGAGCGATAGAATGACAACCGTTCCAAGCAGCAACACATACTTGATCCCACTGCTCCCCCTAGTGGCAACGCATTTCTTCCTCTCTATATATTTCAAAAGTCTTTAGTTTGTATTTATATTTGAACAGGTTGATGTTTGGACTTCGTTTCAATTCCATCTCCAGTTTGTTCCACAATTTATTGCGTCAATGACGAGGCAAAACAAAAACACCAATGATTAAAAAATGTGACAAAAAAGCGACAACGCAGCAAGATCGAGAGGATGAATCTTAGATCAGTCGGGATGTAACGATTCATCGAAAATCTTAAAATGTGAATCGATGTTCAAGGATCAGGCCACCAATTTTCCAGACTGAGATATGTTCTTACCTGAGCTTAGACGAGTTGATGCGTACCCGTCTGGTCTCCGTGCGTGCGCTCAGTCATGTAAACACAGCACAGACGGCGTTAGCATTTAGCCGTTAGCATTTAGCCTCTCTCTTCTCCTCGATAGCTTCAAACGAGGTGAAGATGGAAGCTACCAAACTCTTCCACGTTTTCCCTATTTAAATATGGTTATGTGAAGTGTTACACCATAAAGTATGACCAAAGATGTTGTTAGCATTCGGCCTCTCCCAGTATATCCCTATGGCTCCAAACGGGGTAAAGTTGGAAGCGACCACGCTCTTCCACGGCCACAAAGACCAGACAGGTGCGTATCAACTCGTCTAATCCCAGGTAACATATCTCAGTATGGAAAACGGTGTCCTGTTCCTTTAAAGCCGCCCTCAGCTACTCCATTTTAGCTTTATTCTCACATCGCTAGAAACACCGAGCTAACTTTTTCTCAAGACGAGCTCCACACCTCCCAACACACGCCATGTCAACACAAACGCGTGTAGGCATCGAAGCAGCAGACGCAGCTAAAGTTAGCGGCTAACACGGAGTTTAGCATTAGCGGCTAAGGCTGAGTTTAGCAAACACCTGACCGACCTGCTCTGATTCTGCTGAAATCCCCATCAAATAATCCAATACCTACAGAGAGTCATGTCTTTTTCCTCTTTATGATTATGGACGCCGCCCCGGGAGGCTGTGAGGCGTTCGAGGGTTACGAAGAAAAAAACGGCATTGTACAATTAGTTCTAAATGGTAGTATTATGTCCAAAAAAAAAAAAAAAAAAAGTTTGGAAATTAAATACAAGTCTCAAAATGTTTGCTTTGCTACAGATCTTATTTATGCTGAAACAGTTTACAAAATGATTATAGTTAATGTTCATGTCTCTTTTTTTTGTGATGTAAAGTTCCAGTTACAGATTTTCACAAGGACAAAAAAATCCGGAATCGAATCGGAGCTCGAGTGAATCGTTACATCCCTGTAGATCCGTTTTGTAGGTCTTAGCTTTCAAATGCGGCGTTCCACTGGCCTGTAAGAGCCTGCGAGCTCCAGTCGAGGCGCGTTTAGATTTGGGTGAATGTGCCCGGTCGAGGCGGGGGTTAAGAGGTTAAAGCTGAAACCGCACGAGCCGGTTTCAAAATGGCGTCTTCCCAAAGTCTCCTAATAGTGAAATGTGAGGAGCAAGAATCCGAAGCACGCGGCCCGAACGCTTCTAACTGCTTTAGCATTTCGTCTGAGCGCCTCTTGGTCGGACGCCACGCCGCAGCGCCGCAGAGGCCATCCAAAGGTCCGCCGCGCCTAAATATAGAGGAGATCCATCACTGGGAAAACGGTGAGGGGGGGGGACGCCGCTCACGGAGGCTGAACACGAGGGAAGATGTGGGGTTTGTTTTTGTTTTTAGTCTGGGAGGTTTTGAAAGCTGCGAAAGCTCCCCCGGCCGCTGGATTTTATTTTGTAGAGGCGACGGGAAGAGCGGGACACTGACCTCGATGACTTGGATTATTCGCGGTGCAAAATGCTGCCTTCACGTGGCGTCGTAATTATGGAGAATTGCACATGAACGCCGCCTCGTCTCGTATTTTCCACTGGGAAGCTGATTTTACGATGCTGAAGTTCCCGAGATGAGATGCCCTTTGACCTTTCAACACAACAAGCAATGATCCGTTTTTATGTCTAATAGCAATGATTGTTACTATGCATTTCATTATTTAGCTTCTCAATTTTAAAATTTCTTTCCCCACTCTTGGCGTCTTGTATATGCGGATACAAAGTTTCAGCAGTTCCACTTCACAACTGGAAAGGATCATCTTTACCAGTAGAGGCCAACGATGTGGGTTTTTCTAAGGCCGATGGCGATACCGATATTTTGGGATGTCAATTGGCCGATGCCGATATGCTCGGACGATATTTTTGGCCGATTTTTGTCTGGTCTATAATCCTGTAAACGCTCTGGCCGATTCTATTGTGTTGCTTTAGGTCATAGTTCCTGTCCCAGCTTTGATTAGTCGTCGTTAGCATTAGCATTAGCATATTGTTGCTAGCCGCAGAATGTTGCGCGGCGATCACAAATACAATAGTGGAGGTTAAAACAAACTCAGCGATTGAATTCTCCAGGTTCTGAGCTTCAAAAGGACCTACAGGAGGTTTAGTGAAACAAACTTGAAGCTAACCAGTTTGCATTGCGATGTTTCTCACCTCCCCCTGTGGCCGAGGGAGTTAAAGTTTAAAGCCCGGACTTTGCTCTTTCCCGTGCAAAAACAAAACAGGAAGTCTCGGCCGATATACATTAAAATCCTTTAGGGTCACACTTGCCCTGTTTACAAAAAATAGTCACAGGAGGTTTGAAAAGTGGCTAAACTTTAGGGTTTTCATTCCAGACTCCGCACTTTACAGACTTGGACTAAATATCTCATTCCTGCCTGATTTAATGAGCTTTTGAATGGTCTAAAAACACACTGGAATTTTGGCTGAAATGAAACCAATGTTGCTGAAAAGTTGGGGGGAAAAAAATAGTTTCAAATATTTCTAACTCACCCCTGGCCTCACAATAGGAGTCGCCGTTTGTCTCCCCTAGTGGACAGTGACGGATCTTCAGGAGATGCTTTTCTCTTCGTTGTATCTGCGACTGGGAGAGGAAGTCCGTGCGCTGTGATTCATAAAGCGCTTGTCACGGTATTGTTCTGTAACCCGCTCACAGACTAATAACGGCCGGAGGGAAGTGATCGCTCAGAGGCCGATCGCAAAACGCTGCAGAAAGAGGCTCGTGCTCTGACCTTCTGTGTCTGCGCGAGAGGAAGAAACTGCAGGGAAAAGTTGGAAAAGTTTTTTGGGGGATCTTTATAGCTACAGCTACAGTGGCACTCAACAATGTGCATACCCTGGCAGAATTGATTTATTTTTGACTATTTTTCAAAGAATATGAAACCCATAGTTAGTGGTTGTGTGAAGCCATTGTGGTTGTGCTCTTTTTAAATCATAAAGAAACAAATTAACAAAATGACCCTGATCTAAAGTTCACACAAGTTCCCGCTTTAAAGGGACAGGCCACCGTTTTTCCACACTGAGATGTTCTTACCTGAGCTTAGACGAGTTGATGCGCACCTGTCTGGTCTTTGTGCCCGTGGAAACTCCATCCCGTTTGGAGCCATAGGAATATACTGGGAGAGGCCAAATGGTAACAACATCTTTGGTCGCTTTGCGTGACTGAGGGCACACACAAAGACCAGACAGGTACGCATCAACTCGTCTAAGCTCAGGTAAGAACAGATCTCAGTCTGGAAAAACGGTGGCCTGTTCCTTTAACATCAATGAGTCTTTTGTGGTCGTTGTTGATGAGGTTCTTTATTTTTTCTGATGGTAAAGTGGCCCATTCTTCTTGGCAAAGAAGTTCCTGGGGTGTTTTGCATGAACTGCTCGTTTGAGATCTCCCCACAGTGGTTCAATGATATTGAGGTCAGGAGACTCAGATGGCCATTCCAGGACCTTCACTTTATTCTGCTGTAGCCAATGAGAGGTCGACATGGCTTTGGATCGTTGTTGGAACGTCCAAGTGTGGCCCATGTGCAGCTTCATGGCTGATGAGACTCTTTTCCTCCAGTATCTTTAGTTTCAGAAATATTGTAAGCGGGTACTTTGTCGCATGTTGTGAAGTCGTGTCTTTTAGAGAGTCTATTTCAGCTGGAGTTATTTGTGGGGTTTTCTTTTCATCGTGATGCAAGAGTCAGGAGCCCAAAACCTCCCTGACCTTTTCTACACACACTCTGAATACAAGCACAGGTCACAGGTGCGTCGCTCCAGCACCACCAGGTTTTGGCACTTTCCTTTTTCATTATGATATAAAAACACTCAGTTGTTTGACCCACACTTGGCGATACTGGGGGTTTGAGTTTCTCCCAAGAGAAGATCTCGAGAACGACGTGCTCGATGAAAGGACTGTGATGCGTCGTCGTGGTTTCCCGGCGCCGCTCCCGTGTTTGAACGCGGAGCGAGGAACGCCGGGCCTGAGGAGCGGCTCGACCCGCCGCCGACCTCGCGGACAGGAAGAGATACGCTCCGAGACGGGAAGTTCAAATCAGCGCTCGCTTTCCTCGGGCCTATCGCCGGGCGCGGGGTCGGGGCGAGGGCGGTTTATAATCTAACGGCTTATGCACTTTGTACTGATAAACACGAGCCTGTAGGCCAGTATAATGCCTCATTTGAAAGCTAAGACCGACAAAACTGATCTAAGATTTTTCTTCTCGTTGTAATTTTTTTGACATGTTTTTGACCTATTTTAGTTTTTTGTTGCTTTTTTTCCCACTTGTTTTGTCTTTTTTCTTTAAAAATTTGATGGCCGACAGCATCCAAACTTGAATATAAAGATTGAATATTTCTTTTCGGTACCTGCTTTTAATGTTTTCACTTTTTCTTATTTACTTTTACTTATTTTTTCTTTAAATGTTTTTGCTCGAAGTTTCCCAGTTTTTTTTTCAACATTTTTCCAAAAATTTCCCCCAAATTACCAAAATTGCCAATTTTTTCCCTTTTTTTAAAAAAAATTTCCCCCCAATTCACCCCCATATATATATATAAAAAAAAATGTAATAAAAAAATAAATAAAAATAAACTTGCTCGAATGTTTCCCAGTTTTTTTTCAACATTTTTCAACATTTTCCCCCACATCCCTCCCAAATGTTAAACTTTCCCCCCCTCAATTTCCCCCCCCAAATTACTATTATTTTTATTATTTCCCCCCAATTTCACCCCCTATATATAAAAATGTCCGACAGCATCCAAACTTAAATATAAAGATTGAATATTTCTTTTCGGCACCTGCTTTAACTTTTTTCGATACCAGTAGGACCTGCACCTTTTGTGTATCGTTTAACGGCACGCCGCCCTAGTGTGCGTCGTGCCGGGGTGAGAAAATGGCGCCGCAGCATCAGCAACAGTGAACCCTCGACTTTAATCATGGCGTTGGAGAAAGTGCTCGCCGTCCCGGGGCAGAACTGGAGCAGATTGTTGATTCCTCCCGCTGTGCGTGTTCAAAGATCATGTCAACGTCCCGCTCCCCCCTGACTGTCTGCGGGTCAGCGATGTGAAAAAACAAGGCGAAGAGTCACAAAACCCCGGAGTGGCGTTTTCTGGACGGCCGTGAATGCAGCGCGTGTGAAAGGGCGCTCCGCTCTGAATGGCGGCGTGATTGACAGCCGCGTCCCGGGCCCGAGCGCGCGCCCCGACGTCCCGGATCAGCGCGGAGAAAGGGTGCAGTCAGGTGAAAGTGATAGGAGCGGATTCAAAATGTCCGCCGCGCCGTGGTGGTCCGCTCCGAGAGGGGGGGGGGGGGGGGGGGACGGCGAGATCTCACGGGCTGAAGAGACGCGGAGCCGTGAGCGGAATTCAGACGAGCGCGAAGAGTTTGGGGGAGAAAAGGCGAAGGCCGGCCCGACGCGGACTGTCATCAACAAAGCCCCGAACAGGATCTGACCGGCTTCATCCTCTTCACCCCCACCTGAAACCATTCCCTCCACGTCGGCTTTACCCGGATCTGAAAACGACTAAGACTAGGAGGATACTTAGTGTTCGATACTGATACCTGAACCATACTTTTTTCGATACCTTTTACTAAATAATTTGTCATATAGAACCAGAAAACATTTCTTTTGCATTTGCATCAGTTGTTTGAGGTGAAACAGCCAAGAAACTTCCTTTAACGACAAAAGGGCAGAGAAAACACCTAACTTTTTATAATTTTTTACCTTAATTTTTAACAAATTTGGACAGTTTTCAATGTTTTTTGGGTTTTTTTTACTTTCCAAAAATGTTTCATTTTTTCACTAAATTTTGCCTAAAATTTTCCCAGTTTTTTACAATTTCCCCCCCACATTTTTCAAAACTGTCCCCAATTCTCTCCACTTTTTCCCAATTTCTTCCTCATTTTTCTACAGGTTGTTCTTCATTTCCCCCCAATTTCCACCCCTCCCTTTTTATTTTTTTTCATATTGTTTCCCTTTTTTTTTTTTTTTGCATATTAATGACCAACAGCATAACAAATTTGAATAGAACGTTTTTTCTAATTTTTATTCCTCCCCCATGCTTCAAAGGTGTTTACCCCAATTTTTCCACTTGTTTTAGTTTAACAATAAAAAAGCAGAAAAAACACTTTCCAAGTAATTTTTTAACAATTTTTGTTAAAAACTCCCAAAATGTTCCCCAATTTATTTTCCAATTTTTAAATTCCTTTTTTTTTTTCAAATGTATTTTTTCCGCCACATTTTTTTTTTTTTATCCAAATTTGTTCCCATATCTCCCAAAAAAATTAGCTTTTTTTTTTCCAGGTTTTTTTTCAACATTTTGATGATTAATTTTGTGACGACCCACAGCGGCAACACTTGAATATAAAGATTTTATATTTCTTTTCGGTTCCTGCTTTCGATACTTTGACTTTTTTCTGACACCAGTAGTAACTAAACCAGACGGGTATCGTTTAATGGTGCCCAGCCCTTTGAAAACACGACCAAAAAGGGAAAAAAGCATAGCTAAAGGGTGATAAAAAGGCAACAAAAAAGCAATGTGTATTATCGAGCGTGATATATGTTTATTATTGAGCGTGATATATGTTTATTATTGAGCGTGATACATGTTCATTATCGAGCGTGATACATGTTTAAATAAATCCGTAGGCCAGTAACAAAACCAGGCGTTGCACAGCAGCCCCGTCTCTGTCCCGCTCACAACCCCAGAGGCAGGAAATGTTTTTAAGGTGCGCTTGTTTTAGGACTTTTTAGCCGAGAGGACGAGAGTTCGCAGCTGATAACGGCGAACAATGCCCCGAACGCGGTCACGGCGAGGGCAACGGCCGCGCGGCAACAATCAGAGAGGAGCGCCTTTACGGGACGGCGTTATCTGATGGCGGGACGAGCCGGGGTTTCCATATTCACACCGTCCTAATGGGGAGCGCACAATCACGGGGCGCTTCCCTCCGACGGAGACGGATGCATTTATTTACAGAGGAAGAAAGTCCAAAACAAACAGCAGCACAGTGAAACTTAAGGCCCGGGGGCGAATAGGAGGAAAAAACAAGAAAATGAGGATATTAATTTAGAACGGTAACAAAACTCGTCATAGGTGAATAGGGAAAAAAAATTAAACATGGAGATATCAATGTGAAACTTCTGTTGTAGATTAATGACATCAATGTGAGGAAAAAAATGTATTGCAAGTTTTCTGTCATTTTATGCTTTCAAATAAAAATAAGGCCAAATTAGGTTTTTATCCAGGTTTATTAGGTTTTCGGACGATATTTTTGGCCGATTTTCTGAAATGCCTGGACTATAATCCTGTAAAAACAAATACTTATTTTATTATATTGCTTTAGCCTCTCAACCCCCGCGTTAACCAAGTGCATTTTCTCCTGTTCAGTTTTACTCAAATCCATAAGGCCTAATGTAATGCTTCATTTGCCTAGTTTTTGCCACGTTGTCGTCGCCTTTTTGACTTTTTTCCCATCGCTCTTTTTGTTGGATTTTCGTAAATTCTTTGCCACATTTTCATCGCTTTCTGTTGCTCTTTTTCTCGCACATTTCGCTTTTTTGACACTTTTTTTCAAGAAGCTTTCGGATTTGGGCAAAGCCAAACTGGAGAAAATCTGTTCAGTTCAGGTGGGGGTTAAGCTATGCCTGATTTCTTTTGTATACATTTTATAAAGCATTTGTATCAATTTCATGAACTCGTAGGCTAGTTTAATATCATTTTTGTGAAAGTGACCCTGAAAAGTGGCCGTGCAAGTTGTGAAATGTGCCTTTAATGCTACAAATATGAGTTTGTTCTTCCACCAACGTTTCAAGTTCGTGGCTCTTTCATTGTTTGAAATGAAAACATCAGGTATAGGGCCTGTAGGTGATGCACTCGTTCTGTCCCAGCTTTGATTAGCTGCCGTTAGCATTAGCATACTGTTGCTAGCCAAGACATTTTGCACGGCGATTACAAATACAGTTGCGGAGGTTAAAACGAACTCCGTGATTGAATTCTCCAGGTTCTGAGCTTCAAAATGACATACAGTAATTCATGTCCATATTCACTGAGGTTTAATGAAACTTGTAGCTAACAAATATTCATTGTGATGTTTCCCTGTTTCCCTAAGACTGAGGAAGTTGATGGAGAACTCATTTTAAAGCGGTAACTTAGTCTCTCTACACTTTCAGTCCCGGAGATATCGGCTTTTATCGGCGGTAGGCGATATTGTAAACTCCCCAAATATCGGCCCGATATATCTTCTGGCCGATATATACTCCACTTTAGTAGCTCCTCTCCTCGGTAGCACAGCGGTTAGCGCTCGTGCTTCTCAGCTAGAAGGTCCGGGTTCGATTCCCACCTGGACGGGGCCTTTCTGTGTGGAGTTTGCATGTTCTCCCCGTGTCTGCGTAGGTTTCCTCCTACCACTAAAAACATGTACAATAGGCCCAGGGACTGCAGGTGGAAATTAGCACAAGTGCTATAACCTGGTACAATGCATCTCTCCTTTCTGAGGCTAATGTAGATCGTACACTGTCCCTGTTCAAAAATAAATAAATAAATACAGACTCCACACTTTTCAGGCTTGGACTTTGGATGTTTTTTTTCAGGGGGATTTTTTCATATCTATTTCCTGCCTGATTTTTTTTTTTTAGCTTTGAACTGCGACCAATGTGGCAAACATTTACAGATTTCATCATTTATAACTTGCTTATTCAAAAATCTAAACAAGATCCAAAACCCCTCAGAGCAAAGCGTAGGCACTTGTATCACAAATTGGCTCTATCCAATATTGGATTTCGTCGCTGAAAATATTGGCAACTCAGTCAAACGTTCTGCATTAAGCGCCTTATTTCAAATGACGGGAAACTTGCAATACATTTGTTCCTCGTCTTTATGTCGGTAATCTACAGCGAAAGTTTCACATTGATATCTCCACCTTTACATTTTCTCCCTATTCCCTGCTGCTACTGCTGGAGAACAGACAGAAATGTGCCCCTTTAAAGATGATGTAAACGCTTGATATTTTCTGTCTTTGGAATGGAGCTCCTTCCTTCACACGGGGGGGGCTCCCGCAGCTCCGCGAGTGAACGTTTGAAGAAGTCGTGCCCCGCGCCTGAACTCCGCCTCGGTGCGTCGCCTCAAATTGACTTTAAAAAGTGGCTGTTTCTCCGCCTGACCTCTCGCGGGGCCGAACGCAGCCCACGATTCCGTCTTGATTTGCTGCCGCCGTCGCTCGCTCTCTCCGCCGTAACGTGGACTTAGCCTCTGCCTGACCCCGCACTCGTAATATTGCCGTTTTTTCCGGAGTTTTCCTCTCGCGTCGTCTGCTCTCGCTCTCCTTGACAGCGCAGACCTCCGGGTGAACCACGCGCCGCAGCTTTTTCTCCTTTGCACTTCCATTCGCGCCGAGCGGGTCGCGCCGGTTCAGCAGTTCAGCCGGAGTCCAACGGGAACACGCCGCAGCGACCGGGCGGCTAACCACTCTGCCACTGTGGCACGCGGGAGGGGCGGGGGGAGAACGTTTAAACGTAGAGATAGTTTAGTTTATTTGAGCAGTACACATTGTGCTCAAAAGGAGTGGGCTGAAGCAAAAAGCTGATGAGCCCCCCCACCCCCAAGTGCAATAAAATAAAAAAAGAACATTTCAAAACATTTCAGCAGCTACATTCGCACAGACCAACTTAAAAACTTACAAAAAAAAAAATATGAACTTGACTTGCTTCTGCCTGTATAAAAATAAGGCATTTTATGAATAAAAATGGCCAAAATTGCCTATACTTTTGACCAAGTATTAATAATAGGCAAAGCCCGAAGTTATGTTTTAATTTTGTTGATATATTAGAGTTCGATTGATTTACATCGGGCCGATATTTGGATATTTTACCATATATCGACTATCAGCCGATATCTCTGCAAAGTGATGGAGAGTTTGTTACGTTTGGATAAAGCTCAATCAGAGCTTTAAAATGAGCCTCCCTCAACCTCAGGGGAACTGAGAATCATTGTAATCGGTCAGAAGTTTGTGAACCTCGGATCATATTTTATATGTTTTATGTTGACTTTTGCTCAGCATTTCAGATCCATGAGCAGGATTTTGGATCATGTTCAGTTTTTGAATAAACTACTTATTAGTAAAAAATAACGTGTAAAATTCTCATTTCGCACCTTATTTTGTGATTCAAAGCTCAATCACTCTGTCAGGAATTAGACATTGAAAAACCCTGAGCCGGTAAAGTGCGGCGTCTGTAGGAGCGACTGAAGTGAAGATGTTGTTAAAGAGTGGAACCTCATTTTCTTCCTCTGAAGGACCTACAGCGTCCCTCTTTAACCCACTCCCTCCTCGCGAAGAGTCAGGGCGAGGCTAACCACTCTGCCGCTCGATGACAGCGGAGATTGTGGAGTAAAAGTGAAAACAGTAGCTGAACTCTGACCCCGATAACCCCCGGAGACGACCTTTGACCCGAGGCTCTCAGAGGCAGACGCCGTGTTTGGGTTCGAGGTGATGATGGTTATTGAAGAGGGAGCTAGAAGGAAACTACTGGAGATTTATTGAGATTTGTCTCTGGGCCGTTCAAAGTTATTCCCTCACAAGCTCAGTTACATAAAAAGACCAAAGCTGTTGTTAGCAGTAAGCCTCTCCTCATCTGCGCTATGGGGCCAAACGGGGGTGAAGTCAGAAGCGAGCTCTTCCACCGTTAACTCCCGCCTCCCGTGCTATGATGTTGCTCATCTTGGCTTTGCCGGAATCAGCGAGATTAAAGCAGCACTAAGTAACTTGTTTACTTTAATAAATCCTTCCCGTCGTCCCTCTGGGGGGAATACAAGTGTTAATGGGATGATTGGAGGGTCTTTCATCTCCCCCTGGTGTCTCTGGCCAGAAACCACAATTGAAACTTGACTGCCGCCGGGTCGGAGTCACCAATACGCACTAATAGAATCACGAAGAAGAAGCTAACAGGCTAACGGGCAAAGCTAACTGCGGGCTAGCGCCACTTAAACACTATTTACAGCCAAAGTTGAGTGAACAATATCCCTCTGTCCCTTTGTCTTTTCTGTCAGCGTAGTATTTACTCTCACGGACAATTAATGAGTAAAAAAACGCAACATGTACAACAGCTGCAGTGGCGCTTTTGGCCTCTAGGGGCACGAGTTACTTAGGACTGCTTTAAAATCACTGTATCTCTTAACATGGAGGATCACTTTATTTTTCATTATTTAAGAGGTTGACCCACAGACTGCGGACGAACCCACATATGCTAACGGACAGTCGCTAACGGACAGTCGCTAACGGAGACTCAAACCTCAGATACTCAATCCCACCGCCCGGAGACGGCAGTAATACCTGAGAGGATTAGGAAGCCGTCGGAGCCTAAAGGTCAGAGATAAGAGTTCAGAGGTCAACTCCTCTTCTGCGCTCCAATCCTGCCGGCGTTTGAGCAGGAAACTGAAAGGTGAAGCTCCTCGACACCCGTCACTCACACGTCCCCCGGTGGGACGTCTCTGCCTTCTGTCAGAGAGACGGGAGGCGAGGATCACGGGACGGGACGCTCGGCATATAAAGTCAGGCGGCGTTTTGTTTGTAAACCGACAGACGGGGAAGGAAAGCGTGGCTCTCGTCCGGCTGATTGAGGGAAACGTCTGTAATGGTTCCGTCGTTATCGCGTTAATGGTGCGTGGTGTTTTCGAGCGCGAGGTAATCACTCGTTCCGGGGGGGGGGGGGACCGCTGGGAACGGCGACTCCCCAAAGACCAGGAAGTAACGGGTCTCGCTACGGCGGCGGGAAAACAAACACGAGAGCTGGAACGGACTCTTATTATTAGATTTATCATAAAAGTGGAACAAAGGCCTTATCTTAGATATTTGGGTTAAAAAGTGCTTGATTTCTGCTGATTTTGAGCAGGTTTAGACTTGTCTTGAAATCAGAGCCACTGGAACAAGCTTTAGTCACTTAAATAAGAGAGAAATTAACTTCTAGACTTAATGCCTTAAAGGGATATTTCAGGGTTTTTGACATAGGGCCTCATTTCCTCGTTACCCTCGAGTGTTGTTGATTTCTAGAGATATATACATTTTTTAATTCATGCAGTCCTTATATTTGAAGAGTGTAGTGGTGCTAGGCTAGTGCTAGGCTAGTGCAAGTCTATGCTAACTAGTAGCCTGCGTTAAAAACCTCTTCAAAATCATGGGGTCGTCCTCCAAACGTTGCCATGTCTGATTTGTAGAAAGCTCCTTAGTGAATTCCACGTGTAGTAACGCCGGCCGCAGGTAAACAAACCACTGTAGATCCGGTAACCGAGCAGATCACTCCGCCGCTGCGTAGCTACAACCAGGAAGCTGATGCTGCTCAAATATAAGTTATTTTTAATGCAAAATGGTTATATTTAAAACATTATTCAGTCGACACAGACATTTATATCGTTAGTCTGGTGTTGTAAGTGATTTGCCTCAGGTGCTCTGTGCTTGGGTCAGACTGTTTTTAATGCAGGCTACTAGTTACCATAGACATGCACTAGCCTAACACTAGCCTAGCATTAGCCTAGCACTAGCGCCACTAGACTCTTCAAATATAAGGACTGCATGAACACGCTGGATAACTAGGAAACGCCAAAAAACCTGAAATATCCCTTAAAAGGGTACGCGGGACAAAAAAGGTTGCCGCTTCTGTCAGTCTGCCCCGGGGGAAACTGTGGCTACATACGCTGTTTGCTTCACCATGGTGTGTGGAGTGAAATGAAGAACACATCCCCCAAAAACGGTGTGAAGCTTTGGGCGACTTGTGTCATGTACAGAAAAGGCTTCCATTCCGAATAAAGCATTCCCCCATTTGGAGCGGCCGTAGGTCTAATACACTGTGGGTAATAACGTCTGTACTGTGCCACTCCGGATAAACTCCCCTCTCGGCTGCTGATCATATCTCCAGGCCCCCCTCCTGCCCCCCCCCCCCCCGACCCCCGTCTCCCCTCCTCACCTCGCTCTGACCCTCGGCCCGACCGCGATCGCCAAAGTCCAACTCCGGTTATTGCTTCCTGTCATTCTTCTGCAGCGCCGCAAAGACAACACTCTCCCCTCGCAGCGGAGTCCGAAAGTGGGAACCAGCGCCCGCCATTTACCCCCCCGTCCCCCCGTCCCACCCCCGCCCGTCGCTCACACAAAAGTATGTATACTTTCTAATGGCGTTCAAGGCCTTAGTTTAGTCTTGGGCGCAAGATTTGCCGAAATGCGTCAAAATATGACTTTTCTGAGGGTATTTCGGGCCCGGGCTGTAGATGGAGCCCTATTGTGCATGTTTTTTGTGGTCGGGGGGAACCTGGGGCGCCTGGAGGGAGCCTTTGCATACAGTACTATCCAATGGAGCATTTTCCTCATTTCTGCTTTAAATCTAAAAGCGTCACGACTGGAGCTACGGTCCTATAGTGTGACGCCTCATTTGAAAGCTAAGACCTACAGAACTGATGTAAGATTTTTCATCGCATTGTCGTCACGTTTTCGTCGCCATTTTGATTCTTTCAAGAAGCTTTTAGATTTGGGTGAAGTTGAACTGGAGAAAACGTGCTTGGTTAAGATGTTAAAGGGATATTTCAGGATTCTTGACATAGGGCCTCATTTCCTCATTATCCAGAGTGGTGGTGATTTCTGGATATTTTTTCTTTTTCGATTTATCATAAAAGTGGAACAAAGGCCTTATCTTAGATATTTGGGTTAAAAAGTGCTTGATTTCTGCTGATTTTGAGCAGGTTTAGACTTGTCTTGAAATCAGAGCCACTGGAACAAGCTTTAGTCACTTTAATAAGAGAGAAATTAACTTCTAGACTTAATGCCTTAAAGGGATATTTCAGGGTTTTTGACATAGGGCCTCATTTCCTCGTTATCCTCGAGTGTTGTTGATTTCTAGAGATATATACATTTTTTAATTCATGCAGTCCTTATATTTGAAGAGTGTAGTGGTGCTAGGCTAGTGCTAGGCTAGTGCATGTCTATGGTAACTAGTAGCCTGCATTGAAAACCTCTTCAAAATCATGGGGTCTCCTCCAAACGTTGCCATGTCTGATTTGTTGAAAGCTCCTTTGTGAATTCCACGTGTAGTAACGCCGGCCGCAGGTAAACAAACTACTGTAGATCCGGTAACCGAGCAGATCACTCCGCCGCTGCGTAGCTACAACCAGGAAGCTGATGCTGCTCAAATATGAGTTATTGTAAAGGCAAAATGGTTATATTTAAAACAGTATCCAGTCGACACAGACATTTATATGGGTCGTCTGGTGTTGTAAGTAATTTGCCTCAGGTGCACTGTGCTTGGGTCAGACTGTTTTTAATGCAGGCTACTAGTTACCATAGACATGCACTAGCCTAGCACTAGCCTAGCACCACTACTGCGTGAATGAAAAAAACAAAATATCTCCAGAAATCAACAACACTCTGGATAATCAGGAAATAAGGCCCTATGTCAAAAATCTTGAAATATCCCTTTAAAAGATTGGTGACAACAATGTGACTTTAGATGTTTTGCCAAAAAAAAATGGCGTAACCTTTGTCAGTATCGTCCTCACAGGCGACACATGTGTTTCTGTGTCATTTATTCCACGATGAGTCGACTCTCGCCCTCGGAGCGTTTCAGGTTCATCTCCAGGTCAAACCCTTTCTCTTTCTCCTCTTCTTCTCCTCCTCCATCGCTCTTATCGGCGCTGCTCTCACCGCGGCGTCGCCCACTGCCCCGCGCGTGACCCAGACGCGCTGCGGGCTCGCGTTACATCAGACCCGTGTTTAACCGGGTCTGTTTTCGCTTAGCCCGTCAGAGCCGCTCCATTACAGCGAGAGGCGGGGAGGGATTACGAGGAGCAGGAGAGCCCGCCGCAGGCCCCAAGCAGCCCCGACCCACTTTTCGAACATCGTAGTTTTAGTAAAAAAAAACTCTCCCTTTACGATGTTTATTTTAGGACGTTTTGTCGCTTTGAGATTTATCCAGGAAACACATTGTGATCCCAGGCTTCTTCATTCACAAATACTGACATGTTGGGTATCCACGTGTAGCAGGAAAGGCTGTGAACGAGATGACGCTGTAATCCAAATATGGGCATTTCCTTTCATCAGAGGGATTTTTCAGTATCTAATTCCTGCCGGATTTATTGAGCTTTGAACCCAAAAAACAGGGAGAAATCTGACTTTGTACACACCACAGTGATGGCGTGCTCAGTCGCAATGGCTCAGGACTAACACCTGAACGTTATACGGTTGTCAAGGACTAGGCTAAACATACTCTTTATTCATCCCGGCCTATTGTACATGTTTTTAGTGGGAGGGGAAACCGGAGGAAGCCTACACAGACACGGGGAGAACATGCAAACTCCACACAGAAAGGCCCCGTCCAGGTGGGAATCGAACCCAGGACCTTCTAGCTGTGAAGCACGAGCGCTAACAGAACAGGACAGAACCTGGTGGTAACCGGGTCAGTGCGGGGGTGAGGCGCGGGTCAGAACCTGGTGGTAACCGGGTCAGTGCGAGGTGAGGCGCGGGTCAGAACCTGGTGGTAACCGGGTCAGTGCGGGGGTGAGGCGCGGGTCAGAACCTGGTGGTAACCGGGTCAGTGCGGGGGTCAGAACCTGGTGGTAACCGGGTCAGTGCGAGGGTGAGGCGCGGGACAGAACCTGGTGGTAACCGGGTCAGTGCGAGGGTGAGGCGCGGGTCAGAACCTGGTGGTAACCGGGTCAGTGCGAGGGTGAGGCGCGGGACAGAACCTGGTGGTAACCGGGTCAGTGCGAGGGTGAGGCGCGGGTCAGAACCTGGTGGTAACCGGGTCAGTGCGGGGGTGAGGCGCGGGTCAGAACCTGGTGGTAACCGGGTCAGTGCGGGGGTCAGAACCTCGTGGTAACCGGGTCAGTGCGGGGGTGAGGCGCGGGACAGAACCTGGTGGTAACCGGGTCAGTGCGAGGGTGAGGCGAGGGTCAGGACCTGGTGGTAACCGGGTCAGTGCGAGGGTGAGGCGCGGGACAAACGCAGGGAACACAGAGAGAACAGAGGAGTCGTCGAGGAAGGAAACCCCAAGAAAGGACAGAACACTTCCTGATTCCTCAACAATCTGCCCAGGTCAAAGGTCAGAGATAATCTGGGCTGGGATTGGGCTAAAGCCCAGACGCTGCAGGTGGAAAAAACAGATTTGGACGTTGAAGGTTCAGAATGTGGAGCTTTTTTCACCGAAATGACCTGTTTTTTTGGCGAGAAATTTGGAACAATGTCTTGAGCGAAGTTTAAATGTATGGGTTTGTTTTAGGACGTCCCAGAGCTGAGGCGTTTTCACTGACAAACATGAAGGTGGTGCAGCGTTTAGCGTTTGTGCTTCACAGCTAGAAGGTCCTGGGTTCGATTCCCAAGGGCCTTTCTGTGGAGTTCAAAAAACATGTACACTAGGCCAGAATGAATGGGCGTGGCAGAGGGAAAGACCAAAGAAGAGAAAACCACCCAACCTGAGAATAAAGCAGACGGTGATGAGTAAGAGATAAATCATACCATGAAACGTCTCAAAGGCCTGAAGACACCGAGAGGTGGAGCTCATAAACAATATGTCACATAAAGAGTTGAATTAACCAGTTGTTTCTTGGCTTCAAATGACAGGCAGGATTTAACCTGAAAAAGAAGCTTAACTTTAATTTCAGTTTTTTTGACTAAATCACAAGGAAAGAGACTGATCGATAATAATACCCAAATATTTGTATTGGGTTACTTTCTCAATTTCGGAGCCTGCGATTGTGCAAAAGATCATCAGTTTGGTTTTATTATAGTTCGGGGCCAGTTTTAAAGCTGCCATATTAAGTTGTAAGGTGTTGAATGTGGACTGCAGTGTAGGCCCAGAACAATAAATGACATTTGTATAGTAATGATAATTCACAGTTGCTAAATTACTGCAAAGGTCATATGTATAAATAATAAATAAAAGGGGCCCCAATAATTGAGCCTTGGGGCACCCCTTTAGAAATGTTTAGTGAGTCAGACATCTATTTGCACGCTCTGTGTTCTCCCTGACAGATAATCATTAAACCATATGTTCTGACAAACCAACTGAAGCACATTCCAAGCCTAGTCTAAGATCAGATGGCGTTTTTTCCAATGTGGGCGGCGGTGGCTACAATAACCGCTTGCCACCTCTGAATATGGAGTGAATGAATAATGACTACAGTGCAACTTAACCCATGTACTAGGCCCACGTATGTTCATTATAACATGCCCTGTCCCGACCGAATAAACCAAATAAAAACAAGCGTAAGCCATTATTAAACGTGTGGCAACAGGTACCGTCATCGAGAAGCCTGAGGACTGCATTTGGACCCCGGGCCGCAGTTTGGGCACCCCTGCATAAACCTTTGCCTCGTTCCAGTCAGTGTTCATTTCGTCGACTAAAATATTTAGTCTTAATTTTAGTCAAAGTGTTTTTTTTGACGACTAAAATTGGACTAAATCTAAATTAAAAGTTTTTCATGAGACTAAAAGTCTGACTAAAATGTCCAGATATTTTCGTCGACTAAAATGAGACTAAATAAAAATGGAAAGGAGAGACTAAAATCATCCAAACCTCTATGGACCGTCTGAAAGAGCCTCATATCATGTACATTCACTGCCAAAGGAGCAGCTCTGAGCTTTGTTCATGAGGAGCAGCTCCATGAAGCAGGACCTCCATTAAATATGATTATAATGAATATTATTAATACAAAGTCGATTAAATGTGTCTTAAATTTAGTCGACTAAAACTCGACTAAAATTGAAGATATTTTTTGGACTAAATCTCGACTAAAATTGAATTACATTTTCGTCAAAAGACTAAAACTAAATTAAAATATGTCAAAATTAACACTGGTTCCAGTCATAGAGCAAACTCCTGCCCCTTTTCTGCCCTTTTCACGTTAAACGTTAGAAGTTATCGAGAATTGAATTGATTCCTGCGCCCGTCGTCTTTATCTCCCGTCAGCTCCGTCGCTTCTGTTTCTGCTTCCTGTTTTCCACCTGTATCTCTCCATCTCCTCTCTCTGCACATGTGTTTCTGCTCTGCGCTGTGTGTGTGTGTGTGTGTGTGTGTGTGTTTGGAGTTACGCAGAGTTCAGTGGGGCTCGGGGAAAGACGGTGTGATCCAGAGTTCAGCGGGGCAGGCCGAGGTTACGCCGCGTCAGACCAGAGCGATACAGAATCACAAACGAAAACACTTTGATGGAGCTGCGCCGCTGCCAGGGCGTTTTTGAGTCCGTGCCGGGGAATGTTTTGGAAACGTTCCGACACGAGCCTCGAATAAGACGCTGATGGTTTTAAACGCTGGTCTGAGGCCGATTGTTTTTCCGTTTAATCGGCCGAGGGACAACGTGCAGTGATGATGCTTATGGGCTAATTTAGTGTTTAATGACGATGGGTGGAGAATGTCCGTGAACGCTTTGGAATTTCTCACATTTCTGCCTAAATTGATCATAAAATGGGGTCTGATCTTAAGAATGAACAAACCGTGTCTAACACCGCCCACACAATTACATGTTATCATATTTTTATTGGCCACAACATGTAAACATTCACAGGACAGAGAGGCATAAGTAAGTACACCGCCTGAATCTCTTGTGAATTCATTTTCGTATTGGTGATATCGCGTTGTCCAGGCCACACCGTGATTCTCCTGCTGTCCTTCACAGTGAGGAGAGGGTGTGATGTTCCATGTTTTCTCCACACATGAACCTCGTTCTTGTTCATCGTTGTACGTGTTGTAGACGTGTCAACAGAGGCGTTTGCATGTCTTCAGCTGACACTCTAGGGTTATTCTTTACCTCATTGAGTATTCTGCGCGGTGCTCTTGGAGTCGTCTTTACAGAACATCTATACAGTTTAGCAACAGTGAAGCCAAACTGTCTTCTAACCGTGGATTCATGAACATCAAGACTTTTGGAGATGGTTCTGTAACCTTTTCCAGCTTTATTCAAATCAATAATTCTTGATCGTAGGTGTTCAGAGAGCTCTTTGAGTGAGGTTTACATCAGACAATGCTTCTAAACAAGAGAAACCTCCTAACTAGTGTGTTTGTCAGTGGCAGCTTTAAGCCACACCTCAGGGATGGGACTTCAAGTTGACTCACACCTGACTCTGAATGTCTGCTACATTTGTCTCATTAGCTCTTGGAGAATCCTTAGCCAGGAGGTTCACCTACTTATTCCTCCCTGTCCTGTGGATGTTTGAGTGTTATGGCCATTTAAAATATAACATGTCATTGTTTGGGTGGTATTAGTTTAAGCAGACACTGTTCACTCATTCTTCTGATTCTAATAGAGATCAGACCACATTTTATGACCAATTTAGGCAGAAATGTGAGAAATTCCAAAGCGTTCACAGACACTTTCCTCCCACTGTACATGGATAACAGTAAAGCTCCAGAATTTCTTTCAAACATTTGAACATTAAACATGTTTACTTGGGAGGACATATAAATACTAGAGTCAAGAACAGTGTTTATGAATGACTGTAAACCCTGTGGGTCCTTCATATTGTTCCTGTTTGTGTGTTCGCAGCTGCTGGACCTGTTCACTCAGTGGGATTGGTCGACGTATCTGGCCGACTACGGCAAACCCAGCTGTAAATATCTACGAGTCAATCCCCACACGGCGCTGACTCTGCTGGAGAAGTGAGTCCTTCAGTCGCACAACACGACAACTACGACCAAACTCAGCAGACGAGAACAACAAAGATGGAGCAGCAGGTTCAGGAAAGACCTCTTTACCCCCACCTTAACCCAGCGCATTTTCTCCAGTTCAGCTTTACCCAAATCTAAAGGCTGCTTGAAAAAAGGGACATAAAAACTGGCGACAAAGCGAGGATGAAAAAGTTATAAAAAAGTGTTAAAAAAGGAAACGATAAAAGCCACAAAAGAATAACACAAAGTGACGAAAAAGTGACATAAAAGTGATGACAGTGCAGCAACAACGCGAGGAACAAGATCCTTTTGGATCCGTTTTGTAGGTCTTAGCTTTCAAATGCAGTGTTACTTTGGCCTGCCACCTTTTAGATTTGGGTAAAGCTGGCACTCAGTTAAGGTCGGGATTAAAAGGTTAAAGTCCTTCACGGAGTTTGGTTCCGAAGTGTAAAAAATGGTCAAGTCGAAGCGAACGAGTGAACTCTGTGTGTGACCTGGATGATTGAGATTGACCTTCATATTTCTTCAGTTTAACTCCTGTTCCTAAAGGAAATGGTCGTATTTATAGATTGTGTTGTTTCCAGCGTAGTTTCTTCCACAGTTGTTTTCCGTTTGCCTCACCTCTGTCTCCGTCTTCATGTTGAAACAGGTTATCCAAACCGTGAGTATGCTCTGCACTCGAGTGGGTGAAGCTAACGTTTGACTAACTCCTCCTGTCGATACCGTTCCCCTTTCCAAAAACACCCACGTTTCTTATTTTGCTCCGTTTTATCTTGCGCATCACGAGCACAGTCAGGGGGAGATGGTCCGATAGGGATAACCCACATAAACACGGAGGAGAAGCGAAAACAGCAGAACAGCCGGGACCTCCAGGGGACCCGGGCGCCGCGGCCCGCTCTGCCCCAGGAGGAAGCACCCTGCTGGGGTCGAGTATCCGAGCCCCGTGGACTTCCTGGAGGTCCCCGAGATACAGTGTGACCCGCAACATGAACTTAGGTTCTTCAATGGATCGCTTTAGCACGGTTTCCCGGAGGCATTACATGAACCGTGCCCAAATTAAGGCCTTTTAACGGCTAAAGGGGAACACTTACTGCATGAGTGGAGCAAAAACCTCATTTAGAGGAAACCAGTCCTAACGATTGGTACCGAGTGCTCATTTCTGCACAAAATGGCATATTTGGATTATTGCGTCATCTCTCATCATCTCTCCCTTCGGTAGACTCGCTGCTACTTGCAGAAACCTTACAATGTTAAAACCAAAGTGATTTTAAAGATAAGACATTCTTTACACTTAACCTCACGTGTGGAAATAACATGGAATGCTGATGTGGTTTGTTTCACGACTCCCGACGTAACTGCATTTGAGAAAGCATGGATTATTGTTTTGGTGTGAAATAACTCTTTGGCTCCTGAAAATGGAAGCTCTTCAAGTCAATCAGCCATGTCCAGATAATTGGAAAATCTCTTCTAGAATATTCCTTATTTGTATTCCCTCCCTTGTTTTTTTGTGTGTGCCTTTTTTATTTGTTATTTAATATTACATATATTGTTTTTAAAGTAATAAACCACAAGAAAACCATTTACTTGTCTTTTACTATATTAACTTTATTTTTCCATAAATATTTTGACCATTTTATTTTAGCTTAATTAAAAGCAACAGTTTGGGCAATAATTTAGTCACGATGAACGATTATTTGTGAATATCTGCTCACGTTCCTGTCGTCTTCTGTGTTTCAGGATGAGAGAAACTGGGAAGAAGAACATGATTTTGGCTCAGCTGAGAAAGACCGACCGCGACCGTCAAAAGCTGATCGATACCGTCATCAAACAGCTTCGCAACCTCATCTCACAGCAATAACACGACTTGAACCGTCTACAAACGGTCCATACCGGTCTAAAGCAGTTTACTCCTGTCTACAATCTGTGTCAATCAGAGCAGACATTTTAATACGACTCCAAACCGGTTTAAACTGGACTGATCCTGTCTTGAATCGGTCTAAATCATAAATCAGACCAAAAAAAACCTATAGATACAGAAATCAAACTGCTATACAACCTCGTCGCACAATATTAATACAACTCCAAACCGGTTTCAACCAGTCTAATCTTGTCTGACCCAACTAGAGCCAACCAGATCATAAAAGGAGTCAAAAACTGACCAATACTGTCCCAAACGGCTACGCAAACTGATCTTACTGCAAAAAAAACGACTTTGAATTGTCATCAACCAGTCCAAACCCGTCTAAACCGGCCCAATCCAGTTTACACCAATCTAATCCTGTCTTATATCTGTAAGAATCACACAAAGGAAACGCATACAGGAATCAAACTGCTATACGACCTCATCGCACAATATTAATACGACTCCAAACCGGTTTAAACCAGGCTAATCCTGTCCGACCCAACCAGATCGTAAAGGCCGTCAATAACTGACCAATAAACACCTGATCTTACTGCAACAAAACTCGTCTAAACCAGTCCAAACCAGTTTTAGCCAATCTAATCCTGTCTTAAATCGGTCTAAATCAAACAAACTCGGCCTAACTCAGCAGCTACGCAACCTCATGGCATAGCATTTAAAGCAGTCTATAACCAGTTTAAACCTGTCTTAACCAGTATAATCCTCTCAAGAACCGGCTTTTAACCAGATGAGGTTAACCAGTAACTGAGTCGGACAGTACATCTTATCGTAACCGCCAACATTTGACTCCACAACATTTCTTAATTGGTTAAAACGGGTCTTAACTCGGTGTGCGCTGGTCATAATCCTTTCTAAACCAGTCCAAACCGGCTCAAACCAGTTTTCCCCCGGTCTAAAATCGGATGAGATTAGCCAGAATCACAAAGTCACGCGGACACGGCTTCAAACAGCTACACAATCTGAGTGCGCAACGTAATTGGGACCTAAAAATCGTCCAAAACATGTTAAAATTAGTTTCAAACTGGTCTAAACTCGTCCTAAACCGGTTTAATCCTGTTTGAACCAGCTAGAACCAACCATAGTCATTAAGAAACCCCGCCAGCGAACCTCGTACCTTGATATGAATATTTAAAACTGTCTACAACCAGTCCCAACCAGTTTATACCAGTCCAAACCGGTGTATACCAGTCTGAACCAGTCCAAACCGGTTTATACCAGTCTGAACCAGTCCAAACCGGTTTACACCAGTCCAAACCGGTCTGAACCGTCCTTAAATCACCCAGAACTGGACAGAAACTCAACGATGCCGCGATTAAACGGCAACAGAACTTCATAAAACAACTGTAAATAATCTAAAACCAGTTCAAACGTGTCTAAACCATCTGGTATTCAAACTTCGTAGCAAGAAAAATAACGCAAAGTTTGTACAGACAAAGCTGTAGCCGAAGTATAAAAAAAAAAAAAATGCTCCACAAACTAAACCTGCTAATGTCTTCCATATGTTTAACGAAACTCATACCGACCATATTCTTTTTTTTGTTTTTTTTTTCGGGCAACTTTGAATCATTGATGAGCCAGGATTGTGTCGAGAAAGTTTTAGAATTTATTTAATTTTTTTAAAAGGGGGAGACGTTGCCAAGTTTGTTTGTTTGTTTTTTTTATGTGTAAAAAGGAAGTGCTAAAAACTGTCTTTCCGCACTGAATGGTTCAAGAACTCGAGCGTAATGTTACCGTTGTTAAATGCTACTTGAGATTAACACTGCTAACTCGGATAACTCAACATTGTCCGAACTAAATAGGCATGAATACTGTCGTGTATCTGGCAACCTGGCGATCTGAATGTAACGTCTTTCCTTTGGGGAGTTCCTGCCAAGCGCTTTTGCCGCATTCTCTCAGCAGATCTAAGTTGTTGTAGGTTTTTCTCGTTCCAATTATGCCAAGTCTTAAAGGTTGTATGAAAAAAGCGCATGTTGCCACGTTCGAGCACATACTGTCGAGAGTCTTCCCCCAGACCTTTATTTTCTAATCGTTTTGTGCTGATGTTTCGCCAAAGGGGTCACCGAGAGCCCCAAATTATCCGGTTTCGGAGCTCGGACGACCACCTGAAACAAAAAAAATAATAATAAAAGCATCGAAAGCGGGTACCGAAAAGAAATGTAAAATCTTTATATTCATGTTTTGATGTGATCGGTCATCAAAATGTAAAAATAAACTAAACTAAACTAAAAAAAATAAATAAATTGAAAGACAAATTAAAATGGGAAAAACAAGTGTAAAAACTGGGAAAAAAATAAAATATGGAAAATTTGGGATAAATGCCTGTAAAAAATTGGGGGGAAATAAGAAAAACTTTGAGTGTTTTTCTGCCCTTTTGTCGTTTCTTGTTTTTTTCACCTCAAACAAAAAAGAAAAGAAAAATGTTATGGAAGGAAAACGGATAAACTAATCAGTTTTCTGGTTCTATATGACAAATATTTTAGTATCGTTCATGTATCGGTATCAAAAACCAAGTATCGACAAAAAATGAACAATACTATATTGGCGGATACTCGACAAATTAATTGGGCAAAATAATTGGGACCGGGAACAGAAAATATCCTATTCCCGGTTTCCTTTCGGGGGCCTTTCCACTTTTCGGGTGCAATGACTTAACAAAGGGACAGAGCCTGCTGTTTGTACAGAAAGAAAAAAAAAATGAAAAAAAAGGGAGTCACAGATGGTTAATGTTGAGCGTTTTCTTCTCATTCATATATATATATATTTTTATGAACTACATAGTGGGTGTTTTGTTGTTTTAAAGGGAACGGGACACTTTGACGAATGTGCCTTTGCTGTATCTGTTCGGTGGTGGGTGGAATTCTGGACAGAAGGATCACGTCTGAGTTACTTTTTATGTTGTTTTTTTTATTATCGTCAAAGGTGTTGCTTAATGTAGCCTTGGGTTTGTTCTGTAGAAATGTGTGTGTTTTTTTGGGGGGGTGTTTATCGGGACTTCCGCACTGTTCAAGCTGCTGTTTTCGCCACTAATGGACTAATGACGACATGATACGGGAAATAAAGACTGGATTATCTTTGCAAGTCTCTCCTGGAGCTTTGTTTTTTTTTTTTTTTTGCATTTACCGAATCGTCCCACGCGGTGAATGTGACGGTAAACCCATTAAGGCCGGCGAGCTGAGAGTGACTAAAGCTGATTATTTCTGGAAAAGTCGTAAAACCAACTCGATTAAAGTGCGTCACGTGTGTTTTATGGCTCTAAACTTTGTGCTAATCATAAAAAAAAGTCTTTGTTGCGTTTGTCCCTCGGGCCCTTCGCCTCCATTCGTGTAATAACCCCCGCATTTTCTCCAGTTCGGCGTTTCCAATGACATCACGCATAGCTCCGGCCGCCATTTTGAATACCGAAGTAGAATTATGCAGTACTACAACATGTGACGATATATTTACTCAGGATGAAAATGAAAGACGACTGATCGACAGCGGCGTTTTTATGGACTCGGAATCATTGCTCAAGAAGATAACAGTAAAAACACGGCACCAGAGACACCAGTGAGTCAGCGTTAGCATGCTACCGGTTAGCATTTAGCTTCAACGGCTCAGCTCTGACCTCTCCAGGAGAAAGCTCTGAACCACAAACATCTAGCCTGGGATACAACATGCGACAGAGGTCAGAGCTGTTACTGTAGTATTTCCTCAGTAAAAACACGGGCCCAGAGACGCAGTCTGAGTCGGTGTCTAAGCTGCTCAAGACGTTAGCATGCTAACGGTTAGCAACTGTTCAACACAATAAACACATGTGTGGCTCACATCTATGAGCACTGAGAAACAGTAACAGCTCTGGCCTCTGTCACATGTATCCAAGGCTAGAGGTTTGTGGTTCAGAGCTTTCTCTTGGAGCGGTCAGAGCTGAGCTGTTGAAGCTAAATGCTAACCGGTAGCATGCTAACGTCTTAAACACTGACTCCCTGGTTCATTCACATACACGTGCGTCTCTGGGGTCGTGTTTTACTGTTTTTTTCTTGAGCACGAGGACATAAAAACGCCGCTGTCAGTCGAGTAAATATATTGTCACATGTTGTAGTACTGCATAATTCTACTTCGGTATTCAAAATGGCCGCCATAACAACAACATTCACATGACTGAAAGGCATTATAGGCCAGAGTAACGCCTCATTTGAAAGCTAAGACCTTTTATCACGTTTTTGACACGCGTTTATAGCTCTTCTCTCGCTTTTTTGTCGTATTTTTTTGTCGCTGCTTTTTCCAAGGAGCTTTTACATTTGGATAAAGCCGGGCTGGGGAACGTGTGCTCGGTCCAGGTGGGGGTTTAGAGGTTTAGAGTTTAAAGACGGTTTAAGTCCAGAACATAAAGGATCAAAGGGAAGCCTCCGTGTGTGCGGTGCCTGGTTATTAATATTCATTTCTCAAAGCGGAGCCTTAAAGCCCGAGGTGAACGATGAGCTGCTAACTCTCGTTACTGGTGAGAGCGAAGAGGCTGATGTTTTTGTTTCACTGGTCCAGAGATGTTACATATTAAAGAGAAAAATCAGGTTAGAAATCTAAGAGTAATCATGGACTCAGAATATGAATATTTTATTTCAGCTTCACAACACAGGCACAAAAGCGAGAGAAAAAAATGAATAAAAAATGACATTCTAGCTCAAAAAGGGGTGGGAAGAAGACGGGCCCGTTCATATACTTTAATAACAATGTTTAGTCCTTATTGTCTTACTAAACAAGTTGCTAACATTGCGTTACATTAATACAGTATGTTACACTTTATAACAAGTGTATAATTTTTGGACCACCATTTGTTAAGTGTCCTGTGCTGTGCAGTAAAAGAGACGAGACTTAGGAGTCAGCTGCCAGAAGAGGCCTGCCCTGTACTGCGGGTCGAGTTATGTTTACATGGTTATGTTCATGTTATACCAATACCACTGTGTGAATCTATTTAGTTTGTTTATAAGAATAAGATATAGATCGTTATATATTAGTATAATGATAACACAACAGCAATAACAATTACCCCACATAATCTAGTCTTATACTAAAATAGTCACAATACATTATTAATCACCAGCATCAATATAAAACATAAAATGTATTAAACAGCCACATCAAAGCAATGACATCATCAGCTTTTTACCATCTGAAAAACATTCAGATCAGAGGAATAGTGTCAAAACCAGACTTGGAGACACTCATCCATGCGTTTGTCTCCAGCAGGTTAGACGACTGTAACGGCTGCTCACTGGCCTTTCTAAACGAGCTGTTAGAGCTGCAGAACATCCAGAACGCTGCTGCTCCAGTCCTGACAAGAACCAGGAAATACCACCATATTAGTCCAGTGCTCCGGTCCCTGCACTGGCTTCCTGTCACTCAGAGAATAGAATTTAAAACAGCTCTGCTTGTGTACAAGTCTTTTCATGGTTTAGCACCAAAGTCCATCTCTGACATGTTAGAGGCGTATGAACCATCTCGGGCCCTGAGAACTTCAGGGAGGGGTCTCCTGGTGGTTCCCAGAGTCAGGACTAAACACGCTGAGGCTAAAGCTAAAATCTGGAACAGTCTTCATGAGGATGTGAGACAGGCCTCAACTCTGACAATGTTCAAATCCAGGCTGAAAACAGCTCTTTTTACCCGAGCAGATGAAAACTGAAAGTGTTTTATCTGCACTCTGGCCTTTTACTGTCATTGATTAACTTTATGTTGATGTTTTATTGATTTATTTGATCTGTTTTCTTGTAATTTTATGCAACTGTGAAGCACTTTGAATTGCCTTGTGTATGAATTGTGCTCTACAAATAAACTTGCCTTGCCTTAAACGAGCACATTTCCTCCAGTTCAGCTTTACCCAAAGGCGTTTAGATTTGGGTAAAGCCAAACTGGAGGAAATGTGCTCGGTCCAGGTGGGGGTTAAGAGGTTTGGCCATAAAACAAACCACAGCGTCACAAAAGCCCACGAGGTTCTCCCCTGCTCCACTAGGCGGCAGCATTGAGCTTCCTCGCGCTCACCCACAGGCTCCGCGCGACCTGCGGCCACAGTCATTTATGAGAAAACTGCAACACTTCGAGCACTTCGTATCTTCAGGCAAAGCGTTCCAGACCACATGTCGATCTGGGCCAAACCGTGCCATGCGTCTAGTTTCCACAGATGAAAATATAACCAGCGATGAGCTTTTGTTTGCTCAAAATGAAGCAAACGTGGTTGTGACGAGTGAAAACGTGAGGCGGCGCGTGTGAAAAGGTCAGTGAGCCCAAATGTTTCCAGAAGAAACGTAGTCAGCGTCATTATTTTTGAGATGTTTTTTGTGACGTTTGTTGATTATTCGTGAGCACAGGACGTGATATAAAAGGTAGAGCTTTAACCTCTTGACCTCCACCAGAGCCCATTTTCCACAGTTTGGCTTTACCCAAATCTAAAAGCTTCTTGGAAAAATAGCACACAAAAAAGCGATAAAAGAGCGTGAAAAAAAACTAACGAGAAAACAACCAAAATGCAAAAATGCGACAAAAAAGTGACAAAATTCTACAAAAATATGACAAAAATGTGACAAAAATTCAACAAAAATGTGACAAAAAAGTGATAAAAATTCAACAAAAATGTGACAAAAAAGTGACACAAATTCTACAAAAACATGACAAAAAAGTGACAAAAATTCTACAAAAATGCGACAAAAAAGTGACAAAAATTCTACAAAAATGTGACAAAAATTCTACAAAAATGTGACAAAAATGCGACAAAAAAGTGACACAAATTCTACAAAAACATGACAAAAAAGTGACAAATTCTACAAAAATGCGACAAAAAAGTGATAAAAATTCAACAAAAATGTGACAAAAAAGTGACAAAAATTCTACAAAAATGTGACAAAAATGCGACAAAAAAGTGACAAAAATTCAACAAAAAAGTGAAAAAAAGGGATAAAAATTCAACAAAAAAGTGACAAAAATTCTACAAAAAAGTGACAAAAATTCTACAAAAATGTGACAAAAATTCTACAAAAATGTGACAAAAATGCGACAAAAAAGTGACACAAATTCTACAAAAACATGACAAAAAAGTGACAAATTCTACAAAAATGCGACAAAAAAGTGATAAAAATTCAACAAAAATGTGACAAAAAAGTGACAAAAATTCTACAAAAATGTGACAAAAATGCGACAAAAAAGTGACAAAAATTCAACAAAAAAGTGAAAAAAAGGGATAAAAATTCAACAAAAAAGTGACAACAATTTGACAAAAAAGTGACACAAATACGACAAAAATGCGACAAAAAAGTGACAAAAATTCAACAAAAATATGACACAAAAGTGACAAAAACGCGGCAACAATGTGACAACAAAGTTACGATTGCTTTTGCAGGTCTTAGCTTTCAAATGAGGCATCGCGCTGTTGCTCTGCAGTCGAGAAGCTTTCAGATTTGGGTAAAGCCGAACCTGAGAAAAATGCTCTCGGTTCAGGCGGGGGTTAAGAGGTTAAGAACGACCTATTTTTCGCTGTGAATGAGTCCCTGAAAATCCCAGACGACGTCGCCCAAAGGTGAGTCTGAGGCTTTATGGGAGAAACCATTTCTTCTGCAACTTCAGGACGAACGTATGTCGGCTCCCTCCTCCTCCTCCATGTTTCTGTTTGTGAGCCTGGCGCTGGTCCAGGGGTGCACGCGCTCCTCGCCACAGGGAGAGAGAGAGAGAGCGCGCGAGAGTGAGAGAGGAGGAGGAGGCGGAGGAGGAGAGCATCTCTGGAGCACCTTTTCAAACCCACACCAGGCGCCTCAGCATCACTGCGCCTTGGAGCGGACGGACCGGACACTTCGCAACGACTTGACTCGTTTCTGGAAGTTTTCAAAGCGACGCGGTTGAGTTTTCACATTTTTACGCGCACCTCTCTCTCTTTGACTTCCTCCTGAAAGCCGCTGTGAAGGCTCTGTATCTGAGGACTCGGACTGTGGAGAGCTGTGAAAACTTTTGTGAACTTTACAGAAACAAAAAACATGAGCTTCCCAGCGTCAGCCGAGCGCGCAGTGTGCCATGCGCCCCGTGCGTAAAAGTGGATTGTACAGATTCGTCGCCAGATATTTGCGCAGAGGCTCTCGCACTGCTCTCGGGTTTTGTAGAAGTCAAAGTTGTGATTATTGTTGATTCTGAAAGACTTTCGCGGAGACTTTTCCTCAGACTTTCCTAAAAGGCGCCGTGCAAATCAAACGTGTGTGATTATTTGCATTATTGAAAGACTTGCGCAGAGACTGGCCGCATTGACAGACCTCCACTCTGCGCTCGCACAGACTGAGACCCTTTAGACTCCTCCAAACGCTCCATTCATCCGGCGCACAGACGGCTCTTGTCGCCGAGGGAGCCACTGCGCTTTTTACGCAACAACGGCGCGCTCTATTCTGACTCTCCCGCACGGCCTGCTCCCCTGCCCTGGGACTAACGGGACGTCCTCCGCCATGGTGTTCAGCGCCTTCGACCTGGTGTCGGCCCTGGCCACGCTGGCCGCCTGCCTCGTGTCCATGGCGCTGCTGCTCGCCGTGTCGCAGCAGCTGTGGCAGCTCCGCTGGACGGCGACGCGCGACAAGAACTGCAAGCTGCCGATGCCCAAAGGATCCATGGGCTTCCCGTTCATCGGAGAGACGTGTCACTGGCTCATGCAGGTAACGGGGGTGCGCGGGGCGAGGAGGGGGGAGACAGTGGCGCACGCTTTTCATTCATACGTGAGAGAAAAGTTTGTCATGTAAACGGAACGAAAGCCTCTTTCTCCAGTTTGGCTTTGCCCAAAACAATGAGACGAAAAAGAGCAACAGGAAAGTGACAAAAACAAGGATGAAAATGCAGCAAAGAGCGATAGAAAAAAGTAAAAAAATAATTAAATAAAAAACGCTATGAAAAAGCTCCGTTTAGATGCGTTTTGTAGGTCTTAGCTTTCAAATGAGGCGGTGGTCGTATGGATTTGGGTAAAGCTGAACTGGAGAAAATGCACTCGGTTAAGGGGCCACTTTATTGACGCGCTTTCATTCATGAGGAAACTTGGCATGAAACGAGCTCGAGTTAAAAAGTTAAACGTTGTGCCATCGGGACGGCGTGTTCGCACGTTTTGTCCTCGTGCTTAGTTTTAGTGTCGCGCGCTCTCAGACGCGCTCGTGAACATCATGTCTGTCACGTATAAACTCTTATTTCTGTCACATTTCAGAATCTCATCTTTTGCGCCTCGTTTCTGGCGTTGTGCCGCGTGCGCGCTTGAGGAGTTCTATTCTATTCAAAGCGAAATGAAAATACGCGCAGGAACTAACGCGAGTGTCCGGACTTCAGCGTCACCTTTACGCACGGCCCAGGCGCGCGCCTCCACTCGGCGGTCCGCGAAACGCGCTTCATCCACCACTACCCTGTGATTCTCTGCTTAACTCTGCACCAACAATGACCCCCTTCTTCATCCTTTCCCCGCGTAGAACCTGCGCGTAAATGTCGCCAAAAGCGCACGGACCTCTCCAAAGTGCAGTGTCATGTCGTAGTGGACACCGACGCCGGGCCGTCTCATTTGCAGCGCGTACAGGGAGAGTAAGAACCGCGCGGGTGCTTTCTTGCTCTGTTTGCGTAAATGTACAATTCACTCGACGAGAGGAACGTGTGGTGCGTCTCAACCCGTCGCTCTGGCGCGGTTCCTTTCGGGGGATTCCGGCTCATCATCAGCGCACTTTAAACACGCGCGTGTCTGTGGAAAACC
The DNA here is from genome assembly GCA_021464625.1 of Proterorhinus semilunaris. NCBI lineage: Eukaryota > Metazoa > Chordata > Actinopteri > Gobiiformes > Gobiidae > Proterorhinus > Proterorhinus semilunaris. The sequence continues at coordinate 21,579,775 of CM038364.1, read as the reverse complement.
TCTCGGGATTCTCCGGGGGTTTAATCAGTAAGCGGGGTCTCTGCGTCTGCGCTGCGGGGCTGTTGTGCGCGCTCTGAGCATCTTTCTGTCCGAGTGGAGCGTTTTTAAGAGGCAGAGAGAGAGAGAGAGGGAGAGGAGGAGGGGCAGAGGAGGCGGGGGGTGGGCTTCCGCGAGGGCACGTATCCCTCGTACAAATATGACAGCGCAGAGTAAATGACACAGCGATTTTTCTTTTATTTTTGAGGCTGTAGGGCTAGTTTAAACCTGCGCCTGGAATCAAAGAAATGGCCTAAACTTCACAATAATCATTTTTGAATTCAACATTCCTCCAAAGATGTATCAGGGAAACTGTAAAATCCACTTACCTGTTTTGTGGCGCGCACGTCGCCGTTTTTTTTTTTGCGTCACACATTTGTCTTTCTGTTGCGTTTCCATCGCTTCATTTTGGCACTTTTTTTTATTTATTTTTTGGAGAAAACGGTTCAGGTGGGGGTTTTAGCGGTTAACCCTGTTTGAAAATATTATTTGAAGTTCTTTTTTTGATGCCTGCTCAGTGAGACGGACTTTTCTAATCCCTCGCCTGATTTCTTTAATAATGTCGTATGAGGCTAAATCGTAGTGACTGGGTTCTGCGAAGTATTCCTGTGATTCCTGTGTGTTTAGGAAAGTAACTGTACTCTAAATTTCCTCAAACGACAGAGCGACGCTACCAGGACACACTTTAACAGCGCTGTAATAATAGTGTGGAGGTGTAATAACACGGTAATAGTGTGGAGGTGTAATAACGCTGTAAATACATGGAAGTGCTGTGATAATAATAATAATAATAATAATGTTGACAAACCGATCACATTTGGTGCTTGGCTTTGAGAGCAGCAGACGTCTGTGGCCTTGACCTCCTCGGGGTCGCGACCCGGCCGCGGGGAGGAAGTCCCGGCGGGTTCAGGGGGTGGGGAGGTCAGAGGTCGGCGTAATCTAAGTGCCCGTGAAACGGCGGCGGATTACCGTAAGCGCGGAGCGGCGGATGTGGCGCAGACGCTCCATCGCGGTTTTTACGACGGTTAATAAGGGGTTAATTGTTTTCCCCCTTTAATAAGTTAGTTTAAAATAAAAATAATAAAAAACTCTCTCTTTACGATGTTTATTTTGTCGCTTTGAGTCAGAGGTTTATCCAGGAAGTGACTCCAACATGTCTGTGTGGCTCCTGCTCTTTCCCGCGCTCATTCATTCACAAACACTGACATGTTCGGTATCCACGTGTAGCAGGAAAGGCTGTGACTGAGACGACGCTGTGATCCAAATATGGGCATTTCCTTTGTGGGAGACAGAGCGGCTAAAGACGGGAGGAACACACACATGGGCCGTTTTCATTCCACTCTTTAGCCTCTTTATCTAAAGCCACTCAACGGAAGAGCTCACAGCCTAAGTGTTTCATTTGAAAGCTAAGACCTACAAAACTCACCTCGGCGTTGTTGCTGCGTTGTCATGTTTTTGTCCCATTTTTGTCGCTTATTTGTTGTTGTTGTTTTTTTTTTACATTTTTGTTGTGCTTTTGTGTACAGCCTTTTGGCCAATGCGGTGCCTCATTTGAAAGCTAAGACCGTGTAGTTTCTGAAAGTGTGTGTCAGATCAGGAACTCCACTCCAGTCGCTCCCACGGGCTCCGGCTCAACACGGGTTTTTATCCGAGGAATTTTCACATTTCTAATCCCGCCGGATTCACTGAGCGTTTGAACCACCATTTTTATTTTTTTATTTTTTTATCACAATTCCTCACTAATAACGACTTTATTCCAAAACTAAACAAGATCCAAAATGGCCTCTTTGTAACTAATATATCAACCAAATAAAACCTTACATTTAAAGCTGGCTCGATCCATTATTTACATTTCGTCGCTTAAAATATCGTCAGTTTTGTCCATTTTTACATTTTTATATGAAAACATAAAATGACAGAAAACTCGCGATACGTTTTTTCCTCATATTTATATTTATGAATCTACAGCGAGAGTTTCACAGGGAAATCTCTATATTTAATATTTCCACTCATTGCCTCGGTGTTTTCGGGATTTTACCGTCGTTTATTTCCATGACCAGTATTTATTGATTTTTCTTTTTTTTCTTTTTTTTTTTTACTTTCCCCTTTGTCGGATCTCGCTTGTAAAATGTGCCAAAGACGTGAAAAAAGGAGCCGGATCTTCGCGGTGAGATTTAACCGAATATTCCGTATATTCTTCCCGTCGCTAAAGGACCCAAACCGTCACGGTCGGCGCGACGTTGAGCGTTAAAACTCAGAGCGACAATAACCGTTTTTTCAGTTTCTTTGAGTTAAAAAAAAATATATATATAAAAAAATCAGGTTAATGTAGAATATACTTTTTGAAAATACATAAAAAAAATACGTAATTTATTTTAGAACGTTTTCATTTCCTTTTGTGACACTGCAGTCTGATTGTACAATAGCCCAATGTCGCTTAGTGAAATAACGGTTTTAAAATGTAAAAAAAACAAATATATATTTCGCTCGTTTTGTGATTGAACAGAATTCCGTGTTTTTAGCCCGAAAGTGTGAAATTGAAGCGGCTTTGAAATCGTGTTTAGTAACAGAATAACTAGAGTACGGTAAATCCAGAAAACGTACGATATTTTCATGTGTAGATGATCAAATGATAAATAATGTTTTACGTATAAAAAAAAAAACATGCACAACAGTCTTCAAGTAATTTAATTAATTGTGAGTAAAAAAAACAAAACAATCCCCTGTGTTTCACCTGTATTTGCTCATGATCCTGTGAGATTGTAATATTATGATATGAATATTCGCCCGGTAGTACGTGTACTCGGAGGACCTGCCGGGACGACCCGCGCTGGCAGAGCTGTATCTGTTTGAGGGTTTCCGGGGGTCCGGTGCCAGAGGCCTGTCCTGTCGGGGGAACTCGAGCTTTTGGCCAAATCCACGTACGACCAGACAAACAGCTCGACCGGATCCGTGCGGGCGTGAAGCGAAGACGAGATTAGGATTAAACGAGGATTATATATATTCCATTATTTTCAAAATCGTTCACTTTCATTCATCGTCAGTGAATGATTATTATGGGAATATTAGGAGAATCGATAAGACCCCTCTGTGGGGACGAGGCCTTTCTGTGGAGTTCTCGTGTGCCCCCTATGCCTGCATAGGTTTCCTCCTGTTTTCCCTACCTCTAAAAACATGTACAATAGAATGAATGAGAGCGCGTTTGCCTGTGTGAGTGAGTGGTTATTTGTTCAGTAAAGCTCTTTTCACACAAGTCGCCCAAAGCGCTTTACATTCTCTCTACACACGGTGGTGCTAAGCTACGTATGTGGCTACAGTTTAAGCTACGTATGTGCCTACAGTTTAAGCTACGTATGTGGCTACAGTTTAAGCTACGTATGTGGCTACAGTTTAAGCTACGTATGTCGCTACAGTTTAAGCTACGTATGTCGCTGCAGTTTAAGCTACGTATGTGGCTACAGTTTAAGCTACGTATGTCGCTACAGTTTAAGCTACGTATGTCGCTACAGTTTAAGCTACGTATGTCGCTGCAGTTTAAGCTACGTATGTGGCTACAGTTTAAGCTACGTATGTGGCTACAGTTTAAGCTACGTATGTGGCTACAGTTTAAGCTACGTATGTGCCTACAGTTTAAGCTACGTATGTGGCTACAGTTTAAGCTACGTATGTGGCTACAGTTTAAGCTACGTATGTGGCTACAGTTTAAGCTACGTATGTGGCTACAGTTTAAGCTACGTATGTGGCTACAGTTTAAGCTACGTATGTGGCTACAGTTTAAGCTAGGTATGCGGCTACAGTTTAAGCTACGTATGTGGCTACAGTTTAAGCTACGTATGTCGCTGCAGTTTAAGCTACGTATGTGGCTACAGTTTAAGCTACGTATGTGGCTACAGTTTAAGCTACGTATGTGGCTACAGTTTAAGCTACGTATGTGGCTACAGTTTAAGCTACGTATGTGGCTACAGTTTAAGCTACGTATGTGGCTACAGTTTAAGCTACGTATGTGGCTACAGTTTAAGCTACGTATGCGGCTACAGTTTAAGCTACGTATGCGGCTACAGTTTAAGATACGTATGTCGCTGCAGTTTAAGCTACGTATGTGGCTACAGTTTAAGCTACGTATGTGGCTACAGTTTAAGCTAGGTATGCGGCTACAGTTTAAGCTACGTATGTGGCTACAGTTTAAGCTACGTATGTCGCTGCAGTTTAAGCTACGTATGTGGCTACAGTTTAAGCTACGTATGTGGCTACAGTTTAAGCTACGTATGTGGCTACAGTTTAAGCTACGTATGTGGCTACAGTTTAAGCTACGTATGTGGCTACAGTTTAAGCTACGTATGCGGCTACAGTTTAAGATACGTATGCGGCTACAGTTTAAGCTACGTATGCGGCTACAGTTTAAGCTACGTATGTGGCTACAGTTTAAGCTACGTATGTCGCTACAGTTTAAGCTACGTATGTGGCTACAGTTTAAGCTACGTATGTCGCTACAGTTTAAGCTACGTATGTGGCTACAGTTTAAGCTACGTATGTGGCTACAGTTTAAGCTACGTATGTCGCTGCAGTTTAAGTTCTTCTGTGCCACCGTCGCCCCGGAACAGGGTAGAGCAGGTCGTCGTGTGTCCTTGGGCAAGACACTCCACCCTCCTCGCCTTCAGTGACTGGTTCCTTGATGTAAAGCGCTTTGAGCCTAAAGCGCAGGGTGTAGTACAGAAGTACACATGTAGAAGTACCTGCAGGTCGTAGTACACGTGTGGAAGTACCTGCAGGTCATAGTACACATGTAGAAGTACCTGTAGGTTGTAGTACACATGTAGAAGTACCTGCAGTTCATAGTACACGTGTAGAAGTATTTGTGGGGACTGGAGTACACATGTAGAAGTACCTGCAGGTCGTAGTACACGTGTAGAAGTATTTGTGGGGACTGGAGTACACATGTAGAACTACCTGCAGGTCATAGTACACATGTAGAAGTACCTGCAGGTCATAGTACACATGTAGAAGTATCTGCAGGCGTAGTACACGTGTAGAAGTACCTGCAGGTCGTAGTACACATGTAGAAGTACCTGCAGGTCATAGTACACATGTAGAAGTACCTGCAGGCGTAGTACACGTGTAGAAGTACCTGCAGGTCATAGTACACATGTAGAAGTACCTGCAGGTCAGAGTACACATGTAGAAGTACCTGCAGGTCGTAGTACACATGTAGAAGTACCTGCAGGTCGTAGTACACATGTAGAAGTACCTGCAGGTCATAGTACACATGTAGAAGTACCTGTAGGTCGTAGTACACATGTAGAAGTACCTGTAGGTCGTAGTACACATGTAGAAGTACCTGCAGGTCATAGTACACATGTAGAAGTACCTGCAGGCGTAGTACACATGTAGAAGTACCTGCAGGTCATAGTACACATGTAGAAGTACCTGTAGGTCGTAGTACACATGTAGAAGTACCTGTAGGTCGTAGTACACATGTAGAAGTACCTGTAGGTCATAGTACACATGTAGAAGTACCTGCAGGTCGTAGTACACATGTAGAAGTATCTGCAGGCGTAGTACACGTGTAGAAGTACCTGCAGGTCGTAGTACACATGTAGAAGTACCTGCAGGTCGTAGTACACATGTAGAAGTACCTGCAGGTCATAGTACACATGTAGAAGTACCTGTAGGTCATAGTACACATGTAGAAGTACCTGCAGGTCGTAGTACACATGTAGAAGTATCTGCAGGCGTAGTACACATGTAGAAGTACCTGTAGGTCGTAGTACACATGTAGAAGTACCTGTAGATCGTAGTACACATGTAGAAGTACCTGTAGGTCGTAGTACACATGTAGAAGTACCTGCAGGTCGTAGTACACATGTAGAAGTACCTGTAGGTCATAGTACACATGTAGAAGTACCTGCAGGTCGTAGTACACATGTAGAAGTACCTGTAGGTCATAGTACACATGTAGAAGTACCTGTAGGTCATAGTACACATGTAGAAGTACCTGCAGGTCGTAGTACACATGTAGAAGTACCTGTAGGTCATAGTACACATGTAGAAGTACCTGCAGGTCGTAGTACACATGTAGAAGTATCTGCAGGCGTAGTACACGTGTAGAAGTACCTGCAGGTCGTAGTACACATGTAGAAGTACCTGTAGGTCGTAGTACACATGTAGAAGTACCTGTAGGTCGTAGTACACATGTAGAAGTACCTGCAGGTCGTAGTACACATGTAGAAGTACCTGTAGGTCGTAGTACACATGTAGAAGTACCTGCAGGTCGTAGTACACATGTAGAAGTACCTGCAGGTCGTAGTACACATGTAGAAGTACCTGTAGGTCATAGTACACATGTAGAAGTACCTGCAGGTCATAGTACACATGTAGAAGTACCTGCAGGCGTAGTACACATGTAGAAGTACCTGCAGGTCGTAGTACACGTGTAGAAGTATTTGTGGGGACTGGAGTACACATGTAGAAGTACCTGCAGGTCGTAGTACACGTGTAGAAGTATTTGTGGGGACTGGAGTACACATGTAGAAGTACCTGCAGGTCGTAGTACACGTGTAGAAGTATTTGTGGGGACTGGAGTACACATGTAGAAGTACCTGCAGGTCGTAGTACACGTGTAGAAGTATTTGTGGGGACTGGAGTACCTATGTAGAAGTATTTGTGGGGACTGGAGTACCTATGTAGAAGTATTTGTGGGGACTGGAGTACCTATGTAGAAGTATTTGTGGGGACTGGAGTACCTATGTAGAAGTATTTGTGGGGACTGGAGTACACATGTAGAAGTATTTGTGGGGACTGGAGTACCTATGTAGAAGTATTTGTGGGGACTGGAGTACACATGTAGAAGTATTTGTGGGGAGTACAGTGACACATGGAGCACAGACACTGCTCTGAAAGTGGGTCAGACAGAAGGAAATGAAGCTGAACCTGCCGAGAATTATTCAACGACTGTTACGACTGGACCGAGGCGTTCGGGGTCAGAGCGGGCGACGCCATTCGACTTTCGAGTGGTCACTTTTTTCTCGCTCTTCAGACGCTTTTTCGGAGAAGCTTTCAGATTTGGTTAAAGCCGAGCTGGGGGGGGGGGGGGGGTTAAGCGAATGTTCCACAGTGCTGCTTTAAAGCTCGGGCTCGTGCGCCGCCACATCAGAGCGTCGGTTCTTCCTGCGGTCGCACATGCGGCGCTGAACACAACCAGACCTCGCGCCGTGTCCCTGAACGCGTCGGGTTTCACTGGCGCTGCGTTCAGGGGCCGCGCGGGTTCACGGCGCGGGCAGAGGGCAGAGGCGCGAAGGGAAAACCCAATATTAACCTCTTGCCCTTTTTCTCACCGCCGTTGTGTCGAAAGCCGAACTCGTGACAACGTGCTCGGTTCAGGTGGGGGTTAAGAGGTTAATATCCCTCGTCTTTCCCGCGCTCATTCATTCACAAATATTGACACGTTTGGTATGTTCTCTCGTTCTCTCGTTCGTTGCATTTTCACCCTCGTCTCATTTCTGTTGCTACAGTGTAACGCCTCATTTGAAAGCTAAGACCTACGAACCTGATCTAAGCTTCTTCCTCGTTATGTTTGTCACAGTTTTGTCCTTTTTCGACAGGTTTTGGTCACATTTTTGTGGCTCGATTATGGTTATATTACACACACACACACAACAAAAACGAAATTTAGCAAAAACGCTACAAAAAAAGCAACGAGAAGGTGATGAAAAAAGTGTTAAAATGTGATGAACATGTGGCCAAAATTTGTTAAAAAAATGGAAAAAAAACTGCACAAAAAAGTTACAAAAAATTTATCAAAAAATTGTCAAAAAAGTGTTAAAATGTGATGAACATGTGACCAAAATCTGTGAAAAAATTGACAAAAAGCAAAAAAAAAAATTGACAAAATGTGATAAACGTGGGACCAACATTTTTCAAAAAACGGCACAAAAGTGACAAAAATTAATCAAAAATTTATCAAAAAATTATTAAACATTTATCAAAATGTGATGAACATGTGGCCAAAATTTTTAACAAATTTGACAAAAAGCAAAGCAAAATTGACAAAATACTGCACAAAAAAGTGACAAAAAATGTATAAAAAATGTGTCAAAAATGTAAAAATGTGACAAAAAGCAAAAAAAAAAGGACAAAATGTGATAAACGTGGGACTAACATTTTTCAAAAAACACCACAAAAATGTGGCACAAACGAGGAGAAAATAGGAAACAAAGTAGCCACAAATCCGCCGGCCTGTGTCACATGTACAGACGGTAAACCTCGGGGACAGAGTTTTGGCCCGCGCAGGGTCCGCTCTGCAGTTTCTTGGCCCGGGACCGTCCCGGGGCAGGTCTAAGTGGCCGGGCCAGAGGGTCGTCGCGGGGTGAACCAAAGGCCACGGCGAGTCACTGCCAGAACCTCCAAAACCTCCCGCTAATCCGCACGGGGGGCGGCTAACGAGGGGCTAAAGAGAGGCAGGACGCGGAGAATCGGGACGCGCGGGGGAAAAGCGGGTCAAGATCGGATTGTTCTTGGCCCGAGATCAGCAGTGTTTGTCGTGATTGTCGCTCTGTCATATTGAGAGTGTGGTACTTTTGTAGCGCAATAAAACGACTTTCCCCAAAGCCTTTTTCCCAAACTAACTATTCCAGACTCGGGCCAAACCTTTAGCAGACGCTGTGAACCGGAGCCGGGGAATACACTCGATCTGTGGGCCAGTCTGTAAATAAACTTGGCCTTGAGCTTATGAGGAGCTATACTTTACTCGAGTAGTATTTTTGTTGAGAAGTTTTACTCCGCTACATTTGGAGGATAAATAAAATACTTTCTACTCCATTCGTATGAAGTCTCCAAAGTAAAAAGTGTTACTTTTAAAGCCTAATAATGCACCTCCAGAACAGTAGGTGGCGCTGCGGCGATGTGCAGTCACATGTCACTGACTCACAACAAAGAGTAAAGTTTGTCCCTGTGGTGTTGCCGTACAGAGGGGAATTCAAAGTGCTTGAATTAGTTCAGTTTTTAGTAGGTTTGGACTTTAATCCTGCCGGACTTTTCGCTAGTATTGGAACAACGTGTAAATAATTAGCTCATTTTTCAGAAAGTTGTGTTAAAACACGAGACTAAAATAGAACAAAACGAGGAGATGTTTAACTAAAACTAAATTCATTGCATTTTCTGGTTTCTGGCTCTCAGTCGGATGAAGACTTTGACGACGTCGCGATATATTGTGGCGTCTCGCGATACGGTTATCGCATCGCCTGATATCGCGATACAGTGTTTTGTGCGATATGTTGTGCAGCCCTACCGTAAACTCGGATATCTGTGGGGAAACATCTTAGTATAAAGTATTTGTATCCATCCTATGAACCTGCGGGCGAGTTTACAGCATTTCAGTGAGTTTGAAATGTGCCGATGAGTCAGGAATTAATCTGGACACGACTAACATTTTTAATTTAGTAGCTTCCTGTTTCTTTGTAATAAAAAAAATAAAGTAAACTGAGCAACTTATACGTAGCAGTATTGGCTCGAAAAACACAAAAATAGCGCCTGATTTCGCAGTCGGGGCGGCGGCGCGACGGGGACAACGTTTCTTCTTCGTTGTGAATCGGTGCCATTGGGCCGTACGCCTGCACAGCGCCACCTGCTGTACCGGAGTGTGCATTACACGGCTTTAAAATGAACTTTAAGGTATATGTACTTTCACTCAGGAGCCTTTGGAGTAGAAAGTATTACACTCACAAGTTCCCAACACAAATACTACTCGAGTAAAGCGCGGCGCCTCAAAGAGCTGGACGTCCCGGTGGAAAAGCCTCGCCCTCTCAGACGCCCGTAGAAACCGCGGCCATTGTGCGACTCTGAAAAATGTGAAATCCCGCCTCCGCCTTTGACGCTTCCTGCGGCGCGGCCACGGCCCAGTGATCAAACCGCGGGCGCCAGCGAGATGGGCCGCAGATATAAGCCGGGCCTTTGATGCCGGGCCTTTGTGCGGTGTGTGTCGCGGTATTAGCCCGGGGTCCCGGGGTGAGCGCTTAGAGCGTTTTCAACATCCCTAATCTGCCTTTCTCCTGTGTCCGCGGGTCAGGGGCCAGCCTTTTCTCTCCCGCCTCCGCCTCCATTCTTTCACACGTCGCCTATTCTCGCCGTTTTCTGGCTGAACTACCCGTAGCCCCGGCGGTTTTTTTTATTATAGATTTTTTCTTCCTTCACCAATAATCCGTTCCTTTTTGGAAAGCTTCTCTCTCCGCCTCCTCAGCCACGCTCGCCGCTCGCTTTCACCGCGCTCGCCGTGGACGAGGAGGGGGGGGGGGGGGACCCGCGGACCCGGAGCGCGGCGCGTCCACGACCCGCAGGTGTCGGGGAAATGTGTAGTTTATGTTTATTTTCAACACGACGTAGTTGTTTCACGCCAACCCTTTCAGTCCGTGTACCTCCTCCAGGGTGTTATCGCTTGACCTCTTAACCCCCGCCTGAACCTGGCACCTTTTATTTCATGATACGACTTGACTGGGGTTTGTTGGTTCTGGACGTCGGGCCGGATCATTTACTACAGACCAGTTATCGTTTAGTTGTAGACTTGATTTATTATCTATTATCTCTCTGTTTGTTTGGGGGTCAGCCCTACGTTAGAAGTGGGGAACATCCATGTGTTAAGATTAGGCTCCGGCCCACTATCCTTAAGGTTAGTGGCTCGGGCGGGTCAGGGTTAAGTTGATTGATGTATGTATGAAGTTTCGCTCTCAGGCACCCGGGGAACATAGGTACACACTTGTTTGTTTGACCGCTGTGGCCCGTGTTCTGACCACTATGGCCCATGTGGCCCATGTTCTGACCACTGTGGGCCATGTTCTGACCACTGTGGCCCATGTGGCCCATGTTCTGACCACTGTGGGCCATGTTCTGACCACTATGGCCCATGTGGCCCATGTTCTGACCACTGTGACCCATGTTCTGACCACTGTGGGCCATGTTCTGACCACTGTGGCCCATGTTCTGACCACTGTGGCCCGTGTTCTGACCACTGTGGCCCGCACCAGTTGTGGGGCGGACTCCGCGTGTCAGGCCCAGTAATGGCCACACTACCCGATCACTGACACTCGATTTATTGCGTATGGGCCGTTACTGGGCCAGGTCAGAACAGTCGGGCCGGTCAGCTCTGCCACAAGAAAACCAGAACTGGCTCAGACGAGACCGACCTGGGTCAGTAATGGCGTCATAACTATGGCGCCATCACATGTGGTAAATGTCGCCTCAGTAAAAGCCTTTGTTCCACACGCTGTATGAACTTTGATCAGGGATTCACAAATGTCATTTTTAAACTGTATTGTAACATTTTTTAACCCATGTGTCTGAATGAATGTCCAAATATCCAAATATGGGCATTTCCTTTGCGAGGGACAGAGCGGCTAAAGACGGGAGAGTCTTCGTTCCACTCTTGGGTCTAAACGTGGTTTCGGGTTCTGGTTCCCGCGGTCGTGGACGCGCTGCGCTCCGGCCCCGCCGATCCCTCGCCCATGGCGCTCGTTTCCTGGCGTTCCCCCCCCTCCTCGCCTCCCCCTCTTTTCCGCTGTCCCGCTGACGGCGTGGCGTGACCGCGGAGAGACGTGGGGCATTGTGGCAGCGGGGCAGCGATCGCCCCCATTGAAGCGCGCGGGCTCCTTGGTATCTCTGGCAGCGCCTGAATGATCGACGGCTCAAAGGGGGAAAGGAATTCCCTCCAAGCCTTTGACCTGGTTTCCTCCTCCGGACGCCGCCTCGGATTATTCCTGTAAAAAAAAAACAAGAAAAAAAAAATAAAAAAACTTGCACGCCTGACTTTACCCGATGGTTCCCCCTTCGCCGCGAGATTCACAGAAACGTGTTTACCGCCAGAACGTACACGCGGAGTCGCCCGATGTGAACCTTTTCAAACTTTACATATATGTTGGGGGCTGTTGTTATTTGATATTAATAATGAAGCCCAAATATTCTAGTAAAAAAAAAAAAAAAAATATTATATTTCGTTTCTCAAAGGATCACGCTTTAAACATCGTAAGAGACGACGCGGATCGAAAACAACTTGAAAATCGAAATCTGTGCCATCGGCCCAGTGGCGCAAAAAGGGCATATGCAATGTATGCCTTGCATATGGGCGCCGAAAGGAAGGGGGGGCGCCGAAAGGACGGGGGGGCGCCGAAAGGACGGGGCGAGAGAGAAAAAAATATTTAAATATAGTCGGACTCGGCGCGAAAGGAACAGCGGCGCCCCATAGGCCATTTCCTCATAGCATTTGACATTGGCGCCCCATAGCGTCAACGTGCTTATTTTGCGTCACACAAGTCACTGCTGGAGGGGGGCGAAGGGAGGCGTGTAGGATTGACAGAGGGACAGTTTGTGAACGCATGACCGCGGGACGTAAGCGCGGCCTGCGGGTAAACGGTTTCAGAGCGCGGCTCTGGGAAAACGCTCCCAGCGCCAGCGCTGTCCCGGGCCATAGGAGAGTAAAAGGCGCGGGGGGTCCGTGAGTGACGAGGCGGCTACAGGAGCCCCGTCACTCACATCTTCCACCTGTTCGCTCAGCTCCGCTCTGGGCCGCCTCCGAACGGCAGCGACATCACCGCACACAGTCTCCTCCTCAGCCCGCCCCGGTCATCTCCGCCGCTGCTGCTGCTCCACGAGGAGCTCAAAGTGCAAGCAAAACACCTCTTTAACAAAAACACGTGTTTTTGTCTCCCCTCTTGCGCGCGAGCGAGAGAGAGAGAGAGGGGCAGAGCAGAAGTTACGTGAATGAGAGCAACAGAAGCTTAATCGGCCCGTGAAAAGTTTTTTTTTTTTTTTTTTGTGATATACTCCATAGACCAGTGGTCGGCAACGTCCGGCCCGGGGGACAATTTTTGCCCGTTGCCAATATTTTTTGGCCCGCCAGAGCCAAAAAAAAAGCCTAACAGAGACTTAATTGTTCTTTATCCGCAAATGTTTTGCCCCTGATATTTGCTTGTGTTTAGCACAACACCATTCCACGGTCTAACTTCTAGGTTAAATTGTGGTTTGTCCCGATCCTCATACTTTACCTCTGACACGCATTTGAGTGCCTTCACACGCTCTCACGCCACACTCCTCATATCAAAAAATATCCCTGACTTTTAAAGACGTTTAAAAAAACGATCTCTTCTGGTTAGATGAGCTATGGTTAGTCAGTCTTACATAAATAAATACACACATGGCTGTAATTGTTAAGACAGTCCTAGAAACCTTCCTGCCGTTGTTTCATCTGTGCGCAGTAAGAGGGGGTATTTAAAAAAAAAATATTGGCCCGAAGCCAACCCAATTTGGGGGGGGGGGGGGGGCGCCGGCTGTGTGTCTGCATACCCCCCAGAAAGTGGGTAGTTGCGCCCCTGCATCGGCCCCTCGACCACCACCACCCAGACTTCCTGGTGTCTCCAAACGGTCTCACGTCCCAGTACCGACCAGGCCCTCCCAGATCGGACGGATCGGGCAGAAAAGAGTGTATAGCACAGGGTGGCCAAACGTTCTGTCTCCGAGGCCAAAGTAATAATAGTTTATAATATTTAATACTGAAGCCGGTCTGTGGACATGATCAGCCTGTGAATGTGCGGCTCGTATGTCATGAAGGTGTGAGGCTGGGACGCTCTGTGACTGATAAACACCAGGGTTTCCTTAACTCTGCGGGAGGAGAGAAACAGCGCCCCCAATTTGACGCAGGTGGCCAAAAAGAGTACTGCACCCGTACTGTAAGGGCTTACCTTCGAGAATGAGTGGGCAAAGTGAAGAGAGTTGGTGTTAGCCAGACTGCAGAAGTAGGTCACCCTCTGGCGGGACACTTTGGGCACCCCTATAGCGAGTGCTAATCTCAGTCAGTCAAGGTGTAAAGTCAGGCTTATGGTGCGTTCAAGGCAACTGGGAAATATCCGACAAACTCACCAGGGAGGTGAACGTTTCTCTGTAGTTTTACCACCAGAGGCTCTGTGGGAAAAGCGGCGTCTTATATTTCGAGACTGTGCCTTAAAACCTCATTTTTACATAACTCGTCTCCTTTAACGTTTCGTCAGCAGGACAACTGGAATCAAAAATATGTAACATTTCAGCCAGAACTGTTTCAACCCCTACTTTTGTATAATTAACAAACCGTTCCAATAAAAACAGTTCAGCGATGTCATTATTTTCCCAAAAATGTAGCTCCCATGCCAGTTTCAACCCGAGTGAATGCCCCGTAATGGGATTTAAGGCCCTAGTTATGGCCGTGATCTCGTTTTCCCTGGTTTGGCACTTTTTGGGGATTATTGATCCTCGGGCACGAGAAGTGACACACGAGGAGCTGCTGTTTTACCCCCACCCTGCCCCCGGGGCAGCAGTAACATCACGCACTGATCGAGGAAGCTGCTTTTTTTAATTTTTTGTTTTTTTGTTAAAGCTACAAATCAGAGCAATTCTATGACATTTATTTAAAAATGTAAAAAAAAAATAAACAATGACGTAAATCTGCTTGAATTAAAAAATTAAATCCAAATTAGAGCTGAACGATATGGACAAAATTTCATATCTCGATATTCATGCCAAAAACCTCGATATCGATACGATATAACTATGGGTTAGGTGAAAACTAAGCATTTTTCAGAAAAATAAAATCATAAAACAAAAGAGTGCAGTTTTATTGATGAAAATCTATATCTATATTTTAATATTTTTAATGTTCATATCTCGATATCGATACGATTACGATATATCTTTCAGCCCTATACCAAATAAATTTTTTCTTAACCCCCAGACCGAGCACATTTTCTCCAGTTTGGCTTTACCCAAATCTAAAAGCTTCTTGAAAAAAGTGTCAAAATGGCGGCACAAACGAGGATGAAAATGTGACAAAAGGCCAAAAAAGAGCAAGAGAAAAGTGACAACGAAAGCGAAGCAAAAGATCCATTTAGATGAGATTTTCTAGTTCTTAGCTTTCAAACGAGGCGCTACACTGGCCCATAGGCTGTGACCTTTTAGATTTGGGTAAAGCTAAACAGGAGAAAAAGCTAAATATGGTATTTGGGCATTAACATGGCATTGTCCAGATAAAGCCTGATCGATACAAGGTCTTGTTGAAAAACGTAACCCTGGATCTTTGGACATCGCAGAAGCCTTTTGAACCAGCGCCGCAGAGGGGCTGGGAGAAACCAGCCGCGAAAGACTGGACGAAAGTGTCAAACATGCGCAAATGTTACATAACAAGGGCCGGTTTTCTGAAAAGTTTGGACATCTGCACTTTAGTATCTTCTGTAGACTCCACGGCTGCGTCTGAAACCATCACATTACAGCCTCCATGTCCTCACCCGAGCTCCTGACCCTTGACCTCTCATGGGCTCAACTGTTAGCTCTCAAAGCCCAGTTCGACCGTCCTGACCCGGGGGAAGGGGAAGTGACATCACCGACAGCTGTTCTTCTTCTTCTTCTTTAAGGTTATTGGCGGACTGCACACGTCACAGGCTTGGACTTAACACGATTGTGACCTTTTTCTCAGAGGGATTTTTTTTATATCTAAGTAATTCCAAGCCTGGTCTATTGAGCTTCGAACTGCAAAAATCAAATATGTGATTATTTAAATGTTTCACTTATGATTAACTTATCTAAAGATCCCCCTCTGCAAAAATCTACTAATATATCAACAAAATAAAACCATGCATTTGAAAGTATCCATTATTCAGATTTCGTTGCTGAAGATATTGGCATTTTTATTCATTAAACGTCAAATTTTTATATGAAAACATGAAATGGCAGAAAGTCCATTTCCTCCTTGCATTTGTACATGTATGTGTTTCGTGTCCTCAAAGCTTCCTACCGTTAAATCAGACTTTCTGCTGTTGTTTTGTCCAAGTTCAGACCCCCCCCCCACCCCTCGCGACTCCTGCATCGGTAAAAACCTTCGCCCCGCCGTCATCTCGCCCCCGTCCCACCGTGGATCTGCGTAAACGGAATTAGCCGTGTGTGTTTTTTTGTCTTGCCCCAATAAAAGAGTCATTTGTTGGACATTTCCACCGCGCTACAAAGGGGACATTTATAAGGCCGGGCCCAGGTTCGCCCCGAGGCCAACCCCAACAGAACAGGACGGGGTATTTTTAGCCCCTCACCTCCCCCCCCCCCCCCCCCCGGCCCCTCCTCCTGTGTGTGTGTTCAGGGGGGGAAACACCGCGGTTTACGAGAGAAAGTTTGACTGAAATGAAGGCGAGAAACTGCCGGGGGAAAAAACTCCGCTTTTTTTATGTTTATGTGCGAACTTTTGAAACAGATACGGCCGGAGCACAAGCTTTTTCATCTGGTCTTTTAAAACTTTGCATCTTCTGAAAGAAAAACAAAACTTAACCTGGATCAGTCCATTTGTGTTTTATTTGGAAATAACTCCGCTGTTTTTGACGCTTCTATGGAAGGTTCTCGTCCCTTTGCTGGAGAAATAGCCACGCGTTAGCAACAGTGCTAACGTAATTAGCTCCTTAGCATATTCGTCATTAGCTCCGCCCCTCTCTGGAGCCTATCCCGGATACCGTAGTGTTTCAGGTACACAGGGATGAGCCTGTCCTGGGGTAAACATCATAACCAGGCTACTCCGGCGCACGTAAACGCACTCGTGGATTTGTTCTTTAAAAACCTGGGGTGGTTCCGTGGTCCCGTCCCAGGAGCCGACTGTTCCACGCGCAGTAAAAAGTATAAAACGCATCGGGGGAGCGGCCCGCACGCGTCATTCTCTCTGGTCATTTCTCCAGTGTGGAAACCGCTGCTTACGGGCGACTCTCCGGGCGCCAAAGGCCGTTCCCCGGGAAAAATAAAAACGCCGGGCTTTAAAGTTTAGAGTCATCGGGAGGTTTTCACATCAGGGCTTTGGAATCCGCCGCCGCGTCGTGGTGGAACTTATTTTTTTGTTTGGAGGGAAAGCTTGTTTTGAGTTAAAGGCGTGAAAGGAATGAACCTCTTCACTAGGGTTGGGCGATTTTCGATCACGATTATCTTCCCCGTATTGATCGATCTCGATTTTCAATTCGATTTTATTTCCATCCATCCATTTTCTTCCTCTTTATCCGGGGCCGGGTCGCGGGGGCAGCAGTCTCAGCAGAGATGCCCAGACTTCCCGATCCACGCACACCTCCTCCAGATGTTCTGGGGGGACCCCGAGGCCACACCAGGCCAGCTCGGAGACATAGTCCCACCAGCGTGTCCTGGGCCTTCCACGAGGCCTCCTCCCAATAGGACATGCCTGGAGCACCTCCCGAGGGAGGCGACCAGGAGGCATCCGGAACAGATGCCCTAGCCACCTCAGCTGCTCCTCTCGACGTGAAGGAGCAGCGACTCTACTCCGAGCTCCTCACCCCCAGCCTGTGAAGGAAACTCATTTCGGCCGCTTGTATTCGCGATTTTATTTCTTCATTATAAATTAAAAACATCTCGCCGATCCATAAAATGAGAGACATCTTGTATTCGAACCTCAGCTCCCGTTGTCCCGTCCAAACTAGGCCCCGTCTGTCGATTATAAAATCATGACGATTATTGTGATTGACCGAAGTAGAGATTGCGATTAACTTCCCAGCCCTACTCTTCACCTTTACCCGAATCTAAAGCCTCCCGACTGGAGCTCACAGTCTACAGGCCAGTGCAACGCCTCATTTGAAAGCTAAGACCCCGAGCTAAACTGATCTTTTCCCTTGTTGCGTTTTCGTCTCATTTGTGTCACTATGTTGTGCTAGTTTTTCTGAAGCTTTTAGATTTGGGTAAAGCCAAACTGGTTTAGAGGTTAAAGCGGTGGAACATTCTCATATCAAACACTAAAGGCGCGAGTTCAGCTCCTCCGACGCCGAACCCTCGTCGCTTTACTCTCCTTTCCACTCCGTAGTATTTTCTCTCTCTTCTCTGCAGCGGCGGCAGGAAAACCCAGGGATTTCTCGCCGCTTATTCCGTCCACAGTGGAACAAAAAAAAAAAAGTCCCAAAAGCTAAAGTGACGGTGAGGAATGCGGCGTGTGGAGCCAGGGGCGTGGTCGCAGCGCTTTGAAAAGGTGAGAAGTGAAAAGCGGGCCGTGGAAAAGGCCTGATGTCATCGTGGTTTTGGAAACGAGGCGCACAAATAAAAACAGGTCCTACTGTAAATTACATTACGGTAATTAAGTCTGAGCGCAGTCTGGCCCGGGACGAGCCCGGGGGACGGGGACGTGAGGTTTGAGCTGCAGACACGTTTGGGCATCGGGTCGAGCCTCCGCCGGTCCTGGCAGATAATTGCTCAATTATTAATTTTGGCCCGATTTCGCTGTAATTCTCAGGCGTGTCCCGTACCAGAGGGAGAGTCGGGACGTTTGCCGTTTGGTGCTTTTGGGCCGTCAGAATAAAATAATGAATTAATAACAGACTCACAGTTGTTCTGGTCCCGGCCTAAAGGCTTTAACTGGAGCCCGGGGCGTTCCGGATATAAATTAAGTCAAATCTATTAAAATAACGACTGAAGTATCAACATTTGACCTGAATGGTCCTGGAGCTCTGTTGTCGGGGGCTTGGTGCCCCTGGTAGGGTGTCCCAGGGCAAACAGGTCCTAGGTGACGGGTCAGACAAAGAGCGGTTCAGAAGCCCCTTATGAGAGACCAACAGGCCCGGTTAGAACCATGAGGCCGTCCTTCTGTGGACCCACCACCTGCAGGGGGCGCCATAGGGGCTGGTGCTCCAACAGCCCCCACGACCCGGCAACGGACAAGTGGAAGAAGATGGATGGATGGAATCAAAATCTGAAACAATGTTTGCATCGAACTTTTTATTCTTGTGGCTGGGAGGGACCATTGGACTCAGAGGGGTTTAAGCTTTAGGTCAAGTTGGTTCAGTCCAATCCAGCGGGACAAGAGTCCGCCCGAGTACAGAGGGAAGAGGCCGTGAAAGGTAGAAAAGTGGACAAATAAATATTTGTATCTGCCTAACACTGATAGTGTATCAGCCTCAGACTGTGTGAGCAGAGCGGCCCGTGTGAAAAGAAATGTTTAGAAAGAGCCGTATTTGAACCTCTTGAGCTGTAACTCCATCCCAGCACGGGCCCGTCCCGCAGTGTTCAAATCAAAGTACTGAGTGACAGACTATATAATTGCACTAATGTTGCTTCTCATAAATTCATCCATTCAACTTTCTTCTTCTTCTCTCCTTGTTCCACCTTGTGATGTCATCAGGTGGTGCTCCTCTCTCCATGCTGTATCAGCCGCTGTTTTGACCTGGTTTTGCCCCTGTATCTGAGTTCCCCCTGGTGCTTTGGACCGGGCTGGTTCCCTGGCGGGGAGGGCATCTGACCCGCAGCAGTGGGCCGGCGGCGGCGGCTCAGGTCGGGTTGTTCCCCGTGTTTGGCAGCGGCGGGAGCGAGTCTGTGAAAGGGGGCCTTGTCTCGCTCAGGAACTCCCTCTGAACCGCTGCCTCCGTGCGGTGGAGGGGGGGCGGGCGGACTCGGGGATTATTTTCCTTCCCTAACCCCCCCCCCCCCCCCCCCCCTCCACGCTCGGGCCGGGGTTTGAAGCGTGTGCGCCGCTGTCAAACGCCTGAGAGGGAAAGGGGCGTGTCCCGCTCAGCGTGGCGTGAGAATAAGACCCCGTCCTATACTCGAACATTTGTAGATCCAAGAGAATCTGCTCCGGAGCTTCTGTTGAATCTGAATATTTTTGTAGATTTCCTGTAGAGATCCTGATCCCGCGGGTTCTCTGACGGTTCTTTCTTTATTTCAGGCGAGATTTACCAAAGAATCTGAAATGTCCTCGAAAAGTCAGGAAAAAAGTCGAGTTGGAATCATTGAAACTCTTTAAACTTGATGTTTGGTCCTCGGATCGAAGCGGAGACGTTTGGACCTCGGGAGGAGCCTTTTTGTTTGTTTTTTGCCGTGTTTGTCCGTCACGCTCTGGGAAAGTTTTATTTTGTTATGATTAAGGTGATCTATTTGTTAACTTGTCTCTCCGCTCAAAACCAGAAACATTTCCTCAATTCAAGTCATTTATGTCAATGCTTGATTTTTGTAGCGTGGACCTTCTGGGGGTCGACCCGCTGACAGTGGCAACGATTAGCCGACTCAAAGTGGGTTGACACAAAGCTCTGTAACTTTGTAATAATCTCCCAAAAGTCAATCTTGCACTAACCATATAACAATGACAGGGCCAGAGCTCGGGCGATGGTAACGTCTGAGATGAAGAAGCTTCTCGGATGATGTTTCTCACCCAAATGAAAGGAACTCCCTGGAAAGGTTAAAGGGATATTTCAGGATGTTTGACATAGGGCCTCATTTCCTAGTTATCCAGAGTGTTGTTGATGTCTGGAGATATTTTGTAATTAAATTCATGCAGTTCTGATATTTGAAGAGACTAGTAGCGAGCGCTAGGCTAATGCTAGGCTAAAGCATTTCTATGGTATCTGCTAGCCTGCATTAAAAACCCACTCCACAGTGCACCTGAGGCAAATCACTTATAACACCAGACTAACCATATAAATGTCTGTGTTCATAGGATAATTTTAACCATTTTGCATTAAAATAACTTATATTTGAGCAGCAGCAGCTTCGTGGCTGTAAGCTAACACAGCGGCGGAGTGATCTGCGAGAAAATAGTCCCTCAAAATGGGGTAATTCATGGGATACAAGGTCAGTTAAATTTCAAAAAATATTCTATTAACTGGTGGTTCCCGTGTCCCGCCCCAGTGTTCAGTTTTTATATTTCAAGAGGTCACTGTGATGAGCTTTTAACCGTTTGTAACTTCTTTTTCAGTTTGCTTTTCAATCCCTCCCTTTGCTCTCGTCACGCACTGAGGCCAATGTGACGGAACGGCCTTGTGCTGTATCAGGTTTATTAACGCAGCAACGACAAAAAAACGTCCCACGTCCAATGAAAACAAAGAGAAAGAAGAGTTTAGTGGCGCTAGGCTAGTACTAGGCTAGTGCATGTCTATGGTAACTAGTAGCCTGCGTTAAAAACCTCTTCAAAATCATGGGGTCGTCCTCCAAACGTTGCCATGTCTGATTTGTAGAAAGATCCTCTGTGAATTCCACGTGTAGTAACGCCGGTCGCAGGTAAACAAACTAGTGTAGATCCGGTAACCGAGCAGATCACTCCGCCGCTGCGTAGCTACAACCAGGAAGCTGATATATAAGTTATTTTAAATACAAAATGGCAATATTTAAAACATTATTCTATTAACACAGACATTTATATCATTACTCTGGTGTTGTAAGTGATTTGCCTCAGGTGCGCTGTGGAGCAGGTCAGACTGTTTTTAATGTAGGCTAGCTGATACCATAGACATGTGTTAGCCTAGCATTAGCCTAGCGCCACTAGACTCTTCAAATATAAGAACTGCATGAATTTAAGAACAAAATCTCTCCAGACACCAACAACACTCTGGAAAACTAGGAAATGAGGCCCTATGTCCCTTTGAGCCGGCGCTGACCGGGACCAAAACCTCTCGGTCTAAATCAAATCGTCACGTCCCGAACGTCCCGAAGCCCGAGCGCAATAACCAAATTTGAGGTCCGGGTTTTTTCAAAAGAAGCAGAAGCCGCCGCGCGGATAAATTACCGTCAACACCTCGTGAAAAGGTCCCAACATCTGAAGCAGCTTAGGCGCAATTACGGTGGGTGGGGGGGGGGGCGAGTGGCGAGCGGCGAGGGGCGGGGCTCCGTGCTAATTAGCCGCATTTTTCATCCATAAAAGCGGTCTGGCAATCAGCAGAGGCTTTCAAAGAGCGAGCGCGGGCCCGGCATCTGTGCTCAATTTGGGGAGGGGGGAAAGGAGAGAAAAACCGAAAAAAAAAAAACGAAACGCGGAAGACACGAGACGAGAGGCGCGGGGAGACGAGGACGGACGGGATGACAGGTTCGAACGGCCTCAAACCCGACGACTGGGGAACGTCAGTGTCATCGGACTGGCACGGGTTCAAAGGTAAAGCCCGAGGGGGGGGGGGGGCGGATGGCGGGGTAAAGACAGAAGTACAGGCGTGTGTGAGTTTGGTTTCTCCGGGACGCTCTCATCCCCGATGGGACGGGACGATCCTGGAGTTTGGGCTCCGGAGTTTGTCACTTATGGGACTCTGGAAGAAGTGGCCTCTCATTAACCTCTTAACCCCCACCTTAACCAAGCACGTTCGCTCCAGTTTGGCATTACCCAAATCTAAAAGCTTCTCGACTGGAGAGTTTGCAGCCTGTAGGCCAGTGCCTGACTTGAAAGCTAAGACCTACGAAACTGATCTTTCAGTTTTGTAGAAAAGATTTTCTTTCGTGTTGTTGCCGTCCCTTTTTATCGGATTTTTAACATTTTCTTAGTCGCTTTTTTGTTGCGTTTCTTAAGTTTTTTTTTGTCATGTTTTTGTGACTTTTTACCTTTTTTGTCTCATTTTTGTTCTGTCGCTTTTTTGTCATTTTATTTTTTTGCTTTTTTCATCACGTTTTTAAATGTATACATTTTTTTGCCACATTTTTGTCACTTTTTTGTAAGTTTTTTTAATGTTTTTATCATGTTTGTTATGTTTCTGTCGCGTTTTTTATTTTTTTATTTTTTTTTGGTCACATTTCTGTCGCTTTTTTTGTCATTTTATTTTTTTGCTTTTTTCATCACGTTTTTAAATTTATACATTTTTTTGTCACATTTTTGTAATTTTTTTCCACTTTTTTGTAAGTTTTTTGTTGCTTTTTAAATGTTTTTGTCTAATTTTTTTATGTTTCTGTCGCGTTTTTTTTGTTTTTTTGTCACTATTTTGATGCTTTTTTTCAAGAAGCTTTCAGATTTGGGTAAGGCTGAACTGGAGAAAATGTTAAAGCCGGGGTTAAGAGGTCGACTTACAAGCATTTATTGCATATTCCTAAGACATGTAACTGTAACTTCATCGAGGGCGGGGACGTCTCCAGCTCGTCGCCATGGAGATGTGGAGAGAAGTCAGCAGAGTTTGATATTTAAATAGTTTAGGTTCTCATCCAGATCTATTCTTTGATTACCCACTGCAGTAAAAGTATTTTCTGTGTTTTGTATTCAACATTAGAGTCCAAAAAGAAAAATATTCCTTCTCCCATTGACAATAACAAAGACCAAACCTACTCAAAATAAGCACAGGTCACCACAGCCTATTGGCCAGCCTCATTTGAAAGCCAAGGCCAACAAAACTCATCGAAATTGATCTTTTTCCTGATCTTTTTTGCCACATTCTCATCGCTTTTTGTCGCATTTTAGTCCTACACTGTAAAATGTAAAAATTGTTTCAACTCAAAAAACTAAGTCCAAGGGCTGCCAAGAAATTGTATGTTTAACCAATAACCAATTTACAATGTAATCGATTTGAAATTTCAGATTCACCTCTTTAGTTGAATTGTATTCTCAGGTTGACACAACTGATTTAATTTGTAACTGACGTTTTTCATTTCAGACAACTAGAAACAGTCAGTTACAAATTAAATCAGTTGTGTCAACCTGAGAATACAATTCAACTAAAGAGGTGAATCTGAAATTTCAAATCGATTACATTGTAAATTGGTTATTGGTTAAACATACAATTTCTTGGCAGCCCTTGGACTTAGTTTTTTGAGTTGAAACAATTTTACATTTTACAGTGTAGTTTTCGTGGGGGTTAAGAGGTTAAACTACATTGCATCCGTTCAACCCGAAAAGACTCACAGAAACAAAGCGGCATTAGAAGTCGGGACACCGCTGGAGGTAGAGGATGAGTGCAGGAGGGGCGGAGGAGGGTCGCAGCACGCCGGGAAACGGCCGAGACGGGATGCCATGATTGGACGGTTGGTGAGGCGTGGTCGGAGATGAGGCGATGAATGGAGTTCCTGAGGGAGGTTCGTTTGTCTGATTTCAAGTTTTTATATCATCTGAAAATTCCACATAAAGAAGCTTTTCCAGCGCTGACGGGGTTAAACATGACTTTAGACGACCCTCCGCGTTTCTGCCCTCGTTTTAGCAGCTTTTACTCCATTAGCCCCCGCGGGACGAGAAATCTCATTTACTGTACTGTTTGGAGAACCTTTAGCCCGCGCTCGCACAGCTCCGCGGCCCGGGCCGTGTCCCGGAGGCGCTTTTGGAAATCGGGTTTCATCGAGTTAACCCGCTGAACGCGCGGCTCCTAAACATGTGCAGAGGTGCGTCGTGAAGAAGGAACAACTCTCACGGGGAACTTCCAGAGGTGAAGGGCGGCACTTTGCTGTAACGTAAAACGCGGATCAGTTACGGCTCTCGGGGTCAGCGCGTTCGAGAAAAGTCCCTGGATCCACAGCTCTTCGTATTTATTTTAGTTAGGGGGTGCTGAGGAAAAAATTTTACCCCAAAAACGCTTTTTCTGTGCATATTTCCTATGTATTAATATTGCCTGCAGTTCTCAAACTACCCACCAGGGGGTGCTGCAGCGCCCTCAGCACCCTGGGTTCCCACGGCCTTGGCTAAACCGTCAAAATCAGGAGCTAACTTCGAACAATAGATTATTCAGAACATGGATTTTTCCCTGACCTACTTCAAGATGGTTCCTTTAAGTGCTTAATGTAGGTGGAAAAAGCACTACTATACTTTTTTTTAATCATATTTATTATTATTTTTCTTCACATTTTCAAACTCAAAGTCCATAAAACCTCTGAAAACTCCGTCTTTAGATCATTCCAGTCCAAACAGTTTAGCTCATGTGTGAATATCGATCAATAGAGTTCGGGAAAGTCCGCTGTTACCATGGAGATCCGGCGTGTTTGTTGCCGTTAGCATACATTTTCATACATTAGCTAAAACACAGTATGAACAGTGAAGTCTTTAACAGTTGCTTTTCTGGTGGTTCCCGTGTCCCGCCCCAGTGTTCAGGTTTTATATTTCAAGAGGTCACTGTGATGAGCTTTTAACCGTTTGTAACTCCTTTTTCAGTTTGCTTTTCAATCCGGTGCCGCCGCTCCCTATGCTAGTGCTAGGCTAGTGCATGTCTATGGTAACTAGTAGCCTGCGTTAAAAACCTCTTCAAAATCATGGGCTCGTCCTCCAAACGTTGCCATGTCTGATTTGTAGAAAGCTCCTTTGTGAATTCCACGTGTAGTAAACAAACTACTGTAGATCCGGTAACCGAGCAGATCACTCCGCCGCTGCGTAGCTACAACCAGGAAGTTGATGCTGCTCAAATATAAGTGGTAATATTTCAAACGTTATTCAGTCAACACAGACATTTATATGGTTAGTCTGGTGTTGTAAGTGATTTGCCTCAGGTGCCCTGTGCTTGGGTCAGACTGTTTTTAATGCAGGCTACTAGTTACCATAGACATGCACTAGCCTAGCACTAGCCTAGCACCGCTAAACTCTTCAAATATAAGGATTGCATGAATAAAAATGAAATAAAATAAATCTCCAGAAATCAACAACACTCTGGATAACTAGGAAATATGCCCTATGTCAAAAATCCTGAAATATCCCTTTAAGGCGGCAAAATGGCTGTTTCCCTTCCCATATTGTGTGGGGGGAAAATAGCTGCATAGTTAATTCTGCCTCAAACATCAAGATTAGATTTAAAAAAAAACTTTATTAACTACTAAGATTGTTGTTTCTTTATTTAAGTGAAAAGTGAAAGGGGTGAAGAGAAGGGAGAGTTTTTCAGACATCGCCTCCACGCGGTTACTCTTGGCGCGAGAGTAACCGGACCTCGCTCCACATGTGCCGACGGAGGCGACCATTTTTGATCGTTGCCGTCTGTGTCTCGTCCCGCAGGGCTCGGGTTTCCACGCGTCGCGGCGGCAGAAGTACGGCAACGTGTTCAAGACGCACCTGCTGGGGCGGCCGCTGATCCGGGTCACGGGCGCGGAGAACATCCGGAAGGTGCTGATGGGGGAGCACACGCTGGTCACGGTGGACTGGCCCCAGAGCACGTCCACGCTGCTGGGGCCCAACTCGCTCGCCAACAGCATCGGGGACATCCACCGCAAGCGCCGGAAGGTGAGCAGCCCGTCACTCAATCTGATTATTGCCTTTATTGCCTGATAGGGGGCGCTATCGATCATTCTACAGCTCGAGCTATAAACGCCAGCAGCAGTTTGATTATGAAAAACTCAAACGAACTGCAGTGCATTGTTTATCCCTCCTTTAAAAACAACACTTTACTTTTTTTCTGTTCGTTCCTGGGCCAGACCAGGTCTCGGTACCACCCGTGAAGGCGAAGGCGATCGTTGATTCAAGGTCCATGTCTGAGATTTGATACGAGAGCCTTTTCAGAGTCACAGCACGCAAAAAGATCGAAGACGTTGTCAGCATGTAGCCTCCCCTCCGCTCCTCTATGGGGCCACACTGGGGGAAGTCAGAAGCGACAGAGAATTCTATAGGAGTGAAGATATTACAGCGCGGATGTCGATGTGCTCCTAAGGTGTTATTACGCCTCACAATATAGTTCCCCTTTTTATCCGCTTAGAAAATCGACATGTTTAATTGTGTGTGAGTAGACTTGGATCGTGTGACTCCTCACGTAACCGTATTTAAATAAAGAAAACGTGGAAGAGCTCGGTCGCTTCTAACTTCAGTCCCGTTTGGCCCCATAGAGGAGAGGACAATGGGACGACAGGGACAATGTGCAAACGCATTAATTAAAGATGCTTTGCACCAGATTTAGCTTGAGCTAGTTTCCATCTGTAGTCCCTGAGCAGGTGAGTTACAAAATGTACAATATAAAATATGTTTATACACTCAAATACAAATATTCATTCATTCATTTACCCGTTACAGCATCAGTCCACATAGACTCATGCTCAAATTACTACATAAAACATCGATAAAAGTCATATTTACATTTACAGTTATCAGTGCTGACATGACTGGTTTTCCAACAGCACTTTTTTTATATTACGAGAGAAATCTTTCAGATCTAAGGAAAGTTTCAGATTCTGTACGGCAGATTCTGATTCAGTTTATTCCATGCTTTGATGCCTTTGAATGAGAAGGACGTCTGTGCAAAGGCTGAGCTACGTTTAGGCCTTACTCTGCAGTCATTGCGACTCGTGGACCTGGAGCTCCTGGTCATCTGCTCAGAATGTGTGTCTCTTGTGTCTGTACTTTTACTCGAGTAAGAAAATGCAGTACAAGTTCATCATGTCTAATGTCCCGTCTGTGGAAGTGAATCTGAGCCGTGTAACGGGAAGGGGTCCGGCTCGGGTTTCGCGCTCAGGGACGCTCAGGGGTCGGCGGGGTGTAATCCGGGCTGTGATCCCCGCGCCCCCCCCGGGACCGCGGCTCTAACCCCGCGTAATGACCCTTGATTAGGAAACGGCCCGTACAAAGAGAGGCCTTTCCCCCCCGCCGCACCTGAGCGGGCCGCCGGCGTCACGTGAAGGACGCTTGTGCTTCTCCAGAGCTTTGCTGGGAGATGTTTACGGCAGAGTGGCTATTTTAGGGTTACCGGTTTGGCTCGAGCTGCAGGCGCTATGGTTATCCCCTATGTGGCGCTGTAAAGAGGTTTATTATTATTTACATGGCGCTGCCTTGTGTTCTTCCTTAAAGGGATATTACAGGATTTCATTTCCTCGTTATCCAGAGTGTTGTTGATTTTTGGGGATATATATATTTTTTTTATTCATGCAGTCCTTATATTTGAAGAGTTTAGTGGCGCTAGGCTAGTGCTAGGCTAGTGCATGTCTATGGTAACTAGTAGCCTGCATTAAAAACCACGGGGTCATCCTCCAAACGTTGCCATGTCTGATTTGTAGAAAGCTCTTTTGTGAATTCCACGTGTAGTAACGCCGGCCGCAGGTAAACAAACCACTGTAGATCCGGTAACCGAGCAGATCACTCCGCCGCTGCGTAGCTACAACCAGGAAGCTGATGCGGCTCAAATATAAGTTATTTTAAATGCAAAATGGTTATATTTAAAACATTATTCAGTCGACACAGACATTTATATCGTTAGTCTGGTGTTATAAGTGATTTGCCTCTTGGGTCAGACTGTTTTTAGTGCAGGCTACTAGTTACCATAGACATGCACTAGCCTAGCACTAGCCTAGCACCGCTAAACTCTTCAAATATAAGGACTGCATGAATTACCACCTGCAGGGGGCGCCATAGGGGCTGGTGCAGCTCCAACAGCTGCCCCCACGACGCGGCAACGGACAAGTGGAAGAAAATGGATGGATAGGATATATATATATATATATCCAGAAATCAACAACACTCTGGATAACGAGGAAATGAGGCCTATGTCAAAAACCCTCAAATATTCCTTTAAACCATGGCTTAGGATGAGGATCTAACCTACTTAAATCTCATATTTGGCCGCTTTTAGTCGACATCTCCAGCTCTGAGGAGAGATGAGCTGCTCACAGCAAACACACGTTTGTTCAGATAAATGCTTGAATGTTATTCTCTTTAATGGGTGACATGTGACGTGAGTGGCTTTTAGTAAATGTTCCTTGTTACCGAGTGCAGGCATGAACTGAATGTAATGTGGCCTTTTTCCATCTGCGGCTCCGCTCTGCTGGTGTCGACGCTCGGGATTCAGTGGCTGGATTTGTTCGCATTAGCCCCGTCAGACGCCGAGAAAACCCTGCTCTAAATAATAATGACTGTGACTGGTTTGACCCGGTCCAGCCGCCTGTTCCTGGTGTGGCCTCGGGAGTGGAAAAGTCTGAGTGCAGCGTGGAAACTGGCACCGCTGAGCCACGAGAACACACACTACTACAACTGCCAACCCTGCCAGGACTACGAGACTGCCACCGCGAGCACTTTCTCAATCGTGAAATCATTTGTAAGACGAGCATTTAAGGATGCCCTGGTACACGGGGTCCGTTCAGCGTCCAATGTGAGATGTATTTTTACTCATGAATCGTCCGTGAGAGTAAATACTACGCTGACAGAAAAGACAAAGGGACAGAGGGATGTTGTTCATCCAGTTACACAATGGAGATCTTTTTTTTCACTCAAACTTGGCTGAAAATACTGTTTAAGTGGCGCTAGCCCGCAGTTAGCTTTGCCCGCTAGCCTGTTAGCTTCTTCTTCGTGATTCCATTAGTGTGTGTTGGTGACTCCGACCCGGTGGAAGTTGCAATTCTGGTTTTCTGGCCAGAGACACCAGGGGGAGATGAAAGATTAACACTTGTATTACACGACTACGGAAAGGATTTATTAAAAAGTAAACAAGTCACTTAGTGCTGCTTTAAGGTTAGTGGCCGGGCAGGGTCAGGGTTAAGCTGATCGGTTGATGTACAGCGGGGCCATAATCCAATAGGAAGTCTATGGGGAACTGACTAAATACTTATTTTCCCCACTGTATGTGTGAGGGAAAATGTTCTCGCGCCCCAAGCAAAAGTTCATGTTATACGTTAGATTTTATGTTGGCTGTTAGACACATAATAGACTAGAAGCAATTACCACGAGTGAGAATAGAAATCCACTGGGATGAGAGGTCACCTGACAACTCCCATGATGCAGTTCTCTCCCTCAGAACAGAAGACAGAAGTCATGAGGCTCTTTAGGTCGGTGGAAATGATAAAGTCCACCTCTCCTTCTAAGTGAATATTGAGTTCACTGTTTAGCCTCTGAAATGCATTCTTGATGATGGTCGTCGTGTGCAGCATGAATCGCTAAATCTAACCCCAAAAACATGTCCCCAAATTCATATTTAGCTCTTATTTTTCTCCGCTTGGGTTTTCGGGGCTGGTTGTTTGGGGCGGAGGGGGCCGGGGGCAGACGGGAAGGGGAGGGCGCTCGGCAGAAGAAAGAGCTCCTTTACATGTGCGAGAGGCAGCGGCCGACCCAGACATATGGACGTTATTATGGGAGCTGCGCGGCCAAAACGTGTTCGCGGGAGGAGGAGGAATATAGATGCACGGCCTGGAGTTCAGGAACTCTCCGCGTGTCAGGCGGGGGGCACGGGGATCATACCAGCGCCTCGCAATGAGGTCGCAATCCCACCACTTTGGGTCCGGAAACCACATGGTGTAGTCGATGGTGGAGGTCACGTGTTTTAATGCTATTGTCTACCTTCACTTTCAGCACCTATATCCTATCAATATCATCTATCAGAGCCGTCTCTCGGGAGCAGGGACAATAAGGGCTTATGACGATATTTGCCTTTTCATTGTCCGCTATAAATGTCATATTGAGTGAGACGTACATAAAATACCTATTTATCCTGTAAATTAGATTAAGTATAGAATGAAAACCAGCCGTTCTTCTCATAACCACCAGAGCAATTCATTCCTGGTGTTATGAGGCCGCCCTTTATGAACGAAAGCATGGATTGCTTTTTCTGCCTGGTGAAGGTGAGTGAGCCGGTTTCTTCCAGGATGCCGTGTGTGTCCGTGGCTTTGTAAACGACGCCGGTGTTTGTCTCTCAGACGGAGCTCTCGCCGCAGACTCTTCTCTTCGACGTGTTCCTCACGTGGCCGTTTGGTTTTCTTGTTTTTTTTTCTTTTGTTGTGAAGCCCTTTACCCCACCTCGTCTCATTCGGCAACAGAGCTGGCGCCGATGAGAGGAGTGGGGACCCCTTGTGGTGTAACACGGTACTTCAAGCTACTTTAAGTTGGCGTTTGGTACACCCTAAGAAGTTGACATTTTAAAATTTAGTGTAATTTTAACTGTTTTATATGTTTTAAGGTATTTTGTAGGACTTTGGTCAACCTGGTTGTTTTTAAAGTGCGTTTTAAATAAAGTTTATGACAGGAAGTGACCGACTGTAGACAGAGGTAAAGTCCCACGGCAGTTGGACTCACTGATTTCCCATTGACTTAACACGGTCGGCACGGCAACAGTTTTTTAACCTCGTTCGCCTCTATCTATGTCACTTCCTGTCAGTGTCCAATGAGGAAGTGGAACTAAAAACGTCACAAAAATGGTCAAAAATAAATAAAAACTGGGTGATTTTTCTTTCTTTTTTTCTTTTTTTTTATCATTTGATCAAAATCTGAAATATAATGGTGTTGTGTTTCAAAGGCAGATGTCGAGGACAGCTTTGCGTGTCCACGTATGAATGAAATGTGGCGCTGTTTCTGGGCTGGCATCGACTCAGCCGGCTTGTTTTTGCCGTGGATGTTTTTTTTTTTTTTTTTCGTGGAGTTTGACCTGTAGTTACCTCCGGCTCCGCTTACACACACGGGGCGAACGGCAGCGGCGGTCGCAGGAGTCAGGCCTTAAATTGTCCAATTACGCCGCTCAGACGACTTAAACGCCTCAAGTCTCTCTCACGCCGGCACCTTTGGCTCCGTGGGCTCTCGTTTTTCGTTTTTTTTTTTTTTTTTTAAACACGGGGGCCCTGGAAAAAACCGTGAGATTTGTCGTCGGGTTTCGGGAACGCAGGTAGATTTATGGGCGCCCTCCGCGTGGGACTGTAAGGGGAGCGGCTCGGACATTATCGTGGTGCGTGTCGAGAGCGATCCCGGCGTTGTGTAAATCCACCGGCTCCGGAGAGAACGTGTGTCGAAGGTCACGAGTTCAGTATTTTTACTAAATACGGTGAAGCGAAGACACCGCCCACCTGCGGGACACTGCGGTCAGGTTGATGTTATATTTGACCTTTCGGTGACCCGGCGGCCGCGTGGGTGGTTTCTGTCCCAACCAGTTGTATCTCCCTTTGGACTCGTGCACAGTGGGAGCCTCGTGAGTCTCATCGAAGGCTTTCTGGGTCACACTCGCTCATCCAGGAGTCAGTCAGTCTTCACCGTGAGCTTGTATTGAGGTCTTTGGACAGAAGCTTCTTAAATGTGCCGTAATCAAAGCTAAAGGCGCTACAACCAAATATTATTATTCTGAATCCTTTTGGACACACATTGTTTATTATGATTATCATTGTTACATTATATATTATATGATTATGTATTCATGTGCAATTATGAAACGTGTGCCAAACAGTTACTGTATTTGAGAGGAGGAACCGCTGCTTCAGAAGTAAATTTAAAAAAATGTACGGAGATGTAAATAATAATAATAATAATAATGCATTAGTCTTATACAGCGCTTTTCCAGACGCTCAAAGTCGCTTTTACAATTTTGGTGCATTATTCATTCACTCCATACTCGAGGCAACCAGTCTGCGCACATCAGCCCCACCACCCACCACTCACACTCACTCAGGCTTCCTGGTTCCCAAACGGTCTCCCATCCCAGTCCTGCCAGGCCCTTCCCTGCTTAGCTTCCGAGGTCTGACGGGATCAGGCAGAGCAAAGGCGTGGAAGGACCGGGGAGGGGTCGTTTGGAAGCTTGAAATGTCTAGTGTCCAGGCAAGTCTTTATAAGTAAGTGCTTTATTGTCATTGTTCAATGAAATAGTTTTCAGGTGTTAGTCCTGAGCCGCTGCGACTGAGCCACTGTGGGTCAACCTGACCCGCATGACCTTGGAGGTCGGGGAAACTGTAGCACTCGGAAGAAACCTGGCTGCCCTCTGTCTCCTCTGATCGTCTGAAATGGTGCCGCGCCTCCTGGGTTTGTCCCTGTTTCAGAGCGTGGTGTCCTGCACTGGTCAGCTGTTTCCTGTAGCTCCTCTTGTGACGCCTCCTCTGTGCTGCAGCTGGGGGGCTCTTGGTGCCTCTTCAGTGTCTCAGAAGAAGAAATGTGTAGGTCTGGCTGTGTTATCGTCACATATTTACTCCTGCATTGGACCTGTTCCAAGTCCGGGTGGGACCTCCTCACTCCTGAGTCAGTGGAAAATCCTCGTTAAGTGAAGGTCAGATGATAATAAACGCGTCCCGGTCCAGCCTGGTTTATTCGGCTTTAGTCTTTGGCGAGAGGAGTTTGCGAATCCCAGACCGATCCCGCTCTGATAAATCGAAAAAGACACTAACTACTGATATTTTTCTTCCCTTCACTCCACTTGGAACCGTTCGCCCGTGATGCCGCCGCCGCCTGTTCCATCTTCCTTCCAAAAAAAAAAAAAAAAAAACCCTGTGGCCAAAAGTGCGGCGATCTAAACCTGAACCCTCTCCAATCCGATCGTCCCGTTCCCAAAACCGTCAAACGCGAACCATGTGTCGCCGGAGAAAGCGGCCTCCAGAACATTACGCGGTCTTTGCCAATCAGGATTACTGTCAGAAGATATCTCTGGGACGGCTTTGGCAGAGCGCGGCCCGAGTGAAACGTCCCAGGCCTCGTGGATCTGCGAGTCAGCGAGTGCTCCCTGTGCGGAGGTGGCAGAGAGTTGAGCCTGGATGCAGATGTGAGCGTGTGAGGCGTCCCGTGTGTGCCGTCCCGTCTGTGTGTCCGCGAGGAAGCACACCTCAACCTCAACCAGGGACGTCCCGATATCAGCACCCGGCCCGGGCCTTTTGAGAGGATCGGACCGGATGGAATATACGGACCGGATCGGGTCTGATCCGCTGGAAGTTGGTCGTGAATCTGCAGCGGCTCCAGCTCTGCATGTTTAGCGCAGCGCTGCTAATGCTAATGCTAACGCTAATGCTAACGCTACGGCCTCAACGTAACCTCTCAAACCAGGGACATTTTCTCCAGTTTGGCTTTACCCAAATCTGAAAGCTTCTTGAAGAAAAGCGTCAGATTGGAAATGTGCCAAAAGAGTGACATAAAAGCAATGGGAAGAACGATAGGGCGGCAACAGCGCGAGGAAAAAGATCAGTTTAGATGAGTTTTGTTGGACTTAGCTTTCAAATGAGGCTTTAGACTGGCCTACAGGCTGTACGCTTTTAGATTTGGGTAAAATGCACTTGTGAAGACGGGGGTTAAGAGGTTAGACAATGACTATAGCTGCGTCTCACATTCTCATGAAGACGGTCCCAGAGTTGAGCTTCAGCCTCAGCGTGTTTAGTCCTGACTCTGGGAACCACCAGGAGACCCCTCCCTGAGACGGTTCATACGGCTCGAACGTGTCAGAGATGGACTTTGATGCTAAACCATGAAAAGCAGAGTTCTCTGAGCGACAGGAAGCCAGTGCAGAGACCAGAGCACTGGACTAATATAGTTCTTCTCAGGACCATTTAAAAAAAAAAAACTGCTTATCTTTTTTGTCTTGTTTCTGTAGCTCTTGTGGCTTATTCGTCCTTGTTTTCTCTCTTTTTTGACACTTTGTTCAAGAAGCTTTTAGATTTGGGTAAAGCCAAACTGGGGAAATGTGCTCGGCTCAGGTGGGGGTTAAATCAACATTTGGTTTGTTCAAATGACTTGTTTTGGTCGTGAAGTTATTTGACTTTATAAATGATGCTGTGACTGTGGGTCGGGGTTGGTGGAGGGCGGGAGGGCATCCGACTCATCTCTAATCCTCGTTTCCTTTGCCGCAGGTTTTCGCCAAAGTCTTCAGCCACGAGGCGCTGCAGTCGTACTTACCCAAGATCCAGCAGGTGATCCAGGAGAGTCTGAGGGTGTGGAGCTCCAACCCCGACCCCATCAACGTGTACAGGTACAACATACTACAGTACTGCTGCTACACAAAGGTACACAAAAGTACTGCACCGCGGGCCAGAGAGGATTACTGCACGAGTGCGATGCTGCAAGCCATTTTGGTGCCACCCCCCCAAAAAAAATAAAAAATGGGCCGGAGGGGTAGCTCATTAAAATTAAACACATTTTCAAAACTACACCAGTAACATTTGCTGAATTAAATTTGGGCGATATGGCCAAAAAATAGATTATTATTGTTTTTTTTTGCTCAGTTTGGACGATTACTGATCGATTTTATGGGAAATAAACTTTACCTGACCTGCTCATTAATATTTCACAATATAGTCGACAATTAGGCCCATTAAGATAAGATAAGAGAAGCCTTTATTTAAAACATTTCTTTCTGTTTTTAATATTCCTTGTCTGCTCTCAAGAGTCAAGCTTCTTTTTTTGTGATTTGTAATTTTATTGAGGACGTATAGAAAGAAAAAAAAATCATACATAGAAATAGACAAACACATGAGTATAAATTAGGATTAACAGTTATAAATTAAATAAATTATAATAAAAATAAATAAATAAATTACGTTTTCAAAAGCGTTTTAGTTTTACCGTCCTCATGCCTCTGCTGTGATTGACAACCTTCTCCATGGAGACTTAAGGGGAAAGGGGCGGAGTTAAGACCCAGGGAAACGCTGTTAGCGGAAGAAAACTCCAGCGCGCATCTTAAAACACAACACAAGGCCTTTGTGAAGCAGCAGAGACCGTCAGAAAGTCATTTCGCTGCCGAGCTGGCCCGGGGGGGGGACATGTAGCGGCGGACGACCTAGTGTGATCAATGTGTGTATCTGTGTGTCCCCAGGGAGAGCCAGCGTCTGTCCTTCACCATGGCGGTGCGGGTGCTGCTCGGGTTCAGAGTGTCCGAGGAGGAGATGAAGCACCTGTTCTCCACCTTCCAGGACTTTGTGGACAATCTGTTCAGCCTCCCCATCGACCTGCCCTTCAGCGGATACCGACGCGTGAGTTTCACTTTCAGCTTTCTGCACAAACAGCTGAGGCACTGGGCTCTCTGTGACGCTGCAGGTGGACAGGGAAACTTTTTAAATATGGAGATGTCAATTTGAAGCTTCCGCTGTAGATTACCGGCATATATACGAGAAGAAAATGTATTGCAAGTTTTCAGTCATTTTATGTTTTCATTTAAAAATAAGGTGTTTTAAGCATCAAAATGGTCAAAATTGCCGATATTTCACACAATGAAATGTGAATAATTGAGCCAGGTTTAAACTTATGTTTTTATTTTGTGACATATTAGACTTTTTCAGAGAGATTATGGATCTAGTTTTCAAATAAGCTGTTAATTTGTGGAAAAATCAGTAAAAAAAAATATTTTGCCGTGTTTTATTTAATTCAAAACACAATAAATCTAGGCTAGGAATTAAAAAATAGACATAGTACACTCTGTTCACTCCTCTGTTTATGTTAAAGGGAATTTCAGGATTTTTGACATAGGGCCTTATTTCCTAGTTTTCCAGAGTGTTGTTGATTTCTGGATATATATATTATTTTTATTCATGCAGTCCTTATATTTGAAGAGTTTAGTGGTGCTAGGCTAATGCTAGGCTAGTGCATGTCTATGGTAACTAGTAGCCTGCATTAAAAACAGTCTGACCCACTCCACAGTACACCTGAGGCAAATCACTTATATCTCAATAACTTATATCTGAGTGGAGTGATCTGCTAGAAAATAGTCCCTCAAAAAATGCGATAATTAATGTGATACAAGGTCAGTTTCATTTCTAAAATTATTCTATCGACACAGACGTTTATATGGTTAGTCTGGTGTTATAAGTGATTTTCCTCAGGTGCACTGTGCTGGGGTCAGACTGTTTTTAATGCAGGCTACTAGTTACCATTGACATGCACTAGCCTAGCGCCACTAAACTCTTCAAATATAAGGACTGCATGAATAAAAAAAAAAGATATATCTCCAAAAATCAACAACACTCTGGATAACGAGGAGATGAGGCCCTATGTCAAAAGTCCTGAAATCTCCCTTTAATGACTATGCTTGAGAGGGAGTCCATGCTGGATTTAAAGACTCCTCCTACCAAGCTCCGATCGAGCATGTTCCTAAAAAGGGCATAAGGGCGGGATCTTCGCTGTAGACTCGGCCCTCGTTGGGCGCCTAGTTCAATCGTAGCTGCGCCGTTAGCTCTAATGCTAACGGCCTGTCAATCAAAGTCCGGCCCTTATTAATATACGAGATTTATAAAATGTACTTTACGAAAACCCGCCTGGTTTCTTTAATTGTAACCCAGCGTTATCACAGGAGCAATATCTAGCTGTAGAAAGTTTAACATGATTGGAAACCAGGCTGTACAGTTGTTAAAAACATGTGTAAGACTAGATTTTTCTACCGCCACTAGATGGAGCTACTGCAGCAATGGCGTCCAACGGCGACCCCTGCACTGTAGTCACGAAACTCTGCTAACCTCGGCCATCGGTGGAGATGTTGTTAAAGAGTGGGATGAAAACTTAATTTGAGAGGGAAGAAAATCGCCCGATCTTTCCGAGACTCTGACATTTTATTCTGGGACGTGAACCCCGGCTGATCTTTGCAAACTCGCGCTGACCGAGCACAGAAATAACCCGCGGGACTATCTTCATCCCACACCGCTCATCATCTCCGCTCGAGCCTCCCCTGCATTGTGTCCGAGCAGAAGGAGCCACCCAAGCTGAAACGCCTGCAATTATGCCCATCTATCACAGCACGGGACTCCGCTAAATGCTATTGTTCCCCCCGTGAGCCGGGACAGGGCTGTAATCAGGGAAATCGAAGGCTCCCGTGTTTATTTCCCCAAACGTTCAGGGGTCAGGGAACGAGACGATTGTGTTCAGAAATAGAAGGTCCCGCCGAGTCAGCGCAATCGATGTCCCCCGGGAAATCCGAAGTTTGCACATTTTAAAACCGGGCGTGTTCTGTGTGTGTGTCCCAGGGCATCCGTGCGCGGGACACCCTGCAGCGCAGCATCGAGAAGGCCATTCTGGAGAAGCCTCTGTCGCAGAGTAAAGACTACAGCGACGCCCTGGACGTGCTGATGGAGAGCGCCAAGGAGAACGGCACGGAGCTCAGCATGCAGGAGCTCAAGGTAAACGCCGCTCAGTCACTCATTATCGCCTTTGGGCGGGGCCACGGGATTAAAGGGTCTGTGCGGAGGTTTCCCTGTCAGATGGTAAAGTGCCGCAGGTAAAGGGATTCACATCACGCACATGAGACGTTCAGTGATCTTTAGAAAAAAATAAACTGCAGTGTTTGGGAGGTGCAAAGTCCCCATTGGAATTGACCTTTCGCCGAGCCCCGCCCCCCTTAGTTACCGTTACTATGCCCGACAAACAAATGATAAAACACGGCAGTGCAACAGATTGCCGTGCATGATCGAGGCAAAAGGGGTCACGGTCTGCAGTGGAGGGATATATTTAAGATATTAAACTATCCAACGAAGGGTAGAGGACGATTGGCTCTAAAGCTACAGGACAAGTCTCCAGAAATATCAGAGAAACCTCATGATCTCTTCCTTAAATGCAACAGCACCGCCTTGTGGACCAGTCGTGCTCTTGCACTGCCCGGTAAGCACCCTCTTATTTTTTTAGTATTTCTAAAAATAGGAAACTGTCTCCGGTGCGCTAAAGTTAGCTAACGCTAGCTAAACCTGCAGGTGCCACAATAACAATCAGCTACAGCCAGTTATCAGGACCGAGACAAAAACACGTGAGACTGTAAGGCCTGTAAAAGTTCACCACCGCAGTTAAAGTTACTCCAGTTTGTGTAACGTTATGTGACTGTCAGTAGCTAGATATTAGCATGCTAAGGTGTTAGCCTAGCGGCCAGGCCCTAGCCTTACCTTACAGCAGACGTATGCTTGTTTATTTGGAGACATTTATCTGGGCTCAGGCCGTCCACATTGTTTGATCCATTGTCGGCAGTGCTTAGGTTGTGTTTTCACTTTGGGAAGGAAAAGAACTGGACTCCCCCAGAGACACTCCTGTGGGACCTAGTGTCTGATTTACCTCCTCCATAGGCAGACCATTTTGCTTCTTCTTCTTTGTCTGGTGGATTTTTGGCAGTAAAAAAGAAAGTGCATCTGCTCAGTGCTGGTATGTCCCATTGTTTTGCATTGGAGGTCTGCGGCATGACGGACCTGGCTTCATAGTAACGGTTGCTAGGATGTCTGATTGGACAATTACCATTTTGGGGCGTGGCTTTGCGAAAGGTCAATTCCTTTTACAAAGTGTCTTTTGGAGTCGGCCCCGGCCACAAGGGGGTGGTATTACACTCCATGAGGACCAAATAGCAGCGCTTTCCTGACCCATTGGAGTATTTCTCATTTGAAAAGGGTGCAGTGACGTTGAGGAGGGTCAGAGAGTAGACCTCCCCGGGCGACTGATCGGTAAATGATCTCCAATGATCGTCCACAGACCCTGAACAGAATAACATCCGAACCGACATTTAGAATAAGTTATTTTCCAAACTGTGTGAAACTTAATCACCCATGTGTGAAAGCCCTGTTCTATTGTGTGTAACAAACCTTCTCAAAATCGTCTGTTTCGGCCTGACGTGCCCCCCCCCCCCCCCCCCCCCCCCCCCGACCCGCCGAGTGTACAGTGGCTCATCTGTGGTCCGTCGTGCGTGGGCCGGGGGGAGTTTAAACACAGACGGTTCGGGTTCAGTAACACGTCGGTGCGACTCCGCTTCACCGCAGCAGCAGCAGCAAAAGGGAAACTGCCCCGGAGCAAACAGAGAAACCCATCTGTGCGGGTCGGGTCGGGGTCAGGGGTCGCAGCAGACGTGGGCAACAGCAGAGGGTCAGGCCAGGTTCAAGTTCCAGTTCAGGCTCTCGAGTCCTCGGACACTCCCGAAGCTGCTCATCGTGGGGATTTGAACTTTCCGATCCCAAAATGGATGAAAACGGGTCTGAACGAGATGAAGCGCACGGAAAACTCCGCCTGAACGTTGACCAGTTTAATGATCTTCGGGTTATTCATGACTTTGGTTGGACCCAGTCAAATATGAGTGAGAGATATTTTCCATGATTTTCTCGCATTTTAAATAATAAAATGTGGAAAATTAAAATTGCCCTATTTAATCGTATTGTGTGGGATATTTAACAGAAAAAAATATAATTGTGCTATTTTGGATTTAAGATTACGATGTGCATTTACTTAAAGGCACACTGCGTAACATTTTGGACTATACTGTTGCCATCAGTACAACACATGCAGATAATGACCAGCTCGACTGCAGTGGGTAATCAAGGAATGGATGTGGATGGTGAACCTGACCCGTTTAAATCTCAAATTCTGCTGACTTTAGTCACATCTCCATGGAAACGAGCTGGAGACGCACCCACTCCCGGTAAAGTTATGTCATGTCTTAGGAGATCTGAGCCCCTCACAGCAAAAGCACATGTTTGTTTGAGGTATTTTTCCAATGCTGAAAATATCTGTCATCCAATAAAAGCTTGTATCTCAATTTATTTTTGGGGTAAATACAAAAGAAAGAAAAGCAAAAAAAAAAGTCACAAAAAGCGACAAAAAAGTCACAAAAAAGCGACAAAAAAGTCACAAAAAAGTCACAAAAAAGCGACAAAATAATTACAATATAGCGACAAAAAAGGACAAAAAAAGTCACAAAAAAGCGACAAAAAAGTCACAAAAAAGTCACAAAAAAGCGACAAAAAAGTCGCAAAAAAGTCACAAAAAAGCGACAAAAAAGTCACAAAAAAGTCACAAAAAAGCGACAAAAAAGTCACAAAAAAGTCACAAAAAAGCGACAAAAAAGTCACAAAAAAGTCACAAAAAAGTCCCCAAAAAGTCACAAAAAAGTCCCCAAAAAGTCACAAAAAAGTCCCCAAAAAGTCACAAAAAAGCGACAAAAAAGTCACAACAAAGTCACACAAAAAATTACAATATAGCGACAAAAAAGTCACAAAAAAGTGACAAAAAAGCGACAAAAAAGCGACAAAAAAGTCACAAAAAGGCTACCAAAAAAGAAGACAAAAAAAAGGCGAAAAAAGCGTCAAAAAAGTGACAACAACACAGTGAAAACTCTTAGATCAGTTTTGTAGGTCTTAGCTTTCAAATGAGGCCTAAAGGCTGTAAGCTCCGGTCCAGAAGCTCTTAGATTGGGATAAAGCGGCACTGGAGAAAAGGTGGGGGTTATTAGGAGATTAATTCCAAAGCACTTCTTGTGGTGACGAGCTTTGGGCGCCCCCTGCAGTTCCTTCAGAGCCGCGCACCGAGAGCCCAGTGTTGTGTTTGGAAACGAGCTCCACATTTTCCCCCCAAACGTTCCACTTTTGAGGAATTAAAAGCTCCTCCGCCGCAGTTGCATAACGTCTCCCTGACAGGTCACGGCCCCGGCACACACACGTGTGTTACGCGTCTGTCCCGGGGCAGGGATACGATCCGCCCCTCCGCTTTAGCTCCGGTCCGGTCCTGTACGCGAGGTCTGTTTTTTTGGGGGGGGAAATAAAGATCCTCGCGAGCCCCGACGTTCTCACAATCCTGTTTTTGTTCGTACTCCGCGGCGCTGCCAGAGTCGCTCGGAGCCACTTCGGCGACGCGGAAAGTAAAGTTGTTATTATTTTAGAGCGTGCGGGAGTCGGAGCGGGGCGGCCCTAAATCCAGCTTGTCTTTACTTTGTTTTGGGGCCAGTTGGACCCGTCCCACGGAGTAAAGGGTCGTCTCCAGAGTAAGGTGGAAATATAGAAGGGCCGTATTTTACCCGGGAGTGAAAAGAGCGCGTTTCCTCCAAATCTAAAAGCTGCTACTGGAGCTCACAGCCTGTAGGCCAGTGTAACGCCTCATTTGAAAGCTAAGACCTGCAAAACTGATGTTAACGGATCTTTTTCCTCGCCTCACTTTTTTCACTTTCTTTTTCATCTCACGATTGTGTCACTTTTTTGCTGCACTTTCAGCGCTTTTTTGTTGCTTTTTTCATCCTCCTTTCCGTCGCTTTTTTTCATGAAGCGTTCAGATTTGGGTAAAGCCAAACTGGAGGAAATGTGCTCGGTGCACGCGGGGGGTTAAGAGGTTAAACAGATTTGTACTTCAGTAATAATTTGATGGTGTTAAATAAAAAAGGCCGTGCGACCGCAGAGGATCTGGGTCTTTTAACCTGTTAACCCCCACCGTAAACCAGTTTGGCTTTACCCAAATCTGAAATGGCGACGAAAACAAGGATGGAAACGCAATAAAGAACCACAGAAGAGCAATAAAAAAGTGACTCAAAAAAAAGCCGTGAAAGTGCAGCAATAAAGTGGATTTTTTTTTTAATAAATGTGAAAGGAATAAGAATGTGAAAAAAGTGAGAAAAAAGCAAAAAGAGGTCAAAAACGCTGCAAAAAATTACATAAAGCGACAAAAAAGTTCTAAAAGTTGATAACATCTGGTCTGGGCTATTGTTATTTTTTGGCATCGGTGAGGCCATCTAATTTGTAAAGTTTTTTTTTTAAGAATGGGGGAGGAGCTAGGGCTGGGAACTTCGGTCGTTTAGTCGACTAATTGGTCGATGCCGTCGCGGTCGACCAAGATTTTCATTGGTCGACTAGACTTTACTATGCAGGGGCTTTCAATTGCAGCATCCATCCATCCATCCATCTTCTTCCACTTGTCCATTGTCGGGTCGTGGGGGCAGCTGTTGGAGCTGCACCAGCCCCTATAGCGCCCCCTGCAGGTGGTGGGTTCACAGAAGGACGGCC
This sequence comes from Proterorhinus semilunaris, assembly GCA_021464625.1. Classification (NCBI taxonomy): domain Eukaryota; kingdom Metazoa; phylum Chordata; class Actinopteri; order Gobiiformes; family Gobiidae; genus Proterorhinus; species Proterorhinus semilunaris. The sequence goes on along the minus strand of CM038364.1, from coordinate 21,537,718 downwards.
TCATGGTTCCAAACGGGCCTGTTGGTCTCTCATAGTAGGCTTCACCCATTCACACTCTCATTCACACACCAGTGTACGCAGACACTGGAGGCAAGGAGGGTGACGTGTGTTGCCCAAGGACACAACGACAATGTGCACCTTCAGGAGGTGGGATTCGAACCCCCGACCTTCCGATCATGAGACGACCCGCTCTACCATCTGCGCCACCGTTTTTATAATGGTCTTTAAGAATTGAATAATATTACTTTTTTTTTTGGTCGACTAATCGCTACATGTGCCAGACTCTCGGTCGACCAACCATTTCCTTGGTTGATTACAGCCCTAGTAGGAGCTTATAAGATTTTTCCTTCATCCTACTCCTGTTCTTGTTTTCATGGAATGTATTATTGTTGTGTTTGTTGGATTATTGTACTAATTTGATATTGCATTACCGTGAAAAAAGAATAAATAAAATGAAATGAAATGAATAAAAACACACAAAGAAAGAGTCAACAGAATGCAATGAAAACGTGACAAAAAAAGTGTCAAAAAGACGCTAAAAAAGTGACGATTACGTGGCAACAATGGAAGGAAAAATCTTTGCTCAGTTTTGTGGGTCTTAGCTTTCAAATGAGGCATTGCACTGGCCTATAGGCTGTGAGCTCCAGTCGAGAAGCTTAAGATTTGGGTAAAGCTGAACTGATGAAAATGTGAGGAAGGGTGGGGGTTAAGAGGTTAAACAGATTTGTACTTGAGTAATAATTCGACAGTGTTAAACAGATCCAGATCTTTAAACTCCCCCCTCTCTCTCTCCTCCCAGGAGTCCACCATCGAGCTGATCTTCGCCGCCTTCGCCACCACGGCGAGCGCCAGCACGTCCCTGATCATGCAGCTGCTGCGCCACCCGCAGGTGCTGGAGCGTCTGCGGGACGAGCTGCGGGCGCGGGGCCTCCTGCAGAACGGCCGGCTGTGCTCCGAGGCCGAGCTGCGGCTGGACACCGTGGTCAGCCTGCGGTACCTGGACTGCGTCATCAAGGAGGTGCTGAGGCTCTTCACGCCGGTGTCCGGGGCCTACCGCACCGCCGTGCAGACCTTCGAGCTCGACGTGAGTCCAGGAACCCACCGGAAGAACCCTAATGCAGGGGTTTATTTACACTCCAAGTACCCCGACCTCAAATAGTTTTACAAAGTGAAAACTCCAGTTATTCAGTATGTAGTGTTGTGTTTAAAAAAAGCCAAAACACTCTCAATTTGAAACCTTTTACTGAAGAACATTAACATTAACTTTACTTTGAAATGTAAACAGAAATTCCACTTGGTTTATTCTTCTCCTTAAATCTTGGGTTGGGAAACACTTCTCTGTAAGTCATTACTGATCACAGCCTTGTCATTCTGGCCTCCATATGTTTGTTTTAACATTCACACAACATCTTATTGTTTTCCTTTCACAATTTTTCTCTTTTCTAAATATTGGCGCTGGCTCCACAAACCCAGCCAAACTATTAGCATGAAGTTAGCCCGAGTTGAACGCTATGGGTGAAGCCACGTGTTCCCCACCATGTGAGTCACACATTTATGTGGCGTCCCCCCCCCCCGGAGGTACACGCTACAAACTTTATTTATCCCACTGTGAGTTCGACCCACGGTGGGTCTGGACCGGTGGGTCTGGACCATAGACTGTAAAATTAAGAATGGAGAGAGGGGGGGAGGCTCATTCATGCCACAGTTTGACTGGGGGTTTAGGAGTCAGCTTCATTATTTAGGATAGGGGTGAAAATAAAAATAGTAAAATAATAAACATCAGGACGCATGTAAGACTAACACGTGGAGTTCAGAACGACAAACCTGTGTTTAATAATGATGTGAAGAGGCAAAAACTTTTTAATGGAAAGTCCATAGGAGCCATTTCCTTATAGTTACAGGAAGAATAATCACAATAAGTCCATTCATAATGTTACAGTAATGGTGCGTCCGGAAGCCATACCAGTTGAGACCCAGTTATCGTTTCCTTGATTCCTTCATTCAAGTTTTATGAAGGACACAGAATCCTGGTCCATAATATTGTAGTCTGATTATTTAAAAAGGGGTTTTGAATATGGGGGTAGGCACTTACAAGCTTTCTTGCTTCGGCCGACTCCTTTTGAGTTTTTGTTACTTTATTTATTCTATTTCGGCACTGCAACAATGCTAATCTAAATAATGTAAATAATTAGTCAAATAAATCAAATCAAACCAAAATCAAATCAAAGCATTATGGACAAATACTGCCGTGGATTTGGGACGACTTGTTTGGTGCTAAAACTAAACAATTCTTGAAACCTGAATCCCCCCCCGTAACGACGAAGTTCATAAAGTTCATAAAGCTTTCAGGGCCACGAGAGTCTGGCAGGGCCCTGATCTTTAAAGGCCCAATCTCACCGGAGAGAGTTGCGGAGACGTTTCGGAGACTGCTCTGACTGGCAGTCTCCGAAACGTCTCCGCAACTCGGATTGTTCACATACAACGTGCCTCAGTCACCGGCCTGGAGACGAGCTCAGAATCAGAATCAGAATCAGAATAGGTTTTATTGCCATTGTCATGAACAGGTTCACAACTAGAATTTTACTCTGTGCGTTTGTGCACATGCGCTAAACGCACCAGGGAGACTAGTTGGAGACTAGTGACGCTGGTCATGGAGATGTCTCCGATACATACCCTGGAGATAAGGCAACTCTCTAGGGAGTCTCGGTGAGTCTCCAAGAGGTCTCCCCGGTCTCAAGTAGCTGTGGCAACGTTGTCCTCAGCCTGTGAGACGTTTCTGTGACCTCCCTGCATTGTCTCCGAGACCTGTTTGATACCAATGAGATCTCAGAGTCATATGGAGTCTCTTTGGCATCTCCTTGGTGTCCAACAGGTCTCAGAGACATTGCAGGGACGTCACAGAAATGTCTCATGGGTTGAGGACAACATATAGTATTCTCGACAACACCGTGTAGACCTTTCGGAGACCACATGGAGACTTTTTCAAATCTAGACACGACTACCTGGAGACTCGCCTTATCTCCAGACCTTAGAGAAATCTCCGTGACCAGCGGCGACTCGAGTCTCCACCTGGTCTCCGGCCGGTGGGACAGGCCCGTAGAGGTTTCAGGAGAAGGTTTTGCACTGAATATCCGTGTTGGCTTCTCTTCCAGGGCGTCCAGATCCCCAAAGGCTGGAGCGTCATGTACAGCATCCGCGACACGCACGACACCTCCTCCGTGTTCAAGGACGTGGACGCCTTCGACCCGGACCGCTTCAGCCAGGAGCGCGGCGAGGACAAGGAGGGCCGCTTCCACTACCTGCCGTTCGGGGGCGGCGTGCGCTCCTGCCTGGGCAAGCAGCTCGCCACGCTCTTCCTCCGCCTGCTGGCCGTCGAGCTCGCCAGCACCAGCCGCTTCGAGCTGGCCACGCGGAGTTTCCCGCGCATGATCACGGTGCCGGTGGTGCATCCGACCGACGGGCTGAAGGTCAAGTTCTACGGCCTGGACTCCAATCAGAACGAGATCATGGCGAAGACGGAGGAGCTTCTCGGCGCCACGGTTTAGTGGGAATGAATCGGGGGGGGGGGGGGGGGGGGGGGGGGGGAAATCGCAAATAAAAAAGCGCTAAGTCATTATTTTTTTCTTCTTCCAACGATGGGAGTTCCGTTGCATTGACTCAGAAGTCGGGACTATCCTCGAACGAAGGAAGAAGCTGCCAAAAAAGAAGTGGGTGTTACTTTAGGTCAAACTAATTGTATGTACAAAAGAAGCTATAGCCTATAATATGAATGAAATAAAGCCACGGGTTGTGCACAAGGAAGAGGGGAATCGAGAAGGAGCGACGAAGAAACAGAAAGGCAATAGAAGTTCGGAAGTTGGATGAAACAGGGTATAGGTCGAAAGAGAATTATTTATGATTAGCATTTAGCTTAAACTAAAACCAAGGAGCGAGTTTAGTTTTGACGACCAGGGTAAGTGGGACTAGATTAGGCTAACATGATTTTAGGCAAGATTTACGTTAGTTGGAAACATTTGAAAGATCAGTTCAGTTCAGGTTGCAGTTTCTATAAGGAGTTTAAATGCAGTGTTTTATCTTTGCACAGGTTAGAAACGTCGAATGTTACGTCTGTTTCCCATTATTTTTCCAATAGACTTTGTTATACGGCTTTTCAGCTATTGGGTAATGCCGAACTTTGCCATAAACGGACACATTTAAATTAAAACAATAATCAACCAAAACATGGCAAACGATCAGATCCGAGGTGTAGTTACCCCAATACTTGAAAAGCCTTTATTGTGCCTTTAAACTTGTAATGTATGATCTGTTTTTGATTATTTTCAAAGTTTATGGGGAAAATTAATGGGAATTTTAATGTAAGAAAACCAGAAATTAGCTATTCTTTTAAAATCTCTGTTTATGATAAAAAATGAATGGGCCTTTGCTAACCAACATTGTTATGCTAAATTACCTTGCATAATGACAGCATGACAGTTAGCATGAATTCGTCGCTAAGAACAAGTATTTTTATCAAGCAAAAAGTCGTAAACAAAACGCAGTCTTTGCCATTTCACTGCCAGCTCGTTATTCGATTTTTTGGTGACATCAAAGAACATTTTTTAACCTGTGCATCGATGTTCCATAAAGTTACACGAGATTGTATCGTTAGCGAGGTCGATTGTAGTCGTAGCGATGAGGCGGAGGTTGAAGACTTAACATACTTGCTGCTTGAGTGTTGCTTTTGTCGTTTATTTTACCGCATCTTACTTTGGCAACGGCGGCCATTTTGTGGAGAAGTCGGTGTTTCGCTGCTCCTGTTTCCAGTCAACGCTAAAATGCAAAAACAAATATAAGTAAAGAGTACAGTGAGTTCAGGAAATTTCTAATGATAATTTGTGGTTTGCTAGTTCCCTCTTAAATAGGGTATTTTAATCATATTGTTCAGTTAAAAACGTTATTATCCCTAACTTCCTGTTAGCAAGTGTTAGGTAAAGACTACTTCCTGTCTACCTTTTTAACGTAAATAAGAATCAAAAGAGATTAGAACAACAAACATCATGCTGAGGGTTTTTCAAAAAGTTAGTTCATGACGCTATTTAAACCTTTGTTAGGGTCAACTTTGCGTTAGCCTTTAGCTTCAAGGCTAAGACATCTGCCTGCATAAATACAGAAGTCTCTGTTGAAGTAGCAAGGTGTATACAGGCAGAAGCAAGTCAAATTTAAAGCGTTTTAATGCCCTAATACTATATTTTAATGCCACAAACACAGAAAATATCTGTGCATATTTCATTACTTAAGGCGAGTCACGGCAGGTTAAAGTATTAGCTTGTAGCTAATTTCCTCCTTAACATCTTCGTATAAAAATGACAAATTGATGATGCTTATTTTATGACCTTTTGTCAGTAGCGAGGCAGAGATAACTAGGACTTAACACGATTTTTGGGATTTTTTTCAGTGGTATTTTTTCAGCTTTGAACCCCCAAAAAATCTAAGTTTTTACAGATTTTTTTTTTTTTTTACTTATGATTAGCTTATTCAAAATCTATGTTACTATGTCAATAAAATAAAACCAACACATACATTTAAATCTGGGTCTATCCATTATTTAAATTTCATTGCTGAAAATATCAATTTTGGCAATTTTTATGCACAAAGCGCCAAATTTTTATATGAAAATATAAAATGACAGAAAACTTGCAATGCATTTTTTTCTCATATTTATATCAGTGATGTTCAGCGGAAGTTTCAAATTGATATCTCTACATTTAAAAGTTTCCCTTTTCACCTGCAGCGTCTCGCCTTAAGAGGAAATAGAATTGGACTAAACGGGCAACCTTCCCGCAAAAAAAAAAAAGTGGTCAAATTCAGCCAAAACAGTAACTGAATATGTTTTAGACCATAACTTTGGTATTATTGATTAACTCAAACAGTAAAAAAATTTGAATCTAATTTAATGCTTTTTAATTACATTACGGCCTTGTTTTGGCAAAATTCAATGCTTTTTAATTCCCCGCGGTCAGTCTAGAGCTTTTGCTAAAGGAGTTTTATACTTTTTGTGTCTGCTTCATAATGAAATAGAAATAATTAAACATGGGTTCGTAACTTCCTGTACCCACTGTACTTTAAAAAAAAAAGAAAAACAAAATGGCGACTTTATTTGCCGGCGAAAGAGATTTTATTGCTCGGTTGGTGGTCACGAGGACGTCTTTTATTTTTTGAAACATAAACTCTGGGACTCTTTTAAGTTGAAACTCTGGGACACTTTTCAAACCGAGAGCGGGGGAAATGAACGGACCAATGAGATTATGGAAGCTATGGAGGGGGCTCTTCTGATTATTGGACGATCGCATTCCTGTCCAGCCTGTGCCAGTTTTCGACACTATAATGACCACACCACTGATTGATTATTTTGGTATCACTTTGTAGTAAATTCAAGCTGTTGAACGTTTGTTAATACTTAATTCAATTCTTATTAAGCCTTAATAATTGTTAATCATTAACGTCAACACACAAAATGTTTAGATGCTTATGAATGATTAGCAAATGATGAGGAAAGCTTTGTTAACCTCTTAACCCCCAATTTAACAGAGCACATTTTCTCCAGTTCGGCTTTACCCAAATCTAAAAACTTCTTACAGTCTACAGGCCAGTGTAACGCCTCATTTGAAAGCTAAGACCTACAAAACTGATCTAAGATTTTACCTCGTGCGTTGTCGTCGCTTTTTTGTTGCGTCCTTACTTTTTTGTGGTCTTTTTTTTGTCTCGTTTTTGTAACTTTCTTTGTCATGTTTTTGTTGCTTTTCCATAATTATTTCCATCTCGTTTTCGTCGCTATTTTGACGCTTTTTTCAGGGATCTTTAAGATGTGGGTAAAGCCTGGATACCTGGATAGTAACTCAAGAAAATGTTCTTTTTTTTTAGTTTGGGGTTAAGAGGTTAATGTTTTATAAATGATGAACTAAGTATTTACAAATGCGTCAATAGTTTGTCCTCTATATAAAGTGTTGTTTTTATTTTAGAGATCGTTTTTGCTGCTTCTCTTGTGTACATTTTTCTATTTGAGAGTTTTACTAGTCCAGTCCGCAAATATTTTTTCCCTTTTATTTTGCATCTATATAAAATTAGATGATTAATATTTGCATTCGTGGAAACCTAAAATGGCAGTACTAGGCTAATTGTGTATAGTAATTTGTACAATATTCCTTCTAATTAGCCAGCAATGGGGCTCGGCGTTCCCGCGCGACTCGAAAACGCGCTCTGGTTCGAAGTGGGCGGGACCGCCGAGCCCCACGAAGAAAAATCAGCTCTGTACTAATAACCTAATGTTATTAATATTGTTGATATATTTGAAATCCTATTTTTTATTCTATAGAGATTTTAGCCTAAATGAGAAGGTGTTATGTATTTCAGCTATATTGTACACAGTGTTTAAATTGTTAATATTTTTTGATTTTTATTATTAATTACGATGTTGGTTTGTTATTCAGACGTATTATCTCTGCATTTTATTTTATATTAATTATGAAAAAACGGAAAGCACTTCTCGAGGTTTGTGTATTGTAAGTGCCATGCGACTACACTTCCTTCTGTTTCATTCTGTATATAGAATTTGTACAACTTAGTTTACGTTTTATGAGTGTGTTTTTTTGTTTTTTTTCAACTCCTGTTCCTTTTTGTTACGTGATCTGTAAATGTACTCCTGGAATAAACGAGAAAAACTATCACTTGGTTCACGTTCCCTTTCTTTTTAGCAACGCATCAGTCAGTTTTATAAAACACTGTTGCCAGATGTACGGTATTTGTACAATAATTACTATGACATCGATTTATAATGTTCAATAAAAGAATAAATAATCAAAAAGTAATGTTAAAAGAGGTGCAGAAATATATACCTGTAGATGCTGCTTTGTCGAGTATTATTTTCTATTAACTGCTTTAAAGGCAAGAAATACTGTATTGAAATGGTGAAATAGTGATATAGTGAAATATCGCTCTATAGTAATAGTAAACTTTAGTAATAGTGCACAAAGCACATCATAATCTTCTCCCTCCAAACATCCAGCAGCTTTTTGAACACAGGGAAAGTCCGTATAACCTCCGAGGAACTGCCATATTCAAAAAAGCAAAAGCAAAAAAGAATAAAAAAAGTCGATGTATTTCTGTAAGAGGTGTTAATCTGTGGAACGATTTGGAAGATCATTTAAAACAGTCAAAGCTTTCAAATAATGGTATAAATCTACTATCATACAAAAATATATAAGTTAAGGATGAACAAAGTAAGAAACTAGTGAAAAGCCTTTAATAGATCCATAATGAATGAATTTAAATGATGACATGATTTAGTTACAATAAATTAACGTAAAACAAAATGTATATTTACATATATATTGGTGTGTCGAAATTTATGTTAAAATCAATTCTAAATACATGCTTATTTCTCTTTTGTTTGACACTTGATATTGTTTACTATTAATGTTTATGTTTGTTTTCTTGTGGAAGTCTGTAAATTGGGTTCGGCACAATACGTTTTTACTTCAGCCTAAACCCTTTCAGTCGTGTTGTGCACGAATTATGGAGATGCTTGTTTTATGTTTAAAAAAATGAAAATGACCGAATAAACTACTACTACTACTACTATACTGTTTTTAGGTTGATGTAAATTCTCACTATATTGGCTAAACAATGTATTTGATTCTATGATAAGTTTGAGCGCTATCAAAAGAGACCGCTGCTGGAAGTTAATGAAAGTTACTGTGCCCCCTGCTGGTCTGGGGTGTGATTGCGGCTCGTCCTGGAGGATTAGGACCGAGTTCATTATCCGTCGTCTTTGATGCAGAGACACGGGACGTCTGCGCAAATACTGAGGAAATACTGAAATACTGTGAGACCCACCGGCGAGCGGCGGGTCACGCAGAGGACACGAGTGATCGCACATTCATGAAGCAGATCATTAGGGCCACACATTTCCTGCCAATTTACAGAGTTGAACAGATTAGGAATTTGTCCTCGGAGCTCGTGTTTCAGGAAAGCACAGTGTTAAGTTCGTCACAATTTCAGATGAAGTAATATTATTGCTGAGTGAAATTAGACAGTAAATTACAAGTACTTAATTATTCAAAAGACTTCAAAAGACATGTAAGACAATAGAAACTGCTGAGGGCTGCACCCGTCCATTTTCTTCGACTTTATCCAGGGCAGGTGATTTCAAACGACCCCCTATTCACCTTACTTTGAAATCGGGATTGTGCACGGCGAGGTGTCCATGATCAGAAGTTATTTCTGATAATGGACACCTCGCCGTGCACAATCCCTTACATAATAGCTACAACTCTCGTAACTTTTCATCTCGCTCGCAACGTCGCACATACCAAACCTTTTGCTGTTTTGTTGTGAACACGTACGACAGAATGAGTGATTCTAACGCTGAGCTCGTTATCATTGATATCAGTTATAAATAAACATTTATCGTATGCATATGATTGTCTGAGAGGGGGGTAATCTGAAATCAGAGGGGTAGCTTGAAATCAATTTAAAATTATCCCCGGGGTGCCGGAAATGGGGGGTAGTTTAAAATCTTTACAATAGGACATGCCCGGAACACCCCCCAAGACTCAACACACATTAAATCAGCACGAGGCTAAAATTGAGTATCTAAGCGATGATTACTTTTAATCAAGTCACGTTTTTGTCGGGTTTTTGTCACATTTCCATTTGCGTGAGCTGTTATTGCGTCTTTCTCACGTCGGAGTTCTTTCATTGGAAATAGCCGAGTGTTTTTGGACCTCGTTGTAAAGGCTGCAAGGTTCAAAGGCGGTTTATAATATATATAGTAATAATAATAATATATAACTGTGTCTGATCTTTACTTTGTCCTTTCATTCTCTGTGGATTTGAACCATAAACATGGCGGAGTTTGTCATCCCAACCGCTGTGTCATATTTGTGTCATACCTTTGTGGGAATTAGCCTAAGGGCGAAGGACCTGGAAACACTTTTATTATTGTTAATGTGAGCTGGAATAATGTTGTTGTAAACGACTGCAGATGTTGAACTCTCCCTGAACTGAGTCACAGGTGTGTCTGAGCAGGTAACGTCGGGACACTTTCTCAGGAAAGATCTCAGGGTTTCCCTCAACGGCTGGAAATCTCTCACCGTCTGAACAAAAGAAAAGAAACTGAAACTTTCAGCGCAGAGTTTCTCTAAATAAACGTCCCGTAGAGCAGATGGACGAGTTACTGCACTTGCGCCGACGCCGCCACTTTCATAAAAACAAAACACATTGCTCAACATTTTCGACTGTTTTGTTTTATTCATCAAAAATACCAAAATGATGGTCCATGGCAGGTTTGCTTGTTGAACAGCTGATTTTCTTCACCCTCCGATTGTAGCTGAAGTAAAAATCACTTTCTACAAATGCCAGTGTTGTACATCAGTGTTTCAGATTCAGATTCAGACTTTATTTCTCCCCGAGGTGCAGCTTCCCAGCCAAACACTCGTCCATCTCATAAATACAATACACAGAAGAATAGGCCTAGATAAAGATTGTTTGTTGCTCGCGGCACATTATAGCGCCACCCAGAGGGCATCAACAGAAACTCAGAGGACAGAATGTGCTCTGGTGGGCTCATGTCTTGTTTGGCCTTATCGGCTCGATTCTTCCAGAGTGAACTTAAAGGTCCTATATCGTGCAAAATCGACTTTTTGGAGCTTTTAGCCATGTTGCAATGCTATTTCCTGATCAAAAACCCAAATCGTGATTGTCTGTGACCGTCACTGATGGATGTTTGGTGAACTTTGGCCAGAATCAAAGTGGATGAACTTTTATAACCAACGCGAGTCCCACAATAAAAACACCCGATGGAGAGGCAGAGCGGCGAGTGTTAGCATGTGTGTTAGCGTGTGTGTTAGTGTGTGTGTTAGCGTGTGTGTTAGCGTCTTAGCGTGTGTTAGCCATTTATGAAGCTGTGTTGCACATGTCAACTCCTTTTAACTGCATTGTGAAGTAACATCACTTTTTACTGTAATATTTATATTTCTTTTACTGCTGATGTTGCATGCACGGAGAGAGGGGGCGGAGTTAACTGAATCCAAGCGTCTTGTCTTCCGGGTTGGATAAATACCCCCAGAAAATACTTATATTTCTCATAAAAAATGAGTACTCCATAATGGTGGAGTACGAAGGTATACAATATATCATATAAATGCCTATAGTTTACTTTCGAATGGCTAAAATAGCAGGATACAGATCCTTTAAGTCCATCATTTTAGAGCAGCTTTTTACAAAGTTGTGCAGACCGTTCATGTTTTTTACAGACAACCCATTGAACCAACAAACAAAACAAAAAAAAGTATGTAAAGACATTTTAAAGGGATTACTTTAACTGTACCATAACCGGCATTTGATCTCTGATTTGTGTGATAATGTTCCGTTGCCTTCCTCCGGTCTAAAACATGTTCAGCTGCAGTTTTGGCTGAAGTTGACCATTTTGTCCAGTTCTCTTTCCTCTGTTTGAGGACATGTTTGCAAATCTTAAGAAATTAAATAAGCACCGTTTTTGTGTCTGCATCTGGGCATTAAAAATGACATTAAAAAGCATTAAATCTGACTGGCCTGTATAAACTCTGGTGAAGCCAAGCGTTCTCGTAGGTAGAGCTTGATTAAAGTTTTGATCCAAACTGAATGAAAATGAAAAGCAATGGCAGCTTTTCTGGAAACGTCCGTCTCCGGCGTTTACCTCGAGCCTCGTTTCTGCAGGCGTCCCACGCGAGCGCCCATTCATCATCCGGCGCTTTCCCCGAACCCGAGCGCACCACGAGGAGCTGGAGCGCGTCGCGGCCCGCTGTCGGATTCCACAACATTTGGCCAGCAGTTTCCTAATTGCCTCGAAAATAAATAGAGGCTCTTTCTGTTCTGCGCGCGGGACGCCGGTCATAAAGGAGCCTTTGAAACGTCGGTAACAGACTCGGGTTTGGTAAATAAACACGGGGAACCAGGCCGGGCTTAATACGAACCGCAGAGCAGCAGGCCGGTAATGAGAGACACGTCCAGACTCAGTGTGCGATCGCAAACCCATCGGAATCGCACCAGAGGTCAAAGATATACAGATGCAGATATTACTCCAGTAAAAGTACATGGAAGTATATATGACCGGTTTGAATGCTTTGAACACTATCGTCTGGGGAATCGTTATTGTCGCCCAGTCCCCGGCGGAAGATTGAATTAACATTTATCGTTCTGTTATATCTAACTGAGTTGTTGACCGTACTTCGCCCCAGCAGAGTTTCCGGACCAATCAAATGGTTCAGGACGTGCCCAGGTCCCGGTACAGTGGGGCGACCGTTCCTTTAGGGTTGCTGCGCCTAAACTGTGGAACAGCGATTTTTTCCTCCATATAATAGTATTGGCCTTCACAATGCTGTGATGTCACCTGCAACCCAGCAATTTAATAATATTGCCTGCAATTTGCAAACTATCCACCAGGGGGTGCTGCAGCACCCTCAGCACCCTGGGTTTGGAGCACAGTCATGGGTCAGCAGAGTGAACAGGAGGGGGCTCAGCACACAGCCTTGGGGAGCTCCCGTGTTCAGTGTGATGGTTCTGGAGGAACGTACAGCATGTGGCCTCCCCTTCCACATTTTCTTTAGTTTGGCTTTACCCAAATCTAAAAAAAAACTGATCAAAACGAGATGGAAATGAGAATGAAAATGCAACAAAAAAAGCGACAAATACAAACAAAAATTTGACAAAAACTTGACAAAAATTAGACAAAAATTAGACAAAAATTAGACAAAAATATGACAAAAACTTGACAAAAATTAGACAAAAACTTGACAAAAATTTGACAAAAACTTGACAAAAAATAGACAAACCCTTGACAAAAATTAGACAAAACTTTGACAAAAATTAGACAAAAATTAGACAAAAACTTGACAAAAATTAGACAAAAAATAGACAAAAATTAGACAAAAACTTGACAAAAAATAGATAAAAACTTGACAAAAATTAGACAAAAAATAGACAAAAAATAGACAAAAATTAGACCAAAATTAGACAAAAACTTGACAAAAATTAGACACAAATTTGACAAAAATTTGACAAGAACTTGACAAAAAATAGACAAAAACTTGAAAAAAAATTGACAAAAACTTGACAAAAAATAGACAAACCCTTGACAAAAATTAGACAAAAACTTGACAAAAAATAGATAAAAACTTGACAAAAATTAGACAAAAACTTGACAAAAATTAGACAAAAACTCTGCAGCCGACATGGCGTGCCCTAAATAAACACGCCTAAATAAACACGCCTAAATAAACACGCCCTAAACAAACACGCCCTAAATAAACACGCCCTAAATAAACACGCCCTAAACAAACACGCCCTAAATAAACACGCCCTAAATAAACACGCCTAAATAAACACGCTGCCATCTTTAAATGACCAATATTCGACCCCTCCTCGGCGAGCGCGACCTGCCTCTGAACCCTCGTGTCTCTCGGCGCAGCAGGTGCAGGAGTCACGGCGAGTTCAAACACCGTAGGCACCGTCAGGAAAAAAGCCGCGGCTGACTTTTGACGGGTCGCGCCCAGAAACAAGCCAGCGGTGCCCCGAGACGAACACGTCAGCCGCGGAATGAGCCCGGGGCGCGGGAGGACCTGTCAGTAACGCGTAACGGAGGCGAACGAGGGGGGAAAGTATTTATGCAAAAACCACGGATTAAAAATGAATGGGAGGCGTTTGGAAGATGAACTAACGTGACCTCGGGCGGACGCGGGACGGGAGTAGAGCGGGACAGCGACACCCGGTGTCAACACCGCGTCCTCGCATCTCAAAAGGACAAAAATATTAACCTCGGCTTTACCCAAACCTTAGAGCAACAGTGTAACACCTCATTTGAAAGCTAAGATCTACAAAAAGCAAATGTTTGTGGCTTGATCACAGTTACATTACACAAAACAAATGTGGCAAAAAATCTATAAAATGTGACAAAAACGTCAGTCAATCAATATTTATCTATAAAGCCCTTTACAACACTCGAGGTGACCAAAATGAGAATAAAAACAATTACGTAAACAGTTACATAAACAACGATAAAACAAATATCAATATAAAACATAAAAATAACGCAACAAAAACGACTAAGACGTGATTAAATGTAGAGATATCAGTGTGGTACTTTAGCTGTAGTTTACTCACATAAATATGAGGAAACTGCGTAGCCTAAAGCAAGTTCTTTGTCAAACAAGGAAGTTCATGCATGAAAACAGATAGAGTCCGTTTTAAATGTATGGTTTCATTTAGTGATATATTATCAATATAATAATTAAAGATAGATTAATACCTATTCAGCCCCATCCATAGAAAAGGTCCCGAGTCCTGTGTGAGCCCTAATGGCGGCTCAGACTCCACAGACCTCCAGAGCTTGATCAGTCAATGCACTGAAAAGGCTTCCTCTTTTTCGGGCTGATAAACAAAAACCAGCGTGGTTATATTTATCTCACCTCCCCCAGCGTGGTCACATGGGTCAGAGCATTTTTTAGAAAAACTCTTTGGAGCCAGACTTTTTAAGCCGTTCTCGGGAGGTCAGAAGTCTCATTAGAATCAATGCTCCCAAGTGTCTCTTGGAGTCGCCCCCGGCCACAAGGGGGCGGTATTACAGCAATGTCAGCTCCCCGCCATGAGGACCATAGAGAAGCGCGTTCCTCGCCCATTTTATATTAAGATTTTTTTCAGAGGGATTTTGGATCTTGCTTAGGTTTTGGATTAAATACTTTTCACTGAAGTGGAACTCTCCAAAAGTTGCATTTTATTCACGTGAAAAAAAACTTGACAAAAACTAGACAAAAACATGACAAAAATTAGACAAAAACATGACAAAAATTAGACAAAAACTTGACAAAAATTAGACAAAAACTTGACAAAAATTAGACAAAAACTTGACAAAAATTAGACAAAAACTTGACAAAAATTAGACAAAAACTTGACAAAAATTAGACAAAAACTTGACAAAAATTAGACAAAAACTTGAGAAAAATTAGACAAAAACATGACAAAAATTTGACAAAAATTAGACAAAAACTTGACAAAAATTAGACAAAAACGTGACAAAAATTATGCAAAAACTTGACAAAAATTAGACAAAAACTTGACAAAAATTAGACAAAAACGTGACAAAAATTATGCAAAAACTTGACAAAAATTAGACAAAAACTTGACAAAAACATGACAAAAACATGACAAAAACATGACAAAAACATGACAAAAACTTGACAAAACTTAGACAAAAACTTGACAAAAATTAGACAAAAACTTGACAAAAATTAGACAAAAACTTGACAAAAATTTGACAAAAACTTGACAAAAATTTGACAAAAACTTGACAAAAATTAGACAAAAACTTGACAAAAATTAGACAAAAACTTGACAAAAATTAGACAAAAACTTGACAAAAATTAGACAAAAACATGACAAAAATTTGACAAAAACTTGACAAAAATTAGACAAAAACTTGACAAAAATTAGACAAAAACGTGACAAAAATTATGCAAAAACTTGACAAAAATTAGACAAAAACTTGACAAAAATTAGACAAAAACGTGACAAAAATTATGCAAAAACTTGACAAAAATTAGACAAAAATTAGACAAAAACTTGACAAAAACATGACAAAAACATGACAAAAACATGACAAAAACTTGACAAAACTTAGACAAAAACTTGACAAAAATTAGACAAAAACTTGACAAAAATTAGACAAAAACTTGACAAAAATTAGACAAAAACGTGACAAAAATTATGCAAAAACTTGACAAAAATTAGACAAAAATTAGACAAAAACTTGACAAAAACATGACAAAAACATGACAAAAACATGACAAAAACATGACAAAAACTTGACAAAACTTAGACAAAAACTTGACAAAAATTAGACAAAAACTTGACAAAAATTAGACAAAAACTTGACAAAAATTAGACAAAAACTTGACAAAAATTTGACAAAAACTTGACAAAAATTTGACAAAAACTTGACAAAAATTAGACAAAAACTTGACAAAAATTAGACAAAAACTTGACAAAAATTAGACAAAAACTTGACAAAAATTAGACAAAAACATGACAAAAATTTGACAAAAATTAGACAAAAACTTGACAAAAATTAGACAAAAACGTGACAAAAATTATGCAAAAACTTGACAAAAATTAGACAAAAACTTGACAAAAATTAGACAAAAACGTGACAAAAATTATGCAAAAACTTGACAAAAATTAGACAAAAATTAGACAAAAACTTGACAAAAACATGACAAAAACATGACAAAAACATGACAAAAACATGACAAAAACTTGACAAAACTTAGACAAAAACTTGACAAAACCTAGACAAAAACTTGACAAAAATTAGACAAAAACTTGACAAAAATTAGACAAAAAATTGACAAAAATTAGACAAAAACGTGACAAAAATTATGCAAAAACTTGACAAAAATTAGACAAAAACTTGACAAAAATTAGACAAAAACGTGACAAAAATTATGCAAAAACTTGACAAAAATTTGACAAAAATTAGACAAAAACTTGACAAAAACATGACAAAAACATGACAAAAACATGACAAAAACTTGACAAAACTTAGACAAAAACTTGACAAAAATTAGACAAAAACTTGACAAAAATTAGACAAAAACTTGACAAAAATTAGACAAAAACGTGACAAAAATTATGCAAAAACTTGACAAAAATTAGACAAAAATTAGACAAAAACTTGACAAAAACATGACAAAAACATGACAAAAACATGACAAAAACATGACAAAAACTTGACAAAACTTAGACAAAAACTTGACAAAAATTAGACAAAAACTTGACAAAAATTAGACAAAAACTTGACAAAAATTTGACAAAAACTTGACAAAAATTAGACAAAAACTTGACAAAAATTAGACAAAAACTTGACAAAAATTAGACAAAAACTTGACAAAAATTAGACAAAAACTTGACAAAAATTAGACAAAAACTTGACAAAAATTAGACAAAAACATGACAAAAATTTGACAAAAATTTGACAAAAACTTGACAAAAATTAGACAAAAACTTGACAAAAATTAGACAAAAACGTGACAAAAATTATGCAAAAACTTGACAAAAATTAGACAAAAACTTGACAAAAATTAGACAAAAACTTGACAAAAATTTGACAAAAACTTGACAAAAATTAGACAAAAACTTGACAAAAATTAGACAAAAACTTGACAAAAATTAGACAAAAACTTGACAAAAATTAGACAAAAACTTGACAAAAATTAGACAAAAACATGACAAAAATTTGACAAAAATTTGACAAAAACTTGACAAAAATTAGACAAAAACTTGACAAAAATTAGACAAAAACGTGACAAAAATTAGACAAAAACTTGACAAAAATTAGACAAAAACGTGACAAAAATTATGCAAAAACTTGACAAAAATTAGACAAAAATTAGACAAAAACTTGACAAAAACATGACAAAAACATGACAAAAACATGACAAAAACTTGACAAAACTTAGACAAAAACTTGACAAAAATTAGACAAAAACTTGACAAAAATTAGACAAAAACTTGACAAAAATTAGACAAAAACGTGACAAAAATTATGCAAAAACTTGACAAAAATTAGACAAAAATTAGACAAAAACTTGACAAAAACATGACAAAAACATGACAAAAACATGACAAAAACATGACAAAAAACATGACAAAAACTTGACAAAACTTAGACAAAAACTTGACAAAAATTAGACAAAAACTTGACAAAAATTAGACAAAAACTTGACAAAAATTAGACAAAAACGTGACAAAAATTATGCAAAAACTTGACAAAAATTAGACAAAAATTAGACAAAAACTTGACAAAAACATGACAAAAACATGACAAAAACATGACAAAAACTTGACAAAACTTAGACAAAAACTTGACAAAAATTAGACAAAAACTTGACAAAAATTAGACAAAAACTTGACAAAAATTAGACAAAAACGTGACAAAAATTATGCAAAAACTTGACAAAAATTAGACAAAAATTAGACAAAAACTTGACAAAAACATGACAAAAACATGACAAAAACATGACAAAAACATGACAAAAACTTGACAAAACTTAGACAAAAACTTGACAAAAATTAGACAAAAACTTGACAAAAATTAGACAAAAACTTGACAAAAATTAGACAAAAACTTGACAAAAATTTGACAAAAACTTGACAAAAATTTGACAAAAACTTGACAAAAATTAGACAAAAACTTGACAAAAATTAGACAAAAACTTGACAAAAATTAGACAAAAACTTGACAAAAATTAGACAAAAACATGACAAAAATTTGACAAAAATTAGACAAAAACTTGACAAAAATTAGACAAAAACGTGACAAAAATTATGCAAAAACTTGACAAAAATTAGACAAAAACTTGACAAAAATTAGACAAAAACGTGACAAAAATTATGCAAAAACTTGACAAAAATTAGACAAAAATTAGACAAAAACTTGACAAAAACATGACAAAAACATGACAAAAACATGACAAAAACATGACAAAAACTTGACAAAACTTAGACAAAAACTTGACAAAACCTAGACAAAAACTTGACAAAAATTAGACAAAAACTTGACAAAAATTAGACAAAAAATTGACAAAAATTAGACAAAAACGTGACAAAAATTATGCAAAAACTTGACAAAAATTAGACAAAAACTTGACAAAAATTAGACAAAAACGTGACAAAAATTATGCAAAAACTTGACAAAAATTTGACAAAAATTAGACAAAAACTTGACAAAAACATGACAAAAACATGACAAAAACATGACAAAAACTTGACAAAACTTAGACAAAAACTTGACAAAAATTAGACAAAAACTTGACAAAAATTAGACAAAAACTTGACAAAAATTAGACAAAAACGTGACAAAAATTATGCAAAAACTTGACAAAAACTTGACAAAAATTAGACAAAAACTTGACAAAAATTAGACAAAAACGTGACAAAAATTAGACAAAAACTTGACAAAAATTAGACAAAAACGTGACAAAAATTATGCAAAAACTTGACAAAAATTAGACAAAAATTAGACAAAAACTTGACAAAAACATGACAAAAACATGACAAAAACATGACAAAAACTTGACAAAACTTAGACAAAAACTTGACAAAAATTAGACAAAAACTTGACAAAAATTAGACAAAAACTTGACAAAAATTAGACAAAAACGTGACAAAAATTATGCAAAAACTTGACAAAAATTAGACAAAAATTAGACAAAAACTTGACAAAAACATGACAAAAACATGACAAAAACATGACAAAAACATGACAAAAACATGACAAAAACTTGACAAAACTTAGACAAAAACTTGACAAAAATTAGACAAAAACTTGACAAAAATTAGACAAAAACTTGACAAAAATTAGACAAAAACTTGACAAAAATTTGACAAAAACTTGACAAAAATTTGACAAAAACTTGACAAAAATTAGACAAAAACTTGACAAAAATTAGACAAAAACTTGACAAAAATTAGACAAAAACTTGACAAAAATTAGACAAAAACATGACAAAAATTTGACAAAAATTAGACAAAAACTTGACAAAAATTAGACAAAAACTTGACAAAAATTAGACAAAAACGTGACAAAAATTATGCAAAAACTTGACAAAAATTAGACAAAAACTTGACAAAAATTAGACAAAAACGTGACAAAAATTATGCAAAAACTTGACAAAAATTAGACAAAAATTAGACAAAAACTTGACAAAAATTAGACAAAAACTTGACAAAAATTAGACAAAAACTTGACAAAAATTTGACAAAAACTTGACAAAAATTAGACAAAAACATGACAAAAATTAGACAATTTGAGGACTAGAGCTTACAGCCTGTAGGCCAGCGTAATTTGAAAGCTTAGACCTACAAAACTGATCCCAACTTTTTTGCTGCGTTGTCGCTGTGTTTATGCCACGTTTTTATCACTTTTATGTAATTGTGTTATTGTTTCTTTTCCATTTTTGTCGCTCCTTTGTTACTTCTTTGCTGTGTTTTTCCTCCTAGTTTTTGACGCTGCTTTTTTCAAGAAGCCTTTAGATTTGGGTAAAGCCAAGTGGGAGAAAACGCACTGGGTTAAGAGGTTAACAAAACACATGGACTTTTTTACTGAAATGTAGTGGAGCAGAAAGTATTTTATGTATCTTTCAAATACAGTGGAGTAAAAGTAGAACGTCATTGATGAGTTCTCGCTCGGAGCTGCTTGACTTCAATATCCTGGATTTGGATCATTACGTGTAACCAAAGACTGAGCCGCGATCAATAAAATCATCCAACGTAAAACTGGAACCACATTGATCCGATGTTTCGGTGGAGGATTACGGCGCGAGGCTCGGGTTTCCGCTCGACTCCAAACCACGCGGCCACAGCTGTACTTAGATTTAGCGTTTCTTAATCACGCAGCATTCTCTTATATAAGGCCCCGTCCAGGTGGGAATTGGACCCGGGACCTTCTATCTGTGAAGCACGAGTGCTAACTGCTATGCCACCGTGCCATGCAGCTGACTAAAGATCCAAGATCCCTCTGAAAAAGTCTATGTAACTAATATGTCTGAAAATAAAACCATACATTTAAACCTGGCTCTATCCGTTATTCAGATTTCATCACTGAAAATATGGGAAATCTGGGGCATTTTTAGACCTTATTTATAAAATGAGAATGTTCAAATCCAGGCTGAAAACACTTGTGCACATGACACTGGAAGTGTTTATCTGCGCTCTTCATCCATTCATGGCAAGTTTATCTGTAGAGCAAATGTGTGAATTCATACACAAGACAATTCAAAGTTCTCCACAGCTTCACAAAATTACAAGAAAGCCGATCAAATAAATCCATAAAACATCAACATAAAAAAATAATTCATTTCAGTAAAAAAGCAGGGGTCCAGAAATACGTTCAGTGTAAAAAGTCCGGATTTGTCAGAGTTGAGGCCTGTCTCACCTCCTCATGAAGACCTCAGCGTGTTTAGTCCTGACTCTGGAAGCACCAGGAGACCCCTCCCTGAGATGGTTCATACGACTCTAACATAGATGGACTTTGGTGCTAAACCATGAAAAGACTTGTACGTCCATCCATTTCTTCCGCTTCATCCGTGATCAGCAGAACGGCCCAGACTCTCCCCGCACACGTCCTCCAGCGGGGCGGATCCTGAGGCCACAGAGACGTGGTCCCTCCTGCCCGTCCTGGGTCTTCCCCGGGGCCTGGAGGCGATCAGGAGGTACCTCAGTAATCTGAAATACAAAAAGCTGCATCTCTTCATTTAGCGGGTCAGTTTTTCGATGACCAGAACATTCTGACCCACCAGGCAGAGGTTTAAACTCTTTGTCGATCTTTTCTCTCTGATCGCAGAGTTCCCTCTCCGGGTTGCTGTCGGCCGCGGTGCCCGACGTTCATCACACCTCGCGCTTCAACACATTTTCCGATTGTGACTCGACGACAACCTCTCAGCGGTTTGGGGGGATGGACTGGACTTGACCCACAGCGCGGTTCAAAGCGGCGGCTCAGGAAAGTGTCTGGCTCGTCGAGCGCGGCCCGGGCGCTCGTCCCGGTTACCGGCGTACGCTTTTGTAAATGAGCTCTTCAGATGTCAGAAACGCAACGGGGAAAACGTGTGAGATTCCTGACGATTCTGAAGCAGATTTGAGGGAAAACATCAGCAGCTTTTCAGTTCAAGAGAGATTTAATAATTGCAAAGAAAGCTATTCCCTCCTGGAGCCTCCACCTTAACGTGGGGGAGGGTTTGAGCCTGAATGATCCTGGAGCTCTGTTGTCAGGGGCTTCGTGCCCCTGGTAGGGTCTCCCAGGGCAAATAGGTCCTATAGGTGACGGGTCAGACAAAGAGCGGTTCAGAAGCCCCTTATGAGAGACCAACAGGCCCGGGTAGAACCATGAGGCCGTCCTTCTGTGGACCCACCACCTGCAGGGGGCGCTATAGGGGCTGGTGCAGCTCCAACAGCTGCCCCCACGACCCGGCAACGGACAAGTGGAAGAAAATGGATGGATGGAAAATAAGTGATTTCTTTGAAGAAGACGTGTTGGGTCACAGACATGAGGAGCACATGCGAACCCAGGAGCTTTGCGCTGCAGCCGCCATTCAGGTTCCCATGTAGTTTTTCTCTTTATACTGCGAGTATGTACATTTCAAACTCCAGGCAAATAAGACACAAACTTTAATACGACTACAACTAAGCTTGTTATATGAAGGGAGTGCAAACTATTCATCCATGCACTGAACTGTGAGGGACGCAGCAGGTGAGATGTTTCTGTGGCCTGTCAGATACAAAGAGACTCCACACGACTCTCTGAAGTCACGACTGCTTGAGACTGCGTAGACCTCTCAGAGACCTCGCAGAGACTCTGAAATCAAACCTGTTCGTTTTCATGCCGGTGACATATCCCTATGAAACGGTACCCAGCCCAATATCTGTTCAATTCCAAAGTTCCTGAGGGAGAACCTCCAGACCCCCCTCCTCAATATGGACCTGGGCTGCAGGTCCATATTGAGAATGTGCTCAGCTCCTCGCCGTCCTCGTACAACTAAAGTTCTTCTTCTTCCCGTGGCTCTGCGGAGGACAAACGCTGCTCCACAAAAGAACTGAGCGTCTCTGTCTGCCTCTGTGCCTGCGTCCCATTCTCTTTTCCATAATAATTAGCTCCCCTTCAGTCCGCGGCCCGACTCCGAGCGCTGCGGTCGGAAAACGTGCATTCCTGCGATGGAGAGGCTGCGGAGGGAGGAGAGCGGGATGGAGCCGGCTGCAGGAGTGAAAGAAGCCATTGTTCTTGGGCCCGGGCGCAGATAAGAGGAACCAGAGGGCAAGTGTAGTCAAAATAGCCCCGTGCGATGGCGCTGATAGACGAACACGACCTTCCCCAGCGCGCTCTGTGTTGGAGTTGGGGGAGTGCGTGGGGTCCGTGTGGGCTGATGTCACAGCAGAGGCAGTTCACTGGGAAAGAGATTATTTTACATTTACGCACCGTCACTGAGTCGCTCCTCTGCTGCGGCGTTGTGTTTTCGTACTACAGGAACTTCAGGGCCAGTGTTGTCCTGCCTCCACTCCAGCCCGAGGCAGAAGACAATGCTATGGGCAGGTGACACAGGGAGCAGCAGCAGAGTCAACGGAGATGATTAGAACGAGACCCAAACAATCAAAAGCAGGGGAATAGTTCACAGAAAAGGAAAGACACCCCTTCTGTGGACCCACCACCTGCAGGAGGCGCCATAGGGGCAGCTCCAACAGCCCCCACGACCCGGCAACGGACAAGTAAAATGGATGGATGGATGGAGTTTGTCGCCTCCAGGGAAGACTTTGGACACGCTGGAGGGACTATGTCTCTGCGCTGGGCCAGGAACACCTCAGGATCCTCCAGAAGAGCTGGAGGAAGAGTCGTGGAGAGGGAAGTCTGGATCTTCAAACTGCTGCCTCCGCGCTCTGGATAAAGCAAAAGAAAATGGATGGATAAACAGTTAAATCACTGAAATGTAACCATTGGTGCTTCTCTTTGGTCCTCATGGTGGGGGAGCTGACATTACCCCCTGGTGGCCAGCGGTGACCCCAAAAGAGTGTTTATAAAACCGATTCTAATACGAGCGATCGCTGGTATTGTTTACTTCCGTGTTTCCGGGAGGTAACTGACATGTGGCGCTGCACGTAGACGCTGGTGTCATGGCTGGTACGGTTTTGTAGTTCATGTACATGTTAAAAGGTTCAGTCACATTTCAGTTCAGTTTCTATGTTTAGAGAGTCGACTGATGAGAGCAGAACTCCTGGTCATGTGGAGCATAGTGAGAGCAAGGCGACACAAGTAAAGATTGTTTTACGTCGTGATTAACCTTTACTATTTAACTCGTTACTACCCATTCCGAGGTACTGCATTGAAGTTATTTCCCCAAGATTAAGAGCCACCCGTCCTGGAGCCTCCACCTTAACGTGGTGGAGGGTCTGAGTCTGAATGATCCTGGAGCTCTGTTGTCGGGGGCTTCGTGCCCCTGGTAGGGTCTCCCAGGTTAAACAGGTCCTGGGTGACGGGTCAGACAAAGAGCGGTTCAGAAGCCCCTTATGAGAGACCAACAGGCCCGGGTAGAACCATGAGGCCGTCCTTCTGTGGACCCACCACCTGCAGGAGGAGCCATAGGGGCTGGTGCAGCTCCAACAGTTGCCCCCACGACCCGGCAACGGACAAGTGGAAGAAGATGGATGGATTAAGAGCCAAACTAGTTTATCACAACCAATGTTTTACTGTTTGTATGATTCCACCATAATAAATATTACATTTCAAAACATGACTTTCTTTTTAAGCACACAAACCAACTTGTAAACAGTAAAAAGGTCACCTTGGTAAGTCTTCAAAAAAGTAGTCAAAAGTAAACAACTCAGATCAGATCAATCTTCCTTCTTAAAATCGTGAGAACAACAACAACCTGTGTTGATGGAACTACGGGGCCACGAGCTCTGGCAGCAGGTTTGTCGAGGCTCCGCAGCGTTGATGGACATTTGGGGTCGTCGTTTGTGGATTCAGCTTCAGTGCTTTCACCCATGGCTTCCTTCTCTGTGGCTCTTTTTGCAGTCATTACAGTTTATGCTCAGCAGTTCGCTCGTGATCGACTGTTATCTCGTGTTGTTTTGCCTATACCTCCCCAAAACAGCTTCAAAGCCTGACTCCAAAGAGTTTTCTTTTTTCTAAATCGCTGGTTTTTGTCATGTGGATTTAAAAAGTCGGGGCATTGATTGAAAAGGTGCGTCAGAAATGAGGAACACAGAAGAACCACTTACGTCATTCTTCTGAACCAGAGCTCCCAGGCTCCAGCAGAGTAACATTCATACTGTCACAGGGAGAGTATCTGCGTGTCTTTAAAGTCATTTATACTTTGTTTATCTTTGAAACCACTTGTGCTTTTCTCATTTCCAAATCGCTCGATGTTGAAAATCCTAAACAGAATCGGATGTTCCTCGGGACGGCTCGCGCGGGACAACAGCAGCTTCTGCAGAGGATCCGTTCCTTCTTTCGGGCGTTTATCGTGGAAACCGAGTCCTCTCTCTGGGGACGACGCCACAATGGCGGCGTGGAGGGAAGGGGCCGGAGCGTGCATTGTTTCAAACCCATCTCCGTCCGCAAATATCTGCAGCTCCGCGGGGGGGGGGGGGGGGGGGCTCGGACCCAGTCGCTGCAGCTTCTGTCGCTATCGCTCTGTGGATCTATTGTTGCTGTTTAGTGGCTGGAACCGCAAGACTTTCCATTTGCAGTTGTTTGCATGCGAGAGGCAACGGGCCGGGATTAGATAAATAGATAATGGACGCTAAACCAAACTGTTCCATTGTTCAATAAAACACGGCTGACGTGTAAAAGTCCAGATGACTGAAGCCGGGAGGAATGTGAGGAGATCTGGATTGTGCCAAATTCAAAATGAAACCTTTTTTCTGCACAGATAAAGCGCACGTGTGTTCATCATGACTTCACGTGAGTTCATGAAGCTTCATTATGAAATACTCATGACTTAACTCGGTTAATTCAGGCAATGAACTCATCACGATAATGATTCATTTATCAGGATCATGATGAATTCTTGTGTGGAAGAAACAAACTTTATATAAACTTACAACTAAACATGATCTCATGATGAGTTCCTCGTGACTTCATGATGAATGTGCTGCTGCAGCTTTGATCACGTCTATAAACATACTAACAAACAGGTTCAAATCACGGCTCCCATATGTGCACACTGCTGCCCTGTCCCTGGGCAAGACACTTCACCCCCTAGCCTGGTGGTCAGAGGGACCGATGGTGCAAATGTGCAGCCACACTTCAGTCAGTCTGCCCCAGGGCAGCTGTAGCCACTACAGTAGTTTACTAGCACTGAGTATGGAGTGAATGAATAATGCTATAAAGCCTCTTTAAGGGTTCAGAAAAGCGCTGTATAAAACCATTATTATTATTATTAATCATTATTATTATCATGTTGCTAGAACACGCAGCTGTAAGCTTATATTCATGTTTAAAAGTATCTAAAATAAATGTTCTTTAAATAAATGAATAAAAAAGTCTTGAATGTTGATTTAAGCTCTTCTTTGTGTTATCAAAGCTGCAACGCTTCATTTTAAGGGCGCCGCGTCTCCAATCAGCTCAGAGTCACCTGATCCCCTCCGCCTGACGGCCCCCAGCCCCCGCCCCCGACGAAAACCACCCCCGCGTCTCACAGGAGCCGCGATTCCCCCTCCCGAAAAAACACACAAAACAAAACTGAATCCCGAGCCCATTCCCAATTACCCTGACTACCTCGCCGTCCTCCCGGGACACGGAGGTTACGCGAGACGCCGGCCCCCGGTCCACGTCCCAACAGAAATTAGCATAACTGATGCTATTAAGACGTCAGCAGGCATCGCGGCCGCGAGCTTTACAGATCCCAGAGTGAACGGGACAGAGGAGGGAGAGGGTGGAGCTCGCCCAATGGAGGACGCTAGAGTTACCGCCTGAGGCCAAAGTGCGAGCGAGACCGGGACCATTAGAGACGCCAGCGGAGCCGACCCGGATTACACCCCCGAATTATGAAATGGAGACGTTTACGTTGGATGAGGAGTCACCTCGTGCTGATCTTTTGGAAATAGAAATGGCCTGAGATTTAAAAGCCAGAGTCAGTGTAAGTAAATGTACTTAAGTATTGCACTTTTGAGGATTTGTACTTTACCCCCTTTCAGGCATAAATGATGAGAGAACCAAGTGTTTTTATGACTTTTATTACTTCCATGAAAATAAATAATCACTTTAATCACATTGTTTTCTACATGCATTCTTCACGGAGTTGGTGACTTGTCCACTAGGGGGGACAACGCGCATTTGAACAACCGAGAAAATGTGTTTTGAAGAAAATAATGATCCATCCATCCATTTTCTTCCACTTGTCCATTCCCGGGTCGTGGGGGCTGTTGGAGCTGCACCAGACCCTATAGCGCCCCCTGCAGGTGGTGGGTCCAGAGAAGGACGGCCTCATGGTTCTACCCGGGCCTGTTGGTCTCTCATAACATTTAACCACAGACAAAAACACCTTTCTGAAGCTGATAGTTCAGTCGAAGTCAGTTGTCACCAAACGTTTTCCTCCGACCCCCTCCCCGGTGCTGCAGTCAGGCTGCACCTCCATAAAAAAACGATGGCCCTCAACAAAAACAGTCATGGCATCTGTTTGTCAGTGAGTCCAAAAACATTACAGCAGATGAAGGATTTTCACAAACAGCAATGTAGCAGCGATACTAGAAATGGTCCAAAAGTAGCCGGTGATGCACGGTGTCCAATTCAGTGGACACATGATTTATCACAATTTCCTCAAATCACAAAATCAATACTTATTTTAACAATGACATTAATCCTTAGGTGTTGCTTAATTAAGAGCCGGGTAGACGCACATCTAAAGTTGTCTGAGGAGCGTGCGAGAGTTAGAAGTAAGAAGATAACGCAGTGATGCTTCAGGCATACGAGCTCTTCATCAGACATGAAGACCAGCGGCTACACACCTGTGCTAACATAGAGGTTCACACCAGACCTATTGTGCAGATGTTACGTTACTGTCACCAAAAAAACCTTGGTCACGTGACGACCCAGTCAGGCATCGTAGGCACTTACTCACTGTACACTCTGTATTTACAGACAGAGTGAGTCACAGTTTTCTCTGGATATGTTCGACTAAAACTCAGCACTGTCAAAAAAACACCTCGTCAGGTGTAATATTCCATAATGTGGAATATATAATATATAATATATTCGAAAATCCCCAAACTAAAACCTCTGGATGTTGATAAAACCACAACATAACGGCAGTAGCAATAATAATCTAAGATTGACGGAGACAAGGGGCACGACAGCGCCCCCTTGCTTTGGACGGGCAGATACATTCTGACCTTTGTGATCTCATAATGTTCCTTTAGGTAAATCGTATCTTCTTTGGATCAGACCTCAAGTTTTATTTTTGTCCCGAACAGACGCTGCTCTACCTGAGTCTGCACCGCGGATGGAGAAGCGATCAGGGCCTAACACGGACGTAAGTACGTTTGTGGTCGCGGGCTGATCGTCCTAACAAATGCTCCGCCGCTGCTCGGATCAAAACCGTGGCTTTGGACGCGGCTCAAAGGCCGAGCGAAAACCTGACTTTAATGTCGAGATGAAAGCGGCGCGTCTCGCCAGAGTTCAAAACCGCGGGACTTCATATGTGCCCCGGGAGTCAATGTTTGCGCAGGATAAAGCGGCTAATTCGGGTCACGTTTATGACCTGGAGGGACCGCGGGGAAATATCACGGGGCGGGGTTTACGTCCGGGCAACGCCGGTTAAATATGGTTACGAGTCTGCCATTGATGTGGTCGGGAACGCGGTCATTGCACCTGACAAAACAGCACAGATATAGGTTTCATTACGACGAATGGCCACAGATACGGCACTACAGCTTTACCCCAATCTACAAGCTTAAAAGAGAAGCACTGAAATATAGACGAAAACACACCGAAAAGGTTACTATCACTTTTGCAGGCCTCAGCTTTCCACTGTTGCTCTCCAGTGCAGAAGCTTTTTAGAACAATAAAGGAAGACTTTAAAGCTGAGTTCAATGTGTTTTGAAGCTAAGATGTTAAGTTGAGTAATGTCATCGTTTTATCAGAAATTCAGATGTAATCTCAATTTGAATCAAATGTAATGGTTTTTAATGGTGGTCGATGTACTTGATGAACTGCTCGAGTAAAAGTACAGATCTGACTCTGACACAAGTTTCTCGGTCAATTTTTGGACTGAAAGTGAAAGTACTGAATATATGGTATAGCCATAAGCGCCACTGCAGGTGTCGTAGCACGTTGTGTTTTTTTTACTAATTAATTGTCCGTGAGAGTAAATCCTACGCCGACAGAAAAGACAAAGGGACAGAGGGATGTTGTTCATCCAATTACACAATGGAGATCATTTGTTTCACTCAAACGTGGCTGTAAATACTGTTTAAGTGGTGCTAGCCCGCAGTTAGCTTTGCCCGTTAGCCTGTTAGCTTCTTCTTCGTGATTCCATTAGTGTGTATCGGCGAAGTTGCAACTGTGGTTTTCTGGCCAGAGACACCGGGGGAGATGAAAGACCCCCCGATCATCCCATTAACACTTGTATTACCCCCAGAGGGACGACGGACAGGATTTATTAAGGTAAACACGTTAGTACTGCTTCAATGGTGGTCAGTGTACTTGATGAAGTAACTCTGACCAGAAGTTTTATTTTATTTTATTTTATTTTTTTATTTTTTATTTTTTATTTTTTTTTTTTTATTTTTTTTTTTTTTATTGCAATGAACAAATACAAACAAACAAGGCACATTATGTTTACAATGTTAAAGTACAAAAAAAGAAAATTTGAAAATTTAGGGGCAGTATGTGAAGCATTGTGTAAATTATATAAGTAAGTCAAAATCTAACAAAAAGTTTCCAAGCATTTTTGCATTTTTTTGTTCAATTAATTGTAGAGATTTTGAAAAAAGATTGAGCTCATTCATCCAGTGGAATATAGTGGGTTTAATTTTAAAAAAGCGGCATTTGTGAATAAAATATTTGCATAGAAGTAATAAATTATTTACCCCAAAATCAATAAAAATATTCTTAACCTTCATCCCAAATTTGATTTCATTTGTTGTTAACGTATCAAATTGAATCCCCTTTGATTGAAGCCATCTCTGAAAATCTTGCCAAAAGTTTTGTATTACGTTACAAGAGTAGAAAAGATGGTCCAAGTCTTCGTTTTCTGTGTTACAGAAAAAACATTTTTCAGTTTCTATTTTAAATCTATGTTTTATAAATTCGTTAGTGGGATATATTTTGTTTAAAATTTTAAAATGAATTTCTTTCACTTTGAATGGGATTGGGAAAGACAGATATTTAGTTCTAATCCTAATTATTTCTTCTTTTTTATAATCTTTTAGAATATAGTTCCTTTTAATAGAATTTGGGTAAGAACAATTTAGTAAATAGCATCTTAAAAATTTGTTATTACATTTGGGATCACAAAAGTCAATGCCGTCAATCCAGAGTTGTCTCAGTTTGGGGGAAATATTTGAATAAAAGGTATCCTGTTTAACCATAGACCTGACCGATAATGGAATAGCTTTTACTAGTTGGTTATATTTTCTTTTAGTACAATGAATTTGGAATTTCTCGCAAAAACCTTCGTATTGTAAAATACCTCCATCGTCATTTAAAAAATGGGCAACAGCCCATACACCTTTTGAAAACCATTCATCATAATAAACTGATTTTCTATTGATGGTAATGTATCTATTATTCCAAATTGGAGAGTTATGTGGTGTAAAATTGTGTTTAAAAATTAATTTCCAATAAAGAAGAACCTGCTGGTGAAAGTCAGAAAGTTTCACTGGTAACTTGCTCAACTCAAAATCGCATTTTAAGAGAAAATGAATACCTCCCATCTTATTAAATATCATGTTGGGTATGAAATACCAAATAGAGTGAATATTGTTGAGCCAGGTTTTAAGCCATTTAAGTTTCAATATACCGTTCATAGTGTCAAAATCTATTGCATTCCCCCCTCCATCTTGATAAGATTTAATCATATCATCTTTGGAAATATAGTGACATTTGTTTCGCCAAATGAAATTAAAATGTATGTTGTTGGTAGCTTTAATCATCTTTTGTGACATGGGGAGGGAATATGCTGGGTATATTAGTCTAGAGAGGCTATCCATTTTCGTCAACAATATTCGCCCAAAAATAGAAATATCCCTTTGTAACCATCTATTTAGCATTAGTTTGCATTTATTAATATTATCCCCAACATTAACCTTGTCAGAAATATTTTTATCTTTTGTTATGGTTATTCCCAAATATTTGACCTCTTTCTTAATTTTTATGTTATATAATAATTGCTGAGGGTGATCTTTTAAGGCAAATAATTCACATTTATCCAAATTAAGTTGTAGACCAGAAGCTTTTGTAAAATCAGTAATCGTTTGCAGAGCTAAAGAAATTTGATCTTCATTTCTCAAAAACTCTGACCTGAAGTGAAAGTACTGAAGTGTTTGCTGCAGAAAGTACTTACGAACTAAACTTAGAAAGTACAAATCTGGTTAATGAATGTGAGAGTGAATGGGTGACTGGTTCCTTTTGCTTTAAGGCCTAAAGTAGGTGGAAATAAAAGTTGAGACCATTTACATTCTCCCCTTTTCCTTATTTGTCATTCTTGTAGTTTGTTTTATCCTCCTTTAGTATATTTTAAACTCTAATCATAAAGCATTTGTATCAGGTTTTCTAGTTTTACTGCCGATTGAAAAAACAAAACAAAACCTCTCCGCCCGCGTGGCGTCCGAGGATTGTTCTGGAACTGGCCAGGATGTGCGAGCTCCACTTGTTTGTTTGTGTGCGGTTTGTGTGGCTGTTTTATGTTGTACGTTTTCTGCGCTAAAGGAATTGCCCCATGTGGGATGAATAAAGTGGACTGACTGACGGATGGTTTTCCGTGAAAGTGACCCTGCAAGTTGTGAAATGTGCCCATAAAATATAGTTCCAGGGCAGAATAGGGACGCCACAGATATGTCGAAACAGCGTCAAAAATGAGAAGAAAACGAGGACGAAAACACAACAAAATGAATGTGAAAAAAGGGACGACAACGCAAGGAAAAAGTTCAGTTTTGTAGGTCTTAGCTTTCAAATGAGGCGTTACACTGGCCTATAGGCTGCTGTACACTTTTAGATTGGGGTAAATGCACTCGGTTAAGGCGGGGGTTAAGAGATTAAAGGCACTATACCTGATTTATTTTCTTGTAGGAGCTTTACCTTTGCGGGGAGAGGTTGAACGCTAACAACCAGACCAGACAGGTACGCATCAAGACAAGGCAAGTTTATCTGTAGAGCACAATTCATACACAAGGCAATTCAAAGTGCTTCACAGTTGCATAAAATTACAAGAAAACAGATCAAATCAATCATTAAAACATCAACATAAAGTTAATCAATGACAGTAAAAGGCAAGAGTGCAGATAAAATACTTTCAGTTTTCATCTGCTCGGGTAAAAAGAGCTGTTTTCAGTCTGGATTTGAACATTGTCAGAGTTGAGGCCTGTCTCACATCCTCATGAAGACTGTTCCAGATTTGAGCTTTAGCCTCAGCGTGTTTAGTCCTGACTCTGGGAACCACCAGGAGACCCCTCCCTGAAGTTCTCAGGGCCCGAGATGGTTCATACGGCTCTAACATGTCAGAGATGGACTTTGGTGCTAAACCATGAACAGACTTGTACACAAGCAGAGCTGTTTTAAATTCTATTCTCTGAGCGACAGGAAGCCAGTGCAGGGACCGGAGCACTGGACTAATATGGTGGTATTTCCTGGTTCTGGTCAGGACTGGAGCAGCAGCGTTCTGGATGTTCTGCAGCTCTAACAGCTCGTTTAGAAAGGCCAGTGAGCAGCCGTTACAGTCGTCTAACCTGCTGGAGACGCATCAACTCGTCTAAGCTCAGGTAGGAACAGAGCTCAGTGTGTAAAAACGGTGGCCTGTTCCTTTAAGTAAATGTGCTCCGTTGCGGACCACCTCTGCCCGTCTTCGGTCGGGTCAGGCCGAGGGCAGGGTGTGTGGACTCACGGTCTCCCCGCAGGTTCTGCTCGTCAGCGAAGCGTGGCCCTCCGTCTGGACGCCCCAACACCAACAGACCCGTGTGTTCTCTGTAAAACGATCCTCCCTCTGATGGATGAGTATTTTCGGATCGGCCTCGCGCTGCACCTGGTTCGGCACCGGGCGCCCCAATTAACATCAATATGCAAACGCTTTCGGAACGCGCCGCCGTTTCTCACTCCAAGGCGCCGCCGAAGAGAAGTGGATTTGTGCAAAATCCCGGATCCTGACAAGGTTCAATTAGCAGCCACGCGCTAATTAAAACTAGATTTATTAAAGCCTGGGAGTGATTTGGTGCTTGTCCCTGGATCAAACTTGGAAAAGACGGCACCGTAAAATTTCAGCGCTCCCCGAGGACTCTTATATCGTCCTCTGTTATTCTTCTGTGTTGCTTTTCTGGCGTCCGAAAGGTAACGATAATTTACCATCCACACGCAGGCGTTCTCTGTAGTGAATACCGATTCACTGATGCAACGGTTTCACTCGCCCTTCGTGTAATGAAGCGGCGTTTTCTAAAAGTAGTGCTGATTTTATTCACATAGAAGATGGAACCGTTGCCTCTTGGTTTCATTTCCAGTTCGTTGGGAGATTTGCTTTATTTGATATTAAGGTCAAAGTCAATTGGTCCTGGGGTCAAAGTCTAATGGCTTTGGATTGAAAGTCAAATTATTATTCAATAGCCACAGTTTAGCATTATGATATAAGTTTACAAAAAGATCGTGAACTGACAAACATCTGACCGACCTGCTCTGACGCAGCTGAAATCCTCATGAAATGTCCGTTTGTTTAATAATCCAATATCTACAGGAGCCGTCAGGTCTTTTTCCTCCTTTTTTCCCCCTCACAAAGGCAAAGCAGCACCGGAGGCGTTCAAGGGTTGTGGGGAAAAAAAGCTCTGCACTTTAAACTTAGGAGGGGAGGGGAGTGTGGGGTGTGGGTGAAGGGGTGGAGCGGAGCAGGTTCACTAGTCCACCTACTGATGAAAAGACATCACTTAGGGCAGCTTTAAGTCTCAAGTCACAAACAGGCAAGTCTAAGTCAAGTCTTTTTGGAGCTTTGGTTAAGCCCATTAGTCCAACGTCTCTTTAGTCAACTGACCCATTGGTCCGACATCTCATTATTCTGAAAATGTCCCATTGAAAAGGGGTTCCAATAGTCCGACGTCTCTTTAGCCAACTGACCCATTGGTCCGAAGTCCCGCTGGTCCGATCATAAACAGCGGAGATGTTCTCGGACTTTACGCCTGGTCCAAGTCCGCTGAAGAGAAGAGAAGACCTCTTTCACATGACATTTAGAACCACCAAAGCTCGTTTGACTGTTTGTAATGCTAATTAATATGAGGGTTGGGGGGCTTTATGGTCAGACCAACGGGACTTCGAACCAATGGGTCAGTTTTTTTCCGAATAAAGAGATGTGGGACCAATGCTGCTCAATGGAACATTTTTGGAATAATGAGACGTCGGACTAATGGGTTGTCGGACCAATAGCGTGGCACCAGTCAGGGTGCACCTCCGACTCGGGGTTTGATTTGGTTGGTGCAGCTTTGAGGACTTGATGCAGATTTTAATGAAGAACTTCTTTAACTTCCTTCACATCATCCAGCTCGGCATCAGCATCAGACTGTAGCTTTACTAACACGGACATATTCACAGGTGGGACAAAGGCCTTACTCTGCGTTCCCTTAGCCTCGAAGAACTTGAAATCCAAAGCTTGGGACTTGTCCATCTTTGAGAAGTTGAAATGGATATTATTAGTTCTGGCGGACATTAGGAAGATCGACGAAATCGCCTGCGAAACCCCGTTTTCCGAAACTCTTAAACAATACGAAATCTAAATCCATTAGTTTCCCAGTTCTTGGAAAAGGCATTGTGGATTTCCACGGGTTTCCACAACAATAAGCCCCGTGATTGCACTAAATCTGTTCCTACGGCCCGCCGCTCCCGCCCGGCTCTCTCCGCGCCTCGTTCCCCCGTCCGCCGCGTTGTTGATGAATCCAATCAAATCCTCATCTGTCTCCGTCTGGAAGCCGCTCGCGCTTCACACAAACAGCAGGCGCGTCCCGAGGAAACCTTTGTGTCCCTTTGGTCCAGACTTAAGCCCTAGTTTTGCTCTCGTTCGGTCCCGGTTCAGACTCGTTTCTCTCCCCCCCCCAAAGGCCCGAGTCTGTGGGAACGCGGGGGTAAACAGCGACATGCTTCTTGATGTATAACACACGTTTCGGTGGGAGCCCGCGGTGATTCGAATCCCCCGCTCGGATCCGGGGGACAGCCAAAGGTTACCAGATGCTACTTAATGCGGCGCGAGCTTGTGCAACTCTCCGACAGCTCGAGCAGATTCTCTCTGAGTCAGGCCTTCGCAATCACAGGCAAAACGGACCCGAATGCGCTGGTTTATCCTTTCTGGGAACGAGTCGGCTCGCGCTGCAGAACATGAGAACGTGCTTATGCGTAATGTGATGGTACGGTGGCAAAGTGGTTAATTGCCAAACAGCGAGTGAGTCCTGGGGTCAAGAGAGAGAGAAAAGAAAGATGGCCGTCGATTACTGACATAAATAAAGCGCTTCATGCAGAAAACGTTGAAATAATGTATGTTTTATTTTCGTTTATACATTGGCTACAGGGGATGTTGGATCTTCACCCCCGCATTCTCTCCAGTTCAGCTTAAAGCAGAACTAAGTAACTTGTTTACCTTAATAAATCTTTCCCATAGATAGTGGTGCTATTTTACCCATTTGTTTGCGTCAAATTAGTGTTACCCTTTAGCTTCAAGGCTAAAACAGCTGTTATTAAAACAGCTGTCCGGGCAACTTTTCCAGTTCGTTAGCATTAGCCTGCTCAATATATTTTTCCTTTAGCTGTTAGCATTAGCCACCAAACATCGCAAATGATGAACGATCCAGCTGTTGTCAACCCATCGATCACATTTAAGTGAGGTCAAAGCATCAATATTGAATGTACAGACCTTTCTAGATTCTACTTAAAGCAGAACTAAGTAACGTGTTTCCCTTAATAAATCCTTTCTGTAGTCCCTCTGGGGGTAATACAAGTGTTAATGGGATGAATGGAGGGTCTTTCATCGCCCCCTGGTGTCTCTGGCCAGAAAACCACTATTGCAACTTTCCTGCCTCCAGGTCGGAGTCACCAACACACACTAATGGAATCATGAAGAAGAAGCTAACAGGCTAACGGGCAAAGCTAACTGTGGGCTAGTGCCACTTAAACAGTATTTACAGCCAGGTTTGAGTTAAAAAAATGATCTCCATTGTGTAACTGGATGAACAACATCCCTCTGTCCCTTTGTCTTTTCTGTCAGCGTAGGATTTACTCTCACGGACAATTAATGAAGAAGACAGTTAGCGCTAACTCAGAGTTTAGCATTATGACAGAAGTTTACAAAGGAAACATCTGGACGACCTGCTCTGATGCCGCTGAAATGAGGCGTTTGAGGGTTGCGGGAATTAAAAGCTCTGCACTGTAAATGTGCTTCTAAATGGAAGGTGCACCGTGCAACTGTTTATGTTAAAAATAAAAGTTGATATTAGAGCGTATTTGACCTTTCAGTGACCCCGCGGCTGTATGGTGGTTAGCTTAGCGCCTTCGCCTTCCTTCCCGGTGGCTCCTATGATGCTTCAGGATCAACAGGATCAGTTTTTTTGGGGGTTTCTGGTAGGTTTTCTGAATGGAATGGATATGTAACCATAGATACGGTTCAATCAGCAGAGAAAACCTAAAAATCAATTGATCCTGGAGCGTCCCACCGGCCATTGGGAACAGTTTTATACATACGAAGTTGCATAGTGCACCTTTAAATGCCAAAAAACACAGAGCAGAGTTCACTACTGGCACCTACTGACAAAAATAAATTCCAGGAGTATGGCTTAAGTGAATAAAGCAGTAACAATTTAAATTTTGCCTTGTTTTTTTGGGGGTTCAAAGCTCAATAAATCCCTCTGAAAAAAACATGCCTGTGTGTATTCCTCCCGTCTTTAGCCGCTGCCGTCTCCCACAAAGGGAATGCCCATATTTGGATTACAGCGTCACCTCGGGTCACAGCCTTTCCTGCTACACGTGGATACCGAACATGTCAGTATTTGTGAATGAATGAGCGTGGGAAAGACCTGGGAGCACAGCCATGTTTTTTTTGTTGTTACTTCCAGATAAACCACATGAAATAAACCTCGTAAAGGGCGAGCTTCGTATATTTTCTACTCCGACATTAAAACCGAGGGGGGAGAACGCTGAAAACGCTGCAGTGAGAAGTGGGGTTTCCATAAATAGAATCACGTGCTCGCGCTGCCCGTGTTTTGCCAGCCTCGCGTCTGAGCCGTACATTTGTGCTCCTGCTGGCGACTACGTGACACAAGTCCCGCGTCGGCGCTAAGAGATGTTTTATCAGACTCGCACCGTCCCGCGGCATTTGGCGAGGGCGACCCACATCCCGTACACATGTACCGGGCGCGGAGGGCACGGGGGGCACGGACGAAAGATGCAGAAAGAGCACTATGGGGGTTTTATTACGAAATGTGGCCAAATGTGGCGGGGTGAGCGCGGGGTCACGGTCAGAAGTATGCGCGGGTTCGTAAAAGCAGCCGTAAACTCGACCACAGCGAGATTAACAGTGAACCCGCGGTTTTCTGGAGTTTGGAAAGAGAAACTAAACATGTGGCTGTAATAAACTTCCAAAGAACCAAACCGTTTAATAAATGAGTATCGTTTTTTAAGGCAACAACTCGCAGTATTTAAGGGACGGTGCACAGAAGTCGAACGATGGATTTATATAGTTATGGCAATGGATATATTTTGTTTACACTTGCTCCTAATTTGTCGATTTGTATCACGTGATTGAAGCTTCCTGTTTTCCACATAGTGCCACAGTCGCTCAGGTCTGCTGTAAAAACAAATGCTTAGGGCCTGGGACAAGGTTAACCTTAAAGCAGGGGTAGGCAACGTCAGGGCTGGGGGCCAAAACCGGCCCTCCATGATAGAAACTCTGGCCCTCGAGATGATTTTGGGAACATAATTACACATATCAGATCAAATGCTTGTTACAGTACTTTAGAAATGTGAAGAATGCTGCTTTCAAATGTATTAGCAGAACGCCCATTTAGGCCATATATGATGTACAACACTGGCATTTGTAGAAAGTGATGCTTTACTTCAGACTACAATTGGAAGGTCTGGCCCTTGGTCTTTTGACGGTGAAGAAAATCGGCCCCTCCACCGAGCCCCTGCCTTAAAGGGACAGGCCACAGTTTTTCCACACTTTGTTCTTCCCCGGGCTTAGACGAGATGATGCGCACCTGTCTGGTCTTTGTGCGTACGCTCAGTCATGCAAAACGACCAAAGGTGTTGTTAGCATTTTGGCCTCTCCCAATGTATTCCTATGGCTCCAAACAGGGGTGATGTTAGAAGCGACCGCGCTCTTCCACGGGCACAAAGACCAGACCGATCAGAAAGCAGAATTAGCACCAAGAGCCTCCATCAACACGTCCTTTATTCATACACCAGTCACAGCCAAGCGACTCATCGTAAAAGTCGTCGGTCGATTAGTCGATTACCAAAACAATCGTGAGCCCTAATAACTAGATGACGCTGTGATCCAAATATGGTCATTTCCTTCCTGGGAGATCGTCGTGTCTAAAGATTAGGGTGACCAGATGTCCCAGTTTACCCGGGACAGTCCCAGTTTTGAGTCCTTTGTCCCACGTCCCAATAGATATCTCAAAAACCATTGATCTGTCCCAGTTGTCCCGGTTTTGGCCAATGTAGTCTCCGAAATAGCATACTTCACTTGAAAATGTATGTCTTTGGCCCATGGGAAAATCAATTACCAAGTGTAAACCAATTCAAGATCTCAATTCAGGATGGGGATTAATGCATGTCATAAGTCGTTGACAGTTTTACCAGTCATCGTGGGTAAAGACGGTTTAGATTTGGAACCCCGCACGGCTGATTCGCGAATGTCCCCGTTTTTTACTTGGAAAATCTGGTCACCCAATGAGGTCCAAATGAGGTTTTCATTCCACTCACACTTTACAGGCTTTTTAATATCTAACTCCTGCCTGAGTTATTGAGCTTTGAAAAAAAACAAGGCAACAAGTACGTTTTTACAGATTTGATGACTTATATTACTTATAGTAGCGTAGCCTACATCAGTGGTTCCCAAAGTGGGGGTCGGGACCCCTCAGGGGGTCGCGAGGCCTTGGGTGGGGGTCCCCAGATGATTTCAAGATGAAACAAAAAGAAAAATGCTACTGTTTATAGCATATTTTTGAGTGTAAAACAGCCTATAATTTGTTAAATCTATTCAATAATTCAAATATTATTTTATTTTATTATTTAAATACATATTAACCTGATAATAAAATGTTTTTTTCTGGCCTAAAGTAGCATAAGTTTATACATTGGGGGTCCCGAGATGTTTACGTGTCAATTTTTGGGGTCCCAGCCAAAAAAGTTTGGGAACCCCTGGCCTACATAACTAAACAACAACTAAACAAGAATATATCAACAGTTTTGGCTGAAAATGTAGATCATTGTTTTGCTCAAACGTTTGTGTCTCATGTTCTCATGCTGATGGAGATTGCCCTGGTTCCTCTGCTGGATGGAATGTTTGCAGATCCGAACGGCATTAAGAAGCGTTTACATCGGCGCTGCTGCTCCCTGTAGATTCGAAACCACGTGTCAAGTGTGAAATGTCGACGCTAACCTCGGACGCGCTCCATCATTCGCCTCGTCCGACTCGTCCCCTGTCAGACTCATCCCTGACACGTGGGCGCAGACTCGGGCCGATGAGCTCAGCGTCTCCGGGTCGACAGACACAACAGCGGCACAAACACGGTGAGCTAACGCCGGCGGACGCTCGCCGACACGCTAACGCTTCATTAGCGGAGCCCTGGAGGTGTTAGCGCCGGCGGCTAACGACACCGCGGTGACAACGAGGCCATAAATCAGCAGGGAAACGAGTCAACAGGAACCGAACGCTTCAGGGAATGCAAACGTGCCGTGGAGGTGGAGAGAGGGCGCCCCCTACTGTTCTGACTGTGTAAACTGTTCAGAAATACTGAAGGACGCTTGACTGATAATGTGTTATGACCGGGGCTTGACACTAGCTAGAAGGTCCCAGGTTTGATCCCTGGACGGACGGGGCCTTTCTGTTGTTTGCATGTTCTCCACATAAACCTCTAAAAACATGTACAATAGGCTGGAATGAATGTTGTCCGAGTGAATGATTGGAGAGGATCTGTTGGCGCCAGTGGGTGAAGAAAGTGCTTCTCTTTGGTCCTCATGATGATGATGCTTCTCAAAGTGCTGCACTGTCGTCATTATTCATTCACTCCATACTCAGTGGTGGTAAGCTACTATTGTAGCCACAGCTGCCCTGGGATAGACTGATGGAAGCAAGGCAAACAGTCTGTGCCATTGGCCTCTCCCAGCACCATCCACTCACTCAAACTACATTCATTCTGGCCTATTGTACATGTTTAAGTGGTACCTACACAGGCACGTGGAGAACATGCAGACATGGCCCCGTCCGTCAGGGATCGAAGCCAGGATCTTGCTGCTGCCACACTTCTGTTGGTCTGTCTCAAACGGCAGCCGTGGCCACCGTGTGTGGAGTGTGTGTAAACTGTCACATGTGAAGCGTTCTGTGAAAGGCACAATTCAAACAATCCTTTCCTTCCTACATGTGGATGAAGCCAAACACTTTAAAGCTTTTCAAAGCTTGGGTAAAATCTCTGAGTTGCTGCACAAACTCGTTTCTAGCTCTGTCCACGAGTCAACCTGTTACTTGTACACGTGTACCTTTCTGTAATTGTTACTAAATTACAGTTATTTCCACTAAAACTACATTGGATTTGAGCCTGTTTAAGACTTCCTTCCTCCACAGATCTAAAACCCTGACGTGAATCCGTTTCAATGCAAAGTCTTCCCTCAAAACACAAAAGGAACCTTTAAAAAAGCCGTTACTCGTTCGTTCTTCTACTGACACTGTGTCTGCGCTCGGAGCCAATGGTCAAATTCAATCATCTTCTGTTTCGGCGCGGACATAATATTGATGTATATTATTCTTGGACGTAGCCGGGTCCAAAACCGCAGCGGCTCGGACTAATACCTGGAATAAGAGTGTCTTTGTGACTCCTGCACATGTTTGGTGGGTTTGGATTGAGCCGCGAGGATCGGGCACAGAGCGACCGCAGACGTTAACACTTACCCGACCGCCGTTTGTGTCATTTACTCGTTTTTATCTCGGGATCCATCTTGAGCGAGGACGACGTGCTTGAACCTGATGTTTGCTTTGTGTTTAAGAGTGTGTTTTTAAGCCGTGTTCAAACTCATGCATGACTTTCCTAACCAGGGCCATGTTATTAGAGAGCGTTAGATTAGATCAGGGGTGTCCAAAGTGCGGCCCGGGGGCCAAATGCGGCCCTTAGATGAACTCTCGGCCTTCTTGCAGAATCGGTACACATAATCAGAGATGGTCCTTTTTATTTGAAATGTAATAAGACGGAGCTGGAATGAAGGTTTTAAGCATAAGTAAAGCCGTTTTATTCTCCAGTAAACGTCCATTAGTCAGAACAATAGAAGGCCTGTGTGGCTTAGCAGTGAGTCTTGCCCGGATACCTCCTCGTGTGTCCCTTCCTTGTTTCCTGTAGCGCCTCTTGAGACGCCTCCGCTGTGCTGCAGCTGTGGGGGCCCTTGGTGCCTCTTCAGTGTCTCAGAAGAAGAAATGTGTAGGTCTCAAATGTCTTCAGCCCATAAGCTGGTGTTTGTTTACTTTTTAAAAACTGCTTCTTAAGGACCATTATGGACTCTGCAGTCAAATTATCCATCGAACCTCCACAAAAACACAGCAAAGATGAACAAAAGTGTCCAGTGGAGAGTGAAGAGTGTAAGGCAGGGATCTCCAACCACAGGGTTTCTGCGGGGCATTAATAATAATAATAATAATAATGCATCAGCTTTGTTGGCCATCGGCAAGTTAAACAATTCCACACAATTAAAACTTAGGACATCGGAGCCAATACCTGAAAAAAAATACGACTTTTTCCAACTGTTCCGGACTGACTCCAACAAAGGAAATCACTATATTTGGATTGCAGCGTGATCTCGGTCACAGCCTTTCGTGCTACACGTGGATACCGAGCATGGGAAAGACCATGTTGGAGGAATTCTCTTGAAAAACTATGGCTCAAAAAATCTATGTGAAAGCGGCGAGTTTGACCTGTGACACTTTTTCACTTGGACGCCGGCAGTTCTAGAAAGATCTCCCCACTCAAATTAATGAAGAACATCTCTTCATTA
This sequence comes from Proterorhinus semilunaris, assembly GCA_021464625.1. Classification (NCBI taxonomy): domain Eukaryota; kingdom Metazoa; phylum Chordata; class Actinopteri; order Gobiiformes; family Gobiidae; genus Proterorhinus; species Proterorhinus semilunaris. The sequence goes on along the minus strand of CM038364.1, from coordinate 21,495,729 downwards.
ACGCCCCCTCAGTGGTGTCAAACCTCACCCCGACTTTAACCTTTCTATTCGCTGTGTCATCTGAAATATTAACATCTGGTATTTTATTAAAATCCCCAAACCATCTCTGTGTTAACTCTGGAAACGAACCCGAAAGCACCGGGCCAAAATTCACAACAATTAGTGACTGGGTTGTTAGCACTTATTATACGTGAATTATGAATTCTGTCCAGTGCAACTCGAGCTGCGTTAAGGGTTTCTGCGCTGTTTTCCTGGATACGGACGGAGCCAAAGTCCTGACACATTAACAGTTCAGGTTAGGGCTAATTATTACGAGGAATAAAACCAGGCGTGAGATTCAGCCAACGCCAACACAACGCAGGAAATAAGAGTCTAAAGAGATGTGAAGGAGCTTTATCTGACGAATATCAAACGTTTAACCTTTAGTGAGGCAGCCAGACGGAGCGGCACATCGTTCACGTGAGGAGAAAGTCCTATTCCAGGAAGACATGGTTGGTCAAAATGGTTTCTTGATCGATAAGATATGGGTGTTTCTCGCCAGGGGCCGGAGGGTGTCCGGTTTGGGAAACTCAGGATCTCATCGAATCAGAACCTTCAGCGTTTGCAGCCGAGTGTGAGGCGACTGGAATGAGGATCGGCACCTCCGAATCTGAGGTCATGTTTCTCTGGGGGAAAATGGTGGCTCCAGATCGGTGGGGAGTCTTCACTTCATGTGGAGGAGTTCAAGTATCTCGTGAGGGACAGATGGAGCGTGAGATCGATAGACGGATCGGTGCGGCGTCGGTAGTGATGCGGTCGCTGTATCGGACTGTTGAGGGAAAGAGGGCGGTCGATTTACGTTCCTACCCTCACCTATGATTATGAGATCTAGGTAATGACCAATGGGCGAGGAAAGCCCTTCTCTTTGGTCCTCATGACTTAACCCAAAGACACTTCGGAAACAGGGTTCCTATGTAGCTTTGGGCCCTTTTGCACTGCTTAAAAGTAGGGCTGGGATGACCCACGATACGTCTGCGATACAGTAAGTAATTATGATAAGTGATATGTTTACCTGAAAATATGTTAAAAAAAAACAATCGTGTCCAAAGTTTATAAACCAAATGCCATTATTGAAGTGTTAAGATTGAAAAGCTGTCGCTGTATCAGATTGTTGTGGTGAAGAGGGCGCCGAGTCTGGGGCAAAGCTTTCGAATTATTGGTTGTTCTACGATCCCACCCTCACCTTTGGTCATGAGATCTGCTAATGACCGAAAGGACGAGATCGGTGATACAAGCGTCCGAAATTAGTTTCCCCGGGAGGAGCTCGGAGTAGAGCCGCTGCCCCTTCACGTCGAGAGGAGCCAGCTGAGGTGACTCGGGCATCTGTTTCGGAGCCTCCTGGTCCCTCCCTCGGGAGGTGCTCGGGTCATGTCCCATTGGGAGGAGGCCTCGTGGAAGACCCAGGACGCGCTGGCAGGACCAGGTCTCTGAGCTGGCCCAGAACAGGACGAGGTGTGCGTGGAGAAGTAAGTCTGGGCATCTCTGCTCAGACTGCTGCCTCCGCGACTCTATGAGTATTACTGAAAACAGATGTTATCCATGCAGGTCATGATTACAAAATGATTCAAACCTGTCATACGCACTTTAAGGGGAGACACTGCAGCAGAACTCATTATTTTCAATTATTAGTTTCAGTTTGGTAACTTTGTAATTCCCCCCCCCTCTAATAGAGTCACATCGTTCCTTAAAATAACCTAACAGAAAGTTCCAGGAGCTCACGAGGAACACACTTTCAGAATCCTGAAGAGTCAAGTAGCCGGATAATGACGGGATGGACTTCAAATCTGCTAACTGTGTAGTTTATCCCTCTACAAACACGCTCTGAGTGACGCCGCTGAACACGATCTACGGAAAACCTACACGCTGACCTCAGACGTACTTGAAACGCTGCTGCGCCTGACACGGGCCGTCCCATACCCTCCGCAAATATATACGTTAGCGAGGGGAGAAGGCCCCGCAGACACACGCCGCGGAAACTCGAGCCTGGAACAATAAACGCCGAGGCGAACTCTGAGGCGAGACCAGAATAGCTCGACTCGGCGTAAACCGGTCTGTACTGTATCAGCCTCCGGGACGGGGGCCGCGCCAAAACCCGACCGCCACTGGCCCAGGATTCCCTCTCATTCCTGACGCGCGTATCGGTTACCGTCTGCGCCGCGGGGACTTTTGACGGGACGCTCTGTTACTCGATACGGTACCTGCGAGTCTTCACCTCTTCGCCAGCGCCAGGATCGCCCACGAAATGACAAGAGGAAGGTCTCCCAGAGTCCAGGTCGTCTGCGGGAAAGCCAGAGCGAACCATAATAATAGATAAATCCGCCGCAGGGAAAATATTATACGTGAAAACAGTGCATTAGGCGGTGGATATTTCAGTCTTTGAAGGAGACGGGGGAGCAGAGCCAGAGGAGTCAGCACTAACAGAGACTCTGCTGCTGGGTCACGGGGCAGCCCGGGACCCCACCCCATACCTGGACAACCTGTTTTCAAGTCATGGAAAAGTGAAAAACAGTCTAATGTTCTGTTGATCCTGTAATAATTCCCCTCCAATTGCTTTTCTGTTTTAAGTAAATGTAGGAGATAATGTGCTCTGTGTTGGGCCACAGTCTATGACATCCAGCTCTAGCTTTAAGTGTTAATACTTTTCTTTTTTTTTTTTACAGAAAAAGAAAAAGGAAGACAACATAAAAACAACATATCACCACGTAGTTACATACACACAAAACATGCTCAAAAACAAACGGAAAAAAATAGATAATAATACCTGTTAGAGTCAATGCAGTTCCACTGAGAGTTTCAGATCACAAATATACCGGAAAATAGGAATGAAGTCATATCGCAAGAGATCGTATTTTACATATAGGTGAAAAACTAATCTTTCACAGCAGCAAAAGTGAGGAATGCTACACACTCCGCTTGCTGCCGTTGCCGTGGTGGAGCTAGAACACAGTAGCCTTAAAATACAGGAAAGATCATTCTATAATAAACATTTAAATTAGCTTTTAATATGATGAGTGTTCTTGAAAAAGCAGCCAACATAGTTAACTTTCTTTTGTGTATCAATAAATTGTGTGTCTGTCGCTTATATTAATTTATATAATATATAATATATACAGTGGAACCACACGTGTATATACATTGTACACAATTATGTGCGTTTTAAGAAAAAAAGGACAAATAAATATATATTTTTAATATTTTTAATTGTACATGTTTGTATGTATATATATGTATATATTGTATGTATACTTGCCACCGCCTTCTAATAGGAGTTGGAACACCTTACTAAAAACGGTGCCATTTGAGGCTCTATTTCTGATGCTTTATATATATATTGTATACATTGCTTGAGTACAACTTTGTAAAAGTACCTTTTTTTCAATTACATTTATCTAAAAATGTGTGTTACTAATGGTATTTTGGTCATGTGACCTCATTAGGCACAAATACAGGTGTTTTTTTCCCCCGCCTTAAGTCTGATGAAGGGCTGGTTTGTGATCCCGAAACGTCACTTTTGTGGTGTGCGAAATAAAAATTGACTGGGAGCATTCAAACTGAGTGTTTCAAAGAGCCGCCTTAGTAAGTGGCATAAATGAAGCAGTTTGTGCTTTTGCTTCATTTAGTAGAAACTAAATGAACAGCTGTTGAGATAAAATAAGCTAAAGGAAAATGTGACGGCTCATTTGGATTTTTCTTTATTTTTTTCTCCTTAAATGTCTTTATTTGGACACTATGTTGTTGCATATGCAGTACAGTAGGTGGCGCTATGTGCTTTTGTTTGCTAATAACCTTAAAGAAGAAGAAGAACAGCTGTTGGTGATGTCACTTCCTCTGGGTAAGGACGGTGGAATTGGGCCAATGCAGCTGAAGCTCTAGTTCTCTAACTGCATAGAGATCTAACAGTGGACCCCATGAAAGGTCAAGGATCCGTTGCTAGTGTTGGGACTTAGAGACTATAATTTAAGGGTTTCGGAATCAGCCGAGGTGACGTCACTCGCTGCACCGCTATGCTGTTAGTTCACAGGGATGAGTTTAAGACACGTTTCACGACCTCAGGAGGAAAAGAGGCTTTGACGGCATCGTTTTACAATATCCTTCCCCGAGCAGAGCAAACATAAAAACAGGGCCTCTTCGTAGAGTCCTCATAAACGCAGCAGTCGGCCTCAGCAGGACAGACCCGAGCCAGGAAATCCTCCCAGCCTTTTGGCCGGGACGTGCCTCGCTCGGTCCCTGGACTCTCCCTGACCCGTGCGGTTTTACAGTAACCCTGAAATTACTCCGTAAAAACAAGAGCGTGACCTCGCGGAGCCCGGTCTCTCCCGTGCGCTCAGCCACCCAGGTCGAGGAGCGCGGGAGTTTATCCAGGGAGATTTACGGGCCTCGTATGTCCCGCCGCGGAGGAAGCGGACAGACGGTTCCGACGGGTCAGCGGCGGGACGACCCGAAGGCGCTCGAGGGGAAACGCTACCTGGCCCGGTCGCTCATGGGCACTCACTGTTTAACCTTCCACTGCTCTCATTCCTTCTGTTTTAGAGATGGAAGAAGAAACAAAGGAACTGCTTTATAGAAGAGGAACGTCTGTGTCACTGCGAAGGTCAGGACGTGATTAAATCTTCCAGAAACCCTTCCAAACAATCGATTTTGGAGCATTGTAGAGATTATATGTCCCATCAGTCGGCCGATATATTGGGCCGATATTGGGTCTGGTGTGATGACTCCCACAACAAAGACCAAGGAGTTGACCATCGAGTTTACACGAAGCCCAACCGTCACAAAAGGAGAAGTCATTGATTCCGTTTCTAAGCACAGGTCTTAGAAAACAAATTAAAGTGGGACAAAAATACAGTTCCGAAGGCTCCCTCCTGGAACCACCGCCTTAACGTGGTGGAGGGTTTGAGCCTGAATGATCCTGGAGCTCTGTGGTCGGGGGCTTGGTGCCCCTGGTAGGGTCTCCCAGGGCAAACAGGTCCTAGGTGACGGGTCAGACAAAGAGTGGTTCAGAAGCCCCTTATGAGAGACCAACAGGCCCGGTTAGAACCATGAGGCCGTCCTTCTGTGGACCCACCACCTGCAGGGGGCGCCATAGGGGCTGGTGCAGCTCCAACAGCTGCCCCCACGACCCGGCAACGGACAAGTGGAAGAAAATGGATGGATGGATGGACAAAAATACAGACCACATTCCAAAAAGGGTCAACAGAGGATATATTTAATGAAGAAACTGGTGTCCTTTCAGGCAGATAAAACCCTGTTGAAACGCCTTTGTGGAGAGGGCTCTGACCCTCGGCAGAAACAACATGCAGCTGTTGACCTCGGTTTGTAGCTTATACGGTTTTAGTTTAGTTTAGTTAAACTCTCTCGTCTCTAGCGGAGGATCCGGACGGTAGTTTGGCGAATAGACGAGAGTAAAGCCGTCGTCCGTGGTCTTTTTGTCCTATAGGAGTTGAATCCACACGGTTCTCATTAGCGCAGTTTTTTACTTATTTCTTTATTTTCTTTATCTTTATTTGAGCAACAGATACAGGTATAATACACATGTTATTTACAGAAATTATAAACAACAAGTATTTGTGCTGCTCAACGAGGGTAGGAAGAAGTTAGTCATAACTTACCTCCGTTCAGTCGACAACTTAAAACTACTGCTCACGGCAAAATCATTATCAAATGTGTTTTTAAGCTTTAACCATGAGATCTACGCAGTTACTTTAAGTAACTGGTTAGGGTTAGGGTTAGGGTTTAGACAGAAATATCCATCAGGTGCAGGTTTCAGTTAGTTTTAAATCAGCGGTTTCCAAACTGTGGGTCAGGAACCAGAGGTGAGAGAATGTGGCCAGTTACCATTTTAAAAAGTGTAGATAGACTTATAGTAGTTCTAAATCCCAGTCTGATAGTGGCTTAGTGGTTAGTGGAACAAACTATGGGTCTTGACCTATAAGTCCCTGGACGATTTTTTCGAGGTTGAGTGAAAAAAATGATCTTTTTTCTCCATTGTGTCTCTGGATGAACGATATCCCTCTGTCCCTTTGTCTTTTCTGTCAGCGTAGTATTTACTCTCACGGACGATTAATGAGTAAAAAAACACAACATGCTACGACACCTGCAGTGGCGCTCATGGCCTCTAGGGGCACGAGTTACTTAGCACCGCTTTAACTGAGCACATTTTCTCCAGTTCGACCTTACCCAAATCTAAAAGCTTCTTGAAAAAAGTATCAAACTGGAGAAAATGTGCTCGGTTCAGCTGGGGATTAAGAGGTTAAATAAGAAAATGTCTCGAATCCCAGAAACGCTTCTCGGTCCAACAGGCTGTAGTTCCTCCTCGCTCCTCGCCTCATCACGCTGGTCATGGCGATCCTCCTGTGGCTGTAAAGCAAACGTAACCCGGTCCGTTTTCTTCAGATACAAACTGTGCCGCGTTTCAAGACAAACCCGTCCGATCGAGCGTCTCTCCAAACCCACTCTTTCCTATTTGTTTGGTTTTGGTTTTTTCGCTTTTGGAAACGAGTGGAGGTGGTTTTCCGTGACCTCTCGCGTCGCGCCCGTTTACACAGCTGTCGGACGGAGCGGCTGAAGTGGCTTTGTGGGGTTTGAAATCGACCGAGACAACCGCGTCTTTGTTACAGATCTCAGATATGACGGCGGCGGAGGTGAGAGTCACTCAACAGTCACATCTGAGCCGCGGGGAAACCGCCGGGTCACGGCGAGGTCTTCCCCGAAACGCTCGAATCATCGGCGCGGCCAGATTTCTGAGATACTTCACATTTTCTCCGAACACTCGAACTCTTGGCGAACACACGAGGCCGATGGGTGACACACATTTCCAAGGTTAAGATGAATCACGCAGTTAGCAAGTCGGCTAGTCTGGGAAACGTTAGCATGCGCAATGTATTTTCCCCGTAGCTGTTAGCATTAGCCGTCAAACATCGCAGATGATGAAAAATCCAGATGTTTTCAGGTGTTATCCACCTTCGAACGCGCTTCTCTATGGTCCTCATGGCGGGGAGCTGACGTTGCTGTAATACCGCCCCCTTGTGGCCAGAGGCGACTCCAAGAGACACGTGGGAGCATTGATTCTAATGAGACTTCCGACCTCCCGAGAACTGGCTCCAAAGAGTTTTCTTTTTCTAAAAAATGCTATGACCCACGTGACCACGAATATCAGGCTACTGACGTGCAGGGGCGTGGCTTGTTATTAGGCAGGGCGGGGCAGCTGCTTGGGCCCCCCCCAGCTGTCAAGGGCCCCCCCTGAACTGGCTCATTATGCACAGCTTTACAATGAATACTTGCTTGGTAAGAGTTTAAGGTTAGGGTGCAGTTACATTATCTCACCACTGACACTATCTGGCGCTGTTTAGTCCCTTCAGCAGGACTGCTTTTTAACCTCTTAACCCCCACCTGAACCAAGCACATTCACCCAAATCTAAAAACAAAAAAAGCATCAAAAACGCAACAAATGTGACAAAAACACGACGAAAAAGTTGCAAATACTTGATGAAAAAGCGACAATCACTTTTGTAACTTTTTAAATGAGGCTTTGCACTGTTGCTCTCCAGTGAAGAAGCTTTTAGGTTTGGGTAAAGCCGAACTGGAGAAAATGCGCTCGGTTCATGTGGGGGGATTTATGATTTCTAAAGATTTGTATCATTCTAAACAGGAGAAGAACAGAATGTTTAATTTGAAAGCCTGTTTTTTTTATCTGTTTTGGCGGGTGAGACGGAAACCACTCGGTCCCTGTTCACCAGTTGTTTGGAATTATTCGTCAATTAAACAAACTCTTCTGTAAACAATGATTTGCAAAACCTCAGAAAGTCTCTGAGTCAAACGCCTGTGTCACACACGTGAACTTTCGCCCTGTGTCCGGGAAGTCGAGCGCGGGTTCATCCAGAGGGCTTCTTCTGGGGGAAAGAGTCGAACATGAGGAGGAAAAAGAGAGAAGGAATGGAAACAAAAAGCGATGGCTAAAATAAAAACATAATAAAAATGCGACAAGAAAAGAGATTAAAAAATGTGAAACACGCCTTAGCTTTCAAATGAGGCATTACACTGTTGATCTCCAGTCGAGAAGATTTTAGATTTAGGCTTTAACCAAATCTAAAAGCTTAGAAATAGCGAAGTGGTGAAAAAAGACAAAAAAGTGGTAAAAAAAACAAACAAACAAAAATGTAAAAAAAAGTGACAAAAAGGCGATGAACTAAAAATACGCCGACAAAGTGATGACAAAACGAGGAAAAAGATCCACATAAGCCTTAGTTACTGCAAGCTGTGAGAAGCTTTTAGATTTGGGTAAAGCCAAATTAGAGAAAAAGCACTTAGTTAAGGCGGGGGTTAAGAGGTTAAACATGGTCTAATGGTCCTCAGCCCGATTATCGGAGTCCTGGCTCCTCTCCCTCTCAGGAGCGCGGATGAAGCGTCTCCGGGTCGACCTCAGAGGGAGGAGGACACTCCCCCCCCCCCCGGTTATTTTAGGGCCGGGGCCTCGTGGCTGCGCGAGCGATAAACAAAACTACGATAACAGGATTAGCAAATCCAGGGTCAGGAGGAAACTCGGGCCCAGTCGACCGATATTAAGGAAAAATCTACTTTCTTTCACCGTGGAAACCTGGTTTACGGTGAATGTCTCTGTGACCGCAGCTGCTCGTGTTGATCTGACGGGGGAAGGACTTTATGGCAACGAGAGTAGGAGACGATCCAGAGAGAAAAATACAGGTTTTGGTTAGGGATGGTTTTCGTAGTAATGGTGGAAAACGAGGATCAAGTTAGCAGACAAACGCTCATGCTAACCGTGCTACACATGCTAACCCCGAGCCGCATCCGGACATGGCGTCTGGCGGCGCCTTTTATCACAGCGCACACGAGAGAGAAGCAAAAACATGAGAGAGCTTCTGTTTTAGAGATGGAAACCACTGTTCAGATGTTTGAGGCGTCACTATAGCAACACGTCAAAGTCTCCGTTCTGCTGGATCACTAAAAGCTTGTTTTCTCCGCTTTTCTGTCAGAAACCAGCATGTTGGGAGATTTCACGTATTTTCTACCAACAAATGTTTTATCTTAGATGAAAGAAGAGAGTCTAATCTTTCTTTTTGTGGGTTTGTTGTTGACATAGACCTATGTCTGAAGGTCTTGAAAAAACTCAAAATCCTGAACAACCTCAGTGGGAGCTGTCTGATCTGAAAATGGCTGGCACCAACAGGAGGACCCGCGTTACACCTGCGTTGTTCTGTCCCTGCTTTGGCCGATAGGGAACAGTTTACCCGGGACAGTCCCAGTTCTGAATCCTTGGTCCCACGCCCCCATGGATTTCTGGTGGTTCCCAGAGTCAGGACTAAACACGCTGAGGCTAAAGCTAAAATCTGGAACAGTCTTCATGAGGATGTGAGACAGGCCTCAACTCTGACAATGTTCAAATCCAGGCTGAAAACAGCTCTTTTTACCCGAGCAGATGAAAACTGAAAGTGTTTTATCTGCACTCTGGCCTTTTACTGTCATTGATTAACTTTATGTTGATGTTTTAACGATTGATTTGATCTGTTTTATTGTAATTTTATGCAACTGAAGCACTTTGAATTGCCTCGTGCATGAATTGTGCTCTACAGATAAACTTGCCCTGATTTATAAATGATACATAGACTAATGTCCACGCGGTGGATCGGCGCCAGGTGGTTGAAACGTCTTCAAAGTAACGGCTCTGGAGTTTCTGAATCAGCGAGCTCTGATCTCGAGCCCTGGACCGAGCAGAGAAACATTATTTTTAGCCCTAATTTCATCCCACTCGTCTTCCATTCCTCCCCGTCGGGTCCGGGAGAAGACGAGGGGGAGCTTTTCTTTCCGTCGTTGCGCTGCGGTTTTCGGGGTCCTGAAATTATCCGGTCGCCGCGGGGTCAGAGCGCTGGCGGGGGGTTGTCGGTCGGATTCCCGTAAAACCGCCGCAATTTGAGTGTATTTTTGTTAAACGCTATCTGCATTCTTCAAATAACCGTGACTCCGAACATTCTTTCCCCCCGTGTTGATTCGCCCTTTTTCGTCTCACGTTTCCGACCCAAAAGCGCAGAGTCTGCTGTTCCAGCCCGCAGAGGTTTACCTGGCCCGACCGCGGAGCACACGGTCTCTGCCTCACTGATTTTGGACGACTCCTTTTCATCCTTCTTGTTCCAGGGCGGCGCGATTAGAGGAAACGTGCCTGATTGGCATTTTTCTGACAGCTTGGAGACACAGACGTTTGGAGACAGTAGTTTGGTGTTTTGAAGCCAAGAACTTCTTAAAAACACTAACGACGCAATGACTTTCTACTTTGAATTCAAAAAACGACTAAAACACAACTAAAAAGCAAGAAAAAAATAAATAAAAATCACACCACAAAAAAAAAAACGCTACAAAAACTAGAAAAAGGAGACAAAAACATGACAAAAATGTGACCTGAACCTAGGGTCGGGCCATATCGTATCGCATATCGTTATCGTGATATAATGTTTTGATATCGTTTTAATTTTTTATATCGTTGTGGACACAATATAATTTATGTTACGCTCTGCTTCATCAGAGCAGCATAAACGGTGACTGTAGAACACGGGGACATGTGCTGAAAAAGTAAAATGAAATGAAGGATGTAAACTGCTTGAGTAGATCGTATTTGGAAGACAATTATCCCGTAAAAAAAAGAAAAGAATAAAATATCCCTGAATGAATCTTCCCAATAGGCGTAAGGCTGGGATTTTGAAGTAATTCGTCCATTGTCAATTATATCGTCAAATATATCGTTATCGTGATATTTATTTTTTCATATCATGATATAGATTTTAGGCCATATCGCCCAGCCCTACCTGAACCCGAGGAGTTTTTGCAGAAATCCGGTTCCTTTGTTAGAAATAGACTGGCACTAGCAGAGCGGGATGCTACCGTTAATGAGAGACGGCAGGAACACCAAATGTCCTGTTGACTTTGAAGGTATGGGATGTTCAAGTGACCGGCTGTTTATTTAAACGAGGCCGTATAAACAGTCTAAACCCGCCTGGTTGGCGTGTGACTGTGGGAGGCGAGAACTGCTCTAGAAACAATGTCCCGAGTCCCGACGCTTCTCCTCCAGAGTCTGTCCAGGACGTGGTTAGAGTGGCATTATGTTTCACCGTGATGGTATTAATGTGGCTGCCCCGAACTGGACATCCATGAACGACCAGGTTATTCCATCCATGGGGGGTCCACACGGTTCTCATGAGCGAAGTTACTTTCAGTGACTCTGGTTCTCTGAATGTGCACAGTCTAAAACGAATTACTGTCGGGCTATTTCTCAGAGGTACGACAGAAATAACCGTCAGGAGCAGGTTTCAGTTAGTTTTAAATCAGCGGTTCCAAAACTGTGGGTCAGGAACCAGACGTGAGACAATGTGACCATTTACTATTTTGAATAGTGTGGAAAATAGACTAGTAGTCGTCCTAAATCCCGGTCTAGCAGTGGCTTAGTGGTTAGTGGTTCTCACACAGAGGGGCAGGGCCATATGTTCCACTTCTGTCCTGCTCTACTGCGCAGTGGAACTGTTTTTGACCAGGTTCACTCTTCGTCGAATAACCGTGGGATGTTGACTGTAGGGCCCCCGTGTGGATTTTTGCTTCGGGCCCGAGAAGGACCAGCACCGGCTCTGGTCCAGGGGGCGTGAGATGGATCGGCCGCCACAGAATCCAGATCTTAACCCCACGGAGAATCTTTGGGATGTGCTGGAGAAGGCTTTGCGCAGTGACCGCACTCTCTCATCATCAATACAAGGTCTTGGTGGACAATAAATGCCACACTGGAACCTTTGGACATTTCAGAAGCTTCTTGAAACTTAAGAGTTTGTTACTGCTCCTACATGGAAAGTGTTCTCATGTTTTCCTACACCTGTTGGTGGTGTTCTGTGAGAGACAAAGGGAGGGGCTGCTCAGATCATCGACTTATAGATCAGAGGCTCATCCTGTGGTCGAGTTTTAGATTATTTCAAAAGTACCATGATGAAGAACTACTCTAAGAAGAACAGTTTCTTCAAAAAAGTTACAGTTCGTTTTGTTCCTGAAGTCCCTGAATGACTGGCCTGGATAGAACTAAAACATAGAAACCTTGGATCATCTCGGCGGTGACGAAGACCCACTGGCTCCCGCTGATGATGAATGACATAAGTGTAACGATGAAGAATGTGGGAGTCTCTCAGATCCTCCATGATTGGCTCGGACGGGGCTCAGAAAACAAACAGCCGGGCCGGGAGCGTTATTAGGAGCCGGAGGGATAATGGTGAATCATCCCATTAACGGAAGGATTGTGGTCGGAAAAGCAATCAGCGAAATGTTCGGTGAAATCCAGACGTTTGCGAGGAGGTCAGGGAGAAGTGAGCGCGGAGACAAAGCTCGCTGTGTTTTCGGCCACTCACAGACACCATTCACCCCGACCTATTGTACATGTTTTTAGTAGACACGAGACGAACATACAAACTCCAAAGAGAAAGATCGTCGTGTTTTAGATGAAATCCCTCAGGTCGGCGTTGCCAAAGTCAGGTTCTTGTGAATATGTTTCCTCCAGAACTCCATCAGGGCTTCAGCTCTACCCACACGACAGAAACCACGTTTAGGGTCAAAGTCCTGCTCTGGACTGGTTGTAGTTTATTAGTTCATCAAGTTTCTGATTCCGTCCGGCCCAGTGTTGTGATGTCAGAAATTGTATTTAATTACAGAATACTCGCTCTACGTTATTGAATCACCTAAAGGTGGATTAATTCCAGGGGATTCTGACCATCACATCTGGAGAGGGGTCCTCGGGCATCGACCCAGCGACATCAAAGGATGGGTCAAATGCAGAGGGGACAATAAAGTACACCTTAAAGGAACCGGACACCGTTTTTTAAAATACTGAGATATGTTCTTACTCCTCTATGGATCTAAACGGGAGTGAAGTTAAACGCGACCAAGCTCTTCCATGTTTTCCCTTAAATATGGTTACATGAGCCTTTACATGATCCAAGTATAGTCAAACAAAATGAATGTTGATTTTCTAAGCGGATAAAAAGGGGCACTATATTGCAAGGCGTAGTAATAATATTACTACGCCTTGCAATACAGTTCCGCTTAGTCGGGACAGGTTAAGGTGTGCTTTATTGTCCCAGTAATGTTTTCTGCATCTGACCCACCCTTCGAGGCCTGTCTGAGCAGTGCAGCGCCCGGGGACCAGATGTGGAGCCAGACTGATGGTCAGAATCACCTGGCAGGAGGATTCACCTTTTGTACATGTTTTTAGTGGTAGGGGAAACCGGCGGAACCCCTACGCAAACACGGGGAGAACATGCAAAACCTCACACAGAAAGGTCCCGTCCAGGTGGGAATCGAACCCAGGACCTTCAAGCCTCCAGTTTGTTACAAAACTGTCTGAACATCATCTGCACGCGGTGCCAGGCCTCGATCACTGCCTGATTTGTCGGGATTGCGTTTGGAGGCGGACGCCGTGGATTTTCGTAATAATCAAAGCTCAATTCCATTTGAAATGACGTTCGCAGAGAAAACACGGCCATTGTTCTGTCTGAAGCCGCTCGTTTACGGCGACCTCTGACAGAGTATTCAATATCAATATTTATTTATGCTCCTGAACTCTGTTACGAGCCCGGGTCCAACGGGCTGGATGGAAACCCGAGTAATAAAAGACGAGCCGAGACGTTTTGGACTGAAGCGGGAGAGAAGAGCGCTGTCGTCGAGAAGGAGAGACTTGGACCGAGCGCAGATCCAGCTCTGGAAAAACGCTTAGCTCCGAGTTTGTTCAACACGAGCAAAGAAGTGCAGACGACGAGAGGGAACGAGGAGGAACGAGGAGGAACGAGGAGGAACTCAACCCAGAGTCTTAGTCCTTCTGTCATTGTTCGTCCCATTGCTGTCATTGTTATTCCAGGATAAACATCGTCCCCTTTGTTTGTCTCCAACAGTCCATGTCCTTCAGAAATCCAGAGTTCTGCCTGAGAAATCCATGTCCATGTTTTCCGAATGACACTCATCTGGACCGGGTTATTTTTGAATCAAAGCCTCTCGTCCAGGAGACCTCCTAACACTTTGTATTTCTACCCACTTAAAATCAACCTATCATAAAAGTAAAGAGGAGGAATATATCATGTTACGTATCAAAATACAGTCATTTATTAGTCATTACAATTTAAGTAACTGAAGTTATAAGTGCACAAAACACAAAAAGCCAAACTCCGCCCAAATAAAATGCAACACCAGATCAAGTCGGTCTAAGATCTGCAACGAAACACGAGAGAATGGAGGAAAGCGACGGAAAAGGAAATGTTTAAATGCACTTTTGCTCGGTTCCATTATTACTATCTTCAGTTCATATTGTGTAACTCAAAGTGTGACTCAGCTGCATTTTTGAAACGGTAACTACTAATAAAATAACCGGCCCAACACTGGTTAACACACAGCCGTTTTTCTATGTGGAGATTTAGATTTTAGTTGATGGTCTATTTCCTCGCCTGCGAGCCGAATTCTCACGGTAATCGTGAGTTTACAAACACACGAGGATCCATCTTGAACCGTTCCCGCCTTCGCCGTTTGGAAAAGACACTAATTAACAACACGGCGATCACAAATAAACACGAGGTGCTGCAACACTGAACAAACACACAGAACCTTTTTCAAAACTAAACATCGAATGGACTTGCAGTTCTTCTTGAATCAACAGCAAACACTGCTCCAAACCTGAGACCTCGGGTCGAGCCGGTCCAGATTGATGTGCAAAGGTTATTGGCTTTGAAATGTCAGGAAACCTGCCGGGTCATGGGGAGCCAAACATGCAAACTGATTCACTCCATTTGAACGCACAGAAATGTTCGTTTTAATGCCACTAATCCAAATAATCTACACATACATGAAGGAGGTGAAGGTGCTTTATTTGTCAAACCTTCAAAACTTCACTTTTGAGCCAAACTTTGTTACGTTGACAGAAGATTTAGTGAAAATAAACTTGAGGGAGTTATAACTCCATGAAATCAGTTTGTAATTCAAGAAAAATGTGCCGCTTATATGAAAGATTTAGTCTTGAAAGCTTTCGACACTCAACGCAATAAAACCCGGCGAGAGAAGCTTAACATAGAACCTTTAAATGATCCGCGAATCACTGGAGACGCCGCAGCGCCTCGTATTTTCACCCGAGCGAGGGTCCGACCGCACAATAACAAACTCACGCGCCTCCCGGATCAGTTTCCCCTCAGTCCCAGTCTGAAACCACAGAGAGTCCGGCGAGCGGTCAGAGCGCTAACGAGACAGAAACAAGATGGAGGATTCAGAGGGAATCGACGAGAGCACAGGCCAGAATCAGATTTTAATGATTCTAAACGTTAATGGTTAATATCTCTGTCAATCCTTGGTCCATATGACACAAAGTTCAATGTCTCCGGTGTCACCACTGACTGACAACATCTCAAAGTTACTTTAATGCCCTAATGCAGTATTATATGGTATCACAATATGTTGCAAAGTATAGTTTTGCAATATTGCAATGCAGATTTGGAACTTGGAAACACAGGCTTGTAAAGCGCAAGTGTAAGGCATTATCCATCCATCTATCTTCTTCCACTTGTCCGTTGCCGGGTCGTGGGGGCAGCTGTTGGAGCTGCCACAGCCCCTATAGCGCCCCCTGCAGGTGGTGGGTCCACCGAAGGACGGCCTCATGGTTCTAACCGGGCCTGTTGGTCTCTCATGAGGGGCTTCTGAAAACTGGTTTTACATCAATCAAAAATACATCAAATTAAATGTCAGAAATGTGGAAAATATTTTCTATAAAAATGAGTGACTGGTTCCCTGCTGTAAAACGCTTTGAGCCTAAAGTATAACGTCAAACCATTTACCCACTCGAGCCCGGACAGACAGACTTTGTTTCTCGAGCAGAGTCCTGGCTCCAGAAGGAAAGCATTGAAAGTCTTTTCATGAATTATGCCAAAGTTAAGGCCTAAAAAGTAGTTACCATTACATTGGATTCAAACTAGCATTAAATATAGATTTTGTAGCAAAAAAATCAAATTAGAACCAATTAGAACAATGACATAACTGTTTTTAATGACATGCACTACATTCATCCAAAACACAAAGACTATGTTCTATAACAAACTCTTTGACACAAAATTCTGTTTGATTGAATGTTCAAATCTTACAAAATGAAATATGCCAAGACTTGACGCATTCGTGGCATTAAAAATATAGTATTTATATAGTAAATGGCATAAAAAGCATTAAATCCAGTTAATGCCAGTGTTGGAGCTGAAGCCACACGTTGAAAGTGCATCTTCCAAACACAACATTGTTTTTATGCCACAATCGTGAAAAGTCAGTGCCTTTTTAATAGCTTACGATTTGCACACTTTCCATCAAACACAGGAATGAGAGGAACATTTAATCCCCTTAGAAATAAATGGTTCAGTCCAACATTTTTTAAGGTTTTTATGCGCAATTTTTCAATTTTTGACAAACTTATTGCTGCAGTTCTCGTGCAATCATCGTCATATTTTCCGACGGTGACCTTTCAGACGATCCATGGCATGACCCTGGTTCCCGGCTCGCCGCGGCGCGTTGCAAAAGGGTTAATGGTCCTGAATGGTTCGGGAACAGTGGAGCGTGTGGTTAGGTCTCTGCGTCTCGTTCATTTGCATAAAACTCTGCCGTCTTCAGATGTGGCCCGGCTGTTTCTGGGAAAGAGCTCCCGACACTTGGGCTGTGGCTGATCTTAATTTTAGACCAAACGACTTGCGCTGATTTAAAAGCCCCTCGACAAAAAAAACCCCTTCTGAAATCTTGCGAAATCAGCTGGTGCGACGCGAGGTCAAAGCCCAGTCGGCACGGAACAGCAAATGCTTTCCAGTCTCCGCCGATCAAAGCGAACAAATGTGAAACGCTCGGCTGTGTTCTCTTTAGCGCTGCGAAAGTATGTTACACATCAGGAAAAAAAAGATTTGAATTAGGGGTGGGCGATATGACAATATTAGACTGTCTTACCAGAGCCATTGAAGATGGCAACATGGCGACTGTTTTCTTAAACCCGGAGAAAGAAACCGCGTTGGAAGCGTTCCTCGTGAAAAAGGACATCTTTGAGAAAGCTTCCCACCACTTGCTCCTGCGTCAGATCCAGCGTTTCTCTAATTGACCTTTTGCAAAATCCCGCCCCAAAATGGTAATTGTCCAATCAGACATCCTAGCAACCGTTACTATGAAGCCAGGTCCGTCATGTCGTAGGCCTCCAATGCAAAACAATGGGACATACCAGCACTGAGCAGATGCACTTTTTTTTTTACTGCTAACCACAAAAAATCCACCAGACAAAGAAGAACAAGCAAAATGGTGGAGCGATCTGCCTATGGAGGAGTTAAATCAGACACTAGGTACTACAGGAGTGTGTCTGGGGGAGTCCAGTTATTTTCCTTCCCAAAGCAAAAACTAAATGTCTTCAAAATAAACAAGCATACGTCTGCTGTAAGGTAAGGCTAGGGCCTGGCCGCTAGGCTAACACCTTAGCATGCTAACATCTAGTTACTGACAGTCACACAATGTTACACAAACTGGAGCTGTAACTTTAACTGCGGCGGTGAACTTTTACAGGCCTTACAGTCTCACGTGTTTTTGTCTCCCTTTGTGATTAAAGTCCTGTGTTTTTGTCACGGTCCTGATAACTGGCTGTAGCTGATCATTGTGGCACCTGTAGGTTTAGCTAGCGTTAGCTAACTTTAGCGAACCGGAGCAACGTTTCTATTTTTAGCAATAGTAGAAAAGTAAGAGAGTCCTTACCGGGCAGTGCAAGAGCACGACGGGTCCACAAGGCGGTGCTGTTGCATTTAAGGAAGAGATCATGAGGGTTCTCTGATTCTGCTGGAGACCTGTCTGTAGCTTTAGTGCCAATAGTCCTCTACCCTTCGTTGAATTATATCTTGAATATATTCCTCTGCTGCTGAACTGTGACCCCTTTTTGTCTCGATCTGGAGGATATTGCGCATGTATTGCTCCAATAAGAGTCACTATCACGACTGACGTAGCAACAGGAACTAAGTGGGTGGGGGTTTTCATGCTCGCTCCCGCGTAGTTCGATTGTAATCGCGCCCGCGCCGTTAGCTCTAATGCTAACGCCCTGTCAATCAAAGTCCGGCCCTCATTACTATACGAGATTTCTAAAATGTTTCTTACGAAAACCCGCCTGGTTTATTTAAATGTAACTAACCCAGCGTGATCACAGGAGCAACATCTAGCAAGAACGTTTAAACCAATGTAGAAACCGGGCTTTACAGTTGCTTAGAACGTGTGGAAAGTGCAATGCTTTCTGATGGAAAACTAGCCCACATATGGAGGAACTACAGCAATGTCTGTGAATTTTTTTGAATTTTTGAAAACCATTGATTGATATTCAGTAAAGGTTCTTGACTCGTCTTCTGTACTCTGTAGTTGAAGTGTCGAACGTTTCGCCTCTTCATCCAAAAGGCTTTGTCAGCATACCAAGGTTTCAGCCCAGATAAAGACCACAGGCGCTTCTACTACTGGCCCATAGAGCTTCCAGACTATCGGCCAGTGTAACACCTCAAATCATCTGGAAACTTTATACGATCAAAGTCAAAACCGGAATATTTAAAAAAAAATACTCGACAATAACCAGGATACTCGTGCATGTAAACACACTGTGGAGGAAAAACAAAATCAGATCTTGCCTTGAATTATGACAAAACGAAGGACAATCATGACCATATGTTTCGTTCTCGCCAATTCCCATGAAACGAAGTCCACAGTGTCCCCGAAACGGCTCCTCCACGGACGAGAAGAAACCGAGACCAGCAGACCCGTGTTTACGGCGCGGGTCCAAATAAACATGGAGACACTTGAAAGCGCTCGTTCCTGCCGGTTTTTTATACGGCTTTTAGCTCAAACTACACAAAGCTGTCGCCGCCGTAAACACGCGGAGGGGCCTGTCCCGACGGGCGCATTTTTTCCACCTTTGATTGGGCTCCTGTGGCCGGGGCGCGGGGTCGAAATGTGTTTGTGTGCGGCGCGTCTCAAAAGGAGGCACCGGGAGGTCAACGCCAAACACGGCGAAGTGCGACACGGGGTCTCGAGGCCGACGGGAGCAGGATTTCTCAGACATACGTGATCAGAAAACCGCCCCTGAGTCCTGACCACACAGGAAAACCGTGGTCGGCCCGTCAGTCCGACACATTCATATTCACGTTATCCGTGATCTGGCAACCGTTAAAAAAAGGTGTGTCAATGAAATGATATCGACGAAAAACAACACTGGTCCAAACTAGGCCAACCAAGCAAGATCTCGGAGTATAATGAGTATCAACGCTTTTTAATGCATTACACTATGTTTGGCTTTCATAAAAAAAAAAATAAAAAAAAAATAAAAAGAGTATTATACTGCCGATGGTAATGACAACTGGGAAGTAGCAGGATCACGAAGTATAATATAAACTGCTGCATAGTAACGTGCCTTTATAACATTAAAATAGTGACTTCTGGTAATGTGATTATCATTTGTTACTCGCTCTGTACTCGACATTGTACAAGGAATGTCTGAAACAGCTGTTGTTGTGTTTTGTATCTACTCGTTTCTGTTTATTACTGGATGAGTTAAAATAGTGCTTTGTAAGTTTGGTCTGTGTCTAAATAGTTTATTGGTGTTTTGTTTTGTAAATTGACTGGATATAGATATTGTATCCTTTTGCTGTTGTTTCTTTATTATATGTTGTTACCTTGCACTACGTTCCATGCTTTGATTGTTAAATGAAAATGTTCGGCCCACTCCTGTTGAGCAGACGAACTGCTCAAATAAACAAATAAACAAAACTAAACTAAAACCCTAATCGAAACCAGTCCAAACTGGATATTTTGAGTATTCCAAATGGGCAGAAGTAGAAACAACACACGGTTCATTAAAGTTTGCTCGACCAAACTCTTCAAGGGAGAATTTGTACAGAAACATTTAACAGTCATTTTCTGCTCATAATTCCTTCCGATAACATTTATTTTTTTGTCCTGATTTGAAATGGCTCTGGCCCTGGAGGAACTCACTAAAACACCAACCGGGATCCATCCAGGCTGCGTGCCTTCCAGAGATGTGGGATCTCCCCCGACTCTCGTTCGCCCCGGGTCTGGCCGCGGGAGTCGCCTCCGAAGTGGCCCTCCTCCGGCTCCAGTGGGACGTCCTGGCCGCCGGACCCTCCACGTCGCTGCAGACCAACCGGAGCCCAGACGGACGGCTCTCCTCCGCTCGCGCTGTGTTGATTTACTGGAGCTGTTAGACTCGGTTCAGGTTCTGGCTAAACCGACCGAGTTGGGAATCCGAGCGACGCCGGGCCCTCGCCAGAATATTGAAAAACGTATTATTTCAATCAGCACTTTGTATTTTTATCCTCTATTAGTGGGAGTGAAATGTTTTTCTTGCTTCCCGGCATAATCCTCGCAGGTTCTAAGCTTGCAGATTCCTGATTGTTGTGGGACAGTTGGACGGCGGTGTCTCCCTGTGCGTTTGGTTTCCCCAACAGACGGTTCGAAAACCCGCTCTGCTCTCCATTAGACGAGTCAAACTTCGATACCAGTACTTCGATACGTGTGTTTAAAACTGTAGGGTTCAGGAAAACAGAAAATATACCTGAAACTTCATGTTTTGAGCAGATTTCCAGTTAATAAAAAGAGAGCAAGGACATTGGGCCTCATTCATGAACATCTAAAATCCGTTCTTACAAAGGCAGTGCCAGATTCACCACACGTTCTTACAGTTTGTGCCCGTTGCTCGAACACTATAGACCCTTAGACTAAAGTAACACAACCTGAAGCTTTTGTTCCCATACCTCAAACACATGCACCCATACTTCTCTAAACACGAACTGCGACAAAACGAAACCAACTTCACACGTCAGAGATCTTTACACAGTGAGAGCACTCACTCTGTCACTCATCACCAAAACTATACCAGAAACGTCTAATACGGAGTGAGCGCTCACTCTTCAAACTTTGATATTTGATATATAAAAGGGAATAGTCCTGGCTCAGACCTGACGCAGACCGCGGGCACTGCCATCTCTAATTATTACAAGGCCGTGGGAACCCAGGGTGCTGAGGGCGCTGCAGCACCCCCTGGTGGATAGTTTGCGAACTGCAGGCAATATTAATAAATAGTAAATATGCACAGAAAAAGCATTTTTGGGTAAATTTTCTCCCTCAGCCCCTAACAAAAATGTCTTCCCACGGCTCTGATTACAAAGGTTTCAGTAACTTAAGTTATAGCTTTGCTTCACTTTAAGACTTTAAAGCAAAGCAAAGCCATTACAAAGCATTCCATTTGACTTGTTTGTTGTGACTCTATAAAAGCCTTGAATTAAAAAAAAAAAAATACAGTACGGTTGACTTTTTCCAAAACCTTTTCTACGATGGAAAACGCCGATACAACAGAGAGTTTACACAACTGATACAATGTCAATGGAAAACAGGTATAGGCTTTCTTAATCAACCTAAAACATGTACAACAGTCCACACCTGACAGGTCTAGGCCCATGTGACACCGAAGCGTGGGTGAAATGAAGGAAAGTCTTTAAATGCGTCATAGGTGTTGAGAAAAGCGAGTCGGGGCCGTAGTTCAGTTCTCCGGCGTGTGAAGTTCAGGGAGAGTTAAAGCGCCGGAGCGAGGGGTCTTCTTAAAGCGGGGTGTTGGGTGTCGGGACGGGGGGCGAGGGGGGGGGGGGTTCGACGCAGAGGGGAAGAGTTGAACCCGGTGTTAGTAGAACACGAGGAACGAAGGGGGGGGCGGCGGAGTCATGTTTCAGGTCAAAAGGTGTGGGTACACGCGGGAACAGGAAAGGTTAGAGAGTTAACGCCGGGGTAGGGGGGGAAACGCGGGGCAGATGGAGAACACGCCGGGAGCTCCTGACGGGACGAGGTCGGGAACAATAGTGGACTCCTGACGGGACGAGGTCGGGAACAATAGTGGACTCCTGACGGGACGAGGTCGGGAACAATAGTGGACTCCTGACGGGACGAGGTCGGGAACAATAGTGGACTCGTCGGGCACGAGTAGAGCGTTCCACCAGCTCATGGATCTTTAATGGGATCAGTTCATCTAAAAGAGCCGTTCAAGACATTTCCACATCGACTCTTGAAGGAACTCAAAGAACTCGTGTTGTCTGAGAACGTTTTGGCTCAGAGGCGTTTTTACTGAAACCACCAAAGCCTGGATTCATGTTTTTGGAAGAGTTTCCACTTTTGGTGCGCGCTACTCCTCTTCTCTCAACATCTGAAATGTTGGTCATGAATTGGGCGATCCCCAGGCAGGACGGGGGGGGGGGGGGGGGGGGGGGGGGGGCCTGTCCATGTTCTCCCTGCGTCAAACACCTCATCACCATCTAAAGCCCGGGATTACAATGACCCGGGGAGTTTTTCTGGAAATTTCAATGTATTACTGGAAAACCCCTTGAGATGTTTGGGACCAAAACATAAAACAAACAGACGTCATCATCGTCTCTGCTCATCAAACAGCAGTTCCCCTTTGAGTCCGTTCACTCGGCCTCCTGCATCATCTTCATCCCGTGTGATAGGGCTTCAAACTCTGTGGGTTAAGGACCTTTCTCACCGGCCTGAAGACTATAGTTGGAGAACTCCAGTCTCCAACAATGCGAGGGGAAATCTGTTTTGTTTAGGTCCAGGCTTTCACATGAGGCGTTACACTGGACAATAGGCTGTGAGCTCCTGTCGAGAAGCTCTTTAGATTTGGGTAAAGCTGAACTGGAGAAAATGTGCTCAGTTAATATGTTAACCAAAGGAGTTTGAAGCCCTATTCACACGGGATTGGAATTATTGTTGGAGACTTTGTCAGACCCGTCCTGGAACCGCCACCTTAACGTGGTGGAGGGGTTTGAGCCTGAATGATCCTGGAGCTCTGTGGTCGGGGGCTTCGTGCCCCTGGTAGGGTCTCCCAGGGCAAACAGGTCCTAGGTGACGGGTCAGACAAAGAGCGGTTCAGAAGCCCCTTATGAGAGACCAACAGGCCCGGTTAGAACCATGAGGTCGTCCTTCTGTGGACCCACCACCTGCAGGGGGCGCTATAGGGGCTGGTGCAGCTCCAACAGCTGCCCCCACGACCCGGCAACGGACACGTGGAAGAAGATGGACGAATGGACTTTGTCAGAGTGAACGGATCTGCTGTTTTATTGCTCTAGAACCAGATCTCACCGTGTGCCCCCATCCTGTTTGCTCCTCTTTGCTGTGCAGCTGTTTCTATAAAGAGATTCAAATGGAGCGTGTGCGTTTTTACTCTGTGGTGAAAGGATTGAGCTTTACTGGGGAGGCGAGGAACGCACATCGGACGCCAGGAGGAACGAAGAGCATCCGCTGGGGAAGATTCACAGATCACTCAAAGATGCGAGAGTGGGGTCAGGTCAAGACACAGCCCCAGGCCTGTTTCCAATGAGAGAACAATATCGGGAGATTGTTTTAAAATCCTCTAACGAGTCGATTTCGCATCGACCGCTCAACCGCTCCCATGTGTCGTGACTTCATGCCCCGAGTTTGCTTTCGGAGGCTCTTCTCTGTCACAAACCGTCTCCGTCGTCATGGAAAAAGTAAACGCCGGACGCCGCGTCGAACCCGTCGCCCCGAAGTCACGTCTCAGACACGCTTTTCCCGCCGCACTGTTTGGTCGGGACGGGGCTTTGTCGTCGTCATGCTGAAGTCATTTGTGCCCCGGGGGTCGCGGCGGAGCGCTCCAGACGAGAGCGTTTTTGATATAAAACGCTCCCCTACTGTTTGACCTCCGCGGTGAGACACACACACACATGCACACACACACACACACATGCACACACACACACACACACATGCACACACGCACACACACACACACACACACACACACACACACAGGCTCCCGCTGCAGCCCGGAGTTGGCAGCGACTCGGCCTCCAAACCGCAAAAAGCTCATGAAAGATCTGCAGGCTGAGGGCTTTTTTTTCTTCTTCTTCTTCTTCTTTCTTTTTTTTTTTTTTTAAACCCCCCCTCCCCCCCTCCCTTTTACAAATGATCCCGACCCGGAGCTAATGGTGGCACAAGTTCACAGCGGCCTCCGAGAAGTGCTGCTTTTCATTTGAGTTTTGTTTTAAGTTTTTCTCCCGGGCTGCTGGAGAAAAGGGCTCATTCTTCTCCCGTTGTAAAGACTTAATCCCAATGACTTTTGCACAGAGGAGCTTCTTAATACTTCAATATTTCAGGATTTTAAAGCAAAATGGTTATATTTTAAACAGTATCCAGTCAACACAGGCATTTCTATGGGGAGTCTGGTGTTATCAGTGATCCGCCTCAGAATCAGATTAGTTTTTATTGCCATTGTTTGAGAACAGGTTCACAAAGTAGGGTCTCTGTGCCCGTGGAAGAGCTTAAAGACGTTTAATGGAATAAATTCAGTTATTTTCCAGTCTTTTTGCACGAGCGGAGCGAACAAAAGCCCCGTTTCCTGTTCGAGCAAATGGAACCAGAAGCATTTAGATTTGGGTAAAGCCAAACTGGAGTAAATGTGGTTGTTTAAAGGAACAGGCCATTGTTTTTCCACACTGAGATATGTTCTTACCTGAGCTTAGACGAGTTGATGCGTACCTGTCCCGCTTCCAACTTCACCCCTGTTTGGAGCCATATATACTGATAGAGGCTAAATGCTAACAACATCTCTGGTCTTTTTGTGTCACTGAGGGCAAGCAAAAAGACCGGACAGGTACGCATCAACTCATCTAAGCTCAGGTAAGAACAGATCTCAGTGTGGAGAAACAATGGCCTGTTCCTTTAAGAGGTTAATATCTAGTGACATACTATAATCAGGATATAATTAGGGTTAAGAACCGCAAATGTAACGTAAGTTGTGTTTCACTCACACAGATCTCACACATATTTTTAGAAACTAGAAGGTCTTGGCTTTCAAATTAGGCGTCACACTGGCATATAGACTGTAAGCGCTCCAGTCAATACACTTTAACACTTGGATGTGAATAATTGTTAACCCTAACCCCAGTTAAGTGGTTGGTTAGGGCCGATGGTTTTATATGGCTCTCTAATCCACAACACAATATAATTAATATAATGGAATAATGACGTCGGACTAATGGCATGGCACCGGAATCGAACCCGTGACTTTAGCGGTTAGCGGCTGGTTAGCAAATGCAATATCGATTTAAAACATGCAGCTGAAACTTTTATCTCCAGTCGTTTCACTTCCTGGTTTTCACGCCACCTCCACCATAAGTCCCTCCTACCTCCCATATCCCTCGCCTCCTTTCGATGCTGAGATGTTCCACAGAGACCTCACTGAGCTGAACACCTACCCCGAGATAGAAGAGCATATTAAGACCTTTTCCTTCAGTCGGCGTGTTGACCCGTTGGACAATGAGGTCACTTGGAAACTTTGCCCCTAAAATCCACTCGCTGTCCCGTCAGACTTCCACCCCCCTCCCTCCGCCGAGTTCAACCTCAGTATCAAACCGCGAGCTGGAATTATTAGCGACGCGATGATTTTAACGGCGTGTGAGATTTCAATAACGGAAAGAACGATGACTTTCTGACCGGCTCTGTGTTTTCCTCGCGTCCGTCCTCACTCCGGCCGCCGGCTAAACTATTCCAGTAATGTGGAAGTGTTCGCCCGGCTCCTGAAGCACTATTGTTCTTGGCCGGTCGACGGGCGCGGGTTATTGACAGAGGGGGGGGGGATGAAGCGAGATCATTAACAGCCTTGTATTCGTCCTCCGCCGTGGTGAGTTCTGTGTAAGGAAGAAAGTCAACAGATTCAACAGATTGCCCAGTGGGGCCGACAGTTACAGAGTAAGACTGGCTGGTTTTATTAAGGCTGATTCCAGACATTCAGAGTCACTCAAACGATCGATGACATACAGTGAGCCGCTAAACCGCCTAACCCCCACTTTAACCGAGCACGGTTCCTCCAGTGCGGCTTTACCCAAAGAGCGACAGAGAAGTGACAATGAGAACAGAACAGCAACACAGAAGGAACAGAATGGTGGCAAAATAGCAAGGCAAGTTTATTTGTTGAGCACAATTCATACACAAGGCAATTCAAAGTGCTTCACAGTCGCATAAAATTACAAGAAAACAGATCAAATCAATAAAACATCAACATAAAGTTAATCAATTACAGTAAAAGGCCAGAGTGCAGATAAAATACTTTCAGTTTTCATCTGCTCGGGTAAAAAGAGCTGTTTTCAGCCTGGATTTGAACATTGTCAGAGTTGAGGCCTGTCTCACATCCTCATGAAGACTGTTCCAGATTTTAGCTTTAGCCTCAGCGTGTTTAGTCCTGACTCTGGGAACCACCAGGAGACCCCTCCCTGAAGTTCTCAGGGCCCGAGATGGTTCATACGGCTCTAACATGTCAGAGATGGACTTTGGTGCTAAACCATGAAAAGACTTGAACACGAGCAGAGCTGTTTTAAATTCTATTCTCTGAGCGACAGGAAGCCAGTGCAGGGACCGGAGCACTGGACTAATATGGTGGTATTTCCTGGTTCTGGTCAGGACTCGAGCAGCAGCGTTCTGGATGTTCTGCAGCTCTAACAGCTCGTTTAGAAAGGCCAGTGAGCAGCCGTTACAGTCGTCTAACCTGCTGGAGACAAACGCATGGATGAGTGTCTCTAAGTTAAAACATGAGTAAGTGCCCGGTGGTCCCAAAGTGCAATCGCTCCACCGTTTAAAAACCTTTAGGAAACACGATCAAAAAACCGGAGCGAGGGAACGCGGCGTCCAAAAATCCTTCCAATCCTCCGAGATCTGAGCACATTTATTAAACTAATTCTCCGCGTTATCCAAGTCTTCCTTCGCCCCGGGCCAGCGGCGGTTCTCGACAGTCACGCTCTGAGTTACGCCGCCTGGATTGTCTGTAATAAATCGCGGCGGTATTGGAGCCGCCGGGGGATCAGCCGTAAAGCCCGGTCTGCTTCTCTCTTTAGCCGAATCATTAGCAAAGACAAGCCTTTACGAAGTGTTTACGGCCCGAGCCCACGCCGGCCAACAGGAAATTACTGCAGGGTCACGCACTCGGCCGGGTCCGCACTTTATGATATGAAAACTTTCAGGAGCATTGGGTAAACTTCGAGGAAATAACGGCCGCAGCTTTTGTTGGAATCCAGAGTCGTTCCAAACGCCGGGAATATCCGAGGATGATTAGCACGATATTTGTTTGGAAAACTGCCTTCAAAACAATGTGTTCTGGCAACTTAAACCGAACCCTCGTTTAATGGGATAAATAACAGTCATAGTTTTGATGTAAAACATAAGTAACACGAGAAAAGGGAGAGTTCCGTCCTTTCAAATGTTAGTACTGAGCCGCTGTGACTGAGCCGCGCTGCCATTGTGGGTCAACCTGAGCACCCGGAGGAAACCTGGCTGCCTTCAGTCTCCCCTGGGTTTGTCCCTGTTTCAGAGCGTGGTGTTCTGCACTGGTCAGCTGCCCCTCCTCCTTCCTCTTCTTCCTGCACAGCTCCCTCCACTCCACAACACTTGGTGAAAGTTGTATTTTCCAAACGTTAAGAGCCAAAATAATATTTTTTGGACAATCAAAGACGCTTTACATTGCACTATTCATTCACTCCATACTTGGTGGTAGTAAGCTACTATTGTAGCCACAGCTGCCCTGGGGTAGACTGACGGAAGCGAGGCAGCCAGTCTGCGCTATCGGCCCCTCTGACCACCAACTCACTCACTCACTCAGGCTTCCTGGTGTTTCCCAAACGGTCTCCCATCCAAGTACCGACCAGGCCCTTCCTGGATCGAGCAGAGCAAAGGCGGGACGGCCACAAAAACAAAACAGGTATCGGTTCACTATCGAACACACAAATACACATTGGTCTGAGAGCTGCATGTGGCCCCCGGGCCGCACTTTGGGAACCCCAACGCATTACATCACTGCATTAAATGATAAAGGTTCTCAACTTATAAAGCACTTTTCTTCCTTCATCAGGTCCAAAGCGCTTCACATCAAGCATCCAGTCACCCATTCACGCTCTCATTCACTCACCAGGGTACACAGACACTGGAGGCGAGGAGGGTGAAGTGTCTTGCCCAAGGACACAACGGCAGTGGGAGCTGGGATTGGAACCCCCCATGTTCCAATCATGAGACGACCCGCTCCACCGACTGCGTCACCGTCGCCTTTAAGAGTTAAAGTTTCCTAAATACAGAAGTCACAATGTTCATTTTTTCTGAGAGCATTCGGTTTAATATCGCTATACTCACCTTTAGTGCCCATAACCACTGAGGAAGCAAATATTGTAAACATTAAAAACAGTCAAACGAAGGAACAGTAGTAGTTTTAGTAAAATTCTAAAACAGTAACAATGTTCTGGTGAAACGGGTCGTCTGTTTTGTCGAATCACACGAAACGAGGGAAAAATGAGTGCAGTTCTTCTTCGCATCTGGAGCCAGCGCCGCTCTGCAGACAGATGCTGGCTCTACTGATGGATAATTAAAGCAACGTCTGGCTGAAATGCTGGAGCGATGTCTTCTGGCGTTTTAAGTCCCCCCCGAGAGCGGCGGGAGAAGAAAGACGGGATAATTGCGAATCAAAGTATGTACATGATCGGGATCCTCGCCTCGTCGTGAACCTCGGGCCGCGTTCGGATTTCAGAGGCTTTTGTTGTTGACTGCATTTCCCACAATTCCCCTCCGTCCCTGGAGACGAGGAAGATCACGTCCAGCTCTCTGCAGGAATCTGAAGACTGCGAGGAACCCGACCTTTCGCCGTTTAAGAGATGGACCTCTCGTGTGGCTTTGTTAAATGAACTAACTTGACCGCTGTAAACGTTAACCTTCCCCCCCCCGTCTCTTCTTCTCCTTTGTGTGCGGACTGTCCCGTAACTTCACGCTGACCCTCGTTCGCCGCGGTTACACAGACGTTAACGGCGTGTTTAAAGGCGCTCAGCCGTGGCACGTTTACGGCCGCCCCCGCACTGAGCCGCTCAGTCTTTGTGTCCATGAACTCGAACTTGGATTTAACCTCTTAACCCCCGCCCGCCCCAACCGAGCACATTGGCTCCTGTTTGGCTTTACCCAATTCTCAAAGGTTACAGCCGTGTTTTTGTTGCTTTCTCATCGCTTTTATTGCTGCGTTTTCATCTTTGACGGAACATTTGAAGGCCGTCCGTATGCTAAAGACATCGGGGCTGGGGGAGCGTGGATTTGGATAAATGTGCGAAGGACGGCGAGGTGGTGTGTGTGGAGGGAACCTACGGGTCGGGCGGGCGTGAAGTGCGGCTTCAAAAACGCACGATGTGAACGGATAAACACGGTCCCTTTCCCCCCTCTGTTTCTCAAACATCACGTTAAAACTGAGAAAAGGAAAATAATCAGCTCTAATAGTATCATTGAACCACTCAGGGGAGATCTCAAACATGCAGCTCATACAAAACAGCCCAGGAACTTACAGGACCTGGAGGCTTTTTGCCAAGAAGAAGTTTTACCATTAGATTAAAAAACAGAACCTCATCCACAACGACCACAAAATACTCAGAGCTGTCATTGATGCTAAAGGGGAAACACACAGTATTAAGAACTGGGGTCATTTTGGTTCTTTCTTTTTCCATTGTGATTTAAAAAAAAATAAACTCAGTTGTTTGACCATAAATGGCTTCACACAAACACTAACTACGAGGGGGAAAAAAGAAACGTTCTGTGTTATCGTTCATATGTTTTTGAAAAACAGTCAAAAATAATAATAATTCTGCCAGGGTAAGTAAACTTTGAGCACAACTGTAGAATTATAATTTTTTTTAAATGCGTACAATGAGAGATTTATACATGACGGATAAAAATTGCCCATGACGGATTTTTTACGACCCTGACCGTCAGAATGAAGGAGAGAAATTACCCCAGCGACACCAGACAGTGTTTAACTCACAGTGGGCTGAATAAGGGTTTTAGTTTGACCAGTGAGTGCTTATGACGACGACGAAAAAAGTATTGCTCAGGTATCGGTACCGTAAACCAAGTATCGTTAAAGTACTGGGATTGAAACATGTTTTAATGGTGCCCAGCCCGATACAGAGCGAATACATCTCTGGATCTTTGGACGTTGCAGAAGGTCATTGAAACAACGCCGCAGAGAAAGTGCAGGAATCAAAGCTAAAGGCGTCCAGACACAAGGATTGTGTTTGGACGCAGTGTTTATTACTTGTTGTGTAGAAATACATCTAGTCCTGACAAAAAATGCAAAACCTGATATTAAAGAGGCTGTTATTGTCACATTCCTTCATATTAGATTACAGCATTCTCGACTATGGAACGACGCCACATCCAAACATCTGCTCATATCCACGACTTCTCTGAACAAACGTCTTGGCTCAGCTGCATCGTCCTGCTGACCGTGGGCTCACCCCCCAAAACTCAACCACTCGTCGCTCTGTAATAAATATTTGTAGATTCCCGCATTCTTCTGCCTGTGATTTTCTGTAACACGAGTCGCCCCGAGTCCGACGGCGCTCCCCGGTTTTCGCCCGCGCTCTCCCAAACCCGCTCCGGCCCCATATATTCACACATTCTCCGCAGTTATCGGGTGCTCAGATGTTTTGGAGGAGGGGCCCCCGGGGCGCTCCGCCGCTGACCCCGGGCCCCGCTGCAGTAACATAACGCCTGCGAGTTCACCGCGGGGCTGGGTCCACGCCGAGCCCGGTCAGAGTCGCTTCACGGGGACAGAGAGGAGGGTCAAGGCGAGGCGCTGCAGGTGGGACATCGATTCGGAAGTTTGGATTATAGACTTAAAGATGAGGAAAATGTTGTTTTTACTTCAAAATAAAGCCTATACTGTAGATCGAAATAATGGCAAGGTTAGAATTTACAGTTTTATATTGTTAGTATTAGATACAAAGATTTGTTCAAGCACCGATCCAGCGTTTTTTCTACCGATACCGATACTGCGTTTTGACTCCATTTAAGATCAATAAAGTCCTATTTTATTGTCATGATATTACGGATCAACTATATCTATTGAGAAACGCTTGGATAAACATTTAACAAGGATCACCGGACTTTTCTACACTAAATATCCTTGGGTATATGACAGGCTTTAGGTTACATTAATATAAACAACATTATGTTATTAAATACGTTTGATCAGTTATTTCTTAAACTAAAATACAAACACTTGGCTTCAGCAGTGGTGGATTTTATTTTATCAGGCCACTTTAGGTATTCCTATGTTAGTTCCTAAGTTAACGCTAGCTTTAGCATACTGATGCTAACCGCGGCGTTTTTCGAGGCGATGGAAAATGCGTTGGCGGAGGTTAAAACTAACTCAGCGGTTGGATTCTCCTGGTTCTTAGCTTTAAAATGACATACCGCATGTCCATATTCCTTTAGATTTAGGTGGTAAAAGTTGTGTTTTTAAGGCGGCGAGAGAGAAAACTGGTATCGGGTTCAGTATCGGACATTTGCAGCTGATACAAGTCGCTGTTGAAAACGCATCTTTTTGCGCTGGCATTTTAATTCAAGCTGAGCTAGACATTTTTATACTGCAGTTTTATTTTTAATTTTCTGTTTATCGTTTGCGGTACCTAGTATGTTGTTTATATGTTTGCTCTGAATATGGAAAGCACTTTGGGGCAGTATTCTGTTTTTAAATGTGCTATACAAATAAACCTTGACCTTGACCTTGATACCCGATATCGTAGATTTTTCAGTATCACCTCCGATATCTGATACCAGTATCGGATCGGTGCATCCCTACATGGTAAGTCTGTAAAGAGTGCGGTAAAGTTTGTTGGTATTTGGTAATAATCTCAAACACATCTTTATCACTATTTTACACTTGATTAAATACAGCCATCAGTATGCACCTCCCCACACACCTCCCCATGTGAGCATATCCCCCCCCATGAACTCCACAGAAACATCGGTAACACTTTATAATAACTACACCTTATTTAGCCTTAATAAATGATGAGTAAACACTTAATTCATCACCAACAATTCATTAGTAAAGTGTGACTAACGCCTAATAAGTACTTAACAATGAATAAGTGAAGTATGTGAAGAACTGTTCATTATGAGTTGGGCATTAACTGTAGTTATTAAGTGTTAATTGTTCATGATTAACTATGTATTAATTCATTGATTATTAAGGCTAAATAAGGCAAGTTTATTTGTAGAACACCATTCATAAATTACAAGAAAGCAGAGAAAACCAATCCGTAACAAACATCAAAATACAAATGAATGGATTACAGTAAAAAGCAAGAGTGCTGATTTATAGTTTTAGTTATGTAGACTTTCTCAGATATGGAAAAGGTTATGGCCGTGACAAACCCTCTGGAACAGAAGGGTTACTGCCACAGACGGACTGCAAAGCCACAGTTATCGAGACCAACTAAAGACTTTGAGTAAATCTGGATTAATCGCCCAGTGACTGAGAGCCCCCCGTGTGAACCGCGGCGTGACCTCAGCCTCGGGCCCCGTGTGCCGAGCGTGACCCGGGGCGTCGCTCGCCCGAAACGCGGCCCGTAAAAAACGCTGAGGAATCGCGGGCCGTAACTCCACATTGTGCTGGTGTGTTTGGATAACCTCTGCACACTCGCTCTCCCCGAGCCGCTCACTATTTTACATTTACGAGTCCCCCGGACCCCGCGGCGGGCCCCTCCCTCGCGCTCACACACTCAGAACCCCCGCCGTCCTCCGCTGTTTTCGGAGCAATTACCTCCAACAATAACCGCGGGCCGTGAGCGGGACTACTGTATTGTCAGGGGCTGTTTGTAGAACTCATGAAACGCTTCCGGATCCAGAAGACGGATGTGTCGGGCTTGACCCCGGAGAGGCCCACTTTACACCCGCCTTACGGGAATCTGTGAGCCATTTAGATCAGGGCAGAGGGTCCTCCACTGGGGTAGATTTGGGGAGCTCCTTCCACTGACCATCAGTGACCGAGTTACAGACCCACATAGTGTAAAACGGACAACGTGAAGTTACCAATCGGCATCTCCTCATGACGACAAGTGAAGCTGAACTTCCCCCAACATTTCCCCCCCAAAAAATTGCCAAATTAAATTCCTTTTATCTTGCAAATGTAGGTAAATGATGTAATAAATCCACAAGAGTCTGTTAAATGACAAAGTCAGCTGTTAATCAGGTGTTTCAGTGTGGTCGTCCCGGTCCCTCAGAGCTCGATGTTTGAAGCTCTACTTTTGGAAAGCAGCTTCTGATTGGCTAACTATGGAGCGCTGCTTCAAAACAAAGGGAAAAAAGCTTTGACTGACAGCTCCTAATGCTCCTGATGCTCCTGATGCTCCTGATGCTCCTGACGCCCCTGATGCTCCTGACGCTCCTGATGCTCCTGATGCTCCTGACGCCGCTGATGCTCCTGATGCTCCTGATGCTCCTGATGCTCCTGATGCTCCTGATGCTCCTGACAGCTCCTGATGCTCCTGATGCCCCTGATGCTCCTGATGCTCTGTGTCTGTAGGAGCAGCACTCACATCAGCCGCTGTCACTGTCTTCCAGAGCCAAAAATCCCACAACATCTTAGTAGTAGAAGAAGAAGAAGAAGAAGCAGAAGAAGAAGAAGTATTGTCATTATAAAATTGTTAATCGAAATTACCATGACAAGGAGAGGCCCAAATAAAGGAATTAAGAGGGAGAAGTGACAATAAGGCAATCTCTAGACCAGGACCTTCTATCTGTGAAGCACAAGTGCTAACCGCTGAGCCACGTGATTTGGTTTATCACAAATCGTCGGCCGTCTGTTTCAAAGAAATGTCCCGGATTTGTCGTGATTCATCTGACTTCGTTTATGAAAATATCTTCAAACTGGGAGCTCATTACTGGGTAAGATTACCGTCGTCATTTGGCCCCTGAACGGGTTTTCACCTTTCAGTCAACAGCTTAATGACACTCATCACGACAGAAGCCGGACTCCTAAACCCCGGATCGTTAACCTCCTTCACGCGGCGGAGCTGCTCGGATCAGGTCTTTCTCACCTTCGCCCGCTTTGGACCGAGATCCTCCTGGACGTCGTAAAACATTCTAACGGCCGTGTTTTTCACTCTCTTCTTCAAAGGAACTTCATCTTACTTCAGGAGCCCTTTAGGTCTGACCTTAGATCCACCGCATTTGTTACGTCCTTTATGACCTTGTTCTTATGGTAGAGTAACTACGTGTGTTGTAAGAATATATAGTAGGAATTGCACAATGTTGGAGAAGCAGAAAAGCCCTTCAGAAGATCCTGGGATCAATTCCACTTTCTCCCATTCATCCCAATCATCTGAAATGCAAAGCTGGCCAATCCTCCTACAAGGTACAACATTTGCATTTGGTATATGGTCTCAACTTACAAACCTGTAGTGCTTTCTACCTTCCTTAGGAACCACTCACTCATTCACCCTCATTCATACACTAGTGCATGCAGACTCTGGAGGCATTGGGGGGGAAGTGTCTTGCCCAAGGCCCATAGCCAGTCAAAGACCAAGGGCTGGACCCTCCAATCATAGGCGGAAGTAAAGCCTCACTCATCATATATGGCCTAAGTGTTCATAAATGTTAAAGGTATTGACAGTATTTTTCACATTTCTAAAGAACTTTACCCTCTTAACCTCCGCCTGAACCGAGCACATTTCCTCCGGTTTGGCTTTACCCAAATCTTAAAGCGTATTGAAAAAAAAAGAGTCGAAATAGCGAGGATGAAATAGACAACGAAAGCAACGAGTGATGAAAAAGCAACAACAATGTGATTAAAACACTGCAACAATGAAACTAAAAAGTTACGATCAGTTTCGCGGGTCTTAGATTTCAAATGAGGCGTTGCTCTCCA
The DNA here is from genome assembly GCA_021464625.1 of Proterorhinus semilunaris. Taxonomy (NCBI): domain Eukaryota; kingdom Metazoa; phylum Chordata; class Actinopteri; order Gobiiformes; family Gobiidae; genus Proterorhinus; species Proterorhinus semilunaris. The sequence goes on along the minus strand of CM038364.1, from coordinate 21,460,895 downwards.
GTCGAGAAGCTTTTTTTTTAAGATTTGGGTAAAGCCGATCTGGAGCAAATGTGCTTGGTTAGAGTGATTTAAACAGGCATTTGATAATGTTCCTCAACAATCATCTTGAGGGCCAGAGTTTTCATGATGCAGGGCCGGATTTTGCCCGCGGGCCCCCTGGTCTAAATGATAAGTAAAGTAGACAAGTCTTCGTAAAAACTGGAACCTTCGTCGGCCATTGTTTAACGGGTTCCTGTAGCTAACGTCTTGGAAGTGCGTTCACTACGACACACGATGGAACCGATGGAACCATTGCCAACTTTACTCGGGAAATGCAGCTGTTTGTCGTTTATCGATCCTTTCGCATTTGAAGTCACTTCCACTCATCCCAGCTACAGAGGGGGCCCCTGTTGTACATGTTTTCGGTGGCGGGGGAAACCGTAGCCGGCGGTGATAATGAGAAAAGTATGAAACAAATCCATGTTGAGGACTTGAAAGAGTTCAAACAGGTCATTAACCCGCGGCCGGCGCTGGAGGAACATGGCACCTCCTCCGTCTCGGTTACGCCGCCTTCAGATCGCGCCCCGCGCCTCTACATTCCCGTTACGAGGTGCCGACGTTTTTACAGCTATTCAAAGTCAATACGGATCAGCGGTACGCGGCGCTCACGACCGTCCCGTTGGTTTTCATTACGGGGACAGTAAACCCGGGGACTTGTTTTCCGCCCCGGTGCAAGGGAGGGGGGGGGGGTTCAGGGTTTGGGAACGGGGCCGCTCCACACGTAGTTAACGTGATTTACGGCGACAACGCTAAGCCTTTTACAGCGCTCTTCGTTATTTGTCACATCGGGATGATTTAGGGGCAGTGTCTGCGGATGGAAATCGCTGCGTTCCAAAGCTGTTGTTTTTGAGCCAGCTCGTGTTTGAGGTTCGCTCCGAGTCCCACATCGCAGATTCCCACGATCGTATTTTTTCCGTCGGAGGCGAAAACAAGGCGGTCAGAGGAATTCACGCACGATACGTCTTCATCTTTTTTTCAGGTCCGGGGTGTTTAGGGGCTTACGCGAAAGATTGAAGCTTTTTGAAAAATAATTATCCAAACGCATGAGGCCACAGTCTTAGGCCCTGGACTTGGTTTTACATCTATGCGTTCGGCCTCAGTCGCCTTCAAGGGTCAGAAATGAGTTCATCTCCGACTATAAACATGGACTGGTCACTCTGGACGGCATCGCTCAACATTTACCTTACACAAAATGCAACGGTCTGAGACGGGCACAGATCTGGCCTGGCTGACCCCAAACCTTCTCAACGGTAGTGTGTATGTAAACGACTGTATTCCATTTTATTACATTAAGCAAAGTTTAAGGGCCTATACTTGATTTTTTACAAACAATGGAAGAGAGAGACAATAAGTTCAAAAGTCCGTTCTAAACTCTATCTCAACTTAAACACATTTGACTTAGAGGGTCATTTTTCAGCATCACTGTCACAGAAATGCGAGATGATACAAAGGATATATAATTAGATGCACAGTGTTTTCCCCACAAATGTCTGGGTTTATCCGGGGCCGGGTCGCTGGTCCACCCACACCTCCTCCAGCCGCTCTGACCCCGAGGCGACACCAGGCCACAGAGACATAGTCCCGCCAGCGTGTCCTGGGTCTTCCACGAGGCCTCGGCCAGGAGGTATGCGGGACAAATGCTTGAGCCACCTCAGCTGGTTCCTTTTGACCTGAAGGAGCAGCGACTCTACTCCGAGCTCCTCCCGGGTAACTGAGCTCCTCACCCCCAGCCGCCCTGCGAAGGAAACTCATTTCGGCCGCTTGTCTCCGCGATCTTACCCAGATCTCATGACCATAGGTGAGGGTGGGAACCGTCCGATACAGCGACCGCATCCCTGCTGACGTCTATCGATCTCACGCTCCATCCATCCCTCACTTGTGACCAAGACCCCGAGATACTTGACTCCTCCACTTGGGGCAAGGACTTCCCACCGACCTGAAGAGGGGAAGCACCTGTTTCCAGTGGAGAACCATGGCCTCGGCTTTGGAGGTGCTGATCCTCATCCCGGCTGCTTCACACTCGGCCCAGAGCAGCTGAAGGTCCTGATTTGATGAAGCCAAGAGAACAACATCACCCTCCGGCCCCCGGAGAAATACTGTCCATAAAAGTCATGAACAGAACCCGTTCCACAAGTAGGAAAAAAAATCCGTGCCTTTAAGTCAGAAGGAAAGATTTGACCAGTATTTAGGCAAAATGCTTCAAAAGCGTGGCGACGACGCAACGGTAAAAGTTCCAGTTTTGTAGGTCTTAGCTTTCAAATGAGGCACGGGCCTATAGGCTGTAAGCTCCAGTCAAGAAGCTTTAAGATTTGGGTAATGCCGAACTGGAGAAAATGGTCACACGATAAATGTTCTCAACTTATAAAGCGCTTCATCAGGCCCAAAGCGCTTCACAGTAGGACCCCAGTCGCCCTCTCATACGCAGACCCTGGAGATGAGGAGGGTGAAGTGGAAGGAGGAACCCCGACCTTCTGATCATGAGACGATTCAAGATTGTTTTATTTGTCAAACCATGTGACTGATTTGAAATTATATTTCTCTCATCCTTGATTGTGGAGCGGGGGGTGGGGGAAGAGGGGTGGGAGGGAGGGAGGGCAGGGAGTTCAGCTTCCCGATGGCCTTGTGTACGAAACTGTTCTTAAGGCGCCTCGACCTGGCCCGTAGATTCCGCAGTCTCCTCCCTGAAGGCATTTGTGGGTGAGACGGGTGGAGTACATGTCCTTAATGGAGGGGAGAGGAGCTCCACAGATCTTCTCCGCTGCTCTCACGATGCGCTGGAGGCTCCTTCGGCAGGAGGCAGTGCTAGCGCCGTGCCACACAGTGACGGAGCTGATCAGGATGCTCTCTATAGTCCCTCTGTAGAAGAGCCACACAGGGATGGAGCTGGTCAGGATGCTCTCTATAGTCCCTCTGTAGAAGAGCCACACAGTGATGGAGCTTGTCAGGATGCTCTCTATGGTCCCTCTGTAGAAGAACCACACAGTGATGGAGCTGGTCAGGACGCTCTCTATAGTCCCTCTGTAGAAGTTGCACATAACGGAGGCTGGGACTCTAGCTCTCCTTAACTTGTGGAGAAAGTAGAGACTCTGATTACTTTACGACCCGCTGTACCAACTGCACCACCCATTCTAGAGCTTCTTTAAAGATCTTTGCTTCCAGCGTTGTTTAGCGTTCCCCATTCGCAAGCTCTCCATGACTTCGTGTTTCCACATCTTCAGCGCAGAGCGACGATAAAAAAAAGGACCTTGTATGTAATAGATTTGCATCAAAACGGAGCTCTTTATCCGACTTCCTCTCCCCAGAGAGATCAAACACTTAGGCCCATTTCCTGATTACACGCGCCGCTGGGCCCTACACGTCTCAAAACACAAACATGTGCGATAAGCCCTCGCTCCGCAGCCCCCCCTCGTGACGCGGGAGGGGAAAGGAAGACTCCGACCTGGCCGTGACCGCCGCCTCCATCCACGGAGACTTCGCAGAGACCGCACGTGCTTCTCCGAGACGCCGCGTGCTTCCAGAGCGCCGTCCCCGTGGAGGCCAGGAGGATGGACCCGGGGGCGCATGCTTAGCGTCTCCGAGGCCCGTCCTAAATGTCCTCTGACGGCGGAGACTTCACAGAGTCTGTCAGCGGCGCTTTCCCGTGGCGAAGCCCAGGCCGTCCTCGCACACGATCGGCGGTTGGACCGTTCCCGACGCCGTTTTCATCTGCGGCGAAGTGGAGACGGGAGGGAATCAGGGCGAGGCTTCCGACGGCTGGAGTTTCCGTAAGTTCCAAGAGGCCGAAGCTGAAACGCTGCCATCTGTGTGTCCTGGGTTACGTCGGGCTGTGAGGGACAGATTGTCCTCAGTAAATCCTGCCTAAAATAATAACAATAACATCATCAGCTTTTTACCATCTGAAAAACATTAAGATCAGAGGAATAGAGACACTCATCCATGCGTTTGTCTCCAGCAGGTTAGACGACTGTAACTGCTGCTCACTGGCCTTTCTAAACGAGCTGTTAGAGCTGCAGAACATCCAGAACGCTGCTGCTCGAGTCCTGACAAGAACCAGGAAATACCACCATATTAGTCCAGTGCTCCGGTCTCTGCACTGGCTTCCTGTCACTCAGAGAATAGAATTTAAATCAGCTCTGCTTGTGTACAAGTCTTTTCATGGTTTAGCACCAAAGTCCATCTCTGACATGTTAGAGGCGTATGAACCATCTCGGGCCCTGAGAGCTTCAGGGAGGGGTCTCCTGGTGGTTCCCAGAGTCAGGACTAAACACGCTGAGGCTAAAGCTAAAATCTGGAACAGTCTTCATGAGGATGTGAGACAGGCCTCAACTCTGACAATGTTCAAATCCAGGCTGAAAACAGCTCTTTTTACCCGAGCAGATGAAAACTGAAAGTATTTTATCTGCACTCTTGCCTTTTACTGTCATTGATTCACTTTATGTTAATGTTTTAATGATTGATTTTATGTTTTCTTGTAATTTATGCAACTGTGAAGCACTTTGAACTGCCTCGTGTATGAATTGTGCTCTACAAATAAACTTGCCCGAAGCTGCTGTGCGGTTGGATGTTCCATTTTGTCGGAACTACAGCTTCTATCTTGTAAACTGAGTAAGTTCGCTAAATCTAAAGCCGAATAAACTAGAAAGAACGAAGATCTTCTAAAACATCATAACATCAACTTCTCTCGTGAAAAAAAGGTTTATTACAAGCAGCACAGAGCGATTTCTCCTACATCCTCGTTTATATCGCACCGCCTCGTGTTCTTCCGTTAGCATTACAGGCTCTATCGTCAAACTAAGTACTTTCGTTAAGCCTATTCTCCAGTTCAGCTTTACTCAAATCCATAAGGTCCATAAGCCTGTAGGCCGGGGTAAGCCTCATTTGAAAGCCAAGCCCTTCTGTTGGGTTTTCATCACATATTTTTGTCGCTCTTTCGTTACCTTTGCATCCTCGTTTTCGGCTCATTTCTGTGGCTATTTTGACACCAAGAAGCTTTAGATTTGGGTAAAGCCAAACTGGAGAAAGTGTGCTCGGATCAGGTGGGGGTTAAGGAGGTTAGGAACACAAGATCATTAGCATCCCCCGTCCCGAACAAATAAACAAATGAACAAGAGCATTTGGCACGAGAAGTCACAGGACCCTTTCCATAATCCATCATCGGACCCGAAAGTGTGTTCCTCACATCGCCTTCGATTTAGCCGGACCGGCCCAGTCCCGTACACCTCTCGGCCTCATCCTCACAAACATAACATATTAATACTGCGGTCGGTGAGTAGAGCTGAATATCGGCCTGGATAGAAAACAAACTGACCTCTGGTGTTGTTGAAGTCCGCCGGGAGGCCGCGTGTTTATTGTCCCGCGGTTTCGCTGCAGCCGAAACCTGCAATTACGCAGGAAGCGACGGGCGATGGAGATTTACACGAGTGAAGCTGAACCGGAGTTTTACGAGCGGACTTTTGTTTGAGACGGACGTCGGACCAGAACGTGACAGCGGTTTCGGGCGAACGCTGTTATAGAAATAAAGAATAGCGGCCCCTTTATTATTAATATTTGGCCGCCATTTTAGTTTTAGTCTTCACATTGTCACCATTCAATCTGTTTGGATACTCATTAAAGCGGTCCTAAGTAACTCGTGCCCCCAGAGGCCTTAAGCGCCACTGCAGGTGTGGTAGCATGTTGCGTTTCTTTACTCACTAATTGTCCGTGAGAGTAAATCCTACACCGACAGAAAAGACAAAGGGCCAGAGGGATGTTGTTCATCCAATTGCACATTTTTTTCACTCAAACTTGGCTGTAAATACTGTTTAAGCGGCGCTAGCCCGCAGTTAGCTTCGCCCGTTAGCCTGTTAGCTTCTTCTTCGTGATTCCATTAGTGTGTATTGGTGACTCCGACCCGGTGGCAGCGAAGTTGCTATTTGGTTTTCTGGCCAGAGACACCAGGGGGAGATGAAAGACCCCCCGATCATAACATTAACACTTGTATCACCCCCCAAATGTTTTAGCAAAGTAAACATTTTTAGACTTTATTTACTGAACTGTAGCTTTCATCTAAGTCTCTCTTCTTCTTTTCTTTCGTGAGGCATTTAGAACATAATACTTCCATTTAGCGGTTTACAGCCCAACCCCTGAACGCCTCACAGCCTCCTGGTGCTTTTTAATCATGAGGAGAAACAAAACCCTGGCGGCTCCTGTAGATACCGGATTATGAAACAGCTGCAGGTCGGACAGATGTTTGTCAGAACACGCTCTGTCATGGCGCTACGCTCCGACTGTGTTAGCCGCTAACTGTCGCCGCGACCATCCATTGTGTATGGTTTGCACCTCGTTTCCGTGGCGATGGCGACTGACCGCCCGCTCACCTCTGACGCTCACGTCTCCGAGGCGTTCCAGATACTCCTTCCACCTGCGCCGGCTCCCCGCGTCGGAAAACAATAAGAGCCAAAGCCTTTTCATCGGCCGTGTTTTACAAGCACATGGACGCGATCAGGTGAACGGCGGAAAGCGATCGGTCGTAAACGTGCGAGCGCCGTAAGCGGGGCGAGGAATGTGTTTCTGCGGTTAATGAGCGCCGTCAGAAACGAGGCGCTTCACACGCAACAAACAGCTTCACCGGAGCGCCGCGGAGCCGAGGTCACGCGGGGGTCAGGGAGGCGTCGGCTTAGACTCAGGAAACAAACCCGTTCTGTCTGCCACTCAAAACATGTACAATAGCCCAGGATACAGGAGAGTGTGTTTGAGTGCGTGAGTGTGGGGCGATGGATGCTAATTAGCCCGAGGTCACAATCCGGCGTGGTGCGTTCATTAACCTCTTGCCCTGTTCAGCTTTACCCAAATCGAAACGCTTCTGGACTGGAGAGCAACGGTCTAATGCCTCATCTGAAAGTTGAGCGATGTAAGTGTTTTCGTAATTTTGTTTGTTGTGTTTTCGTTACTTTTTCTCAAAACAAAGAAAAATTTCCCCCAATTTCCCCCAAAAATGTTGCATTTTTTTCCCTATACAAAAATAAAAAATTTATATTTTTCCCCAAATTTTTCCCAAATGTTTTCAAAAAATGAAAAAAAATGAAAAGAAATTCCCAATTTCCCCCCAAAATTGACAATTTTCCCCCCTATAAATAAATAAATAAATAAATCCATATTTTCCCCCCATTGTTTCCCCATTTAAAAAAAGAAAAAGAAAAGAAAAAATGTCCCAAATGTCCCCCAAAAATTTGAATTTTTTTCCCCTATACAAAAAAACAAATAAATAAATAATAAAAAATCCATATTTTCCCCCAAATTTCTTTTACAATTTTTTTCAACTTGTGTTTCACTTTTTTTTCTTTAACACTTTGATGACCAACAGCACCAACACTTGAGTATGAAGATTTTCACATTTCTTTTCAGTTCCTGCTTTCGATACTTAAATTTTTTTTCCGATTCCAGACTGTAGCCTGAAAAAAAAACTGCTGCCCTTTCATTGCCGCGCCGCCGACTGCGACCCACGGTTCCTCTGGAAGCCTCTGGAAACCTCTGGAAGCCTCTGGAAACCTCTGGAAACCTCTGGAAGCCTGTGGCCTCGTCCTCGCCAGGAGCCGTCAGCGCCGCGGTTCTCCTGCAGGTAAATGAACGGAAAAAACGGGCGCGATATTAGCGCCGGGGGCCTCGCCGCGCCGCCCGCGACACGCCGCATAAATTGGGGTTAGTGTAAAACCATGAAGGGGCCGTTTCACATCAAAGCCGGGCCCTTTAATGTCGCTGATTCGATTTCCACATGCGCCTCTGATGTTTCGAGGAATAAAACACTTTTGCGAAAACATTCCGCCCGGGCGAAAGAGAAAACACGGCGGGTTCATAAAGCGCTCGCGAGATTTACGGCCCCCCCCCCCCGGAATTAGAGCCCGAGTATCTGCAGTTTGGAAAGAAACGTCTCTTCTTTAAACACGACTTTTCTGCGTTTATTTAAAGCGGCCTCCATTTTCTGTGTTCACTGCGGCCGCGGGATCTTCTGCAAACCCCTTTTTCTAACTTAAAGCTGCACTCTGTAACATTTCACCCGATAAAGGGAATCATTTCTCTCTGGCTCTTTATCCTGACCAAATATCCCTCTCAGAAGCTCCATTTTTTTTTTCTCGATACCGATACCGCAGTTTTCGGGACTTGAGACTCACTTGATTCAATGTCTGTGTAAGCTCTCAGTCGTACAGGAGGTGTCCATCTTCAGTGAGAAGTACTCATTGAAGCACTCAGTAGTTGGAGTAAAGTGACGGACGATTCCTCTCCAGTCACTTTACTCTAATCTCCTCCTGGGACAGCTGACAGGGCGGGGCCAGGCCACGGAGACGGCACCTCAGCCAACAAAAGAACAACAGGCAGGTAATTAGCAGTGATCAGCCATGAATAGGACAGGACTGACCGATACTGAGGTGAGCAGATCGTTGGAGGGACATTTCGAACGTAATAATTCCTTTTAGAGCTAAGTTTACAGCGGAGTTCTTTTCCCCCCCCCCGCCTCAGCCTCTCCCACAGGGCTGCTTTGCTTTGTGAGGAGGAAAAAGATCTGACGGCGCCTGTAGATATCGGGTAAATAAACAAACCGATATTTCCTGAGCCGGTCGGTCAGATGTTTGTCAGTTCCAGATCTTTCTGTAAACTTCCATCATAATGCTAAACTGTTAGCCGCTAACCGTTGCTACGTCCGCTGCTTTGAACATTTGCGATCCCTTGTTCAAGTGTTTGTGTTTACATGGTGCGGTGGGGGGGGGGGCATGGATCTATTGTCTGAAGTCGCCCCCCCCCTGCCTTAAATGAGGCGTTTGAATATTAACCTCTTATATAATATTAACAGAGTGCATTTTCTCCAGTTCGGCTTTAACCAAATCTAAAAGCTTCTCGACTGGAGGGTCACGTGTTTTCATCCTCGTTTCCGGCGCTATTTTTATGCTTTTTTTGTTGTTGTCGAAGCTTCTGGATTCGGGTAAAGCCAAACTGGACCGGGTCAGGTGGGGGGTAAGAGGTTAATTAGACTCCAGATCCCATTTCGAAACAGATTTTAAAAGTTTTATTTTAGCCATCATTTAAAAAAAAAAAAATCTAAAAAACTCATATTTTCAAGTATATTTTAAACAGTGAAAATTAGTCTTGTTGGGACTTGGACCTTCACGACTTGGACTTGACTCGAGATTTGCATTTAGTGACTTCCTCCCACCTCGGCTGAACGATACTTCCCCCCGATACCGATACCGATACCTAAAGTGTGTGTCATCCAGAACCAGAAAGGAGATCAATAATGTTTGGAAGATCGGCAAGTTTACGATCTCAGGTTCGTCTCCAGTGTCGGGAAATGAGAAGTTCCAGTTCCTCCTCAGAGTCAGAGCCGTGGAGGAACCAAAGGCGCCTCATCTGCAGATCTGGAGATGACGGAGACGGACCTCGTCAACATGTTTAGTCTAAAGCCGAGCGGCGAGAGGTGGAGATGGTGGAGCTGATGAGTCTGTTAGAGGTTCTTACTGTAGTTCATTGTCCAAACGCGTTCGGACGAGATGCTGCGGGTGAGTCATCAGCCGCGTGTTGTTGATACTAAGTCTCTTAACTTTTCCCATTCATTCTCAATGGTAGCCCTGACAGCAGTTTAAAGGAACTGACTGTATGTTTCACGCTTTAGAGAACTTTAACCTCTTACCTCTGGGTCTCGTGATCGGAAGGTCGTGGGTTCGAATCCCACAAATGCACACTGTTGTTTTGTCCTTGGGCAAGACACTCCTTGTCTCCAGTGTCTGCAGGCACTGGTGTATGAGTGACTGGTTCCTCACCGTAAAGCGCTTTGGGCCTGATGAAGGATGACAAAGCGCTTTATAAGTTGAGTCCATTTCCCGTTTTACCGAGGCTTAACCAAGCGCATTTTCTCCAGTTCGGCTTTACCCAAATCTAAAAGCTTTTGGACTGGAGTTTACAGACTATAGGCCAGGCCAGCCTCATTTGAAACTGGGGAAAATGTGCTCGGTTCAGGTGGGGGTTAAGAGGTTACCAGGTTATTTCTCAGAATCATCTCGAGGGCCAGGTTTGATCGATTTTAAGAATGTAATTTGTATCATTTCTGAAGTTTCTCCATAGTAAATGTTTTTGTATTTATTTTTTCCTTTTTTATCATGTGTACGATCATTATGGACCTGCCAAAGGACTACGAAAATGCTCAGTACTTTCAACTTTTCGAATGTAAAGGGACAATGTGCCACAAACTGCAGCTTCATGTATGAAAGGTCAGGGGTAGGTTTTACACGATGGGCGAGGATGGCGCTTCTCGATGGTCCTCATGGCGGCGAGCGGACATTGCTGTAACGTGGCCACGCTGGTTTTTGTTTATCAGCCCATTGATTGATTTGCCCTTTTAAAGAACAGGAGTCTGAGCGGCCATTAAGGCTCACACGGGACTCGGGACCTTTTCTATGAACGGGGCTGAATAGGTATTAATCTATCTGTAATTATGATATCGATGGTTTTACGTAAGTTCTCAAACTTCAAACCTTTCCTTTTGAGTGTGCACATCCTCTCCTTTTGATAACATCTGTCGTCTGTTGTCTCCGTTTGCTGCTCCAATAAACTAATAAACTGAACAGATTATTAGATGATGTTTCGTGGCCACGAGACGTGAACCCGACCCACAATCAGCAGAAAAAACTGAATATGTTTTAACTTTTGGATCAGACACTTTAAATAAACAACAAAAACATGATGGAAAAGTGTCGACAATGCGAGGAAAAATCTTAGCTCAGTTTTGTAGGCCTTAGCTTTCAACTGTAAGCTCCCAAAGCTTTTTAGATTGGGGTAAAACTAAACATTTAGGTGATTGTCAATCACCTAAATGAGGTCGATTGACAACAGCTGGAAACAACTGGATTGTTCATATGTTTGAGGCTAAATGCTAACGGAGTGTCCGCCATTGTGGCTCTGCTCTTCTTTGTTGCGCCGTCTGGATCGATCACGAGGATCGATATAAACCTTTCAATATTTGATCGGTTGTTAGCACGGTTGTTAGCATGGTTGTTAGCATGGTTGTTAGCAAAGTCCCAGACGGTCCTGATCCTTAAGGACAAAGTTTAAAGTGGAGATTCTATGACGCAAAAACGTGGTCAAATCGGCAGCCCTTCTCCGGCTCAGGGCCTGTGCGTACGGCGAGTGTGGCCCGCGCCCCCCCCCCCCCTCCCCCTCCCCGGCCCGCGTGAGTGAGCAGTCAGGTGTCAGCCTTAGCCTCGGATCGACCCGCGCCTGGGAACCATCTCGTCTCCACGGGGGAACTCGGCGCTCGCAGGCCCCATCTGGCTGCCACATGGACGTAGCCCTTTCCCTCCGCTGTTCCCTGAGTTAACCCGCGCCCCCCCCCCCCCCCCCCCCTCGCCCCCCCGACGCCGCTCCAGAGGTGTGTGTTTCTTCCTGGTGCAGGTCACGACCTCTCTCCAGGCTTTAAAGCTCTCGGATTCAGATAAACTGATCTGTTCGGAGGCTTCAGTTAGAATGTGACTTTACCATAAAAACAAAAACACACAGGGCTGGAGCTGAAAACATCCTCACACGTCTGGCTCGTTTTCTACCTTTACATCTTAGGCCCAGACAACGCCGGTGAATGTGAGAAACCAAGCACATTCTCTCCAGTTTAAAAAGCGCTTAAAAAAGAGGAAAACACATCAACAAAAATTACAAAATGTGACAAACATGCAGCAAAAACAATAATAACAACGGGACCAAAAAACGCCTAAAGGGTGACGAGAAAGTCACGAAAGAGCGACAAAAACAAGCTTAAAAAATTAGACAAACAGCGGCGCTAACGTGACACACAAACAAAGGTCTGAGCTTTCAAATGACAGCGTCAGACTGGCCCATAGGCTGTAAGAAGCTCCAGTCGAGGAGCTCAAAATGCACTCGGGTTAAAGGGTTCATCGCGATCCTGGTCTAGTGACACAAAATCGATTTACTAAGCGGATAAAAAGGGGACTATATTGTGAGGCGTAATGACACCGGGAGTACTTCGTCAATATTACTGCGTGGACGTTTGATTTTTGCGTAACTAGACTTCAACGCTCAGGTAACTGTATTTAAATAAGGAAAAGGAAGAGCTTGGTGTGTAAAAACGGTGGCCTGTTCCTTTAAGGCGGAAGTTAAGAGGTTAAAAAAACTCACCCTTTGCTGCTATATTTAGGAGGTTTTGCAGGTTTTCCAACATGGCGGCGGCGCTCCCTGGTTGACTCACATCACTTCTCTGTTGTCCTGCAGCGTCTCATCTTCAAGGCGACATTGGAGCTGAGGTCTTCCACAGTCTGAGGTCTCCTGCTCCGGGAGGCCGTGAACGTGACCTCCGGTTGTCTCCGACCTCCGCGTCATCGCGCGGGCCGTGGTGCGACTGCGTCTCCACCGCGTGATGGATGAGGTGTGGGTGTCGCCCGCGGTGTTCCCGAGGGGGGGGCGCGGGGGAAACGGGCCCAATTAGTGAACTTGAACCCGGAAGGTCGGCGAGCACAGAGTTCAGCAGCTTCTCTGAGAAAGGCCACGACCCCTGACGCGAGGAAACGCGGCCGAGGGAGGGGGGGGGCTCAAGTTCAGGCCACAGCCGTATAACGGGGGGGGGGGGGGGGGCCCTTAGTGACAACATACATTAAAGAAGGCGTTTGACGTGGAGATTCATACTAAATAATTCATCTCACAATATTTTCCTCTGGTCTGATCATCTGAACCAGCCCGGTATAAAACACCAGGAACAGGGGCGGAGCCGACACGGGCAGCAGAGGGACTGGGGCCCCACAGCCGAGGGGGCCCCACTGGATTTTGACAATACATGAAATAAATAAATAGGATCAGAAGTTAAAGTGGTCTAGGAGGAGCTATAAAAATAAATGTTGCTATAATAAACCTTTCTCTTTTTACAGTTTTGATTTGTATCACTGTAATAAGTCTTAAATAAAACCAGATTGCACGAGATTGTGTCTGATTCATTCAAAATGTCCTGGGAGGGGGGGACACTGTTGCTCTTCACCTGCTACACACAAGGGAGTATCTCAAACAAGAGCACACCTAGAAAAGGGTTTTGAAAATGATCATTATTATTATTTGTCTGGGTGGCTCATTTCAAAGGATGTAACAACAGTAATCTCACTATAATCGGAGTCATATTCCTCCGCAGATAAAACATGTGTTTCTCCTGGAAGCCTTTGAGAAAACATCTAAATAACCCTCTGGTTTTGAACTCGTAAAAGCGGCGGGACGGGCAAGCGGCGCTTCGTCTAAAGTCGAGCCAAATGCGTTTATCACACGGACCAAACGCCTGCTTTCTGTGAGAAAACCAGCTCTGACTCCCGGCTCCTCGGACCCGGACTCGGAGGCGGGTTAGTTAGATTGCAGTTTGTGTTTGAAATGTTCACTCGGCACCTTTAACACATCCGAAGGTTTTAACGTTTGAGAAAATACCGGGCTGACGTTTTTTGGGAAGAAATCTCCAAACAGAAAATGTTTCCCTGTAGCCGTTAGCCTTCGGGACGTCCCAAAGTCTGAACGGTCCAAATGTTTTCCGCTGTTGTCAGCCCTCGACCTCGTTTACAGCGGGAACCAGATGTTTACAGACTTTTTTTGTTGTTGAACTTTTACTTTTTCAGGTCAATTAAAATGCTCTAAGTTATTTATGATTTAAAAATGCCAGAAGAGATGGGACGACTCCAGTTCGCTGCATAGACACTGAAGGCAGAGCGATATATCGACCTTTATATAAGGGCCGATATTTGGCGATGTTACCATGTCGGCTATCGGCCCATCTCGTGCCGATAAAAGCCGATATCTCCGATACCGATAGTGATAGAAACTTCCCGTCCTCCCACAATCCCTCGGCCTCAGGGGAGAAACATCGCAATGAAAATAGTTAGCGACAAGTTTAAGTTTCACTAAACCTCAATGAATATGGACATGTCATTTTGAAGCTCAGAACCTGGAGAATAGGCGGCGTTCACGATTTAGATTGTGATGATGTCACACGGGGAAGCAGCTACGCTCGTACTATCCGGTCAGACTTAGGGACCGTCAGCAAATGACTCTACGTAATATCACAGCTGAAAGCAAAGTGCACGTATAAAGAGCTTTGTGGCAAAATACCTTATTTGTTATTTTCAATTCGTATGTTTTTTTTAAATATTTTTTTCAATTTTATAACTGTATAATATATATTATTATTAATTAATATTATTTTTCAAGTAGGCCTACTTTTAGGTAATTTCTCAAGGATCCTGAACCGCTTTACAACATTAATACGATGGCTAGGCTATGACGCTCAGGCCATAACATGTAATAGTAAAGTCTTAGATCTGCAGTGATTTTTAACCACAAAGGTCTTTTTATTTGCGGCAATATTAAGTAGAGTCATTTGCTGACGGTGCCTAAATGTGACCGGATCGTACGAGCGTAAGCCGCCTCCCCGCGTGTGTCTGGCGGCGAATATACAACCAGGTGTGCCACCTTAGGATCACTATCTCGGACCCCGACTTATTAACTTGGACTCCAAGTTATTATCTCGTGCCCTCGAGGTAATAAGTCGGGGGCACGAGATAATTTTTTAAAACTTTCTGCTGACCAACATCACAAACATATTTTTGAATATTGTCTCAACGTTTGGACGCCTTTCCGAGAAAATAATTGGACATTAGTTTATATGAGCTGACAGAGAAGATATTGGACTTTGAGACAGTTTTTGTTTCATGTGGATTCATCCAATAATGACTGAGATATTAACCAAAAACTAAGACAAAGAAATCTGCAGTTTGCCAGTTACCGCGGTTACCGCCATGGAATATTCAGTTGCTCCACCTCCATTTTAAACTACAAGCTCTTTATAATGTTGTGATGTCACGTGGACGCAGCCTTTTCAATCGTAGAGTTACTTTTAACCTCCACTATTGTATTTTTGATCGCAGCAAAAATGTCACGGCTAGCAACAGCATGCTAACGCTAACGGCAGCTAATCAAAGCTGGGACAGAAACTATGACTGAATCACCTAAAGTAATACAATACAATCGGTATTTAAAGTATTTATGTTTTCATAGGGTTATAGACCAGACTTTTTGAAAAATCGGCCAAAAATATCGGCTGAGCATATCGGCATCAGCCAATAAAATAGACTCGATCTGAAGCGCTTCGTCGGCGGAGGAACGGCGAAAGTTCTTTTCCTCCCGCTCTAAACTCGTCCATAAACACGGCGTAAGTCGATAAATCCCGATTTCCTCCTGGTTCCATGTCCTCGTAAACCTCCGAGTCGGGGCGGAGACCGGACCGGTGACTCAGCCTCGGAGGCGGCGGCTTCTCCGCGGTGACACGGCGGTGAACCGGCGCCGCGTGTTGTTCTGATGAAGCGATGAAAGGCTGGCGTCTGTACGGCAGATGTGCAGCTGCAGTCGCTCCAGTGCGGACGTCGGGATAAAGACTTTCCAGAACCAGAAAGTCAACTCTGCTCTGAAGATGAACTCTCTCTTTTGGTTTCCCTTTGATTCCTTTACCCCATTAACCTCTTCACCCCCACCTCAAAACAAAAACAAAAAAAAGAACCACAAAAAAGCAACAATAACACAACTAAAAAGTGACAAATAGGCAAGGGGAAAAAAGCGATAAAGAAAGCGACAAAAAAGCTAGGTCTTAGCTTTCAAATGGGGCGTTACGGTGGCCTATAGGCTGTAAGCTCCAGTCGAGAGGCGGCGTGTAAAAGCTGCAGCGGCTTTACTCAAAGCGGGATGTAGTTAAACCACAGTCAGGCAGATCGTGGGATCAGCTTCTGTGCGTTTCAAGTTTCTGATTTCCCTGCTCTTTATTTGATGAAAGTCGGCCTCATATTCACAGAAACAGATCAAAATTAGGAAATGGAAAAAAAGCCGAGACATTGTAACGAAGCGCGACATAGGAATATAACCATGTCGCTGAGGGCAATTTTAACCTCTTAACCCCCGCCTTAACCATTGAAAAGATATATGGATCTAAAAGGAACTTTTTCCTCACTTTGTTGCTGTGTTGTTGATACTTTTTTGTGGCTCTTTTTTTGTCACATTTTCATCACTATTTACTTTAACAAACGCTGAAATGTGGATATTTTTTCTACCAAATTAAGACACAGACGAGCAAACTGGTCCAACAGCCCATAAACACATCAACAACGGGAAATGCTAACCACAAAGTTGATGTTAGCTTCATGCTACATGCTAATGGCTAGCTGCTGACATTTCTAATGTAAGAATGAGACAAAACAGTCTCAAGAAAAGGAGTGTTTTCAATGACTTCCGTCTCTCTCACACTCCCTTCACCTCAGCACATCACGTCCTCCGGGATGTGCATGAATGTCACGGGAAAAACCCAAGTTTAAAACAAACTGTGACGCGTCTGAGCTGGAAAACCATGAATAGTTTCTGCTCCGTCAGAATTCCGCTAATCAAACCGGAAACAGATCAAGTTTGTTTCTATTAATGAACACGGAAAGTCCAAAACCATGTCTTACCACACTGTCATCGGTGATTACACATCCGTTAACTCCGTGTCTGTGTGTCAGAAAAAACGACAACGTTGAATCACTCATTATTTACTGTCGTCCAAACCGTGGATTTCATCAGAAGAACTCGACTTCATCTGGAGTTGATTCTTTAGCAGGTGGTTGGTGATAAAAGTGACAAATCACATTTCTGTGGGACTTCGATGTTTTTTTTTTTAATGCACGTGAGGATTTGTCTGTGGGCTGCATTTGTGTAAAAATGATTCATCTGGGAATCGGAGCATGAACCCCATATTGTCCTACTGTATTATAGATCCTGTGGGACGTCCAGATCCAGACTGTATGGTAATAGCGAACCAACCGGACATTTGCTTTCCATTGTCCATAAGGTTCTGTTAGAAAGACGTTTGTTCAAAGACCTTCAGATACTGCAGACTTTAGGTTCTCCTGTGTGGCCTTGTGTTTTACTGATCTGGTGGTTGACGTAGTGTTGCTGTGACGTGTCTGGTTGATTTAAACAGTCTTTGGCGCTGTCTTCCTGCTTGTAGTAACGGGCTCACAGCGCCATCTGCAGTCCGACTCCTTCAGAACTGTGTCCCATAAGAAACCGCCATGTCATCGGCGCTGAGAGCAACAAATACCACCGTTGGATCAGAGAAGTCATCGAGATCTGAAAACGCGCCACCCAGACTGTGAACCGGGTCGAGGGGGCGTACCAACTTTCCCACACCTGGGACACACAGTTCTGAAGAAGTCGGACTGCAGATGGCGCTGTCAGCCTGCTATTACAAGCAGGAAGACAGCGCCAAAAACTTATAAATCAACCAGACACGTCACAGCAACACTACGTCAACCACCAGATCAATAAAACAAAAAGGCCACACAGGAATAATAATAAATAATAATAATACATTTTATTTATATTGCACTTTACATTTCAAAGAAACCTCAAAGTTCTACAACAGGTGAATGAAATCAGATAAAAACAAAATGAACATTGACACAGTAAAACAAGGCTACGTAGAAACTTTAACAGACTAAAAGGCCTTTTTAAATAAATGTGTTTTCAGGCCTTTTTTAAAGGCCTCAACACTCTGGGGAGGCCTCAGGGACTCTGGCAGGGCGTTCCAGAGTCTAGGGGCAACTGCCTTAAAGGCTCTATCGCCCATTGTGGAGAGCTGGGTCACGGGCTGGTGAAGAGTGGGGTGAACCTAAAATCTGCAGTATCTGAAGGTATTCTAACAAACGTCTTTCTAACAGAACCTTATGGACAATGGAAAGCAAATGTCCGGTTGGTTTGCTATTACCATACAGTCTGAATCTGGACGTCCCACAGGATTTTGACAGACTTTTCTATAATACAGTAGGACAATATGGGGTTCCTGCTCAGGTCTGGCTATAAGAACAAAAATAGCATCATTCTTAGAAGACCTAATGAATTGGACTGAGGTGAACCCCTTTTGGTCACACATGGACTATTTGGGTTGACCATACAGAACATCAACCAATCATGTTATGGCTCAAACTTCATCAGGCTGATTTTCTTCACAAATGACTCCATTTACAAAATTTTTATGGGCCAAAAATAATTTCACCCACAAAGAGAAACACATGTCTGGTGTAGGTCCTTTTAATCGATGAATTGACTTTGATCCAACCCTAATGCTGCTCTTTCTCTGTAGAAGAAAAAGTGCGTAGAACAATCGTGTGTTTTTGCTGCCTCGCTCTGGTTCCCGACCACATTTGAAGCCGTCGCTACTACATCATGTCTCGCGTGTCACTGCGAAAGACAAACACGGCTTTAATTTCCTCTGCGGCGAGAACCCTCAGTCTCCACGGAGTTTTTCACAACGTCGCGCTCGGTCGGGACCTTCAGCCGAGAGTCCAGTCCAAAAACCCGGGCGGACTCTTTCGTCCAGACACAACATGTTGAAATCCTCCCTTTGATCCGCCGGTTGTTTCTCTGCGCTGCTGTTTATTTGCGCCGCGGCGGTCGGGCTTTAGCGACCGGCGCTCAGAACATGATCGGGGGCGGCGGTTTGGGAGCGGGAGCGTGTTGTGAAACGACGATACTCTCTGGTTTGGGGCTTCCACGTGGATCCTCGTTCCCGTTCGCTCCAAATCCTTTTATTTTGGAGACGTTGACTCTGACCCGACAAACCACAGGCCCGGCGAAGGAAACGTTTGACCTCGATTGGTTTTTGAATAAACTCTTAGGTTCAAATCCCGCCTTCTAAAGGTGCACACTGCCATTGTGTCCTCAGGCAAGACACTTCCCCCTCCTTGCCTCCAGTGTCTGCGCTCACTGGTGTATGAATGAGAGTCGATTTATTAACCCTATAACTCCCTCCTGAACCGAGCACATTTTCTCCCGTTTGACTTTACCCTAATCTCCATCCATCCATCTTCTTCCACTTGTCCGTTGCCGGGTCGTGGGGGCAGCTGTTGGAGCTGCACCAGACCCTATAGCGCCCCCTGCAGGTGGTGGGTCCACAGAAGGACGGCCTCATGGTTCTAACCGGGCCTGTTGGTCTCTCATAAGGGGCTTCTGAACCCCTCTTTGTCTGACCCGTCACCTAGGACCTGTTTGCCCTGGGACACCCTACCAGGGGCACGGAGCCCCCGACCACAGAGCTCCAGGATCATTCAGGCTCAGACCCTCCACCACGTTAAGGTGGCGGTTCCAGGAGGGGACTTTACCCTAATCTAAAGACTTAAAAAAAGCATCAAAATAGCGACAACAATGAGGATGAAAACGCAGCAAAAAAGTGACGAAAAATTACCAAAAAAACGACTAAAACAAAACAAAAGAGTGACCAAAAACGTGTCAGAAACGCTTGAAAAATGTTTTTACTGGTTTATTTGGTTGGGACAGTGCATGTTAATGAACAGACTGATCGCCTGGCTTCCGTCTGTCGACCCCAGGGCAGCTGTGGCTGCAACAGTAGCTTACCACCACCGAGTATGGAGTGAATGAATAATGCGATGTAAAGCGTCTTTGAGTGTCCAGGAAAGCGCTGTATAAAACCGATGCATTATTATTATTATTATTATTAACACACCGGATTGTAGCCGTGGGATAATTTCCATCCGTCGTCCCACACTCACACACTCAAACAACCTGGCCTGTTGTACATGTTTGTAGTGGTAGGGGAGATCATGCAAATTCCACACAGAAAGGCCCCATCCAGGTGGGAATCGAACCCGGGACCTTCTAGCTGTGAAGCACGAGCTTTAACCACTGTACTTCCATGCTGCCCATACACTGTATGAAAACATAAAAATGACAAAAAAAAATCAGTAATGTTAAGCAAAAGTTTCAAATTGATATCTCTACATTAAAGCCACACCGCGCAACATTTTACACAATAAAAAATATTGAAATACAAGCGTTTATTTTATGTCACATATTTTCATAATTGAAAAATACCTCATAAATACCCAGCTCTCCTCAGACATGACTGTGACTTTACCGGGAGTGGGGACGTCTCCGGCTCGTCTCCATGGAGATGTGCCGAAAGTCCGCAGGATTTGAGATTTAAACAGGTTAGGTTCACGTCCAGATCCTTTTCTTTGATTTCCCACTGCAGAAATAATCATTCGGAGCATGTTTCGTACTGAACGGTGTAGTCCAAAATGTTACGCAGTGTGCCTTTAAATATTCTTACCCTATTCACCTGCAGCCTCTCGCCTTCAGTGCCGTGTACACCAACATGAGAAAACATTACTGACAAGCTTTTAAAAATCTATTTAAAAAGAGCCATCCTTTCAAATGGCTCTTTTAAACGATCTAATTCCAAAATGTTGGCTCCAGGAAAAGAGCCATGAATCCCATCCTCCTGTGTAGCCTGAAACATCCACCATCTTGAAAAGCCGGGCCAGACTCTGGTGAGTCGGCGCTCGCCCCACCCTCCGCTTTAACAGGTTGTCAGTGAATGTAAAATAAAGCATTTGGACACGGGTCGGAGGTTAACGGGGGCGAGGGCTGGGGAGGCCTTGTAAAGAGACGTTAGCACAAACGTCTGAGGCGCGAGAGGCTTTTGAAGAGCGAGTAATCCAACGCCGTTTGGGTTTTACGGGCGTTCACCGGGGCAGAGAAATGTGGATCTGGAGCGGCTCGAAGTCACGCCCGGGGTCAGAAAACTCGTAAAATGTGTCTTTTTTTTTTTCTTTTTTTTTTACGCCCAATAATGAGTGAAACGAGGGGGGGGGGGGGAGACTTTGCGATGTTCTGAAACCACCACGACATTTTGAAAACGACGTAAAGGTAAGAACGGTGGTCGATTCTGAGGTTTTCTCCATCTTAGTTTTAAAATAGACCAAACTTTTCCCTGTAAAATGTTCACCTGATGATGTTTTGTTGATTTGAGATTTCGTCTGGAATGGAGTTCACAAATACTGAAAGGTCTGGCCTCTGTAATCCAAATATGGTCATTTCCTTTGCGGAAGACGCCGTCCGCCAAAGTGCGCTGGGATAGACACGCTTGGGCCGGGCAGATCGATCCAAGTATCGAACCCAAAGTCAATATCGGTCGTATCGAGACCAGAGAGCTAGTGTCGACCTTTTTGTTTACATTTTTTACCCTGTAACCCGGACCTGGGCCATCCCCGGCCCGTGGGCAACATCCAGCCCACGAGATGATTCAATCCACAACTTGTAGAGCATGCGTTCCTGAGTATTTCAAAAAAAGAAGAAATTACCAGAAAGCTCACTCCAGCCACTAGAGGGCAGCTTAAATAAAGATAAAAGGAGAGAATTCCACACGTGTCAATATCAGGATATAAACGACACATTATAGCCACGTGGGAAATGAACAGTTTTTCCCCGGGCGGCTGTGGCTTCAATAGCAGCTTATGCTACCAAGTGTGGAGTGAATGAATAATGACAATAATGAAGCAGAAACTTGTGGCTCAGGCTGGTAAAGTGCAATGCAAGTGTGAGCCGTTTTTTATGAGGCTACGGTCCTGTCAGGCTGATTATTATTCATTTATCCTCAATAGTATTTTCCCAAATCAAAACTCCCGACATATTTTGGCCTCCAGGAGACCCCGCTATAGTGCATGGCCTCATGTCCCACATACTGCGTTTGAAGGAAGCACTGAGGGGTTTTCAGTGCGAGGGTAGAAGTTACTGAGGATAAGGAGATGAATAACCTAAATAACAGTATCAGAAAATCAAAATACAGCGTTTATTGTAATGCACAATACGATAAAGTTTATTTATTTGGTCGGGACAGTGCCTGTTTTTCCTCATCCCCCCCCCCCCTCATATTTATGTCGGTAATCTGCAGCAGAAGTTTCAAATTGAATGTTCTCCTGCTCACCTGCAGCGTCTCGCCTTTAAAAGCTCTCTTCCACAGTGTAAACATTTCTTTATAATGTCCCCCCAAACCCAAAGGGAAACCGGCCCCGCTCCTCTTTCATAATCTGAGTTCGGGAGACGGAATGAGCTCCAGAGCGTTTGGATCGGCCCGTGTTTCGTTTTTTTTGTCCGGTTTTCAGAGGAACAGTGCCAGGTTTAAATGAGTCCGACGGCAGAGTTCTCCTGTTTGTTCAGCGCCTTAAAAGCCCCGTCACGGCTTAAGTAAACGGAGCGTGTGCCCTTTAAACGCATTGTTTCACGTGACATTCACTTTCGCTCAATTCAATTTGGCTTCGAAGTAAAATTCAGCTGACCTTTGCACGAACTCAGACTGAACTCTCTCTTAGTGAAAATATCTTAACCCTTTTTGGGGAAAGTGACTTTACAAACAGCGGGATGAAAAAGTATGTGAACGCTTTGGAACTTCTCGCATTTCTGCATAAATTGATCATAAAATGTGGTCTGAGCTTCATCAAAAGAATGAATAAACAGTGTCTGCTTAAACTAATACCACCCGAACATTTACATTTTATCCTATTTGTATTGGCCGTAACACGTAAACATTCACAGGACAGGGTGGGAAAAGTAAGTGAACCCAGGAATCTGGCTGAACTGCAGCAGTTTTGTAAAGAGGAACGATCCGAGACTCATCCTGATCGTTTGAGCGTTCGATCTGCAGCTACAGGAAACAGTTACTGCTGCAAAAGAAGAATCAGCAGACATTTATTACAGGGGTTCACTTACTTATTCCGTGCATGTTGTGAATGTCTCAGGTTTTTCTGCAAAATATCTTGATAAACTCGTGACTTATTTGATATCACGTTGTCCAGGTGCTGTTTCATTTTACCTCCACACATGATGTTGTGTGTTCCTCCTAAACTATTCAACTTTGGTTTGCGAAAGAGCTCTTGGATCCACAGCACGACTGGATCGATATGCTGTGGACCGTTGGACCCAAAGTTGAACAGTTTGGGAGGAACACACGAGATCATGTGTGGAGGACAAATGGAGCAGCACATCCTCTGAACCCTCTCCTCACTGTGAAGCAGGAGCATCCTGGTGTGGGGCTGTTTTGATTCCTCAGGGCCTGGACAACGTGATATCATCAATAGAAAAAAATAATTCACAAGTTTATCATTTCCAACATACACGGAATAAGTAAGTGAACCCCTGTATTAAAGATCTGCTTACTCTTCTTCTGCAGATCAGACGCTCAAACGATCAGACTGCTGCCGTTCAGCGAGATTCCTGGGTTCACTTACTTTTCCCTCCCTGTCCTGTGAATGTTTACGTGTGACGTACCAATAAAAATAAGCGGACACTGTTTATTCATTTTTATGATTTTGATGACCACATTTTATGACCAGTTTAGGTAATTTGGTTCCTTACTGTAAAGCGCTTTGGGCCTGATAAAGGTAGAAAAGCGCCGTTTAAGTGGAGTCCCTTTACAATGAATGCCAAGCTGGAGAAATGTGCCCGGTTCACGTGGGGGTTAAGAGGTTAAACTGGGCCGACACGTGGCCATCGTCTTGTGTTTCGTAGTTTGTTGTTTTTCTGATGGGCTCCTGTTGCAGTGCAAATGAAATACGATTGTTGTTGATGCTTTTTCTTAACTTAAGTGTAAACAACTTGCCTCATGGACACATTTAAACTTAAATCGATGACTTTTCTGGTGTAGGTCAAACATGTGTCTGCAGGTGAACCGGTCGACATGTTTAACTGGCCGTGGGGGAAACTGGCTTGGCCTGGCAATAACGACATGTTCTGTGTTTCCGTCTGCGCTCGTGAAGAACATGGCACGAGTTTCCCGAAGCAGTGGTTTTGTATTAAGCCCATATCTTCAAGGTGATCAGGTTAAATCAGTCGGAAAAGGGCTTTTGGAGATTCCCCTCTCTGCGAGCGCGTCCCACACATCTTGAGATGGAGCCGGCGATTATGGGATTACGCCGCGTACAAACCGCTTTTATCAACAGCGAAACATCATCGATCCATCAAATATAACTTTAATATAAGAACATGGCATCAAATATCGATGACCACGAGTGCAACATCAGCCCTGAACTTACTGGGATCCATTTCATCACCATTGAACTTGTCTTGTTTTCTTTGACACTCAGTCTTTCTCTGTACGACCTGTCGACTGTCGGAGAAGTTCCAGGGCCAGACTTTGTTGCTCCATCGTCCTTTTGCCGCCTCACCTTCTTTTCCTCGTTTACATCGCGCCGCCTGCGATCTGTGACCACCACGCCGGGTCGGCCATTAGCTGACATCGCTGCAGTGGTAACAGAACAGGAAGCCTTGCTCTTCACGCACGGTTTAAACAACTGTAAGACCTGGTTTCTACAGCTAGATATTTAGATATTGCTCCTGTGATAACGCGGGATTAGGTACAATTAGAGAAACCAAGCGGGTTTTCGTAAGGTACGTTTTAGAAGATCCCGCCCTCTTGCCCTTTTTAGGAACAAGCTGGATCTGGGTAGGAGGAGTCTGTAAATCCACCATGGATTCCCTGTCGAGCGAAGTCATTAACGTAAACGGGGAGGAGTGAGGAGACAGTCTATGGTCCTTCCTTTAGCATTACGGGCGTTTATAAGCACTATTGGGTCACTGTATTTGTCCCACTGTGGTTGCTCGTGTCCCGGGCCGGTCCCGCTGTAGCGTGGGTCGATGTCTATGGTTTGCACTCGTTCCTAACATCGCCATTGGCCACGGGAGACTGCCCTGCCCACGAATACACCAGGTCTGGAGCTGAAGACCTCACATCGCTCCCCTCCTATGTCGGGAAGGTTACGCTCTCGTGGGCGTTTAGAAACGTAAGATCAGGTCCTTCGAGTCTGACGCTGAGAGTTATTCGTGAAACTGAGTTGTTATCGTTTTTATTCACTTGCTGTGGTGTCGGTATCGACGACTGCTCCGAACCATCGGTCAAACTGTGACCGAATACGAGGTGAACTCTCTGCTGATGAGCCGTGGGATTTGTGCATTAGGGCCGTTTAGTGAAATGTTGCTTGGGTTTCTCTCACACTCCCATGAAAGCTTTGCCTGATGATAATTCTTGACAGTTACAGTGTTTTTACGGATTGGAATTGAGACGTTTCATGTTTTGGCCCAACAGCGTTTACCAAATACTCTGAACTTTGAACAACTGTAGTGACATTATGGTTTTTGTCTGTTCCATTTGGACAGCGCCTGATCCCCTGAAGCCGTCTCTTTCGCTTCCAGCCGCCCGAGCTCCTTTCAAGCAGCCGCCAGTCGCCTCCAGCCGATGTGTTTAGCAGAGGAAACCGCTGGAAAACACGGACAGACGAGGAGATACGGAGCGGGCCAGATGTGCGGAGGTGGGCGAGATCGGAGAGATCGTTTCAGGGGAATCCGACTGGAAAAATGAAACACTTGTGGGAGATGATGGATACGAGTGTTCGGAGCGAATCACATTAATGTCCAACAACTGTTCCTCGTGAGTTCGGAGGCTGCGTTTGTCTGTTGGGGCCAATTACGTTCACTCGGTCTTTGATAATGATGTTTTTACGAGATGGTTTTAGCAGACCACACATGACCAATCTGTATCCAAGCCGACTGTTCTTAGTCTTAATATTTCAAAACTATAATTGCTCCTATTCGCTCGCTCTCCACGACCAAGGGTTATGCAAAGACCTTTCAGAGCTTTTCACCAGGTTACCAGTGTCCTGTCTTCAAAAACAGAAGCTGGAGCCGCTTCTTCTGAGTGATCTCTGAATCGTTTTCGTTGGCGGTTCTTCTGCCTGTCATCAATCACGTCTTAGATATGGTGGCGTTAGTCTTTTGAACGGCTCTTTGAAGTAAACGGATCCCAAAGACTCACTCACGCCGATGCTACTTGTTCATGATCTTTATTGCAGGTGCGATGAATGAGTCTTTTGTGAATGTTTTTATTTGCGAGTGGGACCTTGTATCTTCTGAAGGACGTCAGGGGCCATCGCTGATCCGGGCGGCTTTCCTGGTCACTGTGCGCCAGTTGAGGTCAGAAAGAGTGGTCTGTGATGAACCTGTGAATTTAGAGGCCTGTTTTACGCCTCCATCCATCCATCCATCTTCTTCCACTTGTCCGTTGCCGGGTCGTGGGGGCAGCTGTTGGAGCTGCACCAGCCCCTATAGCGCCCCCTGCAGGTGGTGGGTCCACAGAAGGACGGCCTCATGGTTCTAACCGGGCCTGTTGGTCTCTCATAAGGGGCTTCTGAATGGCTGTTTTGTATTTTTCTTGTATTACAGCAGTGTTTCCCAACGTGTTGTGTCTCGCAGACCCTTCGACCCTTTAGTGGTTTTCCGTGAACCCCTTCCCCAAGAGCCGTTTAGAATGCAGTCACTTTAAAGGACGATTTGTGAGTAAAAAAGACAGTGTTCATAACAAACCTAAATTACTCCCATAACTAGAGATTTTTACTGCAAAAATATGAATAGGACAGATACTGGGCAGTGATCATCTATGAATAGGACAGGACTGACCGATACTGAGGTGAGCAGGCCGTTAGAGACGCTCTACTTCAAAGGTGTTTACCCACAGGTGAGAGTAGCTGTGATTAGAGGGGAGGAGCCGGGCCTACCCTAACTCCTCCCCGTTGGTCTATATATTCAGCTGCGTCCAGAGTGGGACCTTTGTCGCTGACGAAGCCTTTTGGATGAGAGGCGAAACGTTCGAAGACTTCAACTACTGAGTACAGAAGATGCATCAAGTACCTTCATTGAAGATGGACAACTCCTGTACGACTGAGAACTTACACATTTCCTTCATCATGGCAACGTGAAAACAGGAGGCACCCTCCCCTTCGCTTGGTCCAGCTCGACATTGTTTTACTGGATACTTCTGTACGCCTTTGCCGTGTTTATGTGGAGGTTTGATGAGTCCATAATGGTCCTTAAGAAGCAGCTTCACAAAAGTAAACATTTGAGACCTACACATTTCTTCTTCTGAGACACTGAAGAGGCACCAAGAGCCCCCCCTGCAGCACAGAGGAGGCGTCACAAGAGGAGCTACAGGAAACAAGAAGGGACAAACAAGGAGAAGATGGTGAAATACTGTTGTGGAGCAGACGGAGCTGCAGGAGGAAGAGGAAGGAGCTGACCAGTGCAGGACACCACGCTCTGAAACAAGGACAAACCCAGCGGATCACAGGAGACTGAAGGCAGCCAGGTTTCCTCCGGGTGCTACAGTTTCAAGATGATGTTTCACTTTCTTTTTAAATCTGAAATAGCTCTAAGTGCCCCCTGCTACGTCCTCGAGTACCTCAAGGGGTCCCCGTACCCCTGTTGGGAACCACTGTTTTACAACACTATTAACAACACTGAGAACACACTTTTGGAGCAGCATCAGAGAATCCATTAAATATTTAGTTTTGACAAATCTTTTGCCATTGAGTCCAAACCACTTTTGGTTTGGACTCAATGGAAAAAACCCGAGATGGATTCACGAGTGTTTGTAAAGTGACAAACACCACAGGAGTCAGTTTCAGGCCGGGCCGTGAGAACATGGTCCACTTCATTACAACCGTCCCGTTCCCCGCTTTACTGACCTCCATTTAACGCGCTCGTCTGTGAATCTGCAATGGGCCCGTTTTGTGGGACCGTAAAAAACCCGGCGGACACGGAAAAGTCTCTATCGAAGTCCGTATGTCTCCTGCAGATGTGGATCTCTTTGTATTCGATATCAAACCGCTGGACTGCTCTCCGTGACATCACTGTAATATCCCTTTTCTTCTCCGCGCTGATAGAGACGCCTGGCGCTGCAGCGATCCAGCGTCGCGACGCGTAAAGCGATCAATAAAAGGAGATTAGGACGGCTTTCGGGAGAACCTTTCCAACGCTGGGACGTCTTCAAAGAGCAGCGGGAAAGTCTGGACCGGCTTCAGTCCGACTCCGCAGACCACAGTCATCCAGACGCTTTGATAGGAGCGACCGCTCCACGATCCGTTACTGTTATTGGACTTTGTCGAGCTTTGAACCGCATTATAATGACTTTTCCTCAACCTCATTTTTCTGCAGGTAGCAGCAGGTCAAACTTAATGCTGTCTTTTTACAGTGAACCAGCTCATAATCTAAATTCCTTACATTACTCAACTATTTTTATTGAAGGGTTTGTGTCAAAAATATTAATATTTTGATCTATATCACATTCATTGCAGTTCTGGCTGAAATAGTTCACAATTTCTTGCTCAAAAGTTGCGATTTTCGTCTCTGTTTGATCGTTTAGCTCCAGATGGATCCTCTTTTTTCACAGTTTAGATTTCAGACACAGGATTTACTGCTCCCTCAATATAAAAACAAATGTAATCAATGAGTATGTTTCTGAAGGCTCTCACTTGTCCAGGAAGTAAGTGTCATGGAGGTTGAGGACATTTCGCTTCTAGAAGCTTCTTCTGAGCTCTTGAGGTCAGAATGTAACACTGGACCAAAGCCAGAGCGGTTCATGAAACACTCAGGCTCCTCCCAGGGAGACGGAACCAAATCTGCCAATCTATTAGTTTAGTTTATTAGCCCCGTCCTGGAGCCTCCACCTTAACGGGGTGGAGGGTTTGACCCGAATGATCCTGGAGCTCTGCTGTCGGGGGCTTCGTGCCCCTGGTAGGGTCTCCCAGGGCAAACAGGTCCTAGGTGACGGGTCAGACAAAGAGCGGTTCAGAAGCCCCTTATGAGAGACCAACAGGCCCGGTTAGAACCATGAGGCCGTTCTTCTGTGGACCCACCACCTGCAGGGGGCGCTATAGGGGCTGGAGCAGCTCCAACAGCTGCTCCCACGACCCAGACAAGTGAAAGAGAAAGGATGGATGGATAGTTTATTAGTCAGGAGGCGCCTTGAACCGCAGGTCTGAGCAGACCAGACCAAATAAGAAACTCTTTGGAGCGAGACTGAGCAGTGCGAGGTACAAAGACGACATTGGAACACTGTTTACCAAGTCTTTTATGGAGTTGCCCGTGGCCACCAGGGGGTGGTATTACAGCAATGTCAGCTGCCAGCCATGGGGACCAAAGAAGAGCGCGTTCCTCACCCATTGATTGACGTGAAGTCTCCGTTCCTGCAGCTCCTGTGATGGACGATCATAAACTAGGGTTGAGGTTATTCTCAGTCCATTCGTCTCTGACACTCTGAGGCAAGAGAGACAGAGACATGTGTTCATGAACAAGAAGGGGAAAATGTCCCACTCAGAAGAGCCAGGTCTTTGCTTTTGAATATCAAACTTTCAACAGTATGGGGTTATCGTTTATGTTGTGAGAAGAGAGCACTAAGTTCTTTTCCACCACGCTGCTTTTCTATGTGTGTAAGTCTCAAAAGTCATATCAGATTTCCGGGAGTAATTCGACCAAACACAAGGAAACGTACCCGTTCCTAACCCCGAAAATATGAATCCTCATCACCAGAAACCATTGTTCCGTGCGAATACGAGCGTGGACGTCCAGTTCCCTTTGACCGTGGCCGCCCGTCCCGCATAAACCCGGTGGTCCGGCTCCTCAACGCCGACAGTATCAGGCCCGCTGAAGGAGTTTAGGAAACGGCGTCCCGAGCGCGTAACCCGAGTCGGCTCTTACAGGCGGAGGCATGTCCCGCGTTAACACGGCTGTCAGAACCAATGACCTTCTCTCACTGCCGACCACTGCTTTCGCCATCAATGCAAATCTGGGAAACCGCAGGGAGAGAACGCTGCAGAGGAGGCGGCGTTACCAGAAACGTGACGGGGATGGGAGTGAGACCTCCATAAAAGCATCAGCAGAAAACACAGAGTCCATCCAATCAAAAGAACCGGACACATCGTTCTCTTCGTCGTGCACTACCACGCCGAAGCCCATCCACGAGAAACAAACCGGGACAAAGTTCAGCATCTCCTCGGACAACAAGGATGAACGAAGGCACTGGAAAAATGTCTTTGATTTTGATAAGGTTTGGATTTGGGTCTGAAATATGATTTGCCAACGGAATAATCGTTAATTCACTTAAAACGTAAATGACTCGAAATCATCACAAATTCAAGCAAAGTCTTTTTTTTTTTTTTTTAGTGGGTGAAATTGTTTTTCTTTGCCGTTTTAAATCTAGCCTTTTTTCAGTAAGAGGCGCCGTTGTTAGAAAACAGCTAAAACATCCAGTAACTGTATTCTAAATACTTTCAAATGAAAGTGTAACTTTACCAGAATACAGTTACTCAAAATGAGTATTCTAAATACATGTATGTCTAGGTTTCCCCACTAAAAACATGTACAATAGGCCAGGATGAATGACAGTGTCTTTGAGAGTACAATCCGGCGTGGTGTGTTTACATGCATGTGTCCGTGTATGTTCATTAACATGTCCTGTCCCGACCAGATAAACAAATAAATAAATGTTTACCTCATATAGACCCAGAGGACAATGTTCACAACATCGTTCCTCGAGATTAGGATTCGTGAACGTGATCTCAGTCAGCGATGAGAAAATGTGGATTTCCCGTTTGAATATTTGACTTAAAAACGGTTCCAGGAAGTCGTGGAAGCGGTTTTTTAACTAAAGATAAAGGTTCCCCCCCCCCCCCCCCCCAGAGGAGCTCCTGCAAACGGAACGACTTTAATATTGTAAAAGTGCTTTAGAGCAAATGAGAGAAGGATGTTTACTGTACCAGGCTTTACCCCCCCCCCCCCTCCCCCCGCTGCGAACACACTCCCATAAAGCCTGGTACAGTAAATGCATTTCTCACTAATGACCCCCCCCCTCCCCCCAACGGCCCCAAGCGCTGCCCGTTAACGCCGGCACATGTCTGGGAAAACCCGGAGAGTGCTCCTCCGAAAAACAGGCCCATCCAGGAGAGGTCAGGAGCCACCGCCGCGGGCCCATAGTTCTGCTCTCCACATCCTGCTGTTTATGGGCCGCCGATCCAGGTGTTCACGTTACACCTCTTTCACTTATTTCTCTTTGATTATGCAGCGGTGGGACGGTCCCCCGGAACATCTGAACCCCCACCTGATCCCGTTTGGCTTTATCCAAATCTAAAACAGAAACAACGGCAGAGAGGACGGCCTTCCCACAAAACTGCAACGTTTGTGTGCATGTAAGAAAAAGAGAAGGTTATTCGTACACACGGCAATTCAAAAGTGCTTCACAGAAAACACAAAATCACAAGATAATCAATCAAATCAATAAAACATAAAAATTCATTAATTACAGTAAATCAATACTTTCAGTTTTCATCTGCTCGGGTAAAAAGAGCTGTTTTCATCCTGGATTTGAACATGGTCAGAGTTGAGGCCTGTCTCACATCCTCATGAAGACTGTTCCAGATTTTAGCTTCAGCCTCAGCGTGTTTAGTCCTGACTCTGGGAACCACCAGGAGACCCCTCCCTGAAGTTCTCAGGGCCCGAGATGGTTCATACGGCTCTAACATGTCAGAGATGGACTTTGGTGCTAAACCATGAAAAGACTTGAACACGAGCAGAGCTGTTTTAAATTCTATTCTCTGAGCGACAGGAAGCCAGTGCAGAGACCGGAGCACTGGACTAATATGGTGGTATTTCCTGGTTCTTGTCAGGACTGGAGCAGCAGCGTTCTGGATGTTCTGCAGCTCTAACAGCTCGTTTAGAAAGGCCAGTGAGCAGCCGTTACAGTCGTCTAACCTGCTGGAGACAAACGCATGGATGAGTGTCTCCAAGTCTGGTTTTGACACTATTCCTCTGATCTTAATGTTTTCCAGATGGTAAAAAGCTGATGATGTCATTGCTTTGATGTGGATGTTTAAGTTCAGGTCTGAGTCCAGGATTACTCCTGGATTTCTAACCTGATTTTTTTTTCCTTTTAGAGAGAGAGACTCAAGGTTGTTCCTACATTCCATTGTTTTCGATCATTATTGCAATAAAGACTTCACTATAGACTTTAAAACAGCTCTGCTTGTGTACAAGTCTGTTCATGGTTTAGCACCAAAGTCCATCTCTGACATGTTAGAGCCGTATGAACCATCTCGGGCCCTGAGAACTTCAGGGAGGGGTCTCCTGGTGGTTCCCAGAGTCAGGACTAAACACGCTGAGGCTAAAGCTAAAATCTGGAACAGTCTTCATGAGGATGTGAGACCGGCCTCAACTCTGCGTTCAAAGCAACAAAAACAACTGAACAAATGAGTCACGGTCAGTTCTGTAGGCCTTAGCTTTCAAATGAGGAGTTACACGTATGTGACCATGCGGTGAAGTCAGATTTAGGCGTTGAGATAAGGCTGATTCTCATGTCCCGAAGCCGAACAGGAACAACTTGACCTGACGGGGGCGAACGCTGAATCGAATCCGTGCATTTTTAAAGCGGGCTAAACGTCCCCCTCATTTCGGAGAGGAGGCGGTGGGACAGAGGCGCCCCTGTCCCGCGCGGGGGCAGATAAGCGGCTAAAAGCACCGGGATGGGCCCCGGGACAGAGAGACGCGACCAGGAGAGAGACTCCCTTTCCGACATTTTAAGTGGCGCCTTTGTCCCGCGGCCCGTCTTTCTCTGCACGACCTTTCTGCGCGTAACGTGAGAGGAGGCGCGGGTTAGCCGATAAAAACTGTCTCCTGCAGGAAAGAGAATCCGTCCGGCCCGAAGCGCCCGAAGAGGAACACGACACGGCTTATCTGTGGGACGCGCAATTGAGGCCGGAGACCCCTCTCACAGGACGGTCCGGGATCCAGAGGAAGAGCAGAGAGGACCAGGGCCAGCTCTCACAGGACGGTCCGGGATCCAGAGGAAGAGCAGAGAGAGGACCAGGGCCAGCTCTCCCAGGACGGTCCGGGATCCAGAGGAAGAGCAGAGAGAAGACCAGCTCTCACAGGACGGTCCTGGATCCAGAGGAAGAGGAGAGAGGACCAGCTCTCACAGGACGGTCCGGGATCCAGAGGAAGAGCAGAGAGAGCCAGGGCCAGCTCTCACAGGACGGTCCGGAATCCAGAGGAAGAGCAGAGAGAGGACCAGGGCCAGCTCTCACAGGACGGTCCGGGATCCAGAGGAAGAGCAGAGAGGACCAGGGCCAGCTCTCACAGGACGGTCCGGGATCCAGAGGAAGAGGAGAGAGGACCAGCTCTCACAGGACGGTCCGGGATCCAGAGGAAGAGCAGAGAGGACCAGGACCAGCTCTCACAGGACGGTCCGGGATCCAGAGGAAGAGCAACACTTGGATTGTATGTGAATGTAATAAAACGTCATTATTCCCGGGGTTTCCAGACCTCGGGAGGGCCTTAAGAGATGGGCCTCGAGTAGTTTGATCCAGTTTGGTCAATTAACAGAGTCTCTACTTATCTCCACTGAACCGACCCAAACATCAGGGCCGTGCTGGTGGACATGGAGCCGATCTGAGGCGTTCATGCTGCATTTAAACTTATTTGACAGATGACGGGGCTATTTTACTTTCGGCCACATTAGCGTTCCACGGATGACGTTGGTTTTGGCGAATGGATCTTCTGCTTTGCTGAAGACGGCGTTCCTCCCGCAGCACCAAGCCCTCCCTTTACAGGAACTGCAACGGTCCGGTGGCGTGCTGTAAATATAGACCTTTGCGGAACGCGGTTGGGCTCGCGGCGTTGGACGGTCAGTCGGAATACACACGGTCAAGGGTTGTAAAAATAAAGACTTGCGAATAACGAGTTGGGAATTCGACGCAAACCGTGAATAATAAAAAAAAAAAAAAAAACCCGGGCAGAACTCACGGAAAGAGCGACGGGAACTCTGATCGAAGACTCTGACGTCGTTCGAACTCGAGATGAACTTTAGGACATTCTGTGATGAGACTGTCCCGCTGTGATGAGACTGTCCCGCTGTGATGGAGGTGGAAAAGAGCGAAGGAATGAAGGCGTGAGTGAAATGAATTGCCTTCAAAAAGCGTAACCACAAAAAGGCCAGGGGGGTTTCAAAATGTGTTTAATCTACTTGAAAATAAAGAGTTTTCTCAAGATTCAGCGATTTTCAAAATAAAACTATTGAATGCAGAATCTATCATTGAATCTATGCACAAAATGACTGGGACAGCATTCTAAGGTCGGGGGCCCCTCCTGGAGCCGAGGGGTCTGAGCCTGAATGATCCTGGGGCTCTGTGGTCGGGGGCTTCGTGCCCCTGGTAGGGTCTCCCAGGGCAAACAGGTCCCAGGTGACAGGTCAGACAAAGAGCGGTTCAGAACCTCTTATGAGAGACCAACAGGCCCGGTTGGAACCATGAGGCCGTCCTTCTGTGGACCCACCACCTGCAGGGGGCGCTATAGGGGCTGGTGCAGCTCCAACAGCTGCCCCCACAACCCGGCAACGGACAAGTGGAAGAAAATGGATGGACGGATGGGGCTCGATAAAATAAGATAAATATATAAAACCATATTTTTTTTATTTTTCTTAGTTTCTGACAGTCAGTGGTTCCCCTGAAATGCCCCATCCCCTTTTTCGTCGGATTCGCCCCTGCTCAAAGTGTCTCTAAATGCTGTAACTTAAAACACCAAACTTCTGGAGGCTCCTGTAGGTGAAGTCAATTGTTTCAAATGTTTTCCTGTCCTTCATAAACATCTACGAGTCTTCATCTCTTCACTCACTGTAGAAAACGTTTAATGCATCTATAGAAACACACACTTCCTCCGGTGTCGGGAAACTGAAAGAGCTTGGAGCTTTGGTCCCGAAAACTCGAGTCTCCCTCCTCTGATTGATACTGCAGTTTCGATCCCACTCTTTTGAATCAATACTAATTACAGACAGTAAACGAACAGTAAACGTGTTCCCTGATGACGAGGCTCGTCCTCTGCACAGGTTCTGCAGATGTGTTCATCACGCCGCCATGTCAGCCTTAAATCCTCACTAATGCGAGGAGACAGCGGGGTTACGACGGGACCGTCCTCTTTAGCTCATTGTCTGGCGTCTCGGGGGAAGAGCGGCGGATGGACTTTCACTGATAACGCACTGAGAGACACTGTCCCGGGACAGGGCCATCCAGAGTTCAGGAGCGGTTTGTTACTGTGGAGCAGAATATACGCTTAGCTCCATGAAAATGACTTTAATTACAACGATTTTCTCTCATCATAAACAGATCTGGAGCAGTGTTTGGAGCCACTCGCGCAGCTTTGAGTAATCTTTGAATCTTCTCCAATGGCTGTTCTTTGCAGCACGGCAGCAGGTCTCATAATACTCCCATAATACTATCCATATAAAGTACATAAGGCAAGGCAAGTTTATTTGTAGAGCACAATTCATACACAAGGCGATTCAAAGTGCTTCACAGTTGCATAAAATTACAAGAAAACAGATCAAATCATTAAAACATCAACATAAAAAGTAAATCAATGAGAGTAAAAGGCCAGAGTGCAGATAAAATACTTTCAGTTTTCATCTGCTCGGGTAAAAAGAGCTGTTTTCATCCTGGATTTGAACATTGTCAGAGTTGAGGCCTGTCTCACATCCTCATGAAGACTGTTCCAGATTTCAGCTTTAGCCTCAGCGTGTTTAGTCCTGACTCTGGGAACCACCAGGAGACCCCTCCCTGAAGTTCTCAGGGCCCGAGATGGTTCATACGGCTCTAACATGTCAGAGATGGACTTTGGTGCTAAACCATGAAAAGACTTGTACACAAGCAGAGCTGTTTTAAACTCTATTCTCTGAGTGACAGGAAGCCAGTGCAGAGACCGGAGCACTGGACTAATGTGGTGGTATTTCCTGGTTCTTGTCAGGACTCGAGCAGCAGCGTTCTGGATGTTCTGCAGCTCTAACAGCTCGTTTAGAAAGGCCAGTGAGCAGCCGTTACAGTCGTCTAACCTGCTGGAGACAAACGCATGGATGAGTGTCTCTAAGTCTGGTTTTGACACTATTCCTCTGATCTTAATGTTTTTCAGATGGTAAAAAGCTGATGATGTCATTGCTTTGATGTGGCTGTTTAAGTTCAGGTCTGAGTCCATGATTACTCCTAGATTTCTAACCTGATGTTTTGGTTTTAGAGAGAGAGACTCACGGTGACTGAGAACACTTTGTCTGAGTTTAGTTGGAGAAAGTTGTTTTGCACAAACTGATCTGTTCGATGCAGTGACAGAGAGGATCTACAGGCCCATGTTCACCTGCCGTCAGTGACACGTAGATCTGAGTGTCATCTGCGTAGTTGTGGTAACCCATAATACTATCCGTATGAGATACATAATCCCATAATAGTCGCTTGGTATCGATATATCGAAGCCAAACAGTGCGGTGCTCATCTGCGTCTGCAGGACATCTTAACCTCTTAACCCCCACCTTAACCAGGCACATTTGTTCCCGTTTGTCGTTCCCCAAACCTAATCTTGAAAAAATTAGACAAAAACGAGGATGAACATCAATAAAAAAGCAATCTAATCCATTTGCATTAATTTGCATATGTAAAATAGAAGGTATCTGTATATTTCCTCCTCTGTGTTACGCGCTGGGGCTTTAAATGTATAAATGTCTTTTCTCGTTGGTTTTGTGGAGGGGAACCTGTGTCCGACTCCTGCAGCACGAATGGAGGCGCTGATATCGGGTAAGAGAATACGGCTTATCTCATAATTGTTTTGGTCGGGGCGGAGGGGACACCCGAGCCGGGGTTTGTGGTGGTGTCGAGGTGGGGGGGATTACACGCCGCCGCCGCCGCCGCGATAAGGCCCAGTGTAATGACGGGATTCAGTGTCAGACAAAACACAGATACCGAGGACCCGAGTCAGGCCCGAGTTTCCGGGTCACTTCCCCAGGGACAATAAAGGCCTGCTCCGGCCGAACTGAGACGCACGATTCAGATATTAATGAGTTAGAAATATCAGTGGTATTGAACGTAATAACTGGGATATGACGGTAACTAGTTATGGCTAACCGTGACCTGAGCTTATCCCATGTCATTCATACTGTATGTCATTTCCATGTGTTCATGCGTTCATCCGTCCATCCATGTTCTTCCACTTGTCCGTTGCCGGGTTGTGGGGGCAGCTGTTGGAGCTGCACCAGCCCCTATAGCGCCCCCTGCAGGTGGTGGGTCCACAGAAGGACGGCCTCATGGTTCTAACCGGGCCTGTTGGTCTCTCATGGGGGGCTTCTGAACCGCTCTTTGTCTGACCTGTCACCTAGGACCTGTTTGCCCTGGGAGACCCTACCAGGGGCACGAAGCCCTCGACCACAGAGCTCCAGGATCATTCAGGCTCAGACCCTCCACCACGTTAAGGGGGCGGCTCCAGGAGGGGGGTACATGCGTTCAAAGCTCAATAAATCAGGCTTGGAATTAGATTTTGAAAAATCCCTGGGGCGACGGTGGCGCAGATGGTAGAGGAAGGTGCAGACTGTCGTTGTGTCCTTGGGCAAGACACTTCACCCAATGCCTATGTGTGAGTGGCTGGTGGTGGTCAGAGGGACTGTTGGCGCAGATGTGAGCAGCCTCGCTTCTGTCAGTCTGCCCCAGGGGAAACTGTGGCTACAAATGTAGTTTACCACCATCAGCATGGGGTGAATGAACCCCCTCCCTTTCATGTGTGAAGCGCTTTACAAATAAGACTCTCTTCCCCTTTACCCAAACCTTTAGAGTCTGTAAAGTGTGGAGTCGACACGAGCGACTGAAGTGCACGTATCCCTGCAGACTTTGGCGGCTGGCGTCTCCCACAGAGGAAATGACCATATTTGGGTTACAGGGTGTTGTCGGGGGGATTCCGTGCATCGCGTGGTCCTTCAGTTCATAAACTAAACATCGCGAAGGGAAAGTTTGATCCACTCGTTTGACGCTCGAGCGAAGACGCTGAGGGAGGAAACCAGACATATCGAAAAGCCGCCGTTCTGCGAGAGAAAAAAGGTCAGACGTTTACGAGCGAGAGGAAGCCGCCATTATCGCGGCGCCCCGTGATTAAAGCGGGCCGTAAACCGAAGACGGCGCTGCTACCGTCCCGCACATGTTAGCGCCGCTCACGTCACGCTCTCCTTTTTTACGAGGCGTGTTTGGCGTCTGGGCCCATGAACAGCGCTCAGTAAACAGTAATAACCTCTGATGACAGAGCGCCGGGGTCACGAAGGTTCAGACTCTTGTTTTCTTGTTGTTGTTTTTGTTTGGCGAAGTCAGACGAAGCGGGAGGCGATGATTCTGGATTCTGCGTCTGAAACCTCCCGCCCGATGCGATGAGAGTTCCCGCGTGTCGCCGGAGAGCCGCCGCCTTCACGCTAAAGCTGAACCGGGCCCAGGGTCTTGATCGGTCGCACATGTGTGTGGACTCGGAGGAGCCCGGGGGGCGGTCTGAGAGGGACTCGGGACCGGACTAATCAACTAATTATTATTCAGGCTTTTGAACTTGGTTGCAATTGAATCGGAATCGGAATTTTAAAGCTCCGCGTTTAGCGAAATCGCGAAGACCGCAGTTATTCAGCTCGTATAATGTTCTCTGAAGACAAAGGTCTGTCTACATGTGGTTTCATCGTGTTTAAAAGCTGCAGGACTCGAGGTTTTTAGTTTCTGGCTGAGCAGGCCAACGAAACAGGCATCGCACTCACAAAAAAGAGGCTAGAAACAATATTAGCAAGACATGGTGGTGGAGGCGATTTGAGTGGTAGCAGGACTGGACTGGCAGAGAAAGTCAGCCCGGGGCGTTTGGGTCAAGACCGGCCTTCTAAAAAACCCGGTCATATTCAGTACAATTGTCGAGGCCATGAGCAAAACAATAAGCTTCAAACCTGAGGGCAATAAGTGCATGTTGTTTCTGCTGATTTCAAGCTAACGCCTCAGAGCTAACGCTAACGCCTCAGAGCTAACGCTTCAGAGCTAACACTAACGCCTCAGAGCTAACGCTAACACCTCAGAGCTAACGCCTCAGAGCTAACACCAACGCCTCAGAGCTAACACCAACGCCTCAGAGCTAACACCAACGCCTCAGAGCTAACGCTAACGCCTCAGAGCTAATGCTAATGCCTCAGAGCTAACGCCTCAGAGCTAACGCTAACACCTCAGAGCTAACGCCTCAGAGCTAACACCAACGCCTCAGAGCTAACACCAGCGCCTCAGAGCTAACACTAACGCCTCAGAGCTAACGCTAACGCCTCAGAGCTAATGCTAACACCCAGAGCTAACGCCTCAGAGCTAACGCCTCAGAGCTAACGCCTCAGAGCTAACACCAACGCCTCAGAGCTAACACCAACGCCTCAGAGCTAACACTAACGCCTCAGAGCTAACACCAACGCCTCAGAGCTAACACTAACGCCTCAGAGCTAACACTAACGCCTCAGAGCTAACACTAACGCCTCAGAGCTAATGCTAACACCCAGAGCTAACGCCTCAGAGCTAACGCTAACGCCTCAGAGCTAACACCTCAGAGCTAACGCTAACACCCAGAGCTAACGCCTCAGAGCTAACGCTAACACCTCAGAGCTAACGCCTCAGAGCTAACGCTAACGCCTCTGAGCTAACGCTAACGCCTCAGAGCTAAATCCTCAGAGCACATACCACTTTAATCTTGTCGTTTACAACTTGGTGGAACATTTAGAACAATCTTAAACACTCCGTTAAGGAAGTTCCTCTTGCGACTGCGACACAAATAAACTTCACAAAACCAACCAAGTGATCGCGCTGTAGATTTAGGAAATTAACTCCCACAGAGCAGTGGAGTGAAAGTCCCCAAAAAGACAAAAAACATGAAATCCTTTCAATGGGAGCCAGAAGCCATTTCCAGACTGTGCGCACTGAGACGAGGGGCCGGAGGGCCAGAGCCGGTGCTGGCCCTTCAGGGGCCCTAAGCAAAAATCCACTCAGGGGCCCTATACCAAGGCTATTTACGGTCAAAAACAGTTCCGCTGTGCAGTAGTGGAACATATGACCTTCATTCAGGCTCTGCCCCTCAGTGTGAGAACCACTAACCACTAAGCCACTGTCAGACTGGGGTTTAGGACGACTGCTACTGGTCACATTCTCTCACCGCTGGCTCCTGACCCACAGAATTGTAACCGCTGATTTGAAACCACTGAGAATCAGCCTGACTGTAATTAGTTTTAGTGCACATTCAGAGAACTAGAGTCACTGAAAGTAACTGCGCTCATGTGAACTGTGTGGATTCAACTCCCCTTTGAGACAAAATATCGGCTTTACTCTCGTCTATTCTCTCGTCTGTTCGCCAAACCACGGCCCTGACACTCATGA
Source organism: Proterorhinus semilunaris (assembly GCA_021464625.1). Taxonomy (NCBI): domain Eukaryota; kingdom Metazoa; phylum Chordata; class Actinopteri; order Gobiiformes; family Gobiidae; genus Proterorhinus; species Proterorhinus semilunaris. The sequence continues at coordinate 21,420,942 of CM038364.1, read as the reverse complement.
GACAACGAGAAGACAGTTCAGGGGTCCCCAACCTGTCTCTAGTTGACTGAACTTGTATGAACGATATGCGAGTTCAGTCAACTGTTTGAATGAACAACAACACCACCTTGTGACATCAGCAGACTGAATGGTTTACTCATATACGCACTCATTAAACTAAATTCCTTTCCGCTGAAACTCCTCGTCGTCCTCTTTAGACGTCGGCACGTTGTCTATTCCGTCCCGACTTTGTCCCCATCCATTTTGTCGGCGGATGATTTCTGCTTCCTGGAGTTAAAAAGGTGTGGGACGAACCATAAACCGTCCTGAACACCGGGGCCGTAACTCAGCGGGTAATGCTCCACTGTTTCCTCTTGAATATTTATGTGGTTGATAAAAGCCCGTTGGAGCTCGTCCAAACAGGAGTCCACACGTTCTGTCCTTGAAGACGACGAGAGACTCTTCCTCGCGGTGCTTTAGAATCATGGAGCTCAGGTTCTTCAGCAGTCAGGCTAAATCCCAGATCCTGAAGGTGCGCACTGTTGTGGGTCTTTGGGCAAGACACTTAAAGGGACTAGAAACCTTTTTACTCAAAATGTGACCAATGGGTATTTTTACCGTCACTATGTCATGAAAAAGGTATTTGTGTCGACCATACACAACATCAACAAATCATAATATATAATTCACAATTGACTTTTACAACATACTTTTATGGAGCAAAAATGATTTTACCCTACAAAAAGAAAATAATGTCATGTATGGCTCCTTTAAAGGAACTAGATGCAAGTTGGTCATGTTATACTCACTACTGCCACCTCAGGTCTTACGTGTAACTGCAGTCTCTATATGAAGCTCGTGCATGACGGCGCTTCGGACCAGTGTTAATTTCGTCGACTAAAATATTTAGTCTTAATTTTAGTCAAAGTGATTTTTCTGACGACTAAAATTGGACTAAAACTAAATAAAAGTTTTTCATGCGACTAAAACTACGACTAAAATGTCCAGATATTTTAGTCGACTAAAATGAGACTAAATAAAAATGGAAAGGAGAGACTAAAATCATCCAAACCTCTATGGACCGTCTGAAAGAGCCTCATATCATGTGACTTCACTGCCAAAGGAGCAGCTCTGAGCTTTGTTCATGAGGAGCAGCTCCATGAAGCAGGACCTCCATTAAATATGATTATAATGAATATTATTAATACAAAGTCGACTAAATGCGTCTTAAATTTAGTCGACTAAATTGACTTGCAATTTTAGTCGACTAAATCTCGACTAAAATTAAAGATATTTTTTTGACTAAAACTCAACTAAAATTTAATTACATTTTCGTCAAAAGACTGAGACTAAATAAAAATATGTTGTCAAAATTAACTCTGCTTCGGACCCGAATGAACCCGTTGACAGTGCAGGATTTTAGAGGCAGTTGTGGTGAACAGGTCTGGGCTCATTCCACACATGGCTGGAACATATAGGGGAGGAAAATACTAAACTCCGTATAGTCCCTTTAACCCTCCTCGCCCCCAGTGTCTGCGCACACTGGTGTATGAATGAGAGAGGGAATGGGTCGAGACCATTTAGAGAGCAGTGCTATACTTTTACCTCTTATACACTGGCAGAAAAATAAATACTGTATATAATCATTTTAATCCCCTCCTGGAGCCGCCCCCTTAACGTGGGGGAGGGTTTGAGCCTGAATGATCCTGGGGCTCTGTTGTCGGGGGCTTCGTGCCCCTGGTAGGGTCTCCCAGGGCAAACAGGTCCTGGGTGACGGGTCAAAGAGCGGTTCAGAAGCCCCTTATGAGAGACCAACAGGCCCGGGTAGAACCATGAGGCCGTCCTTCTGTGGACCCACCACCTGCAGGGGGCGCTATAGGGGCTGGTGCAGCTCCAACAGGACAAGTGGAAGAAGATGGATGGATGGATCATTTTAATCAGAGTAATGCCTCATTTGAAAGCTGAGACCTACAAAACGTGACTTATTTGTCGCGTTGTTGACATCGTGACACCGGCGGACACAGCGCCACCTTGTGCCGAACCACCAGGCGAACAGCTGGACTCGGGACTCGAGAGGCGACGAACAGAAACCCCAGAAAAAACCACCGCTGAACTCTTGCTCTCCGCGGAACTGTCAACCCGCTGGAGCCATTCGTCCGCGGGAGAAAAGCCAAAAATAAACATGTTTCCAGTGTGAGTACATGTGTTTGTGTGTACTCCCGTGTACTTCTCCCGCCGTTTACGTGGCCCTGACTGATGTGGGCCGAAGGGGGCTTGTTTATTTTCCCGCCGTAATTGCACGGAGGAGTGATGGCGTTGGGGAAGAGCCGGCTCGGGGAACAACAGAGAACATGTAAGCAAAGGCGGGGGATGAGCGATGGGCTCCGGAGTCGGCCATGTTTGAGAGGAGTAAACAGGGATTTACTGTAAACACGTCGATGGACCTTCGGAGCGCCTGGACCTCGGGGGATTTCTTCACCACCTAAACGTTTGTTCAGCGGCGGCGTCGCGGCGCTACTTCCGGGTCCGGCAGATGTGCGAGAAACTGCAAACAAACGCTTTAATACCACAATCGATACTTCTGAAACTCAACAGAGTTACTGCACATACGTATTTCTCAGACTCATTAGCCAATAATGCTACTGCTATAAAAGTCATATTTACCAAAACCGCTACATTTGGGTTAGCAGAGAAAAATGCTAACGGCGCAGCAGCTACGCTAAACCCGGAAGTAGCGACTTTAGCAAATCTAACTTTTTTAGCAGTGAATCTGAGAAATAAGTAGCTTCAGTAACTCTCAAATACAGTCGGTCACGTGAAAAAAACACATTACCAATCATAAATAAACATCTAGACATTGCTTTTATTTGCCGATAATGTCAAATCTCCGATTCACAAATAACAGGTCAAAGTCCGTAAAAGCAGAAATAATAGAGATCAGATTCGTCACGGGATTTTCGGCAATAATAAGCTCATTAAAAAGATACTGTTATTGTTCACATTATAACTATTGTAACCAATGGGAAAAAGCTCTTCTCTTTGGTCCTCGTGACATTGCTGTAATACCGCCCCCTGGTGGCCAAGGGCGACTCCGAAAGACACTTTGTAAACCTGTTTCTTTGGACCTCGTTTAAACTGCTTAAAAGCCTGGCTCCAAAGAGTTATTTTTTTCATTAAATCACTATGACCCATTTGACAGCGCTGGGGCGGGGGTCATATTTCTGCAGCAGAAATAAAAAGTTGAAGCAGAACCATTACTGTGAACGGGGCTGAATGTTGCTTTGCATGTGCGGGATTATCAGCTCATTTTACAAGTTGCATCTTTCATTTAAAACTGCAATCGGTTTTATAAAGCGCTTCAAAGACGCTTTACATTGCATTATTCATTCACTCCATACTCGGTGGTGTTAAGCTACTATTGTAGCCACAGCTGCCCTGGGGTAGACTGACGGAAGCGAGGCCACCAGTCTGCGCCATCGGCCCCTCCGACCCCCACTCACTCCCTACATTCGCCCCAGGCTTCCTGGTGTTTCCCACACGGTCTCCCATCCAAGCACCGACCAGGCCCTTCCTGCTGAGCTTCCAGGGTCAAGGTACTGAAGGCTCCTGAAGGTGCACGCTGTCGTCGTGTCCTTGGGCAGGACACTTCACCACCTTGCCTCCAGTGTCTGTGACACTGGTGTATGAACGGGTGAGAGGATCCTAAAGCGCTTTATAAGTTGAGACTATTTACCATCATTGTTGGAACGATCAGAGTCACGTTGCATAATAAATGTGCAGGTAAAGATGTTCCTTCTGTGTGTCGGGGTGATTGAGGAACCGCCCACAGGTCGACGCCCTGACGCATAAATAATAACAGAATAAATCAGCTTGACCTGAAAGGGCACCGTTAATGCCGGCGCCAACGGAAACTTCCACATTAAAGGACACACAGAAAAATCACCATTTATGGACGACGGTTGAAGACCTCAGAGGGTTTTTTTGTGTAAACTGCACAGTTGTAGCGTAGGGTCTGGCAACCAGCAGCGTGGGACTCATTCAGCGCTCTGTCAGGAAAACCAAAACAGAAACCGCGCTCACATCAGTAAAACGCCGCAGATACAGTTCAACATACACTTCATATCTGAGGCGGGCGGGGGGGGGCGGGCCGGGGGGGGGACGAGGACCCCACGTGCCCCCGCTTTAACGTGTGTTTTGTTTATATATTGGACGCATTCTTCCAGGAGTCTGGCGCGCGCCGTGACATCTGCTAAGACTTTTCATGCTTGTAAATATCTCCCAGGGGTAAAGACTTTGCACGTCTTCTGGAAACCACGTCTCCGTGACCTCGCGAGTCCCCGTCTGTCCTCGCGAGTCCCCGTCTGTCCCCGAGAGAGTCCCCGTCTGTCCCCGCGAGTCTCCGTCTGTCCCCGTGAGAGTCTCGGTCTGTCCCCGCGAGAGTCTCCGTCTGTCCCCGTGAGAGTCTCCGTCTGTCCCCACGAGTCCCCGTCTTTCCCCACGAGAGTCCCCGTCTGTCCCCACGAGAGTCCCCGTCTGTCCCCACGAGTCCCCGTCTGTCCCCACGAGAGTCCCCGTCTGTCCCGGCGAGAGTCTCCGTCTGTCCCGGCGAGAGTCCCCGTCTGTCCCCGCGAGAGTCCCCGTCTGTCCCCACGAGTCCCCGTCTTTCCCCACGAGAGTCCCCGTCTGTCCCCACGAGAGTCCCCGTCTGTCCCCACGAGAGTCCCCGTCTGTCCCGGCGAGAGTCTCCGTCTGTCCCGGCGAGAGTCCCCGTCTGTCCCCGCGAGAGTCTCCGTCTGTCCTCGCGAGTCCCCGTCTGTCCCCGAGAGAGTCCCCGTCTGTCCCCACGAGAGTCCCCGTCTGTCCCCACGAGAGTCCCCGTCTGTCCCCACGAGAGTCCCCGTCTGTCCCCACGAGTCCCCGTCTTTCCCCACGAGAGTCCCCGTCTGTCCCCACGAGAGTCCCCGTCTGTCCCCACGAGTCCCCGTCTTTCCCCACGAGAGTCCCCGTCTGTCCCCACGAGAGTCCCCGTCTGTCCCCACGAGTCCCCGTCTGTCCCCACGAGAGTCCCCGTCTGTCCTCGCGAGAGTCCCCGTCTGTCCCCGAGAGAGTCCCCGTCTGTCCCCACGAGAGTCCCCGTCTGTCCCCGCGAGAGTCTCCGTCTGTCCCCACGAGTCCCCGTCTTTCCCCACGAGAGTCCCCGTCTGTCCCCACGAGTCCCCGTCTGTCCCCACGAGAGTCCCCGTCTGTCCTCGCGAGTCCCCGTCTGTCCCCGAGAGAGTCTCCGTCTGTCCCCACGAGAGTCCCCGTCTGTCCCCACGAGTCCCCGTCTGTCCCCACGAGTCCCCGTCTGTCCCCACGAGAGTCCCCGTCTGTCCCCACGAGTCCCCGTCTGTCCCGGCGAGAGTCCCCGTCTTTCCCCACGAGTCCCCGTCTGTCCCCACGAGTCCCCGTCTGTCCCGGCGAGAGTCTCCGTCTGTCCCCACGAGAGTCTCCGTCTGTCCCCACGAGAGTCCCCGTCTTTCCCCACGAGTCCCCGTCTTTCCCCACGAGAGTCCCCGTCTGTCCCCACGAGTCCCCGTCTGTCCCCACGAGTCCCCGTCTGTCCCGGCGAGAGTCTCCGTCTGTCCCGGCGAGAGTCCCCGTCTGTCCCCGCGAGAGTCTCCGTCTGTCCTAACGAGTCTCCGTCTGTCCCGGCGAGAGTCCCCGTCTGTCCCCGCGAGAGTCTCCGTCTGTCCTCGCGAGTCCCCGTCTGTCCCCGAGAGAGTCCCCGTCTGTCCCCACGAGAGTCCCTGTCTGTCCCCACGAGAGTCTCCGTCTGTCCCCACAAGAGTCCCCGTCTGTCCCCACGAGAGTCCCTGTCTGTCCCCGCGAGAGTCTCCGTCTGTCCTCGCGAGAGTCTCCGTCTGTCCTCGCGAGAGTCCCCGTCTGTCCCGGCGCGAGTCCCCGTCTGTCCCCGAGAGAGTCTCCGTCTGTCCCCACAAGAGTCCCCGTCTGTCCCTGTCTGTCCCCGCGAGAGTCCCCGTCTGTCCTCGCGAGAGTCCCCGTCTGTCCCCACAAGAGTCCCCGTCTGTCCCCACGAGAGTCTCCGTCTGTCCTCGCGAGAGTCCCCGTCTGTCCCCGAGAGAGTCTCCGTCTGTCCCCACAAGAGTCCCTGTCTGTCCCCACGAGAGTCTCCGTCTGTCCTCGCGAGAGTCCCCGTCTGTCCTCGCGAGAGTCTCCGTCTGTCCTCGCGAGAGTCCCCGTCTGTCCCGGCGCGAGTCCCCGTCTGTCCCCGAGAGAGTCTCCGTCTGTCCCCACAAGAGTCCCCGTCTGTCCCTGTCTGTCCCCGCGAGAGTCCCCGTCTGTCCTCGCGAGAGTCCCCGTCTGTCCCCACAAGAGTCCCCGTCTGTCCCCACGAGAGTCTCCGTCTGTCCTCGCGAGAGTCCCCGTCTGTCCCCGAGAGAGTCCCCGTCTGTCCCCACGAGAGTCCCTGTCTGTCCCCACGAGAGTCTCCGTCTGTCCTCGCGAGAGTCCCCGTCTGTCCCCGAGAGAGTCTCCGTCTGTCCCCACGAGAGTCTCCGTCTGTCCCGGCGAGAGTCCCCGTCTGTCCCGGCGAGAGTCTCCGTCTGTCTGTCCCCGCGAGTCTCCGTCTGTCTGTCCACGCGAGTCTCCGTCCGTCCCCGCGTGTCCCCGTCTGTCTGTCCCCGCGAGAGTCTCCGTCTGTCTGTCCACGCGAGTCTCCGTCTGTCTGTCCACGCGAGTCCCCGTCTGTCCCCGCGAGTCTCCGTCTGTCCCCGCGAGAGTCTCCGTCTGTCTGTCCCCGCGAGAGTCTCCGTCTGTCTGTCCCCGCGAGTCTCCGTCTGTCTGTCCACGTGAGTCCCCGTCTGTCCCCGCGAGTCTCCGTCTGTCCCCGCGAGAGTCTCCGTCTGTCTGTCCACGCGAGTCCCCGTCTGTCCCCACGTGTCCCCGTCCGTGAGGACACAGGTGTCGCCCCGTTGGATAAATCAGACCATGTGGCGCTGGGACGGCTGGAGGCCGGGGGCGCCAGGTCAGGTCTGAGGTTCCTGCGCGTGTCGCGGAGATTCGCCCCCGGGAGGATGTTTGAGGAACGTCTTTATGAAATCGTCCCCGTGTCCCTCCAGCTCCGGAGCACTTGAACCGGTCATGGCGGAACGACGGCGCTCACGAAGGCAGGAAATTTAAAAGACGAGGGCAAAAGGACACGCAGAGGTTCGTCTGTCCACCAAGAAGAAGTCAGAAAAAAACCGAACCTCCAACCGGTCTGAATCAGTCTGTGCACGTGGAGAACGTGAATTAAAAAGCAGAACAGCCATCGTGAAGGCCTTCAGTTAAGAAGCAAAACATTTGATTCAAACTAAATCTAAAAGTTCTTGGAAACTTGTGACATTTTTTTTTTTTTTTTGCTCAAAAGTCTCCAGTTTTATCCATTTATCTTTCCTCTGTTTGATGAAATCTCTTAAGAAATTAAATATGTGCTGACTTTTTTCTGCATTTGTGGCATTGAAATGGTTTTAGCCTCTTAACCCCCACCTTAAAGGAACAGGCCACCGTTGTTCCCACACAGATCTGCTCTTTCCTGAGCTTGGACGAGTTGCTGCCCGTCCGATCTGGTCAAAGGTGAAGCTCCAGACTGGGCTGAAGGTAGAAGCTGCTCCACGTTTCTCCTGTTGAAATACAGTTACACGAGCTTTTACACGATCCAAGTCTAGTTACACAAAATTAAACATGTGGATTTTCTAAGTGGATAAAAAGGGGAACTATATTGTGAGGCGTAGTAACACCTGGAGCACTTCGACGTCCGCGCAGGAATATCGTCGAAGTACTCCAGGTGTTATTTTCACCGCGATGTTTCTCCGCTCCCCTGAGGCTCTTTCCAGTGCAAAAAACAGGAGCATACAAAATTTTTCTTCTTCTCCCTTTAGGGCACTTTAGGGGCTTTGTACATTTGGGTAAAGTCAAACTGGCGAAAATTTGTAAAATAAATAAATAATAAATAGTCAAAAATGCAGCAGAAAGGTTAAACAACAATAACACAATAAAAAAGCGACAACGCAACAGCAAAGTCTCTAAAATGTGTCCGAGATCAGTTTTGTAGGTCTTAGCTTTCAAATGAGGCTTTATACTGGCCTAACTTTTAAACACTTGACAAGCTTTTAGATTTGGGTAAAGCTCGGTTAAGGTGGGGGTTAAGAGGTTACGTTGTATATCCAGTTTGTTCCAGAGTTTTGCTCCACATACAGGTGGTCAAACATCAGAAAGACCCTCTGGTGCTTCGTCCTGCACGATTCTTCTAACCGTCTCTTTCTTCAGAACAGGAAACATGGCCGTCGTCAGTGCGGTTCACTCACCTGCGTGTGTACATTACTTAAACACGTCGTTATTGTTCTTCTGGAGCGCTTCAGGACTCGGATGAAGACGTTTATGTCGGAGGAATGTCTGTGGTCTGGGGTTTAAACGGCTCCATGTTTGGGACGCGATGATCGGGTAATTGGAGAATAGAAAGTTTGTGGGCATTGAAAACAGACTCACCTCAGGCTCGGTCCAAAACTGGATCTGCATTAAGTCTGATACAAGGAACAAACCGTCCTGGGACTAAAACATAATACAGAATAACTAATACATAATACATAATAACTAATAACTAATACATAATACATAATAACTAATAACTAATACATAATACAGAATACATAATAACTAATACATAATAACTAATAACTAATACATAATAACTAATAACTAATACATAATAACTAATAACTAATACATAATAACTAATAACTAATAACTAATACATAATAACTAATAACTAATAACTAATACATAATAACTAATAACTAATACATAATACAGAATAACTAATACAGAATACATAATAACTAATACATAATAACTAATACATAATAACTAATACATAATACATAATAACTAATACATAATACATAACACCTAACACCTAATACATAATAACTAACACCTAATACATAATACATAACACCTAATACCTAACACCTAATACATAATACATAATACATAATACATAATAACTAATACATAATACATAACAACTAACACCTAATACATAATAACTAATACCTAATACATAATACATAACACCTAATACATAATACATAACAACTAATAACTAACACCTAATACCTAATACATAATACATAATAACTAATACATAATACATAACAACTAACACCTAATACATAATAACTAATACCTAATACATAATACATAATACATAACACCTAATACATAATACATAATAACTAATACATAATACATAATAACTAATACATAATACATAATACATAACACCTAATACATAATACATAATAACTAATACATAATAACTAATACATAATACATAATACATAGTATTAGCATCAGGCTATAATATGCCAGATTATAGCCTTATGCTAATTTCCATCTGCAGACCCCCTGGCAGGTTGATGTCACAGAAACACAAACTATACACTATATACACTATATACTATATACACTATATACTATATACACAGACTATATACACATAAGCAGCACATACATTCACATACAGGATAAAGACAGAGACGAGGGAACACACACAGTGGAAAAAGAACCTTATTCACTTGTGTCGCACGTCCTCCATCACACAGAGAACACAACACTGATCCCCATTGGACTGGAGTGAAATGAATGTTGGGCTTTTTTAATACGTTCTTTCAGTGATAACTAGTTTATTAAAAACAACTGGCTCTATCTGTACATGCTGTTGCCAAACATCTCGGCAATACACGTTGTCCTCACATACATTAGTAATGGTCGTATACGGCGCCTTTAGGGACTCAGGGTGATGATGTCTCTAAACTAAAGGGTTATTTCCTTTACCTTTACTGGCTGAACCTCAAAATGGCGCCCGCGGCCCGGCGTGGGCGCTCCGGCTCTTCGGCACCTGCGGTTCTGGCGCCGATACCGCGTCCATCATTAGTTCCTTTAAATCTTAAACGTCTGGACGTCTGATCGCCGCTGCACAAAGCCCGTATTGAGCTCATGTAAAAGCCTTTGTGCTCCGTCCTCGGAGGAGTGAGTCTCGTTGGGTTTAATGGGCCCTGAGTTTTTCGCGGCGTTTTCGGAGCCAGAGACAGAAACCCGAACGCGCCGGACGCGGATTTGTTAGAGCGAGCTCCGATGATCCGTGGTTGTTCCAGACGCGCCGCCAGAACATTGACATTTCCCCCGGTCGAGCTCACGGCAGGATATTTATAGATTTATGGACGAGCGTAAAAACTTTGACCAGTCGCAGCTCCAGCCAAACTTTAGGTCCTACACTTAGTCTGGCTCCTTTAGTCTGGCTCCTTTAGTCTGGCTCCTTTAGTCTGGCTCCTCTAGTCTGGCTCCTTTAGTCTGGCTCCTTTAGTCTGGCTCTTTTAGTCTGGCTCCTTTAGTCTGGCTCCTTTAGTCTGGCTCCTTTAGTCTGGCTCCTTTAGTCTGGCTCCTTTAGTCTGGCTCCTTTAGTCTGGCTCCTTTAGTCTGGCTCCTTTAGTCTGGCTCCTTTAGTCTGGCTCTTTTAGTCTGGCTCTTTTAGTCTGGCTCCTTTAGTCTGGCTCCTTTAGTCTGGCTCTTTTAGTCTGGCTCCTTTAGTCTGGCTCTTTTAGTCTGGCTCCTTTAGTCTGGCTCCTTTAGTCTGGCTCCTTTAGTCTGGCTCCTTTAGTCTGGCTCCTTTGCTCTTTTAGTCTGGCTCTTTTAGTCTGGCTCCTTTAGTCTGGCTCCTTTAGTCTGGCTCCTTTAGTCTGGCTGAAATCAGTCAGGGGAGTCCTGTGGGAGACCTCAGGGTACGATACCGGATCCATGGCTCAGCAGTACTGTCATAATCCATATATAATCCATATCATAATCCACATCATTGCACTGAAAACACACCAGTTTACATTGATTTTTCTAAAACTTTATGAACTGCATTTCGCCATATTTTCTTTCCTGTAATATAACTGTGCGATGGTCAGTTTTAGTTGAACTCTTTCTCTTGAAAAGTCAGTGGATAAAATGTTTCCACACCTGCCGAAGTGAGCAGGACTTCAGAGCTCTTTAACGTTACACAGTGTTCCTTTAACGGGACTGTTTATATGACGAGGAATATGATTAACTCGTGGTTAATATATTCCTTTTGGAGACGGGACTGTGCTTTCTTGCAAGTCTAAATGTGAAGTGATGCCACTGACAGACGATCAATCGGCTCATTTTCAGTGATCATTTATTTATTTAAGAAAAAAAAGGCCCACGAAAACAAATGTAAATCATGACAATATGGAGCATGTAGTTGTTTATAAAGCAACTGTTTAAAAAATTGGTAACAAATCTCATATTTGGCCCATAGACGTAATAAATAACAGACTCCTCCTCCCCATGTTCCTAAAATGGGCATAAGGGCGGGATCTCCACTGTAGACTTGGGCCCTAGTTCAGTCGTAGCCGCCCTCATAATATACGAGATTTCTCAAATGTTTCATACGAAAACCAGCCTGGTTTCTTTAATTGTAACTAACCCAGCGTCATCACAGGAGGAAGAACCAACATCAAGTGGGACACAATCATGAAGTGAAATTTATTGGATATTTCAAACATTTTTAACAAATAAACAGCTGAAAAATTGGGCGTGCAAAATGATTCAGCCCCTTTACTTTCAGTGCAGCAAACTCTCTCCAGAAGTTCAGTGAGGATCTCTGAATGATCCAATGTTGACCTAAATGACTAATGATGATGAATAGAATCCACCTGTGTGTAAACAAGTCTCCGTATAAATGCACCTGCTCTGTGATAGTCTCAGAGGTCAGTTTAAAGTTTGCCACAAGCCACCTGGGAGACACACCAAACATGTGGAAGAAGGTGCTCTGGTCAGATGAAACCAAAAGCAACACAGCTCATCACCCTGAACACACCATCCCCACTGTCAAACATGGTGGTGGCAGCATCATGGTTTGGGCTTTTCTTCAGCAGGGACAGGGAAGATGGTTCAAATTAATGGGAAGATGGATGGAGCCAAATACAGGACCATTCTGGAAGAAAACCTGATGGAGTCTGCAAAAGACCTGAGACTGGGACGGAGATTTGTCTTCCAACAAGACAATGATCCAAAACATAAAGCAACATCTACAATAGAGTGGTTCACAAATAAACATCTCCAGGTGTTAGAATGGCCAAGTCAAAGTCCAGACCTGAATCCAATCGAGAATCTGTGGAAAGAACTGAAAACTGCTGTTCACAAACGCTGTCCATCCAACTTCACTGAGCTCCAGCTGTTTTGCAAGGAGGAATGGGCAAATATTTCAGTCTCTCAATGTGCAAAACTGATAGAGACAAACCCCAAGGACTTACAGCAGTAATCGCAGCACAAGGTGGCGCTACAGAGTATTAACTTAAAGGGGCTGAATAATTTTGCACGCCCAATTTTTCAGTTGTTTATTTGTTAAAAATGTTTGAAATATCCAATACATTTAGTTTCACTTCATGATTGTGTCCCACTTGTTGTTGGTTCTTCACAAAAAATTACAGTTTTATATCTTTATGTTTGAGCCTGAAATGTGGCAAAAGGTCGGAAAGTTCAAGGGGGCCGAATACTTTCGCAAGGCACTGTATATTAAAACAAAAACAATAGATAATAGATAAATAATAGACCAGGTCCACACAGTCATAAAATAAGCTTCTTCTTCTTTTTTTTTACATAGAAATGGCCAAAATTGCCTTCATTGTTGACAAGCAGATATTAATAACGGATAGAGCCGGGTTTAAATGTATGGTTTCATTTTGTTCCATCTTGTTTGTGAAGATATTTTTGGGTTCAGAGCTGGAAATAGATATTGGAAAAACAGTCTCGTGACTCCATTGTGAGTCCAGGGGAATCGTTATGTTCTCGAACTGCGACAAACCCCCATTCTTTTCAGCTGCATATTTCCCCTGGCTGCGCGCGGGTCTTTCCGATGCCTGTCCTTTGCCTAAACCGCGTGTTTCCATGTCGGGGCCTCATTACGGAGGCGCTCGGGCCCAGGTTAGATCTCCCCGAGAGGCTGTTACTCACATGAAGGGCGTGAGAGTCCGACAGGACGAGCTGAACTTTCTGCAGGAGACACGGGGCTGTTACTGTTGGCGACCCAGGCAGAGGAACATTCTCTCACCGGCTCTGAACCGCGTCACCGCGCCGTCCCGGACGTCACCGCGCCGTCCCGGACGTCACCGCGCCGTCCCGGACGTCACCGCGCCGTCCCGGAGTCGGATCTCGACTTCACGCTCGTTCTGCGTAATCCGATCTGTGGGCGGGAAAACAAAACTGTTTTTAAGGAGCGTTCAGAGCTGCCGGGTTCGCCTTTTGAAGTCTCCCTGCAGCGACGAGCGGACATGAGGCCAGGTGAGGAGGGGCGGAGGAGGGTCGCAGCACGCCGGGAGACGGGCCGCGGCAGCTTTACCCAAATCTAAAAGCTTCTCGACTGGAATGCAATGGTGCAGCGCAGGGGTGGGGGAGCTTTTTCACATCAAGGGCCAAATAAATCTTTATAAAGTTCATACATCACTGAGGTCGGACTGATCTTTGTTGAGGCAGAGATGATGATGATGATGAAGATGATGCTCACCGAGAGTTTAAACTCAGAGCATTGATTTGAACACATTTGTTTCGAGGCGGGAGATTTGCCTCGTCATCTCTGCAGCCCCTCGACACAGGCTCAGCACACGGGCCTGTCCCTTCCACAAAGAACAAATCATTTGTTTATTTGTCACGGAATACGCGAGCCGCCATCGTGATGCCACGATGACAAAGATCTAACGAACTACAGAACCTCAGAGTCATGTGTGAAAACTGCAGCGTTTGGAAGATCAGCACTTTCCCTTTCGTCGGGCGCCTCTGATCCCGGGACGTCAGGTGGAGTCGTCCGTCGCCGCCTCGGCCGCGGCGTCCAGGTGGTCCCGGGCCCTTTGTCCCGCGCAGGTGTCTGTATTCGCAGACGCTGAAAGACGCGGCGGGGAATGGACAGAAACAGATCGGAGACGTCGGCGAGGTGAGGCCCAGGTGAGGCCCAGGTGAGGCCCAGGTGTGGCCCAGGTCAGCGATAAGTCCGTCCGTCCGCACCGCATTCCTCACGGACAGCGAGCACAACGCCGTTTCTGTGGCGGCGCCGGCGGGAAACCAGAAACGCCCCGCAAAGAGACAGATTCATATTTTAGGGTTTTTTAATCAAACGTTATCAGGGAGAAAAGTGAGAATAGATAAATAACGGAACTAAGTCTCAGAATGATAGAAATAAACTAAACACAATAGATGCAAACAGGCAAAAGTGGAACATTTACTTTTACTTTGTTAAGTCACTTTCTTTGTTCAGCTCAGCTCTGAGTTTGAATGATTTGTCAGTAGGTCGAGTGATGGACCCTCACTCAGATGTTTGTAAACTTCATCATTAAGCTCAACTCTGTGTTAGCCGCTAACTGTTGAGGCTTCTGCTGCTTCAAACATCTGCGATCCCTGCACGTGTTTGTGTTGATATGGTGCGGGGGGGGGGGGGGGGGGGGGGGGCTGGTGAGGGTGATGGGGGGGGGGAACCTGTGAGGCGAGGGAGGTGCAGAGCTCGTCTGCTCCTGCAGGGAAACATTCGCTGACTGAAGATGATGCACCTAACGATGCAATGTGGGAATGCAGCCGTGTCGGTCCAGCAGCTTTAATGTTCTACGTTTAACCTCTGCCTGAACCGAGCACATTTTCTCCAGTTCGATTTTGCCCAAATCTAAAAGCTTGTTCCCCGAATGGGACAGAGCGCTGAGTGAATGCGCCGAGCTCAAGTGTGTGCGGGACGCCGGAGGCTCCGCCCTCTTTACACAATATCGAACTGATAAAACATTTGGGCTTTTTTCCCATGAGATTGATTAAAATCATAGGAAATCCCTCATTTTAAGAGAAGGGACTTGTTTTTATAAAGTTTATTGTATTTTAAAATGTTAGTTTTTTCCCATGAGGCCTGGTGAGGCCGGGCCTCCCCCTCGTCACTGAATTTAAAATGAATTACTACACCTGAAATACTACAAAGGTTTGTTTATTGTAGTTTGAAAATGATCAAGTATCAACGAAATTAATTCTTTTTATCAGCAACACATTTTAAACTGAAACTGAATTTGAATGGAATAAAAATGGGTCACATTCAGGTTTCAATGCGACGGATGAAACTGCGCTCTGGATCTTCTCGTGTTCATGGTTTTCACCTCTGGAAACCATATTTGGATTACAGCGTCGTCTCGGTCACAGCCTTTCCTGCTACACGTGGATACCCAACATGTATTTGTGAATGAATGAGCGCGGGACACAGACACGTTGGAGGCACATCATCCCGATCTTAAATCCGAGCTCCTCGACTTTGGCAGAGCCCCGATGGAGACGTATGGCCCGTCAGTGTGTGTCCCGGTTTAAACTCGCCTCTGTGATCGCTAAACCAGGTGCAGCTCCGCGGGACGATCCAGAGGTCAGAGGTCAAGTAAATGTTCTGCCGGATTTACAGCAGCTCCAGAAACACGGCGTCATCACTCATACACGAGGCAATTCAAGAAAACAGATCAAATCATTAAAACATCAACATAAAGTTAATCAATGACAGTAAAAAGCCAGAGTGCAGATAAAATACTTTCAGTTTTCATCTGCTCGGGTAAAAAGAGCTGTTTTCAGCCTGGATTTGAACATTGTCAGAGTTGAGGCCTGTCTCACATCCTCATGAAGACTGTTCCAGATTTTAGCTTTAGCCTCAGCGTGTTTAGTCCTGACTCTGGGAACCACCAGGAGACCCCTCCCTGAAGTTCTCAGGGCCCGAGATGGTTCATACGGCTCTAACATGTCAGAGATGGACTTTGGTGCTAAACCATGAAAAGACTTGAACACGAGCAGAGCTGTTTTAAATTCTATTCTCTGAGTGACAGGAAGCCAGTGCAGAGACCGGAGCACTGGACTAATATGGTGGTATTTCCTGGTTCTTGTCAGGACTCGAGCAGCAGCGTTCTGGATGTTCTGCAGCTTTACGTTAAACCTGGAACCAAAGATCCAAGCTGCGGAGGCGACATGCGTGTTATTTACTCGCTCACCTAACAAGACATTGAGCTGGACTGATAGTTTAACCTTTGACCCCTTTGCCTCCAGTTTGGATTTACCCAAATCTAAAAAGCTTCTTGAAAAACAGCGTCCAAAGAGCGACAATTAAAAACACGATTAAAAAGGCATCACAAACCAAGCAGAAAGTCCGTCCGTTTTCTTCCACTTGTCCGTTGCCGGGTCGTGGGGGCTGTTGGAGCTGCTCCAGCCCCTATGGCGCCCCCTGCAGGTGGGGGGGTCCACAGAAGGACGGCCTCATGGTTCTAACTGAGGTTGAAACATCTGCAGTAACGTCGTGTTCCGCCTCCTCTGGCTTCGCTCTGGGCCTCGTCTGACCTGGATCCCGTCCCTCTGTGATCGGTGACGAGCCCGGTGCCCCCCCCCCCCGGCCCCCACACAGACGCTGAAACGGCGGGCGGAAGGAATGCAGAAGGAAATGAAGAGGGAACAGTTTGGTATTTGGGAGGCATCTCGCTGCACTGTTCACCTCGGAGACGCCGGGTCACGGCCGGGACAGTCTGGGCTCTTGGACCAGTGTCCCGGGACAGTCTGGGCTCTTGGACCAGTGTCCCGGCTCCGAAGGGCCCTCGCGAAGATCTGCAGTTTAGAGTCAGACCTGAAGGAAGGCGTTGGATTCGTTCACGAGTTTAGGAGTCAATAATGGGACGTATCGCACAACATCCACTTCATGTCGCTGTTGTTCATTGTCAGATTGTTGTTGTCTTAACATATGTCACTTTATTTTATCTTATTTATTTAATATTTTTTTTTTTATGCATGCCCTTATAGCCTTATAGTTTAACGTTCTTAGCTTATTTTTATCTTAATTCTGTGTTATATGTTTTATGTCGCACGTTTGCACCGAGTAAAATTCCTAGTTTGTAAACCTTGTTCACAAACCTTGGCAATAAACGAATTCTGATTCTGATTCTGATTCTGATTCTGATGAGCTTTAACCTTTAGCTTTCGTCAGAAACAGGCCTCGGGGAGAAGGAAGAACACACTGATGTTTTATTTGGTCTTGAACTAGGGCTGAACGATCTGGACAAAATGTCATATCGCGATATTCATGCCAGATATCTCGATACGATACGATAACTATGGGTTAGGTGAAAACTAAGCATTTTTCAGAAAAATAAAAAAACAATCCAAAAGAGTGCAGTTTTATTCATGAAAATCTATATCGTTTATATCTTGCTTTTTCGATTTTAATGTTTTGAATGTTCATATCTCGATACGATAACGATTTATCTTTCAGCCCTATTTAGAAGATGTCGGTCTTGTGGCTCATTTTACCCCGGGTACCACCAGATTTAAAGGTAAAATACACTAAAATACACCGAACATCATACAATCTTACTTTTTACATTTGAATGTTTCCCATTAGCAATTTTATGCAAAAGAAATGATCACAATATATATTTTTCTTCTCATACCATCTCGCCTCTTAACCTCTTAACTCCCGCCTGAACCGAGCACATTTTCGCGAGGTTCGGTTTCTCCTAAAAGTGTCTCGAAAATAGTGATGAAAATAAAACAAAAAAGTGAGTGTAGGAAATGTGCTCGGTTGAAGCAATGGCCGCTGGCTGTGCGGCTTTGTGACCGCAACACAAGGGCCGCCATTGCTGTAGTACCGCCATACCGCCTCTAGTCTCCCATTAGAAAGCATTGCACTTTAGACACAGTAAAGACAACTTTTAAGCCTGGTTTCTAATCTCCAGGTTTTCACAAGGTATATGTTAGAAATCTTGCATAATTAATGAGGGTCTGGACTTTTATTGACAGGCCGTTAGCATGAGAGCTAATGGCGCGACTCCCTTTGTCTGCACATGTATCTTCCTCCCGTCTTTAGCCACTGCTGTCTCCCACAAAGGAAATGACCATATTTGGATCACAGCGTCCTCTCGGTCACAGGCTTTCCTGCTACACGTGGATACCAAACATATCTGAATTTGAGAATGAATAAGCGTGGGAAAGCCCAGGGAGCGACACGGCCATGTTGGAGGGATTTCATGGCTCACTGGCGACATAAAAGTCAGCGGGTTTAAAAGTCGAATGACCTTCTTTGAAAGTATGATCTTCTCTACGGTGGAAGTCGAACCTGTGACGCTTTGACACGTTCGTCTTTCGATGTTGAGGGGTTCCGTGTTGCAGCTCGTAGCTCGGGGGTCAGTGCGGGCGGGCGAGGCGTGGGAAACCCGCTGTAACGAGCCACAGGGGGGCAGTGAACGGGATAACGGGCGCACGGGGAGGTCACTGAGGGGGGGTCACGGAGCCGGAACGCAGTCGATGGAGGAGTTCAGGAGCAAACTCAGGTCAACGCCGGAGCACAGCAAACACGAACACGGCACTTTTACTGCGAGCCATTGGAAAGCATGAACCGAGTCATTGTGCCAAAACAAAACACGAAACGTCATCGGGGGAGACTGGAGTGGAGCCGACTGTTCATCCTGCTGAGTTTAGAATCACATTTAAAATCCTGCTCCTCACATTTAGAGCCATAAAGGGTTTGGCTTCGCTCAATCTCTAAGACGCTATCGTTCCATATCGGCCAAACAGAGCTCTCACAACTCAGGGACTAGTGATTCCTCGAGTCCAACATCACTGTAGGAGGAAGAGCCTTTAGGTTCAAGCTCTAGTTTTATGGAATAAACTCCCAGCCCACGTTAAAGAAGCAGAAACAGTCCCTACATTTAAGACTAGGCTCAAAACGTACCTCTGAGAATGAGATTATGATCAGGACAGGTAAAGCTCTGACCCTCAGCCTGGAGTAAAGCTCTGACCCTCAGCCTGGAGTAAATCTCTAACCCTCAGCCTGAAGTAAAGCTCTAACCCTCAGCCTGAAGTAAAGCTCTAACCCTCAGCCTGAAGTAAATCTCTAACCCTCAGCCTGAAGTAAAGCTCTAACCCTCAGCCTGAAGTAAAGCTCTAACCCTCAGCCTGAAGTAAAGCTCTAACCCTCAGCCTGAAGTAAATCTCTAACCCTCAGCCTGAAGTAAAGCTCTAACCCTCAGCCTGAAGTAAAGCTCTAACCCTCAGCCTGAAGTAAATCTCTAACCCTCAGGCTGAAGTAAAGCTCTGACCCTCAGCCTGAAGTAAAGCTCTAACCCTCAGCCTGAAGTAAATCTCTAACCCTCAGCCTGAAGTAAAGCTCTAACCCTCAGCCTGAAGTAAAGCTCTAACCCTCAGCCTGAAGTAAATCTCTAACCCTCAGGCTGAAGTAAATCTCTAACCCTCAGCCTGAAGTAAATCTCTAACCCTCAGCCTGAAGTAAAGCTCTAACCCTCAGCCTGAAGTAAATCTCTAACCCTCAGGCTGAAGTAAAGCTCTAACCCTCAGCCTGAAGTAAAGATCTAACCCACAGCCTGAAGTAAAGATCTAACCCTCAGCCTGAAGTAAATCTCTAACCCTCAGCCTGAAGTAAAGCTCTAACCCTCAGCCTGAAGTAAAGCTCTAACCCTCAGCCTGAAGTAAAGCTCTGACCCTCAGTCTGGAGTAAAGCTCTGACCCTCAGCCTGGAGTAAAGCTCTGACCCTCAGCCTGAAGTAAATCTCTAACCCTCAGGCTGAAGTAAAGCTCTGACCCTCAGCCTGAAGTAAAGCTCTAACCCTCAGCCTGAAGTAAAGATCTAACCCTCAGCCTGAAGTAAATCTCTAACCCTCAGCCTGAAGTAAAGCTCTAACCCTCAGCCTGAAGTAAAGCTCTAACCTTCAGCCTGAAGTAAAGCTCTAACCCTCAGCCTGAAGTAAAGCTCTGACCCTCAGCCTGAAGTAAAGCTCTAACCCTCAGCCTGAAGTAAAGCTCTAACCTTCAGCCTGAAGTAAAGCTCTGACCCTCAGTCTGGAGTAAAGCTCTGACCCTCAGCCTGGAGTAAAGCTCTGACCCTCAGCCTGAAGTAAAGCTCTGACCCTCAGCCTGAAGTAAAGCTCTGACCCTCAGCCTGAAGTAAAGCTCTAACCCTCAGTCTGAAGTAAAGCTCTAACCCTCAGTCTGAAGTAAAGCTCTAACCCTCAGTCTGAATTAAAGCTCTAACCCTCAGTCTGAAGTAAAGCTCTAACCCTCAGCCTGAAGTAAAGCTCTAACCCTCAGCCTGAAGTAAAGCTCTGACCCTCAGCCTGAAGTAAAGCTCTGACCCTCAGCCTGAAGTAAAGCTCTAACCCTCAGCCTGAAGTAAAGCTCTAACCCTCAGTCTGAAGTAAAGCTCTAACCCTCAGTCTGAAGTAAAGATCTAACCCACAGCCTGAAGTAAAGCTCTGACCCTCAGCCTGAAGTAAAGCTCTGACCCTCAGCCTGAAGTAAAGCTCTAACCCTCAGCCTGAAGACACTGGGCATTTCAGATTACATCATATTTAAAACACTCCCCCTCTTCTTCTTCTTCTTCTTCTTCTGCCGCTCGGGTTCAGCCTCAGTTCACGGACCCCTCGTAAGACGGGGGCCCTAAAAGCTTTTCCAAACATGCCCCCCCGTCGCTTAAACAAATCGTTAGCGCTCGCCCGAAACCCCCGCACGACTCGGGGAAATGGGGAAAAGACTGACCTTGTGTTTTGTTTTTTTACGCGGCGGAAACTGGACGGATTCCTGACACTTTTCACCGGGGGGGGGGGGGGGGGGGGTGGGAGGTCCCGGGGATTTGTTAAAGGCTTTCTCCGTGTTTGTGTAAGGTTTAAAACCGTGTGGCGCTGAGGTTCCCCATGAAATCAACCCAAAACCATTTAGGTCCTGCAGCTCAAGAACTGGAGATGGGGTCGTCACCTCCAGCTAACGGCATGCTGGGAAATTGACTCTGAAGACGTAAAGAACTGCTCAACACGGTCCGGCGATGGATCATAGATGACCAGAGGTTCCATTATAGGTTTAACCTCTTAACCCCCACCTGAACCGAGCACATTTTCTCCAGTTCGGGCTTTACCCAAATCTAAAACCTTCTTGAAAAAAACAAAAAAGAGCTAAACAGTCCAGCACAAAGACCCAAGATGTTGTTAGCATTTGGCCTCTCCCAGCATATTCCTATGGGGCCAAACGGGGGTGAAGTTAGAAGCGACCGAGCTCTTCCACGTTTCCCCAATTTAAGGCGAGACATAAATGAGAAAACATAAACGTAGAGAAATCGATTTGAAACTGATGTAAATATGAGACAAAAATGTATTTTCTGTCTTTATGTTTTCATAGAAAAATAAGGCATTTTGTGCATGAAAATGGCCAACGAAATCTAAATAATGGATCGAGCCAGATTCAAATGTGGTTTTATTTTATTGATATATTGGTAACAGATTTTTTCAGAGGGGATTTTGGATTTTTGTTTAGTTTTTCAATAAACTAAGTGAAACAATCTGTAAAAACTCAAATCCCGCCTTGTTTTTTTTGTGTGTGGTGAAGCTGAATAAATGAGGCTTAGAATTCGTTATTCAAAAATCTCTCTGAGAATACTTCAATATATTGTTAAGGCCACGACTGCAAAGTGTGAAGTCTGTATGAGCGACTCTAAAGCGCAGTAAAGTGAAGATATCACTGCGCAGATGCCGAATTACTCCTGGTATTATTACGCCTGGTAATATAGTCCCCCTTTGTATCCGCTTAGAAAATCCACATTGTTTGATTTTGTGTAATTATACTTTATGGTGTAACACTTTACGTAACCATATTTAAATAAGGAAAACGTGGAAGAGTTTGGCAGCTTCTATCTTCACCTCGTTTGGAGCTATAGAGGAGAAGAAAGAGGCTAAATGCTAACGGCTAAATGCTAACGCCGTCTGTGCTGTGTTTACGTGACTGAAGGCTCACGTGGAGACCAGACAGGTGCAGATGAACTCCTCTAAGCTCAGGTCAGAACATCTCAGTGTAAAAATGGCGGCCTGTACCTTTAAGAGGAGGAAATCCATCTGTCTGTAAATGATCCTTTGCACACATGTCCTGCTGACCCTGTGGTTTAGAGCTCCGCACATGACCTCTGCTGCTCCGTTCTGACGGGACGGGGACAATATTGACTGGCGTCGCACCAGTTGCCCGGACGACAAATTGTGCTCCACACTTCGATATTAAAGTTCCTGCTCCGTCTGCGTCACTTTCCGCCGTCGTGTTTCGCGGCTCCCCGGGAACGGGCGACGCCGTTGGTGCGGGACGGGGTTCTGACGTCAGCGAAGTGCCACTCTTCATCGAGTCAGCGGGGCGTTACGTGGAGATGGAAACGTTAGGAATCCAACACACGGGGCGCTTGAGGGAAGCAGAGCGGTCCTGGTGAGGTGGGGGGTTCGACTCCTGCTAGGTTGTACTTGATCCGGCTCGAATGTGCACGTTCACCAAAGGGAAAGGATTTATTGATCACATTGGCCGCAGAGAAGATCCAGACTTATGCAGAGGTTTCCACAGTTGCAGGATTCTGAATGAATACACGTTTGTGATGCACCTGTTTGTGAAATGCACTCCTTGGATTTTGGACTGAGCTGTTCACGAGGAGCATCCATCCATCCATCCATCCATCCATCCATGTTCTTCCTCTTTATCCGGGGCCGGGTCGCGGGGGCAGCGTCTCAGCAGGGATGCCCAGACTTCACCTCCTCCAGCTGTTCTGGGGGGACCCCGAGGCGACACCAGGCCAGCTCGGAGACATAGTCCCACCAGCGTGTCCTGGGCCTTCCACGAGGCCTCCTCCCAACAGGACATGCCTGGAGGCCCTCGCGGGTATCGTCTGATGGCCACTACACCATTAGTGTTAAAGCCATTGTATATATGTGCTAATTATGTATAGCTACAAAATAATTATGAAAACTTTATGAAAGCAACTGGCACTTTTTATCTGCACCTTTCATCAACACTTTTTACTGTATATTGCACAAATGTATATTGTCCATGTTTTGTATTTTAATTAACACTGTTATGTATTTTAATTGTATTTTTGATTGTATAAGGACTGCAGATGGAAATTAGCATTGTGCTAAATCTGGGGCAGCCATCTTTTTAATGTACCTGTCCGTTGTCCTTTTAAATAAATAACTAACTAACAATGTTCTGCATGGAACCTTTCATTCTCGTGGCAGGGAGAGACCGGAGGGGTTTAAGTGGAACCCCCTCCGCTTTAGGTCAAGTTGGTTCAGTCCAATCCAGCGGAGACAAGAGTCCGCACGAGTAAAGAGGGAAAAAGGCAGAAAAGTAGAAAAGTGTATAAATATTTGTATCTGCCTAAGTTGGTGCTGATTGTGGAGTTGAATCAGACTGTGTTCGCAGCGGCCCATGTGAAAAGGGAAAGCAGTAGAAAAGTGTCAAGGCCGGATTTGAACTGGCGACCTCCCTGGGACCCGCGCACGACCACTGAGCTATGAATCCAAACAAACTAGACCCGGTCTTATCTGCACTTCTTTCCATAAGCGACGCCTTCAAGTGAAAGCTCTAGCGTGAAGTTATATTTGTGTAAGATCGAAGACTGTCCTTCCCCCAGAGACTTCAGGGGGATTTTTAAATATCTAATTCGTGCCTGATTTATTTAAAAACGAGGCAAAACTGGCAATACATTTTTCCTTCACAAAGTTTCAAGTTGATTTCTCTACATTGTATGCGTTTCCTTTATTCACCTGCAGCGCCTCGCCTATAGGAGAGTAGAGGAAAAGAAAGAAAAATCTCTGGAATAAAAAGTCAAAAATGATAACGTGAACTCTAACCCTTAAAAGAGTCTAATAATCCCGCCGTGTCGGCGCAGTCGAGTGGGCGCGTAAATGGGAGCCAGAGCGCGGACACTTAATGTCACTCGTCTTCCTCGTAAACAGCTCCATAAAAAGCCCTAAGTGTTTTGGATTTACAGTGTCCCACCAGCCGCGCGCCGGGCCTGATATACGAGTCACGGGCGGCGGGCGCTAACCCCGGCGGCTAGCCCCAATGATGTCAGCGCGTTAAAGTGAGCGCCCGGCCCCGGAGAAGCCGCGCCGTAAATCTGCCCCGGGACGAGGCCGACGCCGCGTGTGCAAATTAGCGGCGGCGAAATGAAACGGGAGCGTGATTTACGGAGAATTAGCCCAGATCAGACCATTACGCGGCGCGCTAAATCACAGGCATGCTAACGCGCCGCGCACTGGGTTTTTTTATTTATTTTTATGACGGGGATTAATTGGACGGCGTTTGTATCTGCGGCCACCGCTCGCCCGGGAACACGTCTGCGGTCCAGTCGTCTGCGCTGGACGAAGTTCTTTTTAACGCACGGTTAGGAGTTTGTGGCGCCATCTTGGATTTCTTCTTCTGTAACACTGAAGAGCCCCCGACACCTGCAGCACAGTGGAGGCGAGAAGAAGAGAAGGACCGGAGGGAGCTGCGCAGGAGGAAGAGGAAGCAGGAGCTGACCAGTGCAGGACACCACGCTCTGAAAGGTTTCAGAGGGGACTGAAGGCAGTACAGCGGTTTCCTCGACCTCCAGGAAGATGCTGCTCAGGGTGGCCCACCACAGGACTGACCCAACACCTGGTCTACGCCATTTTGTTTAAACAATCACAACTATTAAAGGAACAGGTCGCTGTTTTTCCACACTGAGATATGTCTGTGTAGGCTCTCAGTCGTACAGGAGTTGTCCATCTTCAATGAAGGTACTTGATTCATCTTCTGTACTCAGTAGTTGACAGTGTTCATTTCGTCGACTAAAATATTTAGTCTTAATTTTAGTCAAAGTAATTTTTCTGACGACTAAAATTGGACTAAAACTAAATTAAAAGTTTTTCATGCGACTAAAACTACGACTAAAATGTCCAGATATTTTAGTCGACTAAAATGAGACTAAATAAAAATGGAAAGGAGAGACTAAAATCTAAAACCTGTTCTGATTCTGATTAAGTCCTGTCATTGTATTTGTTTTTGGCCCAAACATATTCCCCTCGAGAAGAATAAACCAATCTTGAATCTTGATCTTCACCCCCGTTTGGCCCCACAGAGGAGAGGCTAAATGCTAACAACACCTTTTCCTGGTCATATTCACATGAAGATGAAAACACAACAAAAACATGACCAAAAAAAAGCGATGAAATAGCAAAAAAAACAACGACGAGAGGAAAAGGATCCGTTCTGCGGGTCTTAGCTTTCAAATGAGTCGAACTGGAGACACTGTGCCCGTTGAGGCGGGGGTTAAACTCCTCCAGTATGATTTGATGTTGTCGTTACAAGTTCGTTCGCCGTAATAAAGCCCGTTTTATCGTCGGCCATTAAAGCCGATGAGGTAATTAGCCGTTCATCCGACTTTTATCTGAACGCCGATATTCGCATCACGGCTTTTATTGTTTTTACGGCGGCGCCCGCGCGGCTCGTAAACAGCTGATTTAGTGCCGGTCGCCGTAAGTGCGCGGCGCCGTTCCCCCGCTCCGCCATGACGCCATTTTGCCCGAGACCCGGGACGGGGAGGCGGGGTCAGGCGGGGACGGCCTCTCTGTGTGCGCGGCGGCGAGGCCAGAGGTGACACCAGGGGGCGACACCGGGATTTACGGCTCGTCAGAAGAAGAGGTGATGTCATACGAACGGCGGCGAGGCGTTCGAGGCCGGACGCGGCGCGGGGAAAACCTCCGTGTTTCTTTTGAGATTTGAGCGTCTCAGTTTAAATGTCAGACCAGAAAGCTCCCTGGTCTTCCCCAAAACACGGCAAGTTTGGTATCCACGTGTGGCAGGAAAGGCGACGCTGTAATCCAAATATGGGCATTTCCTTTGTGGGAGACGGTTTTGAAACAGTTTTGATAATTTTTGAAAAGTAAAAAAAAAAAAGAAACTATCCAAATATGGTCCATATATGGCATCTCTTTGGTCAACACCACCACGCCTGCAATAGCACCCCCTGGTGGCCGGGGGCAACTCCAAAAAGACACTTTGTAAACAGCGTTCCCATGTACTCTTTGCACCTCCCAAACTCCCCTCCTGGGTTTGTCCCTGTTTCAGAGCGTGGTGTCCTGCACTGGTCAGCTCCTCCTCCACCTTCCTCTTCCTCCTGCGCAGCTCCCTCCGCTCCATCGCCTGGGAAGAGCTTGGCAGTTCATCTGTTTCATTCTCCAGTGAACGAACATTAGCCAGAACAATAGGGACAGAGGGCATGTGTGGCTTAGCTGCGAGTCTTGCCCGGATACCTCCTCCCTTCCTTGTTCCCTGTGGCTCCTCTTGTTGTGGGGGCTCTTCAGTGTTTCAGAATAAGAAATATTATATTATATCTGTCATGCAGACGTCACAAAACTGTAGGACCGTTCATTCCACTCTTGCAACAACATCTCCACATTAGTAACTCCTCCAGACTCCACCTCCACAGGCACGGACTTCACAATAATATATGTTTAGTGATTTTTTAATATCTAATTCCTGCCTGATTAGTTAAGCTTTGAACCCAATAATCGGGTTTATAATCATGCATAAGTTTAAATGGTTTTCCCGACACATTTGTTCTGAACCCCCTCTCTGATGCAGCAGCGCGATCGAGCCCACTCCCTCCGGAGCGATGTGGCCTCCTCTTGTGGACGGCCGTGGTACTGCGGTCTGCGTCCCCCGCCCCGGCACAAAGCGCCCTCTGTGTGGGAGCGGGGCCCGGGCGCTGTGCCGTTTCCATATGGCTCTCGTTGGCCCGCTGCAAAGAAAGACATTATTGTAGCGGGGCGCGCCGTTAAAGCGCCGCAGGGGCCGCTCTGAGAGGATAATGAAAACCCGGCCCCTCAGCAACCTGCCTCTTCACCTGCGCCGCAGACACGCTGATACAACACACACATCCAAACATCAGCCTCTGAAGTGCACAGCTTCATTAGGACTTAATACGCGATAAGTGAACCCGTAAAGCTGAAATTATGATTTAAAAAGGCTTGTTTCGGTTCCTCCAGGATTTCGCGTGCAATTTTTCCAAAGGTTGTGATTTTAAACATTATACCTTTTACATTAAAGTGAAAGATTTTACCCAATAACTAAAGCAAAAATACACTTCAGGAGGACCTGGAGGACATTACCGCACACACCAGTGAACATCCAGGGGGAGGACATGGAGGTGTTCAGCTCAACAATGAACTGGACTGGTCCCACAACACCAAGACGGGCCAAGAACAGACTGAACTAGCTGGTCAGGAGGTCAGCTCCGTCCCGGGCTGCCCCCTGGACTCTGTGGAGGAGGCCAAGCTCACCTCCATCGTGGACAACACCTCCCACTGCACGGGACTGTAGCGGAGCTGAGTGGCTCCTTCAGAGTAGGGTGACCAGAAGTCCCAGTTTTGAGTCCTCTGTCCCATGTCCCCACACATTCCTCCAAAACCATTAATTTGTCCCAGTTTCACACAGGATCTGTCCCAAGTGTCCCAGTTTTTGGCCAATATGATCCACAAAGTAACAAACTTTGCTTGAAAATTCATGTCTTTGGGCCGTGCAAATGTCCATTACTAAGTAGAAACCAATAAAAAATATCAAGTCTATCATGTTAATGCTGACTGGTGCCTGGTGTAAGACAGTAACAAGCGGATTTACCATTTAGCTTAGGAAAAACAGTCACTAAATGGCTCCCTGGTCGACCTCGCAACGAAGTCCCAAATAGTGTCCCAGTTTTTTAGTCAGAAAATCTGGTCACCCTACTTCAGAGGAGACTGGAACCTTCAGTGCAAGTGTGAGCTTCCGCAGGTCCTTCATCCCAACACTACTGTATAGTAAGTCATGTGCAATAACTCGGGCAATAATCTTTGTATCAGTGTCACTTTATCAAACACCAGTTACAATGAGACTGAAGTCGCTGGTGCAACATCAGAGATGAAAACTGACCTCAGGAGGAGCTCAGTCCGAAAGCCTCAGGGAACGATTCCAAGGTGATTGCAGCTCCAGCTCCAGCTCTGGGTCTGATGAGCGAACACGTAGGTCGACCCACCTTTTACTTTCCAGTAGAAAGCCTCCAAATGAAAAATGATTTGTTTTACCTAAATCTAAAACAGAAAACACAGACATAACGCGCCTCGGTTCAGTAGATCAAACTGAACTCTCCCCCCGTCAGCCCGGGACGCCCCCCAGGCTGTACATGTTGTCACATAAACTGCATTTGGAAAGTCCTGCTGGAACGCGCCTGCCGGTAATGGCCTGGCCCCGCGGCTCGCACACAGAGTTGTATTAAGTACGAGCAGGCGGAGTCGACGGGGTAATGTCTCCCCCGGGCGCCAACCTTTTTAAGTGGGATCGAAAACAACGGCGGCAGATTTACTGTGATGGAGTGCGGCGCGCGGGGCGTCCTGGCGGCCGCCGCGCTCGGCTGTTTGTGTTGGTCCCGGGTCTCGTCTCGGGGTCTTTCCAGCTCCTCCAAACATTCATTTATTTTACTCCACTTTTCTCCTGCTACTTTTCTCTCTCAATACTGCGGGCGTTCAGGGGGAAGCCGTTGTAGATGTTTCACATATGGTCACCTGGACTGCATTGGTTGAAGATGTTTGGCTTCTGTCTCAGTCTTTCTCGCGTAGGGCTGAGTATCGTCACATGTTTTTTCCGATACCAGTACTTTAACGATACTTGGTTTTCGATGCCGATTCCTGAACGTCTAGAATGAGAAAACTGAACAATCATGTGTGGGAGAACTGCAATCGGATTCATCTCCATTGTCACGTTATGTGGGAAAAATGTGTAGAATTTGGGGGAGAAATAAGAAAAACATTATGGGAAAATTAGATAAACATTGGTTCCATACTGGTATCAAAGCAAGATGAAAGATGAATGCATCAGAGGCTCCAGAGTTGTTGGACTGAGAGGAATAATGAAGTGTCCGAGGCTCTCTAGATGCCATACTGCTATTGTGTAATAGTTTTTAGTTACTATTGTTATTGAAAAAATAACAGTAAGGAAAGCGGGCGCTGAAAAAAATAAATCTTCACCCGGGCGGGTCGCGGAGGCAGCGGTCTGAGCAGAGATGCCCAGAGTCACACACCTCCTCCTCCTGCTGCTGTCCTGGGGGGATCCCGAAGCGACACCAGGCCACGGAGTCATGGTCCCTCCAGCGTGTCCTGGGTCTTCGCTGAGGGGAAAGGGAGGTTCCCAGACAGATTCCCACACGCCACTTCAGCTGAAGCCTCTGGACGTGAAGGAGCAGCGACTCTACTCCGAGCTCCTCCTGTGTGACTGAGCTCCTCACTCACTCCTCTTGTCCTTTCAGTCATTACCCTCCTGACTATAGGGGAGCTTCCATGGTTTAGCACCAAAGTCCATCTCTGACATGTTAGAGCCGTATGAACCATCTCGGGCCCTGAGAACTTCAGGGAGGGGTCTCCTGGTGGTTCCCAGAGTCAGGACTAAACACGCTGAGGCTAAAGCTAAAATCTGGAACAGTCTTCATGAGGATGTGAGACAGGCCTCAACTCTGACAATGTTCAAATCCAGGCTGAAAACAGCTCTTTTTACCCGAGCAGATGAAAACTGAAAGTATTTTATCTGCACTCTGGCCTTTTACTGTCATTGATTAACTTTATGTTGAGGTTTTATTGATTTTCTTTGTTTTCTTGTAATTTCTTGCCACTGTGAAGCACTTTGAAATGCCTTGTGTATGAATTGTGCTCTACAAATAAACTTGAGTTAAACTTACTCACTTGCTCAGTCACATAGCACCGGGCTCCATCTTGGCTCGATTTGAAGAAGGATTTTGTTCATCAAGCATCTGTTCGATGTCGTCGATTCTCACCATCACGCAGAAAACCATAAACCATTTCCCTGAGAGTAATTGCAAATGATTTAATCCGATCTCAGCGTGAACAATCTTTCCCCCAAACTGCAGAAATGTGTCGCCTGACCTTTCGAGCGCCCCCGAAGCCTCCCATTAGTCTGAATCCCGTTTAGCCGCGGAGCGTCGTCACGGGGGGTGTCTCCACGCCGCCGCGGGACGGGCCTCCAAACGGGGAACACATGGATCTGCCCGAGCTCGTTTAACTTTGCGAGAAAATCACATTACGGAGAACAATAGCCGCTAAAAGGCGCAGAGGGAAACATGTGTCTGAGGCGGGGCGGGCCAATAAAAATGCCCCCGGTGGCTGGGGCGAGAGCGGCGGCGTAATTGGGGGGGGGGAGAGCGGTGATTGGCCGCTGGACTCGTGCCAACAGCCAGTGAGCGGCCGCGACAGAGCGCCGATAAAACCACGGGGGTCGAGCGAGTGTGTGGTCACCCACTACTGCGCAATATATACGGCTTATTTAGGGCTGTTCGAAAACTAAGCTAGTAAACCCACAACATGCTCAATAGGTTGTGTTCACATCGGTCTATATTGGGGTAAGCGGGTTTGCATGGTGGAGGGCCGATGTCCAAATGTTTTCCCCGATCATTATTTGGACGTGAATCACAAACCTCATCTTTCACCGTTCTGAACAGCTACCTGATTTTTATGAAATTGATGCAAATGTTTTAATAATCGATGCACATTATTGTTCCCATAAATGTCTGAGTTTACAGTGTACTAAAGGAGGACAAAACGAACCCCTTTCTAGAAATAAAATCAGGTATAGTGCCTTTAAAGCAGTGCTAAGCAACTCGTGCCCCTAGAGGCTGTAAGCGCCACTGCAGGTGTCGTAGCATGTTGTGTTTCTTTACTCATTAATCGTCCATGAGAGTAAATACTACGCTGACAGAAAAGCCAAAGGGACAGAGGGATGTTGTTCATCCAATTACACAATAGAGATCTTTTTTTTCACTCAAACTTGGCTGTAAATACTGTTTAAGTGGCGCTAGCCCGCAGTTAGCTTCACCCGTTAGCTTCTTCTTCGTGATTCCATTAGTGTGTGTTGGTGACTCCGGTACGTTGGCAGGAAAGTTGCTATTGTGGTTTTCTGGTCAGAGACACCAGGGGGAGATGAAAGACCCCCCGATCATAACATTAACACTTGTATTACCCCCAGAGGGACGACGGGAAGGATTTATTAAGAGAAACAAGTGGCTTAGTTCTGCTTTGAGTAGAATCTAGAAAGGTCTGTACATTCAATAATGAGGCTTTGACCTCACGTAAATGTGATCGATGGGTTGACAACAGCTGAAAACATCTGGATCGTTCATCATTTGCGATGTTTGGTGGCTAGGAAAAGGAAAAAATATATTGAGCGGGCTAATGCTAACGAACTGGAAAAGTTGCCCGGACAGCTGTTTTAGCCTTGAAGCTAAAGGGTAACACTAATTTGACGCAAACAAATGCACCACTATCTGAAATAACCTTTATAAAACACACTCAGTATAACGTTTATTAAAGTTTTCTCCGGTTTTTTAGATGATTTTAAAATTATAATTTACGCTGAAATATTGACAGGAAGTAGTTTTCATCCTTTACTGGCAAACAGGAAGTTAGCCCAAAACATTAGCACAGTGCCTACATTATCGGTGATATTTACAGTATATTTGACATTAACTTGTATATTTCAAATCTGTGTGCAGGATTTATTAAGGTAATCCTGCTTCACCTTCTCTATGAATATTTTCATCTTGTTGCCGTCTATTGAAAGTGTTTGGATCATTGATCAGTTGCGTACGACTCCTTTTGTGGCGAAAGCAACATTGAGTGTGTTTACATGCACTCATTAATCATACCCAGATGTCTCTTTACGTGTATCCTGGATATTTAGGCTCCAGAGGCCCACGGCAAATACGATGCTACACCTCAGCACATGTTTTTCTCTAAACAAAGAGACTGGACCGAAGTTTACTGGGACGTTTTGTTAATCTTTACAACATGGGAAGTTTTAAAAGCCCAGGTACGAGCTACAATCGCCGTAGGGACGCATTTGTTTGGGAAGTTCGCACATGCTCAGTACGTCAGCAGTGAGAAACCGGGATACTGCGTTTACATGGGACAGGATCCTAGAGACTGTGGGGGGATCCCTGTGAGAGTTCCCCGGTTTCATGACAGAGACAAAAGCCGGAAACTCACGGTTGTTTTTAATAACCTGGAGTGGCTACGTAAACGCGCTCATTGTGTTCTCAGTCACCTCGAGTCTCTCTCTCTAAAACCAAAACATCAGGTTAGAAATCTCGGAGTAATCATGGACTCAGACCTGAACTTAAACAGCCACATTAAAGCAAGAACATCATCAGCTTTTTACCATCTGAAAAACATTCAGATCAGAGGAATAGTGTCAAAACCAGACTTAGAGACACTCATCCATGCGTTTGTCTCCAGCAGGTTAGACGACTGTAACGGCTGCTCACTGGCCTTTCTAAACGAGCTGTTAGAGCTGCAGAACATCCAGAACGCTGCTGCTCCAGTCCTGACAAGAACCAGGAAATACCACCACATTAGTCCAGTGCTCCGGTCTCTGCACTGGCTTCCTGTCCCTCAGAGAATAGAATTTAAAACAGCTCTGCTCGTGTACAAGTCTTTTCATGGTTTAGCACCAAAGTCCATCTCTGACATGTTAGAGCCGTATGAACCATCTCGGGCCCTGAGAACTTCAGGGAGGGGTCTCCTGGTGGTTCCCAGAGTCAGGACTAAACACGCTGAGGCTAAAGCTAAAATCTGGAACAGTCTTCATGAGGATGTGAGACAGGCCTCGACTCTGACAATGTTCAAATCCAGGCTGAAAACAGCTTTTTTTACCCGAGCAGATGAAAACTGAAAGTATTTTATCTGCACTCTGGCCTTTTACTGTCATTGATTAACTTTATGTTGATGTTTTATTGATTGATTTGATCTGTTTTCTTGTAATTTATGCAACTGTGAAGCACTTTGAATTGCCTTGTGTATGAATTGTGCTCTACAAATAAACTTGCCTTGCCTTTGATCGTTTACATTTGTCTCCGCTCTTCGTAAAACCACTTCGTTGTTTACACAATCCGCCGCATGCGTCATATCGGGATTTCATCTGACGGGTTAATACGCTCGTCAGAAACCCCCATTGGGAAATTGAAGAAATCCCCCCCCCTTGTAAAGAGTATAGGAAAAGCGTGTGTTCCGGCTAGCCTGCGCGGTTAGCCAAATCCCTTTTGAACATGGCTGCCCTTATTTCTAAACGTCCCGCGCCGCAGAAGCACCAGCACGTCTGTAATTGAGGCCGCGACAGGAAGTGACATCGCTTCGCCGGCGTCTGATTGGCTGTCCCGCGTTCCCTCTCGGCCCGAGTCGAAGCGGCCATTGAACTTTTTTTTACTGCGCCGCGTTCAGACCCTCGTTTCAGGAATTATGTGGAAAAACTAATACTAACAGGAGCAGTAAAGTCTGCGTGGGAAATCACGGGGGGACTGTAAAAAAAAAAAAACACCGAGGCAGGAACGTTTCAAAGGGCCGAGAAAACGCCAGACACGGTTACGGTCCGGGCCGCATATTTGACATTATATAGTGAAGTCTTTTATAACGATTACGGCGAACACGTCTGGATGAGGGATTACAGGTATTTGCTACTTTTCGGGAGTGCGTCCGGTGGGGATTACGACTCTTATAAAGGCTTTAACGCGGGCAGCGGAGTTCTTTACGGGTTTTATCTGGTGATTACCAATAAAAGGCAGCGCGGGGATGAGTGAGCAAAGCTGCGAGTTAAACTGTTTTATTAAGTTCACTGCGCACTTGGAGAATTGAGCGTTGTCTCCCCACACACATGAATGGAGAAGCCAGGTCTTATATTAAAGTACGGCGATGTATGTGTGTATCAGACCCACACAAGCACAAACTGAATATGATTTAGCATGTAGCTCAGAGGCCACTTGTATACGCTAATTCTTAACTTAAAGCAGAACTAAGTAGCTCGTGCCCCTAGAGGCCATGAGCGCCACTGCAGGTGTCGTAGCATGTTGTGTTTTTTTACTCATTAATCGTCCGTGAGAGTAAATCCTACGCTGACAGAAAAGACAAAGGGACAGAGGGATGTTGTTCATCCAGTTACACAATGCAGATCATTTTTTTCACTCAAACTTGGCTGTAAATACTGTTTAAGTGGAGCTAGCCCGCAGTTAGCTTTGCCCGTTAGCCTGTTAGCTTCTTCTTTGTGATTCCATTAGTGTGTATTGGGGACTTTGACCCGTTGGCAGGAAAGTTGCAATAGTGGTTTTCTGGCCAGAGACACCAGAGGGAGATGAAAGACCCCCCAATCATCCCATTAACACTTGTATTACCCCCAGAGGGACTACAGAAAGGATTTATTAAGGTAAACAAGTTACTTAGTGCTGCTTTAAGTAGAATCTAGAAAGGTCTGTACATTCAATATTGAGGCTTTGACCTCACGTAAATGTGATCGATGGGTTGACAACAGCTGAAAACATCTGGATCGTTCATCATTTGCGATGTTTGGTGGCTAGGAAAAGGAAAAAATATATTGAGCGGGCTAATGCTAACGAACTGGAAAAGTTGCCCGGACAGCTGTTTTAGCCTTGAAGCTAAAGGGTAACACTAATTTGACGCAAACACATGTACTACTATCTGAAATAACCTTTATAAAAAACACTCAGTATAACGTTTATTAAAGTTTTCTCCGTTTTTTTAGATGATTTTACAATTATAATTTACGTTGAAATAATGACAGGAAGTAGTTTTTATCCTTTACTGTCAAACAGGAAGTTAGCCCAAAACATTAGCACAGTGCCTACATTATCGGTGATATTTACAGTATATTTGACTTTAACTTGTATATATTTTAAATCTGTGTGCATAGAAATGTCCCGCTTACGGATAGTAAAGCAAATAAACAAAAATTCTACATCTCTCCTTTAATATCGGCGTTGCTCAGGTCTGGAACCATCTTGAAACTTCACCTTCTTGTTTTTTAAAACTGTGCAATAAAATGAGTGAGTAAAGCGGCGCGTTGCACGCCACATTTC
Source organism: Proterorhinus semilunaris (assembly GCA_021464625.1). Lineage (NCBI taxonomy): Eukaryota > Metazoa > Chordata > Actinopteri > Gobiiformes > Gobiidae > Proterorhinus > Proterorhinus semilunaris. The sequence continues at coordinate 21,386,138 of CM038364.1, read as the reverse complement.
TGCACAGACGTCTATTGTGTCTGCTCCTCTGGGTCTGTTTTCTCTGGGTGAGATTTGCCTCAAAACAGTGGCACGTCGGGGAATTAGCATTAGCGCTAAAGTGATTCGGCGCCCTGTAAATGGCATCGCTTTACGACCTCCGAGTCCGACTGTAAAAACTTTAAAACGAAACCTAATGTGTTTAATGGCCGCGGCGTTATTGTCTTAATCTATTTTTCCGACCCGCGCTCCCCTCGCTTTTGTTTACCGCGTTGGCAGTTCTGAAATTTCGCCACATTGCCTCGGCTAAGCTAAGTGTTTTATTGTTAGCGTAGCGGTGGTTGCAGTTGCCCAACAGTGGATGGTAAAGTGCGCAGATTGCTCTATAAATCTCGAGCGTGCTCTTATTAAAAAGCTCTTTGTCCATTGTTTTGGGTTTGGCTCGAGGCAAATGCTTTTGGAGCTGACCACAAACTGTCACAGCTCGAGTTATATACGGATAGGTTTCGCTTATGTCGCAATGCGCTAAAGAGCCTATAGTTTAGCATTGAGGCGGCGCCGCTACGGAGCGTACGGTGAATAGCTCTGTCGGTCCCGGGGCCATCCACGTGAAACAAAAACAGTTCAACATCGTCTCTGTCTTCACAAAGGAACTGAGGTCGAAATATCGTATCATAACTTTGTCCAAACGTGGTGAGAATATTCAAAAACACGAGTGTGATGTGCAACGTCGTGGGAAATTCGCTGTTTTTAAACGAAATCTCCAAACAGAAAATGCGCAAATGTTTTCCCTGATCATTATCTGTGAGAGACTGGACGTTGTGACGGTTTTTGTTTCGTGTGGATAGGCCCAGGAATGACAGAGATATTTGCCATAATCAAAGTTGATGTGACCGATGTTGTGGTGTCACGGGAACCTAAATATTAGAAATTCATTTATGCAATTAGTTTATGCAATGAGGATTTTATGCGTAACATCAATATTTATCCCCCAATATAAACATGTTCAAATTAGGCACAATAGGTTGCGTTCACGTTACAACACTGTAAACAGCCAATAATTTAACATCAAGCTGGTGCAGCCAAGAAAGCTATTGTGGTAACGATAGGTTAAATATGCAGTTTACATACAAAAAAAAAATTGATGTAGTTAACTAGAAAGTCATTTCATGGCCTCAATAATTCTGAATATTTGTCAAATCTTAATCGCTTTGAGCTGGTTTTATCGAATCATTGCATCGGGCAAAGCATAACAGAAGATATCGGCCTGAATCGTATCGGGCTGGTGGTCACAGACGTGTGGATCGAGAGGCATCGTGGTCATGGTGATGATTCGAATCACATCTCTGGTTTCATCAGATGTATCTTAAATGAATGGGATCGTGGCAGGTGCATCGAGATGTGAATCGTATCGGTCCTAAGAGTCCCATCCCTATAGTGAGCAGTAATGTTTCCCGTCATGGCAACATAACTCATGTACAGTTATGTTGCTACGACTCAGCCGTATAAATAATGGTGTGAGACACATTTAAAGCCTCTTAAATGCATCGGGTTGAATGTTTCACCATGTTGACCGCCGGTTTGTGTTGCTCAATGCCCTATAAACTTCAACATGCTTTAGAATGTGGTGAACCTATTGTAATGTTGATTTGTTTGTGTGTAATGTAAAAGTCATATTCAGTTCTTAATCACATCTCTGTGAACTCGTCAGATCAGAGGGATTTTGATTTAGGAAAGGTTTGAGGTTTCAGTCTCTTGTATTCTTTAAGTATTTATTGGTTGTCGTGAATATCTTGAGCTTTACTCATCATCATTATCAACGAAACTATTACAGAAACAAACAAGTTTCTCTGCATCAAAGTGAGACATTCTGTAATACAGCAAACCATAAAAACCTGGTATTTTCTTCATCCTCTGCCAGGTTCTGTGTTGGCCTCACTTTATGAACCTTCACGTTTGTTTCCCCGAAAGATCCTCCCGTTTACGGCTCTCGTTCACACGTGTTTTCCCATCGGCCCTGGCTCACGCCGGAGGTCAGAGGTCAGTGAAAACATGGCCGCTGGCGAAAACTACACATCGGGCGCTTCATCATCGCGTCAAACCAAAGACTCTTCGAACACCGGGTGAACCGTGTAATAACTGCAGTAGTCTGTCAGTGCTACATGAAGAGGCGGCGGTGGATTATCGTGATTAAATGTAATACTGTGAGTAAACAAGCAGCAACCTCCCTCTCTATTGGTATAGCTGCGAACTGCATTTGTGGTTTCGGTGTCCCACATCGTTTTACTGGATACGTTTGTACGTCTTTACAAGTTGTGGGACGGAGGGAGCTGCGCAGGAGGAAGGGGTGGTGGCGCTGACCAGTGCAGGACACCACGCTCTGAAACAGGGACAAACCCAGAAGGCGTTCAGAGGATCAGACAGGTTTCCTCCGGGTGCTACGGTTTCCCCGACCTCCAAAAACATGTCAGGTTGACCCACAATGGCAACACCTGCTGTACGATTGCATAATGACAAATAAAGCACAATAACTATAACTTTATGCCCGGCCTTTTTATTTTCAATAACTGTATTAGATTTGATTTAGATTACATGTCCTGCTATTGTGCTCTTTTATTTATTAACTCTCTATTATTATTTCTATGTGTACTGCTCAAATAAACAAATAACCTAATCTAAACTAAACTAAAATTTCGACTTTAATGCTGGAGTATGTTAGTGTGTGGGGCCCCCTGCCCACTGAGCCCCCTCCTCTGGTTCGCCCCTGGCCGCTCAGGGCCTGCAGCCTGGTCCTGACTGGACAGAGAACGCACTCTAGGCTTCAAAACTTCAACCAGGAGCCTCTGAAGGACGTTCGAGTTTCTGTCTCACGTTGCATTTGTTACAAAGGCTATTCGAGAGATCATCAAATAAAGCTTCAAATTAAATTACTTCAAATATCGGCGTATTTATCGGCCACGACGATTCATATTGGTATTGCAGGCGACATCACAGCGTTCTAAAGGCCAATACTATTATATGGAGGGAAAATTATTTTGTTTTTGAGGACATTTTTGGTCTTGTACAGAGAGATCATGGACCCAGTGACTGATATTGATGATACTTTTAAAAATGTTAAATTCATACATTTTCTTTTGAGCTACGGCGTGTGAAAGTGTAATGCTGTAGGCTGCGTTCACGTTATAGAATTCCATTTCAGTCGGAGCAGGTGTCAATACAACTCTATGGGAGAGAAACAGTTTTTGAAAGAAATTTCCAAAAAGAAAACGTCCAAATGTTTTCTCTGATCATCATGTGACAGTGATCGGATTCACAAACCTGAAAGTCCTTTCTACTGGCCAACATCAAGCACATGTTTTTGAATATTGTCTCCACTTCTGGATGCCTTTGTGAAGAAATAATTAGACATATGTTCATATGTGCTGAAAGACATGACTTTGAACTTTGTGACAGCTTCTGTTTCATGTGAATTGGCCTCAGGAATTACAGAAATTAGCAATGATTTAAGACTAGAAATCAGTATTTTGAGCGTTACTATGGTTACAGCCATGGGATTTTCAGTTGCTCCACCTCAATGTTAAACTATAGGATCTTTAGAATGTTGTGATGTCACGTGAACGCCACCTATAGGAAAAACTGGGTCCCGCCCCCCGCTGGGTCCGGTGACATCATCACACTCTAGAACCTGCAGCCCACCTATTGGTATCGGACCTCAATGATCCATGTGTGCCACAAACATCTTCTCTCTCCGCACATTTGAACTGGAGTCACATGACTCGTCTCGACGTTCGGCCGCGAGACGAATGGCGGGTTTTGAGAATCCAGTCACTTCCGAATAACGATCCTCCTCACGTCGTTTGCAGCTTTGAAAGTAACGATTCTCGACATTAGCGAGCGATAAATTTAACGGTGTGAAGCTCTTCCCCGTCCCGTCTCGTTCTCCGTCCGCACGAAGCGCCAATAAACCCGTGTTTACGCGCCGCGCTCCTCATTAGCTCCCGTGTTAACCAGCGGCGAGGAATGCGCTTGAACGGCCCGATGGAAAAAACCCATATAATTTAACAAGACGCTAATGGCGGATGGTTTCGGCGTGTCGTCACCGGCGGCGTAACCGCGGTGGTCCGCAGATGTCGGGAGGACGGGATGGTTGAGGCATGAGGCGCGTTCTCCAACTCCGGGTCGACCCCCCCGAGAAGACGAGGTCCCGGACAGACCGGGATTATTCAGATTATTGTCTCCGTTGATCAAACCCCACCTGACCTGCCCGCCGCGTGTCCTCGCCCTGATCCGGTAATCTGGGAATAATGGATCCAACCTGAGGATAATCTTTTTTTATTTCACAATAAGCTTTCAAATGAGGCGTTGCTCTGGTTTATAGGCTGTGAGCTCCAGTCGAGAAACTTTTAGATTCGGGTAAAGCTGAACTGGAGAAAATACACACGGTTAGAGGTTAAGACATTTCAGAGGAACTGACAGTGATTCTCACATTTCGAGGATTTTAAGAGGCATTTAAGCTCTGATTTGTGTGATTATATTCCTTTAAAATCATCTTGAGGGCCAGAGGTTCTATGATGGAGGGCCAGCTTCAGTTTTTGTGGATGCAAAACAACTTTCTCCAACTCAGACAAAACTGAGATCATTGTTTTTGTCCCACAGACACAAAGACAAAGTGTCATCGGTCGCCTCGAGTCTCTCTCTATAAAACCAAAAAATCAGGTTAGAAATCTCGGAGTAATCATGGACTCAGACCTGAACTTAAACAGCCACATTAAAGCAATGACATCATCAGCTTTTTACCATCTGAGAAACATTCAGATCAGAGGAATAGTGTCAAAACCAGACTTGGAGACACTCATCCATGCGTTTGTCTCCAGCAGGTTAGACGACTGTAACGGCTGCTCACTGGCCTTTCTAAACGAGCTGTTAGAGCTGCAGAACATCCAGAACGCTGCTGCTCGAGTCCTGACAAGAACCAGGAAATACCACCATATTAGTCCAGTGCTCCGGTCTCTGCACTGGCTTCCTGTCACTCAGAGAATAGAATTTAAAACAGCTCTGCTCGTGTACAAGTCTTTTCATGGTTTAGCACCAAAGTCCATCTCTGACATGTTAGAGCCGTATGAACCATCTCGGGCCCTGAGAACTTCAGGGAGGGGTCTCCTGGTGGTTCCCAGAGTCAGGACTAAACACGGTGAGGCTAAAGCTCAAATCTGGAACAGTCTTCATGAGGATGTGAGACAGGCCTCAACTCTGACAATGTTCAAATCCAGGCTGAAAACAGCTCTTTTTACCCGAGCAGATGAAAACTGAAAGTATTTTATCTGCACTCTGGCCTTTTACTGTCATTGATTAACTTCATGTTGATGTTTTATTGATTTGATCTGTTTTCTTGTAATTTATGCAACTGTGAAGCACTTTGAATTGCCTTGTGTATGAATTGTGCTCTACAGATAAACTTGCCTTGATGTTTCTCACACAAACATAAAATGTCAGCAATCTAAGGCAAAGGTCTTAGAACGTCTCCTCAGTCCAGAGCTCCACCGACTCGAGGCCTCACTTACCGAGTTAAGCCAAAGGTCAAATCGTAGAAACCTTTGTGTGAAGTACAGTCGTTCCGCATTTAGCTTTAGCGCCGCCGCGACCTTCACGGCCTCGCGGTGACGTACGTTTTATTCTGAAGGGACTCTGACAGGAAGCGGCCGGCGACGCGAGAGCGGCCCGTAAAAAAAACAAGGAAACAAGTCACAGAAGAAGAGGCGACTTCCTGCGCCGCACAGGAAGTGGGGGTCCGCTGACGGGTCGGACCGACAGTGGGACCGCGACCCCCCGACACGTCCCACGCCCCGCTCGGGAATCCCAACGACGCGGCTTCAAAACAACATGACTGAAGAGCTATATTTAGACGCTTGAATATCTGATTAACCTGAATTTATGTTTTTAAATCTGTAAAGCAAAAAAGCACTTCATAGATAAAGATCGACGGAGTTATTGAAAATAAAACCGTACATTTAAACCTGACAAAAAAATGGGAAACTCCATCAAACCTCTTCTTTTTATATGAAAACAAACTCGCACACCATTTTTCCCCTCACATTTATGTCGGTGATCTTCTACAACAAAAGGCGCTTATGTGGAGTTTGTCAGTGTTGTGCTCGCGGTCGCCCCCTCAGGCCAAACGCGTAACTGCAGCCTCAGTGACTGTTCTGTCAGATATTTAGACCAAATCAGAGATGCGATACTTGAGCAAATGCAGCAAAGTGAATCGAGTGAAGAAGCTAAGTAATACAGATAAACAAATGAATGAAAAAAAACAAAAAAACTCGGAGGCTTAATTGTAATAATAAAATAATTCCACTGGTTGAAATGCTACGAGGAAAAGCCAAACTCGTCTCTTCAATGCCCTGGGCCCAATAAAGTAAGTGTAGCTAACTCGTAAACTGTTGTAAACGGCACGTGTCCAGTGTTTACTCCTTATAAATCCGTGAACATCGCTCTTATTCTGCGGCCAAGAAAAGCAACATTAGCCACATTATTTTCGCCATAGTAAATACTGTTATTACTGACACACTCGTCTGCTACTAAAACTACACGCCTTTTCTGTAGGTATGAAACTATTAGATCAACGGGTAACTTCAAAATAGGACTGGGCGATATAAAATAAAAAAATAAGTTTGGACGATTATCATTTTAATCGATTTTATTGGAAATGAACTATATTTAGATTCGTTATACAGCCGACAATAAGGCCCAGTCAAAAAACAAGTATTTATGTTTTAAATATTCTTTGCCTGCTCTTCTTAATAAGCCTTTAGTTTTATCGTCCTCGAGCCCAGCTGTGATCGACGACCGTCTCCATGGAGACTCATGGGGCGGAGTTAAAAGCCGCAGCAGCGCGAGACAAGGGGAGAGAAGGGGAGACCGGGGGGAGACTTTGGTTTAGCGGAAGAAAAAAAAAAAAAACTCCATCGCGCACAACGACAAGACAACGCGCGGCCTTTGTGACGCAGCGGAGATCGTTAGGACGTTCTTATTCTCCGCTAAATCCTGACGCTAACGCCACAGCTGAGCGTGAACGTGCATGACGTCATTACGCACAACGCCGTTACAGGCTTAATATAGAGGCGATCGCGGTGAAAAGGCCAGGGCTCATTCTACGGCAGGTACGAGGAAGACATTTTAAATTTGGATATATTTACTTGTTGCTCTTTTTTTCAAGACGCTTTCAGATTTGGGTAAAGCCAAACTGGAGTGTGCTGGGAGTTTCCGTGTTCACCTGCGGCGCTGCTCCTCTGGACACGTACAAGAGTAAAAATACAATAAGAGAGTAACATGTACTCCTGCGCTCGACTCCTGCACAAATATCAAATCTAAATGAAGCGTGTATTTTCGGGGGTGGGTCGGCCTCGCGTCCCGGATCGAGTTTTCCAAAACACCGCCTGACCCCGTCTCGAACCCGCGTCGTCAGCAAAGAGAGAAATGGAAAAAAAAACGAAACCCCGCGCTGACGGATGGACCCCGCGAGCGGCGGAACCTCGCGCTCCCCCCGGCCCGGGACAGAGAGGGGGCCGTGATGGAGGAGCGGGCGGCTGAACTCGGGGCGACCCTCTGGGCTGCGGTGAGAGCGCGTGTGTGGGCCCCGGGAACCTTGACTGCGCTCCAGGTTTCACCGTATCCGCCGTAGATCAGCGCCGTCCGATAATGACCCGCCCCCGTCGGAAAACTGGCCGCCGGGGCCTGACAGGTGATCGTTAAAGTCTGCGGTGGATTCGCCGGGATTAGCAGCCGGTGACGCACGGTGCCCTGACCATAATGTGTATATTAATATACACAGCTCAGAGTCATCGGTATGTCTCATATCAGTTATTCTCCAGCAGTGGGTACTTTAGAAGAAGAGCTTTATTTGTATAGCCAGAGGCGTAGCTTAGGCAGGGCAGGCAGCCGTCTGGGGCCCCCAATAGGCAAGGGCCCCCTTAAACTGTCCCACTTTTTTATAAACTTGCATCAAACGTTCAATATACAGTCTTTGGAGCTGCAATTACACCATGTGTCCACCAGCATACTGTGGCGCTGTTTCTCCCCATCTTGTAATGAGCAGTGGACAGACTCTTTACTCACGTCTCCACAGATTAGATTTCTTACAGTGAAACCAGTTTATTGTGACATTCATCATGACGGCACGGTAGCACAGCGGTTAGAGCTCGTGCTTCACAGCTAGAAGGTCCGGGGTTCGATTCCCGCCTGGACGGGGCCTTTCTGTGGAGTTTGCATGTTCTCCCCGTGTCTGCGTAGGTTTCCTCCGGGTACTCCGGTTTCCCCTACCACTAAAAACATGTACAATACCTCAGAATATCGTGCTTTGTGTTTTTGAGGGTAAATGCCTTTTGATTATGATTATTCTGATGGGTAACATGTTTATTTTTAAAGCTAAAACGTTATCAAAGTTATGTATAAAACACTTTAAGAATAGACTTTATCATCAGTAAATGTTGGAAACAATTATAGGAACAAATAACAACAGAATAATTGAGCATTAAAAGAAATGGCACGTCTGCTTACTTGAATTAGAGATATACAAATGTGGGTGTACTTGCTGTGCCATTTGTTATGTCATAAACGTTTTGCCAATTATATGGCATTTTGTTTTTGATTGGTATTAGTGATTTCATCTTATTCTTTTTTACATGATTTTATTTGTGTCTGCTTTGTGCTTCCTTTCTGTTTATAGTCTGTGTTCCTGTCAAAATACTATGAATGTGTGGATGATTGTGGTTGTGATTGTGGTATGAATGCAAGGAGGAGTGGCGGGGGTTGGGTGGGGGGATTAAAGTTTGTCTTATTTTATTATGTAAAAAAAACACACACACAAAAAACATGTACAATAGGCCAGGATGAACGCGAGTGTGTTTGAAAGTGCGCATGGCTTGTTTACATGCATGAGACCCATGTATGTTCATTAACATGCACTGTCCCGACCAAATAAACAAAATAAATAAATAAGAACCTCTGCCTTCTGTTCTGAGGGAAACTTATGCAGAGAACTGCATTATGGGAGTTGTCAGGTGACCCGCTCCTGCCCACGAGACGTCCTCCCCCCCCAGGACACCGGGCGGACTCTTCTTCCTGTATCTGCAGATCAGACGCTCACAGGGATCAGGATGAATCTTTCCTCTTTACAAAACTGCTGCAGTTCAGCGAGATGCAGGCGGTGCACTTACTTATTCCTCCCTGTCCTGTGAATGTTTACATGTTATGGCTAAAGGTTTGGGTGGCATTACTTTAAGCAGACGCCGTTTAATCATTCTTGTGATTTTAATAAAGATCAGACATTTTCTGACAAATTTAGGCAGAAATGTGAGAAATTCCCTCCGTACATCACAAAACACGGCTCATTGACGCCACACTTTCCGTTTTAAAGTGACATTTATTGATATAATACTGTCGAATATAGTGCACAAGTATTGCTTTAGGATGTGACAAATCCAACACAAAAACATTCACAAATCTCTACAAAAATACCACTTACATTCTCACCCGTCCGTCAAAGCCACATGCGACGGAAACGATTTCAACACAGCGCTCACGGTTTATTGATCTTTTTTTTTTTTTTGGTTCAGTGCCGTTTCACCGGAAGAAACCGCTGCAGAAAGGGAATATCGAGGCGGGTGTAGATATTCCGTTTGTGCAGCGATTAAATCAAGCTTTCACAAATATATTTATTCTTTTGTTAGTTCAGCAGAGAGCACAGAATAATCAACATTACAGCAGTTTGTTCTACGTGAAGGCAGCGAAATTCAAAGGCACACCACACCGAGGAGTCCCCAGCTCTGCACGTGGGCTGTTAGCGGTAGCATCACGCTAGCGCCGGCTAACTTCCTGCTCCGGTCACGGTTTCCCGCCCTTTTTCCGTATCATTCAGGAAGAACTTTACCTGAAAAACAACTGACCTGACCTGTGTGTAAATCTCAACCTCGTCGTGTTGTTTCAATCTTAATTTATCCTTTAATTGCGTCAATAAACGTGGACAGGAAGTAGTTAGTCGCAAACAGGAAGTGAATCCCAACAGCAGCAGCAGAGGCTCGTCACAAAGCGCCTGTGACGGTCAAAGTTAAGGCGATACTTTTACTCCTATAATAAAAGAGTGAGTTTAAAGCTAGTTTTTCAGTTAACGTCGGCGTGTGATTTAGATTTGATGATAAAATGTCAGCAATTAAATTAAATATGTACAAATGTCCTCAGATGTCAGATCAATTCTTAATGACATTTGTTTTGGTTGGACAATGACAGACAGAAAAAATATATATCTTCATAAGTTAGAGGGACTAAGAAGATTTTACCTTTATTTGAGCAACTGTGACTTGCCAAGTAAAATCAAGTAAAGTGACTAAAGCCCAATTCGCACGAGATGAGAACGTAGTGCCGTCAGTCGACCGTCAATCGCCCCACACCTTTATTTATGCTTAAAACCTTCATGTCAGCTCCGTCTCACATCTTATTATTCCATTATAAATTAAAAGGACCATCTCTGATTCAGCATTTAGGCCGAGAACCACCGAGAATTGGTCTGAGGGCCGCGTTTGGCCCCCGGGCCACACTTTGGACACCCCTGCCTTCCAGCAACAAGGTCCCGGGTTCGAATCCCACCTGGACGGGGCCTTTCAGTGTGGAGCGTGTTCCTTCCTAGCACTAAAACATGTACAGTAGGGGTCAGGACTCCCCTGTAAAAGAGATTCTTGATCTCAGTGGTTAGATAAATGTCAAACAAACAAATGCTCATCGTTCAGTGTCATTTTTTATCCGACTTTTATGGGTAAAAAGTCTAAATATGAGTGAACTACTGACATTGCTGATCCCGTATGAGCCCAGAACCATTACTGTCCCCAGGTCCTTCTAATCCCGTGTGAATAAGGTTTATACACAAGTAACTTTCAAAAGAGTCATCAGAAATGTAAGGTAACATAGGTTTGTCAAAAATACAGGAATTAACACACATTTACCTGCAGATTCGGCTGAAATGTTACTCTTTTTGTGTTTGAATGTTGAACTAGGTGCAAAAAGACTTTTTCCAACTTACTCAAATCCAGGCCGAAAAAACATAAATGGAGAAAATGTAAGTTATGTTGAGATGAGTTTTTATGCGACCATATAAAAACCAAAAAGCAAAGTGAAAACATTTTAGAGGCTCTGTCCTGTCCTGAGGCTTTTGTCCTGGTGTTGCTAATCATGTGACTTCCTTCTTCTTCTTCTTCTTCTTCTTCTTGTTGAAACAGAATCCTCGGATCAGAGACGTCTCGCCGGAGTTTCCCCGTTTGAAAGTGTGGAGCGTCTGAAAAACTAACTCGCGCTGAAGCTGCAGAAATCCAGGGCTTAACCTCGTGGAGGAGGTGGAGGTGGAGGAGGTGGAGGAGGTGGAGGAGGAGGAGGCGAAACGCGGTGAAATGTTTAAAAAGTAATGGCAGGATGGAGGCGAGCGATCGAGTCCTCATGGTTCCGTCTTCGCTGGTCCAAATGGAGCCACCATCTTCATGGCGGCGTAGTTCTGCAGGAGAACAGACCGTATTAGATCACACGAATGACCTCGAGCGGGACTGTCCCAGAGTCTTTCATTGGGCTGATTTGTTGTTATTGATCTAATATTTCAGCAGCTACACACAGACAAGGCTCGGTTTGCTTTAGGACGGTTTGTTTTTGACTTCTCTCTCAAGTCTCCAGGACTTTATCCAAATCCATAAGATGAACTTTACTCATTGCCTTAGCAAACAGGAAGTAATGTCAAAGTTGTTTTTACTTGAAAAGGAAAAATCCAATGACATCACTATTACTAATAACCACTATATTATCCTCCCCGCCGTTAGAGGTAGCGCTCCAATATTTGATTGTAGCGCTCTTGTATCAATGATGGGAGAGTGTGAGCACAGTGCAAAGATTCTCACTGGCCTATAGGCTGTAAACTCAGACATTTCCAAATCCTCTCCGATTATGAGCTCACTGTTGAGTTCTTAAAAAGATTACTGATGTATTAGTTTAGGTTTCCTACAGATGTTAATATTGTGTAGTTATTGTACATTCGCTGTGTGTATTTGTGTGTGTAATTCTCAGTACTCACGGGGAAGGCGTAGAGGAAGACTCCGAAGAAGAGGAAGAGGAGGAAGAGCAAGAAGAAGAGCAGAATGAACCACTTGAACCTCCTCCACACGATGAACCTCAGCGTCTTGTACGGCGAGGAGAACCAGAGGAACGAGGTCTCAGGGCGGCTGGAGGAGACACGGAGAGAGAACGTGAGGAGACGATGGGACGGGTTCTACAAGGAGACCCGGTTCTGTTCGAGCATCGGACCCGGACGTCCACAAAATTATCGGTAATGAATAGGAGGGAAAACATCGGCCCAATCCCTTAGCCTCGGCTTAGCCGCTTAGCCTCGGCTCAGACCCGGGTCTGTGCCCCCGCTCAGGCCTGGGGCTCAGTCCGGAGTCTGCAGCCGCCTGGCCCCGCCCTGAGCGCACTGTGAGCGGGTCTACCTCTCAGTGGTGGAAGAAGTACTCAATATTCTTACTTAAGTAAAAATGCAGATACTTGTTGAAAAGTACAAATGTTTCCATATTTGAGGCTGAGCCACAGGATATTTGGAAACTTGCTTAATAAATATTTTTTCTTGGGAAAACTAACAACGTGTCTTTTTTGATCGAGTTTATCGAAAGCACATTCAAGTCGGGCGTCGATAAAGACTCGATAAAGAATCTAATCGATGTGTAAAGGACGAGTGTCTCACTGCGGCTCGTCCAGGTGGGGGTTCATGTTGGGCTCGTCTCTGCCCAGTCCGGCCGGTCGCTCGTCCTGCTCCTGCTCCGTCACCAGCTCCAGGGACAGCTCCACTTTGCCCTGAGGACGGGAGAGTGTGAGCACAGCGCTAAGCCTACTCCAGCACATCCCAGAGAGCCTGGCTTTACCCAAATCTAAAAGCTCAACAAAAAAAAAGCTTCAAAATAGCGATGAAAAAGCAACGATAATGTGACGGAAAAGGAATGGAAAAAAACATGATGATCAGTTTTGTAGGTGGAGAAGCGTTTAGATTTGGGTAAAGCTGAGCTGGAGAACGTGCGGGGGGTTAAGAGTGTGGGCGTTTCCCTCACAGCCAGGCTCCGCCCTCCGTTGTGCTGACACACACAGGGCCACCAGCCTCGGACCGTCTTCTGCTCGAACAGTGACACCCGCCCCGGCTGGTCCAGCAGCTCCAGACCGCACTTCTCTGGAGACTTGGCCGGGCGCTGCATGTGGTTCAGGTCCAACGCCGTGTGGCCTGCGGGAAGACCAGAGCGGGTCAGGAGGAAACTCGAACAGACGCCGCTTTACCCTTTACAGCGTCGGGGATGAGGCCGTTACATGAGTGAGTGTAGTGGATGATGTCACAGTGATCACGTATTGACTCACGATTATTCTGAGGAACAAGGAAGAAAAAACAGTACGAGAACTTACTTGACCTTTACAATGCCGTCTAGATGTTCACAAAGAAGAAACAGTATTAGCCGCTTTCAAAATGTTTCTCACCATCTCTATGCTCTGATAATTGCTCCTGAGCAAAGGAACCCCCTCGATTGTGAACCACCCCCTGGTTCTCGGGGCTCCTCGGTTCAGTCGAGCCTCAGAAATCTCTGTGTTTGGTTTGACCGGACTCCGTGTCTTGACCATTTGAGAAACATCGCCGAGTTGAGGCCAATTTGATCTAGAATTGGTGATTTGTCTCGTTTAGATTATTGGAACTCCCTTTTTACTTGTTTTAACAAAGCTTTGGATCGTCTTCAAATGGTTCATCCTCTCTGCACTGGCTGCCCATCGAATTTCTAATTGAATTGAACATTTTAGTTTTGAGTTTTAGAGCGTTGCTAGTCAGGCTCCCTTAGGTCCTCGGGCCAGAACCTCCTCACTGTCCCTTTAAAACCAGAGGAGACCTGTCCTTTGAAGCTGTTTGATGCTGTCGATTCCTTTAAAAAACAGCTGAAGACATGGCTGTTTAGACGAGCTTTTAGTTCATTGTTTTAATTAATTAATTTTAATACATTTCTCTGTAATCTTTGTTATTTTGTGTCCCTGTGAAGCGCTTTGTGATTTTATCTGTGAAAATATCTCCATAATCTAAAACGCTCATGAAAGCAGCAGACACAAACTGTTTTCTGGCTCGATAAGAGAAACTAAGACAATTTCAAAAGAAGAAACCAAGTTTGAGCTTAAGTTTCCTCAGCAGGCAGAAGTTCAGACTATCATCAATGTGAGAGTCAATATATTTATAGGATGTTAAATCAATGGACTGTTCTTGTTTTGTCATCCTTTTAGGTAGCAGTGAGGGGATTAGAATTAGATTAGATTTAGAATGGCAGAAGATCACATAATCATCAGCATCTTTGAGACCATGGCTCAGTTTTACTTACACCATGTAACTGGTAAACAGAGTAGGCCCTAAAACTGAGCCCTGAGGTTCTCCTTTTGTTATGTTAACGTGTGCGCCGTTTCTTCAGCCGTTTGGGTCCTAATGTTCTTAAGATGAACCGAAAGTGATCTTTTTATAAACGTGGCGATCGTAAAACGGGTGAATCTCGTGAAGCACGAGGTCCAGAACCCCCGCATGAGCTCCAGAGCGACTTCTGTCTGAGCGAATAGTGCCGACGCGGCGGAAACGCCCGGGACTTCGTTTCAAAGGTAAATGTTATGGCAGCCGCTGGAGTGCGGATCAGCCCCGGAGCGTTTTGGACCCGACGATCACGGCGTCCCCCGACGAAACGCGAGTATTTAAGGGCCGGGGTTCCATTAAGACGTCAGACGAGATCACGATTACAGGGAAGGAACAGAGTTTACACGGTGAGAAGAAGCAGAACGTGAAGGAGAACGTGAACACAGAGGAAGAGGTGAGAAATATATTGTCTATAAGATAATATTAAAGTTGCTGTTTGGAAGATATGCAAATTTGCTATATTGAGTTTGTTGAATTTCAAGAAATAGTGAAAAACTGGAGGAACATTCTAAAAAATGAGGCGAAAAGATGTAAAAATGGGGGTGGGATGTAAAATGGAGAAGAAATTGAGGAAAAAATAGGAGGAAAACACTGGAGAAAAAGTTTTGACGGGAAAAGGTGTAACATATTGGGGGGGACTGGAAAAACACAGGAAAGGAAAGTGGAAAAAATTTGCAATTATTTTGGAGAAAATTGAGAAGTTTGGGGGGGGGGAGAATGTGGTAAATTTAAAAAAGGGAAAAAACATGGGGGAAAAAGTGGAACTTAATGGAAAAAATTATGAGTCGAAACTAGAGGGGAAAATGTAAAATAAAAAAATGGAATAGGGAAAAAAACATTGAGAACATTTTGGAACGTTTATTTTTTCTGCCCTTTTCAGGACAATCGCCTTTTGAGCGACAAAGCGATGTTGCATATTTCTGATGGTTTTCAAAAATAAACGCGCCCCGCCCTGCATAGACAGTAGTTAATGTTTACCGAGATAGTCGTCGAAGGAGAACTTGTCGTTGTCCCAGATCTGGATGGTGAGTTTGGGAGGGATCTTCATCTCCGCTTTGTCCACACTCCAGAAGTGCTCCTGCAAAAGAGACGCAGGTAAACCACAAAGGAAATGCCCATATTTGGATTACATCTCCGTCACAGCCTTTCCTGCTACACGTGGATCCCAAACATGTCAGTATTTGTGAATGAATGAGCGCGGGAAAGACCAGGGAGCGACACAGACATGTTGGAGTCACTTCAAACTCACAAAGCATCATAAAACAAGCGTGAAGGGTGAGTCTAAACCAAGATGTTAAAACCTCTTAACCCCTGCCTGAATCGAGTGCATTTCCTTCAGGTTGGCTTTAACCAAATCGAAAAAAGCTTCTTGAAAAAAGTGTCTAAACAGTGACAAAAATGAAACAAAAACCAGGATGAAAAAGCCACAAAAACGCACGAAACAAACCACGGAGGAGCAACAGGAAAGTGACAAAAATGTGACGAAAAAGTTAGAAAAATGAGACGAAAAAGAGATAAAAATTTGACTAAAATTTGACAAAAAATGGTATCAATAAAGTGACAAGAGACAAAAAAAGTGACAAAAAAGGAATAAAAATGTGACAAAAAAAAGAGACCAAAATGTGATGAAAAAGGGACAAAAAAAAGACAACACGGCAACAACGCAAGGTAAAAGATCCGTTTAGATCAGTTTTTTAGGTCTTAGCTTTCAAATGAGGTGTTACTCTGGCCAATAGGCTGTAACAATTTAGATTTGGGTAAAGCTGAACTGGAGAAAACCCACCCGGTTAAGGCGGGGGTTAAGAGGTTAGGGGAGAAAAACTGTCTTCAAATCAATGCATTACAAGAGTCTTGTTTTGACTTGATTTAATGAAGAAATAAAACCTGAACCGGCTCGTTTGAAGAGAAGGAGTCTAACATTCTGGAGCCCCTCTGCAGACGGCAACTTCTCTGTCGCCCCAAATTTAGCTCAGACTTTCCACTCCCCTCCGCGCCCCCTCTGCAGTTTGTCTACGCTTTATAAAGAAAAATACCCCGAACGATTGATGCCTTTTCACACTCCAGACCAAATCGCTCCCGGGAGATTTGCAGCAAATGTCAGAGCGATTTCCCCCCCCCCCCCCCTTCCAAAACATGAAACCGAGTCCGAGGCGGAGCGCGGGTCCAAGCCTGGATTTGTGTAATCCCGAGCAGAGGTCGGAAAATACCGCCTTTAAACGCGGCGCACAATGTAAGTATTTTTCAGGACTGGCAGCTCGCGGTGGATTTGCCAAAGGAGAAAATAATTGCACCGATCAATTGTTTGTGACATTTTTCCAGCTTTGAAAACCAGACATTTCGAGTAAAGAGAACGGGTCAGGTTTACTTGTTTTTAAGGTCATTTTAAAGTCACGAAAACAACAGGTTTGAGCATATTTAAAGCTGCATTATGCAACTTTTCATCGGGGAAAAAAGTTGATATCTGTGCGTATTCTACCTTGTAGTGGCCCCGTGGCTGTATGAGTGGTCCGCGTGGCGCCTTTACTTTCCATCACAGTGGTCTCTACAACGCTCCAGGGTCAGTTGTTTGGAAGGTTTTCTCTGCTGACGGAGCCTCTCACCAGAAAACCTACAAAACAACCGATCCTAGAGCGTTGTAGAGACCACTGTGATGGAAAGTAAAGGCGCCGTGCGGACCACTCATACAGCCACGGGGTTAAATACACACAAAACTTTTATTTTTCACATAAAAAAGTGGCATAATATATCTTTAAGGCGAGATGTGCTGTGATCCACCTCCACCCCTTCACCGCCTCTTCTGTCTACAGCTTCACCGGTCTCCCTTCAGTGTCCCAACATCCATCCAAACTATAATCCGTATTTCGATGTGTACTGACGGGGTCTGATCGCCAAAATATTGATGTAAATAAATCCTTCTAGACGCTGCTTTTGTCTCTGAGATGATCCAGGTTGAAGTTGAAGTAAAAATGCCCATATTTTCAGCAACAAATTATAAACAATGGATAGAGGAAGATTTGAATATTGTTTTATTTTGTTGATATATTGATTACAAAGATTTTGGAATTAGAGATTGAAAAATGTTGTAAAGTTTGGAGTCTGCACCGTAGGAGCGACTGAAATGAAGATGTGCAAGAGAGGAGTGAAAACCTTAAAGGGATATTTCGGGATTTTTGACATAGAGCCTCATTTCCTAGTTATCCAGAGCGATATTTTTTTCTTAAATTCATGCAGTTCTTATATTTGAAGAGTTTAGTGGCGCTAGGCTAATGCTAGGCTAGTGCATGTCTATGGTAACTAGTAGCCTGCATTAAAAACAGTCTGACCCACTCCACAGAGCACCTGAGGCAAATCACTTATAACGCCAGACTAACGATATAAATGTCTGTGTCGATAGAATAATTTTTGAAATATAACCGACCTTGTATCACATGAATTACCGCATTTTGAAGGGGCTATTTTCTCGCAGATCACTCCTCCGCTGCGTTAGCTTACAGCCACAAAGCTGATGCTGCTCAAAAACAAGTTATTTTAATGCAAAATTGTTATAATTACAGACATTTATATCGTTAGTCTGGTGTTATAAGTGATTTGCCTCAGGTGCCCTGTGGAGCGGGTCAGACTGTTTTTAATGCAGGCTAACTGATACCATAGACATCCACTAGCCTAGCATTAGCCTAGCATTAGCCTAGCGCCACTAGACTCTTCTAAATGTGCTCGGTCCAGGCGGGGCGGTTCAGAGGTTAAAACTAAGACCTCAAAGGGGAACAGGACGGTCCTCACCTTCTTGTCGATGACGCAGAGCTGCTCCGCCGGGAGGTAGTGGAACGGGAAGACGAACCTGAAGTTGAAGTTCCCCTCCCCCCCCAGCGAGCGGTAATGCACGTCCGTCTTCTGCCGGAGGTGCTCGTGTCCGTCCAGCCAGCTGCAGCAAACGCACCACACGTCAACATGTCACTAACCCCCCCCCCCCCCCGCCGCCGCCGTCAGCGCTCACCCTTTGACGTAGATGTCGCTCATCCTCTCGCCCGTGAAGCTGACGTCGTCCAGGGTCACGTCCTGAGTGTTCCAGATGATGCAGCGGAGGAGGAACCTGAAGCACAAGAAGCAATGAAGAAGCAACAGAAACGTGATGGAAAACGTGGTCTTACTTCTTGGCTTTGCGGGGGGTGACGTTGAACGGGGGTCCGGGCGGTCCCAGGGACTTCGGGAACAGGTCGACCCACATCGTCACGCGGCCCTAGGCGGACAGCAGCCAGTCAGCACGCAGCGAGCCCCCCCTGAGCTAACGGAGGGCGGGCGCTTTACCTGCTGGATGTCGGGCTGCAGCGGGCTGAAGAGGCGCCGCGTCTCCACGTGTTCCGGGACTAAACCCAGGCGTCTCAGACACAGCAGGGCCAGGCGCTCGTCCAGCGGCCCGAGGTGAGGGTTCGGCTGCTTACTCTCCGCTGGAGCAGAAACACACGGCGTTCAGCAAGAGGGGGGGGGCTAAATAAAGCGAGGAACTGTCTCTGGTGCAAGGACAATGAGGGAAAAACATTTAGATGCAAAGCTGAAGCCTAATCTGGATTATTTCTGTCTTTAAATGCAAGGGGGGGGAGGCTGGACCGGCTCATTAGGAAGGCGGGTTCATTGGTTGGACTGGGCCTGGACTCAGTGGAGAAGGTGGTGGAGCAGAGGACGCTCTCTAAGATCAGGTTGATCCTGTTCGATCAGAGCCAACCTCCTGAACTCGGTCTCCCCCCGCCAGAGAAGCGCCGCGAGCTCCAGACTCCGCTCCAAGGACAGACTGAAGAACTTGTGAGTTGTGGTGAGTCCCTTTAAGTCATTACTGAGCACAGGCTTGTCAACATCATCCTAACTTTACCCTTTTACTATGTTTATGTTTTCCGTATACTACAAATGGAACTGGCTCCGAAAACAGTCAAACTGAATCATAAATGAGCTCCCTCACTCCATTCCTGATTTTACGGTCTCTGCCCAGGACACGCTAGGTGATCCATGCCTCTGCTGTCATGTCTCTCAGCTGGAGAAAGCGAGTCTGGGCATCTCGGCTCAGGCTGAATCAATGACTGGATGAAGTCTATACATTTCCGTCAGTGGCCACGTGTTGAGTCTTTCACGAGCCGTCTGCAGACCTCTTATACTAATACATTATTTATACACTTTCTCCAGATCGCAGAGGCTTCCCTCTCTAGGCACTCCTCCTCTAATGGGACCCTCCCTGAACACCTGGGGAGGAGACCAGGAGGCGATAGAGGCCCGAGCCACTTCAGCTGAATCTTCTCAAAGGAGCAGCGACTCTACTCTGAACCCCTCACTGCCAACCTGCCAAGGAAACTCGCTTGTATCCGTGATCTTTCAGGTCGTGGAACCTTTTAGAGAAAAGTCAGATTGATGTGTTACTTCATCACTGGCTTCATTACACGTGTTATTAGTTCCCACAGGGTCCAGGCATCAAACCTGAGCCACGAAAGTGCGTCGGACTCACGGAGGTCTGCGGCGCTGAGCTCCTCTCCTCTGAACACCACCTTGTTTCCCTGGAACACGGGTCTGCGCAGGTTCCTCCGGTCGCACACGCGGTTCAGCAGCTGACGGGGAGCGAGCTGGTCCCGCCACCGGTTCAGCCCCGACCTAAGACAAACCAGGAAAAACATCTAACTTAAGCTCAAACACGGGTCTCGATCGTGCCATTAACTCCAACGTTCTGGAGGAGAACGTGTGAACCAGCAGATCCACGGATTCCGCCTCACGTGCAGTAGGTCTGGGGCAGGCCGCACGCCGCGCCGTGTCGGGACAGGAGGCGGTTCTCCAGGTCGATGACGGTCTCCCCGATCTTCTCGTCTTTGGTGAGCAGGTCGTGGTCGTACAGAGCCACGCGCAGGTCCTTCTCCAGCGGCAGCGAGCAGCTCAACTCGAACATCCTGGAGGCGCCGGGAGAGCAAACACGAGAGGGTCTGAGTGCAGCCGATGGATCACGTGATCAGTGGAGCTCCACGCCGCCACAGGAAGTGACCTCACCTCTCCACGCCGCCACAGGAAGTGACCTCACCTCCATGTATTCAAGGTAACCTCCATAAGATGCCTTTAGTAAACTCCACTCTCCTTAAGGTTGGGGTTAGTTTAAGAGAGCCTTGTCCTGTGGAGAAGTGGAGCTCCGCTGGCCCACATCGGCGAAACAACGGAAATGAAACTACAACTCATGACCGGTGAGTCTGCAGCGACCTCTAGTGGACGCCGGTGTCATTTCAGAAGGATGGCGGTTTTGGGGTGTGTCATTTGCAACAGGCAGTCTAAAAGCTTCTTGACTGGAGCCTCATTTGAAAGCTAAGACCTACAAAACTGATCTCAATGGATCTTTTTCTCTTTGCGCTGTTGCTGTGCTGGTGTCACTATATCATCCCTTTTTGATTTCATGTCTTTAAACGTGTACTTGGATGTAGCTGTGTCTTAAAGGGCCGGTACGCACCTTCCAAACACCGGCTCCAGGGTGCAGGGGATGTAGTTCTCGTGGTCGTTTATGGTCTTCTTCCCCAAAGTGATCTTCACGTACGGGTCGCACTGAGGTCCAAAAAAAAAAGCAAAAGAAATATAGCAACAGATTAAAAAAACAGACGGTCATATTGGGTGCGTAAAGATCCAGTCCCTCGCTGTACCTTCCCGTTGGGGTCTTTGGGCTGCAGTCCGTCGGCCTGGATGACGTACACTCTTACCACGCACTCCTCCACGCCGTTCGGAGGCAGTTTGGTGAAGTACTTGGGCGGCGTGGGAACGGACGGGTCGTCGGGCAGGGGGTAGATCTTAAACATGCCCTGGACACGCCACACCAAAGTTCATTCGTCAACGCTTTTTCGGACTTTTGTTTAGAGAAAACATTTGCCTTGTTGTGTCTGATGTTCTGAGAGTTGTTTGTGACGTTGGTTCTGTTGGTTTTTGCTGATTATATGTGGTTAAATGGCTTCTTTTTAGTTTGGCAATTAGCAGTAACTGTAGATCTGATAGTAAAACAATTACCCAACATGAGTGCAAAGCAACAACAGCCCCACCTAGAGTTTACATCACCTAAAGTTTGAGTGGGTTTGGTCTGGTCTTTAATAAAGCCAATAAGAACATTTGATCTTAACTCAGTAAAAGGTAAAAGTGGGATTTCTTGTTCCTTTGGCATGAGCGCTTTTATCTGATCTTGGATTAGTTCCAATGTTTTCCCTGCAGCGTCTCGTCTTAAGAGCTTCTGTGTAACTGATGCCCGAGCGTCAACTTTATTGTTCTGGCGTCACCTTGAACTCCCCGACCACGGACGGGTCCTCGCGCTCGTCCTGGCTCCGCCCCCTGAACAGTTTGAACGTCTGGCAGAAATCGGTCAGGCCTCCGAACGGCTCCACGCGCTCCAGCTCCCGGTCGAACACCTGAGGAAGACACGGTCATCCGGTAACGGCTGCGCTCAGAGAAGACACGGTTTTCACTCGTCTCAGGGTTTTTTACAGGCAGCAGAAAGTCACATGTAACCTCTGACCCCCGCCCTGACCCGAGCAGCTTTCCTCCAGGTAGGCTTTAAACTAATCTGGAAGAAGTGTCAATGTAGCGACAAAAGAAAACGAGGATGAAAAAGTCACAAAAACCCAACATGAAAGTGTCAAAATAGCCACATATGTGAGATAGAAAGTGACAAAAAAGAGACAAAAAAGTGATTGAAAAATGTGACAAAAAAGTAAAAATGTGACAAAAAGGTGATGAAAAAGTTGCGAAACTGTGACAAAAAAGTGGCAAAAATGTGACAAAAAAGTGAGAAAAATTTGATGAAAAAGTGCCAAAAATGTGATAAAAAAAGTGACAAAAATGTGACAAAAATGTGATAAAAAAAGTGATGAAAAAATTATGAAAATTTCATTAAAAAGTGAACAAAATGTGATAAAAAAGTGACAAAAATGTGATGAAAAAGTGGCAAAAATGTGACGAAAAAGTGGCAAAAATGTGACGAAAAAGTGGGGAAAAAAATATGAAAAAGTGGGAAAAAAAGTGATAAAAAAAGTGACAAAAATGTGATAAAAAAATGATGAAAATTTCATTAGAAAGTGAGAAAAATATGATAAAAAAGTGACACAAAAGTGACGAAAAAGTAACGAAAAACGCAACATAAAAGCAATGAAACAAAATGTGAAAGACAACGCAACATCAGTGCACGGAAAAAGAACCTTCTAGATGAGTTTTGTAGGTCTTAGCTTTCAAATGAGGTCTTTAGGCTGTAACCTTTTAGATTTGGGTAAAGCTGAACTGGAGATTGACCTGTTACTTCTAAACACTCGTGTCCATTCCACTAAAACGAGGAAGGATGTAAAAAACAAAACAAAAAGCTGGATATTTAAGTCCCGTTCGTTCCCACGTCCTGATCATTTTTACAATTACCGCCGCTGCCAGTCCGAGCGCTAATATCGGGTTTCTGCCCCCGAGCTTTATGTGGATGGCATCATGTTTGAGGCGGCGCCAGTGGAAAAGGAGTTCAATATGTCGGAATGCTATTTATTATGTGACACTGGTGTGTGTAGCGCGGGCTGTGGGCGAGACAACACAAAGTTAAGGCTTTTTAAGGATGCACAACTTTAAAGACTACATGCATTTATCCTCGGTAAAGACTCGTATCGATTCAATGAGCTCGGTGACGTCTCCATAGCAACCGATGCAAACCAGGAATGTGAGGCAGCCATTGTTAGAGATCGGGTTATTACTTCTTAGTCGTGTCGTTTATTCTCAGGGTTCGGTAGTTAGCATTCCAGCGGTTAGCATTCATCGTGTCGCCGTCCCATATTCAATAAATATTGGTCTTGTACGCCTTAACCGAGCCCATTTTCTCCAGTTCGGCTTTACCCAAACCCAAAAGCTAACCTCGACTGGAGAGTTTACAACCCATAGGCAAATAGGTCAGTAATTAGAAATGCAAAGTACATTTACAGTCATAAAACAACCCTCAATCCACTGGAATTAAAACGCTTCCTGAAACAAACCTATAGGCCAGTGTCATGCCGCATTTGAAAGCTAAGACCTACAAAACTGATCGTAACTTCTTTTTTTTTGCGTTGTCGATCAAAGCATTTGATTACATTGCACTGGGTCAGGAGGGCCAGTCACAAGATGGCCGCTAGAAATCTCAGCCCTCTCCTGGTTCTGAGTTTGGACTCCACAGGCCTCCGTAGCCCGCGAGGAGCTAAACTCTGAGCCAAAGTCCAGCCGGTCACACACTCTCGGACTCTTGGCGTTCACCTCCCTCTGACTCGATGACATTTATTCAACACCAGAGTCACACCTAATCCTCACAGCACACCTCAGTGTCGGCCGAGAGTGAGACGAGGACGACGAGGAGGAGGAGGAGGAGGCTGGAAACACCACATCACCTCCTGGACCCAGTGAGCGCCGAGAACAAGGACCCACAGAAACACGGGTCAGGAGCAGGTTTGTGTCCAGGAACAAACCCCAGAGGGACATTAGTCGCCAGTCGCAGAGGAGGGAAATAAAATCTTAAGTGTTCTCGCAAAGCAATACGAGCACTTTCATTCGAGGTACTCGCCGATACTCAATACCCGTACGAGCACGAGGCATTTTCTTCAAACATACTTCGACTGGCTTGTTCATAGCAGATGGGTTAGTCATTCACTCAGAACTCTGTCCAAAGTCCTGCCCGCCTCCACACTGGCCCGTCGCCTCCGAGACGTGTTTTGACATAGATTTCATTGAAAGTGGTTTGGAGCGGATTCCTCAGAATAGAACCAACCCTATTTTTCCACACGTGCGTTAAAGCAGAACTAAGTAACTTGTTTCCCGTAATGAATCCTTTCCGTCGTCCCTACAATACAATACAAGTGTTAATGGGATGATTGGAGGGTCTTTCATCTCCCCCTGGTGTCTCTGGCCAGAAAAAACACAATTGCAACTTTCCTGCGTCCGGATCAGAGCAGCAATACACACAAATGGAATCACGAAGAAGAAGCTAACAGGCTAACGGGCAAAGCTAACTGCTAGCGCCGCTTAAACAGTATTTACAGCCAGGTTTAAGTGAAAATAATGATCTCCATTGTGTAATTGGATGAACAACATCCCTCTGTCCCTTTCAATTTCAATTTCAATTTCAATTTATTGTTGGAAAACCCCTTGAGATGAAACATCTCGTTTGCAAGGGGGACCAAACATAAAACAAATAAAAACAGTGTACAACACTTAGTTACACAAACAAACAATATAACACAAAACATAACAAATGTAATACAGAAAAACAGAAATAAATAAATAAACACAAACATTAAACACAAGACAATCTTGCTCACACAACCCTCTCCCCTTCCCAGTCATCTAAAGATCAAGTATTGTTGTACAAATATAATTTTCTACTGAAACACATGATGTGATCCATACTTTTCAAACAGACAGTATCAAAAGAGCCTACAGACATTTGTCACAGCCTTTGTCTTTTCTGTCAGCGTAGGATTTACTCTCACGGACGATTCATGAGTAAAAAAACACAACATGCTACGACGCCTGCAGTGGCCCTTATGGCCTCTAGGGGCATGAGTTAGGTAGTAATGCTTTAAGTGAAATTCATTCTCTGCATTTGACCCGTCCTCAAAGCCGCCGGGGCGACCTGAGCTGCCAGCGTGGGCCGGCGCTCGGGGACCCATCGCCATGATGTGGAGCCAGGCTGGCGGTCAGAAACACCTGGCTGGAGGATTAACCTATTGAACATGTTTTTAGTGGAAGGGGAAACCGGAGCTTATCACTTTATACGCCTACATATAAATAAAATCCCGCTGTTGTTCAAAGTCAAATCGTTGTCGTCCTACCACACGTCACTTTTATTTTATCGTATTTATTTAAAGGGGGGGTATTATGTAAAATCGACTTTTTCAAGCTTTATATCCTGTTATTATGTCATTCCCTCATTAAACACGTGCCTGGAGTGTTGCCTTGGCTCATTCACATATTTATGAGTAATCAGTAAAAACTTAGACGGCGGCCATTTTAGGTGTAGCTATGCCTCAGTCCTCCTAGGAACGCCCCCACCTCCTGGAGACGCCTCTGGACCTTTCGTCACCAGCCGAGCCCCCAACCACTGCTCCTCAGCTCAGCAGAGCCCCCTCCCCCCGCACAGTGTTGTTGTTTCAATGCCACAGTAGTGTGCTGAAGGGGGCGTGTCGGAAAGCTTCTTAAAGAGACAGAGGCCTATTTTAAGACGGTCAGTGCGGCCATTTTGAGAGAGCAATTTTATTCAAGGCAGTTATTTTAATTTACTGCATATACAGACCAACAGAAGGTTACGTCATCATTGTAGTGCTATAGACTGGGGCTATGTGATTGAAAAAAGCATAATACCCCCTCTTTAATATTTTTATGCCCCTGTAGCCTTATAGTTTAAAGTTCTTTAGCTTATTTTTATCTTTTATATGTCGCACGTTTGCACCGAGAACAATTCCTAGTTTGTGAACCAGTTCTGATTCTATTCGGAGTACCCGGAGGAAACCTACAGGACACGGGGAGAACATGCAAACTCCACACAGGAAGGCCCCGTCATGGTGGGAATCGAACCCGGACCTTCTAGCTGTGTTTTAATATTATATACTTTTTTTAATATATATCTACAGCTTATTTAATGCAGATCACTTTGTATTAGTTATTTTTAGTTATTCATACTTTTTATTCATGCACACTGTGAGTCAAGAGCGACGCACCGTGAGCGAGTCCAGCCCCTGCTCCAGGTACGTGCCGCACCTGCTCTTGTCCCCGATGGAGGCGTAGAACTTACTCCACCAGTCCACGAACTCCTCCACCTGCAGAACACAAAGGAGATGAATATTCACCTGTATCCAGTGCCCTCGGCCCTCGCTCTGAACGGCCACACACCCGTTCTCAAAATCACGCTCGAGAAACTGAAGGTCAGCTTTTTACGGGAAATGGAAACGGCACTTTTGGACCGAGCCGACGTCGAGAGAGAAGGTGAAATAAAACACCTGCGTTTAAGTCTCGCAAATATTCCGCTGAGTGATATACAAGTGCGGGGCGTATTTACGAGCCTGGGAGCCGCGGCGTTACCGGCGCTCGGACGAGTTTAGCCAAAGTTTAAGCACCGGCGTCTTCGGGCCAGTGTTGGTCAAATGTCCATAAATAACGAGCCGTCGTCTGCGGAGGAGAAGGAAAGGGCATGTTCATAATATTCAACACGACAGAAAGGAATAGGGCAGGTCTTTACCTCGTAACCCTCGCCTTAAACGAGCGCATTCGGCTTTACCTAAATCTAAACACAGTCTATAGGCCAGTGTAACGGCACATTTGAAAGCTAAGACCTACAAAACGGATCGAAGCTTGCCGTGTTGTTTTTCACGTTCTTTTTCCATCACATTTTTGACACTTTTTTGTTGAGTTTTTGTCACTGTTTTAGGCGGCCATCTTGTGCCGGTGCCAAAACCAGGAGCAACATGTGATGTGAGGAGAGACGTACGACTCACGGGAACTTCCAGGGACTCACGAGCCATGAGTCGCCATGAGTCTAATAACACTTGTTTTATCATTTCAATTCCACAAAAAAATACAATAATAATAATCATTATAATTATTATAATAAAATTATATTAATAATTATTATAACAATATATGATTTGATTATATTATAAAATTATTATATAACTGTATTTATTATTAATTATATAACAAATACAATATTTTTTTCTTATAAATAATTTATAATAAATATTTGTATTATTATTATGGTCTCAACTTATAAAGCGCTTTTCCACCTACATTAGGCACTCAAAGCACTTTACAGCAAGGATCCTCTCACCCATTCAAACACCAGTGTACGCAGAGACTGGAGGCAAGGAGGGTGAAGTGTCTTGCCCAAGGACACAACGACAGCGTGCACCTTCAGGAGGCGGGATTCAAACCCCTGACCTTCCGATCATGAGACGACCCGCTCTACCATCTGCGCCACCGTCGCACCAAATATTATTATATTATAATAATATTTGTCCAATGTAATAATCCATCCCAGATTGACCATGGGAAAACTAAACAGGCGAAAGTCATAACTTTATGTTTTGTTTAATCAGATTATTATGGCCTTTCAAATGTTCACAAAAGGATTAAAACACAGACACACAAAGGAAACAAAATACGTCACCTCAATATTTGGTGGAATTGAAATGACCAGATAAAACAAGAACAAACACGAACATGAACAAATGGAGCCAAAGTCTGAGCCTCCAATAAAACTGGAAAAACCAGATATGACATAAAGTCACAATTATCAAAGACTCACAGAATAACCAGCAATACATAAAAAACTTTCCATTTGATTTAATTTAACCACACTGTTGGAATGAACTCTAAATGAGCTTCTATTAGAAGAACAGATCTGTAACAAAGTCTTGAACCTGCAGATGTTTAACCTCAGGGCGTTGTCTGGAATCAATGGGAGATTTTATTTGTGTCTGTAATATTCCTGTTGGCCAGGGTTAAAAGATATTTGTAATATGTTTGTACGTCTTTAGAGAGACCCGGTGAAGTGTTAGCACGTGGTTAGATAAATATACAGGAGATAATGTTATACTCACCCAGTTGAGCATCTATCGAGCGCATGCAAGAAAACAGCACAAAGTCTTTTTTCACACTCGACACCAGCGAGACGACAAACCAACATATATGGTCACGTTTGAAGCAGTTCAGGGGGAAAACAAAGAAGAGAAACACCTAAACCTAAACTTACTATCATTTTTTCAAAACTACTTTAACAAATGCTGAATTGTGAATGTAGTTTTCCACCCAATAAAGATACAAAGACCTGGAGAGGAGAAAGTAGTTCAAAAGCCCATAATCACATGAATAACAGAGAATGCTAACATGATGCTAACGCTAGCTATGGCCGCCGTTTTTAAAAACATCCATATGGGCCTGATTTAGACTTGGCTTTATTTGTGTGTGATAAATAACATAAACACAGGGAGCATGTGCAGAACAAAGGGACTAAACTTTAGGGCCTTCTATCCTTCTTTCCCTCCTTTCTTCCTTCTTTGTTTCCTTCCTTTCTTTCCTTTTTTCATTATTTTTTCTTTCTTTCTTTTCTTTCCTTCTTTTTTTTTCTTTCCTTCCTTTTTTCTTTTCTTTCTTCCTTCCTTCCTTCCTTTTTTCTGTCCTTCCTTCCTTCTTTTCTTTATTCCTTCCTTCCTTTTTTCTTTCCTTTTTTCTGTCCTCCTTTCTTTCCTTTTTTCTGTCCTTCCTTCTTTCCTTTTTTCTGTCCTTCTTTCTTTTCCTCCTTCCTTCCTTCCTTCTTTTCTTTATTCCTTCCTTCCTTTTTTCTGTACTTTTTTTCCTTCCTTCCTTTTTTCTGTCCTTCCTATCTTTCCGTCCTTCTTCCCTTCTTTTCCTGACACCGTAGTCCAAATATGGTCATTTCGTCTGTGGGAGACAGAGCGGCTAAAGACGGGAGGAACAAACACAGGGCGCATGTGCAGAACAAAGGGACTCAACTTTAGGGCCGTTTTCGTCCCCACTCTTTAACGCCATCTGCCCTTCAGCCGCTCCATGAGCCTCCTCACTTCACAGACTCCACACGCGGTGCCTAAATGAAGCGTGTGGTATGCGTGTGCTAAGCGTGTGGTATGCGTGTGCGCAGATACTCGGGCTCATTCTCTCCGCCGCGGTTTCTGGAGGAACGGCACCAAAAAACCTCAGCCAAAAAATCTGTGGCATTTTCACATAAATACTGTCTGCTCGCCGCGCTCTGACAGGCAGCACACGGGACAGGCCCGGGGAGCGTCGATCTCTGAACCCCCACTTGTTTTCTCCAGGTCGGCTTTGCCCAAATCTAAAACCTCTACTTTTATTTGTTTCCCTATTCACCTGCACCAACATTAAAGGAACAGGCCACCGTTTTTCCACACTGAGATCTGTTCTTACCCGAGCTTAGACGAGTTGATGCGTAGCTGCCTGGTCTTTGTGCGTGCGCTCAGTCACGCTAATGTTGTTAGCGGTTAGCCTCTCCCAGCAAAGGTATAGCTCCAAACTGGGGGGAAGTTAGAAGCTGCTCCACGTTTCTCGTATTTAAATACAGTGAAAAGTTACACGATCCAAGTCCAGTTACACCAAATCAAACACGTCGATTTTCTAATAACACCTGGAGTACTTTGACGATATTACTGCGCGGGCGTCGAAGTACTCCAGGTGTTACTACGCCTCACAATATAGTTCCCCTTTTTATCCGCTTAGAAAATCCACATGTTTAATTTTGTGTAACTAGACTTGGATCGAGTAAAGGCTCACGTAACTGTATTTAAATGGGGAAAACGTAGAACAGCTCGGCAGCTTCTAACTTCACCCCAGTTTGGAGTAGTACCCTATAAAAAAGTAGTAGTAGTAGTAGTAGTAGTAGTAGTAGTAGTAGTAGTAGTAGAGATATCAATCTGAAACTTCTGCTGAACATTCTCAGTACATCTCAGTATGTGAAAACGGTGACACAATCCCTTTAAACCAAGTTCCTTTTTCCCCCGACTGTGTGAACTTGTTCTAGTTTCAATCAAAGTGCTCCAGGTGTTATTAGAAAATCGACATGTTTGATTTTGTGTAACTGGACTTGGACCGTGTAACTTTTCACTGTATTTAAATACGAGAAACAGCTCGGCAGCTTCTAACTTCACCCCAGTTTGGAGCTTTACCTTTGCTGGGAGAGGCTAACCGCTAACAGCATTAGCGTGACTGAGCGCACGCACAAAGATCAGACAGCTGCGCATCAACTCGTCTAAGCTCAGGTAAGAGCAGATCTCAGTGTGGAAAAACTGTGGCCTGTTCCTTTAATTTTGGTGCAGGTGAATAGGGAAACAAATAAAAGTAGAGATATCAATCTGAAACTTCTGCTGAACATTCTCAGTATATCTCAGTATGTGAAAACGATGACACACTCCCTTTAAACCAAGTTCCTTTTCCCCCCGACTGTGTGAACTTGTTCTAGTTTCCCTGTGGTTCTCGGCCAAATGGCAGTCTGCATTTGTTCTATTGATCTCACTGGAGACGTGACCCGCGCAGCATCCCCAAACAACGCATTTATCGGAAAAGGCCGAGAAGGAACGCCGAGATCCAACAAGCTTTAAATGAAAAACGACTTCCGCCCGTCGACTCCCATCTCCACTCTCGCCGCGCGGTGATGGATTCTGTCGCGTCTGACCTCAGGGAAAATTAGCCCCCCCTCTCCCCCCCCCCCCCCCCTTAAACGCTCAACGACGTCATAATCGGTCCTTCGAGCCGGACGAGCAGCTCCGCCCCGCTTCAAACTCCTGCGGTTACTCTGATGCCTCATTCTTCCGCCAATCCCATCAAAACTCTTTTCGAAATCGGCGCCAGAAATCCGTCAAACTCGGCCCGAAGCGCTTGGGTGTGTAAATCTTCGGCGAGGGGGGCGGGGGGGGCAGGGGGAGAAGCGCCTCGATCTGGTTGGTTTTTGATTTACGCGATGTACAATTCAGGCCTTTGTAGCGATGGTTTCCACTGACAGCGAGCGCTAAATCTCTCTCGGTTTGGTAATCCGAGGCGGAGAGTTTATGGTCTCGTTAAGTGTCTTCTTTTGATGCTAATTGGATGAAACTCGCCGTCTAATTTATAACATGCGTTTCATGTGGATGGGCTGAGGACGGGGTGATGTAAGGCGAGATTAAAGAGCGGGTGAAACAAGTAGATCATCCTGTACATTTGCAGAGCATTTAAAGGTCCTCCATCACTGTCGTTGACTTGTTTTTGCTTAAAGTCTCACTGTCCCCTTGGTTGATTACTCTGGTTTACCACAAATTTGTGTTAAAACACTTTTTTCAAACGTCTCGTGCTCGGAAGGTCGGGGGTTCGAATCCCAGCTCCTGAAGATGCCCACTGCCGTTGTGTCCTTGGGCAAGGCACACGCTTAGGGCCAAATGAATGTAGAAAAGAAATACCCTAAGTCCTCTAATATAGGCCGGGGCCTTTATTTACTCCAGCGCATCGAGGGCCAGGCCTTTATTTCCAATTGAGCAAAACGGACGACCAGGAAAATGAAGAAGAACGAGGTTTGTGTCCATTTGAAGCTAAAATATTAGGTTCATTTAAAAATTAACATTTCAAACAGTCTCCGAGCGGCTGGAACATTGACGCTTTTTATTTTGTATATATAGGGACAACAGGAAGCGTTTCGCTGCTGTTAGCGGAACTTTGACATCAATGTCACTGCAGGTTTCTCTTTCTTTTTAAACACAAACCGGATTATTTGTCGTCATCTCGTGTAAAGGCGAGTTTAGTTTGTGATTGTGATCGATCACAAAACAGACCCGAGAGGAGACGAGACGCTCGCGCCGTTATATTTTTTTTATTAAAATGGGTCACACAACATTTTTCCAAAAATAGTTTGAAAAGAGGTTAAAAAGTGGCTAAATCTGTGTCAAAGTTACGCCTGGATCAGCTCCGCTCCGCAGCGTTCCCGTTTGTTCACGACTGTGAGTTGTCGTTTACACTAGTATGAGACAAATTCCGAACATGGGAAATATTTCTATTTATTATTAAAAGATTTACAGTATACAAGTTGAAATCATTTACCATTTTACTTTTCCAAACCACGCTTTTCCAAACTCTTTCAAACTTTATCCAAACTGTATATTTCTCCCGTCTTTTGCCACCGCCGTCTCCCACGGAGGAAATGACCATATTTGGATTACAGCCTCATCTTTCCCGCTACACGTGGATACCAAACGGGTGAGTATTTGTGAATGAATGAGCGTGGGAAAGAGCAGGGGGGGACACGGCCATGTTGGAGTCACTTCCTGGATGAAACTGGCACAGGACGATGGAGAGACTTTCAGACTCGTTACCTACACGGAGACTGGCAGAGGAGGCCGAGAGGTTAATGATCGCAGAGCCGGCGCCGTCCGCGAACTACAACACACAAGCAACACAGAGACAAGCACACGTGGAGACAGGTTAGCAGGTTAGCAGGTTAGCATGCAATAAAAGTTGGAAAACTGTGAAAGTCGATGCTACGACGCTCTGTGACTGATAAACACCGAGCAACAACATCGTTTCCTTAACTTTACGGGAGGAGCGAAACAGCGCCCCCAATTTGACGCTGATGGCCAAAACGTGTACTGCAGCCATACTGTAGGGCTTACCTTTGAGAATGAATGGGAAAAGTTAAGAGAGTTAGTGTTAGCCATAGGCAGCTTCAAAAGTACATCACGCTCTGGAGGGCCACTTAGTTCATAATTTACGATGTTTGGCGGCTAATGCTAACGGCTATAGGAAAAATACATTGAGCAGGCTAACAGAATCTGAAACCTGGACTAGCTCGTCTGCTAACTAATCAAACGACGCTTCTCCTTTTTATTTCAACAGTACGCTTTGACCAACTGGGAACTTCATCAGCAGATTCTACACTTTTCTTCAGAACTATCTCTTGAATGGCGAGAAAACAGAGTCCACATTCTGATGAATCCACAGGCCAGAGTTTGAGCCGTGCACTCTTACAACGTTCAGCACATTTTAAATCAGCGCGTCTGTTTGCGTCTGTCGTCTCCGTTTGCTTAATCTAACGTGAAGTAAAGCCCCGCCGCCGCAGAACCGCCGCCCGCTTGCATCATCCGTTTGTGTCGGAGGCCCATGTGGCTGAAACGAACTAATGAAGTAAATGCCAGGGCGTGTGCGGCCGTTTCCACACAGACCGCGGGAAAGGCGATCCGCGGAGTGCCAGCGAGTGTTCAGCGCCGGATTCTTCAGATTCAACAAGACAAAGGCCGAAGTGTGAGACGCTGAAGGTCCCAGGAGGGTTCGGGGAGGGTTACGAAAGTTTCATATGGAGCTCAATACATCAACGGAATTAGTACGAGTTACAAAGAAAGTCTCTACAAATTGCCGTAATAAGAGTCGAAAATAAAGTTTTCTAGCCCGTTTTGCGATTTACATTAATCGGCTGCAAACATCACCTCCCCGTCTCAAAATGCAAATGAACCTGTTTTACAAAGACTTATTGTGCTTTTTAACAGCAACATCAACAAAGCTCCACAGATTCAGAAAAGTGACGCATTTCCGTCTCTCTCCTACGTTACTATTGTCTACGTTTATGTCGTGAGTCTTCAGGCTGAAAATGTGACTTGTATGTTACATCTTTCCAGGAGTTTCCAGTAATGCAGTAGAGTCAGATTACAGTAACTCGTTACAAAGCAACTCTTTACTGGCCTCACTGACTGAATCACTGATGTTTAGTGTTTAACGGAACTAACCATTTAAGGATTTAGCGTTAGCATCTCAAACGCTAAACTTTGGTTTGTTAATTTGTACATTTTTGTTGTTGCAAGCATTAAAGGGATATTTCGGGATTTTTGACACCGGGCCTCATTTCCTAGTTATCCAGAGTGTTGTTGATGTCTGGAGATATTTTTTCTTAAATTCATGCAGTTCTTATATTTGAAGAGTCTAGTCTATCGCTAGGCTAATGCTAGGCTAGTGCATGTCTATGGTATCAGTTAGCCTGCATTAAAAACAGTCTGACTCCACAGTGCACCTGAGGCAAATCACTTATAACTCCAGACTAACCATATACATGTCTGTGTTAATAGAATGATTTTTGAAATATAACGGACCCTGTATCACATGAATTACCGCATTTTGAGGGACTATTTTCTCGCAGATCACTCCGCCGCTGCGTTAGCTTACAGCCACAAAGCTGATCAAATATAAGTTATTTTAAATGCAAAATGGTTAGAATTATTCTATTAACACAGACATCTATATCGTTAGTCTGGTGTCATAAATGATTTACCTCTTTACTGTTTTTAATGCAGGCTAACTGATACCATAGACATGAGTTAGCCTAGCATTAGCCTAGCGCCACTAGACTCTTCAAATATAAGAACTGCATGAATTTAAGAAAAAAATATCTATATAGGACAAATGACAGCTCAAACTAAAATCAAGAAAGTATTTAGGTTTAAATAAAAACTTACATCAGACGATAAAAGAACAATAATAAAAGAACCCGAGCGCTAATGTGCATTTTCCAGCGGTCCACGAACGCAGCGCATGTTTAAAACTGAGCCGAGGGGCAGCTGAAGATTTAGTGCTGGTAACTATGGCAACAGAGAATGCACATGAAACAATAAAATGGCGGCACAGACGGGGCGAGGGCTGAAATAATGACATAAACGTGTGAAAAGTTTACCTGCAAAGACAATAATGATGAAAATGTATTTAATTATTGCGTTATAGCGGAGAGTTTAGAGATCGGAGCTGGTTTGGCTTTTCTACCGACTATTGAGAGGCCCCCGTTTCAGCTGCCGCTCCGGATGGAAAAGAAAAAAAGCGGCTAATGAGAAAAACAAACTGACGGGAGGCGACAGGACGGAGGGAAAAAAAATCAACTTAAACATGTCGCCCGGACGAGCCGCAGGACTCGCTGATGACTTTAACCTTTTTCTTTACGCTACAGACGCGCGTCGGATTCTTTCCCCCTCCGGATCCCCAAGCGTCTGTCGCTCGCCGTTAGCTCGACCCCCGTTCGCGGCGGGACACGGTGGTTTTTCCACGCTGCGGCGCATTAGCCTCAAGCGGCGCGCGCTCCAAACAGCAGAGGGGCGGCGGCGGCGGACCCAGCTCGTTTACATGCACGGGACGGAGGAGGAGCACAGTTTGAACTTTTTGGAGGATTCATCTCCGTTAGCGGCTCGCACGTTTGCACATTAGCTGGAATGTTTTGCAAAAAGCATCGCAAAGAAGGTGAAGAGGCGGAAGAACCGGAATTAAAATAGGAGCAATGTCCATATTTTTGTAAGAAATTGCTCTTTAATACCGGTTTGAAAATGACTTAATGTTCTTGTACCGGGTCAGGGATGAGCGGCTCCTCGTCTCCGATGTTCACCAACACGTCTCCACAAAACGAGTCCGGTCTGTGGTCTGAAATTCAAACAACAGGGCAACGTCATTTATAATTAATTAGTTAAATAATGGGAATTAACTTGACTGAAGGTTGCTTCTTTAGACAGATATACAGTGTGTCGCATAAGTATCGGCCCCCACTTTAACTTTTCGACATTTTGCCACACTATGGAAAATGTCAAAAAGTTAAAGGCAACACACTGTAAACTGAAACATAAACATTTGATCTGATATCTATCACATCAGAGTGGGGCCGGGTATCAGTTTGGTATTGGAAAAAGGTTTAGATGGTATCAAAAAACAGGTACCGAAAAAATAAAATAATACAATAAATATAATATAATGTCTTTAGATCCAAGTTTTGATGCTGTTGGTCCAGGAACAGGAAGTGACTTGAATGTTTCAGCGCAAAAAATAAAGACGATAAAAAAAAATAAAAAAAATGTGCCCAATTTTTATTGTTTTTATCCCTATTTATTTATTTCATTTTCTCACATTTTTGGAGATTTTTTACAATTTTTTTTTCTTAGTTTTGCCTCAATTTTTTCCCTATTTTTTGCTTGTTTTTATATTTATTACTTATGTTAACTAACTAACTATTACTTGTATTGTTTTTATCCCTATTTTTATTTTTTCCATTTTCTGAAATGTTTACACAATTTTCTTCTTAGTTTTGCCCCATTTTTTTTTTAATTTCCGAATTTTTTCCTGAATTTTTTCTCGTTTTTATATTACTAATATATTTTCTATTTCCCCATTTTTCCCCACATTTTTTATCCAATTTATTCCACTTTTTTTTTTTTTACATTTCTTGACATTGGAGATGAACCTGATATTGTACATTTGCAGAACTCCCTCACATTATTGTTCCGTGTCCGGGTTCTAGACGCCAAATGTTTCAGTATCGGTATCGTGAAGGGGGGAAAGTATTGTTCAAGTATCGGTATCAATAACCAAGTATCGTTACTGGTATCGAAGTATTAAAAAAATGGAACGAATGTGATGTAATGGAATCCTCTCTCTCACTTGTGAATCCCGGCGCCTCCTCGTCGTCTCCGTGCTCCGGGTCCTGGTTCTGACCCGGGTCACAGCGATAGTCGTCCAGCGCCGGGACCGTGCACTGTCCCACCACCGGCCGCCGCCCGAACTGCCGGTTATCGATGACCTTCACCACGATGGGGGGCATGTACAGCTCCTCGCGCGGGAGACTCTGAGGAGACACATTCTGAACATTAGAGGACGTGCCAGGAACGGGGACACTTCAGTCACGGGTCTCAGGTTCCACTCCTGGCTTTGACTTAAGTGCAAAAAGCTTTCACTTGTGTCGGGACCGTCGGCTGCTCTGGGGCGGTTTGCAGGCGAGTGTGAAGCGGCCGGGATGAGGATCAGAACCTCCAAATCTGAGGCCAGGGTTCTCCACCGGAAAAAGGTGGCTTTCCCGCTTCAGGTCGGTGGGGAGTTCTTGCCCTAAGTGGAGGAGTTCAAGTATCTCGGGGTCGTGTTCTCAGTGAGGGATGGAGGGTGAGATCGGTAGACGGATCGGTGCGGCGTCAGCAGTGATGCGGTCGCTGTATCGGACTGTTGTGGTGAAGAGGGAGCTGAGTCTGAGGCAAAGCTCTCGATTTACCGATCGATCTACGTTCCCACCCTCACCTATGGTCATCCCACCCTCACCTATGGTCATCCCACCCTCACCTATGGTCATCCCACCCTCACCTATGGTCATGAGATCTGGGTAATGACCGAAAGGACAAGATCCTGAAATGAGTTTCCATCGCGGGGTGGCTGGGGGTGAGGAGCTCAGTTACCCGGGAGGAGCTCGGAGTAGAGTCGCTGCTCCTTCATGTTGAGAAGAGCAGCTGAGGTGGCTCAGGCATCTGTGTCTGATGCCTCCTGGTTGCCTTCCTAGGGAGATGTTCCAGGCATGTCCCACTGGGAGGAGGACTCGCTGGAGGGATTATGTCTCTGTGGCCTGGTGTCACATCGGGGTCACACCAGAACAGCAGGAGGAAGTCTATGAAATGGGTTCATACTGTCTTCAGGTCTAAAACAGCTGGAGGAGGTGTGCGTGGATCAGGACGTCTGGACATCTCTGCTCAGTCTTCTGTCCGCGACCCGGCCCAGATAACGCGAGGACCAAAGTGCAACGAATAACAGATCCCTGGATTCCCACGGCCCGGTTTGAATGTCATTTTAACCTCTGAACCGAGATCCATTTTGGAGCCTTCAAATGAGAAGCTTTTAGATTTGGGTAAAGCTGAACTGGGGAAAGTGCGCTCGGTTAAAGCGGGGGGCGAGAGGTTGAGCAGTGAAACGTGACAAATTCTTTGCAACAGAGTGATTTATCGTTATTGGGGTAAATATTTTAAATGAAGGAAACTCCTCCACCTAGAACAGGAGAGCATCATGTGACTGAAACCCATGAATAGAAAACACAGTTACAGCTGCTTTATGTATGAAGGATGGACTGGCCTTAAAACCCTGCGCTGAAACTCTTTAACATAATTCCACTTCCCCTGAAAACCAAGGATCGTACGACGGTGAAGGTCAGAACTTTACGTTTCCATGCCGAGTTTGTCAGGAGAAACCTCAGCGGCGGCGGATCGCTGGAAAAACTGGCACCTCTGTTTCCAAACTTGAGGACGAGAGGTCGAGCGCGGCGGCGCCAAAGAAAATGGAACCGCTCTGAGCTCGTTTGAGGAGAAAACTGCGGCCCGTGAAGGCTGCGGTTTGACTCGAATATAAACTCTTTTCACCGGATAATTACCGTATCGATTTGTCGTTTTGTCCTTGGGCAAGACACTTCACTCAGATATGTTGGACTACTGTACGTTTGAACAATACCCATTATGAAAAGGCGTCCAGGAGCTTTGATTAAGACTGAAAAAGTTGATATGGGAAAATATTAAAAGTAGAGATATCAATTTGAAACTTCTCCTCCTTCCGATTTCTCCTGCACCACCTCCTCTCACTCCTTCTCATCTTCATCCTCCTTCTTCTCCCCTGGCTATCGAATATTAAAACACCACAGTCTTTCTTCTGAGGAGCGTAGCAGACGAATACAATCCGTCTTATTCTCCTGTGAACTTCCATTAGCCAGAACAATAGTGGCTTGGCTGCGAGTCTTGCCCGGATACCTCCTCGTTTGTCCCTTTTTTGTTTCCCTCGTGACACCTCCACTGTACTGCAGGCGTGTGGGGCTCTCGGTGCCTCTTCAGTGTTTCAGAAGAAGAACTTTATGGATTTGGCGTCTACCAGGGAAATGACCATATTTGGAGTGTTGGGTTGCCAGGTTTTCGTGAATGAAGACGACACTTCCCGTAATCTGGAATAATCCGCTGCACAACTCACGAAATAAACATCGCGTTTTTAGTCCGACATTAAAGCTGCCAAACATCTGCACTCACCACGACGAGGAGCATCGTGTTGACGTCGAAGTTTGGCTTCTTCTTGACGCTGCGGATGACACAGCTCTGCACCACGGCGCCCCCGCACTCCACCTGCAGGCTGGGGGAGGTAACGCTGGCCAGCTGGAAACTCTTTAAGTTACGCACGCCCCACGCCAGGATCTGCAACACCAGGCGGAAAACAGAGAGTCTTTATCTGAACATCTGTTTATGCATCGATATTATTATTATTATTTTTTTTTCATTAATAATAATAATAATCCATCCATCTTCTTCCACTTGTCCGTTGCCGGGTTGTGGGGGCAGCTGTTGGAGCTGCCCAAAACACATTGCACCAGCCCCTATAGCGCCCCCTGCAGGTGATGGGTCCACAGAAGGACGGCCTCACGATTCTAACGGGGCCTGTTGGTCTCTCATAATTTTATTTCTTTATTTGAACAGGAACAGTGTACAATCTACATTAGCCTCAGAAAGGAGAGATGCATTGTACCAGGTTATAGCACTTGTGCTAATCTCCACCTGCAGTCCCTGGGCCTATTGTACATGTTTTTAGTGGTAGGGGAAACCAGAGTACCCGGAGGAAACCTACGCAGACACGGGGAGAACATGCAAACTCCACAGAAAGGGCCTTATTATTATAATGTATTTATTTTTATTGCATTTATTATTATTAATATAAATAGTTTTATTTATTTATTAGAATTTTTTATGTTTTAATATTTTTCATTATATATATAGTGTTAATTCTTCTGCTAATCGTGTAAATGTGTAATTTATGGCACAATAAAGTAAACAAATAAATAAATGGTTTTCACCTCGATGGCCGTCCTCTGCAGCACCGGCTTTATTCCCTGTGGAACGATGAAGACGTTTGTTTCCCTCTGAGGAGGAGGAGGCGGCAGGTCCGACTCCTCCAGCTGCAAAACATCGACCAATTAAGACGTATCCGAGCGCATGACTAATTACAGACGTTCCAGGATATACGTCGCTCGTTTGCAAAGTCAGGTCTAAGGAACGTTTCACACTCGTAATGAAATCCACGGATGTTTCATGTATATCTGTCCTTATTCTCCAAGTGAAATGTTACACGGTGTGGCTTTAAAACGGAACGATTTAAAGGAAGCGGTTGGTTTTCGTACCCCTTCCTGCAGATGCTCGGAGAGGAAACCCGGGAACATCAGCTGAGCACAGACAAAAACAGCCAAAGTGAGCAGAGATGGACCGTTTTGATTCATCCCATGCGTTTGTTTCATTTCTTACCTCGTCCAAAACATGAGAGGAGGTCACGACGTCTCCCTGGGACAGAAAAGTGGACCAGATCTTTCAAAACAGTTCCATGAGTAGAAATAGTGACTTTAATATAAAGGAACCCACCTCCTGCCCCGGGATGTGATGGACCGCCGGCTGTGGAGGAGAAACCATAATAATGAGGATCAGGATACAGATACAGTACAGGTAACGCTCTGACCTTGTCCCGCTGTAGGATGTGGAAGGCGGCCAGCAGCTCGCCGGCCGGACGCCCGTCCCGGAGCACGGGGAACCAGGACAGACGGGGCGCGGGGGAGAAGGACGGCTGGCACACGCAGCGGCCCAGGAACTCGTCTGCGCCCTGGGGGGGGACACACACGGGTCAAGGGGACATCACGACCCCTTATCCATCTGAAGACCCCCCAATAATAATGATTCACTCTTAATCTCAGCCTTAATAATAACGATGACTTAACACGTAATTAATCATGAACAAGTCATTAGTTAAAGGGACATTTCGGGATTTTTGACATAGGGCCTCATTTCTCAGTTATCCAGAGTGTTGTTGATGTCTGGAGATATTTTTTTCTTAAATTCATGCAGTTCTCATATTTGAAGGGTTTAGTGGCGCTAGGCTAATGCTAGGCTAGTGCATGTCTATGGTAACTAGTAGCCTGCATTAAAAACAGTCTGACCCGCTCCACAGTGCACCTGAGGCAAATCACTTATAACACCAGACTAACGATATAAATGTCTGTGTTAATAGAATATTTTTTTAAATATAACTGACCTTGTATCACATGAATTACCGCATTTTGAGGGACTATTTTCTCGCAGATCACTCCGCCGCTGCGTTAGCTTACAGCCCCAAAGCTGATGCTGCTCAAATATAAGTTATTTTAATGCAAAATGGTTAGAATTATATCGTGAGTCTGGTGTTATAAGTGATTTGCCTCAGACTGTGGAGCGGGTCAGACTGTTTTTAATGCAGGCTAACTGATACCATAGACATGCACTAGCCTAGCATTAGCCTAGCATTAGCCTAGCACCACTAAGCTCTTCAAATATAAGAACTGCATGAATTTAAGAAAAAAATATCTCCAGACATCAACAACACTACATTAAGTGTTAAGTGCAAAGACCAAGTGCATTTTCTCTGGTTCAGCTTTACCCAAATCTAAAAGCTCCTGGACAGGCGCTTACAGCCTACAGTCCAGAGTAGCGCCTCATTTGAAAGCTAAGACCTACAACACTGATCATAACTTTCAGATCCGGGTGAAGCCGAACTGCGGTGGACGTACGTAAGAGTCCTGGTCGAACAGCTCCACCACCACGTTGGGCGGGCAGGTCCTGGTGCTCTCCACGTCCCCGAAGATCTCCACCTCGTAGAAGATGAGCGTCTGGTCCCAGGTCGGGTTCAGCGTGTTGCGGACCGTCACCGTCTTCTGGGACTGGTGCAGGAAGGAGACGATGGCGTACGGGTCTGCGGCGGAACAGAGGAGCGTTCAGGACCGAGACGCCGCGGAACAGAGGAGCGTTCAGGACCGAGACGCCGCAGAACAGAGGAGCGTTCAGGACCGAGACGCCGCAGGCTAGAGGAGCGTTCAGGACCGAGACGCCGCGGAACAGAGGAGCGTTCAGGACCGAGACGCCGCGGAACAGAGGAGCGTTCAGGACCGAGACGCCGCGGGCTAGAGGAGCGTTCAGGACCGAGACGCCGCGGGCTAGAGGGGCGTTCAGGACCGAGACGCCGCGGGCTAGAGGAGCGTTCAGGACCGAGACGCCGCAGAACAGAGGAGCGTTCAGGACCGAGACGCCGCGGAACAGAGGAGCGTTCAGGACCGAGACGCCGCGGAACAGAGGAGCGTTCAGGACCGAGACGCCGCGGGCTAGAGGAGCGTTCAGGACCGAGACGCCGCGGGCTAGAGGGGCGTTCAGGACCGAGACGCCGCGGGCTAGAGGAGCGTTCAGGACCGAGACGCCGCAGAACAGAGGAGGGTTCAGGACCGAGACGCCGCGGAACAGAGGAGCGTTCAGGACCGAGACGCCGCGGGCTAGAGGAGCGTTCAGGACCGAGACGCCGCGGGCTAGAGGGGCGTTCAGGACCGAGACGCCGCGGGCTAGAGGAGCGTTCAGGACCGAGACGCCGCAGAACAGAGGAGCGTTCAGGACCGAGACGCCGCGGAACAGAGGAGCGTTCAGGACCGAGACGCCGCGGGCTAGAGGAGCGTTCAGGACCGAGACGCCGCGGGCTAGAGGAGCGTTCAGGACCGAGACGCCGCGGAACAGAGGAGCGTTCAGGACCGAGACGCCGCAGAACAGAGGAGGGTTCAGGACCGAGACGCCGCGGGCTAGAGGAGCGTTCAGGACCGAGACGCCGCAGAACAGAGGAGGGTTCAGGACCGAGACGCCGCGGAACAGAGGAGCGTTCAGGACCGAGACGCCGCGGGCTAGAGGAGCGTTCAGGACCGAGACACCGCGGGCTAGAGGGGCGTTCAGGACCGAGACGCCGCGGGCTAGAGGAGCGTTCAGGACCGAGACGCCGCAGAACAGAGGAGCGTTCAGGACCGAGACGCCGCAGAACAGAGGAGCGTTCAGGACCGAGACGCCGCGGGCTAGAGGAGCGTTCAGGACCGAGACGCCGCGGGCTAGAGGAGCGTTCAGGACCGAGACGCCGCGGGCTAGAGGAGCGTTCAGGACCGAGACGCCGCAGAACAGAGGAGCGTTCAGGACCGAGACGCCGCGGAACAGAGGAGCGTTCAGGACCGAGACGCCGCGGGCTAGAGGAGCGTTCAGGACCGAGACGCCGCGGGCTAGAGGAGCGTTCAGGACCGAGACGCCGCGGGCTAGAGGAGCGTTCAGGACCGAGACGCCGCGGGCTAGAGGAGCGTTCAGGACCGAGACGCCGCGGGCTAGAGGAGCGTTCAGGGCCGAGACGTCGCGGGCTAGAGGAGCGTTCAGGGCCGAGACGCCGCGG
This sequence comes from Proterorhinus semilunaris, assembly GCA_021464625.1. NCBI lineage: Eukaryota > Metazoa > Chordata > Actinopteri > Gobiiformes > Gobiidae > Proterorhinus > Proterorhinus semilunaris. Next base: position 21,343,120 of record CM038364.1, on the reverse strand, counting down.
GCTAGAGGAGCGTTCAGGACCGAGACGCCGCGCAACAGAGGAGGGTTGCATAGTTTCACAGGAAGTGACTCCAACATGTCTGTGTGTCGCTCGCTGCTCTTTCCCACGCTTATTCATTCACAAATACTGACATGTTCGGTATCCACGTGTAGCAGGAAAGATGACGCTGTAATCCAAATATGGTAATTTATTTTATGGGAGACAGCAGCGGCTAAAGACGGGAGGAATATACACAGTATGTGCTGACAAAGAGACTAAACTTTAACATGATGTCAATGTTAAACTTCTACTGTCGATCACTGACATACATGAGGAAAACATGTATTGCAAGTTTCCTGTGAGTTTATGTTTTCAAATAAAAATACGGCTTTTTTATGCATAAAGATTTTGCAGATTCTCTCAAAATTTGAATAATGTTTTGAGCCAGTTTTAATTCTGTTAAGTCCAAGGCTGGAAAATCTGAATCAGTGAAATAATCGAACATGTTTTTGTGAAACATTTGATGAAAGTTTATACAGGTGCTCATCCTGTAATTAGAATATCATGAAAAAGTTCATTTATTTCTATAATTCAGCTTAAAATGTGAAAGTGAGATTATGTAAAGCCTTTATTTGTTATGATGTTGATGATTATGGTTTACAGTCCACCTTCAAATATTTCTTTATGAGATTTTTCTTTTGTTTTTTTTTACAAACTGAGCCATAATAACCAACATTATAACAAATATATTCACATAATCTCACTTTGCATGTAACGAGTCTGTCATATGTTAGTTTCAGTTTAAGCACTTTTTAATCTCGAATCATAGCCCGATTTCTCGAGCTTCGATTCCCAAAAAAGGGTGAAATTTTCCCACTAATTATTCAAAAAACTAAACAAGAGCCAAAGTCGCCCTCATAGTCGCTCAAAATATTATTAAAAATCTATTATTTTTAGATGAAAACATGAAACGACAGAAACAGTGAATCCGTGATCTACAGCCATAGCTTCAAATCGATATCTCTGCATTGATTTATCTTCCCCCCATATCGTGAGGGCCCATCGCTGTTGCCATGGTTACAGTAACGAGCTTCAGACTCGGCGGCGGGACCCGTTTACCGGAGAAGCTGTCCTTGTCCATGGCGGGCAGGTCCCGGGCCTGGTACAGGTAGCAGCGCAGGTGGTACCGCGTCCCCCCTGAAACACAGCAGGGTCAGACCAGGCTCACGGTAGGTTCTAACGCATCATCGTCTTCCTCACGGTCGAAGAAGCAGGAGATGGTCGGCCGGTTGACGCCGAAGGTGGTGGTGACGGATTTGTCCTCGCTGCGATCCTCGATGCTGCTCTGTGGACGACACACCGGGACGTCAGGTCTCCCCTACCGCTAAAAACATGTGCAATAGGTTTCCCCCTGAAAACGGAATCTCTCTGTGGGACTTTCCTGGTTAAATAAAGGTCAAAGAAAATATGTGCTTGAATGAAGTGGAAGGAACTTGTAATGAGACAAATATCGTCCGGCCGATATATCGGACCGATATGACTGTTTTTAGCTCATGGGTATTTACAGCACTAGTTATAATAATGAATAAATGAATGATTTTCAATATCGGCTATCAGCCAAGAAAAAGGCCGATATCGCCTGAATCGAAAGGGATAGACTTCCCGTTTGCCTCACAAGTTTTATAATCTATTTTATGTTGTAGAGATTTAATCAAATTACTTAAAATATCGGCTTATATAAATATATAACCCCATTCATATCAGTCGGGCCCTAGTTCAAAGAGATGACCTTTCCAGCCAGACTATATTATTAATCATCACTAAACCATTTGAGAGTTTTTGTTTTCAATTAAAAAGTAACAAAACATGTACAATAGGGTCCTCCTTTGTTGTCGGGACTCCTCTTTCTGTTTAAATAGTGAACAACAGTATCCGGTTCATGCTGAAGCTCTGACCAGGGAGCACTCCAGCTCAAAGATGGCGGCCGGGCCGGTCCTCTCCTGCGGCTCCATGCGGCACCTCCAGCGCCGCCGCCGGAAACTGTCCGTCTTCCGGGGCTTCAGGTGGAAGCTCCAGCCGAACACGGAGGCGTACTCCCAGCCCTCCACGTCCGGGTCGTCCACGCGCTGCTGCAGACGGACACAGGGGTCAGAGGTCACTACATTAGATCCTTCTTCTTCATGTTCTGCTCCGTTTACTACAGATAATCCCCTCCCTTCAGTGATTCGGAGGATTCTCGATCGAGTTCAGGGAATTGATCAAAACAAACCTCAGGAAAAACGCCCTCATTTGTTACACCACACTGCCCTCTTGTGGCTGAGGCGCGCCACAGCGGGGTTTAAACTGCTTTGGTTTAGTCGTGTTGTGTGAGAGATTAAACCCTCCTGCGCAGCATAGATTCAAATGAAAACAAAACGTTCTAATAATATAGACGTATAAATGTTTTATGTCACGTAGAACATGATCTCGTGCTAATTTTTTATGCCTCTATGTGTTTATCATGAGCCAGTAAACAGATAACTGATGGTAAATTGGACTTTTGGGCAAAGAAATGTGGAAAAGCGGCAGAAACTTTCATCAGAACCCGTCCCGGAGCTTTGTTCTTGTTCTACCTTCCTGAGCGCCGCCATCTTGCTCATGTCCCGCCTCCTCAGTCGGATCCAGCGCCGGCGTCGGTTGGTGTGGTACATCTTCTCCGACGGCACCCAGGACTTGGGCCGTCGGTCGGGAGGGATGGTGATGCCGCACTCCCAGCCTGGAGGAGATTTAAAACTTCCATTCATTCATTTCGCTTAAAACACGCGTCTGTTCTGTTGTTGAATTGGATTAAAAGTAAATGCAGTAATTATGGTAAATGTGTAAAAACTGAAAATAGGCATGTATAGCATACGTATGGGTTTATATTTGTGTATACGTGTGTGTGTGTGTGTGTGTGTATTTAAATGTGTAGACATGTCTGTGTACAGGTATATGTAGATATGTTTTAGTATGTATTTCTGCATATACATAGTGTGTGTATATGCATGTATGTGTGTGTACATGTGTATTTGTGTATGTGTATAAATGTATGTATTTATACATGTATGTATGTATATATATATATATATATATATATATATATATATATATATATATATATATATATGTGTAATGTGTATATGTATATCATGTGTATGTGGAGATATGTATGTATATATATACAACTGGTGCTGCTGTAGTCATTTTATCATTATTGCTGCTGTTTTTGCTTTATATTGTTTTTGTTTTGTGTTTGTCTGCCATTATGTCTTGTTTTGTTTGTTCACTTGGGGTGTTCTAAGAAATAATAATAATTAAAAAAAACAATGAGATAAAAAAAAACACGTGTCTGAAACATGAAACCAGACTTAGCTTTTACTTTTATTATTATTTCTATTTGCTAAACCCCAGAAGAATGAGAGATAGAATTTTCTACATGGTTTTATATGACATTTAATAAAGACAAAAGTCATTTCATTAATATTTGGTAGTGTTGCCTTTAAACTGTATGATGGGAGGATAGGATGAGTTTTCCTCCAAACAGAACTGCTGTCACTGAGACACATTTGTAGGCCTCCTTGCGTGCCTATGCCTTTTCCTCTCTGCCCATGCATTTAAACTGGACTGAGATCAGGACTTCAATGAAAGTAAATAGATAAAATAAACCGACCTTGTTCGTCCACGGCTCTGTTCTTGTCCTCGCTCCACTCGGGGTCGTCCCAGACCCAGCCCGGGGGACACTCCACATCGTCTTTGGGCACCGCCTTCTCCCCGTTCTGCAGGAAACACATCGTGAAGAGAGAGTTTGGTTTGTTTTTTAATCCGTCTCCTCCTGGCTCTCCTCACCACGTCCGTGTAGCCGTCCGTGATGGCGATCCACTGTCCTCCGGGGAGACGCATCTGGTTCTCGAACACCTCCTCGGTGAAGGTCATGTGGCCGGCGTCGGCGTCCAGCAGCATCCTGGGCAGCAGAGGTCATGGTAGGGCATCTGGCACACGGGAGCGGGCACACGTGTGGTACTCACGTCCTCTCGGGGCTGATGTACCAGTCCCCCGCCCAGCTCCAGCCGGGACTGGGTCTGAAGGCCTCTCTCGGGAGCTTCACGCGCCCCGTCACGTCGCTGAACTTGGGGTAGGTCAGGCCCGTGGTGCCCCAGCTGCCGACCAGCGCCAGCCGCGTCTGGTTCTCGTACTGGAACACGGGCAGAGGACATGTTAACACCTCATATACGACACGCTAAGGACACGCTAAGGGTCAAGGAGGACGCGCGGCCAAAAGAGGCGCCTCCGTGATTTCTATGAGTCACCTGACAGACAGGGGGCGCTGTACACTTTATATTGAGGGACCAATGGTCTCTTTAGTCCTCACAGCTCACACTGCTGCGATACCACCCCCTGGTGGTGAAGGGCGACACCAAGAGAAACTTTTTAAAATGGAAAACAATAAAAGCTTTACGCGTCTCAAACACAGCATAAAGTCCGGCTCCAAAGATTTTTATTGTTTTTAAAAATACAGTTTATAACCACGTTGGTTTTATGTTATAGGTTTTAGCTTTGGGCTTTGACCTTTTAAGGACATGAGCATGTTTGATTTCATAAACAAGCAATAACAAGTTATGCCTTCAGCCCCTAATGATCAGATTCATTCACACGGTCAGTCTGTTCCTTAAAGGGGCAGAAAGGGGAAGCCGCGCCTCCTCAGAGCTCCAGAGCCCGTCAATCATTTGAGGCTTTAACGTTTTATTGATGCACGAAAACCAGCGTGGGTAAAAATATGGCGCCTACCTCAGCGTCGTCACATGGGTCACAGCAAGTTTTTGAAAAAATAAAACTCTTTGGAGTCAGGCTTTTAAGCAGAGCAGACGAGGTCCAAAGCAACATAACAAGGCTGTTTACAAAGAGTCTCTTGGAGTCACCCCTGGCCACTAGGGGGTGGTATTACAGCCCTTTGGAGGAGCAGCATCAGTGATTCCTGTAAGTGAGGAGGCGTGAGCAGCGTCTATGGGCCGAGAGGAGCGGCAGAGACAGCCCTGTGTTCTGCTGAGCGTTTAGAACCTACACCGTCTAGAGTTCTGAATAAGATCATCTGAGAAAAGGATGAAGTGAATAAACTCACCGTCTCTGCGAACACAGACAGTTTCCCTTCGGCGCATTCGTTAAAGTGTTTAACCTCAGAGTTCAGCCCGAACCAGACTTTGACCCGGAGCTGCCCGGGCAGTTTCACCTCGGCCCCGGAGCCCTGTGGATACTGGGACACCGGGCGTCACACAGACTGAACACACACATATACATGTTTGATAAAGTTCTTTGTGCGTAAACACCTTGAGGAAGACGGTCTGCAGGCGTCCGCAGAACGAGCCTCGGTGCTGCGGCTGCGGCGAGAACATGACGCTGTGAGCCGGGACGCGGTGATACGCCACTCGCCGGTCGCCCTGGAGCATCCAGATCACGATGTCCGGCAGACTGTTCTGAGGCTGGACACAAACACAGATATGAGAGCGGGAACAGATGGAGAGGATCCTGGATACACAGGGCGTCAGGAGGAGCTTTGAGAAGATTTAAAGATTACTCAAAGATGCGCGAGTGGCTCGGTCTACCACTCCACGTATGTTTTTAATGACAAAACGACACTAACAGTAAAACGCTCCAATTACTCAAACAGTGGAATAAAGTCCTCAAAATCATGACTCATAAGAGCAAACCTAAATGAAGCAGTGAACCCTTTCCATGTTAAAGATGTAGTTTTAACCTCTTAACCCCCACCTGAACCAAGCACATTTTCCCCAGTTTGGCTTTACCCAAACAAGAACCAGGAAATACCACCATATTAGTCCAGTGCTCCGGTCTCTGCACTGGCTTCCTGTCACTCAGAGAATAGAATTTAAAACAGCTCTGCTTGTTACAAGTCTCTTCATGGTTTAGCACCAAAGTCCATCTCTGACATGTTAGAGCCGTATGAACCATCTCTGGCCCTGAGAACTTCAGGGAGGGGTCTCCTGGTGGTTCCCAGAGTCAGGACTAAACACGCTGAGGCTGCGTTTCAGTTTCACGCAGCTAAAATCTGGAACAGTCTTCATGAGGATGTGAGACAGGCCTCAACTCTGACAATGTTCAAATCCAGACTGTCATTGATTAACTTTATGTTGATGTTTTAATGATTGATTTGATCTGTTTTCTTGTAATTTTATGCAACTGTGAAGCACTTTGAACTGCCTTGTGTATGAATAGTGCTCTACAGATAAACTTGCCTTGCCTTAAAAGCCTCCATGACTTGACTTCCATTATAACTAAACGTTCTGATTGCTCTGCCATGAAACTGCAAACTCATAAAGTCTTGATGATCACTGGTTTCAGCTGCAGCTCATAAAGTAAAACCCTGTACCTCCTCTGCGAGCCCCTTCAGCCGGGTGGCCCAGTCCTCCGCCTGCTCCAGGACCACGCTCAGCTCGGTCTCCGGGCCGTGTTTCAGAGCGAGCGCCGACTCCACGACCTGCTGCAGCTGGAGCGTCCGCAGGTGCCTGAGGGCGCGGTCCAGGGCGGTCGCACACGCCCACTGGGTCAGCGGCGGCAGCTCCTGACTGAGACACAGGTGGACGGCTTCATTACAACATCTTCAACGTGAGCTCTCTTTCGACTCTGACCTGCAGTCCTCGATGACCTGGTCCAGCAGCCGCACCACGTGCTCCTCCAGGTCGTCCAGGTCTCCGCCCGCCTGCACCTGCAGCCGCACGGAGGCCAGGTTCCTCTCCTGGAAACAGCCGCGGGTTTAAAAAAGGAGAGCGCCCTCTGAATGAGAGTCCGAGAGAGAGTCCGAGAGAGAGTCCGAGAGTCCAAGAGTCAGAGAGTCAGAGAGAGTCCGAGAGAGAGTCCGAGAGAGAGTCCGAGAGTCAGAGAGAGTCCGAGAGAGAGTCCGAGAGAGAGTCCGAGAGAGAGTCCGAGAGTCAGAGAGAGTCCGAGAGAGAGTCCGAGAGAGAGTCCGAGAGAGAGTCCGAGAGAGAGTCCGAGAGAGAGTCCGAGAGTCAGAGAGTCAGTCCGAGAGAGAGAGTCCGAGAGTCAGAGAGTCAGTCCGAGAGAGAGTCAGAGAGTCAGTCCGAGAGAGAGTCCGAGAGTCAGTCCGAGAGAGAGTCCGAGAGTCAAAGAGTCAGTCCGAGAGAGAGAGTCCGAGAGTCAGTCCGAGAGAGAGAGTCCGAGAGTCAGTCCGAGAGAGAGAGTCCGAGAGTCAGTCCGAGAGAGAGTCCGAGAGTCAGTCCGAGAGAGACTCCGAGAGTCAGTCCGAGAGAGAGTCTGAGAGTCAGTCCGAGAGAGAGTCCGAGAGTCAGTCCGAGAGTCAGTCCGAGAGTCAGTCAGAGAGTCAGTCAGAGAGTCAGAGAGTCAGAGAGTCAGTCCGAGAGTCCGAGAGTCAGAGAGTCAGAGAGTCAGAGAGTCCGAGAGTCAGAGAGTCCGAGAGAGAGTCAGAGAGTCCGAGAGAGTCCGAGAGAGAGTCCGAGAGTCAGAGAGAGTCCGAGAGTGACGGGTTCAGGCCTCACCAGTCGCTCAGTCGCCGCCAGCAGCAGGTTCAGAGCCTGGATCCTGGGGCGGATGTCCTCCCACTCCGAGGACAGCACCACCACCGGCTTCACGTTCCCCCACGGCAGGTAGTAATACTGACACCCTGAGGAAATACCGCAGATACAGTGAAGATTTTGCCGTGAGCAGCCCTCCCAACGGGCTCAAAACCCTGTGTGTTAATGCACCACTCAGCATAGGAACATCATCTATAAAATCAGCTGTTAGGGCAGCTGGATGGGGGTTTGTTGGTGGGGAGCTTATTGCCCTCTTCAACTGGCCCGCTCTACACCCCTGGCTTTTAATGCACCACACTGTGCAGGGCTACATCATACTTCACACATAACTGAAATAAATAAATAAATAATAATTAATTAAACTCAAAATAAAAATTATATTGCGGATGATAATGACGGCTGGGAAGTAGCAAGATCTCAGAGTATACTAAGTATTAATGTTTTTTAATGCATACTATGTAGGGCTTTCATAAAACATTATACATGAAGAAAAAATAATAATAATTTTAAAAAAAAGAGGAAATTGTACACAAATTAAGATTAAAATACATCACTGAAAAGGAGACGCCGGCCTGAGGAAATGACATTATTCACTAAACACACAGTTTAAAAACACACTGAGCCAGAGAGAAGTGGAAACAGGAAGACAAAAGACTTAATAATAAGTCGATAGAAAAGATGCTGACCGTCGAACACGGAGCGGCTGTACTGCGTGGTGGAGGCCAGGGGCATGCAGCTGGTGTCAAACTTGTTGCCGTAGTTACCGATGCTGACCTCGAACTGCACCGCGGCGTCGACGTCCTGCAGCAGCGTCGCCGAGTAGAACGCCACGAAGAGCGAGAAGCGCCGCTTTCGCATGAACTTCTGCAGGAAAAACAGTCAGAGAGTTCGAGAGTCCGAGAGAGTCCGAGAGTCAGAGAGAGTCAGAGAGTCTGAGAGTCAGTCCGAGAGTCAGAGAGAGTCAGCGATTCAGAGAGTCCGAGAGTTCGAGAGAGTCAGAGAGAGTCAGAGAGTCCGAGAGAGTCAGAGAGTCAGAGAGTCAGTCCGAGACTCCGAGAGTCAGAGAGAGTCAGAGAGAGTCAGAGAGTCCGAGAGAGTCAGAGAGTCTGAGAGTCAGTCCGAGAGTCAGAGAGAGTCAGCGATTCAGAGAGTCCGAGAGTTCGAGAGAGTCAGAGAGAGTCAGAGAGTCCGAGAGAGTCAGAGAGTCAGTCCGAGACTCCGAGAGTCAGAGAGAGTCAGAGAGAGTCCGAGAGTCCGAGAGAGTCCCAGAGAGTCCGAGAGTCCCAGAGAGTCCGAGAGTCCGAGAGAGAGAAATGCTAACGCCGTCTGTGCTGTGTTTACGTGACTGAAGGCTCACGTGGAGACCAGACAGGTACAGATGAACTCCTCTAAGCTCAGGTAAGAACATATCTCAGTGTGTAAAAACGGCGGCCTGTTCCTTTAAAGGAAGTTTCACCTCAAATAAATGATACAAATGCAAGAGAAATTAAACGGAAGGAAAAGGAATAAATCATCATCATTAATCTGTGTTTGGTTCTAGATGACACATATTTTAGTATTGGTGTCATTTAGGTATCGATATCGAAAACCACGTATCGTTGAAGTACTGGTATTGAAAAAAATGGAACAGTACCCGGCCCTATCGGTCAGTTTGTCCCGGGGCAGTGAGTTGAAAGTGCAGCTGTACCTCCACCACCAGCAGCTCGTCCGACGTGACGTCTTCAGTTCTGTGCTCAGGTTTATCCGCCAGTTTCGTGCCGAGTTCGAGCAGCACTCGGCCGCGGTACGCCACGCCCTCGCCCTAAAAAAAACAAAACAGCGTTGACATTTTCATGAAGGCGAGACGCGAATACGGGAGATGATCCTCACTTTCCCCAGGTTGAGCGCTTCGTGCGGGTCGTGGAAGGAGCTGAACTCTCGCGGGCTGCCGTACAGGTTCACGAAACACGGGCCGAACGTGGGCAGGAAACCGAGGCCGTCGTCGACTGCGGGGAAAGAGCGAGAGGCGGTCAGACTCGGGGTGAAAAGGAAATGAAGTGGAGGAGAAGAGGGAAAAGGAACATACGGCCGGAGTGGAGCGTCCGTGGAGTGAGGTCGTCTGATGCATCGAGAGGGATGAATAAAGAAGAGTTTTTACAGGGACTTTGAACTCAGGATCAGGAAAGCATGCAGTGGTTGTATTAAGAAAAGTGTGCATTAGTTTGTTATTACTACTATCACACATACGCCTTCCCGATAATGCTGACTAGGGATGCACTGATCCGGTACTGGTGCCTTTCGCTAAGAAACGAGAAATGTGGCCCGCCATTTGTAAACCAACTCTCTGCTCGATATTAACAATTACACGTGACTTCCAAGTGGATCCTAAGTCGGTGCTTCCGTATCCTGTCTCCGTTATTTCCCTGTGAGGTCTCGTCTAAAATGATGTATAGTTCAAGGAAACATCCCTGACAGTAAGATACTGATCCGAAGTGACTCGCTACGTGTTAAAAACATCACGTTGGATGTAAATTCATGACTGCAGGAAACGTCTGTGTTTTTTGAGGTGGGACTTTTTATCTCAGCGCTAACGGCTAGCATCAAAAAACACCACCACAAAAATTAAACGTCTAAAGAGTATTTATACTAAAGACAGGCAGATTATATTTTGAGAAGCTCGTTTAAAATCGTGTAGCTATTTTCATTTTTGATTTGTGTTAGCCGTTAGCTTCAAGACAAAAACACTTACTGTGATGAGCACGGACGTTTCCTCTAGTGAATGTTTTTCCCCGGACGTGATGTTTTTAACCTGATGCTGTGACTCCACCAGTAACTCACTGCCTACCATGTGATCTTCAGCTATTTATTATTTTAGACAAGACCTCATAGGGAAATAACGGAGACAGGAAACGCAAACGACTACTTAGAATCCACTCGGAAGTCACGTGACGCTTGCGTGCATATAGCCCATATGTTCTTCTTTATTTTCAGCTGCATAGGGTTGACAGACACTATAATAGAAATACCTAAAGTAGCCTAATAAAATAAACCCGGCTCCCGCAGTGGCTGGGTGTTTGTATTTTAGTTCATGAAATGTTGTTAACGAAAGCTGATCTAACACATCTGTAATGCTCAAGTTGTGATGATCAGATGACTTTATGTGAGCTGATTATATTAACGTAAAATAGCCCCTCCTGGAGCCGCCTCCTTAACATGATGGAGGGGTTTGAGCGCTCGAATGATCCTGGGGGCTTCGTGCCCCTGGTAGGGTCTCCCAGGGCAAACAAGAACCTTATTCTGGAGGAGGCGCTGAAACACACGGCGGCATCTCACCTTTAACACAATACAATCTCAAGCTAAGGTTATAATAATGTGGCTCATGCATGGACTACACGTCACTCCACAGACTCTCACACAGGTCACATGCATGTCACAGGGGAAAACAAGAGCAGACCAAGAGCAGACCAAGAGCAAAAAAGAGCAGACCAAGAGCAGACCAAGAGCAGACCAAGAGCAGATCAAGACCAGACCAAGAGCAGACCAAGACCAGACCAAGAGCAGACCAAGAGCAGATCAAGAGCAGATCAAGAGCAGATCAAGACCAGACCAAGAGCAGACCAAGACCAGACCAAGAGCAGACCAAGAGCAGATCAAGAGCAGATCAAGAGCAGACCAAGAGCAGACCAAGGATCACTAAAGGAGTCTGAAGGAGTTGGACCAACCGTCGATCTGTCCTCCCGGAGTGGACACCTTGGACATGCAGAGCTGAGCGGTTCCGATCACGTCGTTGTGACTGGCTCTGTCCCTAAAGCACACAAGGATATACACACTTTACTCATCTCCGACGGGAAATTCAACATAAAATACGAGTTATTTGGGCAATGATTGAAATTATGAGACATGTGTTCTTTAAATATCTTGCCGTTTGTTTGTAAAATAATGAAAGAAACGAAACCTCACCAGTCCAAAATCCGGATCCTCATCCTCTCACACATCGAAGGAAACTGCGAAATCAAGACAAAGCTACAGTGACGTCCAACATTAAAGGCCAGAAAATAACCAGCGAGGACGACTAAACAAGGTGGGGATTAAGAGGTTTTAAGCAGAAGTCTACAGGAAGATCAACTCCGGTGTTTAAAGACAGACGTGGGTTTACCCTGATGGGCATGGTGAGGCTCTGGTTCCACTGCGGGTTGGCGTTTTTCTCCAGGATCTTGGTGCAAACCTGGACAGAGCAATGATCACGTGAATAAAATTCTCACCGCGGTTTTAAAAATGGAGGTGAGTGAAGTTTCAGACCGTTTTTCCTGCAAAGTGAATCTCCACCATGGGGTCCACCAGGTTCTTCCTGTTGCTGTCGAAGCCGAAGAACTGCCTCATGCCGTCCATTATGGCATCGTCCACTAGAGGGCGGGGTCACGGGGAAAGGTCTCACAATAAATACAATACATGCACATACTTTCCGAAAGCAGTGGGAGTAGTACTTTGAGGCAGGTCTTCGGCTCTGTAGATCTTCACAGTGAAAGTGGCTCCTCTCAGGGACAAACCGGCCGGACGCAGCAGGTTCCCCTCAATGTCCTCCTTCTCCTCCACACACTCGCGTTTATCTGCCTAAAATACAGAACTGTTATTGCGTCTTTCATTAGATAACATGACACAATATTCTGCATGACTGTAAAGATCTATAAAGTCGCGAGGTTCAAAGTGTGGGGAGAACACACAAAGGCCAATCTGACGTGTGATCATTGGAAAGTAGTGTTTGGGGTTAGCCGCTAACAGCTAGCTCGCGTCGATCCCGTGAAAACAAGTATTATGCACGAATAACGTCAATAAAGCCGGTAACTAGATAAAGCAGCCTTTAGGATGATCGCATTTGTGGTTTATTGCACACTTTTCATCAACAAGATGAAGGCTTAAAGGTGTCTAGATGCAAGTTGGTCTTGTTATGCTCACTACTGCCACCTCAGGTCTTACGTGTAACTGCAGTTAAGCCTGAATTAACACTATTTTGAGGGACAGTGCAGGATTTTAGAGGCAGTTGTGGTGAACAGGTCTGGGCTGATTCTACACATGACAATATATAGTATAGTATATATGGGGGTATAGTTAAAGGTCCATTTGTTTGTTTTCTTGACATATAGAATTATCGTGAAGGCGCAGCGATGGTGGACACTCACCGGAGGCTCGTCCCCCGCGGCCAACACGAACAGGCTGACCTTCAGGTACCCTTTGACCCCGGCCGAGAGGTCGTCGGGGTCGCACAGCAGCAGCCATTTCCTCAAGAAACAGTGTCCTACGAAACACACAGAGCGGCGGTTTCACGAGAGCTTTCAAACGACGGCACGGCGGCGTAAACAAACGACACTCACTGTGTTCATTGTAAACGGTTCCAACGTCCAGCTGTGGAGAAAAAAAACATTTTTATCAACAGATGTAACAAATAAATGTGTAAAAGTGTGAATTATACCTTAAACTCCCCGATCACGGCGTCCGTTCTCAAAGATCGAGAGTCACAAACCTAAAAATGGAAAAAGGATTTTCAGTCGAACCAGGAAGACTTTGACGCTAAGACTCTTTAAAGAGATACTCGCTCTACAAACACACACGGATCACTGCAAAACTGGACTGGACTCGTTCTCACGGAGGTGTCGGGAGAACTGTCTGGATTTAAATGTATCCGAGACCAAAGAAATGACCATTAACTTCCAACATGGCCACTCCAGCTCTCCCTCACTCACGGTGAATACATCCTCACGTTTTACATCACTGTCTGGTTTGGTTCACTCACTATCACCCACCGCAACATGCTCAATAAAATGATCAAAGTCAGCAATAAAACTATCGGTCAGGAGCAGGACTCACTCAGGAGCATCTACGACTCCAGAGTTCTGAAAAGTGGAACCCAGATCTCCACAGACCCCTCACACACTCTGCACTCTCAGGTTCAGGTCCCTCCCTCTGAGGACAAAGAGGGCGACCTCCACTTTCCTCCCTCCCTCCATCCGCCTGCTGAACAAATGACTGTGTGGACCTGTTCGATCACAGGCCACCATATTGTTTTTAATGTATTTATTATTGCTCATGTTGGATGTGCGTTTTTTATCGGGCCCGTCCTGGCACTTCCTCTGCAAATGGCGGCACGGTAGCACAGCGGTTAGCGCTCGTGCTTCACAGCTAGAAGGTCCCGGGTTCGATTCCCACCTGGACAAGGCTTTTCTGTGTGGAGTTTGCATGTTCTCCCCGTGTCTGTGTAGGTTTCCTCCGGGTACTCCGGTTTCCCCTACCACTAAAAACATGTACAATAGGCCCAGGGACTGCAGGTGGAAATTAGCACAAGTGCTATAACCTGGTACATCTCTCCTTTCTGAGGCTAATGTAGATTGTACACTGTCCCTGTTCAAATAAATAAATGAAGTTCCTAACGGATAAATAAAGTTAATTTGAATTTACTCAAAATGCCAGACTTTGCATCGAAATGTTTAGGCCCCACATAAAGTTTTTATCATATGGTTTTCCACCAAAAAAAAAAAGTTAAATACTGATTTATTTGCGTTCTCGAAGAAAAGCTGCTTGAAAAGAGTCTTTATTTTATCTCACCGTGATGAAAATGGGTTCGTCGAACAGGTCTGACGGAGTTTCGAAGAAGTTTAGGAAAAACGTCTGTCGAAAAAAACAGAAAAAAATCTAAAAATCTCAAAGCCGTTAGATTTTTTCATCATCGTTTTAAAACCGTGAATCAAATCGAACCTCGTCGAAGTCCGGGTTGTTGCCCTTCCGGATCCGCGTCCTCTTCGTCTGCCCGGCGACCGTTACCTTGACGACGGGCTTGAGGTTGACGCCCGGCAGCTGGCGCGCCTCGATCACCCGCACGCGCACCTGGAGAAACACACACGCCCGCTCGATGTGATTCGGGCTGAGGGCGCCCGACGGCAGTGACGCCCCGTCCCGTTACCTGCAGGTCCTGCGGCTTGTTGGGCAGCGGTCTGCTCGGCCCGCCCCCGCCCCGCCGCCTCTTCCTCAGCCCGCTCGGGTCTCGGTACGACGGGGGCGAGCGCTTGGGCGTGTGGGCGGGCGGCGTGTCGTGCCCGCTCTGCCCGGGACGCTCCACCAGGACCAGGGAGCGCCCGTCCTCCGCCCCCGGGTCGTCGGGCGCCTCCACCATCAGCAGGCTCTCCGTGTCCTCCTCGCCCAGGGTGTCCAGGGAGATCACTGCGGACGGGACAGGTTAGCCTCAAACACTCGACACTCTCTCTCGTTAAACTCACTGGTGACGGTGTCCAGCTCCTTGGTGGGGGTGCCGTGCGGGACGGGCTCCGGCGCAGGGGGGGCGGGGAACGCGTGGTGCGCGCCGGGCGGGGGGAGGTACGACACCTGCAGCGTCAGAGTGGCCTGGAACGAGACCCGAGTAGAAAAACGTTACGAGTGTTTATTTGTGATCATGGTTTAGTTAAATAGGGTCTTTTTTTAATTCGGTTCCAAACGGTGACGGCGGGGGCGATTCAAGATGGATTCCGGTGCGTTTGTGAACTCGCAAATACCGCGAGAATTCAGCTTGATGGAAAGATAAATATCGACTTATCATTCAGTAAATAACAGAAAAACTTTTGGGCTCAGTATTTATCGTCTGAGCATTTATTAGCATCCATCCATTTTCTTCATCTTGTCCCGGGTCGTGGGGGCAGCTGTTGCACCAGCCCCTATAGCACCCCCTGCAGGTGGTGGGTCCACAGAAGGACGGCCTCATGGTTCTAACCGGGCCTGTTGGTCTCTCATAAGGGGCTTCTGAACCGCTCTTTGTCTGACCCGTCACCTATAGGACCCGTTTGCCCTGGGAGACCCTACCAGGGGCACGAAGCCCCCGACAACAGAGCTCCAGGATCATTCAGGCTCAAACCCCTCCCCCACGTTAAGGTGGGGGCTCCAGGAGGGACATTTATTAGCATTTCCCGCCATATTTTCATATAAAAATAAAGCATTTTGTGCATAAAAATGGCCAAAATGGTGGTATTTTCAGCTACAAAAATCAAAATAATGGATAAAGCCAGGTTTAAATGTATGGTTTTATTTTGTCACATTAGTAACAAAGAGTTTGTCAGAGGGGGTTTTGGATCTTGTTTAGGTTTAGAATAAATAAATCAGGCTGGAATTAGATATTAAAAAATCCCTCTGTAAATCAAATGAGTATTTATGTCACTGAAGTTTCAAACTGATCTCTCTTTAACCTGCAGCCACCGAAGCATTATTTCTGAATCTAGCATTAGTTTCTTTGTTGAAAGTATTTGTAGGACCTGCTACATAAATCATTCGAGTTCAGGAGCGGCCGACGAGGCGCGGTTGTTTTTGTGAGATATTTCGGGACAAAACCAGGAAGAGAGGGAGATTAACGGCCACATTCATCTGGCTGGTTTTAGATAAAGTGACTCACGCCCGTGTTGTTCCTCTTGGTGTCCTGTAAGGAGACGGTGAAGGTGGCGGCAAACGACGGCGAGTTGAGGACGTCTCTGAGGGACAGCCTGGTCTCCCCCAAAAACCTTTCATGTAATTAAACAGATATCAAGATCTCGGAACACACGGCCTTTCTCTGCCGCTTCATGTTTCGGAGTGACCCGCTACCTGTTTCGCCCCATCTTCTCATGGTCTTTGACGACACAGTGCAGTTCAGCTCCAGAGTCCAGAGGGATCCCCTTCAGGTCCCACTCGAAACCCTACGAACGATCCAACACAAAGGTTATCACACGCTCACACCAAAAACAAAAGAAAGACCATTAATAGAATTGTATATTTAGATTGGTGACACATGTCCAGCTAAAACACCCGTATGATTTTACACGTCGTACCTCGTTCCACACCGGGTTTGGGTTGTTCTTGATGACCTTCGTTTTCTTCTTGGACCCTGAAAGGAAGACAAAAGAAACAAGAATTACCACGATGTATTAATGTAGTGGTCACTACAGTGGACAGCTATTCAGTTGTTGTTTTCTCATATATGAATAAGTCTTAATGCATCAGTGTGTAGAACCACATGCTGCCACCCACTGGGCAGCTTTTGTAAGGGGATTTTTTGCCCTAAAAAACAAGATGGCCGACAGAAGAGCAGGTGTGCCTCACAGGGGAGGAATGTCTGTCCATCCCTTCTATTATTGCAGGTGCTGCTTATATTTCCTCTGCAGAAATGTTTTGGGCCCGAATGGTCCTGGAGCTCACGGACAATAGTAATGCAAACAGATGCCATGACTCTGCAGAGTCACGGCATTTGTCTGGTCAGAGGGTCAGGGGGGTAGTTATTTGTATGTTTTGATATATTGTTGAGGGCCGTAGCTTTGTATGGGGGGGGGGGGGGGGGGGGTTCAGCCTGACTACAGCACCGGGGAGGGGCTTAGAGGAAAAAGGTTTGACTGTATCAGCTTCAAAAAGTTTGTTTTTCTTTGGTTTAATGTTGGGATATGTCCAGAATATGTAAACACAATGTTAAAGATCGTTTTATGGTTTACAATATTTGTTTTAATAAATGTTTTCTTAAAAACATATTTGATCAGTTGTTCAAATGCGCGATGTCCTTAACTCCTTGAAGAATGCATGTTGAAAAAAAAATGAAAGCGATTATAACGGGACGGACCGAGATGTTACCGGAACCAGCCGCTAAAGTATGTGGTTTACAGTCTGAGGTTTGCACAAGCAACAACGCATTAGTTGTAATGCCACAAATGCAAAAGATTGATCCATTTATAATTCCTATAGATTTACAAACAGAAGCATGAGGGGAAATCTGATCTGACATCTGATATCCATCCATTTTCTTCTGCTTTATCCGGGGCCGGGTCGCGGAGGCAGAAGTCTGAGCAGAGATGCCCAGACTTCCTGATCCACACACACCTCCTCCAGCCGTTCTGGGGCAGGATTACAACAGTAGGGTAAAACTAACCCGTCTCACGACAGACTGAACCCAGCTCACATTCCCTATTAGTGGGTGAACAATCCAACGCTTGGTGAATTCTGCTTCACAATGATTGGAAGAGCCGACATCGAAGGATCAAAAAGCAACAGCGCTATGGCCACAGATCTGGATATTTAGAAGCAAACTGGACACACACATTTTTCATATTTTCTATGAACTGGAGCAGAGACCTTTTTCTCATGACATTTAAGGCCGTAGTTTTAATGCTCCAGCTGATATTGTAAGAATGCGCTCACTCACACTAAATCCGATGCCAAGAGGAAAATAAAATAACGTTTGAATGCATTGCATCGCCCCCTCTGGCCCGACCGACTCTGACAGTGAGAACAATCTCGTCTTCAGCTTTAAAAACACATTCTGCATCTCTGAGCCACTTCCTGTTACAAGACAATCCATGCTCTTAGTTCCTGTCTGCAACCGCTATCACAGGAAGTGGCTTTGACTGAGCAGATTTACCGACCATTCAACTCACAGCACAGGGTCACACGGACTCACAGTCTCAGGGAAAGTAGTGCTTCAGATAAACTACACTATCACGATATCGTCTTATTACATTCTGAAACGAGCCACTTCATTACGTTACTGGCCGTTATTACGTCATCAGCTGTAACACAGGACTGCACCATGTTGAAATAATTTGTGCAATCCTACTCTAACCTCTTACCCTCCGCCTTTTTCCTTCTGTCTACAGTGTCAGACATTCCCTACAATGACAACTGATCCGAAATCAATCCCTGAAGAGTCTTCCGTGGAGCAAGTTTCCCTCAAAGCCGCAGAATGCTATAACTGAAAAGAAAAGACCGGAGAGAAATGGTGAGGATTGTTGTGGACGATCTTCTCAAGTTCGATGACCAACGACCAGAAAGAGCAAAACCACGATGCATTGCGGAGATATGAGGAACCGGATATGATTCACTTTTCATTCAATTAGAGAACGGGGTTGAAAATGTCCGCAGACCGATACTTTAATCAATACAGAGGATTGATGGGGGGAGGAGCAGTCAGTGCAGAGGCAACCAAAGGGTCCCACAGATTTGGCCTACAAGACAAATAACCTCGGAGAATCAATACTGGACACTAGACACTATTCAAAGACTGGCCTTATCTGTTATCTTGCCAACCCACCTTTTCCAACATTCGAGCAGTCAGGCCGCTGGGCTTTACTGTTCAGGAAGAAAATCCCCAATGAAATGACAATCAGAGACTTCCTGATGAAAAACTGACTAAAAATGACCCCATCGCCCTTCTGGAAGGCATTGCTCAGATCTTCAGAGAAAGACGAGAACACCTTTTCCACAAACGTCACAACGTGTGTTTTTGTTTTGAATCGTACTTGTATCATCTGACGTAAAGGAATAGTTGAATTCTTTGTCATCTGTACCCAGTAAACCCGGCATCCCTTTTCCATGTCCGTCTGGAACCCTGCTCTGCCCCGCCCGCCCTCCACTCACCGGGGTCGGCCCATTAGTCCGGAAATGTCCCATTGAGTAGGGGTGGAAAAATAGATCTAGGTTTAGGCAAGAGTCCACTGACCTTAGGGTTCGGGCCAGTGGTTGTATAAGGCTCTTTAATCCACAACATTTTCGGACTAAGGAGACGTCGGACTAATGGCACCTGGCCTTCCCAGTTCCCTATTGTACTTTTAACATATTGTTGATGTTTTGTTTGCAGTTGTTGAATGTGAGCTGTTGTCTGGACGTTGTGTGGTGAAATTGGCTGAGTCCAAGACAAGTTGTGTTCATACCCCCTTTGCTCGGCCCAATCCCGTCAGACCTTGGAAGCTAAGCAGGAAGGGCCTGGTCAGTACTTGGATGGGAGACTGTTTGGGAAACTCCAGGAAGCCTGAGTGAGTGGTTGGTGGTGGTCGGAGGGGCTGATGGTTGCCCTGGGGTCATTCTACCCCAGGGCAGCTAAGGCTACCACCACCAAGTATGGAGTGAATGAATAATGCAAATATAAAACCGATGCATTATTATTATAAGTTTCCCTCAGGGGACAATTAAGTTTATTCTAAGAAACCCACGGGTCGAGAAGCACTGGTTTAAAGAACGGATAATCTTATAATCACTACAAGAGTCCACGGACGTTTTCCCTCACATCAACCTCCTCATCGTCTCGGTCCGCGGTTGATCTGATTTGACTTCACGCCAGCGTTGTTCTGACCCTCGGCTCCCTCGGCTCTGATTCGTTTCCTGTTTTCACACAAACACTGCGTCAGCGCGAGGGGTCAGGGTTCACCGCGGCCCGAGTCCGGTTTGGAAATGGGCCCGTTTGAAATGCGAGATGGCAAAACCCCCGACGGGCGGGAAGTGGCACCGAGCTCACTTCCTGTTCCGAACACCGGCGCGGGTTTCGGACGAGGGCCCGGAATAGAACGCTAAAGTTAGACCTGCCTCGACGCAAACGAGATTTATGCGGCCTTTGTGGAGCTGGCACAGAGGCGGGACGTTTATTTCAGTCTTCTCAAATGTGACAGCTCCCGGCCGCGTGTGAAACTAAATCTTGATGTTTAATTAGTTTCCAAAGGGCGAGTGTGACGGACGAGAGGAAAGTCCAGGGCACCTCCTCGCCGGTGATGGCACCAGGAAACCGCCGCTGGGACAAAGGCAGGAAGAGAAGCGCCTCGGTGCAAACAGGAGGACGCGGCGGGAAATCAAGGCGCTCGGGCAGGTAGCGTTCGAGTGCGAGGGGAAATAACAGTTTGAAAGTTATCCAGATGCGTCTGAGCTCCTGGATCACGCTCAAAGTAGCAGATTTATTTTCCTGCACCAAGTAAAATTCCTAGTTTGTAAACCTTGTTCACAAACCTTGGCAATAAACGAATTCTGATTCTGAGCTAAATTAACCCATTTTATGCCCATGTGTCCGCGTCATTTGAAAAGCCTGATAATGAACACTCCAGAGCAGTAGGTGGCGCTGTGCAGATGTTCTGTCAAATGCTAATCATTCGCAAAGGGCCGAACTTCTTCTTTGTTGTGAGTCAGTAGCATTTGACAGTACATCTGCACAGCGCCACCTACTGTTTATAGACTGCGCATTACAAAAGGGAGGCAGTGGATATTTAGGCCCGGTGTTCCGTCGAGAGGAGCCGCTAAACCTAAAGTATTTGATTAGGACACATTTTTAAATTCAAAATGCAACTTGGAAAATGTCACGATAGTAACACCATCTCGACAGTCACTTGTTTCGATGTACGCCGGCTTTTCGATTGTTTATTGTGCGGTAACTTGCTCCTAATTCATCAATTCATATCAAGTGATTATATCTTCCTGTTTTTGACATAATAAATCCTTTCCCTCTGGGGGTAATACAAGTGTTAATGTTATGTTTGGAGGTTCTTTCATCGCCCCCGGGTGCCTCTGGTCAGAAAACACAATAGCAACTTTCCCATCACCAGGTCTGAGGCGCAATACACACTAATGGATTCACGAAGAAGAAGCTAACAGGCTAACGGGGCAAAGCTAACTGCGGGCTAGCGCCACTTAAACAGTATTTACAGCCAAGTTTGAGAGAAAAAAATTATCTCCATTGTGTAACTGGATGAACAACATCCCTCTGTCCCTTTGTCTTTTCTGTCAGCGTAGGATTTACTCTCACGGACGATTAATGAGTAAAAAAACACAACATGCTACGACACCTGCAGTGGCGCTCACGGCCTCTAGGGGCACGAGTTACTTAGCACTGCTTTAAGGCGTCCAACTGTTTAAAAGTTTCAAGAGGAACAAGATTAGGGTCAGTTAGAATCGAAAAGCCGGTCCCAGCTGAATAGCTTTTGCTTTAACGTTGCCTTAAAGTCAATGTTACCACAAGATAAGATGTTTACATTCAGCTCTCAGAGACACTGAGGGTGTGCAGAATAGAACGGGAATGTGCAAACAGTTAAATAGTAAATGGTGGTTTCTTTTATATACAATGACTACCAACAGTAACAAATAAAACAGACTATACTAAAAATGTCAGTATACAGTGCAGGTTTACAGCAAGTGGTTGATTAGTGACGCCGATAAAGTGACGTAGATACAGAGATGTAGTTTTATTTATTGGTTTATTTGGTTGGGACAGTGCATGTCAACACTCCACACCGGATCGTAGCCATGGGATACTTTGCATATACAGCCCCCTCAAATGTCCACTACTCACGATGAACAAAACCCATGGACTAAGGAAACGTTTACACTCGAAACCTTTGAAGAAATATGAAAGTTTTATATTTAACTTTCAAATGTAGTAAAGTACAGATCCTCAAAAACTCTACTCAAGCGCTGTACTCGAGTAAATTGATGAGGGGGAACTCGCACCTAAAGGGAAACTCAGAGCATTTCCCTGTCAGTAACCGGACTCTCGGTTTTTCCTCTTACCCCTGAACGAGACGCCCGCCTGAGGGTTGCAGTGGTGCGAGTGGCGCAGGCTCGTGGCCCGTTGTAGAAAACACTGCAACATGGCTCGAGCTTCCCGCTAATCCGCGAACACGTGAAGCCGTATTTCCATGGAAAAAAACAGCGTGAACAGCTTCTAATCCGATCCCAGCTCCAGGAGAAGAGATTTTCAGCTTGAAAGAAAGTCCAAAATTGTCAAGAAGAGACCAGATGCACATAGATGGGTTTCTCGCTTCAAACTTTCTGATTGTTTACGTATAACTGTCCCAGCGTGATCCCGGTCCGCAGGTTGGGGAGGATTTGTCCGAGTGTGTGCGAGAGGGCCCGCTGCGAACACCTCGTGTCCAGGAAACGCTTCACTTCCTCTGGACGCTTTCCTCTGCGGTGTCCCCCTCTCCTCCACTCACCTCCAGGATGAAGCCTCCTCACAAACATCACAGACGGGGCGATGATCCACCAGTCAGAGTAGACGCGACGGATGGGGAAAGAATTGAAATGTAGAAATATCGATTTGAATCTTCCGCTGTGGATTACCGACATAAATATGAGGAAAAAATGTATTCAAAGTTTCAAAATATTGTCGAGTTCGAGCCTGTAAAGTGCGGCGTCTTATGGAGTCGACAAAACATCGTAAAGGGCAATGGTGGAAAGTAAATGAAGTAAATTATAGGTACTTTTACTGTACTTAAATACATTTTATGATGAATACTTCTACTCCACTACATTTTTAAATTGGGTTAAAAGTATTTTATTTTCAAAGTGACCGCTTTATGATGAACTGGTTTAGTCCCGGTTTAGACCTGGTTTAGTGGTTTACTCCTTTAGACCTGGGTTGATTCAAATGATTTAGAAAAATTCTGCCCATACAATGCATACTTTTGTACTTTTACTGAAGAATATCAAGTACTTCTTCCACCACTGGTAAAGGGTGAGTTTGGTCTATTGTTCACTCTGACATTAAAAATATGTTAAGGGAGAAAACTCTAAAAATCTCAATATTGACCACGGAGTTAGTATTTAAAAGTGTTAAATTTGACTTTTTCTGGCCTAATGTACATTTCCAGGTATTTTTCCCCAATACAAAGCTTGTGTTTTACTCTGTTTGTTCAGTGTGATCATGTGAGGGTGGAACGAGGTCACGTACATGATGGACATAAACATACAGTTCTCTTTATGTCGCGGCCGAATAACATCATCTCTGCCTGTGAGGAGTGAGACTCAAACCGCTGCGGCGTGAACAGGATCACGAGGGATTTCTGAAACAAGAGACCTCATTTCTACATCGTGTTCCCGTGAGAGCTCGCCCTCAGATTGGAGGCGTTTCTAAACGATCAGGAGAGCGTTGATAATGTGTTGGACTTCATAGCTCGGTGCAGTTATGGCACGGGTTTCATTCCTGTCTGGATTAACGGCCTTAACCTCTCGCTTTGTCCGTCACTCTCTCTCCCCTTTCCCCTGTTTCTCTCTCTCTCTCGCTCACCTTCCTCTCTCTTCCTCCCTCCATCCCTCTCTTTTTCCGGTCTCGTTCCCTTCCTTTCTCTCTCCACTTCACTCGCTCTCTCTTTTCCATATCTCCTGTCCCTCATCTCCATTTCTCGCATCCCTCCCCGTCTTTCTCCCTCTCTCTGTCCCTTTCTCCCCCTCTTGCTCTCTCTTTCTCTCCCCCTTCATTCCCTTTCTTCCTTGCTCTCTCTTTCCCCTGTTTCTCCCTCCCTCCCTCTCCTCCTCCCTCCCCCCCACCTCCCCCACCTCTCTCAACAAGGCGTCTTGTGTCGAGGCCACAGTCATGAGTTCATCCACTCGTTCATACATTTCAAACTATTTTTTCTTTCACTTTGGCTCCGAAGCTCGACGGCTCATGAATTGTGTGTCCGGTTTATCTTCAGGGATCGGCACAAAACCAGGAGGAAGATGATTGAGCAGATTTATTCAGTTTATATGAAAACACCAGACGCCCTTTGAGCAATCGATAAGGAGGACATTTGGAGATTAGGCCAATGTGTCCACTTTGTCTGCACATGTGGATATTCCTCCCGTCTTTCGCGGCCGCTTCTCCCACAAAGGAAATGCCCATATTTGGATTACAGCGTCATCTCGGTCACAGCCTTTCCTGCTACACGTGGATACCGAACATGTACACTGTTCAAATAAATAAATAAATAAAACACAGACATGTCACTTCCTGGATAAATCTCCGGCTCAAAGCGACAAAGTGAGAGTTTGGGTCTTTTTTTATTACTCTGACATTAAAACGGAGAAAACGTCCACTGTGTAAAAAAATGATGCTTTTAAACGTCTCGCCTTCATATTTAAATGTGGGGCAATTTCAAAAGAATCGATCTGGACACAACAGGAAACTTTTGAGCAACATGTGCACAATTTTAGCCAAACCCGCATCTGAATAATGTTTATCAGTTTTACGTATCGGTATTTTATTATAAAACTTCTGTATGTTAAATATTAAAGCGATCAGCAGATGGCGCCACCTGCTCAAATAGTATAAACGCCAGCCTTCCTCCCTGGCGTCCTCCTGGGTGGCCCGGGCCCAGAGGTTGTGCGTGATGTTCTACGGGTCCAGGCAGCTATGGCACATTCGGTCGATCTCTAGTTCGGTTTAGTTTTATTTTAGCGCCGCGGGGTCTGCCGGGGCCATCGCGAATAGGGGTGGGAACCTCTGGGTACCTCACGATACGATACGATACGCGATACATGGCTCACGATAACGATTATCTCACGATGCACCGATACTGCGATAATCGATGTATTGCACAGAAATAAGCTACGATGCATCACGATAAAAAAAAAACATGCCACCTTTATTTTAACAAACTACAGATTATTCATCATTTACATTTCTCTTCATGTGCTTTGTTCCACTTTTATAAATGATCCCCGACTTACTCACTGAAAATGGGTCTATAGATCTGTCAGCGACTTATTTACATTTAAATAAACAAGAAACCACAGTCCTATTTAAAAAGTAATGAATCAACCCCAAATAAATCTTCTTCATAATTATAAAAACTATCATTAAAAGTAAGTTATTTGTGTGACAGTGTTTGGTCCAAGTGCTTAAAACTGTAGTGCTGCCCCCTGCTGGTCTGACTGAATTCTTGATCATCGTTGGCCTCTACAATGGAGCACCGCTGCCTCATTAATATGCACGACGTCATCAAAAGTATCGATATCGGAATAAAAAGATTGGCCTCGCCTCGTGGTTAGCCCTTAAGCTCATCGTGGTTCTCCAACTAACTTCCTTATATTTCCTTTAAGGTGGATCAAAGAAAGAACAAAGGTAAAACATAGAAATAAACTAAAGTGATATGTACAAGGAACATGCTGCCTCGGTCCTCATGTCGGGCTATTCTTTTATTTACCACTCGTCCTGTCACAATAAGTTCTGGACCTTGTCTTTTTTACAGTATTTGACAGAATTAAGCCGTAAAAAAGTCAAAATGTCCGTTCTAACGCCAGGTGGAATCAGAATGAACGCTTTTATAAGGACTTCATTCATCCCGACGGTCCCGGGCCAGGGGCTAAACGTGTTCCTCTATTTGTAGTGCACTTCTGGCCCCGCCTCAAACCAGAGCAGCCGCACTGACGGACACATGGCTTTCCAATAATAACCGCACCTGCTGTGGACTTGACCCGCGTCCAAAACAACACAGTTACTTCTCTTAACGGGGGGTTTCTTCGGGGTTCGGGCTAAAGAGCAGATCACCTTCGAACGTGGCGGTGCAGTAGGCGTCGCTGATGTCGCTGTCCGGCGTCTGCAGCCGCTCGCAGCAGAGGATGAAGACTCTCAGCATGGCTCCAGGGTGCGGGGTAAGTCCAGGCGTACAGGAGGGAGCGTTCAGTTCGTTACAGGGGAGAGTAATGTGTGATGAGGAGAGAGAGGGAGGGAGGGGGGGGGAGGCTGAGTCACTCTGCGCCTCAGTCACCGCGGCTTAAAGCTACAGCAACAACTCGACAGGATTACGCTGAGCAACGCACAAATCTGCTGAGCTTTGAACCAAACAATCACTGGATACATGACTGTTAATATTCTAACAATTTTATTCTTACTTATCAAAATCTCTGTCCGTTATTGCCCTTTTATGGTTTCCTATTGTAGCATTACCTCCCTTCCTATAGTGATTACCTCAGAAAAAACCTGTGACCGGTCTGCCCCCCCAGCGGGGGTAGTTCCACCTGTTAACCAGCATGCACACACACAAGTTTCCATTCAATTAAATCAAGAAAGGACATCCTCACCAATAGATGTCTTTTGTGGGTCTTTTATTGATAGAATTATTGAAAGGAAAATAACTCCCTTGTTCGATCTATGTTGCCCTGGGGATGAGCTCAAACGGTCACGGTCGTGCTGGGCATACGATCTGCGAGTCTTGATTTTGGAGGCTAGAGTTAGACCTCACGATCAGCATTCGCATGAAATGTTTAGTCCGCCTCGACGCGACGGCAATCGATGCTCGGTTAGGCTCAAAATCCGGGAGCGATCACACGATGGAGATTTGTGACCGATAGTTAACAGAGGTTTCAGGCTACAGGTCGCTCCGTGGTCGGGAGCTTAGTAGTCGCTGACCGGCAGAATAAAAGACCTCGAGCATCGCCCGGTACACGTTTTTATAGGGTTACAGAGCATCCTTTTTTCAGTTTCTTTGCATCACACATGTACATCCCCTCAGGGCCATTTGCAGAAGTACAGACCAGGAACTGTTGCCGTTTGACTAAACTTGGATCAGGAACTGTAGACGGACATCAGGAACTGCAGTCAGACTGAAACCAATGTCCAGCCGCAGACGGAGGTCGCGGTCGGCGGGCCAGTCCCGTTGTCATAGATGCATTAGTATGAAGAAGTGTAGCCTGTCACTCTTCCAGAGCTGATTAGCTCCATATAAGGCATGAGCTAGACACTAAGATGCCTTTAACAGCCAAACACAGGTTAATACAATTCACAAGATTATAATATGTTCAGTGTATAGGAATATATGATTTTATAACAAATAAAAGCTCGATAGCACATAGCAATGCCCTTTTTGGGTCTTACTAACTGCCCTTCAGGCTACAGTCAGGATGCAAAGCTTGTAAGTGAAAAATTAAGATAATAAAGGGTGATTTTGTTACAAACAAAAGAGGGGCTGGCGGTTATAACAATGACCATCTTGTACTTTTGTTCAGAACTTTTTTACTTTACTCAACTACAAAGACAAACATAATACTTTCTACTCCACTGCATTTTTATAAAGGGTCCAAAGTCAAAAGTGTCGGTTGCAGAACGGTTGCATTCCCACATTGCATCGCTAGAATTTAAAACAGCTCTGCTCGTGTACAAGTCGTTTCAAGTCCATCTCTGACATGTTAGAGCCGTATGAACCATCTCGGGCCCTGAGGACTTCAGGGAGGGGTCTCCTGGTGGTTCCCAGAGTCAGGACTAAACACGCTGAGGCTAAAGCTAAACTCTGGAACAGTCTTCATGAGGATGTGAGACAGGCCTCAACTCTGACAATGTTCAAATCCAGGCTGAAAACAGCTCTTTTTACCCGAGCAGATGAAAACTGAAAGTGTTTTATCTGCACTCTTGCCTTTTACTGTCATTGATTAACTTTATGTTGATGTTTTAATGATTGATTTGATCTGTTTTCTTGTAACTTTATGCAACTGTGAAGCACTTTGAATTGCCTCGTGTATGAATTGTGCTCTACAAATAAACTTGCCTTGCCTTGATGTTCCGCCTTCGCAAACAGCGAGCTAACTTTATACTGCAGAAGCACTTCCCTCGCCTCACCCCCAACACACCCCTCACTTTTGCTCAGTGTGAATCCATTGTCACTCCGTGTCTTTTAAACACAAACACGTGCAGGGATCGCAAACGGTTGAGGCGGCAGACGCAGAAACATGTAGCGGCTAACGCAGAAACATGTAGCGGCTAACGCAGAAACATTCAGCGGCTAACGCAGAAACATTCAGCGGCTAACGCACAAACATTCAGCGGCTAACGCACAAACATTCAGCGGCTAACGCACAAACATTCAGCGGCTAACGCACAAACATTCAGCGGCTAACGCACAAACATTCAGCGGCTAACGCAGAAACATGTAGCGGCTATCGCAGAAACATGTAGCGGCTATCGCAGAAACATGTAGCGGCTAACGCAGAAACATGTAGCGGCTAACGCAGAAACATTCAGCGGCTAACGCAAAAACATGTAGCGGCTAACGCAGAAACATGTAGCGGCTAACGCAGAAACATGTAGCGGCTAACGCAGAAACATGTAGCGGCTAACGCAGAAACATGTAGCGGCTATCGCAGAAACATGTAGCGGCCATGTGAGGCGTTCAAGGGCAGCGGGGGGAAAAAGTTCTGCACGGTAAACCTAGTTCTAAAATGCATAAAATAAACAAAACACAGACGTACAGGAAAGATGCAGCTTAGCAAATACAGATCTTATTTACTGATATTAATATAAGAAAAACAATGGTTATGGTTATGTAAAATATCGCAGTATTCAAGACAGTAATCGAATATTACACAGTTTATACATAAAAAAAGGGCTTGACAGTTGACCCAGTGTTTAAAGGCGTTATTTGTAGCCCCAGTCGTTTATAGAGCGTGAGCGCGGTTACGGTAAGACTGTAAACCACACCAGACCGAGCTAAAAATAGACCTCAGTGAAGTGGGTCAGGGGCCACTGAGACACAACACAGGACCCTATAGTTTTAACATCAGAGTAAAAAAAAAAAAAGACCAAACTCACCCCTTACGGGAGTTTATTTTATGACGTTATGTCCAGGAAGTGACTCCAACATGGCGGTGTCGCTCCCTGCTCTTTCCCACACTCATTCATTCACAAATACTGACATGTGTGGTATCCACGTGTAGCAGGAAAGGCTGTGACCGAGATGACGCTGTAATCCAAATATGGGCATTTCCTTTGTGGGAGACGGCGGAGGCTAAAGACGGGGGGGAACATACACATGTGCAGACAAAGGGACTAAACTTTAAACAATATCTACACTTTACAGACTACATTTTATTATTCTTTGCCCGATTTATTTAGCTTTGAACCGAAAAAAAAAGGCGAAATTTGAATTAGTACAGATAAAATTAATTCATGAAACACTGCAACACAGGACCATGAAATAATTAATTAAATAGATAAATAATTATATTATTTTTTTTACACAGAATCATTGGTAATTTAATTAATTAATGACACATTTAATTAATTAATGACACATTTATTTAATTATTTAATGGTGTATTTATTTATTTAATTGTGGCACTTTCAATCCTCCATAAATACCCCCCTCTTTAACATCTTAGCTTTAATGTTAAAGAAAACCAAACTCTCTCCTTTACGATCCTTATTTGATGACGTCGTGTCGGAAATCGCTCCAACATGGCCGCCTTTCCCGCGCTTATCCATTCACAAATACCGACATGTTTGGTATCCACGTGACGCACGGAATCCCCCCGACAACTCTGAGAGGGTCATCATGTTTTTAAACTGTCTCCAAATCGCTTTAGAGTTTGAATGTTTTTTCAAAGGGGTTTTTCAATATCTAATTCCGGCCTGATTTACTGAGCTTCGAACCCCCCAAAAAAGAGACAAAATCCCCCTGAGCAAATCTTTGTAACCAATACATCAACAGAATAAAACCATGGATTTAAATCTGGCTCTATCTATTACACATAAAATGCAGTACATGTTTTCCTCACATTATCAGTGATCTACAGCAGGAGGTTCGAATGTAGTTCTGGCTCTGGCTGATCTTTTATATCGGTGTTCCGTGACAGAGATGACCGAGCTGATAAACCGGGAATGTTTTTGGTGAGTGACGATGAAAGAACGGATTAAAACGTCTGAGGCGCTGATCTCTGAAACTATTCCGTCACAGGTTTTTACAGTAAACTCTCCTCACGGCAGAAAGGTCATGGGTTCGAATCACGGTGCTGCTCTCCAGGTTCAGGTGGATTTCCTTTGGAGGCTCCACTTCTCCCTCAAAAGCATTACGTTCCAGCGGGCTTTAAATCGATTACTTTGGAAATATAGAGAAATAAATGTTTGCAGAACAACGTTTGGGATCGACCTTCCAGTTGAGAAACGCTGTTTTAGATGTTTTGGTAGGGTCTCCCAGGGCAAACAGGTCCTGGGTGACGGGTCAGACAAAGAGCGGTTCAGAAGCCCCTTATGAGAGACCAACAGGCCCGGTTAGAACCATGAGGCCGTCCTTCTGTGGACCCACCACCTGCAGGGGGCGCTATAGGGGCTGGTGCAGCTCCAACAGCCCCCACGACCCGGCAACGGACAAGAGGGAGAAGATGGATGGTCTGGACAGTGTCCCTGTTTACTGAAGTGGAGGCAAAGAGAGAAAGCAGGAGCCCGAACATTTATCTGATGGCAGGTCAAGAGTCACCGCCCGTGACCACCAGGTGGCCGACAAAAACAAACAACTCTTATTTCAAGTAAATGTAGATATAATTTTGAGGACAAAGATGTGTTTGGTGCAAAATTACTGTGCTTTTTTTTCGCTCTGCCTGATCCCGTCAGACCTTGGAAGCTAAGCAGGAAGGGCCTGGTCGGTACTCGGATAGGAGACCGTTTGGTAACACCAGGAAGCCTAGCTAATGTAGTGAGTTCATTTTTTTTAAACCTCTCCTGCTCAAATCGAGGGAAACTGTGGGCCTATTTATTACAAGAAGATTTCACATAATTCCAGAAAACGTTTTGTAATGTATGCAGCAAAATTGTTGCCCAATGTCATTATATAAAAGCGGAAAGGCTGAAAAAGGCTCTCGTGGACGGTGGGACGAACCTGTCGGGCCGCATTCAGCCGGGGCAGGTGAGCGGGCGGGGCTTCAGGAAACTGGCTCCGGGAGAACGTTATAAAAACACCAACGCTTGAACAAGAACTTGGCGAACGGCGACGATTCACGGACGGACAGGATCGAGCCTCAGAGGAGCAGGTAAGACACTAGATTTGTAAGAAATAGGTCGTCGCGTGCATAAAAATCACATATTTTCCTCAAAAAGTGCTTGAATTAAGAAAATGTGTGTGTATTTTGAGCAGGTTTGGGCTGTTTTGAAAAAAGAGTCAATGGAACAAGTGTTTATTTGCACACGAAAAACATAAAATAAGAAAAATTAACTTGAAAATACCGTTCTGTTCCATTGGCAGTAAGAGAAGTCCAAACTTACTCAATATCAGCACAAGTTCTGATATTTTTAAGTCATATTTCCCCATGTGTTCAATGCAAAAGAAATCTTGAAATAAGTTAAATTGAGCTCATAGGGCAAGATATTTACACTTAAATGAAGATAAAATAAATCACGGCACTCAAAACTAGATGAAAAAAATCTTAATTTACTCTAAATAAAACTGTTGTAGGTGTTTCATCTAATCCTGCCACATGGACAGACTGGTAAATGGTAAAGCTCCATCACAAAGAGCTTTACAGGCAGATTACAACATTTAAAACAATACGCATCATAAGAAAATCATTACGTTGGATAAAGATACGTTTTTGCTTAAAAATGGCAAGTTGGATACCGGTCTTAAATTGTTAAAATTATTCAAATCTAAATTGCTCTTCTTCAGCAGAGGCCCCACCATTGCCCCTTTTAAAAGCAAGCAGACCCCCATCTGAAGAGAGCAATTCATCCTGTTTAAAAGTTAGTCTTTAAAGGATTCATACAATGTTTTAAAAACGGGGTTGAGACCGGGTCTAAAGGACATGTGGTGGGCCTCACTGAGGAGAGAACTTGATCATCTCAGCATTAACCTGGACAAAACTGTGCAGTGATTCTTCTGGAACAAGTAGACAACCAGATGTGTTTAAAGACGTGTTACTTTGGTTAGATCAAATATTACATCTGATAGTATCAAATATCAAATATGGCCCAAACATGGCAAAGCATGATATGGGCCACTACTGGCAAAGATATGTCAATTCCGGCATTGATATCTCCAGATAAGCCAGAAGTCAACCAGATGTGGCCCATTTATAAATGATCAGCTATGGCCCATTTATGGCAAAACATACATGGGCCACTTATGGTAAAGGTATGGCACTTCCTGCATGGTTAGACCTAGACTAACCAGAGGTGAACCAAATGGGGCCCACATACAAAATATCAAATATGGCCCAAACATGGCAAAACATGCATGGGCCACTACTGGCAAAGATATGTCAATTCCGGCATTGATATCTCCAGATAAACCAGAAGTCAACCAGATGTGGCCCACGCAGACACTGGAGGCAAGGAGGGTGAAGTGTCTTGCCCAAGGTCATCAGACTAGCAAAGTAATCTTGGTCAGATCAGGAAACACTTTTAAATTAGTAAAAAACACTTTTGCTTGTTCAATTGTCTCTAGCATTTTTATCTGATTTCAAATTCAACATAACACTGCTTGAGTTGAAGAAGGTCATTTTTCCTGTGAAGGGACTAAAAACGTGTGAACTGAGCTTCATGTCGTTTAAATTCTTAAACGCTCTTCCTTATCTGGTGTCGGTAAAAGAGCAACCGGTCCGTCCTCATCGAGTCCTCGGCCTGAGCAGCGAGAGATAAAATGTGGAATTAGGAAAATTTGACCTGAAAAGGTTTGCCAAATAAAACAGTCTGTAGGTGAACCGGCTTTGTTTGTTCTTTTCCTGTCGGGGCTAAAGGTCGATGTTGTTTTGCAAATCACTCCACGGAGTATTATGTGTTTTTGAGGGTGACATTTATACTGTAATAAATAACAGTAGAATATCAGAGAATACACAAGGTCGTTCAAAGTGCATCAGTTACAGATATGTTTATGTTTTCCGTGAAATCTAGTTTGGAACAGCTTTCATTTCTCTGAACAAGAATAAACAGTGCAGTCGTTTTCTACACAATAACCCGATTTAATGTAATCTCTTTCAACAAAACTTTTAAGTTCATTAACTCAAAACCTTAAAGTTCTGATAGTTTTAAGCCAAGTTTAACTTTAAAGTTCTGGTCAAAATTGGGTGACCAGATTTTCCAACAAAACTGGGACACAATTTGGGAATTTTCCAAATCTTAAATGTCTTTTTTCCATCTTAAGGTAATGATATGCACCAAGAAGCATTGAGGAGATGCAAGAGGTGACATTACTTTGTACCATTACTTTGTAATTGATATTCACTAGGCCAAGACATTTTGTGTGTGTGTGTGTGTGTGTGTGAAGTGTGTTATTTTGGAAACTATTTGGGCTAAAAACATGGTGGACAAACACCAGGGAGCTGGAGAAGACGGGTCAACAGAGGCTCTTCTTCCTGCGGTCCTTCAGGAAGTATGAATAAAAATATAAAAATGTAAAAACAACTTCAAGGCGGCGAACTGGCTCCCGGATTCACTCGTTGTAAAATGAGGAAAGATCAGAAAGGTTGCGTGTCTCAGAGGCTCTTTATTGTAGATAGTCCGATGACATTTACAGGTTAAACATCTCAGAGGTGTCTCAAGGAAGTCCACCGAATTCTCCACATCATGATCATTATATCCTTAAGCTTAGGCCCATCCTCTTAACCTAACCCATCATGCATTTCAATATCAAAGGAACTTCCTTAGCCTAGATAACATCTAGATACTACATGTTAAAATACAGATGAAAGCTTTTTATTACCCCTAAAAGCAGGATGCCCCACTATTGCCCCCTCAAACACCATGGCTTTTTGACCTCCCCGGCTTCAGTAAGTCTCAAGACAGTTGAACCATCTGCAAATATTAACAGAAGCCTCCTCACCAACTTCTGCCATTGCACTCTGGAGATGTGCTCACATTCAGGTGCACAGTGTGGTTCTCTATAGCAGTGGTTCCGTGCACCGCCCAAATGTAGCAAAACATGAACATAATTGCTGATAAGTATTTATTTAAAACAAAAACAATCTAATTGGAGTGTTTAATGCACCTGTAGTCTTTACTCAGTCAAATTTGATGATTTTAGACCATTTATTTTGCTCAAATACTATCATTCATGACCTGACCCTCTGACTAGGCAGAGCTCTGGGCCCCCCCTGCAACCCCAGGGTATGTCGGTACAGAACCAAAGAGTTAAACAGGCTCCAGTATAAAGCGTCATGTGAACCCAACATGCTAACACTGACACTAGGCTGCTTCTCGTTTGTAAACACGCATCAGTCCGTGTGAATTCTCGTCGGCTCGCCTCATTCTTCTCTACGGACGTAGTATTTCCGTGAGTAGATTCCGCCACATTAAGCTGAAGTTGCGCGGCTTCATTCCTGACCCGTACGCGATGTGATTTCCGTGTGATAACATCATCAGTTTTTTTGGCTACGTGATAAAAGACGTTCTTGCGCAGTAGTTTTCCGACCGTGGGAATGGAAGAGGTTGTTGTTGATACTGAAGAGGCCAGAAAACTATGGTAGAATTTAGCCTTTTATTGGTTAAAATGCAAATGTTTCTCTGCCATTACTTTAACCAATGCTGAATTATGAAGTGGGACAGCCCATAAATACTAAAAAACAGACAATGCTAACTAGGAAGGCAACATTAGCTTCATGCTATGTATGCTA
Source organism: Proterorhinus semilunaris (assembly GCA_021464625.1). Classification (NCBI taxonomy): domain Eukaryota; kingdom Metazoa; phylum Chordata; class Actinopteri; order Gobiiformes; family Gobiidae; genus Proterorhinus; species Proterorhinus semilunaris. The sequence continues at coordinate 21,308,711 of CM038364.1, read as the reverse complement.
ACATGCTGTTTTTTGCATAGAAATAAAAAGGCGTTATCATAATCATTTACTCTATTCAATGGAATTCGTTATTATTCACAGCTAAAATTACATAAAAAGCAACATCTAGCATTGACTGTAGCTAAATACTGGGTTTGAGTGCTACATTTGTTCAAATAATATATATATATAAATATAATATAAATTAATATATTTTACCTCTCTAACAGAATATTTTTCAATATAGACCAGCTTTGGGGGCCCCCCTGTAATGTCTCTGAGGCCCCCAAGGGGGCCCCAGACCCCACTTTGGGAACCACTGGACTAGAGTATGACCACCCCTTCCATCTGGAAGCTGAATCATGGGGAAAGCTTCAGCTTCAGTGGAATTCAAATCACCATCTTTTGATGGTGGAGTAATTGCAAATGTTGGTAAAGGTGGAGCATTGGGCTCCACAATTGTCCCGGCTGCTTACTCCACTTCTGATTAGGCATTTGTGAGCTGGTATGAATGCTAATCGGGCTGCTCGAACTTGCTCCACTCTCCCACTCCGTCCCCTTAGGTGACGGATACTCTTCAGCCCTCGGGTATAACATTTTGCTCGGCGCATTTGGCCCTATGTTCGAATGATATGGGGGTGGATTAACTATTAGAGCATTCGGTTGATACATACTTTTATGGGGCAAAAATAATTTTACCCAACAAAAAGAAAAACAAATGCCAGGTATAGGTCCTTAAAGATAAAGAAACCACAGAAATGATAGAAATGCCATGAAACGGACAAACATACCTCCTCGTCTGTTAGTTCACACTGCCCTCTGTTGCAGGATGTCTCTGGACGGAAGTTTCCTCTCGGACGATGAGCTCCTCTGCTCCATCTGCCTGGAAATGTTCACAAACCCGGCCTGCACCCCGTGTGGCCACAGCTTCTGCCTGCACTGCATCAGCAAGTACTGGGACGGCACCGCGGTGAGACAGTCAGACACGGAGGTTAAGACGGAAAGGCTGTCGGACTGAAGCGTCCCAGGCGAAGTGTAATGAGAGGAAGTGTGGCCAAAGCAGGTCCTCGCCATCTTTTTGATGCCTATACGATAATATTGTTGTCTAGAACCATAAAACAGAACAATTATCAACAATTATCAAACAGAACATCCCCTCTCCGCCTCAAAATACAAAGCTGCCACAGATTCAGAGAAGTGACATGAAAATGTGAATAGAAGTTACATCTTCCCACGAGACGCAAGAAAAAATAAGTATATATATAACAGACAGAATAGTAACTCACAGAGACTTTGAGTCACTTTAATCTGATCACTGGTCTGGATAAAGTAATGCATTAGATTACCCGTTTTCTGAAAGAGTAGTCAGATCAGAGTAATGGGTTTCTGGCACCACTGACTGATCTGAGTGACTCTGATTCTTTGGCCACACAATTACACGGATGGCCTTGACCTGGGACTCTTCAACATCCAACAGCCTTTCAGTTTTACACGGTTTGGAGCAACTTGCCTGCCACCGGGTCGGAGCCACCAATACACACTAATAGAACCGCGAAGAAGAAGAAGCTAACAGGCTAACGGGCAAAGCTAACTGCGGGCTAGCGCCACTTTAAACAGTATTTACAGCAAAGTTTGAGAGAGAAAAATTATTTCCATTGTGTAACTGGATGTTCAACACCCCTCTCCCCCTTCGCCTATTCTGTCAGCGCAGTATTTACTCTCCAAGACATTTAATAAGTTAGAAAATCGGAAATTGCTACAACGCCTGCAGTTGCGCTTATGGCCGCTAGGGGCAAGAGTTACTTAGTACTGATTTAAAAGGTCTAATTTAAGCCGGGGCTATAATTAGAAACTGGGGTCGGGTGATAATTTAACTCTACAGGAATCTGTCTCATACTCGTGTAAATGATAACGCACGTGCAGGAAGCATTGAAGATAACGCACGTGCAGGAAGTAAACAAACGGGAACCCAGGCCGAGAGAGGGGACGCTGATCCAAGCGCAACCTTGAGACAGATTTAGCCACTTTTCAAACCTTCTGTGACTATTATTGGAAACAGGGCAAACAACAACTGTCGTGTGACCCTCCAGGGTTTTTAATAAAGTCACCATCGCGTCCTCAAAGCACATCCAGCGGCTCCGTGTGCAGGTAAGTCCCACGCCTCAAAAATAACTCCCCCCGATCGGCGCGAGCGTCTCCTCTTCTCTCGGGTCTGTTTGATGATCGATCACAAACACAATGCTCTGTCTAAACTCGCCTTTACTCGAGATCACAACCAATAATCCCGAATCCGCGGTAAAAACGACAGTAAAGAAATCTGCACTGAGAATTAATGTCGAGTTTCCGCTAACGGCAGCTAACGCTTCCTGTTGTTCCTACAAAATAAAAGGCGTCAATGTTCCAGCCGCTGGGAGAGTGTTTGAAATGTTAATTTATAAATGAATCTAATATTTTAGGTTCAAATTAACACAAATCTAGGCCTGGCTTGGGTAAATAAACAAGGTATATTAAAATAAATACGTTTCCTTTTAGTTTGATCATAGGTCTGTGGTCTATCCTCAGGTTTACCAGTGCCCTCTGTGTAAGAAGACGTTTGCGAAGCGTCCCGAGCTGCAGATCAACCGCACGCTGAGGGAGATCACGGAGCACTTCAAATCCATGAAGGCGGAGCGCGTCGGCGGCGGGACCAAGGAGGCGCCGCAGAAGCATCATGAGAACCTGCTCAACGACCTGCAGCGGAAACTGTCCAAGCCCCTTCACCGGCGCCGCGGGAAGAGCCACGGTGAGGCAATCTGATCTTTCACATTAAGAGTCTTTACATGTCGTTTTCTCTGTCCCCCCTCAGAGCGCCTGAAGGCCTCGTCTGTCCCGGAGTCTCAGAGTCTGCTCCTCCACCACGCGCCTCATTCCACAGGCTCCTCTCCCCCGGACGGCTCCCCTCCGGGCGGTTCCCCCCACGCCTGGTCGTCCCTGAGCAGCTCGCCCTGGGACGACTCCCCCCATCAGGCTCACAGATACAATCTCAAACCCGCACTGAGAATGAGACGCTTCACTCTCAGCGGAGTCGCCGACGTCAAGAATCTGCCCCTCTGCCCCACGCACGGACGGGCCATCATGGTGAGTGTGGGGTAAACGGGGCCATCACGGTGAGTGTGGGCTAAACGTGGAATTCACGGTGAGTGTGGGGTAAACAGGGCCATCATGGTGAATGTAGAGATGGACAATATATTGTCGAATTTTTTATTTATTTTTTATGGGAAAAATAGTGGAGAAAATTCAGGAAAAAATATAGGTGAAATGGGAAAAAGTGGAAAAATTCGGGGGAAATGGGTGAAATTGAAAAAAAATATTTTGGGGGTAAAATAGGAAACAATTGGGAGAAAATTGGGAAAATAATTACAAAACATGGGAAAATTTAGGGTAAAAAATACAAAAAATTATTGGGTGCAAAAATATTTCAATTTTTTTTGCCATTTCGATTTTTTTTTTTCTACTCTTTTGTCGTCTGTTTTTTAAATGTATTTCTGCTCGCTGCACAGCACATCTTTTTGAGCAACAAACCGATGTGAATTTCTATGTTTGGCCGTGTAAATATAAAGGAAAGGAAAGTAAGGCGTGCGTAAAGGGTTAAATGCCGCACACGTGTCGACATGAGCCTCGTGGCGTGTCAGGCCAGGCATTCCAACCTTTTTTTCAAGTTCAAACAACATGACAGAGCTTTAAAAATGTTTGTTATTGCTTTGATAAATGACCACTTATATAGCAGTGCTTATTACAGGCTTTCTTTGCTGTTGTTTTAGCTCCACTTGGCTTTTTTCATTCCATTTTTTCCCTATGATTTCAATACCTCAGCTATTATTTGGTAGATTTACAAGAAAACGTTTTGCCCGCAGCTGTACTGTCAGACGGACCAGATGTGCATTTGTTCGGAGTGCGAGGAGCAGGAGCATCCAGACCACGACGTCATCGGCATCGAGGCCCAGTGGAAGGAGACCAAGGTACTTCTACTGTTCCTTTGATCCCTGGGTTCCTGATCCTTAACCTTTCACGGGCTCAACTGTTAGATCTCTATGCAGTTAGTGAACTAGAGCTTCAGCTGCATTGGCCCAATTCGACCGTCCTTACCCGGGGGAAGGGGAAGTGACATCACCAACAGCTGTTCTTCTTCTTCTTTAAGGTTATTGGCGGACTGCAGGCCAAACAAAAGCGCACGTCGCCACCTACTGTCTATTGTCCCACAACAACATAGTGTCCAAATAAAGACATTTAAGGAGAAAAAAATAAAATAAAAAGCCAAACGAGCCATCACGTTTCCCTATAGCGTTATTTTATCTCTGTTTCATAAAGCTTCAGTATACAGATTAGCCACGTGGCTTTAGTTTCTACTGAATGAAACATGAAGCATGAAACATGAAATGGTGGGTGGATTGGCAGTGCAGTGGCTTATGGGATGGCACACCAGCTCCTAATCGCCGGTGAGGAACCACCACAGGTCCCAATGCTACAGTGGGTATGATAGTTAGCATTGAGGCTCCTTTCCCTAACTCCTTCCTAACTGACAGCCCAATTCGGATGCTTCTTATCATGGCGGATGCTGAGGCACACCCGGTTTGGCGTAAGACCTCTTGCCAATCTGCTCGTTTCGGATGGGGCCCAGGTCTCTCCCTCAGGGCATGTTCCATTGGGAGCACTTTACCTTTTACTAGACTCGAAGCTGAGACAAGAAACAAGGCGTCCAATTCCCTCCGAACACAACTCACCGTCATATTCACACATTCGCCTTTTGTACATGTTTTTAGTGGTAGGGGAAACCTGCGCAGAAACGGATCTTTTTCTCCAGGTGCGGTTGATTTCTCTGGAGCAGGAGGTCGAAGAGATCATCAAAGAGCGTGTCGCCAAATTGGCCGAGATCCGCGAATCCATGTCCGAACTAGAGGTGAGTAAATACCGTTTGCTAAACATCAACGGGAGTCTGATCCGGTTTCTCTCCCTCCCAGCTGTCGGTGCAGAGGCAGACGGCCGGCAGCCTGTCCCTGTTCTCTGCTCTGGTCTCCGCCGTGGAGCGCGCCCAGTCCGACCTCTCGGAGACCCTGGAGATGAAGCGGCGCGCGGCGGAGCTCCAGGCCGAGACCTTGTCCCGACAAATCCAACTGGAGCTGGACCAGCTGCGGACCAGGAAGAGCCGAATCCAGGAGCTCAGCCGGAGCGACGACCACATCCATGCGCTCAAGGTACGCGCAGTTTGGAAATAGCTTCTAGTTTCCATTGAAAGGATTTACAATGTTTTGGCCTTTCGGGGACTAATATGTTCACTACACACCTCTCTAACTCCGTGGTGAGTTTTACCATTTCAGTGCCTGAATCTACAGCGTGATAATTTGGTTGGTTTTGGGAAGTTTATTTGTGTTCCAGGAACCTCGTTAACGGAACGCACATTTTAAGATTGTTTAGTGATTTTACAAAAGTTCCATCAAGTTGTAAACGACGAGATGAAAGTATTGAGTGCTCTGAGGTGTTAGCTTGAATTCGGCAGAAACAACATGCAGCTATTGTTCTCGATTCGTAGCCTATACTGTTTTATTTATTTTTATTTATCTATTTTTGAACAGGGACAGTGTACAATATACATTAGCCTCAGAAAGGAGAGATGCACTGTACCAGGTTATAGCACTTGTGCTAATTTCCACCTGCAAGCTAAGCTAAGGGCTCATTGTTTTGCTCTTCACCTCAACTATTGAATGGATGTCTTGACCCAAAAGTCCCAGGCCGATTTTTTTTCTGCCAGTCCAGCCAGAGCCGTGGGAAGACATTTTCGTTACTGAGTGCTGAGGGAAAAAATTTACCCAAATTCTGTGCATATTTACTATTTATCAATATTGCCTGCAGTTCCCAAACTATCCACCAGGGGGTGCTGCAGCACCCTGGGTTCCCACGGCCTTGAGTCCAGCCCTGTATGAGTGTCTATGTTCCCCTACCGTCCCTCTCCCCAGACGTTTCCCTCGCTGTCGGCTCCGTTCAATGCTCCGTCCCCGGCCTCGGATTGGACCTGCCCCCGTGTGACCCTTGACCTCGGGGTGGACGCGGTTTACCGGTCGCTGTCTCTTCAGCTGCAGACGTTTCAGGACGAGCTCAACGCCGTCCTCGAGCGAGGTGAGCAGGAACGTGTGACCCCGAGAGTCCTTAGAGCTTCCATTATAACGATAACGTATAATGTATATTTGTAGGTTTCCCCGATTCGTTCCTGGACTCCAGTCCCACTCAGACGCAGCCACGTGAGTCCACCTTAAAAAAACGATTCCACCTTTAAAACACCAGAATGATTCCACTCGCCATGTTTTCTAGGGGACAAAGGGGTGCAGGAGTACGCAGGTGAAACTCTGAATAGCACGAGAACGTAGAAAGCATAATGGATCGTCTTGAGTTGATAAAAATGTGCGTCTTTTCCAACAGTGGACGTCACTCTGGACGCGAACACGGCTCATCCCCGACTCCTTCTGTCCGAGGATCTGAAGAGCGTGAGTAAAACATCTTCACAAATAAGGAATATTTCACTTATTTTCTATGTGTGCGTTTAATTCTGCATATACCGTGAGAACCACACGTGTACACACACTTCCCAGCAGTGTTAATTTCGTCGACTAAAATATTTAGTCTTAATTTTAATCAAAGTGATTTTTCTGACGACTAAAATTGGACTAAAACTAAATTAAAACTTTTTCATGCGACTAAAACTATGACTAAAATGTCCAGATATTTTAGTCGACTAAAATGAGACTAAATAAAAATGGAAAGGAGAGACTAAAATCATCCAAACTTCTATTGACCGTCTGAAAGAGCCTCAGATCATGTGACTTCACTGCCAAAGGAGCAGCTCTGAGCTTTGTTCATGAGGAGCAGCTCCATGAAGCAGGACCTCCATTAAATATGATTATAATGAATATTATTAATACAAAGTCGACTAAATGCGTCTTCAATTTAGTCGACTAAAACTCGACTAAAATTGAATTACATTTTCGTCAAAAGACTAAAACTAAATTAAAATATGTTGTCAAAATTAACACTGCTTCCCACAGAGATTGTAAAAAGTAAGAAAACAATTGTGTAGAAAATTCTGTCTCTCGTTCTTCTGGAATTTGACAAATAGAAATAATTTTTAAAAATCTATTTGACCTAAGAATAGTAAAAGTTCATTCCAGTCATGTCAGACAGTGAGAAAAAAAATGCAAATGTCTCTTTTTATGCAGTGTATGTAAACGTATGGTCCTCTGCCGCATTTCTTGTCCAAAAATAGATTTCTACTGATACTTATAAATCTAATCTACATTTATGGCTGCACAATAAACAGTACTGCCAAATAACCGCAATATCAGGTAAGACGTATTGTTGATTTACAATAGTTTTTTTGCCTCAAATTCAACGACATGGGAACATAATACAGTAATGTGTGAAACTGAAAACTTCTTAACCGAGCGCATTTTCTCCAGTTCAGCTTCGCCCAAATCGAAAAGTTTTTTTAATTGCCTATATTACAGCCTATATTCCAGTGAAACGCCCCAATTGAAAGCTAAGACCTACTTCTTTGTTGATTTTTCATCCCTCTTTCAGTTGCATTTGTTAACGTGTCATTACGCCGCTGTTTTGACTCTTTGAAGAAGTTTTTTAGATTTGGGTAAAGGCGAACTGGAGAAGATGTGATCTGCTGAGGCTGGGCTTAAAGCAGTACTAAGTAACTCTTGCCCCTAGAGGTCATACGCGGAACTGCAGGTGTCGTAGCAAGTTGCGTTTTTTAACTTATTCGTTGTCCTGTTTAAGTGGCGCTAGCCCGCAGTTAGCTTTGCCCGTTAGCCTGTTAGCTTCTTCTTCGTGATTCTATTAGTGTGTATTGGTTGCTCTGGTCCGGTGGCAGGCGAGTTGCAAATGGGGTTTTCTGGCCAGAGACACCAGGGGGCGATGAAAGACCCTCCAATCATCTCATTAACACTTGTATTACCCCCAGAGGGACTTTGAAAACGATTTATTAAGAGAAACAAGTTACTTAGTGCTGCTTTAAGAGGTCAATGATTTGTAATGACTTTAAAGGCAATCATTTTGGCATAACTAATTAAATAAATGATTCATTAAATGTTCTGTGTGTTTGCTCAGTTCGGAAAAATTGCTATCCTGAAGTGTAATCTTTAATCTTTGTAAAGGTGTGGTACGGCGAGCGCATGCAGATGCTGCCCGATAACCCCGAGCGCTTCGATCGAGTCGTGTGTGTCCTGGGACAACAGGAGATCTGCTCCGGGCGACACTACTGGGAGGTAACGCTTCTGTTCTAATAATAATGCATCGGTTTTATACAGCGCTTTTCTGGACACTCAAAGACGCTTTACATTGCACTATTCATTCACTCCATACTTGGCGGTGGTAAACTACTATTGTAGCCACAGCTGCCCTGGGGTAGACTGACGGAAGCGAGGCAGCCAGTCTGCGCTATCGGCCCCTCCGACCACCACTCACTTTGGTGTTACCAAACGGTCTCCCATCCAAGTACTGACCAGGCCCTTCCCTGCTTAGCTTCCGAGGTCTGACGGGATTGGGCAGAGGTGAATGGCCGCCTTTGTTCTAGACAAGTCATCACATTTTTACCGGAGAATCATAATTTTTAGCCATTTTCCGGTGAACTACAAACATATTTATCAAATACGAGCAAAGTCAAAGGCAAAGTCAAGTCCATGCGGATGTTTTTCACAGCAGATTGTCCAGTAGAACCGTAAAACCTTTCTTCCATCCACTTTAGCTAGCCATTAGCATGGAGCAAACGTTAGCTTCATGGTTAGCATTGTCTGTTATCTTCGATTAAGGTTCTTGACTCATCGTCTGTACTCTGTAGTTGAAGTGTCGACCAGCTCGGCTCAGTCCCTCCCTTCTGTTAACAGCTACTCTCGCCTGTGGGTAAACATCTTTGTAGTTCTGAGTCTTTGTAGTTCTAAGTCCTAACGACCTAACTCACACCCGAGTTTCAGTCTGATCGGTCCTGATCTCAGCTGATCACTGATAATGACCTGCCGATTGATCTGTCCTGGGTTGAGATTCAGCCTCATTAGCATTAGCATTAGCATTAGCATGACGGAGCTCTCCAGGCCGGGGCGCGGGGGAGGTTACTGTACAGTGGAGACTCAGATGTCTGTTGTGTCAGGTGAAGGTGGGAGGAAAAACGGACTGGGATCTGGGCGTGGCCAAAGCCTCCATAAACAGAAAGGGCAAACTGGAGGTGACGCCTGCGAACGGATACTGGTTCCTCAGCCACAGAGACAAGTACTACAACTACTACTACTACAAAATACTACAACGATAATACACGCATGCTCACAAGGCGCTTTTCTAACTTTGTTTTTTTTGCAGGAAGAACTACACCTTCAGAACGCTGCCCTCCACTGACGTCAACCTGACACTGCACCCGCACAAGATCGGCATCTTTGTGGACTATGACAACGGACAGGTGCATTGTGGGAGATGTAGTTTCAGAGTCAAATTTAGCCCCCCCCCCCGCCTTAACTGAGCACATTTTCTCCAGTTCAGCCTTACCCAAATCTAAAGGCTTCTCGACTGGAGCCCATAGGCAAGTGAAACGCCTCATTTGAAAGCTAAGACCTACAAAACTGATCTTTTTCCTCGTTGCTGCCATCACTTTTTAAGGACATTTATGCCACAATTTTTTGTCACTTTTCCATCACTTATTTTTTCCACTTTTTGATAAAACATTTTTTCACTTTTTTGTCACATTTTCATCATTTAAGTCTCTTTTTTGTTGCTTTTTAAATTCTTCTTTTTGAAGAACTTTTAAATTTGGGTAAAGCCAAACTGGAGAAAATGCACTCAGATAAGGTAAGAGCAGGGTGCAATTTGCTGGGGGGGATTTTCCTCCCCGTCTGTTTCTTTTATCCCTATCCTTACTTTTGCAGAATCGAACACATCTGACAACACTGGGTTTCAAGTTCAACAGCATGAAATGTATGAGCTTTTTATGCATTAAAGTGATTGAGTAACTATCCCCCCTTCTGTTTTTTGACAAATCGCACCCTGGGTAAGAGGTTAATGCCACAACCCTGAGATTCCCCCGTAGAGCTGTCCACTTTCCTATCTAAAATCAGTCTTTAAACTTGAGTTATCCCCTCCTGGAGCCGCCACCTTAACGTGGTGGAGGGTTTGAGCCTGAATGATCCTGGAGCTCTGTTGTCGGGGGCTTCGTGCCCCTGGTAGGGTCTCCCATGGCAAACAGGTCCTAGGTGACGGGTCAGACAAAGAGCGGGTCAGAAGCCCCTTATGAGAGACCAACAGGCCCGGGTAGAACCATGAGGCCGTCCTTCTGTGGACCCACCACCTGCAGGGGGCGCCATAGGGGCTGGTGCAGCTCCAACAGCTGCCCCCACGACCCGGCAACGGACAAGTGGAAGAAGATTAATGGATGGAACTTGATTTATTTCTCTTTCCACAGGTTTCCTTCTACAACGTCGACGCCAAAATCCACATCTACACCTTCAGAGACTGGTTTCACGACAGCGTCTTCCCGTTCTTCAGCCCCTGTGTCAGCAAGAACGGCAAGAACAAGGCGCCGCTGATCATCACTCCCGTGTGTGTGGACGACTAGATATCCAACGATGTGGAGCAATCCCTAAGATTCACTTGGACTTTACGGGTCAAATAAACCGGCTGCAGTCGGTCAGGTCTAGGCTCAGCGACACTATGCGCCCAAAGAACGAGATCAGCTGACGACCTGAACATCCTGAAGGTCCAAGTCAGGATTCATGAGGCTCACATGATGAGAATGTGACACAAAAAGCCACAAAAGAGCAACAAAAATAGATGAAAACCCAACAAAAAAAACATGGGAAAACATTTTTTTCAAAACGTGACGACAACGCAGGGAAAATTATCCGTTTAGATGAGTTTTGTTGGTCTTAGCTTTCAAATCAGGCATTACACTGGCCTATCGGCTTTGGGACCTTATGGATTTGGGTAAAGCTGACATAACCGGACTATGACTCGTAACCGGGATACTCGAGCGCATGTAAAACGCAGTCGTTGAGGCTCTTTGGGATGTGCTGGAGAAGGCTTTGCGCAGTGGTCTCACTCGCTCATCGTCTTGGCTGACGCTGGATCCTTTGACTTTGCAGAAGCTCATTGAAACATTGGGAGCGGACGGTGTAAATAAAAACATAAATAACACTAACTCTCACCCTTTCGCGGTTCTGAAGGAAAATACGAAATACTCACACGGGATTTGTGCAATGATGGAAAAGTCAAATTTAAAGAGGGGGTATTATGCTTTTTTCAATCACATAGCACCAGTCTATAGCACTACAATGATGACGTAACCTTCTGTTGGTCTGTATATGCAGTAAATTAAAATAACTGCTCTCTCAAAATGGCCGTACTGAACGTCTTGAAATAGGCCTCTGTCTCTTTAAGAAGCTTTCCGACACGCCCCCTTCAGCACACTACTGTGGCATTGAAACAACACTGTGCGGGGAGGGGGCTCTGCTGAGCTGAGGAGCAGTGGTTGGGGGCTCGGCTGGTGACGAAAGGTCCAGAGGCGTCTCCAGGAGGTGGGGGCGTTCCTAGGAGGACTGAGGCATAGCTACACCTAAAATGGCCGCCGTCTAAGTTTTTACTGATGACTCAAAAATATGTGAATGAGCCGAGGCAACACTCCAGGCACGTGTTTAATGAGGGAATGACATAATAACATGATATAAAGCTTGATTTTACATAATACCCCCCCTTTAAGACTTCTTGGCGTCTTCACTTTTCCTCCACAAACTCCCAAACTAGCGGCCAGTTATTCACAAATTGCTTTTTTAAATTAATTTTTTTAAATAAAAACAAACATACAAAAATGTACAAAGTCGCTGTATACTGGAACTGTGACCATTTACTTTTCTACCTGCGCATTTTCCTGCAACATGTGAATTGTATGTTTGATTCATTTTCAAGCTTTGTGTGTTGACTCATTCATAAAATAAACTACCAACACAAAACAGCGGGTTGTTCATGTCCATTTTATTACATTTTCCTTCTCAATAACTCCACGAGATCTAAAGCATAAATTAAGAGATAAATAATATTTTTTTTAAATAATTTAAAAGTGGATGCTTCATTAAACCATATGATTATTGTTTTACAGCTGTGCGTTACATTCTCGCAGAATCAAAACAATTAAATATGTCAGAAAATGTGCCTCTGACGGGATATGATGATGTACATGCTCATTCGTTAAAAGTATTTTCCTTCAAAATCACAGTTTTTAAATCGACCCATTTACGGAAAAGGATCAGGAAGTGCTCAAAGGTTATAGATGATAGAAGCGTGGATCTCATAGAGGTTAAGCAATCAAAGCGCAAACCTGTTTCCCCTCCAGCAGATGGCGCCCTCGTCCTATGCCCAGGGAACACTGCCTGATATAAATAAGTGATTAAAAGGTTTAAAGCAGGAGTATGATCGGAACATCTCGTCTGGGGGTTCCTCTCTGTCGGGTTCTGGTCCTCAGGAGCTGGTGCGGTCGATCCGGTCCTGCTCCAGCTGAGACTTGGCCTTGCGTTTCTGCAGCAGCATGTGCTCGGTGAACTCCCTCACGGCGCCTTTGCCCCCGGGCGCTCCGCACATGTACTTGGCGGCGTTTCTGGCCACCACGGGCGCGTCGGACGGCACCGCGCTCTGGCCCGCCACGTTCAGGCACTTCACGTCGATCTCGTCGTTCCCTGGAGAGATGACTTATTATTAAGAGATTATTGGGAGCGACATCTACTCTGATGTTCATGTAACAAATATGAAGAGATTTGCTTCAGAGTCGAGGCTTTTAAACTGAGCTGAACTCACTGTAATCATTTTTATATTTGACCTTCATGTAACCAGGAAAGTCCCACTGAGGTTAAGAATCTCTTTTTCAGGGGAGTCCTGGCCCCAGAGGGGAACCTATTGTTCATCTTTTAGTGGTTGGGAAACCGGAGTACCCGGAGGAAACCTGCGTACAAGGAGAACATGCAAACTCCACACCCGTCCAGGTGGGAATCGAACCCGGGACCTTCTAGCTGTGAAGCACGAGCGCTAACCACCCGAGACTAAACCAGGACTAAACCAGGTCTAAACCAGAACTAGACCAGGACTAAACCAGGTCTAAACCAGGACTAGACCAGGACTAAACCAGGACTAAACCAGGACTAAACCAGGACTAAACCAGGACTAAACCAGGTCTAAACCAGGTCTAAACCAGGACTAGACCAGGACTAAACCAGGACTAAACCAGGTCTAAACCAGGTCTAAACCAGGACTAAACCAGGTCTAAACCAGGTCTAAACCAGGTCTAAACCAGGACTAAACCAGGTCTAAACCAGGACTAAACAAGCAATAAACCAGGACTAAACCAGGTCTAAACCAGGTCTAAACCAGGTCTAAACCAGGTCTAAACCAGGACTAAACAAGCAATAAACCAGGACTAAACCAGGTCTAAACCAGGACTAAACCAGGACTAAACCAGGTCTAAACCAGGACTAGACCAGGACTAAACCAGGACTAAACCAGGACTAAACCAGGACTAAACCAGGACTAAACCAGGTCTAAACCAGGTCTAAACCAGGACTAGACCAGGACTAAACCAGGACTAAACCAGGTCTAAACCAGGACTAAACCAGGACTAAACCAGGACTAAACCAGGTCTAAACCAGGACTAAACCAGGACTAAACCAGGACTAAACCAGGTCTAAACCAGGACTAAACCAGGACTAAACCAGGACTAAACCAGGTCTAAACCAGGTCTAAACCAGGTCTAAACCAGGACTAGACCAGGACTAAACCAGGACTAAACCAGGACTAAACCAGGTCTAAACCAGGACTAAACCAGGACTAAACCAGGACTAAACCAGGTCTAAACCAGGTCTAAACCAGGTCTAAACCAGGTCTAAACCAGGACTAAACCAGGACTAAACCAGGACTAAACCAGGACTAAACCAGGACTAGACCAGGACTAAACCAGGTCTAAACCAGGACTAGACCAGGACTAAACCAGGACTAAACCAGGACTAAACCAGGACTAAACCAGGTCTAAACCAGGACTAAACCAGGACTAAACCAGGTCTAAACCAGGACTAGACCAGGACTAAACCAGGACTAAACCAGGACTAAACCAGGTCTAAACCAGGACTAGACCAGGACTAAACCAGGTCTAAACCAGGACTAAACCAGGACTAAACCAGGACTAAACCAGGTCTAAACCAGGACTAAACCAGGACTAAACCAGGACTAAACCAGGTCTAAACCAGGACTAAACCAGGACTAAACCAGGACTAAACCAGGACTAAACCAGGACTAGACCAGGACTAAACCAGGACTAAACCAGGACTAAACCAGGTCTAAACCAGGACTAGACCAGGACTAAACCAGGTCTAAACCAGGACTAAACCAGGACTAAACCAGGTCTAAACCAGGTCTAAACCAGGTCTAAACCAGGACTAAACCAGGACTAAACCAGGACTAAACCAGGACTAGACCAGGACTAAACCAGGACTAGACCAGGACTAGACCAGGACTAAACCAGGACTAAACCAGGACTAAACCAGGACTAAACCAGGACTAAACCAGGACTAAACCAGGTCTAAACCAGGACTAGACCAGGACTAAACCAGGACTAAACCAAGACTAAACCAGGTCTAAACCAGGACTAGACCAGGACTAAACCAGGACTAGACCAGGACTAAACCAGGACTAAACCAGGACTAAACCAGGACTAAACCAGGACTAAACCAGGTCTAAACCAGGACTAAACCAGGACTAAACCAGGACTAGACCAGGACTAAACCAGGACTAAACCAGGACTAAACCAGGACTAAACCAGGTCTAAACCAGGACTAAACCAGGACTAAACCAGGACTAAACCAGTTTTAAACTAGGTCTCAGTCGTTTTCATTGTATTGACACTGGGAAAAAATATGTACCTATTGGTCTGTTAAAATGCACCATTAAAATAAAAAAATCTCTGTGGGAGGACCCTCAGCCCCCCTTTTAAATATGTCCCCCCACCAGTCTGGCAGTAGCAAAGGTTCTTCCGCGAGGGCAATGGAGCTCATATTGGGGTCATTTTGTTAAGCTGTTTTCACAAATTTGTCATTTTTAAACTAGTACTATGTTTAAGAAGTTACTTCAAATTTAAAACATTCATTTATCTTTTCATTGTAGAGAGAGAGAGAAATCCGACAGACAGAGATCAGTATATGGGGGGGCCCTGAAAAAACGTTTGCCCCAGGGCCCGTTTTACTTAAATCCGGCCCTGACATCACAGCGTTCTAAAGCCCTATAATATTGTATAGAGGAAAAATGATTTTGTTTTTGAGGACATTTTTGGTCTTGTACAGGGAGATCATGGAGCCAGTGACGGATATTAATGATAATGTTTGTCATAAATGTTCTTTTTAGATACGACTTGTGAAAGTGCAGTTAATAGGAAAAACTGGCTCCTCCCCCCACTGGGTCCTGTGACATCATCACATTCTAGAACCTGAAAACAACCAATAATATCAATGAGGAAGTCGTGCTCCACTGCTTCCAGTCCATGGAGGTCAGTAACAGTCAAGACTTCAGTCAGACCAGCAGAGGGCAGCACTATAACGTTAAGCACTCGGGCCAAACACAAATATGACGGACTTTTAATAATAGTTTACCCCAGAACGAGTTTCATCCAACCCGGATGTGAAGTTTGAATGTAGGACAAGGAAACAAGCGTCCACACGGTGTAGAGCAGAGTCCACTGTGATGAGAACAGGGGACTCCTATTGGTTCGCTGCTTCGTACTAACCCATGAAGGCCACGTCCTTCCAGCCGAGCCCCCTTTCCTTCACCAGCGTCTCCAGGTCGTCCAGCGGCTGCTCCCCGACACACAGCACCTTGCAGCCCAGACGTGCAGACACCTTCTGGGACAGAGCCTCCTCCATGGGGTCCAGGCTGGAGGTCAGCAGCATCACCTGGAAACAGGAGGGAGCGACGGGTCAGAGCCGAGGGGAGGACACGAAATACGACCCAGAGGCTGTTCCCTGTGGCCCGAGACCCACCTCCACCCCTTCCTTCTGCAGCATCCGGATCCCGGCCGTGTCCCTGGTGTTTATGGAGACCATCTCTTCAACGGTGGCGCTCAGGAAGATCGTGCCCTCGGTCAAAACGCCGGAGATGTTACAGAACATGAGCTTCACCACCTCCGGGGTGACGCGCCCAAAGTAACCGTACCTAAAAACCCCAAACACCAGAGAAATGGATGAGATGAAGCAAGATCATATTATCGTTTGGAAGACATGCACATTCACAAAGTCAAGAGATGTGGAAAGAATGGGGAAAACATTGGGGAGAAAAATCGTGAAAATGTTGGGAAGAAATTAGCCCAAAAATATTGAAATATTTATTTTTGTCAATATCGCCCAACCCTAGATAAAGGATTACACTTTGGAGAGGTTCACCAAAAGACACTTATATACAAAAGTATATACGAGTGCTACTGTCGATTGCGTTTGGACATTATTCTTTACTAGCTAGCCATTGTTAGCACTTGAGCTAAGATGCGAAGACAAGTCACGACTGATAGCATCCCGTTATTGTAGAGCAGTCACCTATGTGCCAGTTCTGTGGATACAGTAAGAGAGGTATCCATGTATATGTAGTAGCAGTAGTTCTGTGTGGTAGTGAAGGCTTTGGGGCCTACGTGACTGCAATATTACAGTGAATATATGGTGAATTACACCTTTATTATTTTGGGTTAAATTCCCCATGTTGTATTTGCATTATTATTTTCCTTCTCATTATTTGTGTGATCAAAGTAATTTCATGTAAATAGTAATTAATATTATTTGTATTGTCCGTTTTGTTGCAGAACCACACACACACATACCTATACTATGCTCTCCCACCTGTGAATAAAAAAAACATAAAGATACATCCAGCACACTCCGCGACCACACCACTATTGAAGCACATGAGTGAGGAAGTCTCCATGACAGATACATGTTGCAGGCCTAGATGAGGTCAGATGTTTAAGGTTTATGTTATCATCTTCTCGGGGACACAGACCTGAGGACCCTCTGCTCCGCCACAGGCCAGTCGATGTCCACGTCGATGTCCACGCTGTACTCCGGCCGCATCTCGTAGTACGCCACTCTCCCGCCCTGAGCAGATCCAGCTTTTTAGCGTTTGATACCGATACGGGGGGGTTTGAGTATCTGTCAATAGTAGGGATGTAACGATTCATCGAAAATCGGTTTAAAGTCGATTTAATGTGCGTGAAATGTCAATCGATGGAAAAAAATAAAAGAATCGATTTTAAACTCTAACTTTGTTTACGCTTTCTTTCCATTGACGCGCCAGAACCGGAACCTGCTTTTGCCGCAGAGCATTATGGGGATTGAAAAGTGCCCCATAGACCCGACCCGACCGCTGCAGACCTTTCTGTTTCCGCCACACACGCATTAGTTGTGGGCGGCGCCGCGATGGAAACAAACGCTGCCCTCTGGTGAGAGCAGTGGGATCATTCAGAGGGGCCCAGCTGTATCAGAACAGAAAAGGAACCGCTTAATACTATGAAGGAAAGCTACGTGCAAATGTTATAAGCACAAACTTTTACACGTTCTCACGCCTGGCAAAGAAATGGCTCCGGTCAAATCAATCTTGCATCCACATGTGACCGGATGTGTGTGTGTGTGTGTGTGTGTGTGTGTGTGTGTGTTCTGAGGTCTAGGAGAGTAGACCTGAGTAAATGAAAGGTGTGTATAAGAGTTTATATCTGATTGTTGTGCATGTGAAGATTTGCTTTTACTATTATGAACTTGGTCAATGTAAATGCCATTTTCCATGTGTGCGTGATGTTTTTATGTATTTTATTTACTATAACGTCCGCCTGCCCAGGGACTACGGGTGGAAATGAGCTCTTGAGCTAAAACCTGGTACGATGCATCTCTCCCCTTGGGGTTAATGTTTATTGTACACTGTCCCTGTTTCTTTAAATAAATAAATACTAAAAAATAAAAATAAAATACTTATGCTAATGTGGCATTACCAGTTTTATTTAACTGTATTTTAAAATAACTTTATTAAATATATGCATTTTTAATATTGATGGTATTGATTTTCAGAATTACAAATGTAACAACAAACATATAGGAAACTGTTTACTTAACTGTCAAACAAGTTCTCTCAAAAGAGATGATATTCTCAAAGAATTTGGAAAGGAGATTATCAAAAATATTAGATGTAAATACTTAAAATTCCCAGTCCCGCCAAAGATGAAAGAAATGCAGTTTAAAATTATTAATAGGATTTATCCAACTAGTGTTAGAGGTAGGAAACTGTAGCTTCTGTGAAAAAGAACCCGAAGATTTAGATCACCTTTTTTGTTTATGTGAAGTTGTACAAAGGTTTTGGTTGGACTTTCAACAATTGTTTGTCTCCAAAGGAATTCAGATGATCAATCTAACAATTAATGATATAAAATATGGTATTTTTTGCAATAATCATAATTTTGAAATTAATAATGTAATTTTGTTAAGCAAACATTATATACATAAATGTCGTTTTTTCAAGACAAAACCCAACATTACTCATTGGGGAAATGAGCTGAAACTTTTTTGTAAATCTTTATTTTTGATCAAAACCCAAAATGCAGAGAAACTGGCTTCCTTTTTAGACATTCTTATAAGATAACTGCCCTTTAAATTATTATTATTTTTATGCCCCATGTTCTTTTTTCTTTTTCTTTTCTCTTAAGTTGTATAAAACTGTACCTATTTTGTTTGTACTTACTTTTATAATAAAAAATAATAAATTAAAAAAATATTGAAACGGTCAGCAGATGGCGCCACCGCTCAAATACTGGTAGTATAAAGGCCACCCTGGTTCCTGTCTCCTCACTGGGGTCACTGGTGGCTGTGCAAAGTAATGAAACCATGTACAACCTATGTCTTAATGAAAAGCTAATGTGTACAAACTATTCAACTGAATGTAACGAAAACTGTGAGATGAAATGTGTAAAGAAAGTATGAAATCCCAACAAAAAATCAAACAAAAGTAAAAATGCAACCTAGAAACAAAGGCCAGGCGGGGCCGTCTGTGGGGGCGTCTCATTGGACTGTTTGTGCTGCAGGGCGAGTGGCGTCAGACTTTTGTAACACATTACCCCCAACACTGGTATCGGTATCGGATTCGTGCAGCTTCGAGGCGGAATGCGAGCTCGTGGCGAGTACCTGCGTGTTTCCGTGCTTCTCGATGAGCGCTCGGTGACTGCAGTAGAAGGACCCGTTCTCGTAAAGCTCTCCGTCCCAGTCCTGACGCCGAGGCCGCTTATACGGTTCCAAGTTCAGAGGATGGGTCATCTCCCCCGCTGCAGAAGACACGGGACGGAGGAAGTCTAAATTAATGCTTTTTGATGCCACTGTGTTTTTAAGTTAAAGTCTGTTTTTGATGTGTTGATTATCACAAACTTGAATAAATTAGTATATTAATTCAATTTTTTTTTTCTTCTTCAGTGTGTAATTTAAGTAAATCGTGATAAAATCGAAATCGGGAGTTTATAATTAAAAAATCGTGATCGCCCACCCCTAATATAAAGCTCAGTAAAAGTGATTTTTACATAATACCCCCGTTAATTTTTCCCTCGACGTGAAAAGCGCCTCCGGAGTGAATACGTACAGTCCTTCTTCACCTCCTGCCAGCGGAAGTGATGCCACCGAACCACCGAGAACACGGAGTCGTAGCCCTGCTCCGTGATCAGCTGCAGCGCCTCCTTCAGGTGGAACGGGTGCAGGCAGGGGGAGGTGGCCTGGATGTGGCAGACGATGTCCACCTCTGGGGGAAACAACCGTCACAAAATGTCATGCCAGAGGCGGACTTAACCATTAGGCATAGGTCGGCGGCCGCCTAGGGCCCCCTAACGTTGGGGGGCCCCGGACCCCCTGACCACCTGTTAAACTTCAAATGAATCTTTTCTTACTTTTTAAAATTAAAAAAGTCATTAAACAACGGAATGGCTTTTGATTTATGAATGAGTTGAGCACTGTACCGGCATAAGTATAGATTGTTATGTGTATGACTCCTATATTTGGGATCTCATTTGTTTCTTTCCCGCTGTAGTAAAAGAAGATTTGACAGAAAGGCAGATCATCATCATCATATTTACAAAATTATGCAGAAAAAACAAGGTAATTGCTGGTATGGAATTTCAGATCTTCCTTATGAATGAAATCTAAAGTGTTTGAGAACAATGTTATTTAAAAAACATAATCTTCATTTTTTGCATTTACTTTACTGTCAATACCCTTTTCTCTCTTTACAGACGTCATCTCCAGCATCTAACTTATGGCAGAAGACTGGAGGGCTTCACAAATCAAGTTAAAAGTAAGATTCTCTTGAAAAATAAAACCCAAGGATTTTAAAAGATTTTGAACTTTAAGTGTGAGGAAGGCCCCATGTCTGTGTTCGCCTTGGGCCCCCAAATAGCTAAATCCGCCACTGTGTCATGCCTAGTGTAGAGATAAAAATAATTGGTTTGATAGCCCCCAATCATTTGTGTATTACTGTGGCAGACTGGTCAAGCATCTTCAGTTTTACTGGGGCCGAGGAGATCAAAAGCCATCTGTGCTTGAGGGGTAAATAGTGGGGGCATCCTGCCTTGGGATGCATCCTGTCTTAGGTGTAATAAAAAGCTTTCATCTGTATTTTAGCATATAGTCTCTGGATGTTATCTAAGCTAAGGAATGTTCTTTGTGTGCTGGGATGGGCTAAACTTGGATATTATAAGGAAAGTTCTGTAGAGACGTCCTCAGACTTCTTTGAAATGCTTCACTATGTAGGACATCTGTAATGTGACCACTCTCCTGCAATAAAATGCCTGAAGAACGACACTTTTCTCTCTGCCTGTTTTTCCATCAGCGAGGGGTCTGGACGGACGACTATCTCACGTATTTTTAATATCCACACTAGCAACAGTATGCTAATGCTAACGGCAGCACGCTAACGCTAGTGGCAACTAATCAAGGCTGGGACAGAAACTATGATTTAATCACTAAAAGGGATCAAATAAACTTGGCCACTGCTGGAACGGCCGAGTGTTTATGTTTTCACAAGATTATAGAACAAACATTTGGAATCCAAATATCAGTCAGAAATATCGTCCAAATTTGGCAGGATAGATCTCTTTAGCGGCTGGAAATTTCAACATCACAACGATAACATTTCCATAGCCAGTTATTAGTTTTGCTGCATGTTTAATGGTAAATGGTCTCAACTTATATAGTACGTTTCTACTTTCATTAGGCCCAGTGCACGCAGACACTGGAGGCAAGGAGGGTGACGTGAAAGCTAAGCTAATTGAAAAAAAAAGAAATGGGCCTAATCCGCTCCACTTGGATGTTTTGTAGATAAAAAATTCCAGTTTGAGCCTGGTTTGGACATGTGCACAAGCGGGACAGAGAAGATCTAGCTGGAGGTTTTACCCGAATGTGCATGTTGTGGGGGTCATTTACAAAGCCAGTGCTTAAAATTAGCATGTGGGCTAATGCTGCACCTGATGTATGAAAAGAAACTGTGAGTATCATTAGTCCTGCAAATGTAGGGTGACCAGATTTTCCAATTTAAAAACTGATCTAAACTGTCTTTACCCACGATGGATTGTAAAACTGTCCGCACCCTAAATAGAGATTTTGAATTGGTTTACACTTGGTAATTGATATTCACATGGGCCAAAGACATGTGTGCGATTTTGGGGACAACATTGGCCAAAATCGGGACAGATTACGAGTAAAACTGGGACAAATCAATGGTTTTGGAGAAATCTATTGGGACGTGGGACAAAGGACTCAAAACTGGGACATCTCCTCACCCTACGCAAATGTGATATATATAAATTTGTTTAATACGCAAGCAGTCTATGCAAATACCTCCAGGTGCCTTTACAGTCCACCCAGTCAGAGTGACCTACCCAACAAAATTGGTTTGCATATTCATGAAGCTAAGTTTGCTGTTGTTTAGAAATGCAAATATCAACTGCACTTTTTTGCTCCACACTCTACTCTGTTAAAACGTGTAGTAAATGACCCCCTTATTTGTTCTCAGACCTGGGTTGAGGCGGATGAACTCCTGAATGGTGTCCATGGATGAGGAGGAGTCTTTGGACACTTCCGCAGACCGGCGGTGGATCTGAACGCCCCACGAGAGAGCCGCTTTCTCGATGTCGTCGTGGTCCGTCGACACCCACACGCTGGAAGATTTTTAAGATGTGGATGAGTGGCCTTAACCTCTTAACCCCCACCGTAACCGAGCACATTTTCTCCAGTTCGACTTTACCCAAATCTAAAAGCTGCTTGAAAAATGCATGAAAACAGTAACCCAGCGTAATCACAGGAGGAAGATCTAGCTGTAGACAGTTCAAAAAAAATTAGGCACCGGGCATTAAAGTTGTTTTGGGCTGCGCAGCTAAGTGGCTTTCATCACCAAAATATGCAAACATCACTTTTATAAAGCTATCTCACATCTATCCAATCTTGTACATCAGGAAATATAACTTTAGGCGTTGCGATTTTTTTTTTTATATGCATAAACACATTTTGAGCATACAAAGGATATTAAGGAGACATATCAGTTGTATTCCTATCTTATAATTAATAAATGCTGCTTTAGAATAAACCATGAGGAGTTGTTTTGAGTTCAATACTCCGTGGCAGTCTGAATGCCACTCGCCGCGAGGTTCTGTATTTATTTATTTCTGTATTTCTCTTAATGGCCCTCATTTATCAACATTGCGTAAAAAAAAAAAGTGTATGCGTAGGTGTATTTGCGATATACGCCAGAGAGCGCGTGACATTTATGAACCTGTGTTTCCGCTCAGATCTTTTCATACGCAAGAGCAGCTGATGGGAAATGCCACGGAGAAGTCCCAGCACGCCCAAAAATATTCACGAATGAGGAGGCCTCACCCACGGGTTTTATGGCACGCACAAAACATATGATAAATGATAATAGAAATTAAAGCCGCAAGCGGCATCGAACGGCCCTCGTGGGCTGTGCCTCCTTTACTGCCTTTGTAACACTACTGAGGGCCCTAACGTGGCCACACTACATTTTATTGCCCTGATGCATCATTAATCTTTGTCAGTAAACATCAAAACAACATTTTTAGCCTCTCCATGTGAATAATGGCTCCAACCTGCAGAAAATCGTTTTTATTTCACAAGCAGCATCGGACTGTCCACAAGCTCCTTACAGAGGGCGCTAACACGCTGTAATTTTGTATAATGTGAGATTTATGGCATTAGAATAACATGGGGGGGGCCCCGGGCATCACCATGGCAACACCGTACAAAATAAGATTTTGGTCTCATTGGCTTTTTTGACCGGAATGCCATCAACTATTTTTGTGCCAAATTTGATCAATTTCCGAGAAACATTTTTTTTTCCCCATAATGCATTTTTTCTTCTCACCCTAGAGGGGGCGCAATCGCGCCTAATGTAACTTTTTCACATTTGTCTTGTCCGGGGTTGAAAGGTCAATAAAATGTATATTTCCAATTTTTAATCGGAGTTTGTTTGTGCGAATGGGAGCATTTTGTTGTTAACGACAAGTCGCAAAATTCTTTGTAAAGATTGAGAACAAACCGTAAAACTTAGCAAATAAATGTGGAGAACTGTTGATGCCCCAAGTCTGGAGATGAGCTGGAGCGATTTGGAGCTCGTTTGGTGAAACGCCCTAGGAGGAGGTGTGGGCAGTCACGGTTTTACACGTTGCGATTACAATAGGCCCTTGCGACGGCCGCATAAAAAAATGCCCCTTCTCCAAAGAGGAATTAAAAAATCATAATAAAAAAAGAGCATTGGGCACTCAAACCCGGCGGTTCGAGGAGGGGAGTTTTATATGAATGAAATACCTGTCAAAGAGCTCCGAGTCCACGGCTGCCCTCAGCACCCAGCCGATGAGGGGAATCCCAGCCAAGATCTTGACATTCTTCAGCGGGATGCCCTTACTGCCACCCCGGGCTAGAATCAGCGCCGCCTTGTGCCGCTTGCTCTGGGCCGCAGCAGCTGAACCACCCTCCCCGTTCCTCTGGTCCCCCCCCGGAGCTCGCTTTCTGGACGACATGGCTCTCGTTTCTAGGACTGAACCGACAGAGACGGTTTAACCTGTCTAACCCTAAGAGGCGGTGCTTATTTATTTTTAACCGCCTATAACCAGCCGAACTGGTTCAACGTGATGATGTGCTCAGGTCACAATGAGCTTTAGGCGATTTCTTTGAAGAGGACACGCCAAACAAAAACAAGTATCTACGGCCACGTCATGGCCACATATACAAGTTTGTTTCTTGCAACATTACCGGAAGAAACATTATCTTTAAGTAATTTGAAATATATGTTCTTAGGTAAGTTTCTTAAAACTCTTAGGGCTAGACCAGGCAAGATACAGCTGGCAGTGGCGTGGGAATCCTAAAACTACAGTCAATTGGGTTAAAAACCTCTTTGACAGAGAACTCTCCCAGGCGGAGAACAGCGAGCTCTCCAAGGGGAGTTTTTCAGCCAAATCCAAATCCATTCCTACAGTGGACGTCATCACAGCAGCAGAATCAGCCATCAGGAGGAACAGGATGACACAGTCTGAAGCAGGGGACCTTCGACTGAAAATCTCAGCAGCCCTCAAGAGCTCCAGGCCTCCTCCCTCCAACATCTCTGGAGAGGAAAGAAGAGCTCTGGCAGCTTTGAAGAAGGACGAGAGCTTCACCATCCTCCCAGCGGATAAAGGCAGATGCACAGTTGTCCTCAACACAGCTGACTACGAGACCAAGGTCAAGACCTGCTCTGTGATGAAAACACGTATGAGCGACTGAGAAGAGCCCCACCAGCGGCTACAGGAAGAACATTATAGAGCATCTTCAGAAACTAAAAAAGGAGGAAATAATTGACCAAAAGCTGAATTACAAGCTTTACCCGGGAGAGTCCATTCCGTGTCTATGGTCTGCCCAAAATACACAAGGAAGGTTTTCCTCTCAGACCCATTGTGAGTGGCATCAACTCCATCACCTACAATCTGGCCAAACACCTCAAGTTCATCTCATCCCCTTTGGTCGGCAACACAGAACACCATGTGGAAAACAGCAAGGAGTTTGTGGAGAAGATCAAACACCTGCAGCTGGAAACAGATGAACCCATGGAGTCCTACGATGGGACACCGTTTACACCGTTTACAGATCACGTCAGAGCTGAGGACCAGCATTACATTTACTCGAGAGGACGCCAAAGAGAAAGAACCTTCCTTTTTAGATTGTAAAGTCATCATAGGGTAGAACGGACAACTTCAGACAGAGGTTTACAGGAAGGCCACTCATACGGACCAGTATTTGATCCTTGTTCTTAAGAATGATTTTGTTTTTCTGTGTGTTCTGCCATTTTCTTGGAATTTTCTTTGTAAATATCACAATTTCCACAGGATTTTGTGTTTTGGCTCAAACCATTCATGGCATCGTAGTAAATGAATCGTACTTTTACACTCAAACAGTTACAGTATTCAAATACTTAAAAAAAAAAACTTTAACTTGAGTAATTGTTTGGGTCACTACTTTTTACTTGTACTTGAGTAAAACTATTTCAAAGTAATTTTACTCTTACTTGAGTAAATATTTTGGCTACTATAGCACCTCTGGCGGTGTTTGATCATTCTGT
Source organism: Proterorhinus semilunaris (assembly GCA_021464625.1). Lineage (NCBI taxonomy): Eukaryota > Metazoa > Chordata > Actinopteri > Gobiiformes > Gobiidae > Proterorhinus > Proterorhinus semilunaris. The sequence goes on along the minus strand of CM038364.1, from coordinate 21,283,025 downwards.
CGCAGTCTGGCCAATCAGATTGCAAAACATGAACATTCCTTCTTCTTCCTATTATTATTATTATTATTATTCCTTTTTTCTATAGGCTGTATTTATTACTTTTTTAGGCAATGTTCTTCTTGAACAATAATATACTACATAATGAATTGTAATAGCTATTATAATTCATTAGCCAATTATACTTCCTTGATATGATTTTTTGTTGTTGTCATTTTTGGAATCAGAATCAGAATCAGAATAGATTTTATTTGCCATTGTTTGAGAACAGGTTCACAAGATAGGAATTTTTCTTTCACAAAAGAAATTAATTAAGCTATAAAACTTTAAACTTTAGGCTTTAGGGGGCGTGCATAAGGAATATGAATAAATAAGATACAAAGTAAAAAGTAAAATCTGGTAAAACGACAACAATTGACTTCAAACAACAGTGGGATTATATTTACAGATGAGTAAAAAGTAAAGTGATGAGTGACAGCAGCGGGTCTAAGTGTGGAAACACCACACAGAGCAACAGAGCAGAAACATCCATGAGTCTGTGACTGAGTTATTGTGTTATGGCGTGACCTCGCACCAAGAGGAAAACCCACGTGCACTTCTGTTCTCGCGAGGGCCGTTTCTGTGCCCGCCATAATGTCAGCCGGACTCAAGGTGGTGCCATTTGGGGCGTTTTTAAATGTGTGGGTTTATGTGCATGGTTGTAAGCACTCGGCAATATGTTATACATTTCTTGTCCACATGATGGCGTAGTGGTGCAAATAAGGCACCTTGATGCTTCATGGAGCTTCATCTTGCCATCACTAAAGACTTGGTCGGGTCCTCAACCATTTACATTTGTGGATGAAAAATGTTCACGTTTAATATGATCAAGTTTAAGAGCGTTTCCATATTCTTGTCTTTGTACAATTTTCCACATAGTATGTCTTTGACTGAGAAGGTAAATATTTAATCTTCAGCCCAAGCCAGTCGGTTACATCACACTCTGTAATCTCATCGCAAAATACACAATAACTGAGTGGAATTTGAAAACGTTTATTCAATAATTCAGCTGATGGATGTATATTGTTGAGGTTCTAAAGTGAGTTTCCTTCATTTTCGGATTCATCTGTAATTTTAAATATTCTTTTAAAATGTGTTTTGGCGATGTGGTGATGTAGTAAATTCCGCTGATTTGTTCAGGATGGACATGACGGGTCCGGGCCGTCCGGATCGATCTGTTTGGTAAAGCTTTTGTGTAACATGTTTTTCCTCCACTTTCAGAGTTTTGGTGGATTTCGCGATTGACATCGTGTGTTTGTGCCAAGGGGAGAAACGCTTGTGGAATACATTTAAATATAATATATATATATATATATATATATATATATATATATATATATACACACATTTAATATCTTTTTGGAACAGCTTTATCGGACACAAAATATCATACTTGTTGATGAATGCCTCATAAGAGAGCAAGGTTCCTGAATCATCCATCAGAGGCTTTACAGACCAGATGGGGGGGGGGGGGGGGGGGGGGGGAATCAAAATGAGGATAGATTTATCAGTAGGTTTGGAACTGACAAATCACAGGACAAGAGTAAAGTTGTTTACCGACGTTTTGAAAGAGACCATGGGGAACACGATGCCACAAACTATTTGAATTCATAACAAAGGATTGTAACCACTTGATTTTTAGAATTTCATTTAGACATTCTAAGTCAATGGCCTGGAGGACATTTTCATATTTCTGCCCCAGACTAGTTGACGTCGTTGCATCTTGTCACTGCAACTGTAGTCACTTTGTTCTCTTGGTCGTTTCTCTGTTGGCCCTCTGGGGCCCCCTGCTGGCTCGGGGCAGCTGCCTGCCTTGTTAAGAATCATTATGTGACTTTTAAAAGTCACATATAATGATTCTTAACACCATTGTAATGCCACATGACAGAAATGTACGCATTGTCCAATTTCTGAACTGAAGATAATGAAAACATTGGCTATTTAAAAGCACATTTGGGAACTTGTTCAGCAGAAAGTGTGTGTGAAAGTGGTGGAAAATATATACAACATTTTTAGCAAAATCTTCAAATGATGTTTGTGTTTTGAACCATATTTTTGTCATTAAAAAAACAAAACTCTGGTGTAAAAAAGTTTGAAGGAGCATTGTAAAATTTGGTCGTAACAAACCTGGTTGCCATAGGAACCAAGTTAATTCAACGGTGTGAGGAATTTCAACACTTTCCAGGATTTCAGGATTTTTCTGGTAACTTCTGCAGCAGTAACTTCTATTTTCTAGTTATTATTATTATTATTTATTGTGTTCATTCTTTTTTTATTATCATTATTTACAAATATCACCAGACGAATTCATCTAATCGTTACTGTTTAAAAAGGCAAAAAGTGCATCTCATTTCGAGACACGGCTGTGAAGAGTCACTGAAGTCGAGTATGAAGAGTCGGGCAGTAATTACCCTTAATGACTAACGTTAAACAAATAATCCCTTTGTAGGCAAATCAGGCAGTAGCCCGGGGCTCCAAACTGAAGGGACCCATTCTATCTTCGGTGTGTTTCGAGTGTGCAGTAGAGCCTGCGTTACTTCCCCCTTTTTCTGCCCCACATTTCCCTTGTGATTTCTTCATGGCTGCAGCGGGACGAGGACGAGGCAGGATTCCGAGGTCTTTGTCGGGTCTTGTTGGAGGAATCCTGGTTTCAGCCTCGGGACAGGGAGCTCAGGAGGTGTGACACCCGCAGACAGCCCTGGAATAATGGTCTGCACCCCGCACTGACAGCATAGAGGGGGGGGGGGGCTACTCTTTAAACATAGGGTTACTCTTTCTTGAGTGCGAGTTGAATGTCTAATGGTGTGACAGTTATTGTGTTATATTGTAAATTATCTTCTTAATCCCCGTCTGGACCGAGCACATTATCTCCAGTTTGGCTTCACCCGAATCTAAAAAAAACGTCTTGGAAAAAAAAAGTGTCGAATAAAAATGTGACCCCCAAAAAAAAGGCGACGGAAAAAGCAAAAAAACATGTCAACGCGAGGGGAAAAAAAGCAGCAATAACACAATGAAAAACGGTGACAAAAAAATAAATAAAAAACGTGCCAGAAAAGCAACAATAACGCAATGGATGAAAATACAAACGAAAAAAGCATCAAGAGGTGACAAAACCACAACTAAAAACTCATGAAAAAGCACAAAGAAGCACAAAGAAGTATACTGGCACAAGCAAAGGTCAGTATTGAACACAGGCTTGTCATTCTCACTTCCACGTGTTTGTCTTAAAGGAATAGGCCACCGTTTTTACATACTGACATATGTTCTTACCTTACCTTAGACTAGTTGATATGTACCTGTCTGGTCTTTGTGCTCCGTTTGCATGACAGAGCGCACGGACAAACGCAGCCTCTTCCACATACTGTATAGTTCCAAATCAGCTCCCGTTAGAAGCTACCAAACTCTTCCACGTTGTCCCTATTTAAATACAGTTACGTGACGTGTTGCACTACAAAGTATAGTAACACAGAAATGTAACATGTCGATTTTCTCAGCGGATAAAAAGGGGTACTATATTGTGAGGCGCAATAATACGAGGAGCACTACGTCCGCGCACTAACTCCTAAAGACTTCTCTCCCGCTCACTTCCGTCAATAGAAGCAGCGTGACTTGTAGTGCGTGCAGTAGTAGCAGAGAGTTATCGAATAGCTAGAGATGCATTTTTATATTGTAATGTAAATTGATTTTAATTGTATAGTACAGAGAGAAGGGGTGTTTTTATATATTTAATCCCATATTTTGTGATAAAAGTTTGTTTTTATATAACAGTTGCTTGTAACTGATAAAGCTAACTGCTAGCACGTTCGAGCAGCTAGCCTACTTACGGGGTCAGCCCTATGTTCCCCGGTACCTATGTTCCCCCACTTCTATTGATGGAAGGGGTGCGTACCTATGTTCCCCGGGTCCTATGTTCCCCGGGTGCGATGATTTTATTTCCGTAGGTGAGTTGGTACTTCACCCAATCACAAGTCATGAGAGTGAAATGTCATACATATATCAATCAGCTTAACCCTGCCCGAGCCACTAACCTTAAGGATAGTGGGCTGGTGCCTAATCTTAATCAATAGAAGTGGGGGAACATAGGTACCGGGGAACATAGGTACCGGGGAACATAGGGCTGACCCCTGAAAACCAGCTAACTGACGCCCCCATGCCCTTGGATTGCCAGGTACTTGGGAGTTTTTTTAAGCCATTCCGCGGGAGAGAAAAAACTGTCCACGGTTTTTCAATGTAAAATTGGCTATTTCTATCTTATTTTTTTTTAAAAAAAATCACTATATATCCTGGGGTTGGGGCTCGAATGCGAGCGTCTGGTGGTCGGGCCTCTGCCCACGGGGCTCGGCCGGGCACAGCCCGAACGGACGACGTGGGCCCGCCCTCCTGTGGACTCACCACCCGCAGAGGGATCCGTAGGGGTCGGGTGCAGAGAGGACTGGGTGGCAGTCGAAGGCAGGTGCCTCGACGACCTGGTCCGCGTGCGCAGCTTCTGGCGTTCGGGACATGGAACGTCACCTCGCTGGGGGGGACGGAGCCTGAGCTCGTGCGGGAGGTTGAGAGATACCGGCTAGATATAGTCGGGCTCACCTCCACGCACAGCCTGGGTTCCGGATCCCAACTCCTGGAGAGGGGCTGGACGCTCCATTTTTCTGGAGTTGCCCGCGGGGAGAGGCGGCGGACTGGGGTGGGTTTGCTTATAGCCCCCCAGCTCAGCCGTCACGTGTTGGAGTTCACCCCGGTGAACGAGAGGGTCGCGTCCCTACGCCTTCGGGTCGGGGACAGGTCTCTCACCGTTGTCTCGGCCTACGGGCCCAACATCGGTGCAGAGTACCCGGCCTTCTTGGAGTCCCTGGGAGGGGTACTAGATGGTGCTCCGGCCGGGGACTCCATTGTTCTACTGGGGGACTTCAACGCCCACGTGGGTAACGACAGTGAGACCTGGGTGGGGGTGATGGGGAAGAACGGTCTCCCCGATCGGAACCCGAGTGGTGTTCTGTTATTGGACTTCTGTGCTAGTTACGGTTTGTCCATAACGAACACCATGTTCGAGCACAAGGATGTCCATAAGTGCACGTGGCACCAGGACACCCTAGGCAGGAGGTCGATGATCGACTTTGTAGTTGTGTCATCTGATCTCCGGTCGCGTGTCTCGGACACTCGGGTGAAGAGAGGGGCTGAGCTGTCAACCGATCACCACCTGGTGGTGAGCTGGATCCGCTGGCAGGGGAAGAAGCTGGTCAGACCTGGCAGGCCCAAACGTGTTGTGAGGGTCTGTTGGGAACGTCTGGTGGATCCCTCTGTCAGTAGGGTCTTTAACTCCCACCTCCGGAAGAGCTTCATCCAGATTCCGAGGGAGGTAGGGGACATGGAGTCCGAGTGGACCATGTTCTCCTCCTCCATTGTCGATGCGGCTGCTCGTAGTTGTGGCCGTAAGGTCTCTGGTGCCTGTCGCGGCGGCAATCCCCGAACCCGGTGGTGGCGCCCGGAAGTAAGGGATGCCGTCAAGCTGAAGAAGGAGTCCTATCTGGCCTTGTTGGCTTGTGGGACTCCGGAGGCAGCTGAGAGGTACCGGCAGGCCAAGCGTGCTGCAGCTCGTGTGGTCAAAGAGGCAAAAACTCGGGTCTGGGAGGAGTTTGGAGAAGCCATGGAGGAGGACTATCGGTCGGCCTCGAAGAGATTCTGGCAAACCATCCGGCGCCTCAGGAGGGGGAAGCAGTGCTTCACCAACACTGTTTACAGTGTGGGTGGGGGGCTGCTGACCTCGACTGGGGATGTGGTCGGGCGGTGGAAGGAGTACTTCGAGGATCTCCTCAATCCCACTGTCACGTCTTCCGATGAGGAGGCAGAGGCTGGGGACTCGGCGGGGGGCTCGTCCATCACCCAGGCTGAAGTCACCGAGGTGGTTAGAAAGCTCCTCGGTGGCAAGGCCCCGGGGGTGGATGAGATTCGTCCCGAGTACCTTAAGTCTCTGGATGTTGTAGGGCTGTCTTGGTTGACACGTCTCTGCAACATCGCGTGGCGGTTGGGGACAGTGCCTCTGGATTGGCAGACCGGGGTGGTGGTCCCCCTCTTCAAGAAGGGGGATCGGAGAGTGTGCTCCAATTACAGAGGGATCACACTTCTCAGCCTCCCTGGTAAGGTCTACTCCAGGGTGCTGGAGAGGAGGATCCGGCCAATAGTCGAACCTCGGATTCAGGAGGAACAATGCGGTTTTCGTCCTGGTCGTGGAACACTGGACCAGCTCTATACCCTTCATCGGGTGCTCGAGGGTTTGTGGGAGTTCGCCCAACCAGTCCACATGTGCTTTGTGGACCTGGAGAAAGCGTTCGACCGTGTCCCTCGTGGTGCCCTGTGGGGGGTGCTCCGGGAGTATGGGGTCCGGGGCCCTCTACTAAGGGCTGTCCGTTCCCTGTATGACCGCAGCAGGAGCTTGGTTCGCATTGCCGGCAGTAAGTCAGACCTGTTGCCGGTGCGTGTTGGGCTCCGCCAGGGCTGCCCTTTGTCACCGGTCCTGTTCATTACTTTTATGGACAGAATTTCTAGGCGCAGCCAGGGGCCGGAGGGTGTCCGGTTTGGGAACCTCAGAATCTCATCTCTGCTGTTTGCAGATGATGTTGTTCTGTTGGCTTCATCAAATCAGGACCTTCAGCTGCACTGAGGCCATGGTTCTCCACCGGAAAAAGGTGGCTTCCCCGCTTCAGGTCGGTGGGGTGTCCTTGCCTCAAGTGGAGGAGTTCAAGTATCTCGGGGTCCTGTTCACGAGTGAGGGACGGATGGAGCGTGAGATCGATAGACGGATCGGTGCGGCGTCAGCAGTGATGCGGTCGCTGTATCGGACTGTTGTGGTGAAGAGGGAGCTGAGTCTGAGGCAAAGCTCTCGATTTACCGATCGATCTACGTTCCCTCCCTCACCTATGGTCATGAGATTTGGGTAATGACCGAAAGGACAGGATCGCGAATACAAGCGGCCGATATGAGTTTCCTTCACAGGGTGGCTGGGCGCACCCTCCGAGATCGGGTGAGGAGCTCAGTTACCCGGGAGGAGCTCGGAATCGAGCCGCTACTCCTCCACGTCAAAAGGAGCCAGCTGAGGTGGCTAGGGCATCTGTTCCGGATGCCTCCTGGTCGCCTCCCTCGGGAGGTGTTCCAGGCATGTCCTATTGGGAGGAGGCCTCGTGGAAGGCCCAGGACACGCTGGTGGGACTATGTCTCCGTGCTGGCCTGGTGTCGCCTCGGGGTCCCCCCAGAACAGCTGGAGGAGGTGTGCGTGGATCGGGAAGTCTGGGCATCTCTGCTGAGACGCTGCCCCCGCGACCCGGCCCCGGATAAAGAGGAAGAAAATGGATGGATGGATGGATGGACTATAGGGCTCTACGGTGTTACGTCACTAATGAAGCGGAGGTGAATACAGCATTCTCGCTTCATTGAAAAGTCTGATATAAACAGATATTTAACTTAATTAGTCTCGATTAATGTTTGTACAAACAGAGGAGCCTCGGCGTCGCTGATCCATCGTAACTTGTGTTGAAATTCACGCATTTATGTTTCGCCTTTCGGGAAATAATCATGATCTAAATTAAACGTAATGCTGACGAGAAAATGTTTTAGAAGCTTTTAGGCAGCGTTCTGTCCAGTTTATTCAGCTTTAGATTTAGCTAAAGCATGACTTGGCACATGTCATGACATTAAACATTTGATTAACAATTTATTTTATGTTTAAAGTAAATCGTAGAATTTAGAGCCTGACGTGTCCGGCACAGTTACGTTAAACTTTAAAACATAATCCACACAATGTGTTCAGATCTGCAGACGTCGATTCTAATCATAAAACTTACTCAGTTTACGAGATTGAAGCTGTAGTTCCGAAAAAATGTAACATCCGACCGCACAACAGCGTTTAGGCCGGATTTACTGAGAAAAACAAAATGTGTCGAGCACAATCTGTCACTCACAGGCTAAAACACTGTTTAATACCACCATTGTTTTCACCTCTACATCTGCGGCGCTCTGAGAGTACCCGGATGGTAGAAGAGCCCTATTTCAAATGACAACATCTCGAATCCAAGGCTCTGTGAGCTGCTTTTTCAATAAGAGAGGGAGAAAGGGGCGGTTTCTCATCATCGCGGGAGCACATGGGCTCTGTTTACTGGGAAATTCCAGCCGCGGGTTTTCCACGGTTTTTCAAATATTTTGAAAAGTTAAATTCACCCCAACCCTTTTTCCATTCAAAACTATACATTTAGTATGTTCTCTTGCACATTAGATGTGTTAATTTCATATTTACAGATAGAATCCAGCTTTACATTGTAAACAAAAGTTGCAATTAAATCATGTACAATCTAATATTTCCCCAAGATTGATTGATATTTGAGTGAGAGTGATATGTTAAAAGGAAAAAATAAAATAATTGGCATTTAAAGCATTACTTTTAGAGCAATTGTATATTTAAAACCTATCCAAAATTGTATATTTTTTTGGCAAGTATGCATCTTAACATATTGGGTCTTGGACATCACCGAAAAGATGAAGTAAACTTGAACATGATTTAACCAATGTAGACTTGTCAGATGGCAAGCTAATAGTTAATAGCCAATTGTGGAGGTAAAACCGTTATGTGTTGTTTGAAATGACCAATTACAGACATGAAACATTTTTCAGTTGTGACTATCAAGGTAGCCCTTAGTTACAGATGCAGAAAATATGTTTCCTGTCAAAAATTGCATTCATTTTTCATTGAGCTTTAAAGTTTAAACTATGCAGAAAAGGCACAATTGTTGCGTAAAATCTTTTGAATTTAAAAAGGTCCATTATGCAATTTTTTATGCGGAAAAAAAAGTTGATATTTTTGCGTATTAGACCTTGTAGTGACCCAGTGGCTGTATGAGTGGTCAGCATGGCGCCTTTACTTTTGATCATGGTGGTCTCTACAACGCTCCAATTGTTTTGTAGGTTTTTGGGGGAAGGGTCCATCAGCAGTGACAACCTTCCAAACAATTGGTCCTGGAGCATTGTAGAGACCACTGTGATGGAACGTCGGGTCACTACAAGGTCAAAATACGCACTAATATCACCTTTTTTTTGTTTGCATAAGAAGTTGCATAATGGACCTTTAAGAGCAAATGTCAGATAAAAAGTCTAAAAAGGTGGTATATTCCACCTGTTTTTGGCCTTATGCTTTAATCAATCCCTGCAATTGTAGGCGACGAAATATAAATGATGATAGAGCCAGGTTTGAATGTATGGTATGGACATGTATTGAGTTTACTTTTTGAATAAGCTAGTTGTTTGTTTTTGAGGTTCAAAGCTCAATAAATCTGGTTAGAAATGAGATATAAAAAAAAATCCCTCACACATTGTTAAGTCCAAGACCGGAAAGACTGGAGTCTGTATGAGCTACTGAAGGAGATGTTCTTTTCCTAGTGTAAAGAAAACGTAATTTGGAGAATACAGGCCTTGTGTATATTTCTCCCGTCTTTAACCGCAGAAAGGAAATTACCATATTTGGAAACACAGTTAAGGGAGAAAACTAGCAAATAAAAATCTCTAAATTAACCACCGCAGCATGAAAATTAGATATTTTTTGACCATTTTCAACAATATAACACCCACGATTACATAAAGCTCATAACTTTATCCTAATTTTGTGTGAAACGTCACAAAGTGCGGCTAAAAGGGGCCAATATTAGATGAGGGCACTGTATTTGCGTGGAATGACTTTAAAATCAAAAAACATTCAAAACCTATCTCTTCCGTGAGAAAGCTTTACTCTGAGGTGCTGTTGTTGCGTGGTCATGAGTCCTCCAGCCAGGAGGGGGCGTCCTCCGTGGGGCAGGACATGTTCTGGGCCTGCTGCATGTTGTTTTGGAGGAATCGGTGGCAGTTCACACAGTGCAAGGCCACGGCGTTGTGCAGCAGCCACAGGTGGTTATGGAGAACCTTCACCTGGAGCAGAGAACATAACTGTAGATGTAAAAGGCTCAGGTTACGCAGAAGAAGAAATCAGTAATAAACAATAAACAAATAGCAAAGAGGTGAAGAGAGACATCAACTCTGAACTTTCACTGCTGTGAGGGGGGAAAGACGAGGAAGTGCCAGAGTAATGAAGCTGTTTAAGTGAAGCTTCAATACCTTGTTCTCCTCCAGCAGCTTGAGCTTCACCGACAGGTCGTTCCATTCACACTCTCATTCATACACCAGTGTACGCAGACACTGGAGGCAAGGAGGGTGAAGTGTCTTGCCCAAGGACACAATGACAATGTGCACCTTCAGGAGGCGGGATTCGAACCCCCGACCTTCCGATCATGAGACGAACCGCTCTACCATCTGCGCCACCGTCGCCCAGACATAAGATAAGCTAAAGTCATATTACCCATTTATTCTTCCATGGGAAGAAATCTCTCATTGAAATAATTGCATCGACTGAACAGCCTCAGCTGACATGACTTTGAAGATGCAGGACACTTTAACTTTAATGCAGATGGCATCATGCACACTATTCTCCACAACAAGCATGCATTTGCAAGCTCAATTTTAAAAACAAACCTAAAATGCCCCCTGGATTTCATAATGCATAAACCACCCCAACCATTGCAATTATTTAGTTTAACAACATTACATGTCAGTTCATGGCTTATGTAGAAACAATACATTGATATAACAGTAATACACATTAAGCTACATTTCTAAAATTATTTGGTACAAAAAAGGAGAACCCTCGGGCGATTGAATACATGTAGCTTTTGCTACAAGTTATCATTTGCGATTTGTGCCAACAATCCATCAGATAAATCTGCCTCAGGATTTACAATTTAGACAAAAGATTACATCCATTGTGTCATGCCCTATGGCTTTTAGTATTGAAACATTACTCCAAAAGCAATACTTTTGTCAGATATGCATATTTACTAAGTTGTTTGGGAGGCATCAGGTAATGCCAAGCCATATTTTTTCACCAACAATGCAGAGATTATTTATTTACCTTATGATTGTTTAAAAGACAATCACCACATAGTAATCTCCGATTAACATAACATGGAACGGAAGATGGAAAACTTGGCATATTTCACTGTACTTTGAAGCTCAGATATGGGTTTTTGATGCGAGGGCCACATTGGGTTTTTGAACTTTCATCGAGGGCCAGTTGTGAATTTGGTTTTGACAATTACAATTCTCAAATTCCCAGCAGTTATGCATTATCTTTCACTGAATATTATTACCTGATCAGGCAATGCATATCGGACTGGCTCCCGGGTCTTAGTTTCCCCATGCCTGCTTTAGCTTGTACATTTAGGTCTTTTAAATGTACTCATCAAGTATCTAGCTACTTGGTCACAACATCGTCCCAAATACAAATATTTTTGCATCAGGAGACGACTTACAGCAGCTGTGTCGGATTGTCAACTGGGAACTCAAAAGTGTCAACAAGTGGTTCAAACAAAATAAATTATCTCTAAATCTGAGTAAAAGCAAAATGATGATATTTGGCAACTGTAATTCCAATGCTCAGGAAGCAATTCAGATAGAGGGTGTTGTTATCGAGCGAGTGCATGAAATCAAATTTCTCGGTGTGATTATTGATGACAGAATTACTTGGAAATCTCATATTAAATATATATCTACGAAAATTTCTAGAAGCATTTCAGTAATAGCAAAAGCAAAGCACATTTTAAACATCAAAGCTCTACATACCTTATACTGTTCTCTGATTTTGCCCTACTTATATTATTGTACTGTGGTTTGGGGTAGTACTTATAAAAACACAGTTAAACCAATAATATTGTTGCAAAAAAGAGCTATCCGAGTAATTCATAAAGTTGGGTTTTTGGACCACACAAACTCATTATTTTTAAAATCAAAGATCATGAAGTTTTGTGACATTGTTGAGTTCCAAACTGTACAGATGTTATTCAAAGCAAGGTATAAATTGTTACCAATCCAAATACAAAGAAGGTTCCAAGAACGTACTGGTCGTTATGATTTACGTGATGAATTAAACTTTAGGATTCAGAAACATAGCACAACTTTGAAAAGTTTTAGTCCAACAGTTAATGGTGTACAATTGTGGAATAAACTGGAGATGGATTTGAAACGATGTCCAAACATTAACCTGTTCAAATATAAATACAAACAAAAGACTCTTGAAATATACAGACAAGAAGAAATGTGTTGCCACTAGGGGGAGCAGTAGAATCAATTATGTGTATTTTTTCCTCTATATTCAAGGAAGAGTGTTGCTGCTTGGAACGGTTGTCATTCTATTGCTCAAATTCACAAATGGAGAATTAGGGTTGGCAGGTTATGGATCTGTTGAGAGGAATCCTCCCAACGGGCTCTAAACCTTGTCTTTTAATGCACCACTCAGCATAGGAACGGCGGCACGGTAGTACAGCGGTTAGCGCTCGTGCTTCACAGCTAGAAGGTCCCGGGTTCGATTCCCACCTGGACGGGGCCTTTCTGTGTGGAGTTTGCATGTTCTCCCCGTGTCTGTGTAGGTTTCCTCCGGGTACTCCGGTTTCCCCTACCACTAAAAACATGTACAATAGGCCCAGGGACTGCAGGTGGAAATTAGCACAAGTGCTATAACCTGGTACAATGCATCTCTCCTTTCTGAGGCTAATGTAGATTGTACACTGTCCCTGTTCAAAAATAACTAACTAACTAACTAACTAACTATTCTACAAAATCAGCTGTTAGGGCAGCCGTGTGGGGGTTTGTTGAAGGGGAGTTACTGCCCTCTTCAACTGGCTCACTCTCTGGCCTTTTAATGCACCACACTATGCAGGAACATCATACTTTTAATGCACCACACTATGCAGGAACATCATACTTCACATTTAACTCAATTAAATAAATATATAATAATGATAATGATAATTAAACCCAAATTAAAATTATACTGAGAATGGTAATGACAACTGGAAAGCATCAAGATCTCAGATTATAATATCTATTAATGTACCTTTATACAATCTACCTTTATCTATTAATGTACCTTTGTACTTTATACAATTAATTATATAAACAGTTCATATATTTTATTATTATTATTATATATTTTTTGTAAGATTGTAAGTTTGTAAGTTTGTAAGTTGGTCTGTACGAATGTAGCTGCTTGTAATGTTTTGTAGTGTTTTGAAATGTTCTTTTTTATTTTATTGCACTTGGGGGTGGGGGCTCATAAGCTTTTTGCTTCAGCCCACTCCTTTTGAGCACAAGGTGTATTGCTCAAATAAACAAATAAACTAAACTAAACTAAACTAAAGGTGGGAGGTAAGAGGTTAAACATAAGAAAATGTTCAGTGTATTGCACGTTAGGCAACTGTTCTGTGCATAATAAAGTGGATTGCGTTGTATCAAGTGTTTTTTTTATTTTTTTTATACTAATTAAAGGCTTATAAAGTATATTATAGAAAAACTTATTGGATATTTAAAATCTATTTTGATTTATATTGTAAGTTAAATGCAAAGATATTATGAATATACCTAAAGTCACATTGAAATGTAATATTCAGTCATGAATTAAATATATTTTAAGTATAGTAAGTGTACATAAAGTTGTTCCATTTAAGCACACAAAAATATATTAAGTAGATTATTTACGTATAATTTAAATTCAACTTAAATTTACTAGCGCACTTTTCAAAAGAGCGCACTTAAAGTTTATTTTACAATAATTTCTAAAATATATTTAGTATAATAAGTAGTTACAACTCCTCTCTATGTCTCAGTATCTTTATTTAGTCGAAATTCAGCATTTGTCGAAGTAATGAAGAAATGGCTGCTACGAACATGACCATATATGGGCAATTCCAAAAATGGAATTGGTCACACGTTACACGCCTGTTGCTTAGAAACGAGTCCTGTTATTTGATTGGCTGACAACGTTCAATCGTGTGACATCATATTCCGAAAGCCTTTGTAAGCGGTGACATTCCGAGCGCCACACAGATTCAGTCAGTCTGAACACAGAGACGCAAAGGTTTCGGTCGAAGACGTCTTTAAAAGCAACAGTTATCGAGAATTTTCACCCCCTATTCAAGAAAAGAGACCCATTGCGATATCCTGCGGTCTTAATTGCCACAGTACCACATTAAACATGGCCAAAAGGTTTATGGGAGGGGAGGCCGGAGCATATTTATCCGAGGACATCTTAATCGGAAACATTGTCACAACGATTAAGAACAGGCTCGGTGGAGACGAGGAGGAACGGTTTAGCACCCTCAATTCTGTGCATGCCTTCCTCCAAAAAGATTTCAACTGGGACGCCAACGTGCCCGCCGAAACTGAAGAAAACGGTCCATTAAAGCTCGCTCAGGAAGAACACAGACCTCTCTCACGCAAGACAGATGCATCGACGAGGCGGGCGGCCATAACACGACGGTGTGTGGAGACGAAGCAAACGCACAGGGCAGTGGTGTCGGAGGAAAGCGCTGAATTACAGGAGGAATGTGGAGAATTACAAATACAGGTCCTACACCTGCGAAGGAGCACGAGCTTCGAACAGAAGGTGAAACAGAACTTGGGACGTAAACTCCACGATCTCTGTGGTGTGGAACGGGAGTGCATCAGATTAAAAGAAGAGAAATCTGTCCTTACGGAGCAAAAAAGGGCTCTTCAAGAGGAAGCCGCGGAGTTGGCCAAACAAATTCATCTAAAAAGGTCAACGCGAGGCCAAAGCTGTCTCGACTTGGTTGCGGAATCAGGCCGCACTCGTGAGGAAATTGTCGCCCTTCAGAAACACGTCACTGAACTCAGGGAAGAGTTACAGTCGGAGGAACAAATGACGGATCGGGCAAACCGACTTGCGGCTGACGTAGCAGCGTTAAACACCCACAAAGGTGCCTTATGTGATGAGTCAAACAGGTTGACATCTATCCTGCTCCTACAAGCGGAACAGAAGAACATGTGTGAAGAGTTGGAAAGTGAAATCAAGAATACTCGGGATGAAAACATACAAGTAGAAGACGATATCAGGAGGAGGATAATCGAAGTCTCTCAAGGGTCAAATCTGGAAGTCAAGATGGTTCGGTTGATGGAAGTAAAGGATGTCACGGAAAAACAAAACCAGGAATTGTTGCTTTATCTGCAGAAGCTTACGAGGCAATGTGGAAGTTTCAAGAAGAAATATTCAAAGTATGAGAAACAGATACACGAACATAACGCCCTTAGAAGGCAAAATGACGCTCTTCAGGTAAAAATTGACAACATGATGCGCGAAGTAAGAGAGGCCGACGTAACAACAGACCGGTACAAGCAAAGCATCAAGAGCGGTGCCGGACTGAAAGCTGAAAACAAAGCACTGAGCAAGGAAGTGCAGAATCTTCAAAAAAAACTTCTGAAGCTTGCAAAAGTGGAGGAGAGCCATGAGCAGAAGCAGCAGGCCACTGATGGTTTGAGAAAGGAACACTTTTGCCTTCTTGAAGAGATTTCTTCACTGGAGGAACAGATCACATGCAAGAAGGTGCTGGAAGCAAGAATAGAGACACTTGCCTTGGAGGAGAAGTCATTTCGCGCCTCAAACACTTATAAGCTGAAGCAGATTGAGTGTTTATATGAGATAAAGCAGGGGCAGAAACCTCTACGAGATACTATCAGATACTATGAGGAGAAAATTAATTCCCTGAAGCTGGACGAACAGAGGCGTCAGAAAGAGCACACGGACTTAATTGTCGATGTCCGCACCCAGGAGGTCAGAAAGGCCTTATCGAGGGCATTGGCGCGTCAGGTTCGATGCTTTGAAAATGTAAGTTCAGGGAGTGAGCTTGAAAATCCAACAGGAGAGCGGGAAGAGGATCGCGATGACGTAGAGGGACAGCGGACTCGAGAGTAGGACATGGAGGGAGGATTCGTAACAGCTACTTTTAAAGGAACAGGCCACCGATTTCCCATTATGTTCTGAGCTTAGACGAGTTGATGTGTACCTATCCGGTCTTTACGCATGCGCTCAGTCACACAAAAAGACCAAAGACGTTGTTAGCATTTAGCCTCGCCCAGGGGGTGAAGTTAGACGTGACCAAGCTCTTTCACGTTTTCCCTATTTAAATACGGTTACGTGAGTAGTTACACGATCCAGGTATAGTCACATAAAATAAAACGTATAGGGTACTATATTGCGAGGCGTAATAACACCGTAGGAGCACTTCGACGTGTAGAATTATCTTCAGAATTCTTTAGGAGTGAAGATATTACTGCGTGGACGTCAACGTGCTCCTAAAGTGTTATTACGCCTCACAATATTGTACCCTCCATCTATTCTGCCTCCATTTACAACGGTGACACTATGATCAAAGATGGCACATAATTCTTGGATTGTGTAACTACTCACGTAACCGTAGATAGGAAAAACGTGGAAGAGCTTGGTCACTTCTACCTTCACCCCTATTTGGGGCGATAGGGAGGGACGCTAAATGCTAACAACATCTTCGGTCTTTGTGCATGACTGAGCGCACGTGTACAGACCGGATAGGTATGCATCGACTCGTCTAAGCTCAGAACATTATCTCAGTGTGGAAAAACGGTGGCTTGTTCCTTTAAAGGTTTAAAAGTTTATATTTATACTCTAATACCAGTGATGGTAACACGTGTTACCCTCTATATTATACAGAGGAGGGTCAGTCTGGACTCCCTGCCCTGGAGGCATCAGAAAAATTAAAACGAGCCCTTGCAATCATATATAAAACAGTAAAACATAAGTAAATAAAGTAATGAATATACCTGAAAGTAAATAACGTAATTAATAAATGATTAATAATCACTTACGTTTTAATGTTTATTTATTTATTTGAACAGGGACAGTGTACAATATACATTAGCCTCAGAAAGGAGAGATGCATTGTACCAGGTTATAGCACTTGTGCTAATTTCCACCTGCAGTCCCTGGGCCTATTGTACATGTTTTTAGTGGTAGGGGAAACCGGAGTACCCAGAGGAAACCTACGCAGACACGGGGAGAACATGCAAACTCCACACAGAAAGGCCCCGTCCAGGTGGGAATCGAACCCGTACCTTCTAGCTGTGAAGCATGAGCGCTAACCGCTAACCGCTGTGCTACCGTGCCGCCCCCACTTAAAGAGTGGGAGTGCAGTATGACCGCAAACTCAGTGACAGAGCGCTCCTCCAGGACGTTGCTAGTGTAGTGAGTTGGGGTTTAGCCTTCCTGCAGTTAACCAACCCAACGTTGGGGGCGCGCTATAAAAGGAGCCCTTTCATCCGTACCTGACCTCTCCTCTCTCCGACGTCACATCCGCCATGCAGCACTCGGGCTAGGCGTGCAGTGTGAGTTGTTGACAAAGTTGTGAAGTCGTGTTGGAGCGTCAAGCCGGCGGCTGGAGGCGTAAAGCCAGCAACCGAGTCCTCAATTTCCATGGTGCATCGCGGTTTGCAAGCGCTGGTCCGGAGGCTTCCGTGTAGCTGGGCAGGGTCGGATGCCCGGGGTCCGGGAATGGCTCGTCCGGAGAGCGCAGTGCAACGCAAGTGCAACATTCATCTGGGTCCTGATGGCGTGGCCACCCCTCCTTTTTGTTCTTTTTAATAACTATTGTGATAACTCCGCTTCAGTGTCTGTTGATACAAGACTGTCCTCTGGGTCGATGTTGGACCGTCAAACTGGAACTGAACTGAACTTAATAATAATAATAATAATAATAATGCATCAGTTTTATATAGCGCTTTTCTGGACACTCAAAGACGCTTTACATTGCACTATTCATTCACTCCATATTTGGTGGTGGTAAGCTACTATTGTAGCCACAGCTGCCCTGGGGTAGACTGACGGAAGCGAGGCAGCCAATCTGCGCCATCGGCCCCTCCGACCACCACCAACCACTCACTCACATCATTCATCCCGGCCTATTGTACATGTTTTTGGTGGTAGGGGAAACCGGAGTACCCGGAGGAAACCTACGCAGACACGGGGAGAACATGCAAACTCCACACAGAAAGGCCCCGTCCAGGTGGGAATCGAACCCGGGACCTTCTAGCTGTGAAGCACAAGCGCTAACCGCTGTACTACCGTGCCTCCTATGTTCCCCAGGTCCTATGTTCCCCGGGTGCGATGATTTTTTTTCCGTAGGTGAGTTGGTACTTCACCCAATCACAAGTCATGAGAGTGAAATGTCATACATATATCAATCAGCTTAACCCTGCCCTAGCCACTAACCTTAAAGACCTCATGACACGAAGCTGACTTAATGTAAATGTACATTTACATGATGCATCTTGTCATAGTATGTGGTTGTTTACATTTATGAGCCAAACAGACCGTTGTGTGACGTCAGCGACAGAACCGCTCAGATTCGACAGCCCTGAAACTCCGCTGTCACGCATGATGGAGGCGGTAAACACATTTGAAGGCTTGGAAGATTCTTCCAGCCTTTCTAGTCTTGAGTTAGTTTTTGAGGTGGAAAATGAAACGGGTGATTCTGGTGGTGGCATCGAACCGTACAGATACGAGCCGTACACGACTGAGATGACAGAAGAAAGCGGGTCCGAGGACGGTGAAATCAACATAGCCGCGGAAGCCGAAGTGACAGCGGAGATACGTCAGGGGAACACAGATTGGTAAGGATTAGACACAGATCTTAATCGTGGCTTCTTTTCTTTTCAAATAAGAAACACAATGGCATAAATGAGCCTAATAATATTAACGTTTAGTGATTGTTTTGACCTTGTTTGATGTGATGCCAGAAAACGTCCCAAATATTGTCCATAAGAATTCACAGAAAAGGAATTTCTCTGTGTATCTTCCATAAAGTAATAACGTGTGGAGTAGTGGTCAACCAAAGTCAAATTTTAGTCAGTAAAAAGCTAAAAAAAAAAAGTAGGATATAAAGTTGTTTTTCCCTTTGTTGTTTATTTCTGAGAATATAAAAAGAAAAACTATTTTTTGAGATGTTAGAGACAATATTGTCTATGTTGTGTAGCACTTGCAGAATCATTTGCATATCCCCAGAAACTAGAAAATTAGAGCTTTCAAATGAGATGCCTAATAATAAGCATGTGGGATGTACAATGTTATTTTAGTGGTTGCAGGTAAAGTACAATAACAACAGCATTTAAAACAACTTTACAGCCAAAATCTTGTAAATTATATTAAGAACCCTGATGTGTGTTATAATTCATATGTTTCTTTCATAACAGGCTTTCCTTTGCAGGTGTCATTGCGGTCAGTGTGTGGTCATGGCTACAGAGGACGAGAGTGTTTGCTGTCGGGAGCAGGAGAAGGTTCTGCAGAGAATTCCAGACATGGCCAATTGTATCCTGGACCATCACAACTTTCACTCAGTGTGTCTCAATGAAGATGTGTTGGAGGTAGCCTATTATACCTACAAACACTATCGCAACATCGACGATGGGAACAACTGGAAGCGGTATACAGCTTACAGACAGTTTATTTGCTGGTGCTACCATTACCTTGGATACAAAGTCAGAGTGCCCATACCAGCCTGAGTTGTTAACAAAATTAGACGGACATTTTCAATACAGGAACAGTATGTTGGGTTCAGTTATGCAGACATGTTTTAGTGATTCAGTTCTTTCAGAATTATATCATTTATTAATAAAAAAAATTATTTCAATCAAATCTTTATCTTTTTTGTGGTGGTATTGCATTTGAAAGGTGCTTATAATAATTATTGCAAACACATATTTTACAAAGTACTAGGACTTTTATAATCAAGGTAACTAGATAACAAAGTTTTCATGTTCACTTTCACACATACTGAAAACAAAGTTAATATGTTTAATGTAGTTTGTAAAACCGATGAAAAGGCATTGACCAAAAATCAGAACAGAGATTTTCATATGATAATAATCATGTTTATAAAGCACCTTTCTAGCCGGTGGGCAGATCAAAGTGCATGACATAAATCACATTTATAACAATTAAAGAAAAAGGACAGTTAAAACAACAGCAAGCGAGTAAGATAACAAGTGTACAGATCAAATAAAAGTGATTTTTTATTTTTTTTGGCAATGCCACCTCCTCTCCTGCCTTCCCATGCGATTTGATGCAAATGATTAAAATTATTAATTAAATGTTAACATCTGCTTGTGGTGAAACGTGATATGTGACCCTTCACAGCCTGGTCCTTGTCTGGCTTTTCGCATTGTGAGCTCAGAGGCAGCCTTTTAGGTTGCTCAATCAAAACCTCTGCAACTTCGTCCAAATTCTCGTTCTCGTCTTGGCAAATAGATCTAACAATCTGCAGAAGGTCATCCACATAACCTGTAAGAAAATGTTTTTTAGCCGGGTAAGAAAATGCAGTAATTAAATTCATGCACACATTTATAGAGCACAAGCATAAACATAAATCATATACAATTGTGCTCTGGTAATTTTTGTTTTCATAGAATATGAATGATAATGATAGTATTTATCATTAACAAGGGAATCTTGTTTGTATCTTATTTGTGTAGCGCTTTTCATATGACACAAGTCACACCCAAAGCGCTTCACACATGAAAGGGAGGGGGTTCATTCACTCCATGCTGATGGTGGTCAGCTACATTTGTAGCCACAGTTTCCACTGGGGCAGACTGACAGGAGCGAGGCTGCTCACATCTGCGCCAACGGTCCCTCCGACCACCATCAACCACTCACACATAGGCATTGGGTGAACTGTCTTGCCCAAGGACACAACGACATGTGCATCTGTGGAATTGGAACCACCAATCCTCCGATCACAAGACGACCCACTCTACTCTCTGTGCCACCCGTGTACAATGTCTTCAGCAAGGCAGATTTACCGTAGGTTGCTTCCTCGAGGACCTTCCTGACGATGTAGCCACCCTGCTTGTACTTGGGATAATGAAGTCCATAAACTGGTGCACCATCCTCCGTCACAGACTGAGCTCTGTGGGCATTCTCATTGAAGTGAAGGGCTGCTAGTGTTGTCCTGAAAAAGAATCAATATTTTGTTAAAATGTAAACATAACATTTTGCGGTGACACACATGACAACTACAGACGTCAATGAATATTAGATCCATTTACCTGCATTCCATTCCATTGAAGGAAAAGGAGATCATCTTGGGAGCAAAGTGGTTCAATAAACTGTGAAATGCCTCAATGGTAGATGTTTGGTAGGAAGAAGAAAGTTGACAAATATCCTTGAGAAGTCTGGGGTTGCAAACTATCCTCTCCATTTCCATTGCAGGTTTTGTACCTGAAGTGAACAATACAATTAATATGACATGTAATTGCAGCTCATAACATGACACTTATTTCAATAAACATATATTTAAATATATTCAAACATTAGGAGAGTAAAAGATCACAAGGTTGAAGCCAAGCTTTCTGCAATTCCTGCCCCTGAAGAGGACCATGAAGGCATCTGGTGAAACGTCCAGGGAATCCCTGATGTTGATTTTGAATATGATACACCACTGACTGGAACTTGTCCAGCACCAGCTCGCGTTCATGTGGAGGGGATGAGACAACAGACCAGTAAAGATGATTTACAATGCTGGCCACCAACCTTTCAAAGCATTACAGCCCTTCAACTGGGCAGCAGCCTGCAATTTTTTCTTGAGCCCTGAAATGAATAACATGCATGTGAGCCTTGTCTAATTATAATAAAAAGTTACTTGTTCACCTTTAGCAACGTGCCATATGTCAAAGAGATGTTGAATATCAGGATGTTTTTCACTGACATATTTCCTTATGGACACGTGCCTATCAGTGATCAGAGTGTCAACAGCCACAAAGTTCTTGATCCGCTGCAAAGATCTCGCCAATCCCTCTCCCTCCATATGGTAGCTGCCTCCGACCTCGTTACTCTGAAGATGTTAATATTGCAAATAATGACTAAATAAAAAAAAAAAACACAATTTAAACAATTTTCACACAATGTAATTTCATTATAAAACAAACTTTATCTTGCAACATTTGGTAAAGTATATTACAAAGGCACCAGTAATAAAAGGAAGAAAATGTTAAAATGTAAGTCTTATGTTTGTTTTCACATAAACACACTGAAGCTACAGCATCTTAAAATGCAATGTAGTCATTTTCTGATGTTTACCTGTACATTCTGTATGTCAATAACAGCATTCTTCCTCAATTCCATCATGGTATGAGTCGTGGTCTTCAGTCTGCAAGGCACTGAGCATCCACATCTGCCTCTGTCTCCATAGCTGCATCACTGCTCCGTGTAGTACCTTCTGCTGGTGGCGGAAGAAGGTTCGGAGAGACAGAACTGCAGTTCCCATGTGCATGAGAACTCTTAACACTTTGGTGGGCGTAGCTCCTGCAAATAGAATGCCCGCAGAAAGCAGAATGTTGCCAGCAGCTACTCTTCCAAAGTATGGTTGGCTTTTCCAGGGATTACAGTGACCACAGTCAACACATCTGAGGGACAGCTTTAACATGGTTCCAAACTCCTGTCTGGTCCATGCCACTCGTCTACTTCCACAAGAAGGACAACTGCACCAAGACACCAAAAGCTGAACCAGACAAGACCAAAAGATGAAATAGATCCGGCGATCTTGATCCATCTGTGGGTCGTCAGTAGCTGTAGCAGAAGCAGCCTCATCCATGGACTGGTCCGAATCATCAGACATCACGTAATCCAGGTCCTCTGGGTCATCATCTAAGATGTCACACTCACTGTCTGCATCTGAAATCAGCTCTGATTCTGACGCTTTAGCAGCACAACCTTTGAAACGAAATGGAAAATACAAATTGATGGATAAGTTCTTCTGATTCATAAAGAATATTAATTTCCTCTTACACAATATTGATAAAGAAACAACTTACATAATAGTTCGATGAAACATTCTTTATTTAAAAAAAAGGTTTAACTAATTTTACACACAGAAAAACACTTACTGGGCAGATTCTCAACTGTCTGTGTGGAAACAGTGACCATGACAGGCTTCCCTGAAGATGTTTGAGTACCTATATAGAGTAAGAAATTTTTATTTTATTTTAAATATTTCTCAAAACAATAACATAATCTTTTATTTTGATTATTTCTTACAAAATATAATCAAAATAAATTATTATTGAAATACAATACAAATATAAAAAAAATAGAATCATACTTTTATAACAACGAAACATAAGCGAAGGGAAGGTGCTTCTTACAACAGGTGTGTTGGAGGAATTGTGCGTAAATCTCGTATCTGGATATAAAAAAAAAACGCACACTGTCAAACTTGCAAAAACTGAGATATTTTATTTATAAGATCAGTGCAACGTTTCGGCAACTGGGGCTTGCTCTGGCAAAATGATGAATGAAACATTTTGCATGAGGAAGGCCTAGTTGCCGAAGCTTTGCAAGCTCGACTGTGCGGGAGATTCCTTATATCCAGATAACAACGAAACATGACATCCAGATAATCTGCAATGAAATCACATATAAAAGAAAAATAAATTATACAAGAACAAAACAAACAAATCAACAAAATTAATAAAACAATACAAATGAAAAGACCAAGATATTTTGTAAATAGAATAATGTTATCGGTAACTTAAATGTAACTAAATAAAATCACAGTGTTAATCCAATAATAATTAACTTTCATGAACAAACGCCAGCTTTTTACCTTTCATTTTGCTTCTGGGTTTGACAGCAACTGATACAGTTCTGGTGTGGGTCTGTCTGATGTCAACTTGGCAACTGGCATCACAGTTCTGAAGAAAAATGAGAGATAAAATAATTGATGGGGTATCCCTGCAGATGCCACAGAACTACCTTGAGCTTGCAACGCCTCTATTATTTTTTAGGTCACCTGAGTATTAAATGTATCCACTTTAAATGACATATTTTGAATATTTCCAAACATACTTTTCTTTCATATTCTTCACTATTTTATATTATAGCAGGTTAATAAATAACACATACTGGCTGAGTACGTTCCTCTACAGCCTCAACAGCAAGAAGGTCATCATATTCAGCTATAGCGTCTGAAAGAACCTGGGAAATAAATATTATGCAATGTAAATAGGGTAAATCTGTTTTAAACAAAAAATGATACATTAATCTAGAACTTATGTCAAGATCTGAGACTGATACTGGAAAAATAAAACCATATTGTAGGCAGACATTCAAGGAAAACAACAAAGCAAGGAAAACTAACTTCATTACAGTTCTTCTATGATTAATTATCATAGCAATGTATTGTTTCAGGTGAACACGTTTGGGAAAACTATATTATACGAGGGAACTGTCATCTGTCACTAAATAAGGTTAAATTATGGATCATTTTAGAAATACTGCTTAAAATATGTACCTGTATCTTCTGTCTCTTGTGGACACAGGGTCTTACTGGGATAGACGTCGAGCTTGTAGGAGTATCGACGCTGACACGAACTCTCTGCTCAATGACGCTGTCAGTGTTGCTCAGTCCAGCAGCACCACCGCCAGACGCTCTCACACCCCGGGGAAAAACTGTCCGCAACAACACGCGTTTATGTTGAACTGAACAACCAAGTGATTCCTTTATCACGGGAGTGGAATCAAAACAATCCAGCTCAAAAATGTTCCGAACAGAGTAGAGAGGAGGAGGAAGGTGTCCACTTCTCACGGGTGCGTCTTGTCAGGAAACATATTTTTGTACTAGCTCACATCACACGCTATTTTATCAGTCTGTTCAGAACGACCATATATGAATAAACAAACTCCACCATCGGGTCATGCTATAAGAAATTACTGAGCGCCGAGCCAAAAAGGGGAAGCGCAACAATGTTTGGGCGTAAGGAGCAGACTGAGACATTGCACCTGCTTACACAGCATCAGCTAAACTAGTAGAAACCGGTTCTCAAGGTCTGAGGGAGGATACCCACCCCACAGACCAGCAGGCATGGGAAAACACTGTATTAGATCTAGAGGGTATAAAAATGTGAGAGACTGAACCTTCAGTACCAGCTTTGCGTTCCATCCCTAGACGTTGTCAGATTAATTTGTCTGTTTATCAATCCTATGAAATGTTTGCTCTGTCTACGTGCAGAAATAGGGTTGAACGAGTTCGTTTACTATGCAAGGACATCCAAGTAAGGGTCGTAAAACAGGGGATGAACACGGCCTGGTACGGCAAGCACATTCGGTGCAGTCCAGGACCATATTTGGTATTTAAGTATACAAGCCTAGTCCGCAGCTGGACTTCTTCATCTGACATCAGACCACTGTCTCCGTACATTGGGGATGGGCTAGCTAATGTTATAAAACATCTGGGAATGCAGCTAGACGTTGGATTTCTGCTTTTAGTGACGCTGAGCTTGCTGCTGGACTTCTGCTAAGACTATTGTTGGATTTCACCTGTGAGTGTCTGCTGAATTCCCTCTATGAACATCAGAGAAGTTGTTTGCTGTGTTAAGCCTGAATAAATAACTCCTGTGAACGACATTCATCTCCCTGCGCTGTTTTTGTACAAGAAAGAAGGTCCTGGACATATGTTTCTCACTTTTAATTATCCACAACGTCACATCTCTGTATCCTATTACTCGAGATCTGGTCGAGGCTCATCGGCTGATTAGCCTCTCTGTTTCCAAAACTTCCACTGCTGGCGCCGTACTGTTGTTTCAGGACTCCAACTCTGAATCGGTTTTGTATAATTTTACTCTGCAATATCTTTCAAAATACAACATTTGACTTGAGAACTATCTAAGTTGTCTGTATTGAATCATTGGTGGGCGAACTTGGTGACGTGGGAAAGGTGACGGATATCCCAGACGGACTAGGGGGGGTCCATCTGTCACCCCCAGTGTGCGGAAGGTATCCTAACTTATTTGTTTCCTCCATTGTCCAGAAAACCTGAAAAAAAGACCCGACAGTCTAACCTGTTTAACCCACTTCTAATGTAACTCTGGGTCTTTTGGAAACTTAAATAAACTAACACCGTCCTTGTGGGTATTTGAACAAAATCCTGCAACACAACGCGAAGGCATTGCGATCACTTTTCTCAGTCAAAAACAGAAACACTTTGATAAACTCCCCGTTGAAAAGCCGTTATCCTTCATGTCAACAAACCGAGCGTGTTCTGTCGTTGACGTCACTTCCGGTGTCATCCTCGTTCAGCGCGCAGCCGAATGCTAGTTAAAGGCTAGTCATCGGAGCGTTTTTTTCCCTCTCAGTTGGGTTATGCAATGGGTGTTTATAACTTTTACGTATTTTATTGGGTTCGGATTTCTTTATTATGTGTTATGTTTAAAAAGGTCAGCTTCGTGTCATGAGGTCTTTAAGGATAGTGGGCTGGTGCCTAATCTTAATCAATAGAAGTGGGGGAACATAGGTACCGGGGAACATAGGTACCGGGGAACATAGGGCTGACCCATTGAAGTAAATTAAATGGAAGAGGCCTGATGTCTCAGCTCCTATCTCTTTCAATAGTTGTGCTCAATAGCGCATGACTCCTGTTTCGTCCGCCATTAAGGCCCATGATCCCGTATGACGCGTCATCGGTATCTAGGCTCAAGAGCGTGAGCGCGCACAGCTGTCGAGGAAGCCCTCAGAGCGGAGCCGACGCCATTAAGCCGTATCAAATCTCTTAATATCATCGTTCTTTAAATACAAAATGAATGTTTAAGGCCATTTCAGGCGAATAAGCTGCTATGTTAAGATGACCTGGGGGGTCAGTTTGTCAGTGCGGGGCCAAATAAGCGAAGTTTCTCCGCTCTTGTACAACCGGAGCAGCGGCCCTTGGAACGCACGTAGCCGCGCTAATGTACTCACGCTCGGCCACTTTTCCGAGAAGTTCCGTAAGTGCTGGCAGTCTGGTTATTGTGATAAAAATCATAGAAATCGAGTTTTTACTTCACTTTGTTTGCTAATATAAACTCACTACTAGAATTGTTTGGCTGAATACAAAGAAGGAGCACTACAAACGTGTTCTATAAGTTCATGTAAGTAGCCATGTTCATAAGTTAAGAAGTGAAAAATTGAGTCACAAGTGCGTTTGTCAACATGAACAATGATTCTGTTGTCAGCCATGTATATTGTGCCGTTTCTGTTTCTGATCAAACTTTACACACGCCCGCCATGTGTAGGTTCGCAATACATTTTAGTCCTGAGTAAAGAAAAACATTTACTTGAGGTGCTTCTTAGCGTTTATCTTAGTACAGTCCCGTAGATTCCCGTTCATTATTTTGTCATGGCGCACGAGCACGTCCACAGGCCTGGTGACGTCACACCATTGGAAAACTTTTAAAAAAATATTTAGGAAAAAAAAAAGTATATGTCCTAAAAATAGTATTTTTTAAGAAATATATTAGCCTTAGTCTGAAACTCTAGATGCCCTGTGGACCATTTTACAGGCCTCTCCTTTTACATGAGTGTCTATGACAAAAAGTGCTTTTTGGGCTTTGGGGCTGCAATACCACGGCCTGCCACTAGCACGTACTGAAATTGGGTGAAAAGGGGCGTATCCCCCCCTTGGGCTGACCCCTGAAAACCAGCTAACTGACGCCCCCATGCCCTTGGATTGCCAGGTCCGCGGTTAAACCGCGGTACTTGGGCGTTTTTTTAAGCCATTCCGCGGGAGAAGAAAAAATGTCCACGGTTTTTCAATGTAAAATTGGCTATTTCTATCTTTTTTTTTTTACAAAATCACTATAGGGCTCTACGGTGTTACGTCACTAATGAAGCGGAGGTGAATACAGCGTTCTCGCTTCATTGAAAAGTCTGATATAAACAGATATTTAACTTAATTAGTCTCGATTAATGTTTGTACAAACAGAGGAGCCTCGGCGTCGCTGATCCATCGTAACTTGTGTTGAATTTCACGCATTTATGTTTCGCCTTTCGGGAAATAATCATGATCTAAATTAAACGTAATGCTGACGAGAAAATGTTTTAGAAGCTTTTAGGCGACGTTCTGTCCAGTTTATTCAGCTTTAGATTTAGCTAAAGCATGACTTGGCACATGTCATGACATTAAACATTTGATTAACAATTTATTTTATGTTTAAAGTAAATCGTAGAATTTAGAGCCTGACGTGTCCGGCACAGTTACGTTAAACTTTAAATCATAATCCACACAATGTGTTCAGATCTGCAGACGTCGATTCTAATCATAAAACTTACTCAGTTTACGAGATTGAAGCTGTAGTTCCGAAAAAATGGAACATCCGACCGCACAACAGCGTTTAGGCCGGATTTACTGAGAAAAACAAAATGTGTCGAGCACAATCTGTCACTCACAGGCAAAAACACTGTTTAATACCACCATTGTTTTCACCTCTACATCTGCGGCGCTCTGAGAGTACCCGGATGGTAGAAGAGCCCTATTTCAAATGACAACATCTCGAATCCAAGGCTCTGTGAGCTGCTTTTTCAATAAGAGAGGGAGAAAGGGGCGGTTTCTCATCATCGCGGGAGCACATGGGCTCTGTTTACTGGGAAATTCCAGCCGCGGGTTTTCCACGGTTTTTCAAATATTTTGAAAAGTTAAATTCACCCCAACCCTTTTTCCATTCAAAACTATACATTTAGTATGTTCTCTTGCACATTAGATGTGTTAATTTCATATTTACAGATAGAATCCAGCTTTACATTGTAAACAAAAGTTGCAATTAAATCATGTACAATCTAATATTTCCCCAAGATTGATTGATATTTGAGTGAGAGTGATATGTTAAAAGGAAAAAATAAAATAATTGGCATTTAGCTAAGACCTCCAAACCCATCTAAGCTTCAGAGAGTTCTTCCTCGTTATGATTGTCAAGTTGCTTTTTTGACATGTTATGGTCACATGTTTTGTGGCTTAACCAGTTACATTACACACAACAAAACGCTACAAAAAGCAATGAAAACGTACCAAAAAATGTGACAGAAATATGGCCAAGAACGTGACAGAAAAATTCAACAACTATAACGTGATGACAAAGACGAGGAAGAAGCTTAGATGAGTTTTGCAGGACTTAGCTTTCAAATGAGGCATTGCACTGGCCTATAGTCCGTAAGCTCTCCAGTTGAGAAGCTTTTCAGATATTTATTTTTGGGTAAAACTGGAGAAAATGTGCTTGGTTAAGGTGGGGGTTAAGGAGTTAAAAAGTAAAATCATAGGGAACTTAATTTCATCAAGTAGTTCTTCATATTGTAACACGCCGATTACTTGGGTGTTCGTCAGTGTTACAGGTCTAAAGAAGGTCGTGGGTAATCAGCACACGGAGAGGGAATAGCTCCTCAGGAACATTTATTGGAAGACATATTATCAGCCCGATCAAGCCCCCAAACACAGACCCACAGCGGCTTTTATACATAGCATCCATATCCCTCCGCCAAGGATAAAATAGTACCCAACAATTAGTACCACAGGTGCCAAGGAAATGCGCACAACATATTGGCCTGTTAAATACAAGAAAAATAAATCATCTTACATACTTCCCCCTCTTTTAAAGAAATGTCCACATTTCAAAATATAGTCACTTGTTTTTGTTTTTCTATATGGCCAGGCCAAATTACTTTACCCTAAAATTAACCTAAAATAAATCACCATGAAATGTTGTCACAAAGCGTAACCTAGTAACAGTGAGGAGCAAACACACACACACACAAAAAAACAAATGGTCAAAATATAAACCATGACCTCCAAATGTGGTATAACCTTACCAAAAGTTGTTTCTTTTTTTTTTTTTCTTTTTTTTATGAGAGAAGGCGCTGAGGCTTCCGTACAATGCGCCCACTCCTTGTGGCAAGATCACCACTAGGGGGCTGCAATGTTTCATTTTGGATTTGCAAGGGCGGCCTGTGAGAGACCCGTCCAGTAGGTCTTCTAAGTGAGGGTACAGAGGGCCCATTCCCTGGTACTTGGTTTACTGTTTGGCCAAAAAGCAAGGGAAGTGAACCAGACAGTGCAGTATACCTTGGCAAAGTGTCTATTACAGGTGGGGTTACAGACACCTTAGAGCGGTAAGGTTTTAAACGATCATAGTGGATGACTTTTGGTGCAGCCTGAGGATATTTCATGTCCAACAGCTTATAAATGAGTCCATTATCATCCACAGATACAACCTTGAATGGCCCAGTCCAATTTGGGCAAAGTTTTTGTCTTTGCGTTGTGGGATCATCTAACCAAACAAAATCACCAACCACATAAGGCTTGAACTTGGTCTGTTGGTTGTAATAATGCTCACGCTTTAGTCTTTGTTCCTCCCGATGCAACGCAACTAACTCAAAAGCAGAGTCCAAGCGTGAAACCAGATCTGAACCATAGTTTTGTGAGTTGTTCAAGTCTTGAGGTGATGACACATGAACGTGAGCAGGCAACCTGGGCTCTCTGCCATGTGTAAGAAAGAAAGGTGAGTATCCGGTGCTTGAATGAGGTGTGGAGTTAAAAGAGAGAACCACAGCGGGCAAATAGTGGTCCCATTCACCTCCCTTGTCCTGAATAAGTTTAGCCAACTGTTCTTTCAAAGTTCTATTAAATCTTTCCACCATACCATTTCCTCTTGGGTGGTATGGAGTTGTCCTTTTCTTTTTAATGTTTAGTCTTTGACATATTGTCTGAATAATTTCAGACTCGTACTGTCTACCCTGATCGGAAAACAGTTCCTCAGGAACACCATGTTCCGGAATGTACCTCTCACAAAGTAACTTTGCTACAGTAGCAGCCTTTTGGTCAGTCATAGGATAAGCATTCACATATTTGGTGAAATGATCTTGTGCTACCAGCACATACCTGTTACCAGCAAAAGTCACAGGAAGTTCAGTAATATCAGTACAAACAAACTGAAAAGGATGGTTAGCCTGAATAGATTTTAAAGGTGCCTTGTGCTGTGGCACAGGTCTCCTGAAAGCTTCACATGACCCACATTGATTACAAAAGTTCTCAATATCAGACCTCATACCTGGCCAATAACACATGGACAAGGCCTTCTTAAATGTGCGCTCAGCACTGTAATGACCAGAACAAGGATTACCATGAAGGAAATTCAGTGTCTCTGTAACGAGTAAAGATGGTATTAATACTTGATAAACCTCTGGTTTCCCTGGGGCACCATGACCTTTTCGGCAAAGTAAGTTATCACATAACACTAGCTTAGGAAAGTGCCACCAAAGCTTTCTCTGAGTTTTACCTTTAACCTGTCTCAAGAAAGGACGTTTCTCCTGTTGTACCCAGCTATACACTTCTGAAAGAACTGGGTCAGACAGTTGTGAAGATACAATGTCAGCATTATTTACAGAAAAAGTCTGTGCTAATGTGGCAATACCAGTATTGACCGGTGCAACGTCACTGTCCACGAAACACAACTGAGATGTTACATTAGTCTCTATAGGATATTTCAGAGCAAAATCTGTCAACTCTGGTTTTGACCTGGGTTTGTCTGTGTTATCGGTATGAGAGTGACTGTTTGGAGGAGAAGGTGAAACTGTCATGTCTGACGGGACTGGTGCTAAGAATGGTATACGTGACATCGCATCAGCATTTGTATGCTTCTTTCCCTCTTTGTGAATGATTGTCCATTGGTAGGGGTCCAGCTCCAAAGCCCAATGACCCCGGCGTCCTGTAGGATCGTGGGTGATGTCCATCCTCCTTAAACTGAGCAGAGGGCGATGGTCAGAAATGATAGTGAAGGGATTACAACTCAGATAATGTCTGAAATGCCTGACTGACCACACAATAGCATACAGCTCTTTATCATACGTTGACCACTTTCGCTCCGTCTTTGAAAGTACATGACTTGCATATCCTACCACCCTTTCCTGTCCATTTTGAATCTGAGAGAGCACTGAGCCCACTGCAAAATTAGATGCGTCTGTACTCAAACTGAACGGTTGGTCAAAGTTGGGAAATGCCATTACTGGGGGTGAAGTGAGTGCTTCCTTTAGTGTTTGAAAAGCACCTGCACAGTCCTCCGTCCAATCAAATGGCACTTGTTTTTCTGTCAGTTTGTGGAGAGGCTGAGCGATGAAGGCATATTTGTGGACAAAACGCCTGTAGTACGAACAAAGTCCCAAAAATGCACGTACTTCAGTTGGTGATCGAGGCACTGGCCAGTCACGAATGCGCTCACTGTTAACCGGATCGAGAGTCAGTCCTTCACGCGACACAACATGCCCCATGTACTTTACTGTCGGTTTACAAAAGTCACATTTCTTTGGGTTTAGTTTTAAACCGGCTTGTCTAATACGAGTGAGAATGTCCGTGAGATTTAAAAGGTGATCGTCAAAGTTTTTACCCATGCAAATAATATCATCTAGATAAATAACACAGGTAGTCCAGTGAAGTCCCCTTAAAACCAGTTCCATGAGCCTCTGAAATGTTGGTGGTGAGTTTTTAAGGCCCATAGGCATAACCTTAAACTGGTAAAGGCCGTCACCAGTTGTAAATGCAGTCTTATGTCTATCTGCGGGATCCATTTGTACTTGCCAGTACCCGCTTGACATGTCCATGGTGGAAAAGTACTGAGAGCCAGACAGTGCGTCCAAACTATCATCAACTCTAGGCAAGGGGTGCGAGTCAGTAATGGTGACAGAGTTTAATTTTCGAAAGTCCACACAAAATCTGTATGAGCCATCTTTTTTTTTCACCATAACCACTGGACTGGCCCAGGGGCTGGCACTGTCCTCAATCAAGTCCTGCGCTTTAAGAGCCTCAATTTGACGCCGGATTTCCGTTTTCATGGCAGGAGAGGTGCGATATGCCCTTTGAGATATTGGTATGTCACAGTCTGTTGTAATTTTATGGGTGACTAACTCAGTCCTGCCAAAGTCATGCGAGTGTTGACTAAACACATCAGCGAAAGAACTTAAAGTGTCTTTGAGCTGTTGTTGTTGAGTCTGCGTCAGATCTGAGTTTATTACATCATGGGCAGTCACTGGCTTTGGAATGGTGGACATCTGTGTATTCACATTACAGATAGAACTGTCCATAACAGTAAACTCACTTTGTCCATCTTCCGACACAGCGTGAAAACGTCCTATTTGTGTACCTCCATGTAACTTGACTTCACTGTGAGAAAGATTTGCCACCTTAATAAAAGTAGACCCCCTTTCTACTCTGGCTATAGTCCATGCAAAACCTGCAGAAGTTTGGTCTGTGTAGTGAGGTTCAAACACACCTGTATAGCCATTGGGTAGGAGTCCTTTGAGGGGTGCATCCAGAGAAGCTGTGATGACCCTCTCAGACATCGCTGGAAGAGTCACTGTGGAGGAAACTGAGACGCCAGTTAGGTATGGAACATATTGACGTGGACTGACCAGTGGCAAAGCTTTGCCGTCTACATCCAGAGTCATGTTTCGGGTGTCCACATTAATACCATTGGCAACCAGAAAGTCCCAACCTAAAATAACTGGTTTAGTACAATTTCTGACAACTTGGAGTGAGTGAGTCATAGATTTGTGTGCAATGCTTAGATTCACTGACATGGAGCCTACAGAGTCCAGTGAGTCACCTGTGACTCCAGTCAGAGGGACAAACTGCTTCACCATTAGCTTCTTATGCAGGGCAGGAGTATTCATTCTAAAGTCTTCACTCATGACTGAAACGTCAGCTCCTGTATCAACAAAAGCGTGCACTAATGTGTCCTCAATAACAACTGAAACATATCTTTTCTCTACGTCCATCACAAATGTGATGTCATTTGCAGTAGTATTGGAATCCGTAACTTTGTCTTTGTGGGCCCGAGAAGGGTCTATAGCTGGCAATCGGCCCTCATTGTCAACTATTTGTAGTTTACCTGACTTGACCTGGGATGTGATGGAGACTGGAAGCGTACTCGCCCAGGACTGGGAGAATGTCGATAGCGACCACCTCCATAGCGGTCAGGAGAGCGGCCACGATTGGTGTTGCCTCTCTGGGAAGTGTCGAATCCTTGTGAAAAGCTGTCTGATGATCCAGATCGTGTGCGGTGATTCTGACGCTGGTGGTAATCCTCCTCCTCACGTCGAGGTGTCAGGCGGGAACTGCGGTTTCGGTCGTAGGAGTCTCTACGCCGAGGTGAAGAGCCATAGTAGCCATCAGCGTAGCGGTCCCCACGCCGTCCCTCGGGAGTGGAGCTCCCACGCCGATATCCATAGTCGTGTCTGTTCTGTCGGTCACGGTCCACTGAAATCTGTAACTGTTCAACTTTGTCAGAAAGCGTCTCAATAGTCCGTAACATTTTATTCATCACCTCCGCACTCGCTGAGTTGACGCTCAGTGAAGCGGGTGTAGGCTGCGGAGCCGGTGCAGGTTGAGGAACAGGCGGCACCGTCTCCGTGTGCTGATTACCCACGACCTTCTTTAGACCTGTAACACTGACGAACACCCAAGTAATCGGCGTGTTACACTGGTGGCAGCGGTTTGTGGAGCTTTCAGTTTTTTTTGAGAGGCGAACTTTTACTCCGGGCGACAAGTGGAAGCTACTGTTAGCGCGCGGGAAAGGCTAACGGCATTAACGACGGCGTTTACTACGATTATACACGGACATTGGTTGGCATTGAAGGACTATTGTCATCACTCTCAACTATGGCAAGTAACAATTGGAACGAGTTGCCCTTTCATTCTGCTAATCGCGCCATTCCGCAGTACCGCCAACTCTTTATGGGGGACGGCAAAGAAGATTTCTTAAGATGGTGCCGCCGTTTTGAGGTAACTGTAAGCGCAAACCCCGATGCTGATGATGACAGTTTGGCAAAGTTACTACCTACATGTTTGGGTGGCGCGGCTTTCAGTTATTGGGACAGCTTACCGGAGGCCACAAAGGCAGACTTTGCAGCTACTAAAGAGAAGCTCAAGGGCGTTTTTGGACAAACGGCCTATTTGTCCACTTTTCAGAGCTACATTAATGCCCGCAGTCGCAATCAGGGTGAGGCTTTACCTGTTTTTGCCGCTGAAATTGCTCGACTAGTGGATGATGCTTTTCCCACTTACGGTGATAATGCAAAGAACGGGGAGAAATTCCGAAGGTTTATTGCTGGACTCGACCCATACCTACAACTTCGATGTCATGAACACGGCGTGAAGACACTGGAGGAGGCTCTTCAGTTTGCCATGCAGATCGAGGCTGCCCATCAGGCTAGCACAATGTTTGCTACTTCTAGTCCGACACAGTATTTTTCTTCACATCCAGTGTACCCTGCTATCCCACCGCTGCCACCAGTGTAACACGCCGATTACTTGGGTGTTCGTCAGTGTTACAGGTCTAAAGAAGGTCGTGGGTAATCAGCACACGGAGAGGGAATAGCTCCTCAGGAACATTTATTGGAAGACATATTATCAGCCCGATCAAGCCCCCAAACACAGACCCACAGCGGCTTTTATACATAGCATCCATATCCCTCCGCCAAGGATAAAATAGTACCCAACAATTAGTACCACAGGTGCCAAGGAAATGCGCACAACATATTGGCCTGTTAAATACAAGAAAAATAAATCATCTTACAATATGTATAACTGTATAACTTTTTATCTACAGAAAGGTCAGTAGTGAACACTTAGTTTTATAACATATATCAATCAGCTTAACCCTGACCCTGCCCTAGCCACTAACCTTAAAGACCTCATGACACGAAGCTGACTTAATGTAAATGTACATTTACATGATGCATCTTGTCATAGTATGTGGTTGTTTACATTTATGAGCCAAACAGACCGTTGTGTGACGTCAGCGACAGAACCGCTCAGATTCGACAGCCCTGAAACTCCGCTGTCACGCATGATGGAGGCGGTAAACACATTTGAAGGCTTGGAAGATTCTTCCAGCCTTTCTAGTCTTGAGTTAGTTTTTGAGGTGGAAAATGAAACGGGTGATTCTGGTGGTGGCATCGAACCGTACAGATATGAGCCGTACACGACTGAGATGACAGAAGAAAGCGGGTCCGAGGACGGTGAAATCAACATAGCCGCGGAAGCCGAAGTGACAGCGGAGATACGTCAGGGGAACACAGATTGGTAAGGATTAGACACAGATCTTAATCGTGGCTTCTTTTCTTTTCAAATAAGAAACACAATGGCATAAATGAGCCTAATAATATTAACGTTTAGTGATTGTTTTGACCTTGTTTGATGTGATGCCAGAAAACGTCCCAAATATTGTCCATAAGAATTCACAGAAAAGGAATTTCTCTGTGTATCTTCCATAAAGTAATAACGTGTGGAGTAGTGGTCAACCAAAGTCAAATTTTAGTCAGTAAAAAGCTAAAAAAAAAAAGTAGGATATAAAGTTGTTTTTCCCTTTGTTGTTTATTTCTGAGAATATAAAAAGAAAAACTATTTTTTGAGATGTTAGAGACAATATTGTCTATGTTGTGTAGCACTTGCAGAATCATTTGCATATCCCCAGAAACTAGAAAATTAGAGCTTTCAAATGAGATGCCTAATAATAAGCATGTGGGATGTACAATGTTATTTTAGTGGTTGCAGGTAAAGTACAATAACAACAGCATTTAAAACAACTTTACAGCCAAAATCTTGTAAATTATATTAAGAACCCTGATGTGTGTTATAATTCATATGTTTCTTTCATAACAGGCTTTCCTTTGCAGGTGTCATTGCGGTCAGTGTGTGGTCATGGCTACAGAGGACGAGAGTGTTTGCTGTCGGGAGCAGGAGAAGGTTCTGCAGAGAATTCCAGACATGGCCAATTGTATCCTGGACCATCACAACTTTCACTCAGTGTGTCTCAATGAAGATGTGTTGGAGGTAGCCTATTATACCTACAAACACTATCGCAACATCGACGATGGGAACAACTGGAAGCGGTATACAGCTTACAGACAGTTTATTTGCTGGTGCTACCATTACCTTGGATACAAAGTCAGAGTGCCCATACCAGCCTGAGTTGTTAACAAAATTAGACGGACATTTTCAATACAGGAACAGTATGTTGGGTTCAGTTATGCAGACATGTTTTAGTGATTCAGTTCTTTCAGAATTATATCATTTATTAATAAAAAAAATTATTTCAATCAAATCTTTATCTTTTTTGTGGTGGTATTGCATTTGAAAGGTGCTTATAATAATTATTGCAAACACATATTTTACAAAGTACTAGGACTTTTATAATCAAGGTAACTAGATAACAAAGTTTTCATGTTCACTTTCACACATACTGAAAACAAAGTTAATATGTTTAATGTAGTTTGTAAAACCGATGAAAAGGCATTGACCAAAAATCAGAACAGAGATTTTCATATGATAATAATCATGTTTATAAAGCACCTTTCTAGCCGGTGGGCAGATCAAAGTGCATGACATAAATCACATTTATAACAATTAAAGAAAAAGGACAGTTAAAACAACAGCAAGCGAGTAAGATAACAAGTGTACAGATCAAATAAAAGTGATTTTTTATTTTTTTTGGCAATGCCACCTCCTCTCCTGCCTTCCCATGCGATTTGATGCAAATGATTAAAATTATTAATTAAATGTTAACATCTGCTTGTGGTGAAACGTGATATGTGACCCTTCACAGCCTGGTCCTTGTCTGGCTTTTCGCATTGTGAGCTCAGAGGCAGCCTTTTAGGTTGCTCAATCAAAACCTCTGCAACTTCGTCCAAATTCTCGTTCTCGTCTTGGCAAATAGATCTAACAATCTGCAGAAGGTCATCCACATAACCTGTAAGAAAATGTTTTTTAGCCGGGTAAGAAAATGCAGTAATTAAATTCATGCACACATTTATAGAGCACAAGCATAAACATAAATCATATACAATTGTGCTCTGGTAATTTTTGTTTTCATAGAATATGAATGATAATGATAGTATTTATCATTAACAAGGGAATCTTGTTTGTATCTTATTTGTGTAGCGCTTTTCATATGACACAAGTCACACCCAAAGCGCTTCACACATGAAAGGGAGGGGGTTCATTCACTCCATGCTGATGGTGGTCAGCTACATTTGTAGCCACAGTTTCCACTGGGGCAGACTGACAGGAGCGAGGCTGCTCACATCTGCGCCAACGGTCCCTCCGACCACCATCAACCACTCACACATAGGCATTGGGTGAACTGTCTTGCCCAAGGACACAACGACATGTGCATCTGTGGAATTGGAACCACCAATCCTCCGATCACAAGACGACCCACTCTACTCTCTGTGCCACCCGTGTACAATGTCTTCAGCAAGGCAGATTTACCGTAGGTTGCTTCCTCGAGGACCTTCCTGACGATGTAGCCACCCTGCTTGTACTTGGGATAATGAAGTCCATAAACTGGTGCACCATCCTCCGTCACAGACTGAGCTCTGTGGGCATTCTCATTGAAGTGAAGGGCTGCTAGTGTTGTCCTGAAAAAGAATCAATATTTTGTTAAAATGTAAACATAACATTTTGCGGTGACACACATGACAACTACAGACGTCAATGAATATTAGATCCATTTACCTGCATTCCATTCCATTGAAGGAAAAGGAGATCATCTTGGGAGCAAAGTGGTTCAATAAACTGTGAAATGCCTCAATGGTAGATGTTTGGTAGGAAGAAGAAAGTTGACAAATATCCTTGAGAAGTCTGGGGTTGCAAACTATCCTCTCCATTTCCATTGCAGGTTTTGTACCTGAAGTGAACAATACAATTAATATGACATGTAATTGCAGCTCATAACATGACACTTATTTCAATAAACATATATTTAAATATATTCAAACATTAGGAGAGTAAAAGATCACAAGGTTGAAGCCAAGCTTTCTGCAATTCCTGCCCCTGAAGAGGACCATGAAGGCATCTGGTGAAACGTCCAGGGAATCCCTGATGTTGATTTTGAATATGATACACCACTGACTGGAACTTGTCCAGCACCAGCTCGCGTTCATGTGGAGGGGATGAGACAACAGACCAGTAAAGATGATTTACAATGCTGGCCACCAACCTTTCAAAGCATTACAGCCCTTCAACTGGGCAGCAGCCTGCAATTTTTTCTTGAGCCCTGAAATGAATAACATGCATGTGAGCCTTGTCTAATTATAATAAAAAGTTACTTGTTCACCTTTAGCAACGTGCCATATGTCAAAGAGATGTTGAATATCAGGATGTTTTTCACTGACATATTTCCTTATGGACACGTGCCTATCAGTGATCAGAGTGTCAACAGCCACAAAGTTCTTGATCCGCTGCAAAGATCTCGCCAATCCCTCTCCCTCCATATGGTAGCTGCCTCCGACCTCGTTACTCTGAAGATGTTAATATTGCAAATAATGACTAAATAAAATAAAAAAACACAATTTAAACAATTTTCACACAATGTAATTTCATTATAAAACAAACTTTATCTTGCAACATTTGGTAAAGTATATTACAAAGGCACCAGTAATAAAAGGAAGAAAATGTTAAAATGTAAGTCTTATGTTTGTTTTCACATAAACACACTGAAGCTACAGCATCTTAAAATGCAATGTAGTCATTTTCTGATGTTTACCTGTACATTCTGTATGTCAATAACAGCATTCTTCCTCAATTCCATCATGGTATGAGTCGTGGTCTTCAGTCTGCAAGGCACTGAGCATCCACATCTGCCTCTGTCTCCATAGCTGCATCACTGCTCCGTGTAGTACCTTCTGCTGGTGGCGGAAGAAGGTTCGGAGAGACAGAACTGCAGTTCCCATGTGCATGAGAACTCTTAACACTTTGGTGGGCGTAGCTCCTGCAAATAGAATGCCCGCAGAAAGCAGAATGTTGCCAGCAGCTACTCTTCCAAAGTATGGTTGGCTTTTCCAGGGATTACAGTGACCACAGTCAACACATCTGAGGGACAGCTTTAACATGGTTCCAAACTCCTGTCTGGTCCATGCCACTCGTCTACTTCCACAAGAAGGACAACTGCACCAAGACACCAAAAGCTGAACCAGACAAGACCAAAAGATGAAATAGATCCGGCGATCTTGATCCATCTGTGGGTCGTCAGTAGCTGTAGCAGAAGCAGCCTCATCCATGGACTGGTCCGAATCATCAGACATCACGTAATCCAGGTCCTCTGGGTCATCATCTAAGATGTCACACTCACTGTCTGCATCTGAAATCAGCTCTGATTCTGACGCTTTAGCAGCACAACCTTTGAAACGAAATGGAAAATACAAATTGATGGATAAGTTCTTCTGATTCATAAAGAATATTAATTTCCTCTTACACAATATTGATAAAGAAACAACTTACATAATAGTTCGATGAAACATTCTTTATTTAAAAAAAAGGTTTAACTAATTTTACACACAGAAAAACACTTACTGGGCAGATTCTCAACTGTCTGTGTGGAAACAGTGACCATGACAGGCTTCCCTGAAGATGTTTGAGTACCTATATAGAGTAAGAAATTTTTATTTTATTTTAAATATTTCTCAAAACAATAACATAATCTTTTATTTTGATTATTTCTTACAAAATATAATCAAAATAAATTATTATTGAAATACAATACAAATATAAAAAAAATAGAATCATACTTTTATAACAACGAAACATAAGCGAAGGGAAGGTGCTTCTTACAACAGGTGTGTTGGAGGAATTGTGCGTAAATCTCGTATCTGGATATAAAAAAAAAACGCACACTGTCAAACTTGCAAAAACTGAGATATTTTATTTATAAGATCAGTGCAACGTTTCGGCAACTGGGGCTTGCTCTGGCAAAATGATGAATGAAACATTTTGCATGAGGAAGGCCTAGTTGCCGAAGCTTTGCAAGCTCGACTGTGCGGGAGATTCCTTATATCCAGATAACAACGAAACATGACATCCAGATAATCTGCAATGAAATCACATATAAAAGAAAAATAAATTATACAAGAACAAAACAAACAAATCAACAAAATTAATAAAACAATACAAATGAAAAGACCAAGATATTTTGTAAATAGAATAATGTTATCGGTAACTTAAATGTAACTAAATAAAATATCACAGTGTTAATCCAATAATAATTAACTTTCATGAACAAACGCCAGCTTTTTACCTTTCATTTTGCTTCTGGGTTTGACAGCAACTGATACAGTTCTGGTGTGGGTCTGTCTGATGTCAACTTGGCAACTGGCATCACAGTTCTGAAGAAAAATGAGAGATAAAATAATTGATGGGGTATCCCTGCAGATGCCACAGAACTACCTTGAGCTTGCAACGCCTCTATTATTTTTTAGGTCACCTGAGTATTAAATGTATCCACTTTAAATTACATATTTTGAATATTTCCAAACATACTTTTCTTTCATATTCTTCACTATTTTATATTATAGCAGGTTAATAAATAACACATACTGGCTGAGTACGTTCCTCTACAGCCTCAACAGCAAGAAGGTCATCATATTCAGCTATAGCGTCTGAAAGAACCTGGGAAATAAATATTATGCAATGTAAATAGGGTAAATCTGTTTTAAACAAAAAATGATACATTAATCTAGAACTTATGTCAAGATCTGAGACTGATACTGGAAAAATAAAACCATATTGTAGGCAGACATTCAAGGAAAACAACAAAGCAAGGAAAACTAACTTCATTACAGTTCTTCTATGATTAATTATCATAGCAATGTATTGTTTCAGGTGAACACGTTTGGGAAAACTATATTATACGAGGGAACTGTCATCTGTCACTAAATAAGGTTAAATTATGGATCATTTTAGAAATACTGCTTAAAATATGTACCTGTATCTTCTGTCTCTTGTGGACACAGGGTCTTACTGGGATAGACGTCGAGCTTGTAGGAGTAGCGACGCTGACACGAACTCTCTGCTCAATGACGCTGTCAGTGTTGC
This sequence comes from Proterorhinus semilunaris, assembly GCA_021464625.1. NCBI lineage: Eukaryota > Metazoa > Chordata > Actinopteri > Gobiiformes > Gobiidae > Proterorhinus > Proterorhinus semilunaris. Next base: position 21,241,392 of record CM038364.1, on the reverse strand, counting down.
TCAGTCCAGCAGCACCACCGCCAGACGCTCTCACACCCCGGGGAAAAACTGTAGGCACGGCTGTCCGCAACAACACGCGTTTATGTTGAACTGAACAACCAAGTGATTCCTTTATCACGGGAGTGGAATCAAAACAATCCAGCTCAAAAATGTTCCGAACAGAGTAGAGAGGAGGAGGAAGGTGTCCACTTCTCACGGGTGCGTCTTGTCAGGAAACATATTTTTGTACTAGCTCACATCACACGCTATTTTATCAGTCTGTTCAGAACGACCATATATGAATAAACAAAATCCATATCTTTCAAAATACAACATTTGACTTGAGAACTATCCAAGTTGTCTGTGTTGAATCATTGGTGGGCGAACTTGGTGACGTGGGAAAGGTGACGGATATCCCAGACGGACTAGGGGGGGTCCATCTGTCACCCCCGGTGTGCGGAAGGTATCCTAACTTATTTGTTTCCTCCATTGTCCAGAAAACCTGAAAAAAAGACCCGACAGTCTAACCTGTTTCACCCACTTCTAATGTAACTCTGGGTCTTTTGGAAACTTAAATAAACTAACACCGTCCTTGTGGGTATTTGAACAAAATCCTGCAACACAACGCGAAGGCATTGCGATCACTTTTCTCAGTCAAAAACAGAAACACTTTGATAAACTCCCCGTTGAAAAGCCGTTATCCTTCATGTCAACAAACCGAGCGTGTTCTGTCGTTGACGTCACTTCCGGTGTCATCCTCGTTCAGCGCGCAGCCGAATGCTAGTTAAATGCTAGTCACCGGAGCGTTTTTTTCCCTCTCAGTTGGGTTATGCAATGGGTGTTTATAACTTTTACGTATTTTATTGGGTTCGGATTTCTTTATTATGTGTTATGTTTAAAAAGGTCAGCTTCGTGTCATGAGGTCTTTAAGGATAGTGGGCTGGTGCCTAATCTTAATCAATAGAAGTGGGGGAACATAGGTACCGGGGAACATAGGTACCGGGGAACATAGGGCTGACCCATTGAAGTAAATTAAATGGAAGAGGCCTGATGTCTCAGCTCCTATCTCTTTCAATAGTTGTGCTCAATAGCGCATGACTCCTGTTTCGTCCGCCATTAAGGCCCATGATCCCGTATGACGCGTCATCGGTATCTAGGCTCAAGAGCGTGAGCGCGCACAGCTGTCGAGGAAGCCCTCAGAGCGGAGCCGACGCCATTAAGCCGTATCAAATCTCTTAATATCATCGTTCTTTAAATACAAAATGAATGTTTAAGGCCATTTCAGGCGAATAAGCTGCTATGTTAAGATGACCTGGGGGGTCAGTTTGTCAGTGCGGGGCCAAATAAGCGAAGTTTCTCCGCTCTTGTACAACCGGAGCAGCGGCGCTTCGAACGTACGTAGCCGCGCTACTGTACTCACGCTCGGCCACTTTTCCGAGAAGTTCCGTAAGTGCTGGCAGTCTGGTTATTGTGATAAAAATCATAGAAATCGAGTTTTTACTTCACTTTGTTTGCTAATATAAACTTACTACTAGAATTGTTTGGCTGAATACAAAGAAGGAGCACTACAAACGTGTTCTATAAGTTCATGTAAGTAGCCATGTTCATAAGTTAAGAAGTGAAAAATTGAGTCACAAGTGCGTTTGTGAACAATGATTCTGTTGTCAGCCGTGTATATTGTGCCGTTTCTGTTTCTGATCAAACTTTACACACGCCCGCCATGTGTAGGTTCGCAATACATTTTAGTCCTGAGTAAAGAAAAACATTTACTTGAGGTGCTTCTTAGCGTTTATCTTAGTACAGTCCCGTAGATTCCCGTTCATTATTTTGTCATGGCGCACGCGCACGAGCACGTCCACAGGCCTGGTGACGTCACACCATTGGAAAACTTTTAAAAAAATATTTAGGAAAAAAAAAAGTATATGTCCTAAAAATAGTATTTTTTAAGAAATATATTAGCCTTAGTCTGAAACTCTAGATGCCCTGTGGACCATTTTACAGGCCTCTCCTTTTACATGAGTGTCTATGACAAAAAGTGCTTTTTGGGCTTTGGGGCTGCAATACCACGGCCTGCCACTAGCACGTACTGAAATTGGGTGAAAAGGGGCGTATCCCCCCCTTGGGCTGACCCCTGAAAACCAGCTAACTGACGCCCCCATGCCCTTGGATTGCCAGGTCCGCGGTTAAACCGCGGTACTTGGGCGTTTTTTTAAGCCATTCCGCGGGAGAAGAAAAAATGTCCACGGTTTTTCAATGTAAAATTGGCTATTTCTATCTTTTTTTTTTTACAAAATCACTATAGGGCTCTACGGTGTTACGTCACTAATGAAGCGGAGGTGAATACAGCGTTCTCGCTTCATTGAAAAGTCTGATATAAACAGAAATTTAACTTAATTAGTCTCGATTAATGTTTGTACAAACAGAGGAGCCTCGGCGTCGCTGATCCATCGTAACTTGTGTTGAATTTCACGCATTTATGTTTCGCCTTTCGGGAAATAATCATGATCTAAATTAAACGTAATGCTGACGAGAAAATGTTTTAGAAGCTTTTAGGCGACGTTCTGTCCAGTTTATTCAGCTTTAGATTTAGCTAAAGCATGACTTGGCACATGTCATGACATTAAACATTTGATTAACAATTTATTTTATGTTTAAAGTAAATCGTAGAATTTAGAGCCTGACGTGTCCGGCACAGTTACGTTAAACTTTAAAACATAATCCACACAATGTGTTCAGATCTGCAGACGTCGATTCTAATCATAAAACTTACTCAGTTTACGAGATTGAAGCTGTAGTTCCGAAAAAATGGAACATCCGACCGCACAACAGCGTTTAGGCCGGATTTACTGAGAAAAACAAAATGTGTCGAGCACAATCTGTCACTCACAGGCAAAAACACTGTTTAATACCACCATTGTTTTCACCTCTACATCTGCGGCGCTCTGAGAGTACCCGGATGGTAGAAGAGCCCTATTTCAAATGACAACATCTCGAATCCAAGGCTCTGTGAGCTGCTTTTTCAATAAGAGAGGGAGAAAGGGGCGGTTTCTCATCATCGCGGGAGCACATGGGCTCTGTTTACTGGGAAATTCCAGCCGCGGGTTTTCCACGGTTTTTCAAATATTTTGAAAAGTTAAATTCACCCCAACCCTTTTTCCATTCAAAACTATACATTTAGTATGTTCTCTTGCACATTAGATGTGTTAATTTCATATTTACAGATAGAATCCAGCTTTACATTGTAAACAAAAGTTGCAATTAAATCATGTACAATCTAATATTTCCCCAAGATTGATTGATATTTGAGTGAGAGTGATATGTTAAAAGGAAAAAATAAAATAATTGGCATTTAGCTAAGACCTCCAAACCCATCTAAGCTTCAGAGAGTTCTTCCTCGTTATGATTGTCAAGTTGCTTTTTTGACATGTTATGGTCACATGTTTTGTGGCTTAACCAGTTACATTACACACAACAAAACGCTACAAAAAGCAATGAAAACGTACCAAAAAATGTGACAGAAATATGGCCAAGAACGTGACAGAAAAATTCAACAACTATAACGTGATGACAAAGACGAGGAAGAAGCTTAGATGAGTTTTGCAGGACTTAGCTTTCAAATGAGGCATTGCACTGGCCTATAGTCCGTAAGCTCTCCAGTTGAGAAGCTTTTCAGATATTTATTTTTGGGTAAAACTGGAGAAAATGTGCTTGGTTAAGGAGTTAAATACAGACATATTACAACTATGGAATTCTTACTGGTCCTTTAACCTTGTAATAGTTTTCATTAGCTTCTTACGTTCATCACCGCGGTATACAACAGGATCACACACATCGCAATGTAAACGTTTGCTCTAGACACTATTTACACTGATAAAAAGACAAAACAATGGCCCGTATAGGTCACATTGATGCAGCACAAGTGAACCTTGATGCTCTAATGGTAGTGGCTCAGTGAAAATAAAAAAAAGACTTGTTTTAGCAGCTTATGGTTAAGACTGACGGGATATTCACAGTAGAAATGGCTCCAGTGCATTCCACAAAGAAGAAAAGATAGCAGCTCGACTGAAATGATGCCCGACTTTGAACCCTACCATCGTTACTACATCGAGTTTAGTGCTGTCCATTCGCCGCCATGCCACAGTGCGCTTGGTCTCCGGCTCACTCACGTATACAGTGTTCAGTGTGCCGCTCACTTTCATAGGCAGGCAGAGCTGTGTGTCTGCGCAGTGGCATACATAACAGTCCCGGGACGGGGCGGCCACTCCGGGTCGTCCTGCAGCTCCAGGGCCAGCTGCCTGTACCTCAGCCTGGGCGGGCGTCTCTCTCCACAGAAGAGACACGACAGAAAGTTGGAGCCCCAGCGAGCGTTAGCCTCCAGGAATACAGCAAATATTAGCTTCTCTTTGCTGACCTCGCTTTAACAGGTTATATAACAAGTGCCAAATGTTCCACAAAAAGTACCAAACAAAACTAAAAACAAGCTTTAAAATGCGATTAAAATGTTAAAAATGCTAAAATTAATTAAAACGGGGCACAACGCGCAGAGGAGGCCCGAATTCCGCGGCGGGGGTCGTTACGTTGCTTTCCGTCAAACATTAAGGCTATTTTCAAAAGCGTGCAGCCTAATCAGGAAACGATCACGTCTTCATTAGTTTATTGTTGTTGTTCATGTTAGCTATAAGCCTAATTTTTAACATTAAAACACACGCCCGCCATGTGTAGGTTCGCAATACATTTTAGTACTGAGTAAAGAAAAACATTTACTTGAGGTGCTTCTTAGCGTTTATCTTAGTACAGTCCCGTAGATTCCCGTTCATTATTTTGTCATGGCGCACGAGCACGTCCACAGGCCTGGTGACGTCACACCATTGGAAAACTTTTAAAAAAATATTTAGGAAAAAAAAAAGTATATGTCCTAAAAATAGTATTTTTTAAGAAATATATTAGCCTTAGTCTGAAACTCTAGATGCCCTGTGGACCATTTTACAGGCCTCTCCTTTTACATGAGTGTCTATGACAAAAAGTGCTTTTTGGGCTTTGGGGCTGCAATACCACGGCCTGCCACTAGCACGTACTGAAATTGGGTGAAAAGGGGCGTATCCCCCCCTTGGGCTGACCCCTGAAAACCAGCTAACTGACGCCCCCATGCCCTTGGATTGCCAGGTCCGCGGTTAAACCGCGGTACTTGGGCGTTTTTTTAAGCCATTCCGCGGGAGAAAAAAAAATGTCCACGGTTTTTCAATGTAAAATTGGCTATTTCTATCCTTTTTTTTTTTACAAAATCACTATAGGGCTCTACGGTGTTACGTCACTAATGAAGCGGAGGTGAATACAGCGTTCTCGCTTCATTGAAACGTCTGATATTAACAGATATTTAACTTAATTAGTCTCGATTAATGTTTGTACAAACAGAGGAGCCTCGGCGTCGCTGATCCATCGTAACTTGTGTTGAATTTCACTCATTTATGTTTCGCCTTTCGGGAAATAATCATGATCTAAATTAAACGTAATGCTGACGAGAAAATGTTTTAGAAGCTTTTAGGCAGCGTTCTGTCCAGTTTATTCAGCTTTAGATTTAGCTAAAGCATGACTTGGCACATGTCATGACATTAAACATTTGATTAACAATTTATTTTATGTTTAAAGTAAATCGTAGAATTTAGAGCCTGACGTGTCCGGCATAGTTAAGTTAAACTTTAAATCATAATCCACACAATGTGTTCAGATCTGCAGACGTCGATTCTAATCATAAAACTTACTCAGTTTACGAGATTGAAGCTGAAGTTCCGAAAAAATGGAACATCCGACCGCACAACAGCGTTTAGGCCGGATTTACTGAGAAAAACAAAATGTGTCGAGCACAATCTGTCACTCACAGGCAAAAACGCTGTTTAATACCACCATTGTTTTCACCTCTACATCTGCGGCGCTCTGAGAGTACCCGGATGGTAGAAGAGCCCTATTTCAAATGACAACATCTCGAATCCAAGGCTCTGTGAGCTGCTTTTTCAATAAGAGAGGGAGAAAGGGGCGGTTTCTCATCATCGCGGGAGCACATGGGCTCTGTTTACTGGGAAATTCCAGCCGCGGGTTTTCCACGGTTTTTCAAATATTTTGAAAAGTTAAATTCACCCCAACCCTTTTTCCATTCAAAACTATACATTTAGTATGTTCTCTTGCACATTAGATGTGTTAATTTCATATTTACAGATAGAATCCAGCTTTACATTGTAAACAAAAGTTGCAATTAAATCATGTACAATCTAATATTTCCCCAAGATTGATTGATATTTGAGTGAGAGTGATATGTTAAAAGGAAAAAATAAAATAATTGGCATTTAGCTAAGACCTCCAAACCCATCTAAGCTTCAGAGAGTTCTTCCTCGTTATGATTGTCAAGTTGCTTTTTTGACATGTTATGGTCACATGTTTTGTGGCTTAACCAGTTACATTACACACAACAAAACGCTACAAAAAGCAATGAAAACGTACCAAAAAATGTGACAGAAATATGGCCAAGAACGTGACAGAAAAATTCAACAACTATAACGTGATGACAAAGACGAGGAAGAAGCTTAGATGAGTTTTGCAGGACTTAGCTTTCAAATGAGGCATTGCACTGGCCTATAGTCCGTAAGCTCTCCAGTTGAGAAGCTTTTCAGATATTTATTTTTGGGTAAAACTGGAGAAAATGTGCTTGGTTAAGGAGTTAAATACAGACATATTACAACTATGGAATTCTTACTGGTCCTTTAACCTTGTAATAGTTTTCATTAGCTTCTTACGTTCATCACCGCGGTATACAACAGGATCACACACATCGCAATGTAAACGTTTGCTCTAGACACTATTTACACTGATAAAAAGACAAAACAATGGCCCGTATAGGTCACATTGATGCAGCACAAGTGAACCTTGATGCTCTAATGGTAGTGGCTCAGTGAAAATAAAAAAAAGACTTGTTTTAGCAGCTTATGGTTAAGACTGACGGGATATTCACAGTAGAAATGGCTCCAGTGCATTCCACAAAGAAGAAAAGATAGCAGCTCGACTGAAATGATGCCCGACTTTGAACCCTACCATCGTTACTACATCGAGTTTAGTGCTGTCCATTCGCCGCCATGCCACAGTGCGCTTGGTCTCCGGCTCACTCACGTATACAGTGTTCAGTGTGCCGCTCACTTTCATAGGCAGGCAGAGCTGTGTGTCTGCGCAGTGGCATACATAACAGTCCCGGGACGGGGCGGCCACTCCGGGTCGTCCTGCAGCTCCAGGGCCAGCTGCCTGTACCTCAGCCTGGGCGGGCGTCTCTCTCCACAGAAGAGACACGACAGAAAGTTGGAGCCCCAGCGAGCGTTAGCCTCCAGGAATACAGCAAATATTAGCTTCTCTTTGCTGACCTCGCTTTAACAGGTTATATAACAAGTGCCAAATGTTCCACAAAAAGTACCAAACAAAACTAAAAACAAGCTTTAAAATGCGATTAAAATGTTAAAAATGCTAAAATTAATTAAAACGGGGCACAACGCGCAGAGGAGGCCCGAATTCCGCGGCGGGGGTCGTTGGTGGGGAAGCGGCTACTCCTACTCCGTCTCCCTTGGTCCCAGGTCCTGGAGCTCTCTGGAACCGCACCTGGGCAAAAGGTAAGGGGAGCCAGCACACACGTCCACCACACCAGATCGTAAAGGCCCAAGGCCTCTCAGTGCAGTGCAGTTCTGCGTCTTAGCGGTACTCACTGACAGGGAGAGCTCCTCACTCTCCCACTGCTTGAGCCGTCCTCTCAGCTTTCCCCGAACCGCACTGCGTCCCCTGCTGCTCTCTGGTCGCTTAACGATCTCCGGATGGGCGAGGCAGGGTCTGGTTGTCCAGCTGGCTGGGTGGGTGGGTTTCGTGTGCGCCGTCGTTCTCCTGCTCCTCCGTCTCTCACAGTTCCTCTCTTTCTGCTCCCGGTTTGACTGCGTAGACTCCTTTTATCCTGTGTCCTTTCCCACAGAACAGGTGTGGTGATTGCAGGCAGGTGGGCGGGGGTTTCCACGGTAGCAAACGAGGGGGCGTAGCTCAAAACATGCATAAAGAAAAACACTGCAAACCAAACAATAGCAAATGCCCTCCTCTGACCGGATTACAGGAGCTATTTGTGAGAGGTCGCCACGAGGCTGAGAAAAGCTACGGGAAAAAACTCAAAGATTACTCAAAGGTGCACGAGTTGCTCCAAACACAACTCTAGATGAGAGAACACTATTGTAATATGCTTGTCAATTTTGCAGCATAATCTTTTCCCATAGCATTGTTTTTACTTGACAAGTCCATACTCAAAATGAGGTGAAATATTCTTCTTTCCATTGGCTGTTGATTCATAACTCATAATATATCATCTTTGACCGTGTATTTAAATGTCCAAGTAGCATCAGGCTGAGTGACCTCATGGGCCCAGGACAGGGCCTGGATCCGAACCTTATCTCACCGATCTGTCATACTTTTCACTATATATACTTAAAAGAGTTTCCTCGTACAGCTGTTGATTTGACAACATCACAATGACATTTTCTTACATCCCAACGTAAAATATAGGAAAAAAATTATAAAACATCATACATTATTTTTTTATGAAACATCAAGAGTAGAGCGTCAGAAGCGTCCCAACCTGGCAAAACACAGACAGTGGGACAGTTTTACTGAATTCTTCTGTCAGTCTACCCCAGGGCAGCTGTGGCTACAACTGTAGCTTACCAACACAGAGTATGGAGTGAATGAATAATGACGACAGAGGGAAACTTGGGAATACAGGCTTGTAAAGCGAATACAAGTGCAAGGCATTATTATTGTTATTATTAAATTATGTATTTTATACAAACTTAGGAGCTCCCAGTGTTGTTGTAAATGTGCTATACAAATAAAGAAGCCAATGACATTGACATTTTGTCAATACAGAATACAGCTCTTACGGTTTCTGATCACACACTTACAGTTCTTGAGGCTGGACTGTCTGAACGGTTTGCCTTTGGAGAAGACAATGGCCACGGTCAGATACTGGAAGCAGGAGACAAAGAAGAGCGTGGTGTTCTCGTAGTTCTTGATGTTCTTGATGTCCACATACGTGTTGTTCTCACTAAAGAGCTGAGCCAACCCGCTGAGGTTACACGCACTGGCAAAACACAGACAGTGGGACAGTTTTACTGAATTCTAACAAATCACAGCAGAACTCACTGGACAGTAAGAAAAACTGAAACAGGGTTTTTTTGTCCAACGTTTGTCTACATTCAAACATTATTGTGCATATTCGATAAATAAGCTCATATGTAAGATCCAACAATGGTAAATAGGTCGACTGGGTTACATGCAGCAATTAACACATTAACTCGTCTAATTACCTTACAAAGATTGGGGAATTAAAAATAAATAAATAAATAAAAAACAGTGATTAGAGAATTAGTCAAAGAAAGTATAACCTCTACCGACTACCAGAAGAAAAAAAGGATACTGACTTAGACTGGGGCGTCCACTTCTCATACCAGCTCTGCTCCCGAACCAGCCCTTACTGAGTATAGGAGAGTGACGCTAATATACTGGATGATGCTGTAAAGGGCTATAAACTTAAAGACACAAAAGGAGGTTATGAGAGCAGCACGGCCTTCCCTGACAAGAGGACACAAAATGTCAGCATTATTAACAATTTACCTACAACAATGTATGTAGTTGTAGAGTATAAGCTGTCACCTGATGAGGCTGGGGACACAGGAGATGTTGGGTGTTCTGGAGGTGAAGGGGGAGGCTACTGACGCTTCAAGCTCTGACAAAGAGATTCCTCCGATTTGTCAATCAAATAAACGTCCATCGAAAGAAATATATGGTACATATACACTCATTTGTGCTTTATCATGCAGCATGTGGCTGTAGGGCACGCCTGCACCACTGCCACACAGCACTATTTAGGACCCGTCCTCACCGGTTACCATAACAGAGCGAATATTAGCTTGGTGGAGGTCTTTCAGCACTCCCGGGGTTTCAGGTTTAAGTTTGTTTTGCATGATGATTAATCCAAGGAACTCCATATTTTTTTCAATGTGATCCCTAGATACAAAGACATACTGAAACAATCTAATGCATGAACCAAAACATGTGAATGAAATGGCTAAATTAACAAAGATACTAATGAAAGAAATTCATTACCTGTTGATATTTTGGACTTTGTGCCAGGTAAGTTTGGATTCAAGGCGACGACGGGCCAAAGCAATGACCCTGAAACCTTCTTTAGTATAACCCTCCAACACTTCTGCAAAATTTGGTGGCACTGAGAAAACAGTGACATAGGTTTAATATTGTTCAATAGCATATGAATAACGTATAAGTTTTTAATGATTAAATACCAGTGTTTTTTTTACAAAGACTGGCCACAACTTCTGGAGCTCCTTTCATGTAAGCATCCATTCGCTTCTCCCCCAACAAACGGGCAACCACGGCCATCCGCTGCAGAGCGGACGAAAATGGAAACTGACGCACAATACCGATCTCATAGGCGGACTGTACAAATAAAATACAAAAACTATTTGAATATACTTAAAATTAGAATCAAGTGAGGTTAAAATATATTTAAAAAAAAACACACTTACAGAGAGTTCATAAAGTTCCTGAAAAGCAGAACCAGAGAACAGTAAGAGGTACATTTTCAAGTCATGCTGTAAAATGTTTTAGCTTAAGTCAAGGCTCATGTTTGTACCATGTCTTGTTCAGCTGTTATGGACGTGTCTTGAGGCAACAGTTGTTTTGGGGGACGAACTACAGTGAGCATAATTCGATTGTGGAGAGACGTTTCCTCCTCAGTGGCCTCTTCAAGGATCTGCACAAAAAACAAATGTTGAAAGTTTTAGTGAGCGATCTTTATTATATCTCGTTTTGCACAAGTGCTAGCCTGCATGGTTTGTAATGATTAGCATACTTTATACTTACCCAGCCAATAGCCTCAAACATTTTGAGGTCTAGTGGGTCTCCAGACTGCTGGCCATCTATTTTGGTTAGCGAATGGCAGGTGGCCATGCAGGCCACAAACTGAGACTTGACAAGGCTCTCTTTATAGGCATTTTCTTCAGAGAGGTGAAAACTACAACAGAGTCAAACAATCAAACATTTTACAGATACGGCAAAATACAAATCAGGTTTAACACAACACCAAGTAAGTCATGGCACAGAGGCTGACATTTAAATACCCAGGTGAGCTAACCTGCCATTCTCTACTCTTTGAACTCTAGTCTCTAAAAATAGCGACTTAAGTCCGACTCGAGTCCGAGTCCGACTCGCGAGTCCCCATCTCTGGCTGTAGGCCCCGTCAGACTCCCCTCCGTCTCCTGGCAATGGATTTGGAAGGTTGGTCTTTGTCACTGGAACCCTTTCACCTGATGAACAACAAGTATTTCTGAATATTAGATGGCATTTGTATGTGTTATTCAGAGTAAAAAGTAGTTTAGTTATTGCCTGTCAGCATGCTTTCATTGACGATGCAGGTGCCGCTGATTAGCACAGCATCACATGGCATGATCGTCCCATTACTGGGAATGACCATCACATCACCAGGTACCAGGTCAGTAGATAAAACCTCGTCAATATCTGCCGAGACAAAGATAAGAAAGAAAAAAAAATACAATAATGATAAGAAATATTTAATGTATAACAGAAATGCAGTACAGAGGCCATTAGTGACCTGAACTGCCTCACTAAACTTCAACGAAAACACACAGATTAACATCTTATGAAGGTTAGTCTCAAAACGCTTCCTCACACAAAGCCCAATCACATTAAATTAGAAACAACCACTTTCCAAACACTTCCACTGTGGGCAGTCTTTGCACTTCAGTCTAGTTTTCTTAACTTGCTTTTATTTTATGTTTTTCTAGCATTGTTATATTAAAGAGTTACATTTTGTATTAATACGTGTGACTTCATCACATGCATTTGGCACCTCAATTCTACTGATGATTTAGCGTTTGTAATAATAATGTATCCATGTTATTTTTGTTGGAGATACAATAGCATCACTACCAGAAAAAACAGAACATAATAAATGAACAACTTACCATTGTTGGCTCGGCAAACGGATACAGGGACAATACTGTGAGCTGCCACCATATCATGAAGCATGACATATTGCTGAAGCGAAAAAATATTGATTAAAACCACAATGTTTTGTTAATATCATTCCGTCTGCAACAAGATACCTTTTTTATGGTGTACAGAGAGGTAGCTATGGATATGACAGACATTAAAACAACGACCATAGCATAAGAATACTCTTCAGCACTCCACAAGATCACACTGAAGAGTGTAAAGATGTAGAAAGGATCGAGGACCTATGGAAAGGAATTGTATTATTATAAAGCAAACTCAAATCCAACACCAAAGAAAAGCATGTAAACCTCTTTGATGAGCAGCTTGAAAACAGAAGGCACTTTCAGTACGATTTCATTCATTCCAAAGAACAGTCTCCTGTTGCAACAATAAGATGGTTAATTTAAAAGTCTTAGTTGAAAAAGCATATTCTGTGCTACACATCTCACCTATACTCCTGCTGGTTTCGGGACAAGCCCCCACTATGTTCTGAGTGGACTGTAGAGCAGCTGACCTGCAGATCCTCCAGGCCACTGCAGGAATAAGACGCAAAATAAACAAAATGCAAATCAAATATTTAAAGCAGCTCTTCAGATATGATATAATCGCATATTCTATTGAAAAGACAACTCACTTTATAACCTCAAAGTTCTGCCTTGCATCATTCCAATAATACGTTGTGCTATGAAAAGTAAAATAACGGATCTGTAGAAAAAAAACGTGAGAAGCAGAGAGCGTAAACATAGTTTGCGTCTTTGTGTTATTAAAAAAATAACATTCAGCTTCTTTAATAGTGAATCTTATTCATGGGAGGGTTACTTTACCTGCGACGGTTGGTAGTCAGCACATCTTTTGACGAGCTCCTGAGCAGGACTGCCATCGGAGGGATGAGGGGTGTGTCCGTTGGCCAGAGAGGATGAGATGGGACAGGAGAGAGAGGAGGGGGAGGAGGGAGAGGTGGTCTGGGTCTCCAGGCTGTTGTGGAAGGGGTTGCTCCCTGGGCCAGCATCACTCGTACCTTGGCCAAGAACCACCGTTTGAACTCATCCTTACAAATAAATAACAGAACAGAATTTGCAAAGCGTTGATCTAGCAAAACTATGAAGAGTTATGCCATTTAAAACTTTGCATACTCTTGACTTGACTTTTATTGCCTACTACAATAAACAGACTGAGGGAAAGGAATGTAGACGCATACACAAAAGAGTGCAACCACCCAGACACATGGACAAAGTGCACTTTTTATTTGACCATCACAGCATATGTCACTTTCCATAGAGCCAAGAGACCTAAAGCTTTTGTGCTGAAACAATGCTGTTTTACTGACACAGCACTGTGAGCATATGACAGATCGCAGTGACTCAATGCGTTATATGGGCCTTATATGGGCACTTCCTAAATATAGACAGTGATCCCAGTCCACATGAACACTGGAACTGTTGGAGTCTATAATCACTTACCGTGGATTGCAACAACACCACTTCTGCATCACGCGCTGTGGTACGGGTGCAGGTGGATTTGACGCACCACTCTGGCATCCAATACAGCAACAGGAGGAGGAAGCCCCCTGTGAACAGCACCCCAAGGCCCACAAGTGCTAGTCGCCAACGACACAAACGATACCCTTGCAGCTCCTAGAGAAAGGAGATGGTCAAGTCAGACTGTCAAACTGCTGTGCTGAAACGTGCAAAAAATCTTAAAGACAAGATACGCACCAGCTCCTCCTCTTCTCCCTTGTTGAGTACCTTTAAGTCTTCCTTCTCCATGTTGCAGAATGGGCCATTAATACAGGTAACAAGTGGACGACAGAGGAGCCTCTTAAAGAAGAAATTACAGGTCTGTGAGAGCCAGATATCTTGCTGTTTGTAGGTGACCAAATACTTATTTTCCACCTTAATTTGCAAATGAATTCGTTAAAAATTTATAATAATAAAGATTTTTTTTTCTAATTTTGTCTCTCATAGTTGAGGTATACCTATGATGAAAATTACAGGCCTCTCATCTTTTTAAGTGGGAGAACTAGCACAATTTTTGGCTGACTAAATACTTTTTCCCCCCACTGCAAGTGAATACAGAAATTTCAAAATTATTATGGGTACTGAAACTCCACCGTATATATATTTTTTGCAGACCCTACAGTGAGAATACAATGCCCACTCAAGCCTGCTCAACTCACGGTGACACAAAGTCACACTTTGATCTTATCAAGACTTCGGGCTGCACTTTGTCTCTGGCATACACTGGATATTTTGCTCTGACCAAGCCCTTTCCTTCTATTTTGCAATAGCAGCCCCTGAACTTTGCTAGGTGCCAAGTGAAGTGCACCAGAACACTCCCAGTCTCTGTTTTGAATGGAAATACTAACATGGAGTATGAATACATTCTTTTATGAGATTGATTTCAGATCACATAAAAGGCAAACATTTGTAACCAACATTGACAAGATCTCCAAGTCAAACAGATTTCGGACAAATAATGTTGTCTGTGTTGAACTGTATCCTCAAATGTGTGAGCAACTAAAGAGCCTCATAATTAAAAGATCTAGGTGAGGTATCACCGAGCTCATGTCTCAACATATTTCATGAACTCACAAAAAAATGCTGAGACAACATTACGCACTACAAGGATTCATATAAATAGGGTTGTCTGTTAGAGTTACTATACCTTGAAAGCCAGGTGCGCAATGCCCCAGGCGGTCCTTCTCCCCGCAGTTAGCTAGCTCTCTCACCACACCAACCTGGAACCCTGACAACAGATTAAAAGTTTAACGTTCAAACAAAGTATGGCAGTCTACAGACAAAGCACAGTTAACAAAAACTTCTGAGCTAGACTTCATGCATTACCATCCTTCACTGAAATAAGCAATTCAAGAAACGGTTTTAAAAGAGGGTTTATGTCAAAGTGAAGTAGGATATGAAGTCATAAATGTAGGAGACCCTATGACCTTTGTTATATTTATAGTCTGAGCCAAAAGCCGCATTGTCTAACATTTGATTAGTCTGCTATTGTATTAATAAGCAGTTCTGGAAGCCAGCGGATGAAAGAAAAACATTAGGAGAAGTGTGTTCTTAAAGCCTAAATGAAAGCTTTATTTTCATTTGCAGAAAAATAAGAAGCATTAAAAAGGTGTTTGCCAGTGCGTCTCGAGTGTCTTTTCTCCATTACAGTGCTATTAAAAAAAAAAGGTTTATAATTTTTGTGTCTACATTCTATGACAACAGGCCAGCACAATTGTTAATATTATGGGCAGTTTATCTTTTTGCAGTAAATCTACACAGGAGAGAAAAAAAAACATTTGAACAAAAGAACCATGACCTAATGACACAAGCCTATAATTCATGGAGGAAAAAGGGTTTTCTTGCCATCAATGGGCTTTCTTATTCACTTCCCGTCATACGCAGCCAGGCCACACACAGCTCATTGGTTACCCACCTTACAGACCTCAGCACACAGGTAAAGACCCAACTCTCCACAAGCCTAGTAAGCATATTCATCAAAGTCTGCATTTCACGGTTTACAAGTCAGAATGTTAGACCTGGATACTTGGAAAAGGCCAGTAATGAGTCCAAAATGTATGTGCAATAGTTCCATTACAAACATAACGACCTAATTTACAAAAGTTTAGGCCTTGGTATATTCCCTGAAATCAAAGACGTTGAGAACATTTAGTATACAATTGAGAAGTAGAAGGCAAATGCTTTGGAAAAAAAAGAAAATCTGGCAACCAGAAATTAGAGCAGTTTAAGTCGGATCATGTGCTCCTGGATTAAAAGTGTCAAATTATATTAGAATGTAATACAGTACAGGAGGTAAAAACACAATTTTCGTCCATAGATTTACTACATAATATACACTCAGTCATTCGCAAGTGGAATTTTGTACAAAATATAATGTAGGGATATGTGGAGTGAAGAAAAAAAAAAGAATACATGGGTTCAGTATCGTGAAGTATATCCCAATGCAAATCGTTCACAGATGAAGGTGCAAAAGTAAAGTTTAACCAACTGTTAGACTTTAAATCCAGTGAAAACACAGCATCAGGAACAGGTTTTATTTTACAAACAATCCAATCTGTTTTTCGAAGTTGCATGACTAACCTATCCATAAACTTGAAAGAAACTGTTCCAAGCTTTGCATCTCAGTGTCAAGTTTCACAGTTGTCTCCCCTTCTCATTTCATATCAAATACTTAAGTGCAAATTTAACTGATGTGGGTCACTGACTTGCCCTTCTCTTGTTCAAGGTAAACCGCGACACCAGCGCAACAAAGCTCTCCTCTGTTTGAAGCACCCTGGACAAATATTGGAGATATGCAGACAGGACTATAACCATGTCAGGATATTTCACATTTGGACTCTGAATCAACAGTGGCAGTCCTCGTGTTACATGCTGTAGGCCTCAACTGTTGAAGCCACGCAGAGTTGTCTTCAAGACCCGCGTACCAGCACCTCACTTCTTAAACTTCTGCCAAAGTAATTTGAATGGTGTGTCAGAAAACAATAATAGTAATAAATAGGATCCTGAAGTCACAAGCAGCAGCAGATAAAAGCTTTTGTACTGTGTGGTAGACCGATTACTAGAAAGAACAGCCACAAAAACATATTGAAATATCCCATTAATGTTACAAGCATATCCCATTCTTCACTGAAATAACAAACCTGTCAATTTTGATCATGTATTCAGAAGTAATTTTCTATCACACATTGATTTAAATGAGTTGGGGAAGATAGTCCACACTGTAGAAAGGAATGTGGGCTATGTTTGGAAACTACTATCAAAGGAGATGGTCAGGTGCTCAATGAAAAATGCGTATGAGAATTGGGGAATAAGGGGGGAAATGTCACTACTAACAGCATTTATAAACTATGAAGAACTGATATCTTAAACATGCTGTTTCTTTTGGTTTGTTTTGTTTTTCTTTATGACTTTGTTTTCTTGTGTTTTTTCTTGTTTGTTTGCCCTCTTTAGAAAAAATTATTAATTGCTATCAAAGTGTTTTGATGTGAAAATGGTTTGCCTGCTGCCGAGCAACGATGTGATACCATTCTGAACTATAATATCTGTACCTTATGAAGCCTCAAGCAACGCAAGGAAAAACTGAAATAATTGTAAATAATGTACATATGTAAAATAAAAAAAAATTAAAAATCATTAACATCATAGAACTAGAAACTTGCAATGGCTGAAGCCATTGCGATTGACTGCGGAACAGATCTAATGTGGAATTTACCGGAAAAATCCTTGAAATCCTTGAAACTGTTGAAACCTTGAAACTCTTAACATTGTGGAAACTCTTAACATTGTGGAAACTCTTAACATTGTGGAAACTCTTAACATTGTAGAAACTCTTAACATTGTAGAAACTGTAGAAATGTCTGAAAGACCTGAAGTCCTATTAAATTGCATTATACTGGTTTACATGGAAAAATCCCTATTAAGTTGCATTATACTGGTTTACATGGAAAAATCCCTAGTAAGTTGCATTATACTGGTTTACATGGAAAAATCCCTATTAAGTTGCATTATACTGGTTTACATGGAAAAATCCCTAGTAAGTTGCATTATACTGGTTTACATGGAAAAATCCCTATTAAGTTGCATTATACTGGTTTATATGCGGGAATCCCTAAGGCAAAATAGTAATGCGTTTGTAGCCGTCTCCCTTATTTTAGGGGAAAGTTTTATGCTAACGGACCAAAAACCTGAACATAGAAAGTTCATGTTGTTCCCTTAAACCCAACTACAATATAACTGCAGCTTTTAACTCACCAATATTAAGACAGAGGAATTACAACCAGGTCGGCGCCGACACAGCTGCGCATGCGCTGTTCTTTTCCCCATAACTGCAAAAGTAAAGGCGCCCTCGAAATTTTGTTTACTGTGTTGGAAAGCTAACCCCTTGCGCTATTTCTCAGCGTTATTGCCATTACGGTAGGCCGTTTACTTCGCGTCACTCATGCCGTTCAATCACAGACAAGAAATCAGACGACCCGCCGTGGAATCCAAAGACACAAGTCGGCAGCTTGCGTTTGGAGAAAAACGTAAACAAAGTTTTTATTTTGAAAATTGGTGATTTTCACTTTTTTGCAGAATCGTTCAGTTGAAGTCACGAAGAAGCCTCTCCATGTTTAAGCTACCAGTATTGGTATATTTAAAAGCGTAAACTTTTAGGTTCAAACCTGCTTGTTTTTGGGAGATTTGGGAGCCGCTGTAGGGGCGTGACTTTGTCTGTGTGTATTTACATGCTGGTGTAACAGAGTGTAAAGGGTTGTTTAAATCCTGATAATAGGATTGGTGCGCCACCGTGTGGCGCAGCGTGAGATGGCACGCAGTTATGAATGTTGTCCCCATTTGTGTCTAGTGAAGGTTAGTGTTACTGTCAGTGTGTGTGTAGCCCATGTGCGTCTTTTATTTTGGTTGTCTGTTTGGCACTTCCGGTTTGCCGGTGTGTGTATATAAGGTAGGCTCCGCCTTTTCCTCCGCTCTCTGTTCCTGGACGTCTGAGGAGAAAGGCTGCGTAGGACACTTGTACTGCCACATGTTTGCATTTTCTTTGCTGTTGCCAGGAATAAATGGGTTTCCGGCCGTTGCCCTATCCCAAACTCAGCTGAAGTCTCTTCTCATCTTGGTTCAGAGCACTACACAACGCAGGGTCACTTACGCCGAATTTACACCAGAGGAATTACAGCGCGTAAGCGTTGTAGCGCAGCAGACGCGCGGCACTTTTTTCCATTCTAACCTATCATGATATTTACACTAGCAGTGTTATACGCGCGTCAGACGGACGTATTGACGCGAGGCTGCGCCTAAATTAGAATGGAGTTCTAATTTTGACGCGTATACGCGGCAAACTCCGTAATTTTAGACGGGAAAATGGCACAGTCTTTCAAAGTAAACTTCCGACACCCTGTCAAAATAAGTTTTCTGTTGATTTGTCGAAGTTCACAACACGCATACTGGTGGTGTCTTTGGCTGTCAAGCCCCAGCTCGGCCACACGGTGGTAGAAGTCACCTTGCTGATGACGCTGCTGGTTAATTGGATGCATCCATAGTCGCCTGGTCTGTTGTCTCTCCTGTCTCCTCACTTCTTCTACCAAAAGAAGAAAGGCCAAGGTGCGCCTTCTACTCAGCACAGTTTCTATAAATAAATGCACAAGCTAAGCTACGGTAAGCTAAAAAAATATGCAAATCATTTCATAAATTGGCAGAGTTCGATGTACGACTAGCAAAACGTATTAACATGAGAAATGTTATTACTTACCCATTTTTATAAGCAAAATTATTCCAAGTGATTTGGGGAAGAGACACCCGAACACAAGCGTAGCTTTAGCTGCTCTGGCGCCGTATGTGTAAATTTGCGCTTTCGAAAATGCGCGCGTATAACGCGCCGCGTACGTAACGTCCAGTAATAGCTCCTGGTGTAAATTCGGCGTTAGACATCGGTCACATTGGTGCCGTGACATCCGTTTAGGACCGGACCAGACGTCGCAGAGTCCACGAGGTGCGCTACTTGGACTCCAGGACGTTTCTCCTGTGCCACCGCCGCTGGGAGCCGCCGTCACCACGAGAGGGGTCCATGTAACATCGGTCACATTGGTGGCGTAAGACCCGTCGATTGGGATCGTTTTCCCGCCGCCATGGCCCCACGGAGTCCCGGTCGTCGACTCTCCATGCGGACGTCTGGGATGGTGTCGCTGGCTGGAGTCGTCTTCCCGCCGTTTGCGCTCTGGCGTCGTGGGATGGTGGATTCCGTCTGGGCTTACTGTGTGCTGCGGGGAGATGGCTGCGCTGGTCCCGCCATTTGTGCTCCGCCGCTTTCGGCCTGTTCCGTGGAGAAGCTGCTCTAAGCGGGACCCTCAAGTTTGAAAAAAAATAATAAGTTCTGACTTTTTAAATGCTGTTGTTCTAGGGCAGGTTTGGACATATATTGACAGTTTTTTTTTTATTCCTGTGTGTAACGGGGTGTGTGAGTCAAGTTGTAGTCTGTGTCTGAGTGATTTGGGCGCCATTTTCCGATAAGGGCGGGAAGGCTGTCCTGCGGTTAGCTAGCTGTAGGACGTACTTTCGTCAGTGGTAATGGTTGCTCTTTTCATTTTTGTTGTCCTGTGTTTAATATGTGTATGGTGTTCCTTTTTGGGTCGGGAGGAGGGTTGCTTGAGTACCACGATGGGGAAGTGGGTAACTTAGCTCCACGAGTATTTCCCTGGTAAAGAGTGCATTCTCCCTGATTAGGCGCCATTTTGTTTTTTTTTAAATATGATTGACTGGTGTGATTGAGCCGCTCTTTTTGAGTGAGAGCCTTGTTTGATTGTGGAAGATGTAAACGGCATCTTTTTGAGTCCGTGCTGTTTAAGGGTCTAATCACCCCTTTTCATAGCTTGGTCCCTAGTGGACGGTGAATGTGCCGACTTGAACTTGTTTGCTCTGTGACGCTCAGCCAGGTCATTATGTTTTCTTTTGTTTTGTAAAAGTTGTGATTTTATTTTTTATGTTGCGTTTTGTCACCCTATTATGCAGAATTTTGGGGGGGGGGTATGTAACAGAGTGTAAAGGGTTGTTTAAATCCTGATAATAGGATTGGTGCGCCACCGTGTGGCGCAGCGTGAGATGGCACGCAGTTATGAATGTTGTCCCCATTTGTGTCTAGTGAAGGTTAGTGTTACTGTCAGTGTGTGTGTAGCCCATGTGCGTCTTTTATTTTGGTTGTCTGTTTGGCACTTCCGGTTTGCCGGTGTGTGTATATAAGGTAGGCTCCGCCTTTTCCTCCGCTCTCTGTTCCTGGACGTCTGAGGAGAAAGGCTGCGTAGGACACTTGTACTGCCACATGTTTGCATTTTCTTTGCTGTTGCCAGGAATAAATGGGTTTCCGGCCGTTGCCCTATCCCAAATTCAGCTGAAGTCTCTTCTCATCTTGGTTCAGAGCACTACACAACGCAGGGTCACTTAGACATCGGTCACACTGGGAGGAGGAGGGGACACAGCCACACAGCTGCTTGGTTTGTAGTCGACACAGGCTTTAGCAAACAAATGCCACGCAAAAAAGGCAGTTTTATACATACGCCTATTGTCGATCAGTTTTCAGGTTGAAAAAGTCTGTCAAGACCTCTCCCAACTTAAACTACTCCATAAATGTAGTCAGTGCATCCCTAGCTTTCAGCCACTTCTTATTTGAGGGAGATCCGCTTCATATTTTCGGTTTTATGACCAGGGAAAGTTACGCTGGATTACTGCAGTGAAATGTAAACAATAGGCAACGCGCGCGGCGATAAAACGCAAAATCGGCCTTTTCCTCTAGTGTATGTGCATTACAAGTAGCACAGGAGACTTTCTAAAGTTATAAATGTAGTTATAAACGCATCCATAGCTCTCTCTCTGTGTGAGGCGGAGCAGACACAGACAGAGAAACACGCAGGATTGTGTCTGTAAATTAAAGAGCAGCTACACTATGTCCATTATCTACATCACTATGGCCTAGTAAACGTCAAAGTTTGTCATCTTGTGTTCATTCTAAAAACACGTATGTTATCTCATGTTTAGTCCATGTTTAGACTTTCTCATACCTATTGTTATTAGCTAGCTCGGACACTCGTGCGTTATAAGTCAAAAGTAAAAATATTCATCAATGTACAGGATTTTTTTTAATCCTTTGACTCAAACCAGGGCCAACCACTAACTGAGGTCTAAACCAAGACTAAACCAGGAAGTACAGATACAGACTCTGAGATCTTTTTTTTTTCTTCAGGCCGGGTCTAACAGCTCCAGCCCGACCAGATGCAGGAAGAAAATCTTTATGCCAAGTTTCCGCCAGAGACCAGCCTGCTGATCCAGTTTAAAGATCATCTGGTTACCAAACTGCCAGCAAGAGGTATGTGTCTATTCTTTTATTCTTATTTTTCTGTTATTTCCCCTCTCTTCCTGTCTCCATCCCTCTCCTCCTCCTCATGCCTCCATCCCTATTTTATGTACATTAATGTTTTGATTTTGCTCAGCAGGTGATCTTTAACACACATTCACTTTACTTTATTAATGTCCCTTAAAGGGCTATTTATTCATGAGAATAAGCAGCCTGATAGTAGCGTGAAATAATGCAGAATAGCATCAATATAGTAATTTTTACCTTTGTTAGACAGTTATGAAAAGACACACATTTAATCTAATCCAAGTTCCCTCTCTACTCTCTCCTACAGTTACACTTTCCCGCAAACCCTCTCCAGCCAGGACCAATGTACTTCCTGAAACGGAGGCGTTTCTTCATTGTGACAACTGCAGTTGGCCGAACAAGAACAACCTTGCCTGGCGTGTTGGACACAAGCTTCACGATAAAATTGAAATCAACTTCCTTATTGCTGCCACACTGTTTTCCCCTGACTAAGGCTTTGACTGATCAAGCCTACATGAAGACAGGAGTCAACACTTTGGCAGAGATCGCTGAGGTACTTTCACTTTACCGACTTCAGTGTAGTTTTCTGATTTGCTTCAATGAAACATTTAACTGAAGATCTTTTTTTCTTCTTCTGCCCCGTATGGATGGTCTTCCTGTCCTGGCCCCACCTGGACTAAACATCCACAGACAGACCTATCTGTATGGAAACATCAGGCCATTCTAAAAGTGGTCAGGACTTTGTGGAGGAGGAGAGCGCGAGGACAACACCTGTCACCCACTGCAGAGGAGCAGCTCTGCAATGTCACTTTATCAACCAACCACCTGAATTTAGTTTTAGAGACTTTGTGTTACATTCACCCACCACTACCCACACAGAAGAAGCAACGCTGATTCATCTCAGAACATCCTACTAGACCTTTTATCAGGAAGAAAAACTGATTTTTGGATTTATTTATGTTTTGATTTTTGAGTAAATGCCAAAATATTTATGCTTTAAGAAGTGGACAATGACCACTCACAATGCTTGCCAAAACAGAAAACTTTTATTTCTTTTTTCATAAAGTGCAAATGACACTGTGCATACTATGTGGTGCAGATTAAGAGGAAAACATTGTTTAAGAACAGATGGCGTTGAGTGTAAAAAAACAGTAAGGTTAAAGCATTGAATAATAAAAACTTGAAGGAATAAAAATCAACCACCATGTGATGTGGTAAATATTAGGTATTGATCCGTTATTACTGAAATATTGATTCATATTCACGCAATTGGCAATTTTCTATGGCTTAAAGTAAAGTTGTAACTCACTTAAAGTATTTATATTATGAATTTTTAGGGGGGTGATGTGTAGAAACTGTGTGAGGTTTCATGAATCAGAGCATTGCAATAACATTAAAATACCCAAACACCAGATCTCTTCTGTTGTTTTTTTAAATATATTGTAAACTTATCTTTCATCATTCTTGTATGAAAAGCGCTCTCTAAGCAATGTTTGAGTGATTTGCTTTATTGATTGATATATACTTTTATTTTCAATAGTTTATTGCTTATTATTTATCATTAGCAAAAAACAACAATGGCAATAAAAACGATTCATACTGTATATAATATATCACTGTTTTTGATTTGAACATTAACATTATTTTTAACATAAAAGTTACATGTGTTACACAACACGTTCTCAAGCCAGTGACAGTTTATCAATTGATATAAAAAAATGTAAGGGAACAATAACAACCTTCTGCTGTGAGGTGAGATCAATAAATGAAACCAAAAATAAAACAGATACACATAATGAAACTGGTAAACAATGGTTTGTTGTGGAAGCAATAACCTTTGTGCTCCCTCTCTGTGCTTTAGTGCTTTGAGGGGGAGTTTGACAGGGGGTGTGGCTTATCCAAATGAGATGTAAATGAGCCCTATTGTCCCTCCCAACAGCAGAGAGGTGAGAATGGCCCAAAACTTCAGAGGCCGTTTAATCCCCTTTGGTTTTTTGGGAATTGCCAACTTCAAATCATCGCTGCACCTCCAAATATTATCAGATTTCCATGTGTTACACATCATTGGAAAGCTTGGAGACTACACTTTAACAATCTGTTATTATCTCATAATGCCCCAAAACGACTTGTGTCTTTGGTTCCTGTGACTGGTCACATATGTCATCAGGTACAATGATAGACATTCCCTCTCCTACAAGAAAATCAACTAGTGGTCTCCAGATTAAATATCACTTGTGATTTGAGTCTTCTTCTTGCACTAATATTTGTATAACTGATTTTGAATGTTTTTTACAGATGCAGTCATTGAACAATTTCCAGGAACCACCGTTTCTGAGGTGCGTGCAGCTCAAGACGGAAGTGCAACAATGAGCAATTCTACCAAAAGAGAGAATAAATACTTTATTTTATGGCTGATAATTTGGGTTATATCCACTGTTATGTTAACGTCTTAACCCCCACCTGAACAGAGCACATTTTCTTTAGTTTGGCTTTGAAAACGCACCAAAAATGCGACAAAAACAGACAAAAATACATCAAAAAGTGACAGAAATGCATTAGAAATCCTTTAGATTTGGATAAAGCTGAACTGAAGAAATTGCACCGTTAAAGGTGTTATATTTCTTATATTTATCCTCAGCTTCTTTTGTTTGGTTATTTATAAAGTTTTTGTAAAGATTATTTTTTTTTCTTGCAAGCATTTAGGATGTCTAAGGGTTTACTAAATGCTTGCAAGAAAAAAAATAATCTTTACAAAAACTTTATAAATAACCAAACAAAAGAAGCTGAGGATAAATATAAGAAATATAAAAATAAACTGACAGGTATCATGAGAAAATGTAAACAGGATTATTATAATACATTGTTAGATACTAATAAGAATAATATTAAAGGTTTATGGAACATCTTAAATAGTATAATTAGAAATAAACCAAGAACGATTAATTATCCAAAACATTTCAAAGAAGAGGATAACACTTTAAATAATATGAATGAAGTTGTCGAAACATTTAATACATTCTTTGTAGATGTTGGACCGAACCTTGCTGCAAAAATTGCAAATGTTGAGAACTATAATTGTGATCTGATAGAAGCAAATCCTATGTCCCTGTTCCTCAAACCTGTGGAGGAAAAGGAGATACTGGACATTGTTAAAGGGTGTAAAAATAAGACCTCGACCGATTACCATGACATGGATATGAAAACTTTAAAAAGTGTTATTGAAAGTATCTCTAAGCCGTTAACTTACATCTGTAACTTATCGTTGCAAACTGGACAATTTCCTGATGGTATGAAAGTAGCAAAAGTGATTCCTCTGTTCAAAGCAGGAGATAAACATCTCTTTACAAACTACAGGCCTGTTTCCCTTTTACCGCAATTCTCTAAAATCTTAGAAAAGGTTTTTAACTCTAGACTCGACAGCTTTATTGAAAAGTGTAATTTACTCTCGGACAATCAGTTTGGTTTTAGGAACAATCACTCAACCTCACACGCGCTCTTTGATATAACTGAAGAAATAACTAATGCTGTAGATAACAAGAAATGTGCAATCGGATTATTTATTGACCTGAGTAAAGCGTTTGATACAATAAACTATGATATATTAATTAATAAACTAGAACATTATGGAATTAGGGGGGTAGCTCTACAGTGGGTTACCAGTTACTTAAAAAATAGAAAACAATGTGTGAAAATCGGTGACTATCAGTCGAGTTGTCGACAAATTGTCTGTGGTTTACCTCAAGGTTCTATTCTGGGCCCAAAATTGTTTAATATGTATATTAACGACATTTGTAAAACGTCTGAAATACTTAAATTTATCTTGTTTGCTGACGATACAAATATTTTTGCATCAGGAGACGACTTACAGCAGCTGTGTCGGATTGTTAACTTGGAACTCAAAAGTGTCAATAAGTGGTTCAAACAAAATAAATTATCTTTAAATCTGAGTAAAAGCAAAATGATGATATTTGGCAACTGTAATTCCAATGCTCAGGAAGCAATTCAGATAGAGGGTGTTGTTATCGAGCGAGTCCATGAAATCAAATTTCTCGGTGTGATTATTGATGACAGAATTACTTGGAAATCTCATATTAAATATATATCTACGAAAATTTCTAGAAGCATTTCAGTAATAGCAAAAGCAAAGCACATTTTAAACATCAAAGCTCTACATACCTTACCCCTGGCTCACACTGAATCCGGTTAACGCCAGGTACGGCGTCCGCCAACTTAGAAAGTCATTAAAACCAATGTAGCACACTCACACCGCTCCGCGAAGTCCGGCTCCGGCTACCGAGGCCATCCGGCGGCCTTCCGGCGGCAACGGAAAGAATCCGCAAGAAGTCTATCTTTGCCGGATACCGGAGCCCCAACGGATCAAGCTGACGAAAAACACGCGCCAAACAGGAAGTCAGGTCTCGTGGGAGAGGAAGATCCGGTGTATTTCAAAATAAAATCTGTCCGCTTACTACTTATTTGGTCTCGTTTTCCGCCTGTAAACGCGTGTAACGTCGTAAATGTAAACATTTCTCCATTGCCAGTGACACAGGGGCATTAGTGTGTTTAAAGCATCCACTTCACTGGGGAGAGTCGTTGTACTGGCAAATACGGCTTTTGTTGACAAAAACTACCTGTATATGGGGCGAACTCGCACCAAGAGGGAAACTCACGTGCGCTTCTGTTCTCGCGAGGGCCGTTTCTGTGCCTGGCGCAGCTTCTGGCGCCGGAGCTGGCGGAGCTGGCCACAGTGTCAGCCGGACTCAATGTGAGTGGTAGTTTGGGGCAAACCCGGACCGGATCAGGACCGAAACCGGACCGGACCCGGACCGGATTCAGTGTGAGCCGGGCGTTATACTGTTCTCTGATTTTGCCCTACTTATATTATTGTACTGTGGTTTGGGGCAGTACTTATAAAAACACAGTTAAACCAATAATATTGTTGCAAAAAAGAGCTATCCGAGTAATTCATAAAGTTGGGTTTTTGGACCACACAAACTCATTATTTTTAAAATCAAAGATCATGAAGTTTTGTGACATTGTTGAGTTCCAAACTGTACAGATGTTATTCAAAGCAAGGTATAAATTGTTACCAATCCAAATACAAAGAAGGTTCCAAGAACGTACTGGTTGTTATGATTTACGTGATGAATTAAACTTTAGGATTCAGAAACATAGCACAACTTTGAAAAGTTTTAGTCCAACAGTTAATGGTGTACAATTGTGGAATAAACTGGAGATGGATTTGAAACGATGTCCAAACATTAACCTGTTCAAATATAAATACAAACAAAAGACTCTTGAAATATACAGACAAGAAGAAATGTGTTGCCACTAGGGGGAGCAGTAGAATCAATTATGTGTATTTTTTCCTCTATATTCAAGGAAGAGTGTTGCTGCTTGGAACGGTTGTCATTCTATTGCTCAAATTCACAAATGGAGAATTAGGGTTGGCAGGTTATGGATCTGTTGAGAGGAATCCTCCGAACGGGCTCTAAACCTTGTCTTTTAATGCACCACTCAGCATAGGAACATATTCTACAAAATCAGCTGTTAGGGCAGCCGTGTGGGGGTTTGTTGAAGGGGAGTTACTGCCCTCTTCAACTGGCTCACTCTCTGGCTTTTTAATGCACCACACTATGCAGGAACATCATACTTTTAATGCACCACACTATGCAGGAACATCATACTTCACATTTAACTCAATTAAATAAATATATAATAATGATAATTAAACCCAAATTAAAATTATACTGAGAATGGTAATGACAACTGGAAAGCATCAAGATCTCAGATTATAATATCTATTAATGTACCTTTGTACTTTATACAATTAATTATATAAACAGTTCATATATTTTATTATTATTATTATATATTTTTTGTAAGATTGTAAGTTTGTAAGTTTGTAAGTTGGTCTGTACGAATGTAGCTGCTTGTAATGTTTTGTAGTGTTTTGAAATGTTCTTTTTTATTTTATTGCATTTTATTGCACTTGGGGGTGGGGGCTCATAAGCTTTTTGCTTCAGCCCACTCCTTTTGAGCACAAGGTGTATTGCTCAAATAAACAAAACTAAACTAAACTAAAGGTGGGAGGTAAGAGGTTAAACATAAGAAAATGTTCAGTGTATTGCACGTTAGGCAACTGTTCTGTGCATAATAAAGTGGATTGCGTTGTATCAAGTGTTTTTTTTTTTTTTTTTTATACTAATTAAAGGCTTATAAAGTATATTATAGAAAAACTTATTGGATATTTAAAATCTATTTTGATTTATATTGTAAGTTAAATGCAAAGATATTATGAATATACCTAAAGTCACATTGAAATGTAATATTCAGTCATGAATTAAATATATTTTAAGTATAGTAAGTGTACATAAAGTTGTTCCATTTAAGCACACAAAAATATATTAAGTAGATTATTTACGTATAATTTAAATTCAACTTAAATTTACTAGCGCACTTTTCAAAAGAGCGCACTTAAAGTTTATTTTACAATAATTTCTAAAATATATTTAGTATAATAAGTAGTTACAACTCCTCTCTATGTCTCAGTATCTTTATTTAGTCGAAATTCAGCATTTGTCGAAGTAATGAAGAAACGGCTGCCACGAACATGACCATATATGGGCAATTCCAAAAATGGAATTGGTCACACGTTACACGCCTGTTGCTTAGAAACGAGTCCTGTTATTTGATTGGCTGACAACGTTCAATCGTGTGACATCATATTCCGAAAGCCTTTGTAAGCGGTGACATTCCGAGCGCCACACAGATTCAGTCAGTCTGAACACAGAGACGCAAAGGTTTCGGTCGAAGACGTCTTTAAAAGCAACAGTTATCGAGAATTTTCACCCCCTATTCAAGAAAAGAGACCCATTGCGATATCCTGCGGTCTTAATTGCCACAGTACCACATTAAACATGGCCAAAAGGTTTATGGGAGGGGAGGCCGGAGCATATTTATCCGAGGACATCTTAATCGGAAACATTGTCACAACGATTAAGAACAGGCTCGGTGGAGACGAGGAGGAACGGTTTAGCACCCTCAATTCTGTGCATGCCTTCCTCCAAAAAGATTTCAACTGGGACGCCAACGTGCCCGCCGAAACTGAAGAAAACGGTCCATTAAAGCTCGCTCAGGAAGAACACAGACCTCTCTCACGCAAGAAAGATGCATCGACGAGGCGGGCGGCCATAACACGACGGTGTGTGGAGACGAAGCAAACGCACAGGGCAGTGGTGTCGGAGGAAAGCGCTGAATTACAGGAGGAATGTGGAGAATTACAAATACAGGTCCTACACCTGCGAAGGAGCACGAGCTTCGAACAGAAGGTGAAACAGAACTTGGGACGTAAACTCCACGATCTCTGTGGTGTGGAACGGGAGTGCATCAGATTAAAAGAAGAGAAATCTGTCCTTACGGAGCAAAAAAGGGCTCTTCAAGAGGAAGCCGCGGAGTTGGCCAAACAAATTCATCTAAAAAGGTCAACGCGAGGCCAAAGCTGTCTCGACTTGGTTGCGGAATCAGGCCGCACTCGTGAGGAAATTGTCGCCCTTCAGAAACACGTCACTGAACTCAGGGAAGAGTTACAGTCGGAGGAACAAATGACGGATCGGGCAAACCGACTTGCGGCTGACGTAGCAGCGTTAAACACCCACAAAGGTGCCTTATGTGATGAGTCAAACAGGCTGACATCTATCCTGCTCCTACAAGCGGAACAGAAGAACATGTGCGAAGAGTTGGAAAGTGAAATCAAGAATACTCGGGAGGAAAACATACAAGTAGAAGACGATATCAGGAGGAGGATAATCGAAGTCTCTCAAGGGTCAAATCTGGAAGTCAAGATGGTTCGGTTGATGGAAGTAAAGGATGTCACGGAAAAACAAAACCAGGAATTGTGGTTTTATCTGCAGAAGCTTACGAGGCAATGTGGAAGTTTCAAGAAGAAATATTCAAAGTATGAGAAACAGATACACGAACATAACGCCCTTAGAAGGCAAAATGACGCTCTTCAGGTAAAAATTGACAACATGATGCGCGAAGTAAGAGAGGCCGACGTAACAACAGACCGGTACAAGCAAAGCATCAAGAGCGGTGCCGGACTGAAAGCTGAAAACAAAGCACTGAGCAAGGAAGTGCAGAATCTTCAAAAAAAACTTCTGAAGCTTGCAAAAGTGGAGGAGAGCCATGAGCAGAAGCAGCAGGCCACTGATGGTTTGAGAAAGGAACACTTTTGCCTTCTTGAAGAGATTTCTTCACTGGAGGAACAGATCACATGCAAGAAGGTGCTGGAAGCAAGAATAGAGACACTTGCCTTGGAGGAGAAGTCATTTCGCGCCTCAAACACTTATAAGCTGAAGCAGATTGAGTGTTTATATGAGATAAAGCAGGGGCAGAAACCTCTACGAGATACTATCAGATACTATGAGGAGAAAATTAATTCCCTGAAGCTGGACGAACAGAGGCGTCAGAAAGAGCACACGGACTTAATTGTCGATGTCCGCACCCAGGAGGTCAGAAAGGCCTTATCGAGGGCATTGGCGCGTCAGGTTCGATGCTTTGAAAACGTACGTTCAGGGAGTGAGCTTGAAAATCCAACAGGAGAGCGGGAAGAGGATCGCGATGACGTAGAGGGACAGCGGACTCGAGAGTAGGACATGGAGGGAGGATTCGTAACAGCTACTTTTAAAGGAACAGGCCACCGATTTCCCATTATGTTCTGAGCTTAGACGAGTTGATGTGTACCTATCCGGTCTTTACGCGTGCGCTCAGTCACACAAAAAGACCAAAGACGTTGTTAGCATTTAGCCTCGCCCAGGGGGTGAAGTTAGACGTGACCAAGCTCTTTCACGTTTTCCCTATTTAAATACGGTTACGTGAGTAGTTACACGATCCAGGTATAGTCACATAAAATAAAACGTATAGGGTACTATATTGCGAGGCGTAATAACACCGTAGGAGCACTTCGACGTGTAGAATTATCTTCAGAATTCTTTAGGAGTGAAGATATTACTGCGTGGACGTCAACGTGCTCCTAAAGTGTTATTACGCCTCACAATATTGTACCCTCCATCTATTCTGCCTCCATTTACAACGGTGACACTATGATCAAAGATGGCACATAATTCTTGGATTGTGTAACTACTCACGTAACCGTGTTTAGATAGGAAAAACGTGGAAGAGCTTGGTCACTTCTACCTTCACCCCTATTTGGGGCGATAGGGAGGGACGCTAAATGCTAACAACATCTTCGGTCTTTGTGCATGACTGAGCGCACGTGTACAGACCGGATAGGTATGCATCGACTCGTCTAAGCTCAGAACATTATCTCAGTGTGGAAAAACGGTGGCTTGTTCCTTTAAAGGTTTAAAAGTTTATATTTATACTCTAATACCAGTGATGGTAACACGTGTTACCCTCTATATTATACAGAGGAGGGTCAGTCTGGACTCCCTGCCCTGGAGGCATCAGAAAAATTAAAACGAGCCCTTGCAATCATATATAAAACAGTAAAACATAAGTAAATAAAGTAATGAATATACCTGAAAGTAAATAACGTAATTAATAAATGATTAATAATCACTTACGTTTTAATGTTTATTTATTTATTTGAACAGGGACAGTGTACAATATACATTAGCCTCAGAAAGGAGAGATGCATTGTACCAGGTTATAGCACTTGTGCTAATTTCCACCTGCAGTCCCTGGGCCTATTGTACATGTTTTTAGTGGTAGGGGAAACCGGAGTACCCAGAGGAAACCTACGCAGACACGGGGAGAACATGCAAACTCCACACAGAAAGGCCCCGTCCAGGTGGGAATCGAACCCGTACCTTCTAGCTGTGAAGCATGAGCGCTAACCGCTAACCGCTGTGCTACCGTGCCGCCCCCACTTAAAGAGTGGGAGTGCAGTATGACCGCAAACTCAGTGACAGAGCGCTCCTCCAGGACGTTGCTAGTGTAGTGAGTTGGGGTTTAGCCTTCCTGCAGTTAACCAACCCAACGTTGGGGGCGCGCTATAAAAGGAGCCCTTTCATCCGTACCTGACCTCTCCTCTCTCCGACGTCACATCCGCCATGCAGCACTCGGGCTAGGCGTGCAGTGTGAGTTGTTGACAAAGTTGTGAAGTCGTGTTGGAGCGTCAAGCCGGCGGCTGGAGGCGTAAAGCCAGCAACCGAGTCCTCAATTTCCATGGTGCATCGCGGTTTGCAAGCGCTGGTCCGGAGGCTTCCGTGTAGCTGGGCAGGGTCGGATGCCCGGGGTCCGGGAATGGCTCGTCCGGAGAGCGCAGTGCAACGCAAGTGCAACATTCATCTGGGTCCTGATGGCGTGGCCACCCCTCCTTTTTGTTCTATTTAATAACTATTGTGATAACTCCGCTTCAGTGTCTGTTGATACAAGACTGTCCTCTGGGTCGATGTTGGACCGTCAAACTGGAACTGAACTGAACTTGTCAAAATAACTTTTACTAAACTAATCTCATCTAAAGGAGAATAAATCCATGCTTTTGTAACTTTCCTTTGTCCTGTCAATTTTAACGAACCTTCGTTGCCTTTTGTTGATTATCTTTTATTTTGGGGCGCAATGCCCCTGGCGTTGTCTAAAGGATGTTTTTAACGTAAATTTAGTGGCGAATCCACACAGAGACCTAGCTCACCCACTCGTCTTGCCACACTAGGCAGGGGAAAAACAAGTCCGTTGCTAGGTATGAAAACCGGGTGCGTACCTATGTTCCCCGGGTCCTATGTTCCCCGGGTCCTATGTTCCCCAGGTTCTATGTTCCCCGGGTCCTATGTTCCCCGGGTCCTATGTTCCCCGGGTCCTATGTTCCCCGGGTCCTATGTTCCCCGGGTCCTATGTTCCCCGGGTCCTATGTTCCCCGGGTCCTATGTTCCCCGGGTCCTATGTTCCCCGGGTCCTATGTTCCCCGGGTCCTATGTTCCCCGGGTCCTATGTTCCCCAGGTCCTATGTTCCCCGGGTGCGATGATTTTTTTTCCGTAGGTGAGTTGGTACTTCACCCAATCACAAGTCATGAGAGTGAAATGTCATACATATATCAATCAGCTTAACCCTGCCCTAGCCACTAACCTTAAAGACCTCATGACACGAAGCTGACTTAATGTAAATGTACATTTACATGATGCATCTTGTCATAGTATGTGGTTGTTTACATTTATGAGCCAAACAGACCGTTGTGTGACGTCAGCGACAGAACCGCTCAGATTCGACAGCCCTGAAACTCCGCTGTCACGCATGATGGAGGCGGTAAACACATTTGAAGGCTTGGAAGATTCTTCCAGCCTTTCTAGTCTTGAGTTAGTTTTTGAGGTGGAAAATGAAACGGGTGATTCTGGTGGTGGCATCGAACCGTACAGATACGAGCCGTACACGACTGAGATGACAGAAGAAAGCGGGTCCGAGGACGGTGAAATCAACATAGCCGAAGTGACAGCGGAGATACGTCAGGGGAACACAGATTGGTAAGGATTAGACACAGATCTTAATCGTGGCTTCTTTTCTTTTCAAATAAGAAACACAATGGCATAAATGAGCCTAATAATATTAACGTTTAGTGATTGTTTTGACCTTGTTTGATGTGATGCCAGAAAACGTCCCAAATATTGTCCATAAGAATTCACAGAAAAGGAATTTCTCTGTGTATCTTCCATAAAGTAATAACGTGTGGAGTAGTGGTCAACCAAAGTCAAATTTTAGTCAGTAAAAAGCTAAAAAAAAAAAGTAGGATATAAAGTTGTTTTTCCCTTTGTTGTTTATTTCTGAGAATATAAAAAGAAAAACTATTTTTTGAGATGTTAGAGACAATATTGTCTATGTTGTGTAGCACTTGCAGAATCATTTGCATATCCCCAGAAACTAGAAAATTAGAGCTTTCAAATGAGATGCCTAATAATAAGCATGTGGGATGTACAATGTTATTTTAGTGGTTGCAGGTAAAGTACAATAACAACAGCATTTAAAACAACTTTACAGCCAAAATCTTGTAAATTATATTAAGAACCCTGATGTGTGTTATAATTCATATGTTTCTTTCATAACAGGCTTTCCTTTGCAGGTGTCATTGCGGTCAGTGTGTGGTCATGGCTACAGAGGACGAGAGTGTTTGCTGTCGGGAGCAGGAGAAGGTTCTGCAGAGAATTCCAGACATGGCCAATTGTATCCTGGACCATCACAACTTTCACTCAGTGTGTCTCAATGAAGATGTGTTGGAGGTAGCCTATTATACCTACAAACACTATCGCAACATCGACGATGGGAACAACTGGAAGCGGTATACAGCTTACAGACAGTTTATTTGCTGGTGCTACCATTACCTTGGATACAAAGTCAGAGTGCCCATACCAGCCTGAGTTGTTAACAAAATTAGACAGACATTTTCAATACAGGAACAGTATGTTGGGTTCAGTTATGCAGACATGTTTTAGTGATTCAGTTCTTTCAGAATTATATCATTTATTAATAAAAAAAATTATTTCAATCAAATCTTTATCTTTTTTGTGGTGGTATTGCATTTGAAAGGTGCTTATAATAATTATTGCAAACACATATTTTACAAAGTACTAGGACTTTTATAATCAAGGTAACTAGATAACAAAGTTTTCATGTTCACTTTCACACATACTGAAAACAAAGTTAATATGTTTAATGTAGTTTGTAAAACCGATGAAAAGGCATTGACCAAAAATCAGAACAGAGATTTTCATATGATAATAATCATGTTTATAAAGCACCTTTCTAGCCGGTGGGCAGATCAAAGTGCATGACATAAATCACATTTATAACAATTAAAGAAAAAGGACAGTTAAAACAACAGCAAGCGAGTAAGATAACAAGTGTACAGATCAAATAAAAGTGATTAGTTAAAAGCCAGATGATAAAAATAAGATTTTAGTTTAGTTTTAAAAATGGCAAGGGAGTTTGCTGCCCTGATTTTTTATTTTTTTTGGCAATGCCACCTCCTCTCCTGCCTTCCCATGCGATTTGATGCAAATGATTAAAATTATTAATTAAATGTTAACATCTGCTTGTGGTGAAACGTGATATGTGACCCTTCACAGCCTGGTCCTTGTCTGGCTTTTCGCATTGTGAGCTCAGAGGCAGCCTTTTAGGTTGCTCAATCAAAACCTCTGCAACTTCGTCCAAATTCACGTTCTCGTCTTGGCAAATAGATCTAACAATCTGCAGAAGGTCATCCACATAACCTGTAAGAAAATGTTTTTTAGCCGGGTAAGAAAATGCAGTAATTAAATTCATGCACACATTTATAGAGCACAAGCATAAACATAAATCATATACAATTGTGCTCTGGTAATTTTTGTTTTCATAGAATATGAATGATAATGATAGTATTTATCATTAACAAGGGAATCTTGTTTGTATCTTATTTGTGTAGCGCTTTTCATATGACACAAGTCACACCCAAAGCGCTTCACACATGAAAGGGAGGGGGTTCATTCACTCCATGCTGATGGTGGTCAGCTACATTTGTAGCCACAGTTTCCACTGGGGCAGACTGACAGGAGCGAGGCTGCTCACATCTGCGCCAACGGTCCCTCCGACCACCATCAACCACTCACACATAGGCATTGGGTGAACTGTCTTGCCCAAGGACACAACGACATGTGCATCTGTGGAATTGGAACCACCAATCCTCCGATCACAAGACGACCCACTCTACTCTCTGTGCCACCCGTGTACAATGTCTTCAGCAAGGCAGATTTACCGTAGGTTGCTTCCTCGAGGACCTTCCTGACGATGTAGCCACCCTGCTTGTACTTGGGATAATGAAGTCCATAAACTGGTGCACCATCCTCCGTCACAGACTGAGCTCTGTGGGCATTCTCATTGAAGTGAAGGGCTGCTAGTGTTGTCCTGAAAAAGAATCAATATTTTGTTAAAATGTAAACATAACATTTTGCGGTGACACACATGACAACTACAGACGTCAATGAATATTAGATCCATTTACCTGCATTCCATTCCATTGAAGGAAAAGGAGATCATCTTGGGAGCAAAGTGGTTCAATAAACTGTGAAATGCCTCAATGGTAGATGTTTGGTAGGAAGAAGAAAGTTGACAAATATCCTTGAGAAGTCTGGGGTTGCAAACTATCCTCTCCATTTCCATTGCAGGTTTTGTACCTGAAGTGAACAATACAATTAATATGACATGTAATTGCAGCTCATAACATGACACTTATTTCAATAAACATATATTTAAATATATTCAAACATTAGGAGAGTAAAAGATCACAAGGTTGAAGCCAAGCTTTCTGCAATTCCTGCCCCTGAAGAGGACCATGAAGGCATCTGGTGAAACGTCCAGGGAATCCCTGATGTTGATTTTGAATATGATACACCACTGACTGGAACTTGTCCAGCACCAGCTCGCGTTCATGTGGAGGGGATGAGACAACAGACCAGTAAAGATGATTTACAATGCTGGCCACCAACCTTTCAAAGCATTACAGCCCTTCAACTGGGCAGCAGCCTGCAATTTTTTCTTGAGCCCTGAAATGAATAACATGCATGTGAGCCTTGTCTAATTATAATAAAAAGTTACTTGTTCACCTTTAGCAACGTGCCATATGTCAAAGAGATGTTGAATATCAGGATGTTTTTCACTGACATATTTCCTTATGGACACGTGCCTATCAGTGATCAGAGTGTCAACAGCCACAAAGTTCTTGATCCGCTGCAAAGATCTCGCCAATCCCTCTCCCTCCATATGGTAGCTGCCTCCGACCTCGTTACTCTGAAGATGTTAATATTGCAAATAATGACTAAATAAAAAAAAAAAACACAATTTAAACAATTTTCACACAATGTAATTTCATTATAAAACAAACTTTATCTTGCAACATTTGGTAAAGTATATTACAAAGGCACCAGTAATAAAAGGAAGAAAATGTTAAAATGTAAGTCTTATGTTTGTTTTCACATAAACACACTGAAGCTACAGCATCTTAAAATGCAATGTAGTCATTTTCTGATGTTTACCTGTACATTCTGTATGTCAATAACAGCATTCTTCCTCAATTCCATCATGGTATGAGTCGTGGTCTTCAGTCTGCAAGGCACTGAGCATCCACATCTGCCTCTGTCTCCATAGCTGCATCACTGCTCCGTGTAGTACCTTCTGCTGGTGGCGGAAGAAGGTTCGGAGAGACAGAACTGCAGTTCCCATGTGCATGAGAACTCTTAACACTTTGGTGGGCGTAGCTCCTGCAAATAGAATGCCCGCAGAAAGCAGAATGTTGCCAGCAGCTACTCTTCCAAAGTATGGTTGGCTTTTCCAGGGATTACAGTGACCACAGTCAACACATCTGAGGGACAGCTTTAACATGGTTCCAAACTCCTGTCTGGTCCATGCCACTCGTCTACTTCCACAAGAAGGACAACTGCACCAAGACACCAAAAGCTGAACCAGACAAGACCAAAAGATGAAATAGATCCGGCGATCTTGATCCATCTGTGGGTCGTCAGTAGCTGTAGCAGAAGCAGCCTCATCCATGGACTGGTCCGAATCATCAGACATCACGTAATCCAGGTCCTCTGGGTCATCATCTAAGATGTCACACTCACTGTCTGCATCTGAAATCAGCTCTGATTCTGACGCTTTAGCAGCACAACCTTTGAAACGAAATGGAAAATACAAATTGATGGATAAGTTCTTCTGATTCATAAAGAATATTAATTTCCTCTTACACAATATTGATAAAGAAACAACTTACATAATAGTTCGATGAAACATTCTTTATTTAAAAAAAAGGTTTAACTAATTTTACACACAGAAAAACACTTACTGGGCAGATTCTCAACTGTCTGTGTGGAAACAGTGACCATGACAGGCTTCCCTGAAGATGTTTGAGTACCTATATAGAGTAAGAAATTTTTATTTTATTTTAAATATTTCTCAAAACAATAACATAATCTTTTATTTTGATTATTTCTTACAAAATATAATCAAAATAAATTATTATTGAAATACAATACAAATATAAAAAAAATAGAATCATACTTTTATAACAACGAAACATAAGCGAAGAGAAGGTGCTTCTTACAACAGGTGTGTTGGAGGAATTGTGCGTAAATCTCGTATCTGGATATAAAAAAAAAACGCACACTGTCAAACTTGCAAAAACTGAGATATTTTATTTATAAGATCAGTGCAACGTTTCGGCAACTGGGGCTTGCTCTGGCAAAATGATGAATGAAACATTTTGCATGAGGAAGGCCTAGTTGCCGAAGCTTTGCAAGCTCGACTGTGCGGGAGATTCCTTATATCCAGATAACAACGAAACATGACATCCAGATAATCTGCAATGAAATCACATATAAAAGAAAAATAAATTATACAAGAACAAAACAAACAAATCAACAAAATTAATAAAACAATACAAATGAAAAGACCAAGATATTTTGTAAATAGAATAATGTTATCGGTAACTTAAATGTAACTAAATAAAATATCACAGTGTTAATCCAATAATAATTAACTTTCATGAACAAACGCCAGCTTTTTACCTTTCATTTTGCTTCTGGGTTTGACAGCAACTGATACAGTTCTGGTGTGGGTCTGTCTGATGTCAACTTGGCAACTGGCATCACAGTTCTGAAGAAAAATGAGAGATAAAATAATTGATGGGGTATCCCTGCAGATGCCACAGAACTACCTTGAGCTTGCAACGCCTCTATTATTTTTTAGGTCACCTGAGTATTAAATGTATCCACTTTAAATGACATATTTTGAATATTTCCAAACATACTTTTCTTTCATATTCTTCACTATTTTATATTATAGCAGGTTAATAAATAACACATACTGGCTGAGTACGTTCCTCTACAGCCTCAACAGCAAGAAGGTCATCATATTCAGCTATAGCGTCTGAAAGAACCTGGGAAATAAATATTATGCAATGTAAATAGGGTAAATCTGTTTTAAACAAAAAATGATACATTAATCTAGAACTTATGTCAAGATCTGAGACTGATACTGGAAAAATAAAACCATATTGTAGGCAGACATTCAAGGAAAACAACAAAGCAAGGAAAACTAACTTCATTACAGTTCTTCTATGATTAATTATCATAGCAATGTATTGTTTCAGGTGAACACGTTTGGGAAAACTATATTATACGAGGGAACTGTCATCTGTCACTAAATAAGGTTAAATTATGGATCATTTTAGAAATACTGCTTAAAATATGTACCTGTATCTTCTGTCTCTTGTGGACACAGGGTCTTACTGGGATAGACGTCGAGCTTGTAGGAGTAGCGACGCTGACACGAACTCTCTGCTCAATGACGCTGTCAGTGTTGCTCAGTCCAGCAGCACCACCGCCAGACGCTCTCACACCCCGGGGAAAAACTGTAGGCACGGCTGTCCGCAACAACACGCGTTTATGTTGAACTGAACAACCAAGTGATTCCTTTATCACGGGAGTGGAATCAAAACAATCCAGCTCAAAAATGTTCCGAACAGAGTAGAGAGGAGGAGGAAGGTGTCCACTTCTCACGGGTGCGTCTTGTCAGGAAACATATTTTTGTACTAGCTCACATCACACGCTATTTTATCAGTCTGTTCAGAACGACCATATATGAATAAACAAACTCCACCATCGGGTCATGCTATAAGAAATTACTGAGCGCCGAGCCAAAAAGGGGAAGCGCAACAATGTTTGGGCGTAAGGAGCAGACTGAGACATTGCACCTGCTTACACAGCATCAGCTAAACTAGTAGAAACCGGTTCTCAAGGTCTGAGGGAGGATACCCACCCCACAGACCAGCAGGCATGGGAAAACACTGTATTAGATCTAGAGGGTATAAAAATGTGAGAGACTGAACCTTCAGTACCAGCTTTGCGTTCCATCCCTAGACGTTGTCAGATTAATTTGTCTGTTTATCAATCCTATGAAATGTTTGCTCTGTCTACGTGCAGAAATAGGGTTGAACGAGTTCGTTTACTATGCAAGGACATCCAAGTAAGGGTCGTAAAACAGGGGATGAACACGGCCTGGTACGGCAAGCACATTCGGTGCAGTCCAGGACCATATTTGGTATTTAAGTATACAAGCCTAGTCCGCAGCTGGACTTCTTCATCTGACATCAGACCACTGTCTCCGTACATTGGGGATGGGCTAG
Organism: Proterorhinus semilunaris; assembly: GCA_021464625.1. NCBI lineage: Eukaryota > Metazoa > Chordata > Actinopteri > Gobiiformes > Gobiidae > Proterorhinus > Proterorhinus semilunaris. The sequence goes on along the minus strand of CM038364.1, from coordinate 21,201,271 downwards.
CTAATGTTATAAAACATCTGGGAATGCAGCTAGACGTTGGATTTCTGCTTTTAGTGACGCTGAGCTTGCTGCTGGACTTCTGCTAAGACTATTGTTGGATTTCACCTGTGAGTGTCTGCTGAATTCCCTCTATGAACATCAGAGAAGTTGTTTGCTGTGTTAAGCCTGAATAAATAACTCCTGTGAACGACATTCATCTCCCTGCGCTGTTTTTGTACAAGAAAGAAGGTCCTGGACATATGTTTCTCACTTTTAATTATCCACAACGTCACATCTCTGTATCCTATTACTCGAGATCTGGTCGAGGCTCATCGGCTGATTAGCCTCTCTGTTTCCAAAACTTCCACTGCTGGCGCCGTACTGTTGTTTCAGGACTCCAACTCTGAATCGGTTTTGTATAATTTTACTCTGCAATATCTTTCAAAATACAACATTTGACTTGAGAACTATCTAAGTTGTCTGTATTGAATCATTGGTGGGCGAACTTGGTGACGTGGGAAAGGTGACGGATATCCCAGACGGACTAGGGGGGGTCCATCTGTCACCCCCGGTGTGCGGAAGGTATCCTAACTTATTTGTTTCCTCCATTGTCCAGAAAACCTGAAAAAAAGACCCGACAGTCTAACCTGTTTAACCCACTTCTAATGTAACTCTGGGTCTTTTGGAAACTTAAATAAACTAACACCGTCCTTGTGGGTATTTGAACAAAATCCTGCAACACAACGCGAAGGCATTGCGATCACTTTTCTCAGTCAAAAACAGAAACACTTTGATAAACTCCCCGTTGAAAAGCCGTTATCCTTCATGTCAACAAACCGAGCGTGTTCTGTCGTTGACGTCACTTCCGGTGTCATCCTCGTTCAGCGCGCAGCCGAATGCTAGTTAAATGCTAGTCACCGGAGCGTTTTTTTCCCTCTCAGTTGGGTTATGCAATGGGTGTTTATAACTTTTACGTATTTTATTGGGTTCGGATTTCTTTATTATGTGTTATGTTTAAAAAGGTCAGCTTCGTGTCATGAGGTCTTTAAGGATAGTGGGCTGGTGCCTAATCTTAATCAATAGAAGTGGGGGAACATAGGTACCGGGGAACATAGGTACCGGGGAACATAGGGCTGACCCATTGAAGTAAATTAAATGGAAGAGGCCTGATGTCTCAGCTCCTATCTCTTTCAATAGTTGTGCTCAATAGCGCATGACTCCTGTTTCGTCCGCCATTAAGGCCCATGATCCCGTATGACGCGTCATCGGTATCTAGGCTCAAGAGCGTGAGCGCGCACAGCTGTCGAGGAAGCCCTCAGAGCGGAGCCGACGCCATTAAGCCGTATCAAATCTCTTAATATCATCGTTCTTTAAATACAAAATGAATGTTTAAGGCCATTTCAGGCGAATAAGCTGCTATGTTAAGATGACCTGGGGGGTCAGTTTGTCAGTGCGGGGCCAAATAAGCGAAGTTTCTCCGCTCTTGTACAACCGGAGCAGCGGCGCTTCGAACGCACGTAGCCACGCTAATGTACTCACGCTCGGCCACTTTTCCGAGAAGTTCCGTAAGTGCTGGCAGTCTGGTTATTGTGATAAAAATCATAGAAATCGAGTTTTTACTTCACTTTGTTTGCTAATATAAACTCACTACTAGAATTGTTTGGCTGAATACAAAGAAGGAGCACTACAAACGTGTTCTATAAGTTCATGTAAGTAGCCATGTTCATAAGTTAAGAAGTGAAAAATTGAGTCACAAGTGCGTTTGTCAACATGAACAATGATTCTGTTGTCAGCCGTGTATATTGTGCCGTTTCTGTTTCTGATCAAACTTTACACACGCCCGCCATGTGTAGGTTCGCAATACATTTTAGTCCTGAGTAAAGAAAAACATTTACTTGAGGTGCTTCTTAGCGTTTATCTTAGTTCAGTCCCGTAGATTCCCGTTCATTATTTTGTCATGGCGCACGCGCACGAGCACGTCCACAGGCCTGGTGACGTCACACCATTGGAAAACTTTTAAAAAAATATTTAGGAAAAAAAAAAGTATATGTCCTAAAAATAGTATTTTTTAAGAAATATATTAGCCTTAGTCTGAAACTCTAGATGCCCTGTGGACCATTTTACAGGCCTCTCCTTTTACATGAGTGTCTATGACAAAAAGTGCTTTTTGGGCTTTGGGGCTGCAATACCACGGCCTGCCACTAGCACGTACTGAAATTGGGTGAAAAGGGGCGTATCCCCCCCTTGGGCTGACCCCTGAAAACCAGCTAACTGACGCCCCCATGCCCTTGGATTGCCAGGTCCGCGGTTAAACCGCGGTACTTGGGCGTTTTTTTAAGCCATTCCGCGGGAGAAGAAAAAATGTCCACGGTTTTTCAATGTAAAATTGGCTATTTCTATCTTTTTTTTTTTACAAAATCACTATAGGGCTCTACGGTGTTACGTCACTAATGAAGCGGAGGTGAATACAGCGTTCTCGCTTCATTGAAACGTCTGATATTAACAGATATTTAACTTAATTAGTCTCGATTAATGTTTGTACAAACAGAGGAGCCTCGGCGTCGCTGATCCATCGTAACTTGTGTTGAATTTCACGCATTTATGTTTCGCCTTTCGGGAAATAATCATGATCTAAATTAAACGTAATGCTGACGAGAAAATGTTTTAGAAGCTTTTAGGCGACGTTCTGTCCAGTTTATTCAGCTTTAGATTTAGCTAAAGCATGACTTGGCACATGTCATGACATTAAACATTTGATTAACAATTTATTTTATGTTTAAAGTAAATCGTAGAATTTAGAGCCTGACGTGTCCGGCACAGTTACGTTAAACTTTAAATCATAATCCACACAATGTGTTCAGATCTGCAGACGTCGATTCTAATCATAAAACTTACTCAGTTTACGAGATTGAAGCTGTAGTTCCGAAAAAATGGAACATCCGACCGCACAACAGCGTTTAGGCCGGATTTACTGAGAAAAACAAAATGTGTCGAGCACAATCTGTCACTCACAGGCAAAAACACTGTTTAATACCACCATTGTTTTCACCTCTACATCTGCGGCGCTCTGAGAGTACCCGGATGGTAGAAGAGCCCTATTTCAAATGACAACATCTCGAATCCAAGGCTCTGTGAGCTGCTTTTTCAATAAGAGAGGGAGAAAGGGGCGGTTTCTCATCATCGCGGGAGCACATGGGCTCTGTTTACTGGGAAATTCCAGCCGCGGGTTTTCCACGGTTTTTCAAATATTTTGAAAAGTTAAATTCACCCCAACCCTTTTTCCATTCAAAACTATACATTTAGTATGTTCTCTTGCACATTAGATGTGTTAATTTCATATTTACAGATAGAATCCAGCTTTACATTGTAAACAAAAGTTGCAATTAAATCATGTACAATCTAATATTTCCCCAAGATTGATTGATATTTGAGTGAGAGTGATATGTTAAAAGGAAAAAATAAAATAATTGGCATTTAGCTAAGACCTCCAAACCCATCTAAGCTTCAGAGAGTTCTTCCTCGTTATGATTGTCAAGTTGCTTTTTTGACATGTTATGGTCACATGTTTTGTGGCTTAACCAGTTACATTACACACAACAAAACGCTACAAAAAGCAATGAAAACGTACCAAAAAATGTGACAGAAATATGGCCAAGAACGTGACAGAAAAATTCAACAACTATAACGTGATGACAAAGACGAGGAAGAAGCTTAGATGAGTTTTGCAGGACTTAGCTTTCAAATGAGGCATTGCACTGGCCTATAGTCCGTAAGCTCTCCAGTTGAGAAGCTTTTCAGATATTTATTTTTGGGTAAAACTGGAGAAAATGTGCTTGGTTAAGGTGGGGGTTAAGGAGTTAAAAAGTAAAATCATAGGGAACTTAATTTCATCAAGTAGTTCTTCATATTGTAACACGCCGATTACTTGGGTGTTCGTCAGTGTTACAGGTCTAAAGAAGGTCGTGGGTAATCAGCACACGGAGAGGGAATAGCTCCTCAGGAACATTTATTGGAAGACATATTATCAGCCCGATCAAGCCCCCAAACACAGACCCACAGCGGCTTTTATACATAGCATCCATATCCCTCCGCCAAGGATAAAATAGTACCCAACAATTAGTACCACAGGTGCCAAGGAAATGCGCACAACATATTGGCCTGTTAAATACAAGAAAAATAAATCATCTTACATACTTCCCCCTCTTTTAAAGAAATGTCCACATTTCAAAATATAGTCACTTGTTTTTGTTTTTCTATATGGCCAGGCCAAATTACTTTACCCTAAAATTAACCTAAAATAAATCACCATGAAATGTTGTCACAAAGCGTAACCTAGTAACAGTGAGGAGCAAACACACACACACACAAAAAAACAAATGGTCAAAATATAAACCATGACCTCCAAATGTGGTATAACCTTACCAAAAGTTGTTTCTTTTTTTTTTCTTCTTTTTTTTATGAGAGAAGGCGCTGAGGCTTCCGTACAATGCGCCCACTCCTTGTGGCAAGATCACCACTAGGGGGCTGCAATGTTTCATTTTGGATTTGCAAGGGCGGCCTGTGAGAGACCCGTCCAGTAGGTCTTCTAAGTGAGGGTACAGAGGGCCCATTCCCTGGTACTTGGTTTACTGTTTGGCCAAAAAGCAAGGGAAGTGAACCAGACAGTGCAGTATACCTTGGCAAAGTGTCTATTACAGGTGGGGTTACAGACACCTTAGAGCGGTAAGGTTTTAAACGATCATAGTGGATGACTTTTGGTGCAGCCTGAGGATATTTCATGTCCAACAGCTTATAAATGAGTCCATTATCATCCACAGATACAACCTTGAATGGCCCAGTCCAATTTGGGCAAAGTTTTTGTCTTTGCGTTGTGGGATCATCTAACCAAACAAAATCACCAACCACATAAGGCTTGAACTTGGTCTGTTGGTTGTAATAATGCTCACGCTTTAGTCTTTGTTCCTCCCGATGCAACGCAACTAACTCAAAAGCAGAGTCCAAGCGTGAAACCAGATCTGAACCATAGTTTTGTGAGTTGTTCAAGTCTTGAGGTGATGACACATGAACGTGAGCAGGCAACCTGGGCTCTCTGCCATGTGTAAGAAAGAAAGGTGAGTATCCGGTGCTTGAATGAGGTGTGGAGTTAAAAGAGAGAACCACAGCGGGCAAATAGTGGTCCCATTCACCTCCCTTGTCCTGAATAAGTTTAGCCAACTGTTCTTTCAAAGTTCTATTAAATCTTTCCACCATACCATTTCCTCTTGGGTGGTATGGAGTTGTCCTTTTCTTTTTAATGTTTAGTCTTTGACATATTGTCTGAATAATTTCAGACTCGTACTGTCTACCCTGATCGGAAAACAGTTCCTCAGGAACACCATGTTCCGGAATGTACCTCTCACAAAGTAACTTTGCTACAGTAGCAGCCTTTTGGTCAGTCATAGGATAAGCATTCACATATTTGGTGAAATGATCTTGTGCTACCAGCACATACCTGTTACCAGCAAAAGTCACAGGAAGTTCAGTAATATCAGTACAAACAAACTGAAAAGGATGGTTAGCCTGAATAGATTTTAAAGGTGCCTTGTGCTGTGGCACAGGTCTCCTGAAAGCTTCACATGACCCACATTGATTACAAAAGTTCTCAATATCAGACCTCATACCTGGCCAATAACACATGGACAAGGCCTTCTTAAATGTGCGCTCAGCACTGTAATGACCAGAACAAGGATTACCATGAAGGAAATTCAGTGTCTCTGTAACGAGTAAAGATGGTATTAATACTTGATAAACCTCTGGTTTCCCTGGGGCACCATGACCTTTTCGGCAAAGTAAGTTATCACATAACACTAGCTTAGGAAAGTGCCACCAAAGCTTTCTCTGAGTTTTACCTTTAACCTGTCTCAAGAAAGGACGTTTCTCCTGTTGTACCCAGCTATACACTTCTGAAAGAACTGGGTCAGACAGTTGTGAAGATACAATGTCAGCATTATTTACAGAAAAAGTCTGTGCTAATGTGGCAATACCAGTATTGACCGGTGCAACGTCACTGTCCACGAAACACAACTGAGATGTTACATTAGTCTCTATAGGATATTTCAGAGCAAAATCTGTCAACTCTGGTTTTGACCTGGGTTTGTCTGTGTTATCGGTATGAGAGTGACTGTTTGGAGGAGAAGGTGAAACTGTCATGTCTGACGGGACTGGTGCTAAGAATGGTATACGTGACATCGCATCAGCATTTGTATGCTTCTTTCCCTCTTTGTGAATGATTGTCCATTGGTAGGGGTCCAGCTCCAAAGCCCAATGACCCCGGCGTCCTGTAGGATCGTGGGTGATGTCCATCCTCCTTAAACTGAGCAGAGGGCGATGGTCAGAAATGATAGTGAAGGGATTACAACTCAGATAATGTCTGAAATGCCTGACTGACCACACAATAGCATACAGCTCTTTATCATACGTTGACCACTTTCGCTCCGTCTTTGAAAGTACATGACTTGCATATCCTACCACCCTTTCCTGTCCATTTTGAATCTGAGAGAGCACTGAGCCCACTGCAAAATTAGATGCGTCTGTACTCAAACTGAACGGTTGGTCAAAGTTGGGAAATGCCATTACTGGGGGTGAAGTGAGTGCTTCCTTTAGTGTTTGAAAAGCACCTGCACAGTCCTCCGTCCAATCAAATGGCACTTGTTTTTCTGTCAGTTTGTGGAGAGGCTGAGCGATGAAGGCATATTTGTGGACAAAACGCCTGTAGTACGAACAAAGTCCCAAAAATGCACGTACTTCAGTTGGTGATCGAGGCACTGGCCAGTCACGAATGCGCTCACTGTTAACCGGATCGAGAGTCAGTCCTTCACGCGACACAACATGCCCCATGTACTTTACTGTCGGTTTACAAAAGTCACATTTCTTTGGGTTTAGTTTTAAACCGGCTTGTCTAATACGAGTGAGAATGTCCGTGAGATTTAAAAGGTGATCGTCAAAGTTTTTACCCATGCAAATAATATCATCTAGATAAATAACACAGGTAGTCCAGTGAAGTCCCCTTAAAACCAGTTCCATGAGCCTCTGAAATGTTGGTGGTGAGTTTTTAAGGCCCATAGGCATAACCTTAAACTGGTAAAGGCCGTCACCAGTTGTAAATGCAGTCTTATGTCTATCTGCGGGATCCATTTGTACTTGCCAGTACCCGCTTGACATGTCCATGGTGGAAAAGTACTGAGAGCCAGACAGTGCGTCCAAACTATCATCAACTCTAGGCAAGGGGTGCGAGTCAGTAATGGTGACAGAGTTTAATTTTCGAAAGTCCACACAAAATCTGTATGAGCCATCTTTTTTTTTCACCATAACCACTGGACTGGCCCAGGGGCTGGCACTGTCCTCAATCAAGTCCTGCGCTTTAAGAGCCTCAATTTGACGCCGGATTTCCGTTTTCATGGCAGGAGAGGTGCGATATGCCCTTTGAGATATTGGTATGTCACAGTCTGTTGTAATTTTATGGGTGACTAACTCAGTCCTGCCAAAGTCATGCGAGTGTTGACTAAACACATCAGCGAAAGAACTTAAAGTGTCTTTGAGCTGTTGTTGTTGAGTCTGCGTCAGATCTGAGTTTATTACATCATGGGCAGTCACTGGCTTTGGAATGGTGGACATCTGTGTATTCACATTACAGATAGAACTGTCCATAACAGTAAACTCACTTTGTCCATCTTCCGACACAGCGTGAAAACGTCCTATTTGTGTACCTCCATGTAACTTGACTTCACTGTGAGAAAGATTTGCCACCTTAATAAAAGTAGACCCCCTTTCTACTCTGGCTATAGTCCATGCAAAACCTGCAGAAGTTTGGTCTGTGTAGTGAGGTTCAAACACACCTGTATAGCCATTGGGTAGGAGTCCTTTGAGGGGTGCATCCAGAGAAGCTGTGATGACCCTCTCAGACATCGCTGGAAGAGTCACTGTGGAGGAAACTGAGACGCCAGTTAGGTATGGAACATATTGACGTGGACTGACCAGTGGCAAAGCTTTGCCGTCTACATCCAGAGTCATGTTTCGGGTGTCCACATTAATACCATTGGCAACCAGAAAGTCCCAACCTAAAATAACTGGTTTAGTACAATTTCTGACAACTTGGAGTGAGTGAGTCATAGATTTGTGTGCAATGCTTAGATTCACTGACATGGAGCCTACAGAGTCCAGTGAGTCACCTGTGACTCCAGTCAGAGGGACAAACTGCTTCACCATTAGCTTCTTATGCAGGGCAGGAGTATTCATTCTAAAGTCTTCACTCATGACTGAAACGTCAGCTCCTGTATCAACAAAAGCGTGCACTAATGTGTCCTCAATAACAACTGAAACATATCTTTTCTCTACGTCCATCACAAATGTGATGTCATTTGCAGTAGTATTGGAATCCGTAACTTTGTCTTTGTGGGCCCGAGAAGGGTCTATAGCTGGCAATCGGCCCTCATTGTCAACTATTTGTAGTTTACCTGACTTGACCTGGGATGTGATGGAGACTGGAAGCGTACTCGCCCAGGACTGGGAGAATGTCGATAGCGACCACCTCCATAGCGGTCAGGAGAGCGGCCACGATTGGTGTTGCCTCTCTGGGAAGTGTCGAATCCTTGTGAAAAGCTGTCTGATGATCCAGATCGTGTGCGGTGATTCTGACGCTGGTGGTAATCCTCCTCCTCACGTCGAGGTGTCAGGCGGGAACTGCGGTTTCGGTCGTAGGAGTCTCTACGCCGAGGTGAAGAGCCATAGTAGCCATCAGCGTAGCGGTCCCCACGCCGTCCCTCGGGAGTGGAGCTCCCACGCCGATATCCATAGTCGTGTCTGTTCTGTCGGTCACGGTCCACTGAAATCTGTAACTGTTCAACTTTGTCAGAAAGCGTCTCAATAGTCCGTAACATTTTATTCATCACCTCCGCACTCGCTGAGTTGACGCTCAGTGAAGCGGGTGTAGGCTGCGGAGCCGGTGCAGGTTGAGGAACAGGCGGCACCGTCTCCGTGTGCTGATTACCCACGACCTTCTTTAGACCTGTAACACTGACGAACACCCAAGTAATCGGCGTGTTACACTGGTGGCAGCGGTTTGTGGAGCTTTCAGTTTTTTTTGAGAGGCGAACTTTTACTCCGGGCGACAAGTGGAAGCTACTGTTAGCGCGCGGGAAAGGCTAACGGCATTAACGACGGCGTTTACTACGATTATACACGGACATTGGTTGGCATTGAAGGACTATTGTCATCACTCTCAACTATGGCAAGTAACAATTGGAACGAGTTGCCCTTTCATTCTGCTAATCGCGCCATTCCGCAGTACCGCCAACTCTTTATGGGGGACGGCAAAGAAGATTTCTTAAGATGGTGCCGCCGTTTTGAGGTAACTGTAAGCGCAAACCCCGATGCTGATGATGACAGTTTGGCAAAGTTACTACCTACATGTTTGGGTGGCGCGGCTTTCAGTTATTGGGACAGCTTACCGGAGGCCACAAAGGCAGACTTTGCAGCTACTAAAGAGAAGCTCAAGGGCGTTTTTGGACAAACGGCCTATTTGTCCACTTTTCAGAGCTACATTAATGCCCGCAGTCGCAATCAGGGTGAGGCTTTACCTGTTTTTGCCGCTGAAATTGCTCGACTAGTGGATGATGCTTTTCCCACTTACGGTGATAATGCAAAGAACGGGGAGAAATTCCGAAGGTTTATTGCTGGACTCGACCCATACCTACAACTTCGATGTCATGAACACGGCGTGAAGACACTGGAGGAGGCTCTTCAGTTTGCCATGCAGATCGAGGCTGCCCATCAGGCTAGCACAATGTTTGCTACTTCTAGTCCGACACAGTATTTTTCTTCACATCCAGTGTACCCTGCTATCCCACCGCTGCCACCAGTGTAACACGCCGATTACTTGGGTGTTCGTCAGTGTTACAGGTCTAAAGAAGGTCGTGGGTAATCAGCACACGGAGAGGGAATAGCTCCTCAGGAACATTTATTGGAAGACATATTATCAGCCCGATCAAGCCCCCAAACACAGACCCACAGCGGCTTTTATACATAGCATCCATATCCCTCCGCCAAGGATAAAATAGTACCCAACAATTAGTACCACAGGTGCCAAGGAAATGCGCACAACATATTGGCCTGTTAAATACAAGAAAAATAAATCATCTTACAATATGTATAACTGTATAACTTTTTATCTACAGAAAGGTCAGTAGTGAACACTTAGTTTTATAACATATATCAATCAGCTTAACCCTGACCCTGCCCTAGCCACTAACCTTAAAGACCTCATGACACGAAGCTGACTTAATGTAAATGTACATTTACATGATGCATCTTGTCATAGTATGTGGTTGTTTACATTTATGAGCCAAACAGACCGTTGTGTGACGTCAGCGACAGAACCGCTCAGATTCGACAGCCCTGAAACTCCGCTGTCACGCATGATGGAGGCGGTAAACACATTTGAAGGCTTGGAAGATTCTTCCAGCCTTTCTAGTCTTGAGTTAGTTTTTGAGGTGGAAAATGAAACGGGTGATTCTGGTGGTGGCATCGAACCGTACAGATATGAGCCGTACACGACTGAGATGACAGAAGAAAGCGGGTCCGAGGACGGTGAAATCAACATAGCCGCGGAAGCCGAAGTGACAGCGGAGATACGTCAGGGGAACACAGATTGGTAAGGATTAGACACAGATCTTAATCGTGGCTTCTTTTCTTTTCAAATAAGAAACACAATGGCATAAATGAGCCTAATAATATTAACGTTTAGTGATTGTTTTGACCTTGTTTGATGTGATGCCAGAAAACGTCCCAAATATTGTCCATAAGAATTCACAGAAAAGGAATTTCTCTGTGTATCTTCCATAAAGTAATAACGTGTGGAGTAGTGGTCAACCAAAGTCAAATTTTAGTCAGTAAAAAGCTAAAAAAAAAAAGTAGGATATAAAGTTGTTTTTCCCTTTGTTGTTTATTTCTGAGAATATAAAAAGAAAAACTATTTTTTGAGATGTTAGAGACAATATTGTCTATGTTGTGTAGCACTTGCAGAATCATTTGCATATCCCCAGAAACTAGAAAATTAGAGCTTTCAAATGAGATGCCTAATAATAAGCATGTGGGATGTACAATGTTATTTTAGTGGTTGCAGGTAAAGTACAATAACAACAGCATTTAAAACAACTTTACAGCCAAAATCTTGTAAATTATATTAAGAACCCTGATGTGTGTTATAATTCATATGTTTCTTTCATAACAGGCTTTCCTTTGCAGGTGTCATTGCGGTCAGTGTGTGGTCATGGCTACAGAGGACGAGAGTGTTTGCTGTCGGGAGCAGGAGAAGGTTCTGCAGAGAATTCCAGACATGGCCAATTGTATCCTGGACCATCACAACTTTCGCTCAGTGTGTCTCAATGAAGATGTGTTGGAGGTAGCCTATTATACCTACAAACACTATCGCAACATCGACGATGGGAACAACTGGAAGCGGTATACAGCTTACAGACAGTTTATTTGCTGGTGCTACCATTACCTTGGATACAAAGTCAGAGTGCCCATACCAGCCTGAGTTGTTAACAAAATTAGACGGACATTTTCAATACAGGAACAGTATGTTGGGTTCAGTTATGCAGACATGTTTTAGTGATTCAGTTCTTTCAGAATTAGATCATTTATTAATAAAAAAAATTATTTCAATTAAATCTTTATCTTTTTTGTGGTGGTATTGCATTTGAAAGGTGCTTATAATAATTATTGTAAACACATATTTTACAAAGTACTAGGACTTTTATAATCAAGGTAACTAGATAACAAAGTTTTCATGTTCACTTTCACACATACTGAAAACAAAGTTAATATGTTTAATGTAGTTTGTAAAACCGATGAAAAGGCATTGACCAAAAATCAGAACAGAGATTTTCATATGATAATAATCATGTTTATAAAGCACCTTTCTAGCCGGTGGGCAGATCAAAGTGCATGACATAAATCACATTTATAACAATTAAAGAAAAAGGACAGTTAAAACAACAGCAAGCGAGTAAGATAACAAGTGTACAGATCAAATAAAAGTGATTAGTTAAAAGCCAGATGATAAAAATAAGATTTTAGTTTAGTTTTAAAAATGGCAAGGGAGTTTGCTGCCCTGATTTTTTATTTTTTTTGGCAATGCCACCTCCTCTCCTGCCTTCCCATGCGATTTGATGCAAATGATTAAAATTATTAATTAAATGTTAACATCTGCTTGTGGTGAAACGTGATATGTGACCCTTCACAGCCTGGTCCTTGTCTGGCTTTTCGCATTGTGAGCTCAGAGGCAGCCTTTTAGGTTGCTCAATCAAAACCTCTGCAACTTCGTCCAAATTCTCGTTCTCGTCTTGGCAAATAGATCTAACAATCTGCAGAAGGTCATCCACATAACCTGTAAGAAAATGTTTTTTAGCCGGGTAAGAAAATGCAGTAATTAAATTCATGCACACATTTATAGAGCACAAGCATAAACATAAATCATATACAATTGTGCTCTGGTAATTTTTGTTTTCATAGAATATGAATGATAATGATAGTATTTATCATTAACAAGGGAATCTTGTTTGTATCTTATTTGTGTAGCGCTTTTCATATGACACAAGTCACACCCAAAGCGCTTCACACATGAAAGGGAGGGGGTTCATTCACTCCATGCTGATGGTGGTCAGCTACATTTGTAGCCACAGTTTCCACTGGGGCAGACTGACAGGAGCGAGGCTGCTCACATCTGCGCCAACGGTCCCTCCGACCACCATCAACCACTCACACATAGGCATTGGGTGAACTGTCTTGCCCAAGGACACAACGACATGTGCATCTGTGGAATTGGAACCACCAATCCTCCGATCACAAGACGACCCACTCTACTCTCTGTGCCACCCGTGTACAATGTCTTCAGCAAGGCAGATTTACCGTAGGTTGCTTCCTCGAGGACCTTCCTGACGATGTAGCCACCCTGCTTGTACTTGGGATAATGAAGTCCATAAACTGGTGCACCATCCTCCGTCACAGACTGAGCTCTGTGGGCATTCTCATTGAAGTGAAGGGCTGCTAGTGTTGTCCTGAAAAAGAATCAATATTTTGTTAAAATGTAAACATAACATTTTGCGGTGACACACATGACAACTACAGACGTCAATGAATATTAGATCCATTTACCTGCATTCCATTCCATTGAAGGAAAAGGAGATCATCTTGGGAGCAAAGTGGTTCAATAAACTGTGAAATGCCTCAATGGTAGATGTTTGGTAGGAAGAAGAAAGTTGACAAATATCCTTGAGAAGTCTGGGGTTGCAAACTATCCTCTCCATTTCCATTGCAGGTTTTGTACCTGAAGTGAACAATACAATTAATATGACATGTAATTGCAGCTCATAACATGACACTTATTTCAATAAACATATATTTAAATATATTCAAACATTAGGAGAGTAAAAGATCACAAGGTTGAAGCCAAGCTTTCTGCAATTCCTGCCCCTGAAGAGGACCATGAAGGCATCTGGTGAAACGTCCAGGGAATCCCTGATGTTGATTTTGAATATGATACACCACTGACTGGAACTTGTCCAGCACCAGCTCGCGTTCATGTGGAGGGGATGAGACAACAGACCAGTAAAGATGATTTACAATGCTGGCCACCAACCTTTCAAAGCATTACAGCCCTTCAACTGGGCAGCAGCCTGCAATTTTTTCTTGAGCCCTGAAATGAATAACATGCATGTGAGCCTTGTCTAATTATAATAAAAAGTTACTTGTTCACCTTTAGCAACGTGCCATATGTCAAAGAGATGTTGAATATCAGGATGTTTTTCACTGACATATTTCCTTATGGACACGTGCCTATCAGTGATCAGAGTGTCAACAGCCACAAAGTTCTTGATCCGCTGCAAAGATCTCGCCAATCCCTCTCCCTCCATATGGTAGCTGCCTCCGACCTCGTTACTCTGAAGATGTTAATATTGCAAATAATGACTAAATAAAAAAAAAAACACAATTTAAACAATTTTCACACAATGTAATTTCATTATAAAACAAACTTTATCTTGCAACATTTGGTAAAGTATATTACAAAGGCACCAGTAATAAAAGGAAGAAAATGTTAAAATGTAAGTCTTATGTTTGTTTTCACATAAACACACTGAAGCTACAGCATCTTAAAATGCAATGTAGTCATTTTCTGATGTTTACCTGTACATTCTGTATGTCAATAACAGCATTCTTCCTCAATTCCATCATGGTATGAGTCGTGGTCTTCAGTCTGCAAGGCACTGAGCATCCACATCTGCCTCTGTCTCCATAGCTGCATCACTGCTCCGTGTAGTACCTTCTGCTGGTGGCGGAAGAAGGTTCGGAGAGACAGAACTGCAGTTCCCATGTGCATGAGAACTCTTAACACTTTGGTGGGCGTAGCTCCTGCAAATAGAATGCCCGCAGAAAGCAGAATGTTGCCAGCAGCTACTCTTCCAAAGTATGGTTGGCTTTTCCAGGGATTACAGTGACCACAGTCAACACATCTGAGGGACAGCTTTAACATGGTTCCAAACTCCTGTCTGGTCCATGCCACTCGTCTACTTCCACAAGAAGGACAACTGCACCAAGACACCAAAAGCTGAACCAGACAAGACCAAAAGATGAAATAGATCCGGCGATCTTGATCCATCTGTGGGTCGTCAGTAGCTGTAGCAGAAGCAGCCTCATCCATGGACTGGTCCGAATCATCAGACATCACGTAATCCAGGTCCTCTGGGTCATCATCTAAGATGTCACACTCACTGTCTGCATCTGAAATCAGCTCTGATTCTGACGCTTTAGCAGCACAACCTTTGAAACGAAATGGAAAATACAAATTGATGGATAAGTTCTTCTGATTCATAAAGAATATTAATTTCCTCTTACACAATATTGATAAAGAAACAACTTACATAATAGTTCGATGAAACATTCTTTATTTAAAAAAAAGGTTTAACTAATTTTACACACAGAAAAACACTTACTGGGCAGATTCTCAACTGTCTGTGTGGAAACAGTGACCATGACAGGCTTCCCTGAAGATGTTTGAGTACCTATATAGAGTAAGACATTTTTATTTTATTTTAAATATTTCTCAAAACAATAACATAATCTTTTATTTTGATTATTTCTTACAAAATATAATCAAAATAAATTATTATTGAAATACAATACAAATATAAAAAAAATAGAATCATACTTTTATAACAACGAAACATAAGCGAAGAGAAGGTGCTTCTTACAACAGGTGTGTTGGAGGAATTGTGCGTAAATCTCGTATCTGGATATAAAAAAAAAACGCACACTGTCAAACTTGCAAAAACTGAGATATTTTATTTATAAGATCAGTGCAACGTTTCGGCAACTGGGGCTTGCTCTGGCAAAATGATGAATGAAACATTTTGCATGAGGAAGGCCTAGTTGCCGAAGCTTTGCAAGCTCGACTGTGCGGGAGATTCCTTATATCCAGATAACAACGAAACATGACATCCAGATAATCTGCAATGAAATCACATATAAAAGAAAAATAAATTATACAAGAACAAAACAAACAAATCAACAAAATTAATAAAACAATACAAATGAAAAGACCAAGATATTTTGTAAATAGAATAATGTTATCGGTAACTTAAATGTAACTAAATAAAATATCACAGTGTTAATCCAATAATAATTAACTTTCATGAACAAACGCCAGCTTTTTACCTTTCATTTTGCTTCTGGGTTTGACAGCAACTGATACAGTTCTGGTGTGGGTCTGTCTGATGTCAACTTGGCAACTGGCATCACAGTTCTGAAGAAAAATGAGAGATAAAATAATTGATGGGGTATCCCTGCAGATGCCACAGAACTACCTTGAGCTTGCAACGCCTCTATTATTTTTTAGGTCACCTGAGTATTAAATGTATCCACTTTAAATTACATATTTTGAATATTTCCAAACATACTTTTCTTTCATATTCTTCACTATTTTATATTATAGCAGGTTAATAAATAACACATACTGGCTGAGTACGTTCCTCTACAGCCTCAACAGCAAGAAGGTCATCATATTCAGCTATAGCGTCTGAAAGAACCTGGGAAATAAATATTATGCAATGTAAATAGGGTAAATCTGTTTTAAACAAAAAATGATACATTAATCTAGAACTTATGTCAAGATCTGAGACTGATACTGGAAAAATAAAACCATATTGTAGGCAGACATTCAAGGAAAACAACAAAGCAAGGAAAACTAACTTCATTACAGTTCTTCTATGATTAATTATCATAGCAATGTATTGTTTCAGGTGAACACGTTTGGGAAAACTATATTATACGAGGGAACTGTCATCTGTCACTAAATAAGGTTAAATTATGGATCATTTTAGAAATACTGCTTAAAATATGTACCTGTATCTTCTGTCTCTTGTGGACACAGGGTCTTACTGGGATAGACGTCGAGCTTGTAGGAGTAGCGACGCTGACACGAACTCTCTGCTCAATGACGCTGTCAGTGTTGCTCAGTCCAGCAGCACCACCGCCAGACGCTCTCACACCCCGGGGAAAAACTGTAGGCACGGCTGTCCGCAACAACACGCGTTTATGTTGAACTGAACAACCAAGTGATTCCTTTATCACGGGAGTGGAATCAAAACAATCCAGCTCAAAAATGTTCCGAACAGAGTAGAGAGGAGGAGGAAGGTGTCCACTTCTCACGGGTGCGTCTTGTCAGGAAACATATTTTTGTACTAGCTCACATCACACGCTATTTTATCAGTCTGTTCAGAACGACCATATATGAATAAACAAACTCCACCATCGGGTCATGCTATAAGAAATTACTGAGCGCCGAGCCAAAAAGGGGAAGCGCAACAATGTTTGGGCGTAAGGAGCAGACTGAGACATTGCACCTGCTTACACAGCATCAGCTAAACTAGTAGAAACCGGTTCTCAAGGTCTGAGGGAGGATACCCACCCCACAGACCAGCAGGCATGGGAAAACACTGTATTAGATCTAGAGGGTATAAAAATGTGAGAGACTGAACCTTCAGTACCAGCTTTGCGTTCCATCCCTAGACGTTGTCAGATTAATTTGTCTGTTTATCAATCCTATGAAATGTTTGCTCTGTCTACGTGCAGAAATAGGGTTGAACGAGTTCGTTTACTATGCAAGGACATCCAAGTAAGGGTCGTAAAACAGGGGATGAACACGGCCTGGTACGGCAAGCACATTCGGTGCAGTCCAGGACCATATTTGGTATTTAAGTATACAAGCCTAGTCCGCAGCTGGACTTCTTCATCTGACATCAGACCACTGTCTCCGTACATTGGGGATGGGCTAGCTAATGTTATAAAACATCTGGGAATGCAGCTAGACGTTGGATTTCTGCTTTTAGTGACGCTGAGCTTGCTGCTGGACTTCTGCTAAGACTATTGTTGGATTTCACCTGTGAGTGTCTGCTGAATTCCCTCTATGAACATCAGAGAAGTTGTTTGCTGTGTTAAGCCTGAATAAATAACTCCTGTGAACGACATTCATCTCCCTGCGCTGTTTTTGTACAAGAAAGAAGGTCCTGGACATATGTTTCTCACTTTTAATTATCCACAACGTCACATCTCTGTATCCTATTACTCGAGATCTGGTCGAGGCTCATCGGCTGATTAGCCTCTCTGTTTCCAAAACTTCCACTGCTGGCGCCGTACTGTTGTTTCAGGACTCCAACTCTGAATCGGTTTTGTATAATTTTACTCTGCAATATCTTTCAAAATACAACATTTGACTTGAGAACTATCTAAGTTGTCTGTATTGAATCATTGGTGGGCGAACTTGGTGACGTGGGAAAGGTGACGGATATCCCAGACGGACTAGGGGGGGTCCATCTGTCACCCCCGGTGTGCGGAAGGTATCCTAACTTATTTGTTTCCTCCATTGTCCAGAAAACCTGAAAAAAAGACCCGACAGTCTAACCTGTTTCACCCACTTCTAATGTAACTCTGGGTCTTTTGGAAACTTAAATAAACTAACACCGTCCTTGTGGGTATTTGAACAAAATCCTGCAACACAACGCGAAGGCATTGCGATCACTTTTCTCAGTCAAAAACAGAAACACTTTGATAAACTCCCCGTTGAAAAGCCGTTATCCTTCATGTCAACAAACCGAGCGTTCTGTCGTTGACGTCACTTCCGGTGTCATCCTCGTTCAGCGCGCAGCCGAATGCTAGTTAAAGGCTAGTCATCGGAGCGTTTTTTTCCCTCTCAGTTGGGTTATGCAATGGGTGTTTATAACTTTTACGTATTTTATTGGGTTCGGATTTCTTTATTATGTGTTATGTTTAAAAAGGTCAGCTTCGTGTCATGAGGTCTTTAAGGATAGTGGGCTGGTGCCTAATCTTAATCAATAGAAGTGGGGGAACATAGGTACCGGGGAACATAGGTACCGGGGAACATAGGGCTGACCCATTGAAGTAAATTAAATGGAAGAGGCCTGATGTCTCAGCTCCTATCTCTTTCAATAGTTGTGCTCAATAGCGCATGACTCCTGTTTCGTCCGCCATTAAGGCCCATGATCCCGTATGACGCGTCATCGGTATCTAGGCTCAAGAGCGTGAGCGCGCACAGCTGTCGAGGAAGCCCTCAGAGCGGAGCCGACGCCATTAAGCCGTATCAAATCTCTTAATATCATCGTTCTTTAAATACAAAATGAATGTTTAAGGCCATTTCAGGCGAATAAGCTGCTATGTTAAGATGACCTGGGGGGTCAGTTTGTCAGTGCGGGGCCAAATAAGCGAAGTTTCTCCGCTCTTGTACAACCGGAGCAGCGGCCCTTGGAACGCACGTAGCCGCGCTAATGTACTCACGCTCGGCCACTTTTCCGAGAAGTTCCGTAAGTGCTGGCAGTCTGGTTATTGTGATAAAAATCATAGAAATCGAGTTTTTACTTCACTTTGTTTGCTAATATAAACTCACTACTAGAATTGTTTGGCTGAATACAAAGAAGGAGCACTACAAACGTGTTCTATAAGTTCATGTAAGTAGCCATGTTCATAAGTTAAGAAGTGAAAAATTGAGTCACAAGTGCGTTTGTCAACATGAACAATGATTCTGTTGTCAGCCGTGTATATTGTGCCGTTTCTGATCAAACTTTACACACGCCCGCCATGTGTAGGTTCGCAATACATTTTAGTCCTGAGTAAAGAAAAACATTTACTTGAGGTGCTTCTTAGCGTTTATCTTAGTACAGTCCCGTAGATTCCCGTTCATTATTTTGTCATGGCGCACGCGCACGAGCACGTCCACAGGCCTGGTGACGTCACACCATTGGAAAACTTTTAAAAAAATATTTAGGAAAAAAAAAAGTATATGTCCTAAAAATAGTATTTTTTAAGAAATATATTAGCCTTAGTCTGAAACTCTAGATGCCCTGTGGACCATTTTACAGGCCTCTCCTTTTACATGAGTGTCTATGACAAAAAGTGCTTTTTGGGCTTTGGGGCTGCAATACCACGGCCTGCCACTAGCACGGACTGAAATTGGGTGAAAAGGGGCGTATCCCCCCCTTGGGCTGACCCCTGAAAACCAGCTAACTGACGCCCCCATGCCCTTGGATTGCCAGGTCCGCGGTTAAACCGCGGTACTTGGGCGTTTTTTTAAGCCATTCCGCGGGAGAAGAAAAAATGTCCACGGTTTTTCAATGTAAAATTGGCTATTTCTATCTTTTTTTTTTTACAAAATCACTATAGGGCTCTACGGTGTTACGTCACTAATGAAGCGGAGGTGAATACAGCGTTCTCGCTTCATTGAAACGTCTGATATAAACAGAAATTTAACTTAATTAGTCTCGATTAATGTTTGTACAAACAGAGGAGCCTCGGCGTCGCTGATCCATCGTAACTTGTGTTGAATTTCACGCATTTATGTTTCGCCTTTCGGGAAATAATCATGATCTAAATTAAACGTAATGCTGACGAGAAAATGTTTTAGAAGCTTTTAGGCGACGTTCTGTCCAGTTTATTCAGCTTTAGATTTAGCTAAAGCATGACTTGGCACATGTCATGACATTAAACATTTGATTAACAATTTATTTTATGTTTAAAGTAAATCGTAGAATTTAGAGCCTGACGTGTCCGGCACAGTTACGTTAAACTTTAAAACATAATCCACACAATGTGTTCAGATCTGCAGACGTCGATTCTAATCATAAAACTTACTCAGTTTACGAGATTGAAGCTGTAGTTCCGAAAAAATGGAACATCCGACCGCACAACAGCGTTTAGGCCGGATTTACTGAGAAAAACAAAATGTGTCGAGCACAATCTGTCACTCACAGGCAAAAACACTGTTTAATACCACCATTGTTTTCACCTCTACATCTGCGGCGCTCTGAGAGTACCCGGATGGTAGAAGAGCCCTATTTCAAATGACAACATCTCGAATCCAAGGCTCTGTGAGCTGCTTTTTCAATAAGAGAGGGAGAAAGGGGCGGTTTCTCATCATCGCGGGAGCACATGGGCTCTGTTTACTGGGAAATTCCAGCCGCGGGTTTTCCACGGTTTTTCAAATATTTTGAAAAGTTAAATTCACCCCAACCCTTTTTCCATTCAAAACTATACATTTAGTATGTTCTCTTGCACATTAGATGTGTTAATTTCATATTTACAGATAGAATCCAGCTTTACATTGTAAACAAAAGTTGCAATTAAATCATGTACAATCTAATATTTCCCCAAGATTGATTGATATTTGAGTGAGAGTGATATGTTAAAAGGAAAAAATAAAATAATTGGCATTTAGCTAAGACCTCCAAACCCATCTAAGCTTCAGAGAGTTCTTCCTCGTTATGATTGTCAAGTTGCTTTTTTGACATGTTATGGTCACATGTTTTGTGGCTTAACCAGTTACATTACACACAACAAAACGCTACAAAAAGCAATGAAAACGTACCAAAAAATGTGACAGAAATATGGCCAAGAACGTGACAGAAAAATTCAACAACTATAACGTGATGACAAAGACGAGGAAGAAGCTTAGATGAGTTTTGCAGGACTTAGCTTTCAAATGAGGCATTGCACTGGCCTATAGTCCGTAAGCTCTCCAGTTGAGAAGCTTTTCAGATATTTATTTTTGGGTAAAACTGGAGAAAATGTGCTTGGTTAAGGAGTTAAATACAGACATATTACAACTATGGAATTCTTACTGGTCCTTTAACCTTGTAATAGTTTTCATTAGCTTCTTACGTTCATCACCGCGGTATACAACAGGATCACACACATCGCAATGTAAACGTTTGCTCTAGACACTATTTACACTGATAAAAAGACAAAACAATGGCCCGTATAGGTCACATTGATGC